>BSBN01000272.1:4800000-6160990 GCA_027924645.1 Cunninghamia lanceolata | reverse complement strand
CTGGACCTCCTTTAGACACTGATTAGCCCTGTAACTTCTATTTTCTGGAATCTATCTATGGAGGACACTGGAGCGAGTGCCTTAGTCCCAGAAGTGCTCCTTTGTTTGACTTTTCTTCAGATCTTGAATCCTTGATGTCTTCCCAACCTTCCTGCAACTCCACTTTTCCTGGATGCGACACCTGTAACCTGCAATCACAAGACTTGGTTTGGGGGTTGTGGTGTTTAGAGGTTTGCCTTAGTCAAACCTCAGAGGACACTTAAGTCTCTAAACACTGTTATCAGATAAAGAGGGCATGTCCTTGTGAGGCAGAGGCCAAAAAGCAAAGGAATCAATGATAAAAACACAATGATATGTCACCTTGTAGTGAAGATTTCGTGGAGGAAGATGCTCTTCATGCCATGAAGGAATTGATGCTCAAATATGCAAATATCAACACACAAATCACACAAGTCTACTCTTGCAACACAATAGAAAGCCTTGAATCACCTTGAGAACACAACAGCTTACTAGTAATAATCTAGTTGAAATCTAGTTTACAAATGAATGCCTACATATGTTTATATATGCATCTACAAGCACTCCTGCCAAGATATTTGAAATTCAAACTTACCGTGTCAGCAAAGGGACCTAATAATGGTCATTAACCGACACCCAAAAATTGAGGCTGCCCCAAAATAGGGCAGGACTAGGGCATGTGCGCCCAAGTCCTCCCCCCATATTTTAGGTAGGGTACAACTCAAGGGGTCCTCCTAGGTCCTATTTGCCATGGGACTTAGGTCTCATTCCATCAGGATGCTAAAATATGAACTAAAATGTCCTAAATGCATGCTAAAGAACTGGGAGCTAAACCTTATGAGGGAAAAGCCCCCAAGGGGACATTTTTTGATGTTACATTTTTCCTCCACTTTAATGTATGTATGAACATGAGGCCCATATATGGATTAAAATAAGGTCACAAACACAATAAACACACCAAGCATAGAGAAGACATGCCAATCACATAGAAAACAGTAACAAACATGCAAAACACTGAGAAGACAGTTACAGTCACGCAGAACACAGAGCAGATAGTTAATGCATAGAAGACACATTAATGCATGGAAGATAGAAATGATATCTTTTCTTTTCTTTTTCTCATATATATGAAATGCAAATGCAAGTACTAGAAAGTAAATAAACCTCCCAAAATATAGGATGTACTGCATATATGGGGCAACACACACGTAAGACACGCAAAACCTCCCAAAATGTAGGATGCACTCATTGCACAGGTCTTTAGATTGCATATGGGGCAACAAACATGCCAAACAAAGCAAGCATGCCAAACACACACACTTTGAAGACACAGAGAAAACATGGCAGACAAGCAATGGAGTGTCTCTATTTCTAGGTTCAACACCATCTTAGGCACATTACAGGCACACACCGATGTTTGGGCTTCACCACAACAATTGTCGAAGACATGCTTAAGGGTTGAGTTAGTCACAGAACCGCTCCCCACCTCCACAGAGGACTTTTAAAAATGACAGGATGATGCAATCTTCTCTAAGAAATACACCATCCCTACCTTCATAGAGGGCTTAAGAAAAAGGATATGCTCAATATCCTACCTCCATAGAGGGCTTACATGATTGATTGATTAATTGCAAACAAACTCAAGATGCATGATGCACTACTCAAGAGTGCAGGTCGCTGCATCTGAGGTCAAACACATTGCTAACATCTATAATAGATAGCTTACCTTATATATGCCCCCACCTTAAGGTGGTTGATATCAATTATCGATATCAAGCATGTTAAGGTAGGAAGAAAACACACAAGGGAACACCAACTTTCGCAAAGCCCATGCCCCTTGGAGGTGACATGTACTTTACGATCACCAAATGTTCTCACAAACACATCCCTGCAAGAAACATGTTAGTGTCTACAACATCATGATAAACAACAACATCAATGCATATGATTAACCACACAAAGAAACAAGGTTATACAATGAATTCAGAGTTTGAGGATAACAAGGGCTATATCACGAAGCTCTCTGAATCGAGTGCCGCCAAGGCTAGATTCAAAGGCAAACCAAGGTACATGGAGCAGTAGTATTGTTAAGGTTTATAAATGCGATAGAAACATCATAAAATTCACTACATGGAAAGCACAAGTGCTTCCACTAGCCAAGCGTCGGATAAAATATACAACCCCATTGTCATATTAGGAACGAAGTCCATTTTTTTTATAGCTCTCGAAAGGGACACTAGGTCCACAATAGTATAAATGTTTGTCATCATCCGCCCGCTAGATGGAAACACTAGAGGAAGGGAAAAAATAAATAAGAGAGGAGAAACAAGTGTCTTAGGGACAATCATGTAGGAGGGTGCCCCCAAGTCATGAACCACGATGCTATGTCTGCAAGACACAACACACAACAATGAAATCAGAGAGAGGCAATATAGAAGAATGATGATACAAATAGAAGAAGGTCACAATAGAGGCAGTCTCCTGATATCCTGAACCTTAAGGGAGAATCTAAGGTCATTCTAGGAGGCCTAAACAATACATAATACATCACGGGGGAAGCACATTATGATAGAAATAAAAGTTTATAGATACTTACCTGTTAGCACCATCGTTAAGAACAAACATATCTGTCATGTTGTTTTGATCTTGTTGAACTAACATTAAGTTTAGGACAATGAGAAGCTTTCTTTTCTTTAAAAGAATTAGCAGATTCTATAGGTACTCGAATTCCTTGTTGATTTACACCACATCCCTTACCTACATAGTCATTATGTTTGTACAAAATTTGAAATCCATGACCATATAGAGAATCCAGTTCCTTAGAAGAAGGTGAAGCCTCGTAGGTATCATAATTTGTGGTATAAGTTAGAGTATTGTCTTTATTTTCAACCAAGGAGACTTTGTTGTTCTTAGATGCTTCAAAAGATTGCTTAGACGAGATTGATGCTACTTTTGGTGTGTTGAGGTTATTAAGTTTATATTCCCCTATATCGCAAGGATTGAAAGTTAATGAACCCCAATCATCACCAACAAGTGCATTTAGTGGTTGAGAGTCTTGCACAACATTAGTCATTGGTGAATCACCTCGCAAATTGTTTAAGCTCATATGGTTGTAAACTAGTTTTTCCTTTTCAATATGTAAATAGTTATCTGGTTTAGGATCAATATGAATAGTATGAAGTTTTCCTTTGAATATAAATTTGATCGAACGATGCAGGGTGGAAGGGACTGCCCCCAATGCATGAATCCAAGGTCTACCAAGAATCATGTTGTAAGATAAAGAACAAGGCATGACATGAACTAGGGTATGCACAATCATAGGTCCCACTTGTATAGGTAAAGTTATAGTGCCCACGGATTGTCGTCCAACATTGTCAGAACCATGAATACTTAATGACTTTGGCTTGATGGTAGATATATCAACTTTAATCTTATGTAATAAGTCAATGCCACAAACATTAAGAGTTGATCCATTATTAATCATAACTCTCTTAACCAATGTTTTGTTTATTGTAAGAAAGATTACAAGAGGATCATATTGATTTTGAACTTCGACTGATGGTAATTCATGTGGTTGAAAAATAATATCTATTTTTGTTGCATGCATACCATCCAATACAGTTTCTACATCATTAGGCTTAGCAGTCAGTGGGACAATCACCTTCTATAAAGCTTCTTGGAGCATTCCATGGTATGTAGGCGATGTTTGTATTAAATTCCAAAGAGAGATCTTAGCCAGAGTAGCGCAAAGTTGTTTGACAAGATCATACTCTTGACCACTTTTATGAGTAAGATGAGGTGGTTGAGAGAGCATAGGTTGAGAACATGGAAGAGAGACAGGCATGTGCGGGGCTTGGTTACTTTGCTTGTTATTATAGGTGTTGTATGTGTGAGCAATCACATTATGGTGTGGTTGTTGTAACACATTTTTGACACCTTGAACCGTAATCACCGTCTTTAAGAAATAAGGTGAATTAGGTGCCCTAGGAATAGTGCTACCAAGACTATTAATAAGTATAGAATTAACATTGTTTCCCACTTGATTGCACCCAACATCCATCCCTAAAGTATTTAATGTGAGAGACCTTTTCTCATCCACTAATGCTACATCTTGGCTAGGGAGAGCAATGGGATGAGAGGAAGATACATCGTCATCATCATACTCTATGGTGGAAAAAGGATTTTCACCCTCATCTTTCTCATGAGTGTTCCTAGAGTTAAATTTGGTTAAATATTCTAATATCAAAGGATGTTCACCCACGAGGATTAAAAATTGGTCAAAATCAAGATCTTTGATAAATGCATGCAAAGATATCATTGAGAAATGACATGAAGGTACCATTCTAATGTAAGATCAGATTTTGAAAATCTTTTCCAACTTTATGCAAAAGTCAAATGCAAGACTATATGCAAAAAGTGACCTAAATGCTTGGTTTTTTGATACTTTTTCCAATGCAAATGAATGAAACAAAGAGATGCTGTAAGGATTTAAGTCAAGGGAAGCAAGTTATATGTCTAATATCAGTCCAAAATAGCAATCTAATCACTCTCAACACACTCTTGATGCAAATCCAAGATAATGCCAAGTCAAAATATAGTGAAAATATGTCAAAATGAGCACTGTTTTCACCAAAATTCAATGGAAAAGAGAATAACAAAGGGTGTTGTGAGGAAAATGATGATGGAAATAAAATAATATCAAAAATAACAACCAATTGATGCAAAAATACCCAACACAACACAATTGTAGTGCCACTTAAGGTAAAACCCTAGTGAAAATATAGCAAAATATGCAATTTTTCACGGTTTTTCAACTCCAAGACCTAGAAAAAGGGGTGTTGTAAGGAATTTTAGGAGGTACAGAAAATAATATAAATAATATCAGTCATTTCAATCCATAAAATTGATCACAACACGCTTGGAGTGCAAACTAGGCCAAACCCTAGGACAAAAATAGCCAAAATGTGTAGTTTTTCACCGAATTTTCACTACAAGAGCCCGTTAAAAGGGTGTTGTGAATATTTTTATGAGGGGAAGAAAATTATTACCCTGATAATAGAAAAATAATGCAAAAATAGCTTTCATAACACACCTACGGTGCATGTTTGGAGAGCCGATAAGGCCAAATTTAGCAAAAATTGTCATTTTTTAAGCTTTAGGTTTGAAATCTTGGGACAAAATTCTATTTGAATGATTTTAAGTCTATTTTGTGATTAAATTGAATTACTCTTAGGTATTAAAATGATTTTCAATCCTTAACATGCAAAATGCCCATGCAAATTTAATGAAAATGCATCAAAATTGCTAGTTTTTGTTGAAAATTTCTATGTAAAAATGCTAATATTTTAAATCTAAATACAAATTCACACTAAAATCCAAGACTAAAAAAATGAAAATTTGAATGACCCTCTAAAATCAGTAGAAAAATCTAATAAAATATTTTGCCTATAAATCCTAGATTTTGGAATTACTAGGTTATATAAAATTATCAAAATTTCCACAAAACCCTAGCAATTAAATGATGAAAATGCAAGGTAAAATTATGATTTTTTGTATTTTTCTATAGTTTATATCAGATCTGATGCAAAAATCATGAATTAGGAAAATTTAGGAAGAACTGACACAATTTAGTAAGCCCAACAATGCAAATTTTTTTGTATTTTTCCAAATTTTTCAATTTTTTTGAAATTTTCTCAATGCAATAAATTAAATGACCAAATGAATGAATGAAATCACACGAAATCCATAGACAAACACTCAAAAATTTGCATTTTAATTTCAAAGAGACAGGTTCACCAAAATGTTTAGTGGAAAATTGGATTTGTCAATGTTGTTAATGTTTAGGTGTTTAAATCCACCTCTCCACTATACATTGAAGGATCTAGGGTCAAATGGCAAGCACTATCATACCCTAGAGTCACTTTCAAATGTAGGGAAACTTAGATTAGGGAATTAATTATCAATTTTTCCTTCTCCTATGCTCAATTGACCATTAAAACCCTAATTATGTAAATACGACAACAAATTAAAGAATTACAGAAAAAGCTCTTGCAAATGGGAGTAAAATACCAAATTATAGAGTACCTATTTTTAGGGTTTTGAAGCAAAATAGTTGGGAACACTGGAGCGGGTACCCAAGTCCAAGGTACCTACTTTTTTAGGGAATCTGGACCTCCTTCAGACAATAGTCAGCCCTATAACTTCTATTTTTTAGAATCTATCTGTGGAGGACACTGGAGCAAGCACCCTAGTCCTAGAAGTGCTCCTTTGTCTAACTTTTCTTTAGATCCTAAATCCTTGATGTCTTCCCATCCTTCTTGCAACTCCACTTTTCTTAAATGTGACACCTGTAACCTACAATCACAAGACTTGGTTTGGGGGTTGTGGTGTTTAGAGGTTTGCCTCAGTCAAACCCTGGAGGACACTTAAGTCTCTGAACACCATTGTCAGATAAAGAGGTCATGCCCTTGTGAGCCAAAAGCCAAAAACCAAAGGAATCAATGATATGTCACCTTGTAGTGAAGATTTCATGGAGGAAGATGCTCTTCATGCCATGAAGGAATTGATGCTCAAATCTACAAATATCAACACACAAAACACACAAGTCTGCTCTTGCAACACAATAGAAAGCCTTGAATCACCTTGCGAACACAATAGCTTGCTAGTAATCATCTAGTTGAAATCTAGTTTACAAATGAATGCCTACATATGTTTATATATGCATCTACAAGTACTCCCGCCAAGATATTTGAAATTTAAACTTACTGTGTCGGCAAAGGTACCTAATAATGGTCATTAACTAACACCCAGAAATTGAGGCTGCCCCAAAATAGGGTAGGACTAGGGCATAGGTACCCAAGTCCTCCCCGTATTTTAGGCAGGGTACAACTCAAGGGGTCCTCCTAGGTCCTATTTTCCATGGGACTTAGGTCTCATTCCATCGGGATGCTAAAATATGAACTAAAATGTCCTAAATGCATGCTAAAGACTCGGGAGCTAAACCTTATGAGGGAAAAGCCCCCAAGGGGACATGTTCTGACATTACAGTTCTATTGATGGGTACGAATTTATGAAGGATCCTTCGATTGTTTCTTGCTCCATTAATAATCCTCATTCTGAGAATGGTAGTGTTACTACAAAATTTTCAAGAATTCCCAAGTCATTGATAGAAGGTAAACACTTTGATTATTTTTTGAATTACATTTCAAAAAGTAGGGAAGGTAGTGGTAACCAAAACTTTATGCAAGAGTCCAATACCATGTCATTACAAATCCCTTGTCATAATGGGAAGAATCCCAATAATTTTGAAAATGTGAATGAGACAATTTGTGGAAAATGGTACAAAATTCCTTCCTTTAAAATCCAAAAAGATTGTTTTTGTATAGTGGTATGGGAACCTAGTCATTTGAAAGTATCTTTGTACAAAGGAATTGATAAGTTTAGACTAAATCAAACAAATCTAGTCAGTTCAAAAATTCTAATAGATAAAGAGTTGATAGTGTATGGAGGCCCTTGAGTGAGAGTACTTGTTAAGTATTCCACTATGGTCATTTCTATTGCATCAGTTGGGAGTGCTTCAGGGAAAATGTTTACAAGTTTTCTTAGAAACACTAGCATTTGACCTTGTGTCTACAATAATGCTAGAGAGTCAATATGTGAGGTATATGCTGAAATCATTCTAGGAATCCCCTCATCTATGAGGTTAAATTTTGTAAGGCTCATCTTGGTGTTGGCCGTGAAATGTTTGTTTTCCCAAAATTATCAAAGGGAAACTTGCTTTCTTTTCATGAGGTTTTTAAAAAATATAAATGGATGATTGGAGATGAATATGTATGTGGCTTTAGTAACATGGAACCTGTACATTCATATTTTAGAGGAAAATCAACTCCAAAGAAGAAGGAACAATGTTTTCTTGATTATGCTAGCCTGGGGAATGTTTGTTTTGTTACTAGAGTTATATAAAGGTCTAGAGGTAGATCTACTATTAGTATATCTTTTACATGTGACTCCAGTGCAGTTGGAAATATTGTTTAGTCTAAATCCAATACTATTTTAGATAAATTTGGGTTGTACCTAACTAGCTATTAGCACCTGGCATGACCATTACATAGTTTTTGCCACCTATCTATACAACAAAAGGTCTTTTACCAAATGGACTAGACCATCTTTTCAAAGGGTCTCAAGAAGTCATAAAGTACATGTCATCTATCCCATATTAAAGGCTATTTCCACTAAAGGTGAATCCATAAGTATTCAAGTTGATCCTTGGGTAATGAGTAGGCAAGGAAATACTCCTGATTTGATTAAAAAAACTTTTAATGGTTTTTATTGTGAAGACCCTCTTCCCAATTTTGTATATAAACCTTCACTCTTGATAGAAAACAATGTAGGTTGGTTTCAACCATTGACTGTTAGGGTTCGCAATATTCCTATAGAAGACCAGGAATTTAGTGTTGCACATATCTTTGAGATGAGGGATGCACTGCAAAAGTATTATATGTATCATAGAGGAACTAGTTTTGGACACACAACAAGAGGTCCTTTTGTTGTTACATGTTACAATTATGATGCCTCTAGGGATGAATACAAAATTGTGAGGAAATTGAAATGGAGCCATCTTAAACAGCTACACCAACAAATTAAGTAGTGTGTAATAAATTTGATCAACTCAAATGCCATTCACCTTGCTCTTGGACCTCAGTCACAGACAAATCTATACTATCAAAAATTGGGAAGATGTGCAACAATTCTTACCAATACCAATTATAATTCAAAGTTTTATGGAGTTGTCTTTAAATATAGAGATCTTAAAGATTCAAAATTGGTTGCTATAACAGTGATTTCATTATATGATTGGAAAGAAGGTTATGGAGAGATATGTGGAAAAAATAAAATGCTTCAGTAATATAATGAACCAAATGTGGTGTGATGTCTTGGAAGTTATCAAGGTGGAAAGTATCTCTAGATCATTATGGAGTATGGTAAGCGAGGAAGTGTGTTGATGATCTATTAAACATCACTGGTGAATTGTTGGAGGAGCATCAAATATATTATGTTTGTAGGGAAGTTCTCAAGGGACTGTCATATTTACAATCAATTTTTAAGTCTCACCATGACATTAAAGAAGGCAATATATTATTTAAAGAATGGGTAAAGGTAAAACTGGGTGATGTTGCACATCTAACTAGGGCCATGTTAAAATGGAATATATTTATTTGCACTCCAAACTGGATGGCTCTTAAAGTAATACAAGAGATCCACGGTGGTGGAAAGATGAATGTATGGACTCTAGGAGCCTATGCAATTGAGATATAAAAGAAACTTTACCCTCGATCTAATGTACATATGATTGGAGTATTGCTCATGATTTCAAGTGAACCTACATCGACACTTGAGGACAAAGAAAATCAGTCTTTTGTCTTCCATAATTTTTTTGATTACCTAACAAAGGAGCCTCATCTATGGTGTACAATTTCTAAATTGATAAAGCACAAGTTCATTAAAACCACAAAGTTAAAGTTGCTTCAATGTCGCCAAAGATTGAGAAAGAATGACCAAAAAAGATAGATATTGTTGCACAAGAAATTGTTCAAGAGATAGGTACATCTTCTTCAAGGGAGGGCATTAGTCTTAGGAGATTGAACACATTTTGACAATGAATGGAAGGATGTTGCTAATAACATCTGATAAAGATACCTTTCTAAGAGTAATAGGTGAGATAACTGTTATCACCTAGGATTGCACCCATGATGCAAAGCTGTGAGGCTCAGCAATCCTGTGTAACATGGGAATACCTTCAGGTTGTGGGTGCCCTATGGTGAAGGTAGACCTCCATATTGTGGGTTGGTTCCCTTATGATTTTCTAATGGTAAACTAACTTTGCAGGAAAAGGGATAGAAAGAATCGCACTGGAAAAATAAACTAAAAATAAATTTATGGTGATGCACATATATGATGATAAAACTTGCAGAATGGTTCACATCTATTCTTAGAGACACTAGTTACATAATTCAGAAATGATGACTTAATCACAAAAATGTTTCTAAAGAAGGCCAACCAGTTTGTCACCCTTTCAAGAGGAAAATAAATTTTCATAGTTTTAAGGCAAAAATGAAACAAGCACCACTTTAGACCTGTGATGGATACACAATAATAAATGAAACAAACTTAAAGGCTTTAATGGTTAAAACACAATAATTTCATCAAATCATTCATAAAGGCACTTGCATATTTTTGAGAAGGTAAATTTGGTGTATTCTAAAAAAAATAGAAGGAAAAACACTACATAAGATCAAAAATATGAACCTATAACCTGCTGTACTGTATAGATTTTGAAAAATGATGTACAAACAAACTCTGCCTCTCTGAAATGTGTAAGAGAATAGAATTCAAGAACTAAGAAAAACCTAGGTTTTTCTCCAATATATACAAAAGATAACTCCAAAGTGCCAAAAGGTGGCACTAACAGCTAACTAGAAGTGAAAATATCTCCCCAAAATCCTTCTCACGAGAAAAGATAAAAATCCATAAAAGGAGATCTATAATTGATCCAATTTGAGCTAAAATAGCTCCAAACTGCCCCTCTCTATCAGTTTGACCATGTAGAACCTCAAGACCCTCCAATTTTGACCAAAAATCATGTAGAAGATCCCAAAATGCCTCAATTAACTCCATTTCCTAATTTTGTATAACTTTGGGATGAGAAAAACAAAGTGAACAAATAATAAAGTAATGAAAATGACTTACTTTACTATTTGTTATAAATTTCTCTATCTCTGACCTTTTTACAACTTTGTGACAAATAATAAAGTAATTTATAATTGCATTACTTTATTATTTGTTTACATTTGTTTTATCAGTTTCTAAGTCATGCAAGATGAGGGTAATTATTTTCAAAAGATTTAAAAATAAAACTCCTTATAACTTCCCTTTGATTTACATAATCACCTCACCCTTATGACTCCCATGCCATATCCATATTATTGCATCTCCATGTCATAAGGACATCTCTCTATCATTGTCTCCTTGACTTTAAAATTTTCATCCTTAAGAAAAACAAAATAAATAATGATAGCCTTGTATCATTAGGTTTTTTATCTTACTCATTTGAAACCTCAAGGAAAACAAAACAAATAATCATCAACCTCATGGGCCCATCACATCATTAGATTCTTAACAGTTCAAGAGTGTTGACCTCGGGCACTTTTGGGTAGCAATGATCACACAAAAAAGAAGTCAAGAAAAGCACATCATGCCCATAGCCGGGCTAGGTCATTCGACCAAAAAGAAGATTTGAACCCTAAAATGTATATTTTGTACTTTACATTTCTTTGCTCCTCTCTGCTGCACCACCATAGGGTTTGGCAAAAATGGTTTTTCTTGGGTGAAAGCATACTCAAGCTTATGCTTACAGACTAATAATCTCTTTGCAAATTAGACGTCTACTTTGTCTTCCACTAGATATTCTCCTCAAACCCTCAGCTTCGAGGTAATATTACTGTCATTCTAATCTATATTTTCTCATTTTCTACTTATTTGAATAAGCATACATACTCTATACTTCCCCTTTTGAGCATGAAATGGATTACTGCCATTGCTACTTCTTAGAAATGTAGCTTTTTCTATTTGTTGCTATAGTTTTCATGGTTGTATTCTTAGCACTTTGGACTTAACCCTAACTAGGGATTATACACTCCAGTCTTCATGATTTTACCCATGTGGGTATCTGTTCAAAGGTATATTTAAAGCATTTGGATTATTTATCTATATCTATTTAAGAAACTCTGCCTCATTAACTTCACTCTAGACTGCCCCTTCTTGTCTTTGTCAAAAATATTAAGGAAATAGTGATTTCTAAAGATAACAAATGTTTTTGCTTCTGTAAACTATGAATGTCTCTGAGCTGCTCAACAAGGTTTCCTTAACTACTACTCTTTTTGCTATGGATATGACTTGAGGGCTTTGTATAGGATTTGTGGCTATATGTGCTCCTTAACTCTATTGACATGATATTAGGACTGTACAAGACATATATGAGATTCCTTCATTTGTATTTACTCTAATGAACAAAAGAAAAATAAAGGAAACTTTGTTTTCCCTTCATGCCTTTCATTCACTTGAGATGAATGTTTCTTGTAAGTATGGTGCCTTCGTGCCCTCGCCTTGTCTTACCAGATTTGTAGAGAGTTTGATAAGTTTTAGCAGAGCTTTATAATGACTATGTATAATAGATATGCTCTTTGATTTTCTATGTTTCCTCTTGTCTATTCATGATGTTGTACTCTCATAGTCTACTTGTTGTCTATTCATGGCTACCCTCCATTGTTTCAGATTTGTCAAGACATATCTCTTCATAAGTTGATAGAAACTTCAAAATGAATGTCGTACACTTTCCTCAGTCTCCTTACTATCTCCTGTTTGATTGAGAGTGATTGTTTCCTTGTTGACCTGGTAACATGCTTCATGTTGATCTCTATCTATTTGCTTTTTATACCATGTCCTACCTCTTTTAGGAGACTTGTTCATTGCTGCCCATCTAATCATGATAATTGTCCCTTTCTTGATGCAAAATATAATTTTCATATGTTATGACTGTTGATAACTGAGAGGGGGGGTGAATCAGTTATCCAAATTATTTCTTCTTTTTAAACTTTCTTATTAATCAATGCAACATTAATTCAAACAAGAAAACATAACCATGAGATGGAGATACACATGACACACTATTTTTGACGTGGAAACCCTATTAAGGGAGAAAACCACGGGGTGATTAACCTAAAGATTATTCTCTGTTAGAAGAATAAGAAATTACAAAATGGCACTTGCCAATTAGGGCTCACTGCTCGAGCACACTGCTCACAAAGGAGGCACACTGCCTACAAGGAGACACACTGTCTACAAAAGAATGTTATACAATACTTGAACTGATTGGAAGCATCCACATATGCTGGAGTTCAGTTCCGGTTAGGCTCAGTACACTAATCTGTTGCACTTCATCTTTCCTCTTCTCTTATGCTGCTTTCCTTTCACATACCAGACCTTTCTTACTGTTTCTGCTCTACTCTGCTTTTATTCGCATACCACATATCACCACAACACTTCTCACAACTAAATCCATTGTGTATATATATCCGCACAAGTAATTTCATCACCTTTCTAGTCGGCACCCGGAATAGTCAATCTTTTCACTAATTCTGATTTGTCGGTTGATTCCTAGCACATCAAGTAATGTGGATCAAGTATATGCTTGTAGAAATCATTAATCATGTTGGCCAAACATGATTCATGCCTTTATAACCTTTAACACCATTAGTAACACATCCAGAAAGTAGTCTGATGTTCTGTCAGTCAGTTCTTCCTCTGTTCACACTGTCACTCAGGAATCCGGTACTCAACTATTCATATCTTTTTCCTCATCTATCACCAGAGGCTAAATCCTTGGAATATACCACTCAAGGTAGTCCTCTTGACTTCCCCAAATCTGCACTACACCAAGAAACTTCCTCTGAGAGATCTGGACCTATCTATCGGACCTTGCCACATGCTTTGTTCTTGTTTACCGGACCACAACATTCTTCACTCTAACTTCTGGTAGAGACACACCATGTCCTGTGGATGTGTGGGATGAACTTTGTTGCCATCAATGACAACAATCATGAATCCATATAGTGTCTCTTGCCAACAATCTCCCCCTTTGGCATTGATGGCAACACTTAGTGAAAAATGACTAAGTGTTTACACTATGCTCCCCCTTGGCTGATGCTCTATCTTTATATACATTTTCTGGAGCTCCCCCTTAGTTGGATTCCTCATTTTTCACTGCTCCTCACTCCCCCTTTGACATCAATGGCAAAGGGTAGGGTCCGTACACCAAAATTTTAAAAAAATTTACTATACTTAGCCGCATAAGTATATACATATGGCATACTTACATATACTTAAGTATGTCTGCAAAAGTTGTCTTTAATTGAATAAATTCTATAGCCCAACTTTGTTTCATTCTGTCCAAAATTGAGATATGACCACTCAACAGGAATGCAAACGCATCTGCCCTTTTTAGATCTATTGGATCATTTGTCTGGGCTGTGATTTGAGCTTCACTTATGGCCTCATGCATGGCCTCTAACTTAGGGACAATGATCCTCCTAAGTTCACCCATCCGGCTGATCATGTTCTTCCTTTCCTTCTCAAAATTCTTTATTGTAGTTGTGATTGCAATAGTCTAACACTCTTGATTGACTATGGAGGAAGAGAGAGGATCAAAACTTTGAGACAAACTTAGTAGTTTATCCTCTTGCTCTTTTATTTTCTTCTCAATCTCTACTGTTACTTTGGACCATGAAATACAAAATTTGTATATTTTTCCGCCATCTATAAGAGCATTTTCTAAGCTCTTTATCCCTATACTCATATTTCTCCTATTATTACTTATCAAACCTTGTACCTCTGATAATCTTTTTACAGGAAATTCCTTCCGGACCTTATCTTCTGCTGACTTCTCTAGTGAATCAAAATGTGTATTGACACTGTTGACTAGAGTTTTGAGATTACCAAAAGTGGAGGCTATGGGATCTTTCTGAACCGATGGCATAATCTTTTCAAGCACTCCAGAAGTAGCTTCTATCAACTCACAGTCTTCCATATGAGACTTTAGGAGTTTTTCATTAGCCTTAGCATTTGTAAATGAAGCTATCTTCATTGTCTGTGCCAGAGAAAGAGAATCAAAATTGAATGGACCTTGTAGAAGCTCCGGTTCATCAATCTCCATTGTTTCTTTGTTCAGGAATTCTTGGACAGTTTGTGTAGTGTCTCTTGCCAGAGACATATGTTTCTTCTCTTCTACAGTCTTGGAGCTGTCCTTAGGAGTTTTCTCTCCTTCACCACTAGCAGTTGTGGTTTTCTCTGCTGAAGTCTTCTCTCCTTCTACAACCATAGCACTATCATCTTCTTTTTCCTTCACCTCTGCTTCTTTCTCCTATAATTTTTCTTCTCCTTTAGATCCAGAGATTGTAGGGGAAACTGGAGGAGAAATGTTAGTCTGTTCAAGGCCCACCTCTTCTGTCATTTTCTCAAGAGTTTCTTCTGCAACATTTGTGGTTGAGGGATCAGTACCCAAGTCCTCTATAATAGGGAGATTAAATCTTTTGAAGGCCTTCCGGAGGATCTCTTCTGTGTCCTTGGCTACCTTGTTAGTTTCACCAAGCATAAGTTGATTCATCCTTGCTTTGCTTCTGAACTCATCCTTACAATCTTTGAATATCATATTCATTGTCTTGGGGTCGATTGAAGGATATAGCTGGATTGCTATTTGTTCCCAAATTTCTAGGTCTTTAGCTTGAGCAGTGTTCTTTCTTGATTCTAGTTCCTTCTCTAAGCTTTTAGGGATCAGAGATATAATTTCAATAAATGCTTTGTTGTAAATATTTAGATACCTAACTATGGCATCTTGCAATATCTTCTAATCTGCTTCACCATAATCTTCATAAAACTCAACCATTGGCTGAAGATTTCCATCCACTGTGACTGATTTGATTATGTCGTCAATGTGAAGAGTGGGTTTTTCAACATATTCCTCTACCTTTTCTTCTTCCTTCTATCCGGTAGAGGGTTGACCGGATGTTTTCTTCTTTTTCTTCATTTTCCTGACTTCTTCATCAGATTCAGTTTCCTCTTCACCTCTTTGACTTGTATAAGTCCTTGTGGCTTTTGTCTTTGACCTTTTCTCTCCTTTATCAGATGCTTGGACTTCCAGTTTTGAGCTTTTAGCAGGGACAGGTGCTCGTCTCTTTGAAGATCTGGTCCGGGTGGAAGTTTCTACTGGAGCACTTTTCTTGCTTCCTTTTTCTGCCTCTTTCTTCTCTTCCTCAGCTTTTTGTCTCTTTTCTTGGTTGGCATCAAGTGCCTCCTTTGAGATGCCAAGACCTTGGGCAATATGTTCTACTTCTTTTCTCACCTTTCTTTTCATCTCTGGCTCTTTGAGTTCCACATGAATTTTTATACTCAGCTCCTCAAAGGTTCCAAACCTTTCTGCTTTTGGATCCTTAGACTGACTTAGCATGTGTTGAACATGCAGCTCCACAATTTGTTCATCAACCTCATACCCCATGGGCATGATCCATACAGTTCTTGGTTCTACTGCCTCCATTAGGCACTGATCAGTCTCTACCATAAAGCAAACTATCTTTGTATTTTTCAACAAGAGACTAAGGAATCCTTTCTCTTGCTTGCATCATGCTCTGAAAGTTCTTGAAGTATCCCCACAGAGCTATATTTTGTGCTTTGTTGTCACCAAGTCCATGTAGCTAATCTCTGATTTGGATAGCTACCGGTCTATCATTCTCCCATACCTAGCCATTAGATCTGGGAAGCTCATTCATAAAGTAGAAGAATAAGCACAATATTAGTCCACCATACTTGAATGAATTCTTTTTGTCTTTCTTGATTTTCTACAGATTCTCCAAGAGTTGGTTCAAGAGAAGCTGACAAAGATCATAGTCTGCATCCTTTCTTAACATTTCATAAGTAGTATAGATGGCAGTTCCAGGTATAGAATTTTCTCTGCTAGAATGATATATCTTATATCCAATGATCATAAAAGCAAACTTGACATCCGGATCAGTGATGTCATCTACTGTCATTGCTCTTTTGTCAAACTTAGAACCGGTAGCCTCACTCATAGTTTGGTTCTTTATAGATTTAAGAACAGGAATCCCACCAGATGAGTGTAGTCCGGTAACTACCCTGATGGCATCGTTAGTGATCTTGAATGGTCCATTTAACCACATGAAATTGTCATGTATTCTGCTCATAATGTACCTAACCCATTCATCCTCTATAAAACAGGGGAAATGTATGTATTGTGCAAAGTGCTTGTTCTGGAGGCCTATGTATTGGGGTTTGAGCTCAAATGAATCATCTAACAGTTGTTTGTGATAGATATCTCTTAGTTTGAATTCCCCAAACTCTTCAATATTTACATGTATATAAACCCTAATATCTTCAGTGTGCAAAATGCCATGCGGAACACTGGAAAATGCACCTAGGGGGTCTACCTCCAAGGATTTATATGGATGTTTCTTAAATGAGGGCCGAGGTCTATCAGAGATCTTTACTATATTCAGAGTAGCTATCATCAAACAATCTTACTGAAGGATATCAAGAACGATAAATACCTTTTACGCATGTTAGGGCACATGAAGAAATCTGAATAGAGTTGTATGAAGAGTTACCTTGATCTTTTGGGAGAAATTGTTTGCAGAGATCCTTTTCTTTCTTCTTCGCATGTGAGTGTACAAGTGTGTAAATGATAGACAAATGAACTCTTTTATTCCAAGAAGCCCTAATTTTCACCCTGCAATAAATGTGCAACCTAATTCATTTTGGTTTGCCTGGTTTTCCTTGTTCAAGGAGGAAGAAACTCATCTGGATTATTATGATTCCCTTGTGATCAATGTTAGTGATGAATCATCATATCCACTTGTCCTTCTGATCATCTTATGTATCTGCAGATCGAGCTGTATCAAATTGGATTCATACCAGGCCAATCTTGTGAGAAACCTATTTTACCAGAAGACTTGCTTAACCGGACCAATTCTGAAGGAATTGAACTTTTTAAATTTTCTTGCGGATAGCTCAGATCTTTACCTGACCTTCTTTACATGTTTCTCTAGAAACCCTTTGATCCGCAACTTCTCATGTGCCAATTTTAGGCACCACTTAACTGGCTGGGGGAACAAGGTTTTCGTTGTGTCTCCCCCTAATCCAGAGCTCACCTTTTAATTTCCGGAAGGAATATCAGCACCAGAGTCTGGTGCGGATCCAACCTCTACATTCTCTAAACTTTTCTTCATCCAAATCTTGTTCATCTCATTCCTAACTTCATCCGCATTCACCTTTTGTTTACCCTTATCTTGATTCTGATTATGATATACCAGACCTCTTTTCTCCTAATTCTTGCTTCTACAGAATTTTGCAATATGACCGGATCTATTGCAGATTTGGCAAACAACATTTCCTTGTATATTTGATTGATATCCTCTTGATCTGCATTCTTTAGCCATATGACCTGTTCTATTACATGTAAAGCATCTACCATTGAATGATTTGTTCATTTGCATATTTCTGCATTCATGAGATTTGTGATCATACCTTTTGCAGTTAAAACATTGTCCGAAGAAGAATGAATTTGTCTGATTCATTCTCTTTCTGCACTGATTAGCTTTGTGACCAAAGTGATTATAGCTGTGGCAGCATCCATTGAAGGATGGATATCTTTGAGCATTGGGCTGTCTTACCAGAGGTCTTCTAGGCCTGTTCCTTGGATTTTCTGATCCAAAATTCTTCTGACCGGATCCGGAGCTTTCTCCTTTCTCATATCCCAAACCACACTTGTTATCTACCTTCTTTTGACTTTCAAGAAGAACTTCAAGTTGAGCAGAACTTATCTTGAATTTCTCTTTATATTCATTTTCTATTTGAAGATCCCTTTTAAGAGAGACAATTTGATCCTCAAGTTTTTCTGCATTATCTTTAGCATCTTCAAGATCAGATTCAAGATGTCTAATAATTCTAACCATCTAGTGGCAATCTTCTGATTTCTCCTTGAGAGATTGTCTTAGATTATCTTCAATTTTTTTTTTCTCTTCAACTTCTTGGGTAAACTTTATAACTCCTGATTCCATTTCATGTCTTACCATAATGATTTCTTTTGATAACTTTTCACATAACTTGGTTTTCTCAGTCAGCTCTTCATTTGCATTACTTTCTTCACCTTGTCTTGCCAATTGCTGAAGCAGCTCCTTTCTCTTTTTCATAGAGAGACTTAATTTATCTTTTAGTTCTCTCATGAAGTCATCAACCTGTTTGAGTCTTTCCTTTAATTCATTGACTTCAGAGTTTGACTATTCAAGATCCTCAAGGGCAGTCTTGAGTTGCTCCCTTAAACCATATGCATCCATTTGGACTCCCAGATCTTCCTCAAGCTGTTAGGCTCTGTTGGGAGGAACTTAGCTCTGATACCAATTGTTGATAACTGAGAGGGGGGGTGAATCAGTTATCCAAATTATTTCTTCTTTTTAAACTTTCTTATTAATCAATGCAGCATTAATTCAAACAAGCAAACATAACCATGAGATGGAGATACACATGACACACTATTTTTGACATGGAAACCCTGTTAAGGGAGAAAACCATGGGGTGATTAACCCAAAGATTATTCTCTATTAGAAGAATAAGAAATTACAAATTGGCACTTGCCAATTAGGGCTCACTGCCTGAGCACACTGCTCACAAAGAAGGCACACTACCTACAAGGAGACACATTGTTTACAAAAGAATGTTATACAATACTTGAACTAATTGGAAGCATCCACATATGCTAGAGTTCCGTTCCGGTTAGGCTCAGTACACTGATCTACTGCACTTCATCTTTCCTCTTCTCTTATGCTACTTTCCTTTCACATACTGGACCTTTCTTATTGTTTCTACTCTGCTCTACTTTTATTCACATACCACATATCACCACAACACTCCTCACAACTAAATCCATTGTGTATATATATCCGTACAAGTAATTTCATCACCTTTCTAGTCGGCACCTAGAATAGTCAATCTTTTCACTAATTCTGATCTGTCGACTGAATCCTAGCACATCAAGTAATGTGGATCAAGTATATGCTTGTAGAAATCATTAATCATGTCAGCCAAACATGATTCATGCCTTCATGACCTTTAACACCATCAGTAACACATCTGGAAAGTAGTCTGATGTTCTGTCAGTCAGTTCTTCCTTTGTTCACACTGTCACTCAAGAATCTGGTACTCAACTATTCATATCTTTTTCCTCATCTATCACCGGAGGCTAAATCCTTGGAATATACCACTCAAGGTAGTCCTCTTGACTTCCCCAAATCCGCACTGCACCAAGAAACTTCCTCTGAGAGATCTAGACCTGTCTGTCGGACATTGCCACATGCTCTGTTCTTGTTTACTAGACCATAACATTCTTCACTCTGACTTCCGGTAGAGACACACCATGTCCTGTGGATGTGTGGGATGAGCTTTGTTGCCATTAATGACAACAATCATAAATCCATATAGTGTCTCTTGCCAACAATGACTACTTGACTGTAACCTTGCATTGATGACACTGTACTATTTCTATTGATGACTATGTTCTCAATGCTCATGATGCAAGTGACTGTATCTGCACATGCTATGATTGCCTCATTTACTTCTTAGATAGCCACCTAATCTTGATGCCTTGTTCATTAATGATAGTGATATCATTGTTTTGAAGCTTTATGTGTCTTCTCTACTCTACTGCTCTGAGATAGTGCATTGGTAAGTTCCTTTGAATGACCATGCTAAGACTTCTATCCTTTGTTGTTCCAAGGCATGTTGACTCACATATACATTGTACCAAAGGCTGTCTTCTTCATTATAGGTTGTTCATACTTGTCATAAGAATGACTTTGGCTATGGTGACTCTGTGCTTATGTAGTCATGAATGTATTTGGAGATGAATATTATCTATTTGATGACTGTGATAGTTTGATATGAAGACAAAAGCAACAATGAACTCTATGCTTATGACTGTACCTTTGAAAATGCCGCATCCTTATCTCTCTTTTCATACATCCTGTAGCATAAAAATATATTATGTATATTTGTGTACCTTTCACTGAGGGCATAATGAGTTCTCTTCATGATTTATTGTCCTTGTAATGCACTTCACCTACTATAGCATACTTGTATGGCTGATCCTCCTAATTTCTATGGAATGCTCTCAAATACATGATGATTTTTCTTTTATCTACTAAGTCATACTCATCCTTGTAGGATAGAAATGATTGTCTCATTACTCCATAACTATGGCTTTGTCTGGTATATGCTATTACTATGAATGTAGATGGCTCTTAATTCTTATGGTTGCACATGCATCCTTCATTGCATGATCATGTAATGCATTTCACTTGCTCCTTAAGGTTTATCCACATACTTGATCATGATGCCTTGTTATTTGGAGTTTGTATTCTTCATTTTCTCTATGTATCTCATGTACTTGTTGGTGATTGTTTTGATGCAATCATAACAATAAGTTAAAATTCACATATAATGAAGTGAAACTATACTTGAAAGATAAGAAGGAATCGTTTAAGATTCACTTAATCCCAAGTCTACAATGGTCCTGTTGGTTAAATTCAGTTGGTCAATGTGAAGCTGTAATGTTCAAGGGGCCTTACATAGTTTAGGGTTTCTTTGTGGTTTACTGGACTCAAACAATGCAAAAAGATCATGAGATATGTCAATACTTTTTCATTCCTTTGCATAAAAGTATTTCTGTGCTGCAAAGCTTTAGATGGTTGTCTTGAATTATTATAGCCTTCCTCTTTAAATATTTATGAAAACTTATCTACTTTTAACCCTTGTTCATGCTTCTTCAAATATGAGACAAATTTCCTTCAAATTTCTACGTTTTCAGCTAAATATTTCAGATGGGTTGGGAAAAGTTAGAAAGATCTAATCTAAACATCATTTACTCTACTGAAGGATCTAATTGTTCTATTATGCACTATGTAAATCATACAACAATTTGATCAAATCCACAGTAAAAACCTTAAATGTAAGTTCTGAGCATTTTCACAAACATACATTTAAAATTGCAAGCTCTCAAAGATAATATTTCAAAACACAAAGAAGAGCAGGAGAACACTCAGAAGATAGATGCAGAACTCTAGATTCTATTGTATTAGAAACAAATAGTCATACATGATTTACAATGTTGGAATGACTCTTAGTTTCATTGATCAAACTATAGAGAACTTACAAGCTTTACAGATACAATAAGGAAGCCAGATGTTCCATGCACTCCTTACTGCAGACAAACAGGTGACCTCCTTCCTCTACTTCTAAACTATGCTAAGCTAAAATCCCTATTGTAAAGTATTACAATGTGTTAAGGTACAATATATAGACTTTCTGATTGTCCTCAATATAGCTCAAAACCCTAATGGTTAAGCAATGGTTCAAGCCCTAGGTTACAGCATTGAATGCAGGTGAACCAATTCTCAAAAAAAATATCTCCAAATATGTGTCAAATCTGGGTGAAAATATGCCCCTTTCTGAAACCCTAGCAGTTCAGAAGTAAATTCTACAACCTACAGTCATTATGTTTTATCTGCATTTTGGGTCTTCTCATTGATGTCCCTTGACTTTTTGCTCTTCATCCTTATCTTCTCTTTGCTTCTGAAATCAGATTCTCCTTCCAGGACGTCACTGCCATTAAGTTTCAGCTTCTTCCTCAGCTACAAACCTGCAAAAATAGACCAACAATAAGTACCATTGATTATTAAACAATGAGAAACAAAATACCTATTAGATCCAAGTGGGGCTGAACCAAAATCGCGGCTATCGGGTCAAAACCTGCAAAAAGACACATTCATACTACGCAACTGTGTCAAAAACTTACTAGGTCAACCATCACGGACCAAAAATGATGCAAACGCAGGGTCAAAATGTGTTGAAAACTATATAAAAACCCTAAAGAACCTATCGCTAAACGTTCCTGTCTATCGGCGCCCAAAAAACCTTATCGGCGGGCCCTAAAAAACTGCCCACTGACTTCCTATGCCTGGCTGAAAAATGGCCCTTTATTTTCCTTTATCAGAAACGGTGCCCTCAGAGAGTGACATGTGGTGCGTTCCGTGCGAGGGGCTTATGAAACTATTGCTTATGCGGAAGGCGACGCATGGTAGCCTCCGCGGGACTCTCAAGATACTAAAAAATTGTTGCGAAACTACCCCAGGGACCCAATGAAACCTGTGAAACCCTGACTCCCATGCAAGACACATGTTGCTACCCGTGCGCTCTGTTTAAAATCCAAAGGGGCTGTTGAAACCACTGCAGAATGTGACACGTGTCACGTTCCGTGCCCTCCTCAGAAACTCTTTGAAACTGCCTGCAGAATGTGACACTTGTCACGTTCCACGCTTCTGTGAAAAAATAGTTGAGACACTTAGAAACCTTTGCTGGGACCTGTGAAGCCTGTGGGAGATGACACTTGTTGGCCTCCGCGCAACCATTGAAACTTTAAGAAACTTTTCGAAGGGACCCATCGGGAAACTTTGAAGGTCCTGCAGATAGTGACACCTATCACTCTCCATGCTACTTATACAGGACTCTCTGCGCTGCTGTGAGGGACCTTCGAAACTCATGAACCTCCTGTGGAAAGTGACACTTGTCACTCTCCGCATGTCTGTTGCAACTCTTAGAAACTATCAGGGCAATTTTTGAAACTGTTGGCAGAAGGCACCACGTGGCGTCTTCCGTGTCGCTGTTGAGACTTTAAGGGGCTTGGTGGGTCATACTTCAGAGTGTGACACTTGTCACACTCCGTGGGGCCTTGGAAACTTTTTGAAACTCTACGCTGGGTCTGCGGAGAGTGACACTTGTCACACTCCGCGGGGCTCTGGAAACCTTTGGAAACCTTATAGAAACTTTCACGGAAGGCACCATGTGGCATCTTCTGCGCAACCTGTGAAACACTTTAGAAACTTTAAGGGGCCCAGTAGAGAGTGACACGTGGCACGCTCCGCACTACCTATTGAAACTTTAAGGAGCTCCTACGGAAGGCGCCACATGGTGTCTTCCGCACAATCTTTGAAACTACTTAGAAACTATTACAAAAACCTTTGGAGGGACCTGCGGATAGTGACACTTGTCACACTCCGCGCAGCTGTTGAAACTTTAAGAAACTTTAAGGAAACAATGGCGGAAGGCGCCACATGGCATCTTCCGCCCAATCATTGAAGCTGTTAAGAAACTTTAAGGGGGCTCTGTGGAGGGTGACACATGGCACACTTTGCACTGCTCTTGCAACTTTTAGAAACTTTTAAGGGGCTCTTGCGGAAGGTGCCACATGGCATCTTTCATGCAACTCTGTTGAAACTGTTAAGGGACTTTCAGAAACTTTCGAAGCCCGCGAATGGTTTAAATTTAAAAGGGGCTATGGCGGAAGGTGACAAGTGGTACCTTCTGCGCGATTGGAAACTATTTAGAAACTACTGCGAAACCCATGCAGAATGTGACACTTGGCACGCTCCACGCAGCCTGTGAAACACTTAGGAACATTTAATTAAATATTTGAAACTTTGCATTATTTAAACCCTATAATGTATTTTACCAAAATGGGCATAACTTAAAAAAATATGGCAAATTTTCAGATGATTCAAAAAGCCACCCTGGCTCATTTTTGACAAGGAATCCAACCATACCAAGCACTGGCACTTAAAATGCATTTTCTCACTAATTTTATCAAAGTTTGCAAATTTCATTCTCTTTTCCCTTACCACCAAGGATAGAGCCACAAAACAAATGCAAAAAGCAAAGCCACAGCAGGGGTCCCTATTTTGCTAAGGAGTAAATTGGGGCGTGTTGTGAACATCACAACAGTACTCTTCATCATAAGGCATATTCCATTATGCTTGGAATGTTGTCATGAACTCCTTGTATGCTACCCACTTAGGTGGTTGTCCCTCTTTGCATAGATGTGAATGGTACCCCACCTTGACTTGTACACTTGTCTCCTTGATTTAAATGTATGGTGTCCACTTTTGATTCAAAGGTATACTATATCTTCAGGATGATTGTCTTCCACATGTACCTTGCACTCTATGGATGTGTTATATATGGTTGACTATCTCACACTATGTGGATGTAAGCATTGTGGTTGTTATGTCCTTCTTCACTGCCCCTCTTGCACTCATACTAGCTGTTCCTTTTCATGCACTATACATGTAGCCTATGGTTGTAACTTCATCTTACAGAGGCATATTGTAGCTATATGATGAATGGACCATCATTAGGGTGACTGTCCCATTATGATGGCATTGTAAGCCCTTCTTTGGTAGTCCTATTCACTCTATTTATGATTTCTCTTGCATACAAGTTAGTTGACACACATGACACACAGATATAGGACTGTTTCTCATTAAATGACTACCCTATATCTGATAAAATGCTTCCTGATTGATGGGACAGTCACCTTAATGACTAATTTTGTCCTTTTATGGCTACTTAATGAATTCAATAGCAATTTTACATCTCATTCACAACAAAAGTGGTAAATACCTGATTTACTGTTGTCCATCTACTACTCCATGATGAATTGGTGTTGTCATTGACTTTCAATCAAGATATCCTCTTATTTATTGATCTAAAAGTCTCTTTGCTTATCTTATATTCCCCTTAAGATCAAGGGGCAGCATGCTGGGCTCAACCCTTGTGGGAGCCCATTTTTTACCACATGTTGAAATGTCTTGCATAATGATGGATATACCTGTACCTACACATTGCACAAACAAGTTAGATAAAACAATGAATACAATACTCATGTGATGATTTGATCTTTCTAGTTCTCTTTCTTATTGATCCAATGCCTCATGATATATGTTGTGTTTTTGTTGGTAGGGCACATAGGGAGATCCATATCCGGAGCTCTAACCAATTATTTACCATGATGCAAGCTCACTTGGTGATCAGGAGAGGAGGAACAAGATGATGGAGATCCACCCAAAAGCTATCTCAAATAATGATGGATATGCATTTTCCTTTATGCTTCTTTTTGTTGCCAAGAGACACTACTAGGCATGATAGGTGTTGTCATTGATGGCAACTAAGTCTATCTTACACATCTGTATTACATAATTTGTTCATACTAGAAGTCAGAGTAAAGATTTGTCTAAGTCCAGGTAGTTAGAAACAGAGCATGTGACAAGGTCCGGTCTCTTGGTCTGGATCTCTCTAGTGGTAAATCATAGTGTGTTGCGGATCTGAGGGAGTGATAAGGATTATTAGGACTATCTAAATCTAGAAATTTAGCCTTCGGTGATGAAGGATTCAAAAGTTATATGCATCTGAGTTTCAGGTTCTAGTTAGTCAGTACAGTCAGAAGAAGAACAGGCCAACCTAGTATTTGATCTTGGTCTGGATAAAGAAAAGTTGTTGGTTAAGCAATTTGTGATAATCAGTGGTATTGGCTAACATGATTGATGATTTGAGAACACAAGTTTTTGGTCCGCGTTGTTGTTTGTGCATGGATTCACCCGATAGAGCAAAGTTCCTAATAAATGTTCTAAGTTTTCTTGAAGCCGACTACAGTTGATTGAATTTATTGATGCAGATATATATAGCTGATGGATTCGAGTGTTTTGATGGGTGATTGTGATGTGATGATAGAGTAAGTGTGAAAAGGGTAGAAAGTAGTGCAAAGGTGAAGATCTAAGCTCAGATTATGGCTGAAGAGTGAAATAGGGTAGAGTAAGGATGAAGTGCATAAGATCAGTATTCTGTGCTTAACAGAAACTTATATTTGCATTGGTAGATGCTATTCATCAATTCAAACATTGTGTAATCTTCTTGTAATCATTTTTGTAGGCAGTGAGCCTCTTTGAGAAGTGAGCTCTGGGCATTGAGGCAGGAGGCATGTGCTTGTTGAAAGTATGGGTCTAACTGGTGTTGTCATTGATGTCAACATACTCCTGTTGCATTAATGATAAGGATTGGATGAGCTGTGAGCTGAGGATATTGAGAAAATTAGTCTCAATTAGGAACAGTGATGACAGTAAGGTAAAAGTCAATGATAGGATGAGGATCAAAGGATGCAGATTAGAGGGTTTGTAGATATGTGTCTTAAGATAGTCTAGTAGAGATTTCAGAGGTCCGCATGAAGATCTAAAGAAGTTATGGCCGCTTAAGTAGAACCGGTTCCAGCAGGTATTTAGAGGTGACAAAATAACACAGATAGGTCCGGTGAGATCCGAAAATGCATTTTCCTATTCTACTGATTTGAGGAAGTGTTGAGGAAGTCTCAGAGGAGTGTTATCTAGATTGGTTCATGGTTTGAAGGTCTGGAAGCATGTATTCCTCTGTGATAGTGATGACAAACTATGTTCTTGAGGTTCCGGATGAAGGAGAGATGGTTTTCAGTAAACAGATAAAGTGCAGATGTTCTTGGTGAGTCAAGATTTCTTGTGAAGGTCTTTGGATTGTGTCCAGCCTATATTGGTGGTCTGCATTGGAGTTGGAGCCCACAATTAAAGAATAACCTCCGAATGATGATGTTTTTCCTAAGACTAGCTGACCGGATGAATTACATGTCTTGCAGATGTTCTTATGGATGTTTGTCGACTTAGATGATCATTCCTAAGTTGATGTCTTGTATAAGTAAGGGATTACAAAATCATTTCCATGTAGTCATTATTGTGATGAGAGTGTGGTAGCAAGGAAGAGAGTGAAAGGCAGAGCAGAAGTATTGAGCTTAAATGGAACTGATTCAAGCATGGTGAAGATGCTACTTTCTAGTTCAAGTAGGTGATACTTATTTCTTTGTAGACAGTGTGTCTCCTATAGGCAGTGGTCCTCTTGTGAGCAGTGTGCTCGGGCAGTGAGCCCTAATTGGCATGTGCCATTTGTTCTTTCTGTTCTTCTAACAGAGAATACAATCTTGGGTTAATCACCCTGTGGTTCTTCCCTTAACTGGGTTTTCCACATCAAAATCTTGGTGTCTTATGTATTGATGTGTTTCTTCTTCTAATTTATTTACATTACATTTCATGATTGATATACTGCTAATTACTTAAAGGATTTAAGTGTGAAATTAAGAGAAGTTTTGGACAACTGATTCACCCCCCCTCTTAGTTGTGTGCCCTAAATCTAACAATTGGTATCAGAGCTAGGTTCCTCTAAAAGAGCTTAACTGCTTGAGGAGATCCAGGATGATGTCTTACAAGAAGGATAGTCCAAAGTTTGATGGAACCAATTTTAATCTCTGGAAAGGTCGCATGAAATGTCATTTGAGATGTATGGGAATGACATACTGGACCATGGCTACAACACAGTATGTTCCTCCACAGGGTGGTCTAAAAATCCAAAATGAAATCACAGATGTTGAAAACAATCTACGGGCTATAGAGGCTCTTCTAAGCGCATTATCTGATTCAGAGCTCTCAAATGTTATTGACCTACCAACTACTTTTGAGATTTGGCAAAAACTGGAACTTCTGCATGAAGGAGACAAATATGTCAAATGTGCAAGGTTACAAAGTCTGAAAGGAAAATTTGAAAATCTAAAAATGAGAGAAGATGAAAACATCACTACTTTTATGCCAAGAGTAAATGAGCTTGTTTGTGGAATTAGAAATGTTGGTGGAGTCTTGGATGAAGATGAAATTGTTGGCAAAATTCTCAGATCCCTTCCCAGCTCTTATAAAATCAAGGTTGCTGCCATTGATGAATTTAGAGCTCATACAACTATCACTAGAGATCAATTGGTTGGCAAACTGGCTGCATTTGAAATGACCGAGTTTGGAGATGAACCCCCCAAGACTGAATCTGCATTCAAAGCTAGTGCCTCTGTAAAAGGTAAACAAAGGTTTGATCCGGGAGAGAACTCATCAAGGAAACTGCCATGGTATGAAAAAGCAAGAAAAGACCTGGAAGAAGAAGAAGTAGAAACTGCTCAACTTGAAGCCCTTATTGCAAAGAGACTACCAAGAGGATCTGGTAAGTATGAAGGAAAATTGCCTTTTAAGTGTTTTAAATGCAATAAGATTGGTCATTTTGCCTCAAAGTGTCCGAAAAGATTTTCAAGACCAAATACTAATAGATCAAGGTTCCAAAAGAATTGATACTATGTTCATGAAGAAGATGATAATGAAGGAGTAACAGATGATGAATCAGAGACAGGAAACAAATCCAGAAATGATTGGGTGTTTATTGCCATCAAGGAAGAAGAACCAATATCCTCTGAATCTGTCAATCATAAAGTTGTAGAAAGAGCTTTGGCTGCACAAATTGAAGAAAAGGATGACTGGGTCATTGACAGTGGTTGCTCTCACCATATGACAGGTGAAAAAAATAAGTTCATAGATTTGGAAAGGTATGGAGGAGTGCTAAAGTTTGGTGATAATTCTGCTGGTAGAATTAGAGGAAGAGGAACTATTTCTTTTGATGGGAGGAACAAACTGGTAATGTACTATATGTTGAAGGTTTAAAGCACAATCTTCTTAGTGTTGGACAGTTGGTGGACAAAGGCTATGATCTCCAGTTCAAGAATGGAAAATGCAAAATCTTTGAAAGTTCCAGAACAGAGATTGCATCCGGTACCCAAACTAAAGGTAATATCTTCCACTTGGTTGGTACTGGTAAAAGTTGCTTATTTTCTCAAGTTGATTAGAGTTGGTTGTGGCATAGGAGAATGTGTCATGTAAATTTTGATAATATCATCAAGATAAGCAATACTCAAGTTGTAAGAGATCTTCCAAAATTGGTGAACCTACAAATAGCTTGTGTAAATAATGTCAGTTGGGCAAGCTGAGTAGAGTCACATTCAAGAGCAAGGAATTGTCTTCTACTGGATTATTGGACTTAGTTCATACTGATCTTTGTGGTCCAGCAAAAACCAGGAGTGTGCAAGGTGATAGGTACTTCATGTTGCTAATTGATGACTATTCTCGGATGATGTGGGTAACCTTTTTGAAAGAGAAATTAGAAGCTCTTAAGAAATTCAAAATATTCAAAGCTATGATAGAGAATGAAACTGGATTAAAATTGAAATGTTTGAGGTCTGATAGAGGAGGAGAATTTACATCCAAGGATTTCATAGAATTCTGTGAGAAGCATGGAATTAAGAGATAGTTGTTTGCTCCTAGGACTCCACAGCAGAATGGAGTAGTGGAAAGAAAGAACCGGACCATCCAGGAAGCATCTAGGACCATGATGATGGAAGCAAATGTTCCTCAGATCTATTGGAGAGAAGCTATTAGCATTGCAGTCTATACCCTCAATCGAGTTCAAATCAGAAGCAGTACCGGTAAGACTCCTTATAAACTCTGGTTTGGCATTACTCCTCCTGTAAGGTACTTCAGAGTCTTTGGTAGCAAATGTTACATCAAAAGAGATGAAGATCTAGGGAAGTTTGATGCTAGAAGTGATGAAGGAATTTTTTTGGGTTACTCTACTCAAAGCAAAGCATACTGGTGTTATAACAAGAGACCGAGAAAGATAATAGAAAGTACAAATGTGAAGGTTGATGAGGGAATTGAGAAACCCTCAAGATTTTATGAATATGATGAAGATAATCAGAATGATGTTCTGATTCAAGGAGCCCAAACCTCTTCTGAAAGTCAAATTCAAACTGATCTAGTAAATCAGGAAGAAGAGTTAAGTTTGAATGAGCCTAATCAAGAAGTAGAAGTGCAAGAAACTCCCAAAGTTCCAAGGTATATAAGACTGAACCACTCTGAAGATCAGATCATAGGTGACAAAAGAAAAGGTGTGCAAACTAGAAGGAGAATTGCTCAAAACTCAGATGAGTATTGTCTGATCTCAAAGATTGAACCTAAGACAATAAATGAAGCTTGCAATGATGAAAACTGGACCAAAGCAATGGAGGAAGAGCTAATGCAAATTGAGAAAAATCACACTTGGGATCTTGTTCCTAGACCTAGAAACAAGAATGTGATTGAACCAAATGGGTCTTCTAGAACAAACTAAATGAAGTTGGTGAAGTAATCAGAAATAAAGCCAGATTGGTCTACAAGGGATATTCTCAAATAGGAGTTGATTTTGAAGAAACTTTTTCTCTAGTAGCAAGAATTGAAGCAGTTAGATTATTTCTTGCATTTGCTGCCTTCAAAGATTTCAAAGTATATCAGATGGATGTCAAGTCTGCCTTCCTAAATGGTGACCTAGAAGAAGTGTACATTGAGCAACCGGATGGATTTCAATTGTCTGATCATGGTAATATGGTCTGCAAGTTGAAGAAGGTACTATATGGACTGAAGCAAGCCCTAAGAGCCTGGTATGAAAGATTGGATAAACATCTTTTGAAGATTGGTTTCAACAAAGGTACTGCTAATAGTAATTTGTATTTCAAAATTGATCATGAAAACATTTTAATTGTTGAAGTGTTTTTTGATGATATCATTTTTGGAGGAAGAGATAGTATGTGTAAAACTTTTGCAAATCAGATGAAAAGTGAATTTGAAATGTCCATGCTTGCTGAAATGAACTTCTCCTTGGGTCTACAAATCACTCAAACAAAGAAAGGAATTTTCATTTCTCAGACAAAATATGTGAAAGAATTGTTGAAGAAATTTGGGATGGAAGACTCAAAACCAATGAATACTCCCATGGCAACCGGATGTAAATTGAGCAAAGATGATTCTCCTAAGGTTGATTAGACAAAGTATAGGTCAATGATTAGAGGACTACTGTATCTCACTCAAAATAGACCAGACATAATGCAGGTTGTTGGTCTTGTTGCTAGATTTCAGGCTGATCCTAGAGAATCTCATGTCATGGCAATCAAGAGGATTTTTAGATATCTAAAAGGGACAGTTGAGTATGGTCTATGGTATCCTAGAGATCATGATTTCTCTCTTCATGCATATACAAATGCTGATTGGGCAGGAGATGTGGATGACCAGAAGAGTACCAGTGCTGGAGCATTCTTTTTGGGGAAGAGACTGGTTTCTTGGCTAAGAAAGAAATAAGAGGCAATATCTCTATCTACAACAGAAGAAAAATATATTGCAGTAGCATGTAGTTGCACTCAGGTTTTGTGGATGAAGCAAATACTAAGAGACATAAGAGTGGATTATGAGGATCCTATCACAATCTTCTGTGATAATTCAAGTGCAATAAGCATATCTAAGAATTCGGTATTGCATTCAAAGACTAAGCATATATCTATCAAGTTTCATTTTCTGAGAGAGCAAGTGAACAAGAATGAAGTCAGATTGGAGTTTGTGCTGTCCAGGGATCAGATTGCAAATTTCTTTACTGAACTTATACCTAAGAACTCTTTTGAATATCTCAAGGAGAAGTTAGGGGTTATTTTCCCTCTGGCGTTGAACTAAGGTGCACTGTTGTGCATCAGTCTGGTGGGTATCTCAGTCACATATTGTGATCTGGATTGATGTTGGGAAGCTGCTACTCAAGGGGAGCAGCAGGTATAGTTCTGAGATGGTGGAATTGCAAGTATGTACCCTTTTCCATTGATTTCAAAGGGGGAGAGAAGACATGTTGTGAAAAACAAGTAGTTGCTGATCAAAGGGGGAGCAGTAAAGGGAGAGAAGACAGGTGAATGGTTATTGCTGATAAGGGGAGTAGTGACAGTAAGGAGAAGTTCTTGTCTTGATGGTTTTTCACATCATATGTTGCCATCAATGACAAAGGGGGAGATTATTGCAAGTATGGGTCTAACCAATGTTGTCATTGATGTCATCATACTCCTATTGCATTAATGATAAGGATTGGATGAGCTGTGAGTTGAGGATATTGAGAAAATCAGTCTCAATCAGGAACAGTGATGATAGTAAGGTAAAATTCAATGATAGGATGAGGATCAGAGGATGTGGATTAAAGGGTTTGTAGATATGTGTCTTAAGATAGTCCAGTAGAGGTTTCAAAGGTCCGCATGAAGATCTGAAGAAGTTATGGCCGCTCAAGTAGAACTGGTTTCAGCAGGTATTAAGAGGTGACAGAATAACACAGATAGGTCCGGTGAGATCCAAAAATGCATTTTCCTATTCTGTGGATTTGAGGAAGTGTTGAGGAAGTCTTAGAGGAGTGTTATCTAGATTGGTTCATGGTTTGAAGGTTCAAAAGCATGTATTCCTCTGTGACAGTGATGACAGACTATGTTCTTGAGGTTCCAGATGAAGGAGAGATGGCTTTCAGTAAATAGAAAAAGTGCAGATGTTCTTGATGAGTCAGGATTTCTTATGAAGGTCTTTGGATTGTGTCCAACTTGTATTGGTGGTCTGCATTAGAGTTGGAGCCTGCAATTGAAGAATAACCTCTAGATGATGATGTTCTTCCTGAGACTGGCTGACCGGATGAATTACACGTCTTACGGATGTTCTTATGGATGTTTGCCGACTTAGATGATCATTCAAAAGTTGATGTCTTGTATAAGTAAGGGATTGTGAAGTCATTTCCATGTAGTCATTATTGTGATGAGAGTGCGGTAGCAAGGAAGAGAGCAAAAGGCAGAGCAGAAGTATTGAGCTTAAATGGAACTGATTCAAGCATGATGAAGATGCTACTTTCTAGCTTAAGTAGGTGATACTTATTTCTTTGTAGACAATGTGTCTCCTATAGGTAGTGGGCCTCTTGTGAGTAGTGTGCTTAAGCAGTGAACCCTAATTGGCATGTGCCATTTGTTCTTTCTATTCTTCTAACAGAGAATACAATCTTGGGTTAATCACCTTGTGGTTCTTCCATTAACCAAGTTTTCCACGTCAAAATCTTGGTGTCTTATGTATTGATGTGTTTCTGCTTTTGATTTATTTACATTACATTTCATGATTGATATACTGCTAATTAGTTAAAGGATTTAAGTGTGAAATTAAGAGAAGTTTTGGACAACTGATTCACCCCCCCTCTCAGTTGTATTCCTTAAATCTAACAGTGCCTTCCCCATTTGTAATACTTTTAATAGGGTATTAATTTTTATGGATTAACCTCCACCGTGGTTTTCCCTTAATCAGGTTTCCACGTAAAAATCTTGGTGTTCATATGTGATGATCTTGTTGTTCTTGTTCTTATGTTCATGCTTATTTCTTTTGAAAGTGTGTGGTAAATTGATAAAGGCAAATAACAATAAATATTTTAGAACACTGATTCACCCCCTCTTAGTGTTCCTTAATTTCAACAATTGGTATCAGAGCCTGGTTCCTTAGAAGAAGTTTAACAGCTTCAGGAAGATCTTGGAAGGTGTTTTCAATGGGTTCATTCAAGCATTCTGCTGGTATCAATCAACAACTACAAGTAACCTTAGATGATCTTGATCTGTCCAAAGCAGAAATCAAAGATCTGCAAGAAAACCTTAGAGATGTTGAAGATTTCATTGAGACCTTAAAAGAAAAATTGAGCAAATCTAATGAAAAATTGAAGGAGCTACTTCTTCAACTAGCAAATCAGAATGAAGACGATGACATGGACGAGGCACTAAAAGAGAAGATAAAGGAATGTGAGAAGTTAACAAAAGAAGTTGCTATCTTAAAACATGAGATGGAATCCGGAGTGATGAGGATAACCAAGTAAATTAAGGAAAGAAAGAAATCTAAAGAAAAACTAAATCAATTTCTGAAAGAAAGAATAGAAGAGTACTACAGATTGGACATAATAATTGGTCATTTAGAATCTGATCTATAGGAAACTAGGGATAATGAGGATCAACTTGAAAGACAAATTGTCATTCTCAAACATGGCCTAGAAGTTGTAAATGAATATAAAGAGAAATTCAGAATAAGCTCAGCGAAACTTGAGGCACTACTTGATAGTCAGAAGAAGGTAGATGATAAGCATGGTCTGGTATTTGAGAAAGGTGAAAGCTCTGGATCTGGTCAAAGAAATCCTGAAGAAAGAAATCAAAGAAGGTATCCTAGAAGACCTCCCATAAGACAACCTAATGCTCAAAGGTATCCATCTTTCAATGGAAATTGTTTCAAATGCAATAAATATGGTCATAGAGCTAATCAATGCAGAAGTCAAGTAAATCAAAATGTATCATCTTTCTCTAGTCAAAGCTTTAATTGCAGAAGGATAGGTCATAAGGCTGAGGAATGTAGAAGTGGATCAAGGAATCCTCCTAAGAACAGACAAGTGTTCAATGGAAGATGTTTTACTTGCAATAAGTTTGGGCATATTGCAATACAATGTAGATCTAAACCTGCTCCAACATGTAATTGTTAGAAAAATAAGATTGTGTGTTTCAACTACAACAAATCCAGACATATTGCTAAATTTTGCAGAAACAAAAAGGAGAACTCATAGGTAGATAAAAGAAAAATAGTGCAGAAGTTAGACAAAGGCAAGGGCAAAGTTGATGTAGATGAGATCCAGAATGAAATGAACAAAACATGGGTGAAGAAAGGTGAAATAAAAGTTGACAATGGGTCCGTACCAGAATCTGGTGCTGATAATTCTTCTAGGAATTTAATCAGGAGCTCTGGCTTAGGGGGAACAACATTGAAAATCTTATTCCCCTAACGAATAATTGGGTGCTTGAATTTGGCATGATGAATAAAGATAGAGAACCCTATTGTAGATTTGTTGAAGCAAATTCTAGAAGAAAAGAAGCAAATGTGATTGATTGCGGAGCAAAAGATTGACTACATGTAGAAATAGTGTAACTAGATGTATTAGGGCAGAGAATTTATTACAATGACAAATTAGGTTTTGTGGAGGATAAAAAGTCATTCATTCAATCATTTCGATCACTTTGCATTCAAAGAGAGTGAGTAGAAGAGCACCTGAGCTAACATTTCAAGGATTTGAAGTGCTATCGGCGAATTCATTAGCTAACCCTGATTCCGTGGAAGAAAAAGGTATTTTTCTATGAATCTTTGAACTTGTAATCTTTTACAATGGCTACACTATTAGTTGTTGATATTACTGAAAGGCCTTGACCCAAATTCAAGAAGCATCCACACAAATCAGTAGAAGTCAACTTGTTAGGTGCCTTTTTAAATGTTCCATATGGTGTATTGCATGTTGAAGATATTAGGGCCTATATTCATGCAATCATAGATGAATTTGGGGACTCAAGGTTCGTAGATTTGTTCAAGAATCATCTAAGGGATAAAATTCACAGTCTTAAACCTGAGTATAAGGAACTACATGATAAACATTTCATTCAGATTATAGGGTTTCCATCCTTCGATGAAGATGAATGGGTTTAGTATGTTTTAAACCATATGCATGATGATTTTATGTGGCTAATGAAACCTTTCAAGATCACTAAGGACGCCATCAAGGTCATGATAGGGTTAAACTCATCCGATGGACTGCCCATGTTGAAATCAGTAAAGAATCAAACCATAATTGATGCTACTGGTTCAAGGTTTGACAAAAGGGCAATGACAATAAATGACATCATTGATCCAGATGTCAAATTTGCTTCAATGGTGATTGGATACAAGATTTATCATTCCAACAGGGAAAATTCTGTATCTGATATAGCTATCTATATAGCGTATCAGATGATAAGAGAGAATGCTAATTATGACTCGTGTGAGTTGCTGCAGAACTAGCTAATGGAAAATTTGAATAAGGTTAAGAAGGATAAGAAGAACACTTTCAAATATGGTACACTGGTCTTATGTTTGTTCTTCTATTTCATGAATGAGTTACCCAACAAGAAAAGCATGTGTTGGACCAATGATAAACCTGTTGCTATTCAAACAAGAGAACACTTGAATAGTATTGGTGACCCCAATGCCCAATGGACTATTCTTTGGGGTTTCTTCAAAAAAATTTAGAACATGAGGCATTCAAGGGAGAGAATTCCCACATCTATGGTTGAAAAATATAAGGATACAGTTTGCTTTATGGTGGATACAGATCAATGTTTAATGGAAGTTGTTGAACCAAGAACAATATGGATCATGCCCATGGGGTATGAGGTTTATGAGCGAGTATTGGATATGTATGCTCAACACCCTTTGAGCAAGCTAAAGGACACAATAGTTGAAAGATTTGGGGCATATGAAGAGCTAAGTGTGAAACTACATGTTGAGCTCAGAAAACTAGAAATCAAGAGGAAAGTTCAAAAGCAAGTGGAAATGTATGCAGAGAGCATAGGGATAACCAAAGAGGTAGTGAGAGAAGTTAGGAAGAGAACTGAGAAAGCTAAAAAAGAACAACCTAGTGCTCCAAAAGTCTCCACCAGCCACCCTAGAAAAACAAGAAGCTCTATTGCTACCTCTGTTCACACAAAACCTATCAAAACAGAGAAATTGAAAGAGGAACCATCTGGTAAAGATGGTAAAATAATGAAGACTAAAGCATCCAGAACATATATGAGCATTAAAGATGATGAGGAAATAGAATCATATGAAGTAGTAAAGGAAATAAAGACAAAGAAAGTAGAAGTTTCAAAGGCTGCAAAAGACAAGCCTTCCAGAAGTATGAAGGTAAGTAAAAGACAAAAGACTGAAAGCCAAGCTAGAAAATCTAGTTTGTCTGTAGAAGAAATTGTGAATGTTGTGATGATTCATGGGAATCTGAAACCTATAATAAAATACTATGACACTTTTGATAATGCAAACAAGAGAATTTTGGAGGATGCCACTGTAAAATACTTGAATACATTCAATAGAGCTCTTGTGAAAATTTTATTTGAAATCCATAAGAGTCTGAGTAACATTTTGGAAATGAGAAAGAGGTTGCTAAAGCCAAAGATTTGGAGCTGAGGGAACATGTGTTATCTACTTTGTGTCCAATGATCTCCAACAAAGAAGCAAATAAAATTTTTAAAGAGGTCAAGAATGATTTCAGAAGCAAGACAAGGATGAATAAGCTGACGATTGGAGATATTGATGAAGTTGTTACAGAAACAAAATAGATTCTAAAGAAAGCACTAGACAAGAACAAGTTCTATGTGGTTATAGAAGAACCAACTGATACTGAGGATGCATAAATTCTAAACGATGAAGAGTAGTAAAAAAATAAGAAACAAACTGGAGTAGATGATGACTCCTTTTTGGAAGAAGAAGCATTGAATAAAGAGGATGAAGAAATGATGGAAGAAGATCAAGTAAAAGAACCTGATGGTGGAGTTGACTCTCCCATTCTAGATATTGAGGAACCTATTAAAACTGCCACTATGGATACACCAAATTCTCTGGAAGAGATTGTAGAAGATATCTCTGAGATAAATAAAAGCAAGCATGCTTCTAATGAAGATGCAGAAAAGGTAGAAATAGAGAAAAGGAAAGAAAATGATGGGTAGGACAATATGGTTGACTCTCAAAAGGGAGGAGATGAAGGCCCTGAAGAACACAAGTTAGAAACATCATTTTGGGCAAGAGGCACTGTAAAAGTAGTAAAAGAAATTTTGAAAAATGAAAAACTAGTTGTAGAAGAGTTGAAAGGTCCAATCAATTTGGATAGACTTTCACCAATTCAGAAGATAAAGTGGGCCTCTCTCGCACAAGCTAAGGCTAGAGAAGATATTTTGAAGTCTCACATAGAAGACAGTGAGCTACTTGGTCTGGCATCAAGGATTTTGGAGAAAATAATGCCAACATACCAGAAGGACTCATCAGCATCCCCCTCTGGTTAGTTAAAGGACTTGATAAACTCTGTAATTACTCATTTTGAATCTCTTGAAAAGTCTACAGAGGTCAAGGTTCAAAATGAATTCAATGGTAAAAGATTTGATGCTCTAAAAGGGATGATTAGAGTAGATAGAATTGTGTTGGATACTAGTGTAAAGAGTATTCAAAATGCTCTTACAAAAGGAGGAAATGTATATAAACTTTGCTTATCTTGTCCTAAAGTTATAGAGGATATTGAAGATAAAATAAAGGAGTCTAAGCAAAAACTATCAAGTGTATCCAAATCTTTTGATCCTTTGATAGCATCAGTGGCAAGCAAGGAGTGTCAGGCCATCATGTTGATTGAAGAAATAAAGAAATTGACAAAAGAAAAGGAGAGCATTAAGGCAAGGATGAGTGAGCTCTGAGGACTAATTTCCCCCAAAATGGAAACAATGTTCAATGCCTTGACCAAAGCCCAAGCTTTCGCTCAGACAAGTGACCCCACTTATTTGAGGAAGGCAGAGTCACAAGCATTTCTATTTAGTGGCCACATCTCAATTTTGAATAGTATGAAGAAGAGCTAGGATAGTGAGATGGCACTATTGAAAAACATTTTTGGTGATATACTTAAGTTTATGTAAATAGGACTTAAGGATTGTTTGTACATATGCGGCTTGGTCTATAGAATTTTTGTGTAAATTCTGGTTTGTAGATCCCACCCTTTGCCATTGATGTCAAAGGGGGAGTGAAGAGCAGTGAAAAATGAGGAATCCAGCAAAGGGGGAGCACTAGAGAATAGTGAAAAGCATAAGTGTACATAGTAAGGGGGCGTTGTTCTAACACTTAGTCATTTTTCACTAAGTGTTGCCATCAATTCCAAAGGGGGAGATTATTTGCAAGAGACACTACTATGCATGACAGGTGTTGTCATTTATGGCAACTAAGTCTATCTTACACATCCACATTACATAATTTGTTCATACCAGATGTCAGAGTGAAGATTTGTCTAAGTCCAGGTAGTCAGAAACAGAGCATGCGACAGGGTCTAGTATCTTGGTCCAGATCTCTCTGGTGGTAAATCACAATGTGCTGTGGATCTAAGGGAGTGATAAGGATTGTTAGGAATATTTAAATCTAGAAATTTAGCCTCCGGTGATGAAGGATTCAAAAGTTATAAGCATCTGAGTATCAGGTTCCAGTTAGTCAGTATAGTCAGAAGAAGAACAGGCCAACCTAGTATTTGATCTTGGTCTGGATGAAGAAAATTTGTTGGTTAATTAATTTGTGATAATCAATGGTATTGGCTGACATGATTGATGATTTGAGAACACAAGTTTTTGGTCTGCATTGCTGTTTGTGCATGGATTCAACCGACAGAGCAGAGTTATTAATAAATGTTCTAAATTTTCTTGAAGCCGACTATAGGTGATTGAATTTCTTGATGTGGATATATATAGCCAATGGATTCGAGTGTTTTAATGGGCAATTGTGATGTGATGATAGAGTAAGTGTGAAAAGGGAAAAAAATTACAAAGGTGAAGATCTAAGCTCAGATTATGGTTGAAGAGTGAAACAAGGCAGAGTATGGATGAAGTGTGTAAGATCAATATTTTGTGCTTAACCAGAACTAAATTTTTGCATTGGTAGATGCTATTTATCAGTTCAAACATTCTGTAATCTTCTTGTAACCATTTCTGTAGGCAGTGAGCCTCTTTGAGCAATGAGCTCCAGGCAGTGAGCCCGAAGGCATGTGCCTTCTCCATTTGCAATACTTTTAACAAGGTATTATTTTTTGTGGATTAACCTCCACCATGGTTTTCCCTTAACCAGGTTTCCATGTAAAAATCCTGGTGTTCATATGTGATGATCTTGTTGTTCTTGTTCTTATGTTCATGCTTATTTCTTTTGAATGTGTGTGGTAAACTGATAAAGGAAAATAACAATGAATTTTGTAGAACATTGATTCACCCCCCCCTCTCAGTGTTCCTTAATTTCAACACTTTTCATTTCTTTTATCTTCATATGCATATCATATATTATGTTGCATTAGTTAGCTACTCCCATGGCTTGTGTGGGACCATTGATTACTCTTTTGTTTTCAATGAATACAAATACAATACTTGAGCAATTCTGTGTATACTTTATTGGAAAAATGAATGAAACATTTCTACACTGAGTGAAAGCAATGTCTTGAGTTCAATATGTACTCTTCTTTATGTCTCTTTACTCTAAACAACAATACTAAATTCAAACCTTTCTCAAACACTTCAAAAATATGCCATGGTTTAAGCATAGAAGGAATGTGTTAGTGTTGATAACTGAGAGGGGGGGTGAATTAGTTATCTTAATTAATTTAACTTTCTATTCATCTTTAACAACTAGTGTAGTATCAAAGCAAACAAGCATCCATAATCATGAAAGCAGAAACAAAGTCAAAACACATAACACAATGATTTTGATGTGAAAAACCCTGTTAAGGGAAAAACCACGGGGTGACTAACCCAAGAATGTATTCTCTATTAGAAGAATAGAAATACAAACTAGCACTTGCTAGTTAGGGCTCACTGCCCTAGCACACTACTCACAAGAGGCTCACTGCCTACAAGAGACTCACTGTCTACAAGTAATAAAGAGAGTAACAAGATACTTGAACTGATGAGAAGCATCCACATATGTTGGAGTTCAGTTCCAGTTAGGCTCAATACACTGATCTACTGCACTTCATTCTTTCTCTTCTTTGGTGTTGTTGTCCTATCACATACTGGACCTACCTTATTGCTTCCACACTACACTTCTACTTTTCTTCACACACCACAACACACACAACACTACTTCATACCAAAATCAATCTGGTATATATATCTGCACCAAGGATTTCATCCACTTTCTAGTCGGCATCCAGAATACTTACTATTTTCCCAAACTCTTGGTCTGTCAGTTGAATCCTTGCTTATCAAGTGATGCGAATCAAAAAGATTCTCATAGAAGTCATTAATCATGTCGGTCAATCATGAATGATACCTTGGTAAGCTTGATCACCATCAATATCTCATCCGGATTAAGGTTTGATGCTCTGTCGGTCAGTTCTTCCTCAGTTTACTCTGCTAAATAGGAACCCAATACTTAGGTGCTCATATCTCTTTACTCTTTCATTATCGAAGGCTCAATCCCTGGTATCTATCAGTCAAGGTACTCCTCTTGACTTCCCCAAGTCTGCACTTTACATAGATACTTCCTCTGAGAGATCCGGACCTGATTGTCAGACCTTGCTACATACTCTATTCTTGGTCACTAGACCATAACACTCTTCAATCTGACTTCCAGTATAAGCACACCATGTCCTATGGATGGGTGAGATGAGCTTTGTTTCCATCAATGACAACACTCATGAAGCTACAATGTGTCTCTTGCCAACAATCTCCCCCTTTGGTATTGATGGCAACACTTAGTGAAAAATGACTAAGTGTCACACTACACTCCCCCTTAGCTGATGCTCTGTTCTAATGTACACTTTACTGGAGCTCCCCCTTAGCTGGATTCCACATTTTTCACTGCTCCTCACTCCCCCTTTGACATCAATGGCAAAGGGTAGGGTCCACACACCAAAATTTTCAAGAAAAAACAATCTATACATATCCGCATAAGTGTATATACAAGTTGTACTTACAGGTACTTAAGTATGTCTACAAAAGTATTTTTCAACTGTATAACTTATGTATCCCAACTTTGCTTCATCCTATCCAAAATTGAGATGTGACCACTCAATAGGAATGCAAACGCTTTTGCCTTCTTAAGATCTATCAGATCATTGGTCCAAGCTGTGGCCTAAGCATCATTTAGGGCCTCATGCATGGCCTCTAACTTAGGGATAATGATCCCTCTAAGTTCACTCAACCTATTTATTCTATTTTTCTTCTCCTTCTCAAGATTCTTTATTTCATCTATGACTGCAAGTCTTACACTCTTGGTTTACTATGGAGGAGGAGAGAGGATCAAAACTTTGAGATAAACTTAACAGTTTATCCTCTTGCTCTTTTACTTTCTTCTCAATATCCTTGGTCACTTTAGGCCAGGATAAACAAAATTTATAGATATCTCCACCATCTTTAAGAGCATTTTCCAAGCTCTTTATTCCAATATCCATAACTCTCCTATCATTTGTTATTAGACCCTACACTTCAGAGAATCTTTTTCCCAAAAACTCCTTCTGGACCTTTTCTTCTGCTGACTTCTCTAAGGAATCAAAATGCTTATGAACAAAATTTACAAGAGACTTTAGATTACTAGATATGGAGGCCGAACAATCCTTTTGGAAGGATGGCATGATCTTCTCCAATACACTGGATGTAGCTTCTATGAGCTCACAGTCTTCTATGTGAGATTTTAGGAGTTTTTCTTTTGCCTTTGCTTGAGTAAAGGATGCTAGCTTTATGGTTTAAACTGGGGAGAGGGAGTCAAAATTGAATGGACCTTGAAGTAGTTTTGGTTCATCAAATTCCATCATCTCTTTGGTCAAGAAATCTTTAACTGCTTCTGCTATGTCTCTTGCCGGAGATAGAGTTTTCTCCCCTTTTGTAGCCTTAGCACTGTCATCTGTGGTCTTTTCTGTTTGACCTTCTTCTCTTCCCTTTACTTGTTCTTCTTGGCTGATGCTCTCTTTTTTTCTTTCTTCTCTTTCAATTCTAGAGTATACAGGAGGATCCAGAAGAGAAGTGTCTTTTTTGTCATGAACTTCCTCTTTCAGAGCAGAGGAATCCAAGTCTTTAGCTTTCTCTTCACTTGTCTCCTTTGCCTCTTCTGCCACTGTCTCAGTAGATTCTTCTTTGTCATCCATGGCTGAGGGATCGTCACCTAAGTCCTCTATAATAAGAATATTGAATCTTTTGTATGCATTCCAGAGGATGTCTTCTGTTTCTTTTGCCACCTTGTCAGTTTCTCCAAGCATAAGCTGATTCATCCTAGCTTTGCTCCAGAATTCATCCTTGCAATCTTTGAAGATCATATTCTTTTGCTTAGGAGTGATGGAAGGATAGAGCTGAATGGATATCTGTTCCTGGATCTCCATATCCTTTGCTTTAGCATTATTCTTTCTAATTTCAAGTTCCTTCTCAAGGCTTTTAGGAATTAGAGATATGATTTCGATGAAAGCTTTGTTGTAGATATTCAGATACCTGACTGTGGCATCTTGTAGGATCTTCTGGTCAGCTTCACTACATTCATCATAGAATTATGTTAATGTTTTCAGGTTTCCATCCATAGTAATTGCCTTGATGATATCATCAAGAGTAGGCTTCTCAACACTTTTATCTGTCTTTTCTTCTTCCTTGTCTAGACTGGTAGAGGATTCTCTGGATGCTTTCTTCTTCTTCTTCATTTTCTTGGTCTCTTCATCAGATTCTATCTCTTCATCATCTTTGAGGCTTGTGTATGATCTTGTAGCCTTTGTCTTTGTTCTCTTTTCTCCTTTACCGCATGATTTTGCTTCCTGTTTTGATGCCTTTGAGCTCTTAGTAGTGGCAGGTGCGGAGCTCTTAGAGGATCTGGTTTGGGAGGGGGCTTCTACTGGAGTACTCTCCTTTTCTACTTCTTCCTTTTCTTTCTCTACCTTTTCCATCTTCTCTCTATTTGCATCAAGTGCCTCTTTTGATATGCCATACCTTTTGGCAACATTCTCTACTTCTTTTCTCACTTTTCTCTTCATATCTGGTTGTCTAAGTTCCACATGAATCTTTACGCTCAACTCTTCAAAGGTTCCAAACCTTTCTACCTTAGGATCCTTGGGTTGACTAAGCATGTGTTGAACATATTACTCTACAATTTTCTCATCTACTTCATACCCCATTGGCATGATCCAGACTATCCTTGGCTCCATAGCCTCCATTAGGCACTGATCAATTTCTACCATAAAGCATACTGTATCCTTATACTTTTCAACTAGAGATTGGGGAATTCTCTCTCTTTCTTGCATCATACTCTAAAAGTTCTTGAAATAGCCCCAGAGTGTTGTAATTTGTGCCTTGGCCTCACCAAGCCCATGTATATAATCTCTGATTTGAATGGCTATAGGTCTATCATTCTGCCATACCCAACCACTAGATCTGGGAAGCTCATTCATGAAGTAGAAGAATAAATATAATATCAGCCCACCATACTTGAATGAGTTCTTCTTGTCCTTTTTGATCTTTTGTAGGTTCTGCAACAGTTGGCTTAGAAGAAGTTCACAAAGATCATAGTCAGCATTTTCTTTTAGCATCTGATAAGCTGTATAAATTACAGTTTCAGGTACTGAATTTTCCCTACTGGAGTGATATATCTTGTAACCAATTATCATGGATGCAAATTTGATATCTAGATTAGTGATATCTTCAATTGTCATTGCTCTCTTGCCAAATTTTGATCCGGTTACCTCACTCACTATCTGATTCTTGACAGATTTGAGAGCAGGTATCCCACTAGATGAGTACAATCTGGTAACTGCCCTAATGGCATCCTTGGTTATCTTGAATGGCCTTGTCAACCATATAAAGTTATCATGCATTCTACTTAGAACATATCGGACCCATTCATCTTCTGCAAAATAGGGGAAATGAATGCATTGTGCAAAATGTTTGTCCTGGATAGCATTATACTATGGTTTGAGTTCAAATGAGTCATCTATTAATTAATTGTGATAGATATCTATCAGCTTGGATTCCCCAAAATCTTCAATGTTCGTATGAATATATGCCCTAACATCTTCAACATGCAAAACCCCATGTAGAATGCTAGAAAATGCCCCTAAGGGATCCACTTCTAGAGATTTGTAGGGATGTTTCTTAAATTTGGGGCGAGGCCTATAAGAAATATTTACAACATTCAGAGTAGCCATCTTAAATATTTAGAGAGAGAGTCTGATCAAGAGTGAAGAATACTTTTTTACGCTTCTAGGTTTCACAAAATGAGCTGGATTGGATTGCAGGAAGAATTGTCTTCTGTGGTTGATCTTTGAGAGGCTTGAGATAATTTGTTTGCAGAGCTCTTTTTCTCTTCTTCTCAAGTGCAAATGTACAAGTGACGAGCAAATAAACCCTTTTATCTCTAAGGAAACCCTAATTCCATATTGCAATAAATGTGCAACTTAAGTTATTCCGGTTGCCTTGTTCTCCTTGTTCTGAGAAGGATCTTTTCAGGATCACTGAGATACATTTAGAGTTATTCTCAGTGATTGATGACAATCTATCTTCCTTTCTCCAAACATTTGATCTATCCGTAGATCAAGACACCTCAAATTTGAATCATACCGGATCTAACTGTGAAAAACCTATTCTTACGGGATGACTGTTAAACCGGATTAATCTTAGATGATTAACCTCTTCAAATTCATTGCGAATCTTCCATATCTTCTCAAAGGGTTATTTAGATGTTTCTCTGAGAGCCCTTTTAGTCCGTAACCTTTCATGTGCCACTTTTAGGCACCTATTGACTGGCTGGGGGAAAATGTTTTTCTTTTGTTACTCCCCCTAAGCCAAAGCTCATCTATTTAGTTTTCGGAAGGAATATCAGCACTAGATTCTGGTGTGGATCCATCCCCATCATTTTCTGTACTTTTCTTTACCCATATCTTGTTCATCTCTCATTGAATTCCATCCACATTCACTTTTCCTTTTTTTTGTCTTGGTTTTGATTATGATGCACCAGACCCTTTTTGTCCTAATTCTTACTTTTGCAGAATTTGGCAATATGACCGGATCTATTACAATTGTAACAAACAACATTTCTTTGCATATTTGACTGATATCCTCTTGATCTACACTGATTAGCCATATGTCCCATTCTATTGCATACAAAACATCTACCATTGAATGAATTGTTCATTTGCATATTTCTGCATTCATGAGTTTTGTGACCATACCTTTTGCAATTAAAGCACTATCCGGAGAAGGATGAATTAGTCTGATTCATTCTTCTTCTACACTATTTGCTTTATGACTAAATTTACTGCAATTGTGGCAATATCCATTGAAGGAAGGATATCTTTGAGCATTTGGTTGCCTTACCAAAGGTCTTCTAGGCTTGTTTCTTGGATTTTTTGATCTGGAGTTCTTCTGACCGGATCCAGAGCTTTCACCTTTTTCATACCCCAAGCCTTGCTTACCATCTACCCTCTTTTGGCTTTGAAGAAGAACTTCAAGTTGAGCAGAGCTTATCTTGAATTTCTCTTTGTATTCATTTGTTGTTTGAAGATCCCTTTTAAGAGTGTCAATCTGATTCTCAAGTTGTTCTTCATTATCTCTAGCTTCTTCAAGATCAAATTCTAGATGCCTAATTATTCTATCTATTTTGTGGCAGTCTTCTGATTTCTCCTTGAGAGATTGTCTTAGATCATCTTCAATTTTTCTTTTCTCTTCAATTTTTTGGGTGAATTCATAACTCCTGATTCCATTTCATGTCTTACCATAATGAACTCTTTTGATAACTTTTCACATAACTTGGTTTTCTCCTTCAGATCTTCATTTGTATCATTGGCTTCACCTTGACTTGCCAATTGCTGAAGTAGATCCTTTCTCTTTTTCATAGAGATAATCAGTTTCCCTTTTAGTTCATTTATGAAATCATCAGCCTGTTTGAGTCTTTCCTTCAATTCATTAACTTTAGAGTTAGATTGCTCAAGATCATCTAGGGTAGACTGAAGTTGTTCCCTCATACCATACACATCCATTTGAATTCCTAGATCTTTCTCAAGCTGTTAGGCTCTGTTTGGAGGAACTTGGCTCTGATACCAATTGTTGATAACTGAGAGGGGGGGTGAATAAGTTATCTTAATTAATTTAACTTTTTGTTCTTCTTTAACAACTAGTGTAGCATCAAAGAAAATAAGCATCCATAATCATGAAATCAGAAACAAAGTCAAAACACATAACACAATGATTTTGACTTGGAAAACCCTGTTAATGGAAAAACCACGAGGTGACTAACCCAAGAATGTATTCTCTATTAGAAGAATAGAAATACAAAATGGCACTTGCCAGTTAGGGCTCACTACCTGAGCACACTGCTCATAAGAGGCTCACTGCCTACAAGAGACTCACTGTCTACAAGTAATAAAGAGAGTAACAAGATACTTGAATTGATGAGAAGCATCCACATATGCTGGAGTTCAGTTCCAGTTAGGCTCAGTACACTGATCTATTGCACTTCATTTTTTCTCTTCTTTGGTGTTGTTGTCCTGTCACATACTGGACCTGCCTTACTGCTTCCACACTACACTTCTACTTTTCTTCGCACACCACAACACACACAACACTACTTCATATTGAAATCAATCTAGTATTTATATCCACATCAAGGATTTCATCCACTTTCTAGTCAGCATCCAGAATACTTATTATTTTACCAAACTCTTGGTCTGTCAGTTGAATCCTTGCTTATCAAGTGATGCAAATCAAAAAGATTCTCATAGAAGTCATCAATCATGTCAGTCAATCATGAATGATACCTTGGTAAGCTTGATCACCATTAATATCTCATCCAGATTAAGGTTTGATGCTCTGCCGGTCAGTTCTTCCTTAGTTTACTCTGCTAAATAGGAACCCAATACTTAGGTGCTCATATCTCTTTACTCTTTCATTATTGAAGGCTCAATCCCTAGAATCTATCAGTCGAGGTACTCCTCTTGACTTCCCCAAGTCCGCACTTTACATAGATACTTCTTCTGAGAGATCCGGACCTGATTGTCAAACCTTGCTGCATACTCTATTCTTAGTCACCGAACCATAACACTCTTCAATCTGACTTCCGGTATAAGCACACCATGTCCTGCGGATGGGTGGGATGAGCTTTGTTGCCATCAATGACAACACTCATGAAGCTACAATGTGTCTCTTACCAACAGTCTCCCCCTTAGGCTCAGTACACTAATCTACTGCACTTCATTCTTTCTCTTCTTTGGTGTTGTTGTCCTGTCACATACCGGACCTGCCTTACTGCTTCCACACTGCACTTCTACTTTTCTTTGCACACCATAACACACACATCACTACTTCATACCAAAATCAATCTGGTATATATATCCACACCAAGGATTTCATCCACTTTCTAGTCAGCATCCAGAATACTTACTATTTTCCCAAACTCTTGGTCTGTCGATTGAATCCTTTCTTATCAAGTGATGTGAATCAAAGAGATGCTCATAGAAGTCATCAATCATGTCAGTTAATCATGAATGATACCTTGGTAAGCTTGATCACCATCAATATCTCATCCGGATTAAGGTTTGATTCTTTGCCGGTCAGTTCTTGCTCAGTTTACTCTGCTAAACAGGAACCCAATACTTAGGTGCTCATATCTCTTTACTCTTTCATTACCTGAGGCTCAATCCCTAGAATCTATTAGTCAAGGTACTCCTCTTGACTTCCCCAAGTCCACACTTTACATAGATACTTCCTCTGAGAGATCCAGACCTAATTGTCAGACCTTGCTACATACTCTGTTCTTGGTCACCGGACCATAACACTCTTCAATCTAACTTCTGATATAAGCACACCATGTCCTGTGATTGGGTGGGATGAGCTTTGTTGCCATCAATGACAATACTCATGAAGCTACAATGTGTCTCATGCCAACAGTTAGAATATTCTTCACCTCAAATGTAATGAATTGTTTCAGCTCTGCCAATTTGAGCTGTAGGTGAAAAACTAGAAACATTTCTGGTGATTTCTACTGAATGCTTGCCTGCTAAGCATATAGATTGGTATCCTTAGTAATCCATTGGGGACAAGAGTCAACTCTTTCCCTTAAACCTTAAAAACCTCTACAACTCAACTGACAGAAAATGTGCATGTGCACTTCTTGGAAAACAAAAACAAAAATGAAAGGAAATGTGCATTGTACTTATTTACTTGAAAGCTACCCTACCCTAACTAGATGAATTTGAAGGCCTCAAATGAATCCATTTATTGTTTGGTTAAAGTAGCTACCCTTTCTCAACAAAGAACACTGATTTACATGCTTATGAATAGCTGAAACTAGATGAAGCATAAGAAGATACTCAATAAACTACTGCAATGCTTCATAAAGAATGTAGACAAACTCACTCATCCTTTGAATATGACCAACCATGCTGCTGGTTTAGAGTGAATGGATAAGTTGGATCTACTATCCTTTTACTAAAACCTCATATAGTATGCTTGGAATCTCAATCCTAGAAAGATTCCTGATTAGGCATCCTTTTGAGATGATAAACTGATAATCCTCTTTGCGGGGTTCTCCTTTGTCAATTGTTTTCTCAAACACAACCTCTTTGATCACTTGATTATGTTGATCACAAACCTTTGTCTTGAAAGATGCTAATTTATCAACAATGTTAGAGAAAACATTTTCAATGATAGTTAAGAATAAATCCTCTTGATGAACAATTTCATCATGTAATGTATGCTCTAACTTATACTCATGATGGATTTCAAATCTCATACCTTCAAAATCTATGATTTGTTGTTTTCCTTGCTCTACTTGAACAACCTTTTCTTGTGAGTCAACCTCTTGACATTCCAAAACATGACTATCCTCACTTGATTCTTCCTGAATCTGCACTTTGCCCAACTGATTCCCTTCATCCTGCTACTTGAAACTGGGCATTGATGCTAGTTCAATCAAGCATTTCTCATCTTTCAAAAGCTCTATATGCATACTTTCCTTGTTGTCCTCAAACTGATTAGCCTTATATTGTTCAAATGCAAAAGGAAAAAGTTTAGAAATCTGCTTTACCTTGTTGTCCTCATCATTTATTGGCTTGGGCCATTGATCACTACAAGAGTTCATCAGAGTGGCAAGCTCTCTACAAGCTGAACAATTAGGATCTTTATAATTAGATGTAGAGTTATCTTGACAAGACTGAATATCTTCTATTAGTTCACTTGACTGCTCTTCTAGTTGAATTGAGACCTCAATCTCCTCCTTGCCTTTATGAACCAACAATACATCATGTTCTGCAATATCTTCTAGTTGTCCTAAATCAGCTGGTAATTTTGGTACTTGTATGTTATCTTCATCATTACCAACAAAAGCAGGCAGCTGATCAAACAAAGAAACTGAATCCTCTTCTTTATCTGGTTTATTCTCCATCAGAACCAGGGTAATTTGTCTTTGCAATTGAAGACTTCACCTTCCAATCTCTGTATCTTGCTTTCATTCATCTTGTGAACAACATTAGAAAACTTCTCAAATGAATTAAAATGTAAAGGATTCATTGTCAAATGTGAGTCAAACCCCTCTACACATGCATTATGCTCATTTTTAGCTAGGGACACAGTAAAAATAGCAGCAATCTCTTGCTCCTATTCAACCTTTTGCTGCTCTAGTTGGTAGTACTCTACAGCTAGAAGTAGGGGATCTATATTTTTAATCTTCTCCATGATTAGTGAGCTATCTTGATCAATGGGCTGCTTTGTAACTACACTAGGCTATACCAGATTACTTTCATCAACTTCCAAAGGATGAAGGTTTATGAAACTTGGAATTTCAAGCTTAAGAGGCTGATTTAAAGACTCAAGAATTTTATCTTTCCTGAAACTTGGAATCTCAACTATAGGAGGGTTAGGAGGCTTTCTTAAAACTTGGAATTTCATACCTACTAACCTCATCCTAAAAGGGCTGATCTTGAATGAAAAGAGTTGTTTGAACTTGATGCCTATGTGTTTGAGTGAGCAAAAGTCTGATATGCTCCTGTTTTGTAGCTAGCTCTCTTTCAAGATGCTCTTCAAAGTGTATCCTTTGTGTCTCCAACTCTTGATCATACTAAAAGGCTTGATCAGCCAAATCTTGTTGCTGTAAGTTATACACTAATTCCCTATTGATATCTTCCATATTCTTTGTGGATTCAAGCAACATACTCTTTATGCTTGTAATCTCCTCTTTTTCACTCACTTGGAGCTGGTTGGGAAGGGTATACTGATGGTTTTGAAGAAAATAGGGTTCTTGAAGATGATTTGGTTTATGCATAAGCTGCCAACAAGGCTAAACTGGGGTGGGTGGGATGTAAGAGTATTGAACATGCTGGTTTCTTTGTAAATCAAAGGAATTAGGGGTGAAACCAACTACATGTTCAACTTGATATGGTTGATAAGGATGTGGATGAGCAAGATTTTCATAATATGATGGATGATATAACATATTCCCATGAAACATTGCATGTTTATTCATTCAAAAGCTGAAACAAGCAAGAATCAACATTATTAGCACCTGATCATACTGAAACCAGAAAAATGCTTCTCAAAGTCACTAGATGTGTTGATTTCTTGCCTCCAAAGGTTGAGATTGCTAGTGTACACACCAAAAATTAGTAATGAAATTATGAGTTTTGAACTGTGAGAGTTCAAATAGTCACAACCGGCATGCCAAAAATTGTTCACTTAGGATTGCACCTGTGACACAAAGCTATGAGGCTTAGCAATCTTGTGTAACATGCGAATACCTTCAGGTTGTGGGTGCCCTATGGTGAAGGTAGACCTCTAGATTGTGGGTTGGTTCCCTTATGATTTTCTAATGGTAAATTGACTTTGCAAGAAAAAAGATAGAAAGAATTGCACTAGAAAAATAAACTGAAAATGAATTTATGGTGATGCACCTATATGATGATAAAACTTGTGGAATGATTCATAGCTATTCTTAGACACTGGTTACACAATTTAGAAATGATGACTTAATCAAAAAAATATTTCTAAAGAAGGCCAACATGTTTGTCCTTTCAAGAGGAAAATAAATTTTCACAGTTTTAAGTCAAAAATGAAACAAGCACAACTTTAGACCTATGATGGATGCACAATAATAAATGAGACAAACTTAAAGGCTTTAATGGTTAAAACACAATAATTTCATCAAATCATTCATAAAGGCACTTGCATATTTATGAGAAGGCAAATTTGGTGTATTCTAAAAAAAATAGAAGGAAAAGCACTGTATAAGATCAAAAATATGAACCTATAACCTGTTGTATTGTATAGATCTAAAAAATGAGTTACAAACAAACTCTGCCTCTCTAAAATGTGTAAGAGAATAGAATGCAAGAACTGAGAAAAACCTAAGTTTTTCTCCAATATATACAAAAGATAACTCCAAAGTGCCAAAAGGTGGCACTAACAACTAACTGGAAGTGAAAATATCTCCCCAAAATCCTTCTCACTAGAAAAGATAAAAATCCATAAAAGGAGAGCTATAACTGATCTAATTAGAGCTAAAATAGCTCCAAACTACCCCTCTCTATCAGTTTGACCATGTAGAACCTCAAGACCCTCAAAGTTTGACCAAAAATCATGCAAAAGATCCCAAAATGCCTCAGTTAACTCCATCTCCTGATTTTGCATGACTTTGGGATGAGGAAAACAAAGTGAACAAATAATAAAGTAATCAAAATGACTTACTTTAGTATTTTTTATAAATTTGTCTATCTCTGACTTTTTTACAACTTTGTGACAAATAATAAAGTAATTTATAATTGCATTTATTTATTATTTGTTTACATTTGTTTTATTAGTTTCTAATTCATGCAAGATGAGGGCAATTATTTTCAAAAGATTTTAAAATAAAACTCCTTATAACTCCCCTTTGATTTACATAATCACCTCACCCTTATGACTCCCATGCCATATCCATATTATTGCATCTCCATGCCATAAGAACATCTCTATATCATTGTCTCCTTGACTTTAAAATTTCCATCCTTAAGAAAAATAAGGCAAATAATGCTAGCCTTGTATCATTAGGATTTTGACCTTACTCACTTGAAACCTCAAGGAAAACAAAACAAATAATCATCAGCCTCATAGGCCCCTCACATCATTAGGTTCTTAACAGTTCAAGAGTGTTGACCTCGGGCACTTTTGGATAGCAATGATCACACAAAAAAGAAGTCAAGAAAAGAACATCATGCCCATACTTGGGCTAGGTCATTCGACCAAAAAGAAGGTTTGAACCCTAAAATATTTATTTTGCACTTTGCATTTCTTTTCTCCTCTCTATTGCACTGCCATAAGGTTTGGCAAAAATGGTTTTCCCTGAGTGAACTCAGCATACTTGAGCTTATGATATATAGACTGATGCTCTCTCTACAATATGGAGGTCTACCTTCACCATAGGGCACCCAAAACTTGAAGGTATTCCCATGTTGCACAGGATTGTTGAGCCTCATAGCATTGCATCATGGGTGCAATCCTAGTTGATAACAATAAATCTAGCCAATATTGCTAAAGGATCTATCATAGTTCCTAATGAAGAGGCTCAAACAAGAGTTACTTATTTGGTTGGTGTTGTCCTATTTTAGCATAGGCCAAAATAGCCCAAGGATCCCAAAAACTTGCAAGAAATATTGCCAAATCCTAAGTGTTTTTGCCTTGTAAAAATCCCAAAATTTATGAGTATTTTCCTTTGGAGTTTTGCCTTATTGACAAAACTGGCAGTTTACGAACCTCTTAGTTTGCCGATAGGTAAGGAAGGTATCTTTCCTCTTTAGAGAAGGAAAAAATGGGAAAATTTTTAAGTGTTTATCAACAAAGTTGAAGTTCACGAACCTGCTAGTTCACCAATTGACAAGTTCTCTGACAAGCAAGTTCACCAATAGGCATTTTCATCGACAAGAAGGTGTAAAGGAAAAGAACACAAAGATGAAGAAATGAAATTTGGCTAAAGGGATAGTTCATGAACCAAGTAGTTTACTGATTAGGGAGTTCACTAATAGGCAAAGTGGCCAATAAAGAAATAAGTTGGTAAGGAAAATGGAAGAAAAGAGTTCATCAGGAAACTTAGCATGGTCCACGAACCACAAGGTTCATCAACCAAGAAGTTATCTAACTAGTGAATTGGCCAAAAAGGTAGAAGATAAGTAAGAAATGGTTTGTAAAAGTGTAAAATCACTGACAAAGGAGATAGGAAAAGAAAAAGGAAAAAGAAAGCTAAGGCATGGTTCACCAATCGACAAGTTTGGTGACTGGCAAACTTCCTAATAAGAAGGCATGGTTCACAAAAGAAAATTATGTCAACAAAGAAGACAAAAAGCAAAAGAGGTAGGTTCGTCGATGGCTGAAGTTGGTGATAAAGGGGAAATGCAAAGGGAGCCAATGCATAAGAGTGAAAATCAAAGTGGAAAGGTGCCAAAACTAAAATTAAGAGTCAACACTTTTAAAGTGTTGTAAAAGCTTCATAAAAGGCATGATTTTCTGGGTGCCAAAAACATGCTTCTACATGACGCCATTGTTGTAGGTGGGGGTCATACATGTGGTTACACAGTGAAAATCTTCAATATGCCAATACAAATGGAGGACAAAGTGGATGAAATAGGTAATGTAAGTACCAAGAAATAGATTTCCTAGCAATTCAGACCTTCCCTCTTCATTGTGCCAAGTACCTGAAAATTTTGGGAATTCCTCCTCTACAAGTTTTGCAAACACATCAGGACATGGATAACACTCAAAATCGTACATGTTCTGATAGGGCCTCTGGGATGAATTTACTATAGAATGGGCGACTAGTTTTCCTTGTTGACCACTCTTTCCTACACCTAAAGCTACACAGTGATTGTAAAATCTATTTAAGCATGTAATCAAGACATTTGAAGGGGTTGGTTGCTCTCAGTCATTTTCACAGGTAGAAGGTTCTTTTACAGGTTCAAACCTTGTGGTTTTCTTCAGAATTGGGTAGATTTGATGGAATGTGCTCTCCTCTCAGCTTGTCGTGTTTATATCAGTTCATCAATGAAGGAGAATCTATCATTTTGTGTCTATTTCACACTTGTAACAAATCCATCTTCTCTTTGTAATGGCTATTTAGCCTCTATGATCAATATAAGTTGATGTTTTGCCTCTTTCATTATTCTTAAATTGTGTTTATTTGTTAGATAAAAAGCTATGTATTGTGGATAAAATAGTCCCTTTCATAGTTTTATCTTTCTACCTTAACCTCTATCTCAACTTGCATGAGTCTGTGTGGGTTCCCTTTAGCATTTGAGATCACTATTGTGTTATGTCAGTTGTAGCTAAGCAAGTTAAATCTTTTGCATCACCTTCTTTTTAATTTTAGTTTCTTTTTCCCCTTTTCCCTATGATTAGTAGCATTAGATTTTTCTATTTTCTCTAAGCCTTAAGCTCAGAAAGAGGAGACAACCTTATCTAGAGGTCTAATCTCATCTGCAAGGTCCTGCACCTTGAGATTAGTCCCATTGTGTCATTGGAATGCTTGAACATGCTTCAACTAGGGTGCAATTTTAGGTGACAACAATTTTGGCACACTCAATAGGACTAGTTTGATGAGATTTATCATCCACTGAAGAGTTTTGGTGTGGTTTTGATGCAGGAGCATTGCAGTTTGAAGGGCAATCTTACATCAACCAAAATTTTTTTATCTCTTTTCTTTTTTGCATTTTAGTTACATTTCAGTCAGCATAGTGTAGAGTAGGATTTAGACTCTATACTATGTCATCTACATCATATCCAAATTTCATGAGGTTTGGAATTGTCTATGGAAACTTATCATTATTAGAACATCATCAAAACTTACATAACAGAGAAATCAACATTTAGTATGAGCATACAAGGTTTGTAGAGCATTTTTGTGACTTGCGGAGCCAAATGGAACATCTCACAAGGCAATATGAGACCAGATAGATCTTGATTGAGAACTGCAACATGTTTTATCCATTTGCAGAGCATTACCACATGTTGTAGGCCAACCTACATGTTTCATCATGCATTGATGTTTTAACCTTCCTGATGCCGATGCAGAGCATTCCTTGAGCTAAGAAATGATATATAAGAATTCATTTGATGTATTAGAAAAATATTTAATATGATAGAAATTTTTTAGTCTTTAGTTGTGGATTTGCAAAAGGCACTTCAAAGCTATATCTTTCATGTAATTCTATTGGGGGACAAGCTTGCGAGCCCATAACAGTCTGTATATTACCGACATATGAAGATCATAATTGTTCATGATATTGAATCAATATATATTCATTTGTTACTACATTCTTTGTGTTTTCCATTGTGTTTACTATAAGGATGCATGGTTGGATAGTACCTTCTCTAGACCCTCCATCCATGAATGCACCAAGTGGTATTAGAGTGAAGTTTGTGAATCCTTTGGGAGAGAAGGCATTGTGAAAGATCTTGAAGTGAACAGATTGATGACCTGAGGTAGTCTACATGTGTTTGTCAACAGAGTGCTGATTGTGAGGTAGTTTCAACCTTGTAGCTAGATCGCTGAATTGAGGTAGTTGCACTAGATTCGAGGAAGAGATGCCACCAAGGAGGATGCCTTCTATGGCCAATGTTGCCAAAAGAATGGAAGAAATTATAGAGATGATGAGAATAATGAAAGTTAGGTTGGATGTTGTAGAAGAGGATAGAAGGAGAGATCTAAACCCTAGACATGAGATGAAAGTGATGATGATGAATTAAGAGTTCAAGTTGTCGACTAAAATGAAGAAACCCTAGAAGAAGACTCAAATCAAGTAAATATGTTGAAAGCTATTTCTAAGATTGGTAAGGGACCTAGGATGGAAATTTCAAACTATACCAAAAATTTAAACCCTAAGGAATTGATTGATTGGATAAATGACATAGAGGAATACTTTGAATATGAAGAAATAGAAGATTTGGAGAGAGTGAGATTTGCAAAAACTAAGTTGAAAGGACATGCTACTATTTGGTGAAAATAAGTTCAATCAGATAGAAATAGGAGAGGAGAAGAGAAAATCATAAAATAGGACAAGATGGTGAGAAAATTGAAGAACTAATTCATACCTACTGACTATGAGTTGGAATTGTTGAATAGATTGTAAAACCTAAGGAAAAAGGATAAGAAAGTAAAAGAGTACACTGAAGAGTTCCATAAGATGATTATTAGGACTAGACATAGTCAAGAAAGCAAGGAGAAAGTGGTACGATACATAAATGGATTGAGAATAAACATTTAATAAGAACTAAGTTTGGTAAGGATGACAATAGTGGAAGATGCATATCAATTTGCATTGAAAGTTGAGACTTGACCAAAGACAAAGAGGTGGAGGAGGAAAATTCCAGAGAGGTAGAACACAATGCAGAGAAGGAAGACCATATGTGGAGCAAAACAAGGAGAGTAGCCCATACCGCAAAGAAGAAAGAGACAACAATTCATATCACCGAGGGAGAGATGACATAAATGGTGCAGGGGCACCCCTTCAAAAGGACCAACATGCACAAGAAGAAGAAGAAGACTAACATTAGTTTGACATTTCATGTTATCTATAACACCTTCAAATGTAACATATAATGTTAGCATTTTCTGTATGAAGTTTCTGACAGTTTGGATTAAGGGAAAGATAATCAAGGTGTCTTAGCTATAAGAGTTTTGTTGTCTTATGCAAAACAGATGTCATTCGTAGTAGATTAAGGGTTTCCACCTATAATTTTGAAAAGATAAAAATCCTAGAAACAGAGGAGAATGCCAGTCCCTCGCATTGGGAAAGATAAAAAGGGGAAAACCTTTTGTAGAGCAGGGGGATAGTTTTTTGGGTCTGGTCTCTGAATAGTCGAATGTAATTTCTAAACATGAAGAAAGAATAGAACTTCTGAAATTTACTTCCTTTCCAAATTCTGAATACTGTGTAAATATCTTGTGTAAATATTCTGTCTAGATTCTTTGTGTAGAAGTTCATTTTGTGTAGAGTTTGTATATAAATTAGTTTTGAGCTTCTGTGGTCAAATTAACTGGATAAATCCATTCCACTAGCAGATTTCTGGGGAAATCAATGGAATGGACTTGTAGATTAATTTCCCCAACTTTGTTTATTTGTTCTAGGTATGGAAGGCTAGAATTGCAGAACCACTTCAAGCATCAGTTTTGAGTGTCTGTTGTTTATAAGGGATAACCTACGGGTGTATTTCGCATTCAAGCCATCGGCATAAGAAATGATATCGGCGTGTCAAAACTAGGCTCACCCGACGGTGAAAGTCTTCCGAGTGTGGTCTTGGCCGTATCCATCGGCGAGAGTCAGGCATCGGCAAGGAGGAATTGTGTTGGTCCGATGGAGGTGAGTCTCACCGATAATGGTATGAGTTAAATCCATTGGGGGGAGACAAGGTATTGGTGAAAGAAAACTGTGAGGGTCCGACAGTGAAAGTCTCACCGATGGTTCTATCATCGGTGAGAGGAAGAAGGGAGTCTGGCTGAAAAGGAGTTGGCAGAGAGTTCATCGGCGTAAGATAGCCCATCAGAGAACAGGAGGCAAGTCTTGCTGAAGAAACAAGTCCTACCAATGTAAACATTGGTATGTGACCGTCAGAGTGAGTATCGCCATCAGAGAAAGAAAATTATCTGGGGCCGACAGTTGGAAGCCACACCGATCGGGGAGACCATTGGAAGGTGTCACCGACAGAGAAAGCTTCGGCGTGAGGTTTGAACCTCTTAGTTGAACCTCGGCGTTGAACCTCTAAATTGAACCGGTTCAACATTGCCGTCGACGTGAGAGAGAAGTGGTCTGGCCGATAAGGAGTCTTGGTAGCTCATCGGAGTGAATTATGCCATCGGTGGAAGGAATAGAGGTGTCACCGATAGTTAGTGTTTTACTGACAGCAAGTCCATCGGTGTAATCAATAGCATCGGCAGGAGACTTAAAGAGTTCGCCGACAGTCAGAAGTCTCGCCGAAGGGGAAGGTTGAACCTATCCATTGAACCTTCTGGGCGAACTTATCCATTGAACCTCTAGTTTGAACCTACCGATTGAACCTATCCATTGAACCTCTGGATTGAACCTGTTCATCGGGTAGATAGTGGGCTAGTCCTATCGAAGGAGAAGTTCATGTTGTGTGCTTTTCGGTGAGAGATAGGTATCGGCACAGGAGTTTCTATCTTGACCGATGTTGGATTGTCATGCCGATAGGCAAATCCAACGAAGACCACGTCAGTGTGACCTAGACATTGGAGTGAGTGGCATTGTGATCTGCCGATAGTCATTGTCAGCCCGACAAGGGCTTATTGGTGAGAGGTGAAGGTGTCGGCGAAGGAGTATTGAACCTGACCGACGGTGGACTGTCTTGTCGATAGGCAAGAGTGGGTATGTTTCGGTGAGACAATTCAAAGGTCTTGCCGATATAGTTTCTTTTGGCTGTCTTGCGAGATCTAAGAGGTTTTTGAACTAGTTCACACGCTTCAGTTGGCACCTGCTCTGCATCAGGTGGTATCAAAGCTAGAGAAAGCTCTGGGAAAGGTTAGTGTGTCAATTTCATTTTTGAAGGCATTTGTCCCATCTAGTAGTAGAAGGAGAAAACAAAATGTTGGAAGGAGAAGCATCGGACACTCTTCCAGCAAAAATGACCAATGTTGAATTGACAGCCTTGGTGAAGAAGCAAATAGTAGAAAGTAAAGCTGATAGAGCTCAGAATCAGGAATTGAAGGAAGAATTAGAGAAGCTGAGGGAAAGAGTGGAGAAAGGGGAAGAAAACTCTGGTGAACGAGAAGATGGGGATGAAGAGAAGACCCCAGAATAGGAAGAGCTAGTGGTTCCTGCAGACTAGAGACCCTTACTCAATGCCCTCAAGTCCATGGAAAGAAGGACCATGGATGTGAAAATAGACCTGCCAATGTTTGCAGGAAAAATGGAACCTGATTCGATAATGGAGTGGATAGACTACTTGAATAATTTCTTTGAGACAGAAGAGATACCAGAACACCAACGAGTGAAGATGGCTCAATCCAAAATGAAAGGAGCTGCACTGACTTGGTGGAATTTCATCCAAGATGATAGGGTGAAAGAGGGAAAGAACTGAGTTACAACATGGAAAAGAATGATGGTATTGGTGAAAGAGGCCTATGTTCCATTGGATTACAATATCCAATTACACAAGAGAAAACATAATTTGAAGTAGAAGGAGCTAGATGTCAGCTCATACACAGAAGAATTCATGAAGTTGTGTGTAAAAACAAAGGTAAGGGAAGATGAGGAAGAGAAGGTAGCAAGATACCTCAATGGATTGAGACTTAACATCCAGGAAGACTTAAATCTGCATAATCCAGATACAGTTCAAAAGTGCTATTAATTAGCACTCAAAGTGAAAGAAAAACTAAAGAGAAGGCATGAGAAGAATCATAGAGGTAGAGGCAGACAGCAGAGAGGAGGAAGAAGTCCTTTTAGAGGCAGAGGATTTGGATACCAGAGTGAATCCAACCAAGAGACCAGCAGAGGAGATAACAGTCAGAACCAAGGAGGAAGCTACAGTCCAAGAGGAAACTTCAGGGGTAGAAGACCACCTTTTAGAGGAAGATCTCGGGGCAGAGGACCTATCAGATGTTACAATTGCAACCAAGAAGGCCATATAGCCAGCAGATGTCCAGCAAAGGCAACAAGCTCAATAGGAGAAAAGAGGATCAATCTGATCCACGAATCTGATTGTCAGAGTGTAGCAAGATCAAGCACTATTCAAAGTGTGAATGCTCCTAGTAGTTATGGGTATCCTAAGAATGGAGAATCTTTGATGATTAGGAGAGCAATGACTACCATGAAAGTGCCTGGAAAAGAACCTCCACAAAGGAAGTCTCTCTTCAGAACTACTTGCAAGGTAGGAGGAAAGGTATGCAAAGTTTTGATTGACTCTGGATCTACTGAGAATTTTGTATCCATTGAGATGGTAGAAAAACTTAAGCTTAGGAGACTACCACATCCTTGCCCTTATAAAATTTCATGGCTTACCCAAGGATAGCAAGTAGTTGTAGAAGAACAGGCTTGGGTAGAATTTCAAATTGGCCCATACAAGGATAAGCTATTGTTTGACATTGCCAAGATGGATGCTTGCCATCTCCTATTTGGAAGACCATGGCAGTATGATTTAAAAGCATACCATGATGGTGTTAGGAACACCTACTCCATTACCAAGAATGGTAAGGTGATAGAATTGATACCATTAATGGAGACAGAGGTGGAGACAAAAGGAAAAGAGGTTAAAGTGATGATGGTAGAAAGAAGACAATTCATGAAAGAGATAAGAGAAGAAGGAGTAGATGCATATGCTCTAATTCCTTGCCTAAAGGTAAACAAGGAATAGTAGAAAGAAGTCAAGGGAGAAAAGAGACAAAAATCCATAGAACCAGCTATCCAAGAGCTGTTGGACAAGTACAAAGGCATTAGTTCTGATGGGATGCCAAGTTCCTTACCACCTATAAGAGAAATCAGCCATTGTATAGATCTGATCCCAGGATCTACACTTACCAACAAAGTAGCATATAAGCTCACTCCAGATCAGAATACAGAGGTAGCAAGACAAATTAAAGAATTGTTGCAGACAGGCCTAATTGGCAAAAGTTTAAGCCCATGTGCAGTACCGGCTGTACTAGCACAAAAGAAGGAAGGCACTTGGAGACTTTGCACTGATTCAAGGGCTATCAACAAAATAACAATCAGGTACAGGTTTCCAATCCCTAGGATAGAAGATTTACTTGATTGTTTAGGAGGAGCTAAATACTTCACCAAAATAGATTTAAAGAGTGGTTATCATCAGATTAGGATTAGACCTGGTGATGAGTGGAAAACTGCATTCAAGACAAATGAGGGGTTATATGAGTGGAAGGTCATGCCTTTTGGTTTATCCAATGCTCTTAGTACCTTTATGAGATTGATGAATGAGGTCTTGAGAGAGTCCAGAGGTAAATTTGTCATAGTATATCTAGATGACATCCTGATTTTCAAAAATACAAGGGAAGAACACCTCATCCATATAGACTTGGTTCTCAAAAGGTTACATGAAGAGCAGCTAATGATAAATTTAGCAAAGTGTCTATTTCTGCAGGAAGAAATCATCTACTTAGGATTTGTTATCTCACATAACAAATTGAGAATAGATCCATAAAAGGTCAGTGCCATACTGTCTTGGCCAACACCTAAAACTGTGCATGATGTTAGAAGTTTTCATGGATTAGCAACCTTTTATAGGAAGTTTATAAAGGGATTTAGTCATATCTGTGCACCCATGCTTGACACTATAAAGGGAGGACAGAAGTGCAAGTTTACATGGACAAAGGAGGTAGATAATTCTTTTGAAATGTTGAAGAAGAAGATAGCAGAACAGCCAGTTCTTGCATTTCCTGATTTCAGTAAGATTTTTCAAGTAGAATGTGATGCAAGTCATATTGCTATTGGAGCAGTACTTAGCCAAGAAGGTAGGCCTATTGCATTCTTCAGTGAAAAATTAAATGATGCCAAGAAGAGATACTCATCCTATGATTTGGAGATGTATGCTCTAGTCCAGTCACTTAAGAAATAGAGGCATTACTTGATGCCCAAAGAATTCATAGTATTCACAGATAATCAGGCCCTTAGTTTCTTAAACAGTCAAGAGAAACTGAACCATAGACACATGAAATGGGTGGAAACTTTGCAAGCTTTCACTTTCACACTCAAGCACAAGAAAGGGGTTAAGAACAAAGTAGCAGATGCTTTGAGCAGGAGAGTTCTGACCATAAATCAGATCCAATTGGAGAGTGTTGGGATTGATTCGTTGAAGATAATGTATGCAGATGATGAAGACTTTGGAGAGATCTATAAGGTATGTACTTCTTTTGGAGACAAATATCATGTTGAGTTTTCTAAATTTCTGATCCAAGATGGATTACTTTTCAAAGGTGGACAACTATGTATTCCCAGATGCTCTATGAGACTGAATATTATTCAGGAAAAACATTGTGGGGCTCTGTCAAGACATTTTGGTCTTGATAAAACTCTTGATCTGGTAAAAAGACATTACTATTGGCCTAAGTTACAGTCAGATGTGAGAAAATTTGTGGAAGCATGTGTAATATGTCAGAAAGCCAAAGGAAGATCCACCAATGCAGGTTTGTATCAGTCATTACCCATTCCTTCTAGGCCATGGGAGAGCATAAGCATGGATTTTGTACTAGGTTTGCCTAGGATAAGGAAAGGATATGATAGTATTTTTGTGGTAGTAGACAGATTCAGTAAAATGGCACATTTCTTGCCATGTAAAACCACTTATGATGCTTCATATGTTGCTGATTTGTTTTTCAAAGAGATCGTGAGAATACATGGTTTACCATTGAACATAGTATCAGACAGAGATGTGAAGTTTATTGGCCACTTCTGGAGAACTCTTTGGAGAAAGCTGGGAACTAATTTATCTTTCTCATCAGCCTACCATCCTCAAACAGATGGGCAGACTGAAGTTGTTAACCGTTCATTAGGTAACCTACTCAGGTGTTTAACCAGACAGCATGGAGAGAAATGGAATAATATCCTCCCACAAGTAGAATTTTCTTATAATGACACCATCAATAGGAGTACAGGAAAGTCACCTTTTCAGATAGTGTATGGAATTCATCCAAGAGGTATTCTGGAGCTAAGAGATCTACCTGTAGGAGAGCCTATTAGTGCAGATGGTGAAACTTTTGCTTCAGCTATTAAAGAAGTGCATGATCAGGTCAAGCATCAACTCCAACAGGCTACAACAAAGTACAAAACATATGCTGACCAGAAGAAAAGAGATTTACAGTTTGCAGTTGGAGATTTGGTCTGGGTAAATTTGAAGAAGGAGCGGCTCCCCAAAGGTAAGTATACCAAGCTAATGTAGAGGAAGATTGGACCCTGTCAAATTTTAAAGAAGTGTGGACAGAATGCATATGAGATCCAACTTCCTCCTGATCTTGGATTGTCACCAATTTTCAATGTCTGTGATTTGACTCCATACAAGCCAAATGTAGATATAGAACAGGAACCATTGCAGGTAGCAGATGATGATATTCCTAAGCATGATCCACCAAAGTTGAACCACATCTTAGACTCACGAGTGATCAAAAAGACCAGAAACAAAGAATACTTGGAGTATTTGGTGGTTTGGCAAGGACAGCCAGATTCAGAGGCAGTTTGGATGACTGCTGACCAGATTTCAAATCATGGTACAGACCTACAAACTTTGATCTCAAAGGGGCTTGAGATCTCTTCTCCCGGGGAGTATGGTGCAGGGGCACCCCTTCAAAAGGACCAACATGCACAAGAAGAAGAAGAAGACTAACATTAGTTTGACATTTCGTGTTATCTATAACACCTTCAAATGTAACATATAATGTTAGCATTTTCTGTATGAAGTTTCTGACAGTTTGGATTAAGGGAAAGATAATCAAGGTGTCTTAGCTGTAAGAGTTTTGCTGTCTTATGCAAAACAGATGTCATTCGTAGTAGATTAAGGATTTCCACCTATAATTTTGAAAAGATAAAAATCCCAGAAACAAAGGAGAATGTCAGTCCCTCGCATTGGGAAAGATAAAAAGGGGAAAACCTTTTGTAGAGCAAGGGGATAGTTTTCTGGGTCTGGTCTCTGAATAGTCGAATGTAATTTCTGAACATGAAGAAAGAATAGAAGTTTTGAAATTTACTTCCTTTCCAGATTCTGAATACTGTGTAAATATCCTGTGTAAATATTCTATGCAGATTCTTTGTGTAGAAGTTCATTTTGTGTAGAGTTTGTATATAAATTAGTTTTGAGCTTCTGTGGTCAAATTAACTAGATAAATCCATTCCACAGGCAGATTTCTGGGGAAATCAGTGGAATGGACTTGTAGATTAATTTCCCCAACTTTGTTTATTCATTCTAGGTATGGAAGGCTAGAATTATAGAACCACTTCAAGCATCAGTTCTGAGTGTCTGTTGTTTATAAGGGATAACCTATGGGTGTATTTCGCATTCAAGCCATCAGCGTAAGAAATGATATCGGCGTGTCAAAACTAGGCTCACCCGACGGTGAAAGTCTTACAGAGTGTGGTCTTGGCCATATCCATCGGCGAGAGTCAGGCATCGGCAAGGAGGAATCATGCTGGTCCGATGGAGGTGAGTCTCACCGACAATGGTATGAGTTAAATTTGTCGGGGGGAGACAAGGTATTGGTGAAAGAAAACTGTGAGGGTCCGACAGTGAAAGTCTCACCGATGGTTCTATCATCAGTGAGAGGAAGAAGGGAGTCTAGCTGAAAAGGAGTTGGCAGAGAGTCCATCGGTGTAAGATAGCCCATCAGAGAACAGGAGGCAAGTCTTGCTGAAGAAACAAGTCCTACCGATGTAAACATTGGTATGTGACCGTCGGAGTGAGTATCACCATTAGGGAAAGAAAATTATCTGGGGCCGACAGTTGGAAGCCACACCAATCGGGGAGACTGTTGGAAGGTGTCACCGACAGAGAAAGCTTCGGCGTGAGGTTTGAAACTCTCAGTTGAACCTCGGTGTTGAACCTTCGAATTGAACCGGTTCAACGTTGCCGTCGACGTGAGAGAGAAGCGGTCTGGCCGGTAAGGAGTCTTGGTAGCTCATCGGAGTGAATTATGCCATCGGCGGAAGGAATAGAGGTGTCGCCGATAGTTAGTGTTTTACTGACAGCAAGTCCATTGGTGTAATCAACAGCATCGGCAGGAGACTTAAAGAGTTCACTGACAGTCAAAAGTCTCGCCGAAGGGGAAGGTTGAACATGTCCATTGAACCTTCCAGGCGAACTTATCCATTGAACCTCCAATTTGAACCTGCCGGTTGAACCTATCTATTGAACCTTTGGATTGAACCTGTTCATCAGGTAGATAGTGGGCTAGTCCTACCAAAGGAGAAGTTCATGTTGTGTGCTTTTTGGTGAGAGATAGGTATCGACACAGGAGTTTCTATCTTGACCGATGTTGGATTGTCATGCCGATAGGCAAATCCAACAAAGAGCACGTCGGTGTGACCTGGACATCGGAGTGAGCGGCATTGTGATGTGCCGATAGTCATTGTCAGCCCGACAAGGGCTTATCGGTGAGAGGTGAAGGTGTCGGCGAAGGAGTATTGAACCTGACCGATGGTGGACTGTCTTGCCGATAGGCAAGAGTGGGTATGTTTCGGTGAGACAATTCAAAGGTCTTGCCGATATAGTTTCTTTTGGCTGTCTTGCGGGATCCAAGAGGTTTTTGAACTGGTTCACACACTTCAGTTGGCACCTGCTCTGCATCAATAAATTTCTACTGCAATAATAGAGGAAGTCATAATTCTTATCACAATGAAATATATCAGAGAGATGAAAGAGGATTTGATAAGAGATCATTCAAAGGAACCTGTTTCAAGTGTGGAGGTGAAGGACACTGAGCATTTGAATGTCATCAAGGGAATACTAACAAAAGGACATAGAATAGTGCAGGAGCAACATATGCAAAGGAAGAACCAATTTGATCACCTAGTTCAGTAGGAAATCCAAAGAAAAGTGAATCATTAGTCATGAGAAGAGTTTTGTTCCAAGCAGAAACAACTGAGGAGGCACCGCAAAGGAAAATTTTATTCTAGACAAGATGCAAATCAAGAGGTAAATGTTGTAAAGTTATCATTGATAGTGGTAACACAAACAAATTGATTTCAAAAGAGACAGTGAGGAAGATAAATATGGAGAGGTTGAAAATTTTGAAGCCCTACGAGATAGCATGGATCCAAGATGAACACATGATACTGGTGAGTGAACAATGTTTGGTGAAATTTCATATAGGATCTTATAATGATGATGTATTGTGTGATATTATGCCAATGGATGTATGCCATATATTGTTGGGAAAACCATGGCAGTATGATAGAAAGGCAATACATGATGGAAGGAAGAATACCTATACTATAACATCAAATGGGAAAAGACATATCTTGATACCTTTGGAAGAGGAGAACAAAAGTGAAGTATGCGGTAATGCTAGGATCTGTCTAGTGGATGGAAGGAAATTTTTGGATGGATTGAGACATGAGAACATGTCTTTTGCATTGATTCCAAAGAAGTGTGGTACCTAGAGTACAGAAACCACCACCGCAAAAGAAGAGGAACCACCATCGGAGGAAATAACTAAATTACTGACAAAATACCAAGATATCATATCAGAGAATGTGCCAGAAGGATTGCCACCAATCTAGAGTATCAATCATCATATGGACCTCATATCTAGATCTAGTTTGCCAAATAAAGTGGCACATAGGATGACAACAATAGAAAATGTGGAGCTAAATAGACAAATACATAAGCTATTAAGGAAAGGATTGATTAGAGAAAGTTTAAGCCCATGTGCGGTACTAGTAGTACTAGCACCAAATTAAGAATGATGGAGAATGGAGGATGTGTATAGACTCAAGAGCAATCAATAAGATCACATTCAAGTATAGATTTCCATTTCCAAGGATGGATGATATCATGGATTGTTTGAGTGGAGAAAAATATTTCACAAAGATAGACCTAAAGAGTGGATACCATCAGATTAGGATTAGAGAAGGAGATGATTGGAAGACTACATTCAAGACAAATGAAGGATTGTATGAGTGGTTATTCATGCCTTTTGGATTAACTAATGCACTGAGTACTTTCATGAGGTTGATGAATCAAGTTTTGAAGAAATTCTTGGGTAATTTTTTATTGTCTACTTGGATGATATTTTGATTATTAGTAGAACCAAGGAAGAACATTTGCAACATATTAGACAAGTATTTCAAAGGTTGAGAGAAAAAAAATTGTTGATTAACAACATCAAGAAATGTAGTTTCATAAGGACAGAATTGGTATATTTGGGATTTGTGATTTATATGGAAGGATTGAAGATGGACCCAGAGAAATTTAGAGCAATTGTTGAGTGGCCAAAACTTGTGAACATTGGGGAGGTAAGATCTTTTCATGGACTAGCAAGTTTCTACCAAAAGTTCATAAAATTTTTTAGTACTATATGCACACCAATGACAGAGACAATAAGAGGTGACTGGAATGATTTTAAGTGGACATCAAGAGCACAAAAGAGTTTTGAGTTGTTGAAGAAAAAGGTGATAGAGAAACCAGTGTTAGCATTACCAGATTTTGAAAAAGTATTTCAAGTTGATTGTGATGCTAGTGGGAATGCAATAGGAGTAGTGTTAAGTCAAGAAGGGAGACCAATAGCATATTTTAGTGAGAAGTTGGATGATGCAAGGAGGAGATATTTGGTTTATGATCAGGAATTCTATGCAATAATTCAAGCCTTGAAGAACTAGAGACATTACTTATTGCCAAGAGAATTTTTGTTGTACACTAACCATCAAGCTTTGTAGTATTTGAACAATCAGGGTAAGTTGAATTAGAGACACATGATATGGGTAGTGTTCATGTAGAGTTACACATTTGTATTGAAGCACTAGAGTGGAAAGTCAAAGAAAGTTACAGATGCATTGAGTAGAAGAAGGAACTTGTTGACAAAGATGAGGGTAGAAGTACTAGGTTTTGAAAAACTTAAGCACATGTATGAGGATGATCTTTATTTTGTGGAAGCATGGAAATCACGTAAGAAACCTATTGTGATAGATAGAAGAAAGTGGTTGGATTATTTCATTCAGGAGGATATGTTGTTCAAAGGAAATTAGTTGTATATTCCTAGGAGCTCAATGATAGATAATTTGATCAAAGAGAAGCATAGTGATGGACTAGCAGCACATTTTGGTATTGATAAGACAATAGCTTTGGTGAATGAACATTATTTTTAGCCTTAGATTTATAAGGATGTAAGGAAATTTGTTTAGAGTTCTAAAATTTGTCAAGTTGCAAAAGGAAGTAGTTAGAATACAGGATTGTATAAACCTTTGATAGTACCAGAGAGATCTTGGGAAGATATAAGCATGGATTTCATATTAGGTTTACCAAGAACACAGAGAGGACATGATTATTATTTGTAGTAGTGGACAAATTTTCAAATATGGCACATTTCATTCCTTGTAAGAAGACAGATGATGTTGTACATGTTGCTGACCTATTTTTCAAGGAGATTGTGAGATTGCATGGATTGCCATAGAGTATAGTTTCAAATAGGGATACAAGATTCATAGGATATTTTTGGAAGAAATTGTGGAAGAAGATGAAGACAGACCTAAAGTTTTGTTCAACATTTCACCCACAGATAGATGGATAGACAAAAGTGGTAAATAAGAGTTTGGGTAACTTGTTGAGATGCATAGTAGGAGATAACACAAAAAAATGGGGTATAATTCTACCACAAGAAGAATTTGCATACAATAACTCAGTGAACAGAAGTATAGGGGAGACACCATTTAAAGTTGTAACTGGAGTACAGCCTAGAGGAGTTGTAGAACTAAGAGACATCAATATGGATAACAAAAGGAGTGTAGAGGAAAGAATTTGAAGGATACATGGAAACAATACACACTCAAATCTGAAAGAATTTGGAAGAGATGAATAGCAAGTATAAGGGAAAAGTAGATGAAAAGAGGAGACATAAAGAATTTTGTTTTGGAGATGAAGTCATGGTATATCTCAAGAAGGAAATATTTCTAGTGGGGACATACAACAAGCTAAAGATGAGAAAATTTAGAGCATGTAGGATTCTTAAGAAATTTGATTCAGGAAATGCATATGAAGTGAATTACCAGAAGAATTTGGTATATCACCTATATTCAATATTATAGATTTATATCAATATCATGAGGGAGAATAAAGTGATAGCACTAAAGTTGGATTGAAGGATCAGTTACCACATCAACAATTGAAGAAAATAGAGTGGATTCTAGACAATAGAATTGGACATAATACCAAAGGAAAGTGGTACAAAGAGTACCTAGTTAAGGGGAAAGGAAGTCTGGAGGAAAATTCATCATGGATTTCTTAGGCTAAGGTAGACCGCATTGGTTTTTCCTCTAGCCCTAGCAAAGTGAGGGACTCACTTTTCAAACTATCCTGGGTGTCTTATGCATGATCATCCTAGGTTGAAAGGCAATCTTGTATCAACCAAAAATATTTTGATGTCTTTTATTTTCTTACATTTTAGTTACATTTCAGCTAGCACAGTCTTAGTAGATTTCCCCACATTCTACCACATCATCATTTCACAGCTTATGGAGTAGGATTTAGACTCTACACTATGTCATCTACATCATATCTAGATTTTATGAGGTTTGGAATTGTCTACATAAATTTATCACTATCAAAACACCATCAAAACTCACAAACTAGAGCATTCAACATTCAGTATGAGCATACAAGGTTTACAAAGCATTTATGTGACTTGTAGAGACAAATGGAACATCTCACAAGGTAGTATGAGACCAGATAGATCTTCATTGAGAATTGCAACACATTTCATCCATTTGCAGAGCATTACCACATGTTGTAGGCTGACCTACATGTTTCATCATGCATTGAAGTTTTAACCCTCCTGATGTCGATGCAGAGCATTCCTTAAGCTAGGAGATAATATATAAGCATTCATTTGATGTATTAGAAAAATAGTGAATATGATAGAAATTTTTTAGTCTTTAGTTGTGGATTTGTAGAAGGCACTTCAAAGCTATATATTTCATGTAATTCTGCTAGGGTATAGGCCTGTGAGCCCATAATAGTCTGCATATTACTGGCATCTGAAGATTGTACTTGTTCATGATATTTAATCAGTATATTTATTTGTTTCTGCATTCTTTGTGTTTTCTGTTGTGTTTACTCTAAGGCTACATGGTTGGACAGTCCATTCTCTAGACCCTCCATCCATGATTGCACCAACTTTTTAGTGCATTCTACCATTTAGGGCAAGTTTTTGTTGTGTGGTTACACAACACGCCCCATTTTGCCTTGATGAAATAGGGACCTAACTTTTATTTCTGCTTATGGCTTGCTTGTTTTATGCTTTGGGCGGTTTGGTAAAATTAGTCATGCATGTAACCTTGTAAGAGGGTGGATTTTCCATTGGATGAGGTCAGTTGATAAAATTAGCAGTTGCCATTATTAACTTCATGGTTGGAAAATACACAAAATTCTAGGTAGGTTTGTCTTTTGGATCACCCCATAATTGTCTAAGGAAAGAAAGTTATGATTAGTCAAAGTTTGGTCAAACCTAATATTACACAGGTCAGGGGTTATATTTCTAATATTAGTCATATTTGATAAGATCACCCAGATATACAATCATCACCTAACAATCATTAGGTGTGCGATGCACATATATCAAATTTAAATAAGAGCCGACACCTACCTTTCAAAGAACTTTGCATATCCGGCAGAGGGTCATATTTCCTAATATCAGTCATCTTACGAATATCACCCTCTTTACAGATATCACCCTATACCAATATGATGGTGACATCATCCAATTCTAATGAATGAAAGAAATCACCCTGATGGTGACATCATTGTCCCATCTGATCCAAGAGGGGGGTCATATATCCAATATCCATCATATTTCTTAATATGATGATGACATCATTAAAACATGATAACTAAATGATATTGATGACATGATGATGTCACCATAATGTTTTTCCAAGAAGAAGGGGGTCATATTTTAGATTCCCTTGATCTTAATTCCATGACCCGATATACATCATGGTCAAATGGTTGACCATATCACTCGTTTCTTTGCACATAGTTATCCCGTGCAAAGAGGGGGGTCATATTATCTGAGGGGGGTCATATTTCTAAATATCCCCTGATCTTTTAAAGATTACCCCCTTTAACATTAAATGCAATTAAAGCGGTAGTTGAACTCCCACCAATTACAAATACTAATTGAACACTTGGCGACCTCTACGAATTCCCTACAAATGATCGATGAATTTAATCAAGGTAGGACATTTTACCCTAATTTGTCTTATTGATATGTTTAAGGGTAAAATTTAAAGGTCATTTTCATTCACCTTGTGATAAATCAAGAAATTACAAAGCTTCAAAGTCAAACCCTCAACAGCTACCTACCAATAGATCAGATCCTTCAATGTAACAGAATGGAACAGGTGATCTTGTACATTTACAATCTTTCCCCATAATCACTCATCTAATCCAAAGGAAAGCATTATTAGGTAAGTAACTGTAAACCCTCCCATTGTCATTTTCTGTAACTCTAGGTAGAGTATTCATCTTTACTAGGGTATGATCTTATGATAATGCAAAGAAAGGTAAAATGAGGGGTAATATACAAAACATGCATGATATGATAGAAGCACATGGTGTTGTAAGAATGCATATGGACAGCATATGGTAAAATATATCATGTCTATTATAGGAATCCATGGCCGATCTCAGGAGAAATAGGTCTAAGGATGAGTTACTTAAGCCCATGTTTGTTCAACCAGAGAGGGTATAATTCAAATATGGGGTCATTGGTGATACACATCAAGGAGATACAGACCTGGCTGTATGGTCAACTAGATTGGATAATAATAAGGATAATCCTATTCTAGATAGGGTGTTTATCTAAAGAATATGGCATGCGGCTGCTTTTTTCCTATGCTATGGATGCTCTGGAATTGGTAGTGGAATGTGTGAGAAACAACAACCTAGAAACCAAGCGGGTAGAGAAGCATGGAAGGATATACACTAAATTTTTAGTCAAGGGCATCACTGCCACTCTCAATTTGTTGGTAGGGAATAAGGTGGTGAATGTGGACCTGCGTAAACTGGAGATAGAGTATAACAATAACAAGAAGAATGCTAGGAAGAAGATGTACCAATGGAGATCAAAGAGCAGCACTTATACCACCTCAGCAAAGCTACCAGTACACTTGTACAAGTTCAACTTTGATGATGAGTACCAATATATGATTTCCCTATTGAGTAGGGTGATTGGCAGGCCTCATGTTAGAAATTTCAAGAATTGGATGTTTGGGATCATCCAGATGGTCTTATATGCAGACAACAAACCTCTATGGGCCAAAATCATCAATGACTCATTGGATGAAGGAATGAGGAACCTAGGAGGACATACATGTTTGTTCTACATGAATTCATATGTGGTGTACTCTTGTGCATATAGAGGAACATTTGATGGTCTAAAAATAGTAGGCAAGGCTGGAGGTGATGATGATGCACACATATGGGATCATTATCCCCAATTACAAAGAAAGGTATACCTCCAAGACCATAAACTGGTAAATGATGCATTATCCATGCATCTGGTCAGAACTATGGAGGAGGATAGAACTAAAAAGCTGAGCATGGAAGCTCAAGAAATTGTCTAATGACATGGAGCATGACTTATCCAATTTGCTACATTCTCATATATTAGGATTGAAGGATTTGAGGGACATCCTCTTATGTTGCCAACATACCCTACTGATTGGGTTGTCTTGATGAAATTTGTTAGACAGGTATCCACCATAGTTGAGGCCTATAAGGCATAGAAGAAGATACCTCTAATTTTGTTTCCAGTATCTATGGGCTGGTACATGTGCCTAGATTTAGAGAGCATAAAGCATGCTATCGGGGGGTTGAAACTGATGTATTCACAACCATTTCCTCTAGCTAGATCATATGATCCTTATGTGAGGATGCAGAAGGTATTGGGAAAATAGATACACCAAAAGCATCTAGAAGACTTTTGGACCGATTGTGATGATGAGGCTGAGGTGAGAAGAAGGAAGTATCAAAGGTTCACCCTAAATCAAGTCAAGACCTTTGACTGTATCCCAGTGCTAGCACAACTACATAAAGATGATGGGAGGATATTGTCGAATGAATATGTGGACAAAAAGGTGTATAATGACACCATATTGGCCCCTAATCTTACACAGCAAGAAGATATATCCCTAGATCAAATGATGAATGGGGTTATCTAGCTAACCCAAGCTTGGGTAGATGCAGAAATGGCCAAACTAAAGAAAAGGGGTGTTGCCCTTACTGTTGATACCAAGAAGAAGAGATAAAAATTATTTGATGAGGAATATGATGATTTCCTCATTGAAAAGAGGAAATCTAATGGGGAGAGACTGCCCACAAAAAAGAAAAAGAAGATACCCCCTAAAAGTAAGGAAAGTAAGAATGAACCAAGGGGGGTGATTATAGAAAGGGTCACTACCAAGGTTGTGGGTGCCTCCACATCAGCTCAGGCATCTACATCAGTGACACAACCTCCACTAGAGAAACCAAAAACTAAGATAATTTTGAAGCCTACTGTTGAGATTATAGAGATGCAGGTGGAAGAGTAGATCTTACAACATGAATTGGAAAAGGGAGACCCCTTGGAAGAAGAGCAATTAAATAAAGAACCCAAAGATGATGACTTTCTAATAGCAAGCAAGAAGAGGAAGGGGATGCCACTGATGTCACCACCTAAGAAATAGAGAACAACCATGAGGGGAGATGTCCATGCTAGCCCCATCATGCTGAGAGGGGTAGGTGGTGAAGTTTTTAGGAAGGAACTGCAACATGATGTTCCTCTTCCCACAATAATTAAATTTAAAGCTAAGAAAGCTGAAGAGCAAACAAGAGAAACACTCAAGACAAGTAGGGAGCTTCCTCTCTCATTAGATAATACAGTGGATTTATTAGATGATGAGGTAGTCCAAGAGGTGACCGCTCAACATATGGAAACTCTAGTTGCTAACACCAGAATGACTCCTCATGGGACTCCATTAGCCCAAATGAGGGTATTGGAAGAAACAAAACATGATAGTCCTGAGAAGGTGGCTCAACGGATCGGACTAGATAAGTTGGTTGATCAGGTTACTAGTCCTGCAACCATAGACTTAGCATATAGAGGTGATATAAGCCCAAGCAAGGATGATGGTACACCCAAGGAACATAAAAGGACTAAAGTAGCAGAGAATATAGAGAAGGATAGTACTTCTCTTGATCAAGATCAGTAAGAGCATGAGACACCCATAGAACCAAAAATATCAAAGGTCCAACAGAAGAGTGAGGGTGATTAGGGCATATCAAACATTGGTGTTGCTCAGTCTCAGGGAGGTTCATCATTGCCTCAAGATAAAGAAGATCAAGGGATGATACTCAAATATGTTCATTAAGAATAGAGCATACCTCCATTACATACTAAACTGGCAGATTCAAGAGAAGTCCCAAGGACAGAAGACAAATCAAGTCAGGAAGACCCCAAGCCACAAAATATCAATGCACCTACAAGTGGAGAACAGGAAATGACCCATGATCAAGATATTAATAAAGAGACAGAGGGTATGACCAAGGGTGATTAGGGTGACTCCTAGGGGCATAATACACAAGCCTTTCAAGAGGTCAATGTATCACACGATGAACACAATAAGGAAGATGATGAAAATCCAAAGGAGGGATCATAGAATGAAGCACAAGATCAGAATGTGGATATTCCATAGGATCCTCCATTGCAAGGGGTGGCCCCTCAACAAGAGGAACTCCAACAAGATCCCCATCATGATGAACTACATGAGGAAGAAATTAGGAAGGTGCCATCTCCACCAAGGATAGAAGATAATATTGGAGAGTCGGATACCCATGATATAAACAAGGCCCACCAAGAATTTGGAGGTGATATACCTCATTGGCTTAGAAAGGAAATACATGTAGAACAAATGTCAGAGATCAAATATTTTGATGTCTCTACCCTATTTTCTGAAACCATGATGAAACCAAGAAGGAAGGCTAGGTTGACATCTGCTATAAAAAGAGATCCTACCACGGGTAGGAGGACTACACAAGTAGCCCTCCCCATGGTTGAAAAGGAAAACGAAAAAATAAGCCTGGAGGAATTTTAGATCACAAATGTTGATCTGGGTTTTGCCAATGAAGAACAAGAAGGTCAAGAAGGGAAGGATATTATTGATTCTTTAACCCAAAGGGTGACGAAGGAAAAGGAGAAAAGTAAGGGACATAAGGAGCACATTTCTCAATTGCATTCTTTCATAAAAGGGTTAATTAACCCTGATCATGCAACAACTGATCCTGCAATCCCATTGATTATCATATCACAAGAGGAGGTCACCAAATTGGACCTGATGAAACATGAAGCAATGGTGATGGAAAAATGGATGTTTTCAACACTCACTGGGGCTAAAGATGTATTAAGAACCTCTTTATAGATGTGGAATTCTTTAAGTAACCTAACGAGGAAGGTGGACAAAATGTAGAATGACACAGGAAGAAGACCATTCCAATTGGAAAAGGACCTAAGTGCTTTAAGTGAGATGAAAAGAATTGATTCACAAATTCTAATAGGTAATAAGGTTTATCCTAATAATACTTCCCTACTAATAGGTATATGGTATGTAGATATCAAGTTTGAGTGTGATGTATTGAAGAAGTGTAGCAGCAAGTTTAGGGATATCAGTGTCAAGCTATGTAGCATGATGGCATATGAGGCAAAAACCTTGGAAGCTTTGGAGGGGAAAATAGAAGGTAAGATTGAAAATCAAGATGCAGATTTTGCTATTAAGGCTCTGCATGATAATTTCAAGCCAGTAGAAAATGACCCCCTTACCCACTTGACAGAGGAGGTGATGAATAGAATCATGAGAATAAAGGTTAAAGTGGAGACATGCAATGAGATATTGAATAGCAGGAAAGGTAAAATGGAAGCTCTCAAGGCTAAGTTCCAATCTCATAAACATGCACTAGTAAAAGACAAAACCCAAGATGGGGGAGAGGTTCATAAAATAGTGCAGGCATATGAATCTATCAGGACAACAGTAAAGGTCCACATGAAAGAGAATGTTTATCAGAGTGATAGTGATAATGAAAATGATGAAGATGAAGAGAATGATGAGCAAGAAGAAAGTGAAGAGGAAGGACATGAATAATAAGTATAGATGCATCACTAAGTGAACATATGCATGGGATACTTATAAATAGTGAGTCATACAGATGGTTGCTAGCTAGAAGCCTGTGCCACGAGTGAAGAGTTGACTAAGTCATAAGAGGATTGTCAGCCGTTGATCTAAATTGATAAATCTTGACTGTAGGTCGATTATAACTGCCTCCTCACCTTATTATATAAAAGGTGTAGGGGAGCAATATTTTAATCATTCAAAACTTAATTGAAACCTAATTGTTGCAGAATTTAGGACTTATTTCAAAGTTATTGTGAATGTACATGTTTTGCATACTTAATGAAAGAGAATCTATTTTGATTACAAAATCATTGTAAATCCTGAGTAATCTGTGCGTGGAATCTAGATATATGCATTGATTAGTTGCGTTCCTTGGAGTGCTTATCAATCTGCATATATTGTTTTCATTCATTGTTCCTTTGAAGTTAGCATCAACCATACCTAGTTGTGGAACAACTTGGTGAATTATGATTTGATTTCTTCTCTTCATGACTATATCCTGAGTGTATGTGATTCAATAACTAAGGGTTCACTAAAATTAGAAGTATTCTTTTAAATTTATTTGAATTTCATTTACAGAAACATCTCCATAATTGCAAATAACACATAATCAAAAGAAAATAAACATGAAATATGTAGATATCTCATAGGCAATTGAAAATACAGAGCATATTTTGAATGGAAGCATGTCAAATTCACAAATATCATGCAAATATAGATAAATATCAATGAAGAACACATAAATATCTACTTGTAGACACATCATTTAAATAAATACGTAGTGTAGAAGAATGTGTAAGTTCATGATGATCAATGATCAAAAGAATAGATCAAACTTACAAATATTACAATGATATTTGGAAATAGAGTAGAATTAACCTCTCTGTGGAGTGAATTTATAGAATACAGTACAATATTGATCACCTAAGAGGAATGGAAAATAGCATGTCACATCAACCTCTGAGTAACGTCAGATGATCATGACCTGATCAATAGAGCCTTAGAGTCATCAATTTATCTTAAATTGATCGTACTTTACAAGATAATAAAGGTTTGTTGTGCAATTTTTTATGCATGTTGTTATGACTAACAATCATCATCAACATAAACTGGCACTAGAAGGAGGGGCATCTTCACTACGTAGTAGGTGAGTTGGTGACGCATGTATATTTTCCTGTGTTAGAAGAAGAGGTAATATCCGTGTAGCTCTTTACTTCAAATATTTTGCAAATATTTGTTATTTTTGAGTCTGTTTATGCTTATCCACCGCAAATATTTCAAAATCAAGCATAAATATTTTAAGCTTTGGAGTCGAATGTTGTGATCCTTGAAAGATAAGTTGTTATTCAAGTATTCTTACTAAGTCTTTGAAGTAATTCTCTTATGATACCTGATATCTTGATGTCCGCATCTAAAAGTTTCACATCATCTCATATTTGCATCATTTCTAAAAATATTGCATAAATATCCAGTTAGTTTTAGATTATGATCATAAACATATCCTTTACACAAGTGTTTAGCTGATCTTTACAGCAAACATGCCAAATTTTCATAAATTGTAGAAATCCTGGCTCTCAGGCCAAATACCGGGTCCAGATCTAGTGGACTCTTTGAAGAATTGCCTATTTGGGGACTTAGACCTAGAACAGTAGATATTCATCACACTCCTATTTCTAGTACATCAAGAGCTTCACCAGAGCACACTCCAATAACTCCTATCAGGTTGTAAATACCTACAGGACCACTTGTAACACCTCCAATCCAACCTCCACCAGTCACAATGTCATTCTTTGATGTAGAGTCACCTCTGACTTTCAATGCATACCATCCTTTACCTAAAAATCTTGACAAGATTTGTCCTAAATATCATCCATATCAGGATGCTAATGATCGCATTAGAACATTCAAAGAAGCCTGTTGTAGAGCAAGAATTGAACATTAGGATGTGGCATGCAGATTATTTCCATTTTCCTTAGGGGAAAAGGCATATAATTAGTATATCAATCTTGGTCAAGGTTTAGGTTGTTCATGGGTTGCCTTGGAGAAAGCCTTTAAAGATAGATTCAAAATACCTATAGATCCTTCAATGAATTATCATCTATTTTCCACAATCAAGAGATTTGAAGGAGAACCTATTGCTAATTTCAATGCAAGATTCCAAAAGATGCTCTCAAAGCTAGTCGCTCCCTATACTATAGTAGATGAAGTTGCTAAGAGTATATATTATTCAGCATTAGATCTCTTGACTTCTATGTTTATCAGGAGAACACATCCTGGTGTCACAACCTTGGCAGGAGCTTTTGAGGAAGCCGTAAAAGTCAGTCAGCAGTTGATTCCTGCTCCAACACCTAACATTGCATTTCCTACACTTCCTGCTTATCCTACATATCTTGCTCAACAACAAACTAATGGAGCTATGATGCCTCCAGCTGTAATGCCAAGTCCTTTATAGGTACCTCCACTTAGCATCATGCCACCTCCAATTGGAAATGGCTAGATGGTGCAATATCCAGGACATACACATGTACCTCAGGTTGTAGAATAGACTAATAATAATAACAATGGTTCTTCCTTTTTCAAACCCCAAACAGAGAACATAGTAGCCAAAGTTCAGGAAGAAAAGGAAGAAATTAAAGAGATATCAGCACAACTAAGGAAATTGACAACTGAAATCACTCATCTAAGGAGTCAAAATATTTATTCCCAACCAAATCAGAATAGAGGATATAACAATGACAGATCTAGATATAATAACAATAATAATAATAATAATAGTGGTAACAACAATCCCCATAGATAGCCTAGAGTGTGGAACACTAGGCCAAACAATGGTTCTCTGCCATCACCCCTAGATAATCAGCCTCCTAGTGAACCTAAGCAGACCACTAGAGTGAACCTGGTAGAAGAAGCCCTTACAAACTAGTGTAGGAGACATAATACCAATGCTCATGCAGAGTTGGATTGTCCTTAGTTGAGGATAGCAGCTAGTATATTTCAAGCTAAAGTATCTAATACTACAGGTAATCAACCTTATGTTGAAGGAAATGAAATTGTCCTCTATGGATATGATTCTGCTCTTATATTGGAAAATTTCACCAATCATCCTCATCAGTAGATAACCTCATCTCATGAGAATTACACCTTAGCATGTGAAGAGTCAACTATGGCTTTTGAAACAAATTGTGTTTTTCCATTTGAAGATGAAAATGAGCCATCAGTTGAACATGAAGAGGTGCATGCTTATTAGTAGCAGTATTAGGGTAGACATAATTACAACCTAAGGAATAGCTTCAATCGACCTACTAGTCCTTTGACTACATCCTTGCCTCCAAATAATTTTAACACTCCACCTAATCCTAAGCCAAGCAATAACGCTGGATTTCCTAAAGTTAATGCTCAATATTTAGCACCACAAAATGCAGTGCCAAAAACTAGTAATCAGTCTCCTAAGTCTGACAAATTGGTCACATACTTAGCAGATGAAATGAAAAAGATCAAAATTAGGTTGTCATTGTCAGAACTACTCAAAACCCTATCTATTAAAAAGGCCTTCATGAAATCTTTAGATGATCCTATTCCAAAAGAGGACAGTCATTCCCAAAATCAAATTTTGATTAAAGATTAGGCAACTAAGGATACTAGTGTTAAGCACAAAATTCCAGCCAATGTTCAAGCTACAAAAACTTCACACATGACTCTTTACAGAGAAAAGATTGAGTCACCTCCTTTTCTCCTTACCATAAGGATGTTTAGTAAGAATTTGCATAATTGCTTAGTAGATTCAGGTGCATCTACTAATGTAATGCCTTTGTCCATATGTAACACCTTAGGGTTACATCCTTCCAAGTCACTAAAGAAGGTAACACAGTTAGATAAAATAGAGGTGAGTTTCATAAGAGAATTAATCACATCCATATGTAGTTAGCATCAGATCCAAGAATTCAATACTACATCAATATCTAGGTAGTAGATATACCAGATATGTATGGAATGTTGCTCAGTAGGGATTGGTCAAAAACACTCAATGGATACATGTCTACTGATTTTAGTCACATGTGGCTACCTTGGAAATGAATTCCTAACCAAATAAGGATAGATGCTAAACCTCACATGAAACATATGATCACTGAGTACAATAAAACCAATGAGATCATGTATGTAGATGTTGAACCCGGAGTCTACACCATTAGGCCCCAAACTGTCAAGATAGAGGAGATCCTCATGTATGATGTTCATGTTCATGATGATAATATTCAGGATGATAAAGTAATCATAGATTCTGATTGTAGTTCAGAAGATGATAAAGAAGTAGATCACTTTAAGAGTTTTGAAATGCACTTGTCCAAAGAAATACAATATTGCCAATTGTTAAATATGTCTACTGAAGATATTCTGATTGAGGGATGGTGCAGGTTATATGATGAAGCACATTATGAAAAAACCTATGATGCTTGCTTAGATATGATGGAACTAGAACAAGCATGCAGTGAGAAAACATCATCACTATCCATGGTAAGCTTTACAGATAATCGCAATGATACTGATTCCTGTTTGTTATCTGCAGGAACAGAAGAAATCCCATATCATGATGAAAATTGCGTTCAGAGGATAGAAGAGATTTTAGTGTACAGTGAGAATAATTCTAAGAGTAACAAGAATATCACCCTAGGAACCAATTGTTTGGTTGAATTAGATTATGAAATATCTGATGAAGATAGAAATAGTAATTTAACCAATTTTGAGGAATTTTTATCAAAGAAAATTTAGAAAATGATACTACAACACACTTCCCCACAAGATATTCTAATTGAAGGATGGTACAGGTTACATGAGGCACCATAATCAGAGACTACTTGCTCATTATGTTTGGATATTCTGGAAAAGCAGATGATGCCTTGTTCAAAAGATCTTTCTTTGGATGACAAAGAAGAAAAAGGAATATCGGCTTCATATCAGTCAGATAAGGTGAAGTTTGAGAAGATTGAATCACCGAAATTGAAATGGATATTAGGTGGTGCAGCTGCCAGAGCTAAAAAGAAAAGAGAAGGTCTAGATAAACCTTTAACTAAAGATAAGCCATGGATCCTTAGGTTTGATGGATCTAAATCAAAACAAGGGGCTGAAGTAGGAATAGACCTTATTGATCTAGCTAGTAAATCCTACTTGGTAGCATATAGATTACAATTCCCATGCACAAATAATGTGATAGAATATGAAGCTCTGATTCATGGGATATTGTTTGCACTCAAAAAGAAAGTAAAGATTCTACATGTCTATGGAGACTTAGAATTAGTAGTAAGACAAGTTAGAGGCATATATTCTTGTAACTACAAGAAGTTGTCTAATTATAGACACAAAGTATGGGATATGATAGAATATTTTGATGCATTTAACATCACCCATGTGCCTAGAGAACAAAATCACAAAGCAGATTCCTTGGCCAAAGCTATGAGTACTTTGGAGCCATTATCCATATCTAGTTTGAAGAGATTTTTAGTTGAATTAGTGTTAGTACCCTCTATACCAGATAATGTCATTAACCTTCAAGTGTTTGATGCTGACCAGCATATTTTAGACTTCATATCAAATGGAGATGTGTTTGATATGCAAATCATAGATGAAAGGAATGTGGAAGATCATACTTGGGAAGAAGAAGAGATCATGGATCTGCCCAGTACCAAGATTCCCAAAGGAATGATAGAATTAGAAAGAGCATTTGATTTAGATAACATGCTAAAACAGAAAGATCTCCCTAAAGCAGATGAAGGAGAATATTCACCAGCCAACATAGGACAAAATGAAGAAAAAAGGAATGTCTTGATTGGTAGGGTGTGTATAGAAGAAGAAATGACAAGGATAACCCAAGCACTTAAAGATTATATCCATGTTATCGCCTGGACATATGATGAGTTGAAAACTTATGATACTTCAATCATCACTCATACTATACCATTGAAGCTAGATGTCAAGCCCTTTAGACAAAAATAGAGATTTGTTAATGCTTTATTGGAGCCCATCATTTTTGAAGAAGTGAAGAAATTGCTTAATGCTAGAGTCATATTCCCTGTGAGACATTCTACATGGGTGGCCAACTTGGTTTCTATAAGGAAGAAGAATGGTGACATTAGGTTTTGTGTAGACTTTAGAAATTTAAATAGAGCTTCTAAAAAGGATAATTATCCTTTGCCCTCATTGGATGAGGTCTTGCAGATAGTAAACGATGCAAGGATGATGTCATTTTTAGATGGTTTTTCAGGTTACAACCAAGTGATGGTAGACAAAATAGACATATTGAAGACAACATTCACCACTAAGTGGGGTGTATTTGCTTATAGGCACATGCCCTTTGGGTTGATAAATGTTGAGGCCACTTTTCAGCGAACAATGGATATAGCCTTTAGGGGGTTAATTGGTAAATGCATAGTCATATACATGGATGACTTGACAATTTTCTCTAAAGAGAGAGGAAATCATGTAGAAGACCTCAAGAAGGTACTAAAGAAGTGTGAACATTATGGAATATCCCTAAACCCTAAGAAATGCATATTTGTGGTAACTACAGGGAAGTTATTAGGTCACCTGATATTAGAGAATGGGGTCATAATTGATCCTGCAAGAGTAGAATCTATCATGAAGATACAACTTCCTGGGAGTAAACGATCTCAAATCTTATTTTGGTAAGATCAACTTTGTTAAAAAATTCATTACTGGTTTCGCAGAGATTGTTAGACCATTGAATGCAATGCTCAAGAAAGCTGCTAAAATTTAGTGGACACCTGAAGCCAGAGCAGCTTTTGAAGACATCAAGAGAGCTATATCTGATGCCCCTATTCTGATTAGTCCAGACTATACCAAAGTTTTTTACATATACTCATTTGCTTCAGAGCATATGTCTGCAGCAGTACTAACACAAAGAAATGAGGCTAAATAAGAAAAGCCTATAGCTTTCATGAGTTACCCTTTCAGAGATGTAGAGCTTAGATATATGGATGTTGAAAGATAGGCACTTGCTTTAGTCCGTGCAGTCAAGAATTTTAGACATTACATCTTGAGAAGTAAGGTGATTGTGGTAGTACCAGATGCAGTAGTAAAGATGCTTTTAATGCAAAGTGAACTAGGTGAAAAGAGAGATAAATGGATAATAGTCCTCCAAGAATATGATACAGACATAACATCCATGAAGTTAGTAAGAGGACAAGCCCTAAGCTAGATGATATCAGAAATTGATCCTAATATCATAAGCTAGCTATATGTTATAAATACAAAGAAAATTGAAGATTGGTATTCAAATATCAGGCACCTCTTGATTATTGGAAGATGTCCTTCAAAATTACAAGCCTCACAAAGGAGAGCCTTGAAGATAAGGTCACAAAAATATATGATAAAAGGGGGGATCCTTTTCAAAAGGAACTATGAAGGAATATATCTTAGATGCCTAGAAAGGCAAGAAGAAGACAAGGTGTTAACAGAATTACACGATAAGTTTGGAACAACACATGGGTCACATTTAGCCACTACTCATGCTATCCTCAGAGCAGGATATTACTAGCCCACTATTTTTAAAGATACTGCTGAGCATATCAAATGTTGTCATATGTGTCAGGTTGCTACTAATAGAGAAAAGTATGTTGCTTAACCTTTACAACCAATGATGGAGATGCGCCCATTTGCTGAATCAGGCATGGATTTCATAGGACCCATTAATCCTCCATCATCCTCAGGCCATAGGTGTGTGTTGACTATCACAGATTATTGTACCAGGTGGACTGAAGTTGTTAGCAGTAAGACATGTAATGCTGAAGATGTGATCAAGTTCTTGGAAAGAAACATAATAACCAGGTATGGAGTTCCTTATTCTTTTGTATGTGACAATGGACCTACCTTTGCATCATTAAGATTATCAAGTTGGGCTTTTGACCATGGAATCATTTTGAAGTTTTCTCCAAATTATTACCCTCAAGGAAATGGACTAGCAGAGTCTACAAATAAGAACTTGTTAAATATCATAAAGAAATTGATAGAGAAAAACCCAAGGGAGTGGAACACCCTATTAAAGTATGCATTGTGGGTAGATAGAACCAGGATGAAGGATGCATTGGGAAATTCTCCTTATCACCTAGTATATGGGGTGGATCATATCCTCCCTATTAATCTAAAGATTCTCACATATAGATAAAAAAACAAGAAGTTAGGTTACTTTAGTTAATGTAGCTAGAAGAAAAAAGAAATAGAGCAATTGATCAGTTTGCTAAACATCAGGTTGTTGTCAAATGTTGGTTTGATAAAAGAGCCAGAGTTAAGGCTTTTAGAATTTCATATTTAGTCTTTATGTGGGATAAAGCACATGAAAAGAAAGGAGATCATGGTAAATTTGATAAGCTTTGGATAGGTCCTTTTCAAATTTCATAAATCTTAAGAGACAGTACCTATAGGCTCAAGACTTTAAATGGTGAGGATGTCCCATTACCAGTTAATGGACAGTTCCTCAAGCATTATTTTCAAGCCTGAAACGAGGTCATGTAAGTCAAATGTATTATAATGTGCATATTGCATAGTTGTTTGTGCAGTCTTGTTTTGCTTGTTTGCTTGTCTGTTGAGTTTTGTTTTGGTTAGTCAAGATGATGCAACTTATCACCCTAAGAAACCAAACCAAGTTGTTAGGATTCAAGTGATGAGAACAAATTCCTAAGTAGGTTGTGACTCATTTTGAGGAGTATCTGCGATGAGGTCTGTGATATCCTTTTCATCATGGTACATTTTCTTAACTAAGGTAATTTTCACATTGACTCACCTAGCAACCTTGGGTTTGTGGAACACATAAGTATAGGTGTTAATTGAAAAATCTAAAGGGACTCCCTTTCTACCAATACAATCTCCAACCTAAATCAGCAAGTGACCATACCTTGCACATTAAGCTTACATGATGATATCATATGAACAAAGAATAAATATTGAAAATCCAAAAGAAATAAAATTAGGCCATCTAAGTAACTCTATCAGGGCTATAGACACTTGCTGGCAGTGGGGCTCTACTTAGGGGGATTGTATAGATAACCTTGTTGAGCCTATGGTTGCTTGCTGATAGCAAGGCTCTATCCAAGTCGGCTATGAGGGATGATCCCAAAATATGTAGCTTAACATTAGTTACTCATGTTTTCAACTTACTTTCAAGATGAGGATAATTAATCATTTGTACACACCTGACCCTTTGCTAGCATTGTTGCAATGATGAAAATCATATCATTCAGAAAGATCATAATACTTATACTTAGAAAGAGTTAAAATGCTATGTTAGAATGTGATCACATCACTTGAATCATTGGAGTTTGGTTATTTTATTTGGTGGCAAGTTGTTGTGTGGTTACACAACACGCCTCATTTTGCCTTGAAGAAATAGGGACCCAACTTTTCTTTCTGCTTGTGGCTTGCTTGTTTTCTGCTTTGGGCAGTTTGGTAAAATCAATCATGCATGTAACCTTGTAAGAGGGTGGATTTTCCATTGGATGAGGTTAGTTGATAAAATCATCAGTTTCCATTATTAACTTCATGGTTGGAAAATACGTAAAATTCTAGGCAGGTTTGTCTTTTGGATCACCCCAAAATTGTCTAAGGAAAGAAAGTTATGATCAGTCAAAGTTTGGTCAAACTTGATATTACTCGGGCAGGGGGTCATATTTCTAATATCAATAATATTTGATAAGATTGCCCAGTTATAGAATCATCACCTGACAATCACTAGATGTGTGATGCGTAGACGTCAAATTTAAATAAGAGCTGACACCTACCTGTCAAAGAACTTCGCATATCCCACAGAGGGTCATATTTCCTAATATCAGTCATCTTACGGATATCACCCTCTTTGTAGATATCACCCTACGCCAATATGATGGTGACATCATCCAATTCCAATGAATGAAAGAAATCACCTCGATGGTGACATCATCATCCCATTTGATCCAAGAGGGGGGTCATATATCCAATATCCATCATATTTCTTAATATGATGATGATGTCATTAAAACATGATAACTAAATGATATCGATGACATGATGATGTCACCACAATCTTTTTCCAAGAAGAAGGGGGTCATATTTTAGATTCCCCTGATCTTAATTCCATGACCCAATATACATCAAGGTCAAATGGTTGACCATATCACTCATTTCTTTACACATAGTTATCCCGCTTAAAGAGGTGGGTCATATTATCCGAGGGGGATCATATTTCTGAATATCCACTAATCTTTCAAAGATCACCCCTTTTAACATTAAATGCAATTAAAGCAGTAGCTAAACTCCCGCCAATTACAAATACGGATTGAACACTTGGTGACATCTACGAATTCCCTGCAAATGATTGACGAATTTAATTAGGGAAACACATTTTACACTAATTTGTCTTATTAATCTATTTAAGGGTAAAATTTAAAGGTCATTTTCATTCACCTTGTGATAAATCAATAAATTACAGAGCTCCGAAGTCAAACCCTCAACAGCTACCTATCGATAGATCAGATCCTTCAACGTAATGGAATGGAACGGAACGGGTGATCTTGCACATTTACAATCTTTCCCCATAATCACTCATCTAATCCAAAGGAAAGCATTATCAAGTAACTGTAAACCCTCCCATTGTCATTTTCTATAATTCCAGGTAGATTATTCATCTTTACTAGGGTATGATCTTATGATAATGAGAAGAAAGGTAAAATGAGGGGTAATATACAGAACATGCATGATATGATAGAAGTACATGGTGTAAGAATGCATATGGAGACTGTAGGGTAAGATATATCATGTCTATTGCACGAATCCACGGCCGATCTAAGGAGAAATAGGTTTGAGGCTGAGTTCCTCAATCCCATGTTTGTGCAACCAGAGGGGGTACAATTCAAATATGGGGTCATTGGTGATAAACATCAAGGAGATATAGACCTGGCTGTATGGTCGACCAGATTGGATAATGATAAGGATAATCCTATTTTGGATAGGGTATTTATCTCAGGTATGTGGCATGCAACTATTTTTCCCTATGCTATGGATGCTCCAGAATTGGTAGTGGAATGTACAAGAAATTACAACCCAGAAACTAGGTGGGTAGAGAAGCATGGAAGGATATACGCTGATTTTTCAGTCAAGGGCATCATTGCCACTTTCAATTTTCCGGTAGGGAATAAGGTGGTGAATGTGGACTTGCATAAATTGGAGACAGAGTATAACAATAACAAGAAGAATGCCAAGAAGAAGATATACCAATGGAGATCAAAGAACAACACTTATTCCGCCTTAGCCAAGCTACCAGTACACTTGTACAAGTTTGACTTTGATGATGAGTACCAATATATGATTGCCCTGTTGAGCAGGGTGACTGGCAGGCCTCATGCTAGAAAATTTGAGAATTGGATGTTTGGGATCATCCAAATGGCCATATATGTAGACAACAAACCACTATGGTCCAAAATCATCGGTGACTCATTAGATGAAAGAATGAGGAACCTGGGAGGATAGACATGTTTGTTCTACATGACTTCATATGTGGTGTACTCTTATGCATATAGAGGAACATTTGATGCTCTGAAAATAGTAGGCAAGGCTGGTGGTGATGCTTATGATGCATACATATGGGATCATTATCCCCAATTGCAAAGAAAGGTATACCTCCAACACAATAAACTAGTAAATGATGCATTCTCCATGCATCTAGTCAGAACTATGGAGGAGGATAGAACTAAAAGGCTGAGCATGGAAGCTCAAGAAATTGTCTGTCGACACGGAGCATGGTTTATCCAATTTACTACATTCTCATATATTAGGATTGAGGGATTTGAGGGACAGCCTCTTATGTTGCCAAGATACCCTACTGATTAGGTTGTCTTGATGGAATTTGTTAGACATGTATCCACCATAGTTGAGGCCTATAAGGTACAAAAGAAGATACCTTCAATTCTGTTTCCAGTATCTATGGGCTGGTACATGTGCCCAGATTTAGAGAGCATAAAGCTTGCTATCGGGGGGTTGAAACTGATGTATTTGCAACTATTTCCTCTGGCTAGATCATATGATCCTTATGGAAGAATGTAGAAGGTATTGGGAAAACAGATACATCAAAAACATCTAGAATACTTTTGGACCGATTGTGATGATGAGGTTGAGGTGAGAAGAAGGAAGTATCAAAGGCTCACCCTAAATCAAGTCAAGACCTTTGACTATATACCAGTGCCATCACAACTACATAAAGATGATGGGAGGATAATGTCCAATGAATATGAGGACAAAAAGGTGTATAATGACACCATATCAGCCCTTGATCTTACACAGCAAGAAGATATATCCCTAGATCAAATGATGAATGGGGTGATCCAGCTAACAAAAGCTTGGGTAGATGCAAAAATGGCCAAACTAAAGAAAAGGGGCATTTCCCTTACTGTTGATACTAAGAAGAAGAGACAAGAATTATTTGATGAGGAATACAATGATTTCCTCACTGAAAAGAGGAAATCCAATGGGGAGAGATTGCCCATAGAAAAGCAAAAGAAGATGCCCCCTAAAAGTAAGGAAAGTAAGAATGAACCAAGGGGGGTGATTATAGAAAGGGTCACCATCAAGGCTGTGGGTGCCTCCACATTAGCTCAAGCATCTACATCAGTGACACAACCTCCACCAGAGAAACCAAAAATTAAGAGAATTTTGAAGCCTACTATTGAGATTACAGAGATGTAGATGGAAGGGTAGATCTTGCAACATAAATTGGAAAAGGGAGACCCCTTGGAAGAAGAGTAATTAAATAAAGAACCCAAAGATGATGACTTGCTGATAGCAAGCAAGAAGAGGAAGGGGATGCCACTGATGTCACCACTTAAGAAACAGAGAATAGCCATGAGGGGAGATGTCCATGCTAACCCCATCATGTTGAGAGGGGAAGGTAGTGAAGTTTTTAGGAAGGAACTACAACATGATGTTCCTCTTCCCACAATAATTAAATTTAAAACTGAAAAAGCTAAAGAGCAAACAAGAGAAATGCTCAAGACAAGTAGGGGGCTTCCTCTCTCGTTAGATAATACAGTGGATTTATTAGATGATGAGGTAGTCCAAGAGGTGACTGGTTAATGTATGGAAACTCTGGTTGCTAACACTAGAATGAGTCCTCATGGGACTCCATTAGCCCAAATGAGGGTGTTGGAAGAAGGAAAATTATTGGAAGAAACAAAATAGGATAGTCCTGAGAAGGTGGCTCAATAGATAGGACTAGACAAGATGGTTGATTAGGTTACTAGTCCTACTGCCATAGACTTAGCATATAGGAGTGATATAAGCCTAAGCAAGGATGATGGGGTACCCAAGGAACCTAAAATGACTAAAGTGGTAGAGCATATAGAGAAGGATAGTACTGCTCTTGATCAAGATCAGCAACAACATGAGACACCCATAGAACCAAAAATATCAAAGGTCCAACAGAAGAGTGAGGGTGATCAGGGCATATCAGACATTGGTGTCATTCAAGCTCAGTGAGGCTCATCATTGCCTCAAGATAAAGAAGATCAAGGGATGATACTCAAAGATGTTAATAAAGAACAGAGCATAACTCCACTACATATCGAACAAGGAGATTCAGGAGAAGTCCCAAGGACAGAAGACAAATTAGGTCAGGAAGACCCCAAGCCACAAAATATCAATGCACCGACAGGTGGAGAATAGGAAATGACCCATGATCAAGATATTAATAAAGAGATAGAGGGTATGACCAAGGGTGATCAGGGTGACTCTCAGGGGTAGAATACACAAGCCTTTCAAGAGGTCAATGAATCACATGGTGAACACAATAAGGAAGAGGATGAAAATCCAAAGGAGGGATCATAGAATGAAGCACAAGATCAAAATGTGGATATTCCACAGGATCCTCCTTTGCAAGGGGTGGCCCCTCAACAAGACAAACTCCAACAAGATCAGCCTCATGATGAACTACATGAGGAAGAAATCAGGAAGGTGTCATCTCCAACAAGGATAGAAGATAATACTAGAGAGCTGGATACCCACGATATAAACAAGGGCCACCAAGAATCTCGAAGTGATATGCCTCATTGGCTTAGAAAGGAAATACGTGTAGAACAAGTGTCAAACTTCCAAGATTTTGATGTCTCTACCCTATTTGCTAAAAGCATGATGAAACCAAGAAGAAAGGCTAGGTTGACATTTGCTATAAAAAGAGATCCTACCATGGGTAGGAGGACTGCACAAGTAGCCCTCCCCATGGTTGAAAAGGAAAAAGGAAAAGTAAGCCTGGAGGAATTTCAGATCACAAATGTTGATCTGGGTTTTTCCAAACCAGGAAGGTCAATAAGGGAAGGATATTATTGATTCTTTAACCCAAAGGGTGAAGAAGGAAAAGGAGAAAAATAAGGTACATAAGGAGCACATTGCTCAATTGCATTCTTTCATAAAAGGGTTAATTAACCCTGATCATGCACTAGCTGATCTTGTAGTCCCATTGACTATCATATCACAAGAGGAGGTCACCAAATTGGACCTGATGAAACATGAAGCAATGGTGATGGAAAAATGGATGTTTTCAACACTCATTGGGGCTAAAGATGTATTAAGAACCTCTTTGCAGAGGTGGAATTCTTTAAGTAACCGAAAGAGGAAGGTGGACAAAATGTAGAATGACACAGGAAGAAGGTCATTCCTATTGGAAAAGGACCTGAGTGCTTTAAGTGAGATGAAAAGAACTGATTCACACATTCTAATAAGTAATAAGGTTTTAGATAATAATACTACCCTAGTAACAGGTATATGGTATGAAGATATTAGGTTTGAGTGTGATGTATTGAAGAAGTACAGCGGCAAGCTCAGGGATATAAGTGTCAAGCTACATAGGATGATGGCATATGAGGCAAAAACCCTATAAGCTTTGGTGGGGAAAATAGAAGGTAAGATTGAAAATCAAGATGTAGATTTTGCTATTAAGGCTCTACATGATAATTTTAAGCTAGTAGCAAATGACCCCCTTACCCACTTGACAGAGGAGGTGATGAATAGAATCATGAGAATAAAGGTTAAAGTGGAGACATACAATGAGACATTGAATAGCAGGAAAGGCAAAATGGAAGCTCTCAAGGCTAAGTTCCAATCTCATAAACATGGAATAGTAAAAGCCAAAACCCAAGATGGGGGAGAGGTTTATAAAATAGTGTAGGCATATGAATCTATCAGGACAGCAGTAAAGGTCCACATGAAAGAGAATGTTTATCAGAGTGATAGTGATAATGAAAATGATGAAGATGAAGAGAATGATGAGCAAGAAGAAAGTGAAGAGGAAGGACATGAAGAATAAGTATAGATGCATCACTAAGTGAACATATGCATGGGATACTTATAAATAGCGAGTCATACAGATGGTTGCCAGCTGGCAACCTATGCCACGAGTGAAGAGTTGACTAAGTCACAAGAGGATTGTTAGCCATTGATCTAAATTGATAAATCTTGATTGTAAGTCAATTGTAACTCCCTCCTCACCTTATTCTATAAAAGGTACAGGGGTGCATTCTTTTAATCATTCAAAACTTAATTGAAATCTAATTGCTAAAGAATTCAGGACTTATTTCAAAGTTTTTGTGAATGTACATGTTTTGCATACTTAATGAAAGAGAAGCTATTTTGATTACAAAATCATTGTAAATCCTGAGTAATCTATGGGTGGAATCTAGATGTATGCATTGATTAGCTGTGTCCCTTGGAGTACTTATCAGTCTGCATATATTGTTTTCATTCTTTGTTCCTTTGAAGTTAGCATCAACCATACCTAGCTGTGGAACAACCTGGTGAATTATGGTTTGATTTCTTCTCTTCATGATTGTATCCTAAGTGTATGTGATTCAATAACTAGAGGTTCACTAAAATTAGAAGTATTCTTTTAAATTTCGTTGAATTTCATTTACAGATCATCTCCATAATTGCAAATAACACAATCAAAAGCTAATAAACATGAAATATGTAGATATCTCATAGGAAATTGAAAATATAGAGCATATTTTGAATGGAAGCATGTCAAATTGATAAATATCATGCAAATATAGATAAATATCCATGAAGAACACATAAATATCTACTTGTAGACACATCATTTAAATAAATATGTAGTGTAGAAGAATGTGTAAGTTCATGATGATCAATGATCAGAAGAATTGATCAAACTTACGAATATTATAGTGATCTTTGGAAATAGAGTAGAATTAACCTCTCTATGGAGTTAATTTATAAAATACAGTGTAATATTGATCACCTAAGCAAACGTAAGACCCCTTGGAATGGAAAACAACATGTCACATCAACCTCTGAGTAACATCAGACAATCATGACTTGATCAATAGTGCCTTGGAGTCATCAATTTATCTCAAATTGATCGTACTTTACAAGATAATAAAGGTTTCTTGTGCAAATTTTTATACATGTTATGACTAACAATCATCATCAACATAAATTAGCGCTAGAAGAAGGGCCATATTCACTGCCTAGTAGGTGAGTTGGCGATGCAGGTATACTTTCCTGTGTTAGAAGAAGAGGTAATATCCGCGTAGCTCTTTACTTCAAATATTTTGCAAAGATTTGTTGTTTTTGAGTCTGTTTATGCTTATCCACCACAAATATTTCAAAATCAAGAATAAATATTTTAAGCTTTGTAGTTGATTGTTGTGATCCTTGAAAGATAAGTTGTTATTCAGGTATTCTTACTGAATCTTTGAAGTAATTCTCTTATGATTCCTAATATCCTGATGTCCGCGTCTAAAAGTTTCACATCATCTCATATTTGCATCATTTCTACAAATATTGCATAAATATCTAGTTAGTTTTAGATTCTGATCATAAATTCCTCCTTTACATGAGTGTTTTAGCTGATCTTTACAACAAATAAGCCAAATTTTCATAAATTGTAGAAATCTTGGCTCTCAAGCCAAATACTAGGTCTAGATCTAGTGGACTCTTTGAAGAATTGCCTATCCAGGGACTCAGACCTAGAACAGTAGATATTCAGCACACTCCTGGTTCTAATACATTAGGAGCTTCACCAGACCACACTCCAATAACTCCTATCAGGTTGCAAATACCTACAAGACCACCTGTAACACCTCCAATCCAACCTCCACTAGTCACAATGTTATTCTTTACTGCAGAGTCACCTCTAACTTTCAATGCATACCATCTGTTACCTAAAAATCTTGACAAGATTTGTCCTAAATATTATCCATATCAAGATGCTGATGATCACATCAAAACATTCAAAGAAGCCTGTTGTAGAGCAAGAATTGAACATCAGGATGTTGTATGCAGATTAGTTCCATTTTCCTTAGGGGAAGAGGCATATAATTGGTATATCAATCCTGGTCAAGGTTTAGTTGGTTCATGGGCTACCTTGGAGAAAGCCTTTAAAGATAGATTTAAAATACCTATAGAGCCTTCAATGAATTATCATCTGTTTGCCACAATCAAGAGATTTGAAGGAGAATCTATTGCTAATTTCAATGCAAGATTCCAAAAGATGCTCTCAAAGCTAGTCGCTCCCTATGTATTGTAGTAGATGAAGCTACTAGGAGTATATATTATTCAGCATTAGATCCCCTGACTTCTATGTTTATCAGGAGAATACATCCTGGTGTCACAACCTTGGCAAGAGCTTTTGAGGAAGCTGTAAAAGTCAGTCAACAGTTGATTCCTACTCCAACACCTAACATTGCATTTCCTACACTTCCTGCTTATCCTAAATATCTTTCTCAACAATAGACTAATGGAGCTATGATGCCTCCAGCTATAATGCCAAGTCGTTTACAGGTACCTCCGCTTAGCATCATGCCACTTCCAAATGGAAATGGCCAGATGGTGCAATTTCCAGGACATACACTAGCACCTTAGGTTGTAGAACAGACCAATAATAATAACAATGGTTCTTCCTTTTTCAAACCCCAAATAGAGAACGTAGTAGCCAAAGTTCAGGAAGAAAAGGAAGAAATTAAAGAGATATCAGCACAACTAAGGAAATTGACAACTGAAATCACTCATCTAAGGAGTCTGAATTTTTATTCCCAACCAAATTAGAATAGAGGATATAACAATGACAAATCTAGATATCCTGATAGGGGATATAATAAGAATAATAATAATAACAGTGGTAACAACAATCCCCCTAGATAGCCTAGAGTGTGGAACACTAGGCCAAACAATGGTTCTCTGCCATCATCCCTAGAGAATCAACCTCCTAGTGAACCTAAGCAGACCACTAGAGTGAACCTGACAGAAGAAGCCCTTACAAACTGGTGTAGGATACATAATACCAATTCTTATGTAGATTTGGATTGTCCTCAGTTTAGGATCACAGCTATTATATTTCAAGCTGAAGTATCTAATACTACAGGTAATCAACCTTATGTTGAAGGAAACAAAATTGTCCCCTATGGATATGATTCTACTCTTTTATTGGAAAGTTTCACCAATCATCCTCATCAACAGATAACCTCATCTCATGAGAATTACACCTTAGCATGTGAAGAGTCAGCTATGGCTTTTGAAACAAATTATGTTTTTCCATTTGAAGATGAAAACGAGCCATCAATTGAACATGAAGAGGTGCATGCTTATCAGCAGCAGTATTAGGGTAGACATAATTACAACCTAAGGAATAACTCCAATCGACCTACTAGTCCTTTGAATACATCCTTGCCTCCAAATAATTTTAACACTCCACCTGATCCTATGGCAAGTAATAACCCTAGATTTCCTAAAGTTAATGCTCAATATTTAGCACCACAAAAATGTAGTGCCAAAAACTAGTAAGTAGTCTCCTAAGTCTGACAAATTGGTCACATACTTAGTAGATGTAATGAAAAAGATCAAAATCAGCTTGTCATTGTCAGAACTACTCAAAACCCCAGCTATTAAAAAGGCCTTCATGAAATATTTAGATGATCCTACTCTAAAAGAGGACAGTCATTCCCAAAATCAAATTTTGAATAAAGATCAGGCAACTAAGGATACTAGTGTTAAGCACAAAATTCTAGCCAATGTTCAAGCTGTAAAAACTTTACACATGACTCTTTACAGAGATAAGACTAAGTCACCTCCTTTTCTCCTTACCATAAGGATGTTTAGTAAGAATTTGCATAATTTCTTAGTAGATTCAGGTGCATCTACTAATGTAATGCCTTTGTCCATATGTAACGCGTTAGGGTTACATCCTGCCAAGTCACTGAAGAAGGTAACATAGTTAGATAAAATAGAGGTGAGTTTTGTAGGAGAATTAACTCACATCCATATGCAGTTAGCATTAGATCCAAGAATTCAATACTACATCAATATCCAGGTGTTAGATATACCAGGCATGTATGGAATGTTGCTCAGCAGGGATTGGTCAAAAACACTCAATGGATACATGTCTACTGATTTTAGTCGCATGTGGCTACCTTGGAAAGGAATTCCTAACCAAATAAGGATAGATGTTGAACCTTGCACGAAACATATGATCACTGAGTACAATAAAACCAATGAGATCATAGATCATCTACATAATTGCAAATAACACAATCAAAAGCAAATAATCATGAAATATGCAGATATCTTGCAGGCAATTGAAAATATCGAGCATAGTTTTAATGGAAGCATGTCAAATTGATAAATATCATGCAAATATAGATAAATATCCATGAAGAATACATAAATATCTACTTGTAGACGCATCATTTAATTAAATATGTAGTGTAGAAGAATGTGTAAGTTCATGATGATCAATGATCAAAAGAATTGATCAAACTTACAAATATTATAGTGATCTTTGAAAATAGAGTAGAATTAACCTCTCTGTGGAGTGAATTTATAGAATACAATGCAATATTGATCACCTAAGCAAATGTTAGACCCCTTGGAATGGAAAACAACATGTCACATCAACCTCTGAGTGACATCACGTGATCATGACCTGATCAATGGAGCCTTGGAGTCATCAATTTATCTCAAATTGATCGTACTTTACAAGATAATAAAGGTTTGTTGTGCAAATTTTTATGCATGTTGTTATGACTAATAATCATCATCAACAGTTTCCTTCAACACCATTGCAAATATGCTAATAAAATCTGCTAGTGAAAGCAACCAAAGTGCTTAAAGCTTCAACAAATGTCAAAGTTAGGTGATGCTCTTGGTCTTTTCCAACCTTCAAGGCTCTTAAATCACCTAGTGACTCTCTTCTGGTATGTACCATATCTTTAAAGTAGACCTGTTAGCCCTATCCCAAAAGAATATTTTGATGCATCTCTACTTTTAATTGCTCTAGTATGTCAATCTATTATGGAAGTCATGGCCTTTTTCCCTCCATCAAGAATAGGCTTCCATATACCCATCATAAATTTCACACCACTGTCATGGCTTTTCCAAGAAATATAACCTTTGTGGCCTTCAATGGTGGAAGCCCTCTCGACCTTGCACAATATGTTGACATCCCATTTTTAGATCTAGAGGTTATTCCCTTTTCACACGTGAAAATTCCAATACCCCTACCAAGCACATAGAAGACCTTGCAAATGTATGCTTTATTCACAATGTTACCCAAAATAATGTCGTGGTAAGGATCCTTGCTTCTTCCTTGAAAGACAAATCTCTCCAATGGTACATGGGGTTACCATCAAACTCTATTCATGAATGGGATGAGTTAGGAGATAGGATTTTTCAACATTTTCAAGATAACAGTGACCATTTGTCCTTGATCAAGCAATTGGCCACTATTAAAAGAGCTCCTTATGAATTCATGGTGGATTTTAATTTTAGGTTTCAAAATACTTCATACAAAATCCCACCATTGGTGAGACCTTCCCCTAATGTTTCCTTGTATTATTTGAGGTCCCCAAATAGTTATATCATTGTCATGATCCAACCTCTAGGAGGGGATGTGTTACTTGATGCATATGAGGTAGATATTAAGGTAGAGAATTGTTTGATTTTGGTTGGAAAGATTGCTCCAAGGCCTCCAATGTTGTTATTCCCAGAAACCCTAGTCATTCAGCCAATTATGGCACAAATTCCTATATCTAATGGGCCATATCAAGCAATCAATCAGTCCTATTAGCCTTATCAGCCTAGTGGGCAACCTTGTTAGGGGAACAACCAAAGACAAAATCAACTGAGCTATGTTAGGTCTATGAACTCCATAAACGCAGCTGCTACAAGTACATCAGGAGTACTTGTTCCAATTTAGAACAACCTGGCTCAAGGTTATGAGTGGCACAATCCATGCAATTAGTCTTGTATCCACAACATAGGCTGAAATGGAGAATTTAATCAAGCCTTGATGGTCTAAAATCTTCCAGCAGTTCCAAATCAACAGATTGGACCTAGTCAGTGGGCTATGGAGGGACAAAGGCAAATGCAGGCTGAATTTGTGTTTTTGAATTAGCAAGATCATGAAGGCAATCCTCTTTTGAGGAAGGAATTATCTGAAGCAAATGAATTGCAACAGCTTGAGAGCATTGAAAATGATGGCATGTTGCTGGCACATGGGGCCAAAAATGACATCAAAGTTCCATTTTATGAGGAAGAGCATATAAGCAACCCTATACTGAAGAGTGCAAAGGACATGGAGGAGGACCATTTCTAGGATGAGCTTGATGTTTTCTACTCAAACCTAGATAGTAAATCAACTCCTCTTAGTGAGGTAGATCATGAGCAGTTTGAGCAGATTGAGGAGGCAGTCATTCTTCTGATTGACATGTAGAAACCAGAGCATTTAGACTAGAAAGAGGTTGCAGAATCAGAGCATGAACATGAATGCAACAATGATGAGTTGCATGTTATTTGAAAGGGATTCCCTATTAAACATCTAGCCCAACTATAGATAGATAGAGAAGAGTCACCACATGTCATGCTTACCTCTGAGCATGAAGTTGAGCATCAAAATGAGCAAGATCAACCCATTTATCCACTTCTTAGCAGCTACATTTCTAATCAGTTCAAGTAGGTAAGTGAGTTTGTTCATATTCTTGGAGAAGTTCTTCACCAATTTGTTATATGTCAACTCCTTCTGCACCTCTTGTTAACTGCCCACAAGCGTGTGAAGTATTATAAATTGTTAAGAAAGGGCAGTTACTTTCAAGAACCAGTTAATGTCTTTGTTTGAGGTCATTTCCTTGTTAGTTTAGGTTTAGGATAGGTTTGTTATGTGTAGTTTTTCTCTCCTCCAAGTGCTCTTGCATAGGCTACATCCTCATTAGGAGGTTGTTTGTTTTGTCTATTTTGTGGTCTTTTTTTTTTGGAGGCATGTTAGTCTTATAATTGTCTGGCCAACCCCTGTTTTAAATATGTTGCAGTTCCCTTTGACTCTGTGCCCAATGGATTGTTAAGGCCACTGGATTCTTGTATTTATCAAGAAAACACCCCTGCATAGTCACCAAAATGTTTTCCTATTTTAGCACAAGCCAAAATAGCCCAAGGATCCCAAAAACTAGAAAGAAATATTGCCAAATCCTAAGTGTTTTTGCCTTGTAAAAACCCCAATTTTTTTGAGTATTTTCCTTTAGAGTTTTGCCTTATCAAAAAAATTGGTAGTTTATGAACCTCTTGGTTCACTAATAGGTAAACTCTCCCATATGTAAGGAAGGGATCTTTCCTCCTTAGAGAAGGTACAAAATGGGAAAATGTTTAAGTGTTTATCAGTAAAGTGGAAGTTCGTGAACCTACCGATTCACCGATTGACAAGTTTTTTGACAAGCTAGTTCACTAATAGGCATTTTCACCAACAAAAAGGTGCAGAGGAAAAGAAGAAAAATATGAAGATGAAGAAAGTAAAATCAGCTAAAGGGATAGTTTGTGAACCAAGTAGTTCATCGATTGGGGAGTTCACTGACAGGTGAAGTGGGTGATAAAGAAAGAAGTCGACAATGCAAATGGAAGAAAAGAGTTCATCAATGAACTTAGCATAATTCACAAACCGTAAGGTTTGTTGACCAAGAAGTTGTTCAACTAGAGAATTGGCCAAAGAAGCAAAAGATAAGTAAGAAATGGTTCATAAAAGCAAAAAATCACTGACAAAGGAGATAGGAAAAGAAAAAGGCAAAAGAAAGATAAGGCATGGTTCATCGATTGGAAAGTTCACTAATTGGTAACTTTCTAATAAGAAGACATGGTTCACAAAAGAATTTTATTGACAAAGAAGCCAAAAAGAAAAAGAAGCAAGTTCACCGATGGCTAAAGTTGGCAATAAGGGAGAAATACAAAGGACACCAATGCAGAAAAGTGAAAATCAAAATGTGGAAAGGTTCCAGAAGTAAAATTAAGAGTAAACACTTTTAAAGTGTTGTAAAAGCTTCATAAAAGGCACGATTTCCTGGGTGCTTAAAACATGCTTCCACATGACACCATTGTTGGAGGTTGGGGTCATACAGGTGGTTGACACAGTAAAAATATTCAATGTGCCAATATAAAAGGAGGAAAAAGTGGATGAACAGGTAATGCAAGTACCGAGAAATAGATTTCCTAGCAGTCTAGACCTTCCCTCTTCAATGCACCAGGTACCTTAAAATTCTAGGCAATCCTCCTCTACAATTTTTGCAGACATGCCAAGACATGGACAACACTCAAAATCATGCATGTTCTAATAGGGCCTTTTGGCCAAATTTAATGCAGCATGGGCGACTGGTTTTTCTTGTTGACCACTCTTTCCTATGCCTAGAGCTACACAATGATTGTAAAATCTATATAAGAATGTAATCAATACATTTGAAGGGGTTGGCTACTTTGGGTCATTTTCATAGGTAGAAGGTTCTTTTGCATGTTCAAACCTTGTGGTTTCTCTAGAATTGGGTGGATTTGATGGATTGTGCCCTCTTCTAAGCCTCTCATGTCTCTGTATCATTTCATCAATAAAGGAGAGTCTATCATATTGTGTCTATTTCTCACCTCTAATGAGTTAGTCTTCTCTTTCTAATGGGTATTTATCCTCTATTATCAATATAATCTGATGTTTTATCTCTCTCAATTTTCTTACATTATGTTTATTTGATAGATGCAAGCTATGTATTTTGGATAAAATAGTCCCTTTCATAGTTTTATCTTTCTTCCTTAACCTCTGTTTGAACCTGCATGAGTTTGTATGAGTTCCCTTTAGTGGTTGAGATCATTACTGTGCTATGTCAGTTACAGCTGAACAAGCTAAATCTGGTGCATCACCTCCCTTTTAATTTTAGTTTCTTCTTCCCCTTTTCCCTATGATCAGTAGCATTAAATTTAGCTATTTTCTCTGAGCCTTAATCTCAGAAAGAGGAACCAGCCTTCTCTAGAGGTCTAATCTCATATGCAAGATCCCACACCTTGAGATCAGTCCCATTGTGTCATTGGAAATCTTGAATAGGCTTCAAGTAGGGTGCAATTCTAGATGACAACTTGTTCTAAAGCAAGGGTCAAGATAACAGAGGTGAGATTTCAAGTAGCCTCATCATTCTTGGGAATAGTATAGGAACATCACATGATATAGGTGCTTCAATTTCTTCTTGTCCTTCACTAGGTTTACAATCTCATGGAAAGACTCTTCCTAGAAAGAAATAAGGATATGACAATCAAGCTTATCCAAGTCCCAATATAGTTAGAGGAACATATTATGTGTGTAAAAATGGATCTAGTCTAATACATAAAAACTAGGTCAACCTTCCTCCACATAAATATTGGAACATAAATTGATCTTGGCTACAATCTTGAAAGGAGAGAAAACTACAGGGGTTTTGTCCCTTTTTTGTATGGATGAGGATTGATTACTAAAGATTTAACTATATCATGCAATAATAGGCCAAAGTGAAGAATCTAATCTAAAACACAAAGTATAGTTATAGAAAATAAGAAATTGAAGTAGAATAGTAAGGAGAGTGTAGACTAGAAAGAACAATGAGAGATAAAACATTAGATTAGGGCCTTTCAAAAGTGGTTTCTGAGTGTCAGGATATGTGATCATTCGCCAGCTCTTCGATTTGCATATATATTTCTGATCGTCGATAGCCTGTAAAATAACATGAGGAAGAAAGGTTTTGGCTATATAGGAGTTTGCCTTAGTCAAACCCTCATTTTGGATTTCCTACTTCATGGATAGCCAAATCAGAGATAATAAAAGAGTGTGTGCTCCTAATATTATGTGCATCTAAGATTGTAAATGAGTAGAAAAATAAGGATTTATCACAAAACCCTAACCCTATATGACTCAAGCATATAGAATGATCAACTCAACAAAAGTGTCTCACTCAAGGAAACACAAACCTTCAACTCAAGGAAGGTGAATTAATTGAAGTTTGTAGAATAAGAAGGTGTTGCAACCATACCTAATCGCAATGATGTAGGTACTCAAGTCAATCTCTAGTTGGTGGTTCCAACCCTTCTCTCAAACATGCAAGGAGATTCAACCTAGGAGAACAAGATAGACTCAAGATCTTATTTCCAAATTCACCAAAATCCTTTTCAAGAGTATGCAAATCAGTGTTCCAACAATAAATATCCTACAATAATTCACAAGTGTGCAATAGCATAAATATATATAAAATCTCTAGAGTTGTAAAGTCTTTTCATAGTATTGTGTTTAAATATGAGGCCTTAGGAGGGAAAATATATGAATATTAGAGGTCGATGAAGTGTGGGACAAAAATGTTGAAATTGAGGTCACGTCACCCAAGACAAGGCCAACACTGTTGGGGGATATAAAATTCTACAAGATATAGGAGGACACTAGCACTTGGGTGCTAAGATCCTGGCTAAATCCTTTTGACAAGTTAGCATTGCTTTAGGGCATTATTGTTGAAATTAAGGAACACTGAGAGGGGGGATGAATCAGTGTTCTGCAAAAATTAATATTATGTTCCTTTAATAATTCACCACATACATTCAAAAGAAAGAAGCATGAACAGAAACAACAAGATCATAACACATGAACACCATGATTTTTATGTGGAAACCTAGTTAAGGGAAAAACCATGGTGGGGGTTAAGCCACAAGAATTTATACTTTGTTAAGAGTATTACAAATGGGGAAGGCACACTTCCCAGAGCTTACTGCTCAAAGGAGGCTCACTACTTACAAAATTGATTACAAAAGTTCACTAGAATGTTTGAACTAAAGAATAGCATCTAACTATGCAAAATAATAGTTCTGGTTTAGCTCAGTACACTGACTTTACACACTTCATCTTTCTCTTTCCTACTTTACTCTTCTGCCATAATCCAGATCTTAGATCTCCTTACTTCGCACTTGATACTACTATACTTCATGTTTATCCCTTCATATTTGCATGTTCACTTCCTAAAATGCTCAAATCCATCGATCATATATATCCGCTACATGAAATTACATCAACTGTAGTCAGCCTTAAGAAAACTTGGAAGCTATTTCAAGAACACTATTCTATCGGCTGAATTCATGCAAAAACATCAACGTGGACCAAAACCTATGTTCTCAAGTCACCACACATGTCAGCCCTTACCAGTGGATCTCATACATTACTCAACCAATCACTTCTCTCAATCCATACAAGGATCAAACATCAACTCAGCTTGTTCTTCACCAGACTGAACTGTCTAACCAAAACCTGATACTCAGATGCTTGTAACTTTCAATCCTTTTATCATCAGAGGCTAAGTATTTGGATTTAGATACCCCTGACATCCCTTAATATTCCCTTAGATCTGTAACACAATGTGATTTCTTGTGGAGTAATGTGGACCAAAATGTTGAACCCTGTCATATGCCCTGTTCCTGTCTATCCAGACTTAGACAAATCTACAATCTGACTTCCAGTATGAATAGATGATACAATACAGATGTGTAAGATGGATTTAGTTTCCATTAATGACAACATTTGACATGCCTAGTGGTGTCTCTTTCCAACAATTATCAGGATCTAAACACTGCCCTATGTTCCAACATTTGGTTAATGGTAATAGTTTAGCAAGGTTTAGGAATATTTAGGAAGGTTTAGGAAAGTGAATCACTTCTCTCGAGTTGAGGGTAAGGCTAAGGCTAGAAAATGGTCCTAAAAATGGACTAATGGAGTGGATACCAAAGAAAGTGCTAAGAAGAGTGTGAAATTGTGCTTGCACTATTAAGGAACACAATTTACGACACTACTAACATTTATCCCCCACCCTAGCGGGTGTATGGCACTACGTGCATATGCGAGCTAAATTACAGAAAAGTAAATACTGCAATCATAAAAGAGGATATCCAAAAGGATACTATAGAGGACATAGATCATTTCCATGCGAGGGAGTGAATCCCCTAATTTATGGTCATATAAAACCACAATGTTAGGGACCTATTATCTTGCAATCAAACAAATGAAAATATTAGTTTAGAAAACTTTCTAAAGGGGAATGAGATGAGACATGATCAGAGTGAAAACTCATCGGTAGATATATGCCCAACCTATTTCTACTTCCTTCTTAGGATGTAGAAACAAGGTGGTGATCTTTCCACTTCAACTTTCTAGGGAAGCTTGATGAATATGCCTTTGATAGGGTCATTTAATGGAATAATGTTAGTACACAAAGCATATGAGTGAAGAGAGGGTAGAAATATGAGTCTTGTGCAATAAACAACATGAAAATCTGAGTTTGCTAGCCTCATTTATGAATGTTTGAATTAAGAGAGGTTGAGAACTTTGACTTTTGACCCTAAATAGCAAGAACAATTTTGATTGTTTTACTATAAATAGTAAAAGGAATTCTCTTTCTTACCATTCATTTCACCACACCGCTTTCAAGGAAACTTAGAGGATCTCGAGTAGCTTATCGAAGCAATCATGCCACACCGACAGGCATATCAACCACTTAGGTTGGACGTGCTGAGGGATCACATAGCATGGGTGTGCAAGAAAATGAGGTGAGTTTGAAATCTTTACTTCATATTAGTTTTTTTGATGATTTTTTTGTTGTTTTCTATGTCAAACTAGGCCACGTAGAGTGTTATTGTCTACCTGGGTGCTAGTGTCCCACTAGCACACTAGTGTCGTTCCTGTTAGGAAAGGTGTCTCAACCTTGCAACTACAAAAGGTTTTTATTCTTCCCAATTTTGGTCTTTTTGAATACCCTTTATCCTGAAGAATGGTTTAGAATGTTCAAAGTTTCCAAAAGGGGATAAAAATGGTAGGGATTACTATTTTTAGTAACTACATTTAAGCATGGATGGACCCAAGATTTTTCCAAAAGGTGTGGAACTTCCAAGTAAACATCTTGGGTGAGTTTCAACTCAAAATCATGCCTAGATTGCATGAAATTAAAGTTTATATTTTTTAAACTCCTAGAAAAACTTTCAAACTCAGATTTGAGGCACGTAGAGGTCCCTAAATTTCCCAAAATTTGTCATAACCGATGAAGTATGTTATATATTGATAGATCTCTTCACAAGGTTTCCAATGCATCAAACGGTTCATCAATCAGACGCCCAGATCAAAAGTTATGGCTTCCAGAAGTTGGATCTCCTATTTTGGGAAATGTGGAAATGTGTTGGACACTTAAAAGAGGTGTAAAGTAGAGAAGTAGACATGTTGATGTGTGATTTGTCACATCACAAGGCATATTTGATTGTAGATAATTTAGGTACCACTTTTGGTTGGTTTTGGCTCATGGTTTTGTAATTACCGTTGATGGTTTATTGTATTGTATCTCCTATATATCAGGAGCTTGAGATGGAGGTTGTTTGTAAGAGTCTTATAGATGTTGAGTTGCCTTCATATCTTTGGTTGATTATACTCCTATGAAAGTTTGCTCTACAAGTATATTGTAATCTTCTTTATTCCTAAATAATATATTGGGTGGCTTTGGAGTGTGGGGTTTTTCTCCCGAAAGGGTTTCACCACATAATTATTATGTTGTGGTATGATTGTTATTTGTGTTTATTTATGTAACTATTGTAAATATCTAAAAAATTCTACATATACCTCCCCTCAAGATAAATGTAAGAATTTGTTCCACTACCTTATTTTCCTTACAAGTGGTATCAGAGTTTAATCACCTTTGGTTTCAGATTTAGGTTCTTGGGTTTTTTGAACTAATCCAGTTTTGAGTGGAGATTGTGTAGAAGATACCTTGTGATCTTGTTGCAGAGATTTTTAGATGGAAAGTGTTGGCAAGAGACACTTCTATGTATGATAGGTGTTGTCATTGATGGCAACTAAGTCTATCCTACACATCTATATTACATAATTTGTTCATATCGGAAGTCAGAGTGAGGATTTGTCTAAGTCTGAATGTCAGAAACAGAACATGTGACAGGGTCTGATATCTTGGTCTGGATCTCTTTGGTGGAAAATCATAGTGTGCTATGGATCTAAGGGAGTGATAAGGATTTTTGGGACTATCTAAATCCAGAGATTCATCCTCCAGTGATAAAGGATTCAAAAGTTATAAGGATTTGATTATCAGGTTCCAGTTAGTCAGCACAGTCAGAAGAAGAACAGGGCGACCTAGTATTTGATCTTGGTCTAGATGTACAAAATTTGTTGGATAAGAAATTAGTGATATTGATCGACATGATTGATGATCTGGGAACACAAGTTTTTGTTCTGCATTGATATTTGTGTAAAGATTCAACCAACAGAGCAAAGTGCTTAATAAATGTTCTAAGTTTTATGAAAGCTGACTACAATTGATTGAATTTCTTGATGTGGATATATATAGCTGATGGATTCAAGTGTTTTAGTGTGTGATTGTGATGTGATGATGGAGTAAGTGTGAAAAAGGAAAAAATAAGTGTGAAGGAGAAGAGATCTAAGGACTGGATCATGGTAGAATAGTAAATAGGGCAGAGCAAGGATGAAGTGTGTAAGATCAGTATTCTATACTTAACCGGAACTAAATTCTTGCATTAGTAGATGTTATTCATCAATTCAAACACTCTGTAATCTTCTTGTAATCATTTCTATAGGTAGTGAGCTCTAGATAGTGAGCCCAAAGGCATGTGCCTTCCCCATTTATAATACTTTTAACAGGGTATTAATTTTTGTGGACTATCCTCCACCGTGGTTTTCCCTTAACCAGGTTTCCACATTAAAAATCTTGGTGTCAAGTGTGTTATTTGTGTTTTTGCTCATGTGTTATTGATTCATGCTTTTATGGTTATAATAATGATCTGTAAATAAGTGGTAGAGAACAATTAATTACAGCAAGTGTTAAAGTTTTGAGACAATTGATTCACCCCCCTCTCAATTGTCTACCCTAATTCCAACAATTGGTATCAGAGCAAGGCTCCTTAGAGGAAGCTTAACAGTTTGAGGAAGATCTAAGAAGGAGTTTCAATGGGTTCACTTAGAGAACAACTTCAATTGGCTTTAGAAGATCTTGACCAGTCCAAAGCAGAAGTAGATGACCTGAAAGCGAACCTTAAGGACGCTGATGATTACATTGACTTGCTAAAAGATAAATTAAAGAAATCAATGGAGAAAAGGGAGTTACTTCATCAGTTAGCTAATCTTACATAAGAAAATGGCATGAATGAGGCTTTGGAAGAAAAGACAAAGGAATGTGAGAAGCTGACAAAAGAAGTTTATGTTCTAAAACATGAGATGGAATCTAGGGTGATGAGGCTAACCAAATAAATTGAGGAAAGGAAGAAGACTAAAGAAGACCTAAATCAAACTCTGAAGGAAAGAATAGAAGAATGCTGTAGAATGGATAGAACAATTGGTCACCTAAAATCTGATCTACAAGAATACAAATATAATGTGGAGGAACTTGAAAGGAAAATTGTCACTCTCAGACATGACCTAGAAATTACAAATGAATACAAGGAGGAGTTCAAGATAAGCTCATCTAAACTTGAAGTGTTGCTTGAGAGTCAGAAGAAGGCTGATGATAAGCATGGTCTTGGGTATGAGAAAAGTAAAAGCTCCAAATCCAAACAAAAAAATTCTCAATCAAGGAATGGGAGAAAAAGACCTAGAAGTCCTCTAGTAAGACAACCTAATGCTCAAAGCTATCCAGATTTCAATGGAAATTGTTTCAATTACAATAAATTTGGTCATAGAGCTACTCAGTCCAAAAGCAGAGTAAACCAAAGTGGTCCATCCTTCTTCGGTCAATGTTTCAAGTGTAAGAGGTATGGTCATAGATCTAATGAATGTAGAAATATGATAATGAATAACTCTAACAATAGAGGAAATGACAATTCTTTCAATGACAAATGCTTTACATGAAATAGATTTGGACATATGGCTAATCAGTGCAGATCAAGAGGAAATCAATAAAATGGGCAAAGAAATGTTGTATGCTTCAATTGTCACTAATCGAGTCATATTGCAAGATTCTGCAGAAGTAGGAATAATGAAAGAAGAGGTCCAGTAAATAGAAAACTAGATGAGTAGAGACAAGACAAAGGGAAGAGCAAAGTTGATGTAAATAAGGTCTAGATTGAAATGAACAAGACATGGGTGAAGAAAGGTGCAATGAACAATGATGGTGGGTCCACACCGAAATCCAGTGTTGGTAATTCCTCTGGGAATTAAATTAGAAGCTTTGGCTCATGGGGAGCTACATAGAAAAACAAATTCCCCCATCCAGTAAGTGGGTGCCTGAATCTTGCACGACGATTGAAGTTAGAAAATCCTATTATAGACCTGTGATTGATTGTGGAGCAATTGAAGATTGACTACATGCAAAAATAGTGTAACCAGATGCTTTAGGGTAGAGCATTTATTACAATGACAAATTAGGTTTTGTGGAGGATAAAAGGTCATTCATTTGAGCATTTGAATCACTTTGCATTCAAAGAGAGCAAGCAGAAGAGTACCTGAACTAAGATTTCAAGGATTTGAAGTGCGACCGGTGAATTCATCCGCTAACCCTAACTCCGTGAAGAAAAAGGTATTTTCTGCAAAGCTTTGAACCTGTAATCTTTTGAGATGGCTACTCCTCATGTTGTTGATATTACTGAAAGGCCCTGACCAAAATTTAAGAAGCATCCACACAAATAAATTGAAGTTGAACCATTAGGAGCATTTTCTAGTGTTTCTTATGGAGTACTGCATGTCAAGGATATTAGGGCATACATTCACTATAGCATAGATGAATTTGGGAACCTGAAATTGCTAGATTTGTTTGACAACTTCCTTAAGGATGATAATTATGATTTGAAACAGGAATACAAAGCCCTAGAAAGCAAACATTTTCTACAGGTCATTGAATTTTTTACATTTGATGAGAGTGAGTGGGTTCGATATGTCTTGAGCCAAATGCATGATGAGTTTATATGGCTATTGAAACCATTCAAGATTACAAAGGATATTATTAGGATTGTAACTGGGTTAAATTCAACTAGTGGTTTACCCATGCTGAAATCTGTGAAGAACTAGACCATTACTAATGCAACCAGTGCCAAATTTGACAAAAGGGCAATTACTGTCAATGACATTATTGATCCAGATGTTAAGTTTGCTTCAATGGTAATTGGTTACAAGATTTATCACTCCAGCAGGGAGAATTCTGTGTCTGGAATGGCCATATATGCTACATAAAAAATATTAAAAGAAAATATAGATTATGACCTATGTGAGTTGTTATAGAACCAACTAATTGAGAACTTGAGCAAAATCAAGAAGGACAAGAAAAACACCTTCAAATATGGTTCTTTTGTTATATGTTTATTTTTCTACTTCATGAATGAGGTGCCTGGAGTAAAGGGTGTGCACTGGACTAATGACAGGCCAGTTTCTATTCAGATAAGAGATCGTCTACAAAGCATTGGTGACTCTAAAGAATAGAAAACTAGAATATGGGGATACTTCAAGAATTTTCAAAGTATGATGCATTCTAGGAAAAGAATCCCTAAATCAGTTATTGAGAAATACAAGAATGAAATCTATTTTATGGTGGACACTAATTAATGCTTAATGGAAGCAGTAGAGCTTAGAACTATTTGGATCATTCCCATGGGGTATGAGGTAGATGAGAAAATTTTAAATATGTATGCTGAACACCTTTTGAGCAAGCCAAATGACACAACAGTTGAAAGATTTGGGACATATGAGGAGCTAAGTATGAAACTGCATGTTGAGCTCAGAAAACCTGAAACCAAAAGGAATGTAAGGAAAGAAGTTGAACAGTTGGCTGAGAACCTAGGCCTCACCAAGGAAGCTGTGATGCAATTTAGGGAAAGAACTGAAAAGGCTGAGAGGGAGAAGTAGGATAAGAATCAAGCAAGTGCTCTAGTAGAATCCTCCTCCACACCAAGGACCACTAGAAGCTCTGTTGTTGCCCAGGTTGTTTCCCCAAAACCTACCAATTCTGAGAAATTGGAAGACACATCAGAAGGTAAGGAAAATAAAAGAACAAAAGTAATGGCAAAAAGGCTATATGGCAGTTTGGAAAAGGAGAATGAAGAAAAGATAGATTTAGATGATGAGCTTAAAGAGCTGAAGGCCATAGGCACCAAAGTAGTCAAAGTGTCTAAAGAGAAGCATTCCAAAAGCAAGATGACAAATAAGAAGCAGAAGTCAGAAGCCAATGCTGAGAAGCCAACTCCTTCTATGAAAAACATTGTTAAGTCAATCACTTCTGATGGGAATTTAAAGCCACTGACTAAATTTTATGATCTTTTCAATGATGCTGACAAGAGACTTTTGGAAGATGCTACTATCAAATACTTGAATGTATTCAATCAGGCTCTGGTAGAGATCTTTCAGAAGTTCCCAAGAGTTTAAGAGACATTCTGGAAATTAGAAAAGAAGCTACCAAGTCAAAGGATATGGAGTTAAGAGAACATGTTTTGTCAAGTTTGTGCTCAGTGATCTCCAGAAAAGAAGCAAACAAAATTTTCAAAGAAGTCAATAATAAATTCAGAAGTAAGACTAGGATGAATAAGCTGATGATTAGAGAGATAGAGGAAATTGTCTAAGAAACTAAACAAATTCTAAGAAAAGCATTGGACAAGAAGAAGTTTTATGTGGTCACAAAAGAACCAACTAATGTTGAGGATGCAGAAATTTTAAATAATGAAGAGTTGTAGAAGGATGAGCATCAAACTAGAGTAGATGATGAATCCCTTCCGGAAGAAGAAGCATTGAATAAAAAAGATGAAGAAATGGTGGAAGAAGATCAAGTAAAAGGAACTGATGATGGAGTCAACTCTTCCATTCTGGATGTTGAAAAATTGAAAATCAGTGAGCAACAATCTGAGTTAGATGACTTATTTGTTCTAGAAGAGGAAGCAATAAATAAGGAAGATGTAAATATGACAGATGATCAAATTGAAGACGATTCATTGAAGATTGAAGAGCATGAAATAAAAAAGGCTAAGGACCAAGAAGTAGAAGAAGTCAAGGAGAAAAATGATAAAGAAGAAGAGATTGTAAAGGATGATGAAGAGCCTAGGTAAGACAATCCGATTGACACTACCGACAAGAATCAGATAGACACATCATCATCTTGGGCAAGAGACACTACAAAGGTAGTAAAGGAAATTTTGGAAAGGGACAAACAAATTGAAGAAGATCAGGACATAATCCAAGGTCTAATAAATTTTGACACATTATCTCCAGTACATTTTGAAGTTCTAGATAGAAGACAGTGAGCTACTTGGTTTGGCATCAAGGATTTTAGAGAAAATCGTGCCAACATACCAAAAGGATTCTTCTGTATCCCCCTCCAGACAGTTAAACAACTTGATAAACTCAGTAAGCTCTCATTTTGAATCTTTAGAGAAGTCTACAGAGGGCAAGGTCCAAAAGGAATTCAATGATAAAAGATTTGATGCTCTTAAAGGTTTGATTGGAGTTGATAGAATGGTGTTGGATGCCAGTGTAAAGAGTATTCAAAATGCTCTTACAAAAGAAGGAAATGTATATAATTTTTTTTATCCTATCCTAAAGTTTTAGAGGATCTTGAAGATAAAATAAAAGTGTCTAAGAAAAAATTATCTAGTGTATCAAATTCTTTTGATCCTATGACAACATCAGTAGCAACCAAGGAGGGTCAGGTGATCAGCTTGATTGAAGATATAAAGAAATTGATAAAAGAAAAGGAGAGAATGTTGATAACTGAGAGGGGGGCTGAATCAGTTATCTTAATTATTTGACTTTCTTTTCTTCTTTAATGATTAGTGTAGTATCAAAACATATAAGCATATATGAACATGAGAGCAGAAATAAAATCAACACACATAACACAATGATTTTTACGTCGAAAACCCTATTAAGGGAAAAAACCACGGGGTGACTAACCCAAGATTGTATTCTCTGTTAAAAGAATAGAAGTACAAAATGACACTTGCCAATTAGGGCTCACTACCCGAGCACACTGCTCACAAGAGGCTCACTGCCTACAAGAGACTCACTATCTACAAGGTATAAAGAAAGAAACCATGTGATTGAACTAATCAGGGGCATCCACATATGTTGAGGTTCAGTTCTGGTTAGGCTCAATATACTAATCTGCTACACTTCATTCTTCCTCTGCTTGGTGCTGTTGTTCTGTCACATAATAGAATTGTATAGTTGCTTCCACACTGCTCTCTACTTTTTTTTGCACAACAAAACACACCACACACACCTCATACCAAAATCAATCTGGTATATATATCCGCATCAAGGATTTCAACACCTTTCTAGTTAGCATCTGGAAAACTCAAGATATTTCCAAACTCTAGTCTGTCGGCTGAATCCATGCTTACTAAGTGATGCATATCAAAAGGATAGTTATAGGAGTCATCAATCATGTTGGTCAACTATGAATGATCCCTTAAGAAACTTGATCACCATCAATTTCTCACCCGGATTAAGGTCTGATGCTCTGCCGGTCAGTTCTTCCTTAGTCTACTCTGCCAAATAGGAACCCAACACGTAGGTACTCATATCTTTTCACTCTTTCATCACCGGAGGCTCAATCTCTGGAATGTATTAGTCATGGTACTCCTCTTGACTTCCCCAAGTTTGCAATTTACTGAGATACTTTCTCTGAGAGATCCAGACCTGATTGTCAGACCTTGCTGCATGCTCTGTTCTTGCTCATTGGACCAAAATACTCTTCAATCTGACTTCCGGTATAGACATACCATGTCTTGTGGATGTGTGGGATGGACTTTGTTGCCATCAATGAGAACACTCATGAAGCCACACAGTGTCTCTTGCCAACAATCTCCCCCTTTGGCATTGATGGCAACACTTAGTGAAAAATGACTAAGTGTTATAGCATACTCCCCCTTGGTTGATGCTCTGTTCTTATGTATGCTTTTATGGAGCTCCCCCTTAGCTAGATTCCACATTTTTCACTGCTCCTCACTCCCCTTTGACATCAATGGCAAAGGGTAGGATCCACACACCAAAATTTCCCAAAAATAATCTATACTTGGCCGCATAAATATATATACATGTTATACTTACATATACTGAAGTATATCTGCAAAGGTGGTCTTCAACTGTACCACTTTTGTTGCCCAACTCTTCTTCATCCTGTCCAAAATTGAAATATGGCCACTTACCAAAAATGCAAAAGCTTCTGCCCTCTTTAGGTCTGTCGAATGACTGGTCCGAGCTGTGGTCTAGGCATCAGTTAGGGCCTCCTGCATGGCCTCTAACTTAGGAATAATTGTCCCTCTTATTTCTCTTAGCCTACTTATTCTAGTTTTCTTCTCCTTCTCAAGCTTTTTTATTTCATTTATAGCTGTAATAGTCTGACATTCTTGATTTATTATGGAAGAGATGAGAGGATCAGAATTTTGAGATAAACTTGATAGTTTGCTCTCTTGTTCTTCCACCTTCTTGGTGATATCTGTTGTCACGGTGGACCAAGATACACAAAATTTGTATAGGTCTCTGCCATCTTTAAGAGCATTTTCTAAGCTCTTTATCCCAATATCCAAATTTCTCCTATCATTTGTTATAAGTCCTTGTACCTCGGAGAATCTCTTACCCAAAAACTCTTTCTAGACTTTCTCTTCTGCTACTTTCTCCAAAGAATCAAAATGTGTGCTAACAGAATTAACAAGAGGTTTTAATATACCAGATGAGGAGGCTGAAAGATCCTTCTGGAAGGATGGCATGACCTTCTCCAATACACCGGATGCAATCTCTATCAGCTCACAGTCTTCTATGTGAAACTTCAGAAGTTTTTCTTTTGCCTTTGCTTGGGCAAAGGATGCTATCTTCATTGTCTGAACCGGGGAGAGGGAATCAAAATTGAACGGTCCTTGAAACAATTCCAATTCATCAATCTCCATCATTTCTTTGGTCAAGAATTCTTTAACTATTTATGCAATGTCTCTTGCCGGAGATAGAATCTTCTTTCCTTCTACAGCCTCAAAACTGTCTCCTAGGGTCTTCTCTGCTTGATCTTCTTCTCTTCCTTTTACCTTTTCTTCTTGACTGATTTTCTCCTCTATTCTTTCTTCTCCTTTAGATCTGGAGTCTACTGAAGAATCTGGAAGAGAGATGTTTACTTCTTCATGGACTTCCTCTTTCGGAGCAGAGGAATCTAGGTCCTTAGTCTTCTCCTCACTTATCTCGTTTGGCTCTTCTGCAATTTTCTCAGTAGAGTCTTCCTCAGATGCATTTAATCCTTCGACATCAGAAGGTTCATAGCTTAGGTCCTCTATAATAGGAATATTGAATCTTTTATATGTATTCGGGAGGATGTCTTCAGTCTCTTTTTCCACTTGATTAGTCTCTCTGAGCATAAGCTTGTTCATTCTAGCTTTTCTCTGAAACTCATCCTTGCAATCCTTGAAGATCATGTTTAGTTGTTTAGGAGTAATGGAAGGATAGAGCTGAATAGATATCTGTTCTCAGATCTCTAGGTCCTTTTCCTTAGCATTGTTCTTTCTTATTTCAAGTTCCTTCTCTAGGCTTTTGGGAATTAGAGATATGATCTCAATGAATGCTTTATTATAGATGTTAAGATACCTGACTGTAGCATCTTGCAAGATCTTCTGGCCAGCTTCATTATATTCATCATAAAATTTAGTCATTGGTTTCAAGTTCCCATCCACAGTGACTAATTTGATGATATCATGAATGCAGAGAGTAGGCTTTTCAACAAATTCTTCTACCTTTTCTTCCTTGCATTGACCGGTATAGGATTCACCGGATATTTTCTTCTTCTTCATTTTCTTGACCTCCTCATCTAACTCTGTCTCTTCATCATCTTTTTGACTTGTATATGACCTTGTGGCCTTTTTCTTTGTTCTCTTCTCACCCTTTTTGAGTGTCTTGGCTTCCGGTTTAGAGGCTTTTTGGCTCTCAGAGGTGGCAGGTGCAGAGCTTTTGGAAGATCTGGTCTGGGAGGGGGCTTGCACCGGAGCACTTTCTTTTTCTATTTCTTGCCTTTCTTCCTTTGCCCTTTCCATCTTATCTCTGTTAGCATCAAATGCCTCCTTTGATATTCCATATCTCTTGGCAACTTCTTCTACTTCCCTTCTCACTTTTCTCTTGATCTCAGGTTGTCTCAGTTCAACATGAACATTTACACTCAACTCTTGGAAGGTTCCAAACCTTTCTACCTTTGGGTCCTTAGGATGACTTAGTAGGTGTTGGATATGCAATTCCAAAATTTTTTCATCCACCTCATAGCCCATTGGCATAATCCACACTATTCTTGGTTCCATTGCCTCCATTAGGCATTGATCAATGTCTACCATGAAGCACATTGTATCCTTGTATTTTTCAACTAGAGATTGAGGGATTCTCTCTCTAGCCTGCGTCATGCCTTGGAAGTTTTTGAAGTAACCCTAGAGAGCTGTGCTTTGAACCTTGGCATTACCAAGCCCATACATGTAATCTCTTATTTGTATGGCAACAGGTCTATCATTTTGCCATATCCAGCCACTAGTTCCAGCTAGCTCATTCATATAGTAGAAGAATAGACAAAGACTCAAGCCACTGTACTTAAAAGAATTATTTTTATCCTTCTTTATTCTCTACAAATTCTCTAACAGGTGGTTCGGGAGAAGCTCACAAAGATCATAGTCATCATTTTTCCTTAGCATTTCATATGCAGTATATATAGCAGTTCTGGATACTGAATTCTCCCTGCTGGAGTGATAGATTTTGTAACTGATTATCATAGAGGAAAATTTGATATCCAGATCTATGATGTCTTCTATTGTCATTGCCCTCTTGTCAAATCTTGATCCAGTAGCTGCACTTACAGTTTGGTTTTTGACTGATTTGAGAGTAGGTAACCCACCAGATGAGTGTAATCTGGTTACCGCCCTAATTGCATCCTTGGTTATCTTGAATGACCTCATCAACCACATGAAGTTGTCATGCATTCTACTCAGAACATACCAGACCCATTCATCTTCTGCAAAACAAGGGAAATGAATGCACTATCCAAAATGCTTATCCCGGATGGCCTTGTATTGGGGTTTAAGTTCAAATGATTCATCTATCAGTTCCTTGTGATAGATATCCATTAGCTTGGATTCTCCAAATTCTTCAATGTTCACGTGTATGTAAGCCCTAACATCTTCTACATGTAGAATTCCATGCGGAATGCTAGAGAATGCACCTAGGGGGTCAACTTCTAGGGATTTGTAAGGATGTTTCTTGAACTTAGGGTGTGGTCTATCAGTGATTTTAACAACATTTGGAGTAGCCATCTTTCAAAGGATTTAGAGAGAGATATTCAAGAGTGGAAAATACCTTTTACACTTCTAGGGTTCACAATAAGAGCTGAAAAAATCGCTGGTTGAATCAAATTCTATGGTTGATCATTGAGAGAGTTGAAGCAATCTTGTTGCAGAGCTCTTTCTACCTTCTTCTTGAATGCAAATGTGCAAATGATGAACAAAAGAACCCTTTTATTTTTGCGCAAACCCTAATTCCATTTTGCAATAAATGCACAACTTAAGCTATTCTGGTTGCCTTTTTCTCCTTGTCCTGAGAGATCTTTCCGGATCACTAAGATGTACTTAGAGTTATTCTCAGTGATTGTTGACAATTTATCTTCCTTTCTCCAATCATTCCATTTATCTACAGATCAAGATACTTCAATTTTTTAATCATACCAGATCTAACTGTGAAAATCCTGCTCTTACCGGATGACTATTAAACCGGATCAATCTTGGATGATTAACCTCTTCAAAACCTCTTGCAGATCTTTTACCAAGGGTTATTTAGATATCTCTTGAGAACTCTTCAATTCACAACACTTCATGTGCCAATTTCAGGGACCAATTAATTGGCTAGGGGAAATTATTTTCTTTTGTGACTCCCCCTGAGCCAGAGCTCATCTATTTAGTTTCTGGAAGAAATATCAGCACCAGATTCTAGTGCGGATCCATCCTCAACATTTTATGTACTTCTCTTCACCCAAATCTTGTTCATCTCCCTTTGAATTTCATCCGTATTCATTTTTCCTTTCCCTTTGTCTTGATTTTGATTATGATGCACCGAACCCTTTTTATCCTGATTTTCACTTCTATAGAATTTGGCAATATGACCAGATCTATTGCAATTGTAGCAACAATATTTCTTTGCATATTTGATTGATATCCTCTAGATCTTCATTGATTAGCCATATGTCCCATTCTATTGCATGCAAAGCATCTACCATTGAATGAATTGTTTATTTGCATATTTCTACATTCATGAGATTTGTGACCATACCTTTTGCAGTTAAAACACTATCCAGAGAAGAATGAATTAGTCTGATTCATTCTTCTTTTGCACTGATTTGCTTTATGACCAAAGTAATTGCAATTGTGGCAGTATCCATTGAAGGATGGATATCTTTGAGCATTTGGTTGCCTTACCAGAGGTCTTCTAGGCTCATTCCTTAGATTTTCTAATCCAGAGTTCTTCTGACCAGATCCTGAGCTTTCCCCTTTCTCATATCCCAAGCCTTGCTTGTCATCTACCCTGTTTTGGCTTTCAAGAAGAACTTCAAGTTGAGTAGAGCTTATCTTGAATTTCTCTTTGTATTCATTTGCTATTTGAAGATCCCTTTTAAGAGTGTCTATCTGATTTTCAAGTTGTTCTTCATTGTCTCTAGCATCTTCAAGATCAGATTCTAGATGCCTGATTATTCTATCCATTTTGTGGTAGTCTTCTGACTTCTCCTTGAGAGATTGTTTTAGATTATCTTCAATTTTTCTTTTCTCTTCAATTTCTTGGGTGAATTTCATAACTCATAATTCCATTTCATGTCTTACCATAATGACCTCTTTTGATAACTTTTCACATAACTTGGTTTTCTCATTCAGATCTTCATTAGTATCATTAGCTTCACTTTGACTTGCTTGTTGTTGAAGTAGTTCCTTTCTTTTTTTCATTGAGATACTTAGTTTTTCTTTGAGTTCATTTATGAAGTCATCATCTTGTTTGAGTCTTTCCCTCAGGTTATTGACTTTAGAGTGAGATTGCTCAAGATCATCTAGGGCAGACTGAAGTTGATCCCTCATACCGTACCTAACCATTGAGATTCCCAGATCTTCCCCAAGCTGTTAGGCTCTGTCTAGAGGAACTTAGCTCTGATACCAATTGTTGATAACTAAGAGGGGGGGTGAATCAATTATCTTAATTATTTGACTTTCTTTTCTTCTTTAATGATTAGTGTAGTATCAAAACATATAAGCATATATGAACATGAGAGCAGAAATAAACTCAACACACATAACACAATGATTTTGATGTGGAAAACCCTATTAAGGGAAAAAACCATGGGGTGACTAACCCAAGATTGTATTCTCTATTAAAAGAATAGAAGTACAAAAATGGAACTTGCCAATTAGGGCTCACTGCCCGAGCACACTGCTCACAAGAGGCTCACTACCTACAAGAGACTCACTGTCTACAAGGTATAAAGAAAGAAACCATGTGATTAAACTAATCAGGGGCATCCACATATGCTGAGGTTCAGTTCTGGTTAGGCTCAATATACTGATCTGCTACACTTCATTCTTCCTTTGCTTGGTGTTGTTGTTCTGTCACATACCAGATTTGTATAGTTGCTTCCACACTGCTCTCTACTTTTCTTCACACAACACAACACACCACACACACATTCATACTGAAATCAATCTGGTACATATATCTGCATCAAGGATTTCAACACCTTTCTAGTCGACATCCGAAAAACTCAAGATATTTCCAAACTCTGGTCTGTCGGCTGAATCCATGCTTACTAAGTGATGTGTATCAAAAGGATAGTTATAGGAGTCATCAATCATGTCGGCCAACCATGAATGATACCTTAAGATACTTGATCACCATCAATTTCTCATCTAGATTAAGGTCTGATGCTCTGTTGGTCAGTTCTTTCTTAGTCTACTCTCCCAAACAGGAACCCAACACTTAGGTGCTCATATCTTTTCACTCTTTCATCACCAGAGGCTCAATCTCTAGAATGTATCAGTCATGGTACTCCTCTTGACTCCCCCAATTCCACTCTTTACTAAGATACTTTCTCTGAGAGATCTAGACCTGATTGTTGGACCTTGTTGCATGCTCTGTTCTTGCTCACTGGACTAAAATACTCTTCAATCTGACTTCCGGTATAGACATACCATATCATACGGATGTGTGGGATGGACTTCTTTTCCATCAATGACAACACTCATGAAGGCACACAGTGTCTCTTGCCAATAGAGAATAGAGGCCAAGATGAGTGAGCTCCGGGGACTAATTTCCTCCAAAATGGAAGCAATGTTCAATGCTCTGACTGAAGCCCAAGCTGCAACTCAGTCAAGCAACCCCATTGATCTGCAAATGGAAGAATCACATGTATTCCTATTCAGTGGCCACATCTCAATTTTGAACACTATGAAGAATAGCTAGGATAGTGAGATGGCACGATTGAAGAACATTTCTAGTGATGTACTTAAGTTTATGTAAATAAGACTTAAGGATTGTTTGTACATATGCAGCCTGGTGTGTAGAATTTTTGTGTAATTTTTGGTTTGCAGATCCCACTCTTTGCCATTGATGTTAAAGGGGGAGTGAAGAATAGTGAAAAATGAGGAATCCAGTAAAGGGGGAGCTTTGGAGAATAGTGAAAACCAAGTGTACATAGAAAGAGGGAGTTGTTCTGACACTTAGTCATTTTTCATTAAGTGTTGCCATCAATACCAAAGGGGGAGATTGTTGGCAAGAGACACTACTACGCATGATAGGTGTTGTCATTGATGACAACTAATTCTATCCTACACATCCGTATTACATAATTTGTTCATACCGGAAGTCAGAGTGAGGATCTATCTAAGTCTGGATGTCAAAAATAGAGCATGTGACAGGGTCTGATATCTTTCTCCGGATCTCTCTGGTGGTAAATCACAGTGTGTTGTGGATTTGATGGAGTGATAAGGATTGTCAGGACTATCTAAATCTAGAGATTCATCCTCTAGTGATAAAGGATTCAAAATTTATAAGGATTTGATTATCGGGTTCCAGTTAGTCAGCACAGTCATAAGAAGAATAGGGCGACCTAGTATTTGATCTTGGTCCGGATGTAGAAAAGTTGTTGGATAAGCAATTAGTGATAATCAGTGATATTGGCTAACATGATTGATGATCTGGAAACACAAGTTTTTGGTTCACGTTGATATTTGTGCATAGATTCAGCTGACGGAACAGAGTGCTTAATAAATGTTCTAAGTTTTATGAAAGTCAACTACAATTGATTGAATTTCTTGATGTGGATATATATAGCCGATAGATTCAAGTTTTTTAGTGTGTGATTGTGATGTGATGATGGAGTAAGTGTGAAAAAGGCAAAATGAAGTGCGAAGGAGAAGAGATCTGAGGAGCAGATCATGGCAGAATAGTAAAAAGGGTAGAGCAAGGATGAAGTGTGGAAGATTAGTATTTTGTACTTAACCAGAACTGAATTCTTGCATTGGTAGATGCTATTCATTAGTTTAAACACTCTATAATCTTCTTGTAATCATTTTTGTAGGCAGTGAGCCTCTTTGAGTAGTGAGCTCTAGGTAGTGAGCTTGAAGGCATGTGCCCTCCCCATTTGTAATACTTTTAATAGGGTATTAATTTTTATGGACTAACCTCCACTGTGGTTTTCTCTTAACTAGGTTTCCACATTAAAAATCTTGGTGTCAAGTGTGTTATTTATGTTTCTGCTCATGTGTTATTGATTCAAGCTTTCATGGTTATAATAATGATCTGTAAATAAGTGGTAGGGAAGAATTAATTATAGCAAGTGTTAAAGTTTTGAGACAACTTAGTCACCCCCTCTCAGTTGTTTGCCCTAATTCTAACAACAAGTACATCAAGGAGAATAGAGGTAAAAAAAATTTTGTAACAATTTTGAGATGTGGAAGCTGAAGATGGAGGATTTGTTAATCAATCAAGATTTGTGGGATGCTATTGATGAGAATGTTTCAAGACCCACAAATGCTAATTTGGTTGCTGCATTTGATATTATGGACTATAAAGACAAGGTTCTAATCAAATTATGCCTAACAGACTCTATTTTAATCAATGTCCATTAAAAGCCCTCTACAAAGAAACTATGGAAGAAACTTGGTGAGATATATCAAGCCAAATCTTTAGTGAACAAGATTTTTTTGAGGACGAAATTATATTCCTTGATAATGGAAGAGGGTGGATAATTGCAGACCACCTAGAAGAATTCAATATCTTGGTGGCTCAATTGATATCAGTTGGTGTAAAAATGGATGAGCAGGAGAGATGTCAGATCCTGCTTTCTTCTTTTCTTGATTCATGGGATTCTCTTGTTATGGCGATCGGGAGTACTTTTGTTATCTTGAAAGTTGAAGATGTTGTGGGCTTTTTTCTTTCTGAAGAAATGAAGAGGAAGGTATCCATCAGTGCCAAAGAAGCCCTAAGTGTTTGTGGAAGACATAAATAAAAAAGAAAGAAGCATGAGAAGCATGACAAATCCAAGTCCAAAGGGAGATCCAAATATCCTACAAAGTCCAAAGTTATTTGTTGGAATTGCGGTAAGCCTGGAAACTTCTGTAAGGAGTGTAAAGAAGAAAAGAAGAAGAAAAAGAAGAAATTTGATTTTTATTATGAGTCTAAGAAGGAATATGGTGATGCATTCATTGCATCTTTGGCCACTCATGCAGGTAATGATGCATGGTTAATTGACTCGGGTGCATCTTTCCATATGACCCCTAATAGAGATTGGTTTTCTAAATATGAAGAATTTGATGGAGGTAAGGTGTACTTGGGTGATGATTCTCATTTAAATATTGTTATTCATCGTAAAGTTAAAATCAGATTTCCTAATGATAGAATAAAAAGGATTAATGGCATGTTGCATATCCCTGGATTAGCATGAAATTTATTATCTATGAGAAAACTAATAGATGCGAGTGTGCAGGTAGTCTTTTCTAATTTAGGATGCAAGATGGTAAGAGGTGCTATGGTGATTGCTAGAGGTCTTAGATTTGACACATTGTATAAGCTTGATGCATGCACTATTGAGTGCAATAGTACTTTTGCGAAAAACAAATCTATGACTACTTCATTGGAAAAGTAGAGGGTTTCATTTTCAGTGGATGGTTGTGGCTTGTGGGTACCTAAGGGTGCTCTTTCTTTTTAATCAAAATCTCCTACAAATAAGACTATGTTATGGCACCAGATATTAGGCCACATAGGAGAAAAGAGTCTAAGGACCTTGAAAAATAAAAACTTTGTTGAAGGGTTGATTTATTGTAATCTTGATTTTGATTTCTGTGAGCATTTCATTTAACGTAAATAAAACCACGTTTAGTTTTAATCAAGTTCTCATAAATCTTTTGGTGTATTGGATCTTATTCATTCTAATGTGTTTGGTCTTGTAGATGTTCCTTCCATTGTGAAATCCACATATTATATTTCATTTATTGATGATTATAGCATAAGTACATGGGTATATTTTCTAAATAATAAATCTAAAGTTTTTAGTTGATTTAAAGAATTTAAAGCAATGGTTGAGTTGTAGACTAGAAAGAAAATAAAATGTTTGAGGTCTAACAATGGAAGCAAATTTTTCTCTCATGACTTTGATAAATTCTATCAAGATTGTGGCATTTAGAGACAAGAAACAACTTTGTATTCTCCACAATAGAATGGAGTTGTAGAAAGAATGAATAGGACACTAATGGAGAAGGCTAGGAGTATGCTTAGTGGTGTTGGTCTAGAACAAAGGTTTTGGGATGAATCTATTGCTACTACTTGATACATGATTAACGAGTCTCCTACATCAGCACTTTTTGATAAAATTCCTATGGAGGAGTGATCGGGGCACAAGACTTCACTGAGACATCTTAAAGTTTTTGGTTGAGATGCATATGCACATGTACCAAAGGAGAAGCAAACAAAATTGGAGAACAAGGCTATGAAATGTATCTTCATCGGGTATAGTTATGGTGTGAAAGGATGCAAGATTTGGGACCCTCTTACACAGAAGGTAATATATAGTAGAAGTGTTATTTTTAGAGAGAAACTAATCATTCTTCTATTACATTGCATCTAGAACAAAGTGAACAGAAAGATGTGATTCAACTCCCTTCTACAACTAAGAAAGTTGAATCAAGGCCCCTAGATAGACATGAAGTTAAGGAGAGCTCATCTAGCTCTGAATCTTTAGAAGAGGAGGATGAACCTCCAACTCAACTTCTTTGAAGGTCTACAAGGCATAGACAACCACCTAAAAGGTATTCACCTAATGACTAGAGATGTATTTTTACTTTGAATACTTATATAGTTGAATCTAGATCTGTAGAAGAAGTATTAGGGATGAATGATACAGAGTCTTGGAAGATTTCTATGGATGAAGAAATGGTAGTTTTAAATGAGAATGATACATGGGACCTAGTGTCATTGCCTACAAGATGAAAACTTGCTGGTTGCAAATGGGTGTTCAATAAAAAGATTGGTTCAGATTGAGGTATTAAGAAGTACAAAGCACAGTTGGTTTCAAAAGGTTACTCTCAGGTTGAGGGTATTGATTACAGTGAGATATTTTCTCCTGTTGAAAAAATGGCATCCATTAGATTTTTGTTTTCTATTGCTATTGCTTATGATCTAGAGGTTGAGCAAATGGATGTGAAAATAACTTTCCTTCATGGTGATTTTGAGGATATTTATATGACACAACTAGAGCACTACATGGTGAAAGGTGAAAATAATTTAGTTTGTAAATTGAAGAAATCTTTGTATGGCCTCAAACAAAGTCCTAGGATGTGGTACCAAAAATTTAATACATATGTGTTGAGTTTGGGATTTGAATGTTCTAAATCTGATGGTGATCATTTCCTGTTTATTGCATTATATGTTGATGATACATTATTTATTGGTAAAAGGAAATGAATGATTTCAAAACTAAAGTCTTAACTTGCAGTTAAATTTGAAATGAAAGACCTTGGTGCAACTAAACGCATTCTTGGGATGGAAATAAGAAGATATAGAGTGAACAGAAAATTATGTCTTGGCCAGAGTAAGTATGTCAATTCAGTTTTATAGAGGTTTAACATGTAGGATTGTAGACCATTATGTGTTCCTTTTATAATTGGAAAAAAGTTATCTACTTCACAATGTCCAACATATCCACCAGAGATGGAAGACATGTGCATATTACCTTACCAAAGTGTAGTAAGAAGTTTTATGTATGCTATGGTCTATAATAGACCAGACATTACTCAAGCAGTGGGAGTTCTTTCTAGATATATGTCTAATCATGGTAGAGTTCATTGAGATGCATTTAAAAGAGTCTTTAGATATTTGTGGGGCTCCTCAGAGTATTCATTATGTTATCATGGTAATTTGATAGGAGACATGCATTCCTAGTATTCATGTTTATGTGGATTCAGACTAGGCAAGTGATGTTGATAGCAAATGATCCACCACTACTTATGTATTTACTATATTTGGCGGTGCAATTAGTTGGATAATTAAGTGACAGGATGTGGTTGCTTTGTCCACTATTGAAGTTGAGTATATGGAAGATACTCATGGTTGTAAAGAATCCATTTGGCTTAAGAGACTATGTTCAAATATCAGAATAAAATAAGGTGCAATGACAGTTTACTGTAATAGTCAGAGTGTGATCTGCCTAGCTACGAACCCAACATTTCATGCCAGGACCAAGCACATTGATGTACAATATCATTTTGTTAGAGATATGGTCAGGGATAGCAGGGTGGAACTATTTAAGGTAGAGAATCTGATGAATGTTGCATATTCATTAACTAAGCATGTGAGCACAAATAAGTTTAGATGGTGTTCGGAATCTATGGGCCTCTCGGCCCCTAGCAATTTAATTATGGTGTTGATACTCCCTTTTCTCTTGCAAAGTGTTTGACAAGTGGGAGAATGTTAGGAAAGGTGTCTCAACCTTGCAACTACAAAAGGTTTCTATTCTTCCCAATTTTGGTCTTTTCAAATACCCTTTATCTTGAAGAATGGTTTAGAACTTTCAAAGTTTCCAAAAGGGGCTAAAAATGGTAGGGCTTACTATTTTTAGTAACTCTACATTTGAGCATAATAGACCTAAAATTTTCCCAAAAGGTATGGAATTGCCAAGTAAACATCTTGGGTGAGTTTCGACTCAAAATTATTCCTCAATTGCAAGATATTAAAGTTTTCATTTTTTGAAACTCTTGGAAAAAGTTTCAAACTGAGATTTGAGGCACTTAGAGGTCCCTAAATGCCCCAAAAGTTGTCATAACTAACAAATGAGGTTATATATTGATAGATCTCTTCACAATATTTCCAACGCATCAAATGGTTCGTCAATAAGACACCTAGATCAAAAGTTATGGCCTCTAGAAGTTGGACCTCCTATTTTGAGAAATGTGAAAATGTGTTGGATACTTAAAAGAGTTGTAAAGGGGAGAGTTACACATGTTGATGTGTGATTTGGCACATCACAAGTCATCTTTAATTGGAGATAATTTGGGCTCCACTTTTGGGTGGTTTTGGCTCATGGTTTTGTAATTACCATTGATGGTTTATTGTATTGTATCTCCTATATATCAGGATCTTGAGATGGAGGTTGTGTGTAAGTGTCTTATAGATGTTGAGTTGCCTCTAGATCTTTGGTTGGTTATACTCATGTGAAAGCTTGATCTACAAGTATATTGTAATATTCTTGGTTCCTGAATACTATTTTGGGCGGCTTTGGAGTGGGGTTTTTCTCCCGAAAGGGTTTCCCCACATAATTACTATGTTGTGGTATGATTTGTTTGCAAAAGACACTATATGGACTCATGAATGTTGTCATTGATGGCAACAAAGGTTAACCCACACATCTGCAGGACATGATGAGTCTCTATTGGAAGGCAGATTGTAGAGTGTTGTGATCTGGTAAGCAAGAACAGAGCATGTGGCGAGGTACGACAGTCAGGTCTGGATCTCTCAGAAGAAATATCTTGGTAAAGTGTAGATTTGGGGAAGTCAAGAGGACTACCTTGACTGATAGATTCCAAGGATTTAGCCTTCGGTGATAGATGAAGAAAAAGATATGAATACTTGAGTGTCAGGTTCCTGATTGGCAATGTGGACAGAGGAAGAACTGACTGGCAAAACATCAGACATTATTTTGGATGTGTTACTGATGATGGTAAAGGTTATTAAGGCATAAGTTATGATTGGCCGACATGATTGATGACTTCTACAAGTATATCCTTGATTCACATTACTTGGTAAGCAAGGATTCAGCTGACAAATCAGAGTTTGTGGAAAATATTAACTATTTCGGATGCCGACTAGAAAGGTAATGAAATCACTTGTGCCGATATATATACAAGATGGATTTAGTTGTGAGAGGAGTGGTGGTTTAGAGATGTGAAAAGAAAAGTAGTAGAGCAGAGTGAAAGCAGTAAGGAAGGTCCGGTATGTGAAAGGAGAGCAGCACAAAAGAAGAGGAAAGATGAAGTGCAGCAGATCAATGTATTGAGCCTAACTGGAACTGAACCCATGCATGTGTGGATGCATCTCATTAGTTCAAGGATCCTGTTATTCTTCTTACAACTTGTAGATAGTGAGTCTCTTGTAGGCAGTGAGCCTCTTGTGAGTAGTGTGCTCGAGCAGTGAGCCCTAATTGGCAAGTGCCATTTTGTATTTCCATTCTTCTAACAGAGAATACAATCTTGGGTTAATCACTCCATGGTTTTCTCCGTTAATAGGGTTTCCACATCAAAAATATTGTGTCATGTGTATTTCAATTTCATGGTTATGTTTACTTAATTGAATTGATGCTGCATTAATTAATAAGAAAGTTCTGAATGTTAAAATAATTGAGATAACTGATTCATCCCCCCTCTCAGTTATCAACAATTGGTATCAGAGCCAAGTTCCTCCCAACAGAGCCTAACAGCTTGAGGAAGATTTGGGAATTCAAATGGATGTGTATGGTATGAGGGATCAACTTAAGTCTACCCTAGATGATCTTCAGCAATCAAATTATGAAGTCAATGAATTGAAGGAAAGACTCAAAGAGGCTGATGATTTCATAAATGAATTAAAAGAGAAACTGAGTCTCTCTATGAAAAAGAGAAAGGAGCTACTTCAGAAACGGGCAAGTCAAGTTGAAACAAATGATTCAAATGGAGATATAAAGGAGAAAACCAAGTTATGTGAAAAGTTATCAAAAGAGATCATTATGGTAAGACATGAAATGGAATCAGGAGTTATGAAGTTCACCCAAGAAATTGAAGAGAAAAGAAAAACTGAAGATGATCTAAGACAATCTCTCAAGGAGAAATCAGAAGACTGCCACAAGATGGACATAATAATTAGACATCTTGAATCTGATCTTGAAGATGCTAAAGATAATGAAGAAAAACTTGAGGATCAAATTGTCTCTCTTAAAAGGGATCTTCAAACAGCAAATGAATACAAAGAGAAATTCAAGATAAGTTCTGCTCAACTTGAAGTTCTACTTGAAAGCCAAAAAGGGGTAGATGACAAGTGTGGCTTGGGATATGAGAAAGGTGAAAGGTCCGGATCTGGTTGGAAGAATTTTGGACTAGAAAATCAAAGGAATAGGCCTAGAAGACCTCCGGTAAGGTAGCCTAATGCTCAAAGATATCCATCCTTCAATGGATACTGCCACAACTGCACCAACTTTGGTCATAAAGCTAATTAGTGTAGAAAGAGAATGAATCAGACTAATATATCCTTCTCTGAACAATGTTTCAACTGCAAAAGGTATGGTCACAAATCTCATGAATGCAAAAATATGCAAATGAACAATTCATTCAATGGTAGATGCTTTGCATGCAATAGAATGGGTCATATGGCTAATCAATGCAGATCAAGAGGATATCAATCAAATATACAAAGAAATGTTATTTGCCAAATTTACAATAGATCTAATCATATTGCCAAATTCTATAGAAGCAAGAATCAGGACAAAAGAGGTCCGGTACATCATTAGAATCAAGACAAAGGAAAATTAAAAGTGAATGCGGATGAAGTTCAAAGTGAGATGAACAAGATTTGGGTGAAGAGAAGTATAGAGAATATAGGGGATGGATCTGCACCAAAATCTGGTGCTGATATTCCTTCTGAAAATTAAAAGGTGAGCTCTGGCTCAGGGGGAGTAACAAAAGAAAAAGTAATTCCCCTAGCCAGTCAAGTGGTGCTTGTAATTAGCACATGAAAGGTTGCGGATCAAAGGAGTTTTCAAAGAAATACTTAGATAAGCCATAGCAAATATTTGAAAGATCTGCATGAAGATTTAAAAGAGTCTAATCCCTTCAGTTAGATCCAGTATAATAGTCTTTCGGTAAAAGCAGGTTTCTTACAAGTTTGGTCCGGTGTGATTCTAAAATTGAGACATCATGATCTGTGAATAAATCACTGAGGAAAGTAAGAAAGTTTGTTGTTAATCTCTAAGGATAACTCTAAGCATATTACAGTGATTCAAAAAAAGATCTATTTTAGAATAAGGTATACAAAGCAATCGGAATAACTTAAGTTAGGCATTTATTGCAGTATGGATTTAGGGTTTCTCTTGCAAATAAAAGGGTTCATGTGCTCATCATTTGCACATTCACATTCGAAAAGAAAGAAAGAAGAGCTCTACAACAAATTGCTTCAAACTTCTCAAAGATCAACCGTTGGAGTTGATTCAATCAGAAAATCATTCAAGTTCATTCCGCGAACCCTACAAGCGCAAAAGGTATTCTCTATTATCAAATATCTCTCTGTAAATCCTTGAATAATGGGTACTCCAAATATTGTGAAGATCTCTGATAGGCCTCGCTCCAAATTCAAGAAACATCCATACAAATCCTTGGAAGTAGATCCCCTAGGAGCAATTTCCAGTGTTCCGCATGGTGTGTTGCATATAAAAGATATTAGGGTTTACATACACGTGAATATTGAAGAGTTTGGGGATTCAAAGTTAATGGATATCTATCACAATCAGTTGATAGATGATGCTTTTGAGCTGAAACCACAATATAAGAGCATCCAGGAGAAACACTTTGATCAATACATTCATTTCCCCTATTTTGAAGAAGATGAATGGGTCTGGTATGTACTGAGTAGGGTACATGGTAACTTCTTATGGCTGAATAGACCTTGCAAAATCACTAAGAAAGCAATTAGGGCAGTAACCGGTTTACAGTCCTCCAGAGGGATACCTATCCTAAAATCTGTCAAAAACCAAATTGTAACTGAGGCCACTGGATCAAAATTTGATAAGAGAGCAATGACCATTGAAGATATCTCTGATCCAGATATCAAGTTTGCATCCATGATAATCGGTTATAAGATATATCACTCCAGTAGGGAGAACTCAGTATCTGGAACTACAGTATATACTGCTTATGAGATGCTAAGAAAAAATACAGAATATGATCTCTGTGAACTCCTTCTGAGCCAATTGATGGAAAACATACAGAAGATAAAAAAGGACAAGAAGAATTCCTTCTAATATGGGGACTGATATTGTGTCTATTTTTCTATTTCATGAATGAGATGCCTGGATCCATTGGATGGGTATGGCAAAGTAACAGACCTATAGCAATTCAAATCAGGGACTACTTGCATGGACTTGGGGATGCTAAGGCAAGGAATACAACTCTGTGGGGTTAATTTAAGAACTTTCAAAATATGATGCAAACCAGAGAAAGAATCCCTAAATCATTAGTTGAGAAATACAAAGACACAGTGTGCTTCATGGTAGACATTGATCAATGCCTAATGGAGGCAGTGGAGCCAAGGAAAGTCTGGATCATGCCTATGGGATATGAAGTTGATAAGAACATTGTGGAGCTGCATGTTCAACACATGCTCAGTCAGCCAAAGGATCCTAAGGTAGAAAGGTTTGGAACCTTTAAAGAACTAAGTGTGAAAATCCATGTAGAGCTAAGGTAGCCAGAGATCAAGAGGAAGGTGAGAAAAGAAGTTGAAGAAGTTGCCAAAAGCTTTGGCATCTCAAAAGAGGCACTTGATACCAATAGGGAAAAGAGGCAAAGGGCTGAGAAAGAGAAGAAAGAGGCAGAAAAGGAAAGTAAGGAAAGTGCTCCGGTAGAACCTTCCACCTGGACTAGATCATCAAAGAAATCTGCACCTACCACTTCTAAAAGCTCAAAGGTGTCACAACCGGAAGCAAAATCATCTGGTAAAGCAAAGAAGAGAACAAAGAAAAGGCAACGAGGTCCTATGCAAGCCAAAAGGATGAAGAAGAAACTGAATCAGATGAGGAGATAAAGAAAATGAAGAAGCAGAAGAAGGAAGGATCCAGCGAATCCTCTACTGGTCAAGGTGAAGAAGAAAAGACAGAAGAATTTGTTGAAAAGCCCACTCTATCTTTAGATGATGTCATCAAATCAATCACTGTGGATGGAAATCTCCAACAAATGGCTGAATTCTATGATGATTATAATGAAGCTGACTAGAAGATCTTGTAGGAAGCTGCAGTTAAGTATCTAAATATATATAATAAGGCTTTTATTGAAATCATATCTCTTATTCCTAAAAGTCTAGAAAAAGAGTTAGAAATAAGAAATAATAATGCCATGGAGATCCAAGAGCAAATAGTTATTCAGCTATATCCTTCAATCACCCCAAAGCAGATTAGTATGATCTTCAAAGATTGTAAGGATGAATTCCAGAGCAAAGCCAGAATGAATCAGCTCATGCTTGGTGAGACTGACAAGGTAGCCAAGGAAATAGAAGAGGTCCTCCAGAATGTCTTTAAAAGATTCAATCTTCTTGTCATAGAGGACTTGGGTACTGATCCCTCAGCCACAAGTGTTGGAGAGGAATCAACTAAGAAAATGGCAGAAGAAGTCATGGACACCGGTGCAGAAAAGGATAAGGACTTGGAATCCTCTGTTCTAGAAGAGGAAGTTCATAATCAGACAAACATCTCTCCTCTAGTTTCCCCTGCAGTCTCCAGATATAAGGGAGAAGAAAGAATACAGGAAAAAGATGTGAAAGGTAAAGAAGCTAACACTGTAGAAGAGACGAAGAATCTATCTTCGGCAAGATACACTGCAGAATCTGTCAAGGACTTCTTGACAAAAGAAATGTTGGAGACTGATGAACCAGAGTTACTTCAAGGTCCATTTAACTTTGACTCTCTCTCCCCGGTTCAAACAATGAATATAGCTTCATTTGCCAATGCAAAGCCAAAAGAAAAACTCCTAAAGTCTCACATGGAAGATTGTGAGCTAATAGAAGCTGCATCCAGCGTTTTAGAAAAGATCATGCCATCTTTTTAGAAGGATCACTCAGCCTCCTCATCAAGTAATCTTAAATCTCTTGTTAGTTCAGTCAGCACTCATTTTGAGTCCTTAGAGAAATCAGCTGAGGAAAAGGTCTGGAAAGAGTTTTTGGATAAAAGATTCTCTGAAGTACTAAGTATAATATCAAATGATAGAAGAAATATAGATATAGGGATAAAGAGCTTAGAAAATGCTCTTAAAGATGGTGGGGAAATATATAAATTTTGTCTATCATGGTCCAAAGCAACAATGGAGATTGAGAAGAAAATGAAAGAACAAGAGATCCAACTAACAAAACATTCTCAAAATTTTGATCCATTTACCTCATCCATAGTAAATCAAGAATGTCAGACCATTGCAGTCTTGGATGAAATTAAGAAGCTAGAGAAAGAAAAGGAAAATAGAATCGGCAGGTTAAATGAGCTTAGAAGAATAATCATTCCTAAGTTGGAGGCCATACATGAGGCCCTAAGTGATGCTTAAACCACTGCCAAGACAAATGATCTGACAGATCTGAAGAAGGCTAAAGTTTTTGCATTCCTGTTGAGTGGTCACATATCAATTTTGGACAGGATGAAGCTAAGTTGGGCAACCAAAGTTGTACAATTCAAAAACACTTTTGCAGACATACTAAAGTATATGTAGAGTGCAATCGGATGATATACTTATGCGACTAAGTTAACTTTTTGCAAATTTTGGTGTGCGGACCCCACCTTTTTCCATTTATGTCAAAGGGGGAGTGATGAGCAGTGAAAAATGATGAATCTAGCTAAGGGGGAGCTCCAGAAAATATACATAGAGACTGAGCATCAGCCAAGGGGGAGCATAGTGTAAACACTTAGTCATTTTTCACTAAGTATTGCCATCAATGCCAAAGGGGAGATTGTTAGCAAGAGACACTATATGGACTCATGAATGTTGTCATTGATGGCAACAAAGGTTAACCCACACATCCGCAGGACATGATGAGTCTCTATCGGAAGGTAGATTGCAGAGTGTTGTGATCCGGTAAGCAAGAACAGAGCATGTGGTGAGGTCTGATAGTCAGGTCGAGATCTCTCAGAGGAAGTATCTTGGTGAAGTACGGATTTGGGGAAGTCAAGAGGACTACCTTGACTGATAGATTCCAAGGATTTAGCCTCTGATGATAGATGAAGAAAAAGATATGAATACTTGAGTGTCAGGTTCCTAATTGGCAGTGTGGACAGAGGAAGAACGTACTGGCAGAACATCAGACATTATTCCGGATGTGTTACTGATGATGGTAAAGGTTCTTAAGGCATAAGTTATGATTGGCCAACATGATTGATGACTTCTACAAGTATATCCTTGATTTGCATTACTTGATAAGCAAGGATTCAGCTGACAGATAAGAGTTTGTGGAAAATATTGACTATTATGGATGCCGACTAGAAAGGTGATGAAATCACTTGTGCAGATATATATACAAGATGGATTTAGTTGTGAGAGGAGTGGTGGTTTAGAGATGTGTGAAGAAAAGGAGTAGAGCAGAGTGAAAGCAGTAAGGAAGGTCCGGTATGTGAAAGGAGAGCAGCACAAAAGAAGAGGAAAGATGAAGTGCAGTAGATCAGTGTATTGAGCCTAACCAGAACTGAACCCCTGCATATGTGGATGCATCTCATCAGTTCAAGGATTCTGTTATTCTTCTTACAACTTGCAGATAGTGAGTCTCTTGTAGGCAATGAGCCTCTTGTGAGCAGTGTGCTCGGGCAGTGTGCCCTAATTGGAAAGTGCTATTTTGTATTTCCATTCTTCTAATAGATAATACAATCTTGGGTTAATCACCCCGTGGTTTTCTCCCTTAACAGGGTTTCCACGTCAAAAATATTGTGTCATGTGTATTTCAATTTCATGGTTATGTTTGCTTAATTGAATTGATGTTGCATTAATTAATAAGAAAGTTCTGAATGTTAAAATAATTGAGATAACTGATTCACCCCCCTCTCAGTATCAACATGATTATTATTTGTATTTATTTCTATAAATATCATAAAGATCTAATTTTTTTTGCATATCCCTCTTCTCAATATTAGTGTAGAAAGTTGTTCCGCTACCTTAGCTTCCTTACACTTCTTGGGCGCTAGTGTCCTTTCTGGGTGCTAGTGTCTAGGAGAATTTAGTTATTTTTTTATGTTTAGATTTGCCTTTGATTCTTTGATGATGTTGTAGTAACATGATTTAATTTGATGTGATTTTAGGTGTCCCCAGTGATGCACGAGCATGCAGGCGAGAATGTGTACACATTGTTGCATGGTCACGCAGAGACATTATCTATTGTCGATAGGGCACTTCTCAGGGATGTTGGTTTATGGTGGGTTTGCATGATGCCTACCGTTAGCTACCACCGTATGATGTTAATGGAACTCATGGAGGGATGGGATATAGATACCTCTAACTTTCATCTTCTGATAAGAGAGATGATGGTCTCATTGGATGATGTGTACCAGATTCTATAGCTTCCCATGCGAGGTGACTCCACGAGGATTGTTGAGCATTGATCCTATGAGTATGTTGAGTCAGGCCAGGTACATTGTCTTGGTCATATCATGCCATCGAGTGCATCCAACCACATTAGCATGTCATGGTTGGAGCAGGGTTCTACATCTATACCAGTTATATGTCACATCTTGATTAATAACATTTCTTTCTTTGTTACACAGGATGGATGAGGGACACACCTTCATGGGGGCCTTGTTCATACCATTAATGTGATGGAGGAGAATAGGATTGTATATGCATGGGGATAGAGTATGCTCACTTATTTATACCATGATTTAGGGCTCTATGTACATTATGAGGCATGTATCTTGATAGCTTGCACACTTCTTTTGATGTGGCCATTCAAGCATATTACATGCATGCAGCCAGTGGGGTTCCTGACAGAGCTTACCTAGTCCTATCCATAGGCACATGCCTACACACTGAGGAGACCATGGATGTGGTGATTTACTATTTTGGATAGTGAGGTTAGACAAACTATAGCCTACAGACATCCACTGGAGACCGTACAGGGGTTGTCAATCATGGGTGGGTATTTCTCAGCAGCTAGTGAGGATACAGAGGGACCGAATTTTATCTAGTCAACTTGATCACATCATCATGCCTTTCTATTATGATTGAATGATGACGTAGTTCAGTTGCGTGTAGAGAGTTCCTACACCTTGGCCGACCTACGTGCACTTGACTCGCAATGCAGTGAGGCCAAGAGATGAGGCTCAACCTACCATGGTGGATGTCTCTTTGAGCAATCCTAATGATGATGATGAGGATGTAGCTCCATGTATAATGCTGATGATGTGGGTGTTAATGCAACATACTTGACATGGTGGAGCACTTCTCACCCTGCTCTCGTGCTTCCTATAGATTACCCCAAAGGCGATCCTAGGCCTTGGGGGAATTAGGGAGACAATTCAGGAGGGGAAGGGATACATGATTATGATGATGATGAAGATGGATATGAGGAGGACCATCCATCATTGGTGGTGAGGGGGAATGGTGCCAGTGAGATGTGAGTGGGGATGCGATGGATGAGAGGCATAGGGCTCAATGTCCTACATTACGACCACTACCTACCACTAGTGGGGTGCAGAGTTAGCATGAGCATAGGGAGATGAATGGGGATGCCACTACAGTGCCCCCAGCAACACAGGTAATTATAGATTTAGAGGCAGTCACCCCTCCAGTAGGTCCCTACTAGAGAGATGGAGATCTAGGTGATGAATTTATTTCATTGAGTTTGATAATATATATATATGTGTGTGTGTGTGTGTGTGTGTGTGTGTGTGTTGAATTTGTGATTGATTTTGATGTATATGATTGGAGTTTTGATACTATATTTGTTTCTAATTTATAGTTGATACACGAGGATGGATTGACTTTATGGGTCGGTTCATAGTAGATATAGTTCTTACCATGTAGATTAAGCAGTCAACGTGGACCATTTATAGGTCACATCACATTGCAGGATGGCACGCAGAGATATTTGAGCTCATTATACAATTGAGAGTATCCTATAAGGAGAGAATCATTGAGGGAGACTAGGTGATCGAGAGAGCATCTACTATTGAGATCATGTAGGATTCTCTTCAGATACAACTAGATCAGGTTGGAGTGGCATCAACACCTAGGATAGGTCATGCTCTTGTGAGTTATTTGTAGGTAGAGGTTGTTTGGCTGTGAATTGAGAGGGATTGGCTACAATAGATGTATACAAATTCTAAGATAGAGGTAGGAGAGCTCAGGGGTGAGATTAGGGGCTGACATCTATGCAAAGTGCTTCTAAGAGTCACTCATGATTTGTAGCCTCACATAGACAATCATCTGTTACTCATACACTGCTAGGTCTCAAGGGATCTAGCTATCATGATCCAGGACCATGATTAGTTGTATTGTACTATGATGCACCACATTTTGATGTAGTGGTGGATTTTTCTTATCATACTATTCAAACTCATTAATGTATGTGACTTTGGTTGATGATTATTTTCTTATGAGATGATTTAATTAGATACTACATGTGATTTATTTTTGCAGCATATGGTAATTTGACATGTATGCAATATTTTAATGTTATTGTGATTTGAATAAACAACCCTATGTGATTATTTAATAAATGCTACAGTGATTTAATTGTTACATGTATTTTGCGGATAAATTAATTTATCTAACTAAACATATATTTAATTAGACACAATTATTATACACATGTTGAATTAATGTAATTGTGATTCAACTAAACAATGTTGCCACATTGTTTAATTAAATATGACAATAATTAATTAACATGGTGCACTTTTGACAATTTAAATGCTAACTGTTTAAGGGCAAAAAGGGGGGGAATGTTTTGGTCTAGATTTCAAAGGCAAATCATCCCTTTACCACAAACATTCAAGGGCATATCAACTAAGTTGAATCTCCACTAGTAGGATCATTAACCTATCAAGTTAGGCTACCATTGGAACAATGCGGAAGCTCAGATGTATCAAACAATATCTCAATTTAATGCTTAATTTCACTTAAAACACCAAATATGCAAAACAATAAGCAAATTATCAAATTATGACAATTCCTTTTAGATCAAGTGAAGGACAGAGATATTTAACTCACTATTTTTGAAGTCTAGAAAGCAAAAAAATTGAGGACACAGGGACTAATGCCCTAGTCCAAGGTACACTTTTCATCATGGAATCTGGAACTTCTCCCAACACTGATCTGCACTGTATCTTCTTTTTCTACCTCAGGAAGAATGGAGGACACAGGGACTAATGCCCTAGTCCTAAAATGTTCACTGGAGTCCTCTACTTCTCAAATCTCAAATCTCTATTGCCTACAACCTCCTTTCTACAACTCCACTCTGCAAAAATTGGTACCTATAACCTTGAAGTGTGGATCTCATGGAAGGAAGATGTTCTTCATGCCATGAGGAGATGGAGTCAAATCTACAAATACAAACATAATAATAATGCTCTGCTCTATAACACAATGAATATTTTGAATGCTCTATAATCACAAGTAAGCATCAAGTCCATCTAGTTTGTAAATGAAACCTAATCATGCTTATATATGCAACTACAAACATTCCTACTAAGAATTTTGTAATTCAAACTTGAGATGTTGGCATAGAACCTAAATAATAGTCATAAAACTGACATTTAAATTTAGGGCAGACCTAAAATAGGGTAGGACAAGGGCACTAGTGCCCAAGTCCACCCCCTTGTTTCTATTCATGGATCATCAAGATAGCACACCCTAGGTCCTAGTTGTCATAAGACTTCAGGGTTTTCTCATCGGGAGTCAAAATTATCACACAAGATGCTCTAAATGCAATTTAGGGACCTAGGAGCTAAACCTTAAGAGGGAAAAGCCCCCAAGGGGACAATTTCTGACATAACATTTAGCCCCCACTTCAATGTATGTATAAATGCAAGGCCAATACATGCATTAAAGTAAGGTCAACAAACATAGCAAACACGCCAAGAATGGTGAAGACACACCAAACACATTGAAGACAATAAAAGGCATGCAAAACACAAAGAAGACAGTTACAGTCACACAAAACATAGTGAATAAAGTGAATGCAATAATTATTTCTTATTTTTTTTCTTATATATGAAATGCAGATGCAAGTACAAGGAAAGTAAATACACAACCCAAAATGCAGGAGGGACTCATCGCCACTAGTCTTTAAGACTGCATATGGAGCAACAGACATGCAATACAAATCTCAGAGTGCATAAGGGACTCATTACCACCAGTATTTAAGACTACACTCAAGAAAAAACATGCCATACAAATCAAGCACACCATACAAATCCCAAAGCATAGGAGGGACTCATTGCCACCAGTCTTTAAGACTATGCTTGGGAACAAACACGCCATACACACACACATAGAAGACATGGAGAAAACATGACAGACAATCGATGGAAGAAACCTATTGCTAGGTTTGCAGCCATCTCAGGCACATTACAAGTGCACACTGATGATTGGGCTTCGCCACAACAATCGTCGAAGACACACTTAAGTGTTAAGATAGTCTCAGATCTGCTCCCTGCCTCCGCAAAGGACTTCTAGAAAATGACAGAGTGTGTATTCTCCTCGAGAAATACACCATCCCTGACTCTGCAAAGGGTTTAAGAGAAAAGTATATACGTGATATCCCGCCTCTGCAAATGGCTTAAATGATTACAATAGATTCAATTTTTACAAATACACTTTGCTAGCATCTAAATCAGACAACTTACCTTATATATGCCCCCACCTTAAGGTGGTTGATATCATGTACCGATATCAAGCATGTTAAGGTAGGAAGAAAACACACAAGGGAACATGAGCTCTCACAAATCCCATGCCCACCAGAGTTGACATGTACTTTACAATTGCCAAATGTTCCCACAAACACATAATTTCCTACAAGAAAAGGTGTTAGCATCCATATAATCATGATAAACAACAATGCATATGATCAATCACATAGAAATATGAGGAATACAAGATCCAAGATAGACAAAGTGCATGGAGCAGTAGTATTGTTATGTGTTGTAAGTGTAATAAGAGAACATCAAGATCACACATAGTGATTCTACTAGCCAAGCATCGAATAATATATATCAACCCCATCATCATGCATGGACTAGATCCATTTTTTGATTTCTCACCAAAGGGACACTAGGTCCGCATCAGTATAATATGTTTTTCATCACTTGGTAGAAGCACTAGAGGAAGGGAAATAATAAATCAAGAGAGGAGAAACAAGTGCCTTAGGGACAGTCACGTAGGAGGGTGCCCCCAAGTCACCAACTGCAACGCTATGTCCATAAGACACAACACACAACAATGAAAATAGAGGAGAAGCAATATAGAAGAATGATGATACAAATAGAAGAAGGGTCACAATAGAGGTACTCTCCCGATATCCTTGACCTTACAAGAGAATCAAGGGTCATCCTAGGAGGCCTAAACAACACATGACACATCATAGGGGAAACACAACATGGAGGTCAAGGGTTAGAAATACTTACCTATAGGGACAACCAAACTAAGCGTTGTCATTGAGCAAATCATCCTCTTCCCAATCTCGAATGCTACAGGAAAGTGGTTTGTAAGGTACCATGGCCCAACTTTTGTTCTTATCTTCCAATTGTTCATTTTTAAGTTTGTCTTAGTTTTGTTCAATGTTAGGTTGAATGTTTTCTTGTTGAGTTGCAATTTGTTGGGCAAAAGCTTGTCTTCTCCTCCTCCTTTCTTTTGCTTGTCTATTCCTTCTTGTCTTACCACTTATCTCTTCAAAGGCATTGTCATGTTTTTTTATAGGATTTTGTGCATTAGAGGAGGAAGCACCATGTTCAAATTTCATTGGTCTTGGTGGTATGTTTTGTTGTCAATGAAAACCTCCCGATCCTTGTAAGGATGACAGGGGAGGGACCTCAGCATAGATACCATCTCTTCATGGATGAGGTGAGTTATGAAACTTTTCCTTAGCCACATCTATCATGCCAATTATCTCATCATATTCATAGTAGTCTTGTGTAATTATTATTTCATTTTGTCATTTTCCTTTTTCTCTAAGAGGATCTTCAAATACATGTTATTCCCTCATTGTTTGTAAAGGAGGCCTGGCCACTCTAGCTAGTTGTTTTGCTTTGTATCATCTATAGTTTAGGAAAGATTGGTCTCTTCATGGCTTAGGGTCTATGTCATGTTGCGACCAAAAGTAATCAAGAGTGAAATTCTTGCTCTTAGCCGGAGGTTGATATGAATTATGACAGATAGTATAGATCTCTCCATGCAAAGGGAACTTTAAGCATTTGTGAGTAGTTGAGGGGATGAAATTCATAGATTTAAGCCAAGGATGTCCTAGTTTTAAATGGAATAGGTTAGATAAGGGGATAACATCAAATAGCTAATCTATGGCTTTATCATAGACTGGGACCAATAAGGTTATCTTTCCAAATGTATTCATCAAAGCTCCATTATGTGTTTTAATTCTCAAATCCAACGGTTGGAAGTAATCTTGTGCCAAATCATGTTTAAGGAGAAACTCTTCCATAACCAAATTAGTCATAAAATTAGGGTCTACATGTGTTCCATCCATAGGTCTTTCCATTATTTTCACTGTAATGTAAAGAGGCTCTTCAGTATCTACAATTTCTTTGGCATGAGGTGTAAATGTTATTTCAAGTTCAGGGGCTTGTCTTTTCAAATAAGGTCTAGGAGGAAGCCTAGAATTATTTTTGTAGTGAGAATCCATGTGTATATTTTTCAAATGAATTCCAAATCAGATTTTTAAGGTTTTCAAAACTTATGCAAGAACAAGATGCAAAAGTATGTATGAGAATGACCTAAAATGTTTGATTTTTTAAATTTTCCAATGCAAACGAATGTAAGGAAAGGTGTTGTGATGAATTTAAAGAGGGAAATAAAATAATATGCCTAATAACAGTCCAATTATGCAGAAATATCTTTCACAACACACTTTTGATGCAAACCTAGAGTGATGACCAGTCAAAACCTAGTGAAATTGTGCTAAAATATGTGATTTTTCAACAATTCTTAGTGCAAATGAGTAAGAGAAAGGGTTTTGTAAGGAACATTGTGATGTAAAGCAGATTATAATAGTAATATCAGTCACCTAATGTAATAAAATTTGTCACAACATGCCTATAGTTCCAATCTAAGTCAAACCCTAGTGAAAATATAGCTAAAATATGCAAATTTTCACAAATTTTCAATGCAAAGGCCTAATAGAGAGGGTGTTGTAAGGAATTTGAGGAGGGGAAGAAAATAATATCTATGATAAAAGACAATTAATTTAGAAAAATCCCTTACAACACGCTTGTAGTGCAAATCTAGAGAGGCAATCAAGCCAAATCTAGTGAAAATGCAAGGTTTTCAAACCCTAGACATGAAATTTTGCAAAGAAACCACTATGATGCAACACTAAAATTAGGACCTCTATCCTAATGAGTGTTTTTAAAGGGTATTAAATCTGAAACAAGATCTTGACTACAAACCCTAGCTAATGCAAAACTAGGTTTTTATGAAAAATGCACAATTTCAAGCAATTTTTGACAATTTAAGCATGAAAATGCAATGCGAGTGAATACTAAATGATAAATTTCTGTAATTTAAATAATATCTAATGAAAATGATAGAAATTTGATGAAATTAAATGCCAATTAATTCAAATTATGCTAAAATGCAAGCCTAAGATGCCAATTTTTTCAATTTTTTTGTAATTTTTCAAATGCAATAAGATGAATGAATGCAAATATATCAAACAAAACTTAGAAAGGTGCCAAAAAGTCCAAAAACATGGGTTCACCAAAATATTTAAGGGTAAAAAGGGGGGAAATGTTTTGGTCTAGATTTCAAAGGCAAATCGTCCCTTTACCACAAACATTCAAGGGCATATCAACTAAGTTGAATCTCCACTAGTAGGATCATTAACCTATCAGGTTAGGCTACCACTTGGAATGATGTGGAAGCTTAGATGTATCAAAAAATATCTCAATTTAATGTTCAATTTCACTTAAAACCTTGAATATGCAAAACAGTAAGCAAATTATTGAATTACTGCAAATCCTTTCAGATCAAGGTGAAGGATAGAGATATTTAACTCACTATTTTTTGAAGTCTGGAAAGTAGAAAAGTCAGGGACACAAGGACTAACGCCCTAGTCCAAGGTACACTTTTCATCACAGAATCTGGAACTTCTCCCAACACTAATATGTACTGTATCTTACATTTCTTCCTCAGGAAGAATGGAGGACATAAGGAATAATGCCCTAGTCCCGAAATGTTCGCCAGAGTCCTCTACTTCTTAGATCCCAAATCATTATTGGTTGCAACCTCCTTTCTGCAGGTCCACTCCATGAAACTTGGTACCTATAACATTGAAGTATGGATCTCATGGAAGGAAGATGTTCTTCATGCCATGAGATGGAGTCAAATTTGCAAATACAAACACAGTAACAATGCTCCACTCTGCAACACAATGAATATTTTGAATGCTCTATAATCACAAGTAAGTATCAAGTCCATCTAATTTGCAAATGAAACCTAATCATTCTTATATATGCAACTACAAACATTCCCTCTAAGAATTTCGTAATTCAAACTTGAGTTGTCAGCATAGGACCTAAATAACAGTCATAAACTGACATTTAAATTTAGGGCTGACCCAAAATAGGGTAGGAATAGGGCTCTAGCACCCAAGTCCACCCCTTGTTTATGTTCATGGATCATCAAGATAGCACACCCTAGGTCCTATTTGACATAACACTTCAGGGTTTTCTCATCGGGAGTCAAAATTATCACACAAGATGCTCTAAATGCAATTTAGGGACCCGAGAGTGAAACCTTAAGAGGGAAAAGCCCCCAAGGGAGCATTTCTCGACATAACACTAACAAAAATAATTCTCAAAAAGGTTAGAAAACTACTTGTAAGAAATCAAGACTACATATTTGTCATGATCGAAGCAAACTATACTAAGTATTTCTAACATAATTTTCTTCAAAGAAGAATAATAACATATTATTCTAGATTAAATGATGTAAGATAACTTGAAAGTAAAGGAAAAAAAAATATAATCATAGTATTGATGTAAATGTTGATAACTGAGAGGGGGGGTGAATCAGTTATCCTAATTATTTCCCTTATTGAACTTTCTTTTTAATTGATGCAGCATAGAATCAAACACAAAAACATTAATCATGAAATAAGAAACACATGACACAGTATTTTTGACGTGGAAACCCTGTTAAGGGAGAAAACCACGGGGTGATTAACCCAAAATTATTCTCTGTTAGAAGAATAGGAAATTACAAAATGGCACTTGCCAATTAGGGCTCACTGCCCGAGCACACTGCTCACAAAAGGCCCACTGCCTACAAGAAGATACACTGTCTACAAAGTGATAAGAATCACAGTCTTGAACTGATTGGAAGCATCTACATATGCTGGAGTTCAGTTCCGGTTAGGCTCAGTACACTGATCTGCTGCACTTCATCTTTCCTCTGTTCTTTATTCTGCTATCTTTCACATACCGGATCCTTTTTGCTACTTCTGCTCTGTTCTGGACTTCTTCGCATATATCTTCACACCATCACATCCTTCACAACTAAATCCATCCTCTATATATATCCGCACAAGTAATTTCATCACCTTTCTAGTCGGCATCCGGAACAGTCTAGTTTCTTACAAACTTTTGTTCTGTCGGCTGAATCCTTCCTTACCAAGCAATGCGGATCAAGCATATACTTGTAGATATCATTAATCATGTCGGCCAAACATGATTCATGCCTTCACAACTTCTATCATCAACAGTAACACATCCGGAAAGTAGTCTGATACTCTGTCAGTCAGTTCTTCCTCTGTTTTCACTGTCTCTCAGGAATCCGGTACTCAACTATTCATATCTTTTTTCCTTGTTCATCACCGGAGGCTAAATCCTTGGAATATACCACTCAAGGTAGTCCTCTTGACTTCCCCAAATCCGCACTGCCCCAAGACACTTCCTCTGAGAGATCCGGACCAATCTGTCGGACCTTGCCACATGCTCTGTTCTTGTTCCCTGGACCACAACATTCTTTATTCTGACTTCCGGTAGAGATACATCATGACTTGCGGATATGTGGGATGACCTTTGTTTCCATCAATGACAACAACCATGAATCCATATAGTGTCTCTTGCCAACAATCTCCCCCTTTGGCATTGATGGCAACACTTAGTGAAAAATGACTAAGTGTTTACACTATGCTCCCCCTTTGCTGATGCTCTGTCTTTATATACAATTTCCGGAACTCCCCCTTAATTGGATTCCTCATTTTTCACTGCTCCTCACTCCCCCTTTGACATCAATGGCAAAGGGTGGGGTCCGTACACCAAAATTTTCAAAAATTTTCTATACATAGCCGCATATTTACATACTCACATATACTGAAGAATGTCTGCAAAGGATGTCTGCAATTGAATCATTTCTGTAGCCCAACTTTGCTTCATTCTGTCCAAAATTGAAATGTGACCACTCAATAAAAATGCAAAAGCTTCTGCCCGCTTGAGATCTGTCGGATCTTTTGTTTGGGCGGTGGTCTGAGCATCACTGATGGCCTCATGCATAGTTTCCAACTTAGGGATTATAATCCTTCTAAGTTCTCCCATCCGGTTAGTGATATTCTTCCTTTCCTTCTCCAAATTCTTTATTTCATTCAAGACTGCAATAGTCTGACATTCTTGATTTATTATGGAGGAAGAGAGAGGATCAAAACTTTGAGATAAGCTTTGTAGCTTATCCTGTTCCTCTTTTATTTTCTTATCAATTGCTGTTGTTGCCTTTGACCAGGATATACAAAATTTGTAGATGTCACCGCCATCCTTAAGAGCATTCTCTAAGCTCTTTATTCCAATGCTTACAATCTTCCTATCTTTAGAGATTAATTCTAATATTTCTGAAAATCTCTTATCCAAAAATTCCTTCCGGACCTTTTCTTCAGCTAATTTTTCTAGAGAATCAAAATGTGTATCAACACTGCTGACTAAGGTTTTTAGATTACCGGAAGAGGAGGCTGTCAGATCTATCTGGATTGATGGCATAATCTTTACAAGTACTCCGGAAGCAGCCTCTATCAACTCACAGTCTTCCATATGAGACTTCAGGAGTTTTTCATTTGCCTTGGCATTTGCAAATGAAGCTATCTTCATTGTTTGTACCGGAGAGAGAGAGTCAAAGTCGAATGGGCCTTTTAGAAGCTCTGGTTCATCAATCTCTAAAGTTTCTTTGCTCAAAAATTGTTGAACAGTTTGTGCAGTGTCTCTTGCCAGAGACAAATGTTTCTTTTCTTCTACAGTCTTGGAACTGTCAACCTCTTTGTCTTTCACCACTGCTTCCTTCTCCTTTAATTGCTCTTCTTCTTTGGATCCGAAGACAGTAGGGGAAACCGGAGGAGAGATGCTTGTATGTTCAGGGCCCACTTCTTCCGGAACAGATGATTCCAAATCCGCAGCTGTTTCTGCACCTAAGTCCTCTACAACAGGAAGATTGAACCTTTTGAAGGCCTTCCGAAGGATCTCTTCTGTTTCTTGGGCAACTTTGTCAGTCTCACCAAGCATGAGTTGATTCATCCTGGCTTTACTTCTGAACTCATCTTTGCAGTCCTTGAAGATTATGTTCATTGTCTTGGGATCAATTTGAGGATATAGCTGAATAGCTATCTGCTCCCGGATCTCAAGATCTTTTGCATGAGCATTGTTCTTTCTTACTTCCAATTCCTTTTCTAGGCTTTTAGGAATAAGAGATATGATCTCAATGAAAGCCTTATTATATATGTTAAGATATTTGACTGTGGCTTCCTGCAGAGTCTTTTGGTCAGCCTCACTGAAGTCATCATAAGATTTAGTCATTGGTTGAAGGTTTCCATCCACCGTGACCGACTTGATTACATTCTCTAGAGACAGAGTGGGCTTTTCAACAGATACCTCCGCCATTTCATCCTTGTCTTGGCCTGTGGAGGGTTTACCGGATCCTTTCTTCTTCTGTTTCTTTATTTCTTTTACTCCCTCATCTGACTCTGTTTCCTCTTCATCCTTTTGGCTTCCATAAGCCCTTGTGGCTTTTGTCTTGGATCTCTTACCGGATGCCTGGACTTCCGGTTTTGAACTTTTGGTTGTGGGAGGTGCAGATCTCTTTGATGATCTGGTCCGGGTGGGAGTTTCAATCGGAGCACTTTCTTTACTTTTCTCTTCTTCCTCAGCCTTCCTCCTCTTTTCCCGGCTGGCATCAAGTGCCTCTTTTGAGATGCCTAGGCCTTGAGCAATGTGCTCTACTTCTTTTCTCACCTTTCTTTTAATCTCAGGTTCCCTGAGTTCTACATGTATTTTTACACTCAGCTCCTCAAAGGTTCCAAACCTTTCTGCCTTAGGATCTTTGGGCTGACTTAGCATGTGTTGAACATGCAGCTCCACTATCTGTTCATCCACTTCATACCCCATGGGCATGATCCAGACAGTCCTTGGCTCCACTGCCTCCATTAGGCACTGATCAGTGTCAACCATAAAGCACACTGAGTCTTTGTATTTTTCAACAAGAGACTGGGGAATTCTCTCTCTTGCTTGCATCATGCTCTGAAAGTTTTTGAAGTATCCCCATAGAGCTGTATTTCTCGCTTTTGCATCCCCAAGTCCATGCAAATAGTCTCTTATCTGGACTACAACAGGTTTGTCATTCTGCCATACCCATCCACTTGATCCGGGTAGCTCATTCATGAAGTAGAAGAATAGACATACAATAAGAGTACCATACTTAAAGGAATTCTTCTTATCCTTCTTGATTTTCTGTATATTTTCCATTAATTGGCTTAGCAGTAGTTCACAGAGATCATATTCTGCATTCTTTCTTAGCATTTCATAGGCAGTGTATACTGCAGTTCCGGATACAGAATTCTCCCTGCTGGAGTGATAGATCTTGTATCCTATTATCATGGATGCATATTTGATATCCGGATCCGAAATATCTTCAATGGTCATTGCCCTCTTATCAAATTTTGATCCGGTGGCCTCAGTTACAATGTTGTTTTTGACAGATTTGAGGATAGGTATCCCTCCGGAAGAGTATAGACCAGTTACTGCTCTAATTGCCTCTTTTGTGATCTTGCAGGGTCTATCCAGCCATAGAAAGTTGTCATGCATCCTGCTCAGTACATACCGGACCCATTCATCTTCTTCAAAGCAGGGGAAATGAATAAATTGCTCAAATTGTTTCTTCTGGATATCCTTATACTCTGGTTTAAGCTCAAAAGCATTGTCTATCAGTTGCTTGTGATAGAGATCTCTTAATTTGAATTCCCCAAATTCCTCAATGCTTGCATGTATGTAAACCCTAATGTCTTCAGTATGTAAAACTCCGTGAGGAACACTAGAGAAGGCTCCTAGTGGATCTACCTCCAATGATTTGTAAGGATGTTTCTTGAATGTGGGGCGACGTCTATCAGAGATCTTAACTATATTTGGAGTAGCCATTCTTCAAAGATTTGTAGTGAGATGATGAAAAACGGAGAATACCTTATGCGCCTTCGGTTTGCACGGAGTGGTTGGATTGATTTCTTTATGCAATAACTTCGGCAGGAGATCCTTGGTGTGCTTGATGAACCTTGTTGCAGAGCTCCACTTTTCGCTTTTTCTTGAGTGCAGAATGAGCAAATGACTTTTGAGAAATCCCTTAAATTGCTCCGCGAACCCTAATATCTGTCTGCAATAAATGCTTCACCTACATCATTCCGGTTTGCCTTGTCTGGATAGCTTGGAGTATCCCGGATTAGTCCTGATCTGTGGATATCATCCGGATCTTTCAATCATGAATAAATCGAGGTAACATATTACAAGAACATCCCAAACACTCTGTCCAATCCGCAGAACAAGATAGTGCACTTCTGGATCTCTCCGGACCTTTTTGTAATCCTTTATCATACCGGAGCATCTCCCTGAACATGTCTTATTTGATCGATCACAGCTTCTTCATGACTCCATGCGGACCTCTGAAAACTTGACTGAAGCATCTCAAGACTCATATCTGCAAACCCTTTAATCCGCATCTTGTGCCACATTCGGCACCACTTGTTTGGCTGGGGGAACAGGATTTTCTTTGAGTCTCCCCCTGAGCCTGAGCTCACTTTTTAATTTCTGGAAGAAATATTAGCACCAGAGTCTGGTGCGGATCCAACCTCTACATTCTCTGAACTTTTCTTCACCCAAATCTTGCTCATCTGATTCCTAACTTCATCCGCATTCATCTTTTGTTTACCCTTGTCTTGATTCTGATTATACACCGGACCTTTTTTGTCCTGATACTTGTTTCTGCAGACTTTAGCATTATGACCGGACCTATTGCAGATTTGGCAAATAACATTTCTTTGCATATTTGACTGATATCCTCTTGATCTGCATTGATTAGCCATATGACCTACTCTATTGCATGTGAAGCATCTACCTTTGAATGATTTGTTTACTTGCATAATTTTGCATTCATGGGATTTGTGTCCATACCTTTTGCAGTTGAAGCACTGTCCGGAGAAGGATGAATTAATCTGATTCATTCTCATTCTGCACTGATTAGCTTTGTGACCAAAGTGGTTGCAACTGTGGTAGTATCCATTGAAGGATGGATATCTTTGAGCATTTGGCTGTCTTACCGGAGGTCTTCTAGGCCTGCTCCTTGGATTTTCTGATCCAAGATTCTTCTGACCGGATCTGGAGCTTTCTCCTTTCTCATATCCCAAACCATACTTGTCATCTGTCCTCTTTTGACTTCCAAGAAGAACTTCAAGTTGAGCAGAACTTATCTTGAATTTCTCTTTATATTCATTTGCTGTTTGAAGGTCTCTTTTGAGAGAGGCAATTTGATCCTCAAGTTTTTCTTCATTATCTTTGGCATCTTCAAGATCAGATTCAAGATGTCTGATAATCCTGTCCATCTGGTGGCATTCTTCTAATTTTTCTTTAAGAGATTGTCTTAGATTGTCTTCAGCCTTTCTTTTTTCTTCAATCTCTTGAGTAAACTTTATAGTTCCTGATTCCATTTCATGTCTTAACATAATGACTTCTTTTGATAACTTTTCACATAACTTGGTTTGCTCAGTCAATTCTTCATTTGTATTGCTTTCTTCACTTTGTCTTGCCAACTGTTGGAGCAGCTCCTTTCTCTTTTTCATAGAGAGACTTAATTTGTCTTTTAATTCTCTCATGAATTCATCAGCCTGTTTGAGTCTTTCCTTTAATTCACTGACTTCAGAATTTGACTGTTCAAGATCCTCAAGAGCAGTCTTGAGTTGCTCCCTTAAACCATATGCATCCATTTGAAATCCCAGATCTTCCTCAAGCTGTTAGGCTCTATTAGGAGGAACTTAGCTCTGATACCAATTGTTGATAACTGAGAGGGGGGGTGAATCAGTTATCCTAATTATTTCCCTTATTGAACTTTCTTTTTAATTGATGCAGCATAGAATCAAACACAAAAACATTAATCATGAAATAAGAAACACATGACACAGTATTTTTGACGTGGAAACCCTGTTAAGGGAGAAAACCACGGGGTTATTAACCCAAAATTATTCTCTGTTAGAAGAATAGGAAATTACAAAATGGCACTTGCCAATTAGGGCTCACTGCCCGAGCACACTGCTCACAAAAGGCCCACTGCCTACAAGAAGACACACTGTCTACAAAGTGATAAGAATCACAGTCTTGAACTGATTGGAAGCATCTGCATATGCTGGAGTTCAGTTCCGGTTAGGCTCAGTACACTGATCTGCTGCACTTCATCTTTCCTCTGTTCTTTATTCTGCTATCTTTCACATACCAGATCCTTTTTGCTACTTCTGCTCTGTTCTAGACTTCTTCGCATATATCTTCACACCATCACATCCTTCACAACTAAATCCATCCTCTATATATATCCGCACAAGTAATTTCATCACCTTTCTAGTCGGCATCCAGAACAGTCTAGTTTCTTACAAACTTTTGTTCTGTCGGCTGAATCCTTCCTTACCAAGCAATGCGGATCAAGCATATACTTGTAGATATCATTAATCATGTCAGCCAAACATGATTCATGCCTTCACAACTTCTATCATCAATAGTAACACATCCGGAAAGTAGTCTGATACTCTGTCAGTCAGTTCTTCCTCTGTTTTCACTGTCTCTCAGGAATCCGGTACTCAACTATTCATATCTTTTTCCTTGTTCATCACCGGAGGCTAAATCCTTGGAATATACCACTCAAGGTAGTCCTCTTGACTTCCCCAAATCCGCACTGCCCCAAGACACTTCCTCTGAGAGATCCGGACCAATCTGTCGGACCTTGCCACATGCTCTGTTCTTGTTCACCGGACCACAACATTCTTTATTCTGACTTCCGGTAGAGATACATCATGACTTGCGGATATGTGGGATGACCTTTGTTGCCATCAATGACAACAACCATGAATCCATATAGTGTCTCTTGCCAACAGTAAATGCATAGTATTAATAGGTTCTTTAAGAGGCATATTGTTCATGTTGGATAACATGTATGCGCCTAATCCGTAAACTTCAGTGTTGATGTATGGTCCTAACCAGTTTGGGCTAAACTTCCCTTTTTCTCCTAGAGGTGTGTTTATGTTTGTGTTGATTTTCATAAAGCACCAAATCTCCAACCATGAATGAATGGTAAACAACATCTTTATTATAATAGCATTGGATTCTCTTTTGATAGGCTTGGAGATTTTTGAGAGCATGTATACGTTGTTCATCAAGTGTCTCAAGCTTTTGAAGTCTTTGTTGTCTATGTGAATTTTCATTTAGAATGTCATTGAGAGAAACTTGCAATGAAGTTATTTCTAACTCCAAAGGCATGATCACATTAGCACCACATACAAGGTTGTATAGGGTAGTACTCGTAGCCATATGAGCACTTGTTCTGTAAGCCCATTGTAGACACCTAAAAATGTCTTATCATCAAACTGACTCCCGACATCCCTAAACATACCAATTTCCCTTCTAATCAATTAATTAAATTTTTATTTAATTAATTATCCATTCATCACCTAATTTTTCATCATTTTATCCCCAACAATTGAATTAATTCCATTAATTCAATAGTTCAAACTTTAGCCAATTGATTTAATAAATATGCAACATTTATTTGGTTAATTTCCCCCTCCTCACTAAATCTAATTAATTAGCTAAATCATGTTTAACTAATTAATTCAACCTATTAATTGACCTATCCCTACCCTAGGTAATTAAATAGATATTATTTAATTGCCTACCCTAACCTACCTCATCCTAGCCTTAGAATTAATTAAATACAACCTTATTTAATTAATCTTAAACCTCTCATTCAAATGGTCTAATCCAGCTTAACACCCTTCCCCACATCCTCCAAATAAAAAATTGGAATATATCCACATAAGTCAATTTTTTATTTAAATAAGTCCAACATCACATTTAATATCTCTTACACCCCTTACCCATGCCATGCCTCAATTATATCCACTCATCCCCAAATGAATTTTTAATTCATTTTACCCTTCCCATGTGAATTTTTAATTCACACATATTCCATCTCACCCATACTCATTTAATTCACCCTTTTCCCAAAAATGAATATAAGATTCATATTTATTCCTAGTCCTCCATCCTCCAAGATGAAATCTAGGCCCTCCACATCATCTTCATCCTCCACCATTGATCTCCCAAATCAATCTCAACCCTTGGATCAAAACCTCTCCAAAATATCTATAAATACAACATCCTCCAACCCATTTTGGGGATCCAATTTTTAAGTAATGTTACCATGCCCAAATGTCTATTGAGCTAGCTTGTGAGTTGCAAATTAGGATAGAGCATTTCACATTTGTATACATCAACTAGGGTATATCTTAGGAGCTTTTGGGTGCAAAGCTTCTTTCTCCTTTGATGAGATTGGGTCTTCTTGTCGAGGTATAAAATTCTTGTTTGTATGCATTTAGTTTGTGTTTCACCTTCGATTTAGATTTCCTAGTCACGTTGGCATGCCCGGTGGGACCCGTAAGGTCCATATCTAATCTTTTTTTGTGAGTTTTTATGTTTGAGACGTGTTTTTGTAGGAGTCACACTATCTAACTACGCAGTGGCGCCATCTATGGCATATTTTGACACTATCTGTTGTTTTGGTGCTATCTAACAGAGCATTTTCTCTCTTAAAATTCACTCACCCATTCGTCTAATTTTTGGTCTTCATGTTGTTTTATAGGGTTATCTGCTCTCTGTTTTTGCAGGTAGCTTGAACAAAGAGGGGGAGGTCATGCCAAAATTTTATTAAGGACAAAACTTATATTTTGGCTTTCATTTTGTCTTGGTTTCCAGTCATTAGGCTAACAAGACTAAACAAGACCTCTTTTCTTTGTAGTCTAACCCTTTGTGTTGGTTAGGAAGACCTCTATTTTGTAGGATTGACAAGTTCAAGCTTGTATTAGTGCTATCAGCACCCAGAGCAGTGCTATTTGCAACTGTGACCAAACCCTTCAACTACACACGTAGTGGCGGCTTGTTATGTTCATATTAGTGCTATTTTTTGTTTTAGCACTTTTTGTGTATTAGTTTAGCTCTATTTCATGTTTTAGTGCCTTCTGTATAATTTGTTAGTGCTATATTCTATTTTGGTGCATTCTGTATATGGTTTTAGCACATCTTTGTAAATCACTACTATCTGTATGTATATCAGCGCTATTGTCTAGGGTGTCAGGTTTTTTTGTCAGTTTCTATCAGTAGCACCATTGCAGTCCGCAGTGGTGCCTTTTGGTCTCTATTTTAGTGCTATGTTTACAGGCTAACTTTGGGTTCTGTATAGGGACTGATAAGTTGTTTGCAGGTCATCACCATCATTTTATGGCCACTAACAAGTTTTTGCAGGGTGTTTATCTTTAGTTTAAAAAATGAACACTTCAATTGGTGCTTAAAAAGAACCCTTGCATGTTAGTTTAAAAACAAACATTTCAATTTGGTGCAATAAAATTGATCAACAATCAACAAACAAATCTTTGTGTGCCTTAGCTTAGACAAATTTTGAATTTGGTGCTCTAAAAATTCACAAGTGTTTTCCAACAAATCCATAAACATTTCAATTTTGGGCTTTAAAAAGAACCACAAAGTGCATCAATAACTCATTGGATTAAAAAGAACAACAATATGTATTTTTCACTCATCTAAACAAGAAAACAAATCAAATTTGTGTGAAGTGTTTTCATGATTATGTTTGTAGTGTGAAAAGTGTATGCTCTTCCCTCGCACCATTGGTGATCTTGGTAATCAAAAGCTTCTCACAACACTTGCATAAATCACCCCAAACATAATCCAAAGAACTAAAATGAACCTTGTTTAGTGTGATACAAGCACAAAATATGTATGCTCTCCCCTCGCATCCTTGTATGAACTTGGGGATCAAAAGTATTTTTGTGGTTGTGTTTCTTTTCTTAATCTTTAGAGGGCCTACCACCCCACTTTGAAAGGTGGGAATGACCCAAGCAGAAACAAGCTAAAGCCAAGCTCTTTCGAGTCGCTATATAAAATAATGTGTTTGTGATGAAAGTCACAAGCAACAGGTGTTGTTGTGTCATACTGACAACCAACCTCCCCCAAAACCCTCCAAGGCGTAACCCTTGGAGGCTGGGAGACTCCATAATGGAGAGTAGCATTGCCACACATATGGCTGCCTGAATGAATGCACTTAATACGAACCTTTACTTTAGCAAGCCAAAAACCTTCTATTTGTTGATGTAGAAGGGAAACCTTTGATGCGGCCTCGATTCATGCAGTTCTTAGCTGAGGTAGCAGGGACAATCCTAAGGTTTGGTGAGGGACAAGCCTTTTTGGAAACCCAGATCTTGGTATGCGTGAGAAATGAGTGCACTGTAAGGGGCAGCCGGTGCTACCAAGATCCTAGAGCTATCCGCTTTGAATAGGTGCAGCTAGGGGATTCAGCAAATACTATCCTATCTTTGCCTTAGGTTGTGCAAAGTGCTTGTTTAAGAAAATCACACTTCTTTTCACAAACAAAATCTTGGTTATTATGTGTTATTGAGTATAAATTATTTTCAAGAAACTTGCCAAGAGACAATAAAAATCATTTGATCAAACCTCATATTGAAACAAATCCAAATTTGACATCAAAATCCACCTTTTTCAGAGCCTCGACCAACACTGACCTGTTTCAACACCATCTCTATCTGCTTTTGATGCCATTTCACCTGTAGATTGGTGCTATTTGCAAATTGACTTGCCTGAGACTTGTTGATGACTGTTTTGATGCAATCATAACAATAAGTTAAAATTCACATATAATGAACTGAAACTATACTTGAAAGACAAGAAGGAATCATCTGTGATTCAACTAATCCCAAGTCTACAATGGTTCGGTTGGTCAAGTTTAGTTGGTCAATGTGAAGCTGTAATGTTCAAGGGGCCTTACGTAGTTTAGGGTTTGTTTCGATGTTTTAATGGACTAAGAATATGCAAAGAGGTCATAGATTTCAACAAGTATTCTGTTCATTTGCATAAAAGTGATACTGGGCTGCAAGTTTCAGAGGGTTTTTCTTGGATTTTTTGCAGCTTTCTTCATTATCTGTTTATGAAAACTGTCTACTTATAGCTCTGTTATGCATGCTTCTTCAAATTTGAGACAATTTCCTTTAGATTTCTACGTTTTCAGCTAAATATTTCAGATGGGTTGGGAAAAGTTAGAAAGATCTACTCTATACCTCATTTAATCTACCGAAGGATCTAAGTGTTTCTGTTATGCACTATGTAAATACCACAGTAATTTGATCAAATCCACAGTAAAAACCCTAAATGTAAGTTCTGAGCATTTTCACAAACATACATTTAAAATTGCAAGCTCTCAAAGAAGATATTTCAAAACACAAAGAAGAGCAGGAGAACACTCAGAAGATAGATGCAGAACTCCAGATTCTATTGTATCAGAAACGAATAGTCATACATGATTTACAATGTAAGAATGACTCTTAGTTTCATTGATCATACTACAGAGAACTTACAAGCTTTACAGATACAGTAAGGCAGCCAGACATTCCACGCGCACCTTACTGTAGACAAACAGGCGACCTCCTTCTTCTACCTCTAAACTATGCTAAGCTAACTTGCTGTGTTTTCCTAGAATCCCTGTGTGTAGGCCCTAAACATCCCTGTTGTAAAGTATTACAGTGTAGAGAGGCACAATATAAAGACATTCTGATTGTCCTCACTACAGCAAAAACCTAACTGAACCCCTGGTTCAAACCCCTGGTTACAACAATAAATACAGGTGAACCAGTTCTCAAAAATATCTCTGAGCAGTGTCAAATCTGGGCGAAATATTGCCCCTTCTGAGAAGTTCCGGCAGCTGGGCAATAACTTCTGTTTGTCTTTTGTGATAATACTCTCAGCTACAACCTTCCTCTTCACTTGAATGGCCTTGACTTTCGCACTTCATCCTTATCTTCTTGCTCCTGAGATTAGATCTTCTGCCTCCATGAGGTCACTGTGCTGACTTTCTAGCTGCTTCCTCAACTGCAAGCCTGCAAGACAAGACAAGCAATAAGTTTCACATTTATCATAAAAATAGCATGAAAATAAAATAAGCGTTTAAACCCAGGTGACTGCGCAAGATTGTGGAAATCGGATCAGAAATCCTCTCAAAACGCGTCCAAAAAATGCGTTCAGACTGCTCAAGATTCACGGGTCAACCATCGCTGACCAAGAAAATGCCAGAGGCGCCAAAAAAAACACTTTAAAATGTCCACCGCCTCATTTCCCGCCCATCGGCATGACCATCGCTGACTGAAAAAATACATGCTGGTCGATATACTTCATCATCATGATATTCCAGAAATATGATGTTCTCCCTCCTGAAGGTCCAGATGACATCATCATGATATTTCGCTTCTGCATATTGGAGAAAAGAACAACATCATCATCATCATGATGATGAAGAAGAATAGGAGGATATGGATATAATCATGCTGCCGAGGAAAGGAAGATGATGGTGACGTCATCATGATATTCGGGCTTCATTGAAATGCTAAGGATGACGTCATCATCATGTTCAGTTAAGATCAGGGGGATAATTATGATATCGGGTCACCTAAGGAGCATGATCAGGATGATGAAGTGAATATGACCCTTTCGCGGCCAAGGTAACCCTCTCGAAAGATCAGGATGATGATGAAGTCGTCAGGATATTTGCTTTTGTTGAACTTAGAATAAGACATCATCATCATCTTAGCAAACCGGATCATGCTTTGGAAATATCCTGTCGAATGGAAAATGTGATGATGATGATGATCAGGATATTTACTTCTTCGTTTATCAGGTCGGGATGACGTCATCATGATATCCGGGGCCTTCGTTAAATTTAGAACATGACGTCATCATGATATTTCGCCAACCGGATCATGTTTTTTAGAAAATATCATGTTGAAGGAAAATGTGATGCTGATGAGGATCATCAGGATATTCAAAAGGTCTTACTTCATCGGCAGGAGGACTTCACGAAATGTTAGGTGAATAAACAGGATCATGATGATCTTGGCAACAGGACAGGATAAAAATATGATGATGGCCCTCCTTATCGAATTATCATGATGACGTCATCATGATATTTTGTCTTCGAAGCACAAGGATGAGTTGAGGTCATCATGATATTTGCGCTAGGGTGATATTGTAAAAAAAAATGATCATGATGTTGAGGAATGCAATATCGACTTCTTTTGAATAGATAGGGTGATCATCATGATATTTCGCTAACCGGAGATCAGGAGGATATGAAGATGATGATCCTCTTCGTTGAATTATCATGATGATGATGTCTCCATTACTCAGCGAATTTCAGCGAATGACCCGTGAAAGATCAGGATGATGATCATGATGTTGCAAAAGGAGACCAGGAGGATATGAAGTCGTCATCATCATCTTTCAAACTTCAGCAAATATCATGATGATGACCCTGTGATAGGATTATAATACGCGCATGCAAATATGCCGATGATGAATTTTCTAAGTCAGGGTGATCTTATATTATCAGCATGATATTTTAATTTTAGGCGATGCAAAGATATCATGATGATGAAGCGATACAAAAACCGCTCGACGGGGGAACTTACCTTGACTTAAAGCCGACGTCATCATGATATTCGAACCTCAGGATATTATCGGGGGGGGTTCAAATATGATGATGATGTTGTTCTTCATGTAACCAAAACTGAGTTTACAATATGACCCTCCTAAAAAAAATCATGATGCTGCATAATGCGCATAAGGCCATTTGATGGGTAAAGGGCACTACCACCTAAAATTGACGTCCGGATAGCGCGACTGCATGATTTTTATCGAGTGATAGACCAAGATCATGATGATCCTATCAACATGACTTAGGATATAAAAATATGATGATCCTCCTGCGAATATCAGGTTTGACCAAAACTTTGACCGTGCATAACTTCCACATATGGACGAATTTTCAAGTGAAGTAAAAGGCAAACCTGCATGGAATTTCAAGCTCTTTCTAAATATGAGGTCACAGAAACAAAATATGAACTTTGACAAACTGACCTCATGATGATGACCAACCTGATGCAATATCATGATGATGATGCACCTGACCTTCATTTTTACCAGACCGCCAGAAAGCAGAAAAACACAAGCAGAAGCAAAAAGCAAAACATCAGCAGGGGTCCCCATTTTGCTAAGGAGCATAATGGGGCGTGTTGTGAACATCACAACAAGACTAGATAAAATTCTATTGTGATCTTTAGGACCTACTTTGCCATAATCCATAATCACCTTCCAAAAAATCTGTCAAATACCCCACTCCACTTTATCCAAATTTTTCCAATCATACCTTCATTTTGACCTTAGAGAATCAATCATTATCATTATCAAACCCTTTTCTATATCATAATCCACTCAACTTCATATCCATTCATCCTCATTAATCTTTGCATACCTTTTGGACCAAACAAACATCTTTGTCACAAGAAATTATTCCAAGATGCGTGGAGGGGAGTCGGTGCTACCAGAGCCTAGATCTACACACTTTGAGTATGCACAGCTAGAGGATTCAACAAATACTGTCCTATCCAGCCTAGGGTGTACTTATCTTGTGTCAAAAAGTCCAAACTCGCTCACCAAAAATATATCCAAAATCTTCCAAATCCAAACACCCATCAAAAAATTATAAAACAAAACTCGTCATCCCTTTGAGCTAAAGCTAGATCTAGATTTCATCTTTACATCATATTTTACTTGGAGAGTCATTAGTCAACCTTTCAAGTAAAATAATCATCCTTCTTTGTGTAAGGTCCTTAGTCTACCCCAAACAAAGAGAAACATCCATCTAGATCTTACTTGAGCTCATCCATTGACCTTTAAAATCCTTTTTCAAAAACATCATCTTAATCTCTCATACCAAACATCAAAATCAACATCAAAATCCCTTCCACCAAATCATCCTCAAGTAAACATCATCCATCATCTATCTTTTGGCCAAAATTTGTACAAAAAGTCAATACCGTCCACTCTTATCATCCTTAGATTAGCACCTTTTTTGAAAACTTATCGATCCTTCATCACACTACAACTCACCCTTTCCATCCCACTACCACATTCATCTTTGGGCCCAACAATTTAATCCAAATTCTCTAAGGTCTCCATCCCCATTTCACTCCACCTCTAAAATCAAATCCATCAACTTGCATGCCCATAACTAGATCACAACACAAGAAGAATCAAGAAATGGTAGAATCTGGACAATATATGGGCATAGGGATGCCAAATACCTATGACAACAACCTACCAATCAACTAAACACACAACCCACCTATGATCTTTCAAATCTCGACATACAACCCCAGTGAAAACCCCTTCCATTTCTTACAACCACCACCACCACCACAACTTAGCCAAGATGACCAAGATGTCTTGAACTTTACACAAGACACTGACAACATAGATTTGCTTGATAAAATCCTACAGTCAGATCCAAATAGATATCTTGATTACCTCCTCAAAATTGGTGCCCAACCACCCCACAACATGACATTGTCCCAACCATCCACCTCTAACATCACTCCTACCACATCCTCCCAACCATCTACATCAAACACCCAACCTATTGTCTCATAGACACCAACTCCCACCATATCTACTGCCACCACAAGCTCCAATGTTACCTCATCTATGATTCCCTATGAGGTTGACTCCCCACTATGAGAAAGGCCACAATGTTGTGATTGGTTGCAATTCCTGTGCTGGTGCATGAATGAGATCTCCATGTTGTTGACATGGTAGGCATTTTTTGATAAACTGATAGGCATCTCGTTCCATAGTTGGCCAATAGTATGTGGTCCTTAGGATCTTTTTAGAAAGAGTGGGTCCACTTGAATGTGCCCCAAAGATGCCTGCATGTACCTCTTGCAAGGCCACTTCAGCTTCCCTAGAGTCTAAACATCGTAAAAGCATCCCATCAAGACTCCTTTTGTATAAGGTATCTCCTACAAGGGTGAAGTGGGAGGCTCGGCGGATAAAAGATTTTCGTTGTGAGGTGGATAGGTTAGGAGGGATGATGTTATCATGGAGATACAGATAGGTTTCTTGATACCACGAGGATAGGGGACCAATGACTTTGCACACTAGCTCTGATTGAGGAACATCATATGCTGGGATAGGGAGTTCTTCTATCAGGAATTCGTAGCTCTTGCTATCTTTCTTCATGTCGACCAGGGATCCGATGGTGGCCATGGCGTCTACAGCTTTGTTCTTTAGCCTTGGGATTTGTTCGAAGTGGATGTCATTGAAATAGTCTTTGAAGTTATCGACCATCTTTTTATAAGGTAGGAGTTTATCATCCTTGGTCTTATACTCATTGTTTACCTGTCAGATGACAAGTTGAGAGTCTCCATACACTGTCAGCGTCTCAATTCTCCATTTGATTATCATTCAGAGACCTATGATAAGGGCTTCATACTCTACCATGTTGTTGGTACGTGGGAATATGATTTTGAATGACTTGGGGATTGTGTCACCTTGAGGGGTAACAAATAGGATGCCTGCCCTTGAGCCTCTGTGTGTGTATGATCCATCAAAGTACATTTTTGATGTTTCTATTACTGGTGTTATTTTCAAGATGGCTTCGTCAGGGAACTCTGCCAGTGTAGGATATTCTGCAAGAATGGGTACTTCAGTAGCTGATCAGTGATAACCTATCCTTTGATGGCCTTTCTCTCAGTATATTCAATGTCAAATTCCATGAGGATCATGACCCATTTTGTCATTCTCCCAGTAAGAGCAGCTATGTTCAATAGATACTTTAGTGGATCAATCTTGGCAATGAGCTTAGTTTTGTGATTGAGCATGTAATGTCTTAGTTTTTGTGAAGTAAAGACTAGGGCTAGACATGCTCGTTCAATTGGCGTGTAGTTTAGCTCATAGGAGATCGGAGTGCGGCTGATGTAATAGATGGTTCTTTCCTTTCCTTGCTCATCGTGTTGTGCTAATAAGGCTCCAATAGTTGCTTCTGTTGCTGAGATGTATAATAGGAGAGGTTCTCCTTGCCTTGGCAGAGTTAGAATAGGGGGATTAGCTAGATAATCTTTTAGCTCGTCAAAGGCAGCCTGACATTGAGTGTTCCAGACAAAAGCTGTATTCTTTTTGAGTAGATGTTGGAACAGTTGGCATTTATTGGCAAGTTGAGCAATAAACCGACGAATGGACTAGAGTTTCCCTTGCAGACTTCTTAGCTATTTTAGTGTTTTTAGAGGAGGCATTTCAATGATGGCCTTAACTTTTGTGGGATCTACCTCAATTCCCCTTCTGGAGACTATGTATCCCAACAGTTTTCTGGAGGCGACCCGGAAGACACATTTCTTTGGATTCAAGCAGACATTGTATTGCTCCAATTGGTTGAAGATCTTTGCTAATACATTCAGGTGTTCTTCCTGTGTCTTTGATTTTCCTAGCAATTCATCCACATAGTCTTCCATGATGTGGTGGAAAAAATCATGGAAGATGACAGTCATGGCTCGTTGATATGTGGCTCCAGCATTCTTTAGGCCAAACAACATTACCACCCAACCGTATGTCCCCCATGGACATATAAAGGTTGTCTTATGTTGGTCCTCTTCTATGATCCTGATTTGATTATACCCTGAGAAACCATCCATGAGGGATAACATCTCATGTCTATCGTAAGATCCACTATCATGTCAATGTTTGGTAACGGGAAGTCATCCTTCGGGTAGGCTTTGTTAAGATCTCAGAAGTCAGTGCAGCAGTGGATTCAGCCATCTGGTTTGGCTACTGGTATTAGGTTGGAAACCCATTCAGGATAATCAATTGGTTAGATGAACCTGGTGTCCAGTAGTTTCTTCAGTTCTACTTTGACTAGGAGGGCCACCTGGGGGTTCATTTTTCTAAGCTTTTGTTTCACTGGTTTTGCATCAGGGAGTACTGCAAGATGGTGGATGACCAAAGTGGGATCGAGCCCTAGCATGTCTACATAAGTCCATGTAAAATTGTGATTTCTATGTTTGAAGAAGGATAAAAAGTTTTCTTTCTCTTGTGTGCTAAGAGATTCTACCCTGAAAGTGATTTTCATCTCTTCTTCCATCCCAAGATTCATCTCCTAAGCTGGCTCTACCATGATGGATGATCTGTCAGGATATACCTTGTCTATCTCTGGAAGGCCCATGATTCCATCTCCTGGTACCTCGTGGAGGTTTTCACTAGGAGATACGTCCTTTATTTTTACTTTTTTGGGATCTGACACTGCCGCAGAATGGTTTTCACCATCAGATCCATGTTTGATTTTTATATTTTTATGACTAGAAGTAGGGGTTGTTTCCCCAAAATAGGTAGACGTATCAAGTTCCATGATGTATCCTACTCTATGATCTCCCAGGGGGAAGTGATCTCTAACCCCCATCATTTCAGCAATGGCTTCATCATTTGGTGCTATGTTGAAGACAGGAGGTCCCCATTGGTCCCAGTCTATAAGGTTTGGGTATACAAGGGTTAAGTCATTGGATGAAGAGGCTAGGGTGGTGACTATGTATATGGTACATATGGATGAGTCGAAGAAATCGGTGAAATCACTAAAGGAATCTTGATGGCCCATTTCATTGACATTATCGACTTCAGGGGAGACCGTAGTGACCTTGGCTAGGATACATTCACTAGTAGTGATGATACATTATCGTTGACCATATCCTAACCCTTGGGTACAAGGATTTTTTGTTACTTGGACTAGTTCCACGATCCCTTGTTCATGAAGGCTGATACCACCTTGTCCTTTATAGCCCATATTTTTGACAATTCTTGACCCTTTACCATAGATCTATGTTGGTGTTGTGGGAACTTCTTTCTTAGGTTTCTTTATCTTTATATAGCCAGGATGATATGTCTTCAAGCACATCTTGATCAAGGAGATGTTTCCTCTCAAAGATAGGTGATGGTTTGCATTTGATGACAACTGTATTGGCTACTTCTTTCTGTGGGATGCCGAATGTTTTAGGGTTGGGTAATGTACCTACACAATAGGTACCATGTAGGTTGTATTCCCCACATCCCATGTCGCTAAGCTTGATCTTGACATTGGGTGGTGGAGGTGTTTGGTTTGAAGTGGTGGCAATGTTGGCCGGGTTGATGTATGAGGTGGAAGTTGTGGGATTGGCTTTGGTGATGGCTTTGTTATATGGACAGAAGGTGTGGTCATGGCCCTCCAAGAAATTACAATATTGGAAGGGGTGGGGATCGACATAGATAGTTACTTCTATGCCGTTGTGAGGGAACTTTAAACATTGATGGAATATGGAGGGGACCGCTTGCATGGCATGGATCCATGGTTGGCTGAGAAGAATGTTGTAGGGAAGATCAAGATCAAGGACCTGACATTTTGTCTCCATTATCTTTTGTCCCACTTGGATAGGGAGCATGATAGTACCCTCGGAGAGTCATTTAGTGTCATCATACCCTTTGATTGTTATGCATTCACTGGTGTCTACAACCACATCCAAGTATCCCAAGTGTTTTAGTAATTTAAGAGTGCATATGTTTAGGCTGGAACCACCATCTATTAAGACTCTCTTGATGGTATGCTTGTGGATGCAGACTTTGATGTGTAAGGCATCATTATGTGAGTGTTGTGAAGTAGGAAGATCCTTTTCTGAAAATGTGAGGTGATGAGGTGCAGTGATATGGCCCACCATGGCTTGGAATTGATTCACATTCAGGTTGGCAGGAACTTGGGTTTCCAAGAGTGCTTTGTCAAGGATGTCTTTATGGAGAGGTGATGTGCAGAGTAGCTCAAGTATGGAGATTTGTGCAGGGGTCTTTCCTATATGTTCTAGGAGGTTGTACTGATTGGTAGGTGATGGACATGTGATTGGATGAGTGGTAGGGAGTCTGATGTGGATACGGGAGTTTGATCAGTGGTAGGGGCCATACGAATGGATACGCAGCCATGCAAGTTGTGATAGTACAATTAGGTGCTTGAGCCCGAATGGTGATTGTGTTGACATAGTTAGAAGATAGTTCTATCTGCCCTACGATAGAGTCATAGGATACGGGAGGTGGGATGACGTTGTAGGCTTGATTGGATGAGGAGGCTTTGTTATGATTGAGCAGTGGATCCTTGTAAGCTCCTAGATTAGCATTAGGTGATGGGTGGGTGTTTTTCTCAAGATTGACTTTGTTCTGATTGATGAGGTCTTGCACACGATGCTTTAACTTCATGCAATCAGCGGTCTTGTGGCCCACAATGCGTTGGTAGTCGCAATAGTCATTTTTGTTATACCACATGGCTTTTAGCTCACTCTCTTGGTGCAGTTTAATAGGTGGGAGAGTGATCAAACCTTTCATTAGACATCTATCGAGGATATCCTCAATTAGTTCCCCTAAAGGTGTGAATTGTCTTCAAGGTTTGTTTTGTTTAAGTTGCCCCCTTTGGGTATTTACATTGGCGGTATACGTATTTGAGGGTGTTTGATTCTGTACATGTTGGATGGCTTTCATATTAGTGACACCATCATTCAAGGTGTTTTTGTTCTTTCCCCAATAGCATGGCTTTCCGTTTCATTGTGTGTTGTTGTTTGTATTAGGGACATTGATATTGAGTTTGTTGTTGTTGTTGTTGTTGCTGTTGGAATTGTTGTCATATAATTTGATCAAGCCCTTGGCAATGAAGGCCTATTCTATGGTAGTACCTTTGTCAATGAATTCTTCAAAGGTAGATGCACAAAGGATATGTAAATGGAACCCTATTTCTTGATTGAGGTTAGTCACAAATATGGTGACGAGTTGTTTTTCAAGAATTGGCCAAGGGAGTTTGCTTGCTAAGCTTCTCCACCTTTGCAAGAAGGAAGTGAAAGATTCTCCACCTTTTTGTTTTGTGTTGCAAAGGTCTATCATAGATATTTCATGCTTGAAGTTATAGGAGAAATGATTGACAAATTTTTCCGCGAGCTCAGGGAAAGACCTAATGCCCAGGGGAAGATGTACGAACCACTCAGTGGCTTGACCACTGAGGATTCTTGGAAATAGTCTCATTAGATATGTATCGTTGTTTGAGACTTCTAAGCAAGTGAGGTGAAACTCCCTAAGATGATCCCTAGGGTCTCCCTTTCCCTTGTATTTGTCAAATTTGGGCATTTTAAAATTTTTGGGGAAAGGGGGCATGTACAATCTCCAATCAAATGGATAGGGACAAATATCCTCAAAGGAATAATGCTTGCATTTGCCCCCAGTTTGTATATCATCTACCTTTTGAATCAAGGCATGTAAAACGCTTGTGAGATCCAGGGTTGGTGGCGGTTGAGGTGTGTAGGTTTACTGATGGATGAGGTGTTGGAGATTGGGTGGGATTTGATGTTGGAGGTTTTGGGAGGTTATGTTTTAGTACTGTGGGGTGGTGTTTTTGTTGAGTTGTGCGAGGTGTTGTTGGTAGGCATGGATTTGTTGGAGAATATGAGGAGGTATTTGAGGATTGGGATTATGATGTGTTGATGATGCTATGGGGTTTTGTATATATGTAAGATGAGATGGATTGACATTGGATGGGTTGACATTGGATGGATTGATATGAGATGCATTGACGTTAGATGGGTTGGCTGTGTTGTAAGATGGTTGTGAAAATAATTGTCGCATGTAGGCTATGGTTTGAGGGTTGAGTGGAGGCATGCTTGTGGAGGTACTTGTATGTGCGAGGTTCCCTTGGATGCCTAAGGTGATTTGTGGAATGGAATATTTTACATTAGTTGTGGTTGTGGATGTAGTGATGGATTAGGAGGTGGTAGGATTGGAGACACATTGCGCTACTACATAAGATAGCGCCAAAACACTAAACACATGCGACAATCCACCTCTAGTCTACCCTAGCAAATAGCACCAATCCAGAGGGTGGCACTATTCTACATACTTTTGGTGCTACATGATCTTACGATAGCGCCACAATCCCAAAACCCAATTCCTGAACACAAAAAATGTGAAAAAATCAAAACATTACAAAGCCAGGGTTAGGCCCTACCTGGGGTCTAGCCTCTGGTACGTGGCTAAATGATCATAAATGCTCATAAATGTGTGTGAGTTGTAGGAATTGGGGGTTGCGCTCTGCCATCTCTCCTTTGCTCCTTCTTCTTGCTAGGTCAATGTGTGCAAATGTGGCATCCTTAGGGCCCACTAGTCTAAATATAGTAAGCCATGTCATCCTTCCGCCCATGCTTTTTCCCCTCCAGGGTGTTGATCACAACCTTTTTCCTCTGTTTTTCTTCCTGTCATCTTCTTTTTCCATCCTCTATCCAACTTTCACTCTCGTCATGTCCTTTCAAGAGGTTGCCCTAATTTTTTTTTATTTTTTCCGCCGACCTCTCAAGGTGGCATCCTTCACCCATCTTATTCCTTCTTGGTAGCTGGGGCATATTTTTCTTTGACCTTGTTGACTTTTTCCCAGACTGGATGCTTATTCCCAGATTTCCCTACAAGGTAGCCATCAGTGATCAACAGGATCTCTGGGCCAGGGGCCAACAGTGTAGGAGATAGACTCTGTATTTTATCTCCTCTTCTTCTTCAGGCTCTGTAAAACCTAGGGGGGTATTCCCTACTCAACATCCATGAAGATATGCATACAAAGGCTGGGATGCTGACAGAAAGCAGATAACTCCTCCTGTAAGTAGACCAAAACTGAAAGATAAGAGCAAAGGGGCTAGCTTTGGGCCTATTTGCAGTTGTAGACAGAGGACTGAGGATCCTAAAACTAATTCTAATGTCCTAAAGATTGTTTTAGATTTAGATTTTGATTTATAGTTTGGATGCAAAGCTGGACATGGTTGTAACACAAACACAAAGCAAGATTGGTGCCTATCCAGGGCTTGGAGTTAGTAGACATACACCTGTGAATGATCAGCATGAACAACTAAAACTAGATTTCAGGGGGATATATGTGATACCTGCCTTACAGATATCTCCCAATACAGAGTGTTAAGTTATCTCTACTTATGGCATCCCTACTGCAGTATACCCTTCCCAATGTTCAACCTGAAAACAATTTAATCTACCCCTTGAGCAGAAGTTAAAAGATCAGACATTCAACATAGGAATTCTATGCTCTAGAATCTAAACATTACCCAAATATCTAGATTCAGAAGAAGAATACATGCAATACTGGAGACAGAATTAACAAAACACATGCTAAGATAGCATTTCTCATATAAGATTAATCATGAAATCAGTGGGTTCATGCCAAAAACATACAACAAGAGATACATAAACTCACAGGTTAAGCTGTACAGAGCAACCAGATCAGCTTGTTTTGAATTACAGAGCCAAAAATCTTCAACTTTTTACCACAAATGAGTAACACTTCCTGCTTATAACAGCCAGGTAGTGTACCACAGCAATTAATTACATGGTTGACCAAAAATCCTGCCAGATACACAGTATCAGAAAAATGGCGCTTAACGCATTACCAGATTGGCGCCCAAACATGAATGCAGCAGGTAGGGGAGGAGACAGGAAGAAACCTCGAGCCTTGCGCCACTGTCCGTTGATGTACACCTTTAATCGGGTACCAGATCCGCCCATACCTCTGCAACCTTCGCCATTAATGGCGCACCAACCCGCGGCCTCGGGAAGACGTCAAACTGCGCATCGCAACCATTTCCCGCCAAGATTCATCGTCATGATATTTGAAAATATGCAGGATATCAATTATCCCACATGCACCCTGCGGCGACCTTTTCAACACTTTATATACTAGGCCACGAGCATATATAACATCGGTGCTTTTTCTCCTGACGACACTAGTATAAGACTTCATCATCATCCTCCAACAGCATGATATCCTGTCGCTTGAAATATCACCCTGACGTCAGCATCATATCGCAATATAACCTGCATGATAATCACCTTCATTGGCACAACCTGATCCATCAGAGGAACATCCTCCTGCTTAGCCGATGAACATCCTAATGACGTCATCGTCATATCCGGATGATGTCATCATCATATCTGCCTACTGCGCACCTCCTCATATCCGGATGATGTCATCATCATGTTTGCAAATATCGAGGGATCTTCACAAGATGATCAGTGTTAGAAATATGACCCCCCCGGACCTTGATGACGTCATCATCATATCGACATCAGGATGATATTCAGAAGATAACCGGATATTTGGAAATATCATCCTGATGCACAAATATCATGCTGCACTGTAGCTCCACTATAAGATCGGGGTGATAGATGAATATGATGATGCTTGAAAAGATCACCCCCACAAGATAATGCACGAAGCCGGTAGGCGGATATCTCCTTGATATCAGCATCATCATGACGCTGGAACAAACATACATCCGGGTGATATTCAAAAATGAAAATATCACCCCCTCCTTCGGAAATATCATGATGCAGATAGGCAGAGAAATAGATATCACCCCGACATAAGAATGACGTCAGCATCATCAGGATGATAAAACAACGAACATGAAGTGATACAACAACATCAGGATGATATTGACTAAGATCATCCTGACGTTCAAAATATGATGACCCCAGTAAATATCGGGTCACACTTAGAACTCTTCAACAACATCATCAGGATGATCATAACCAAGATCACCCGATGATAAAAATATCACCCCGGCGAAATATCATGCAGGCAGAAAATATGATGACCCTCGCAAGCAACATGGTGATAACTGGAAATATGATGATGATGATGACGACCCTTAAGAAAAAACAAGTCAGGTCGAACAACTCAAAGAATAACCCCCTCAGAAGATCGGGGTGACATCATCATCATAAAAGGGCAAGGTGATAATTGGAAGATCACCGGATACTTGAAAAATCACCCCCGCAAGCAAATCAGGGCACACTGTAGCTCATCAGCAGGATCAGGATGATATCCAAACATCACCCGATGATAAAAATATGATGATCCTGATGAAAAACAAGCCGACAGAAAACATGATGATGCTGACCACCATTGAAGACAAGATGATGATGATGATCTCCTCCTCAAAGAAAATATGATGCTGCAGCTGAAAAATGTCGAGGAGGTCCAACACTTAGGAAAATGGGCAAGAAGATATAGGGTTCAAATGAGGAAACCCCCTAAACATGAAAAAACAACCCCCAGGTCAAAAAGAGTGCTAACACTGGCTCCGAATGGGGACATGCAGGTGAAAACCTGCAGCGAGAACCAGATCTCCGGGCAGACCAGACAAAAAACCAAAAAGCATGAGCTGTACAAGGCATTTACACTACATACATGTTTTTACAAATGTGCACAGCAACAAGTCATTTATGCAAAATAGAACTTAAGGAATTGGCCATGCACAGGCAATTCCAGAACTTCACCATCTAGGGCCTGGAGGAAATAAGAATCCTCCCCATGAGCACTGCAAATCTGATATGGGCCCATCCATAAGGGTTCAAATTTACCATGTTTACCCTTTTCTTGACCTTTTGCATTCCAAATGAGCACCAGATCATTGACTTGAAACTTCCTTTTTGTAGTTCTCCTGTCAAACTGATATTTCACATCTTGTTGTCTTTTGAGATTGATCTGGTGGGCTTTCCTTCTGTTTTCATCCAATGCAACCAGCTGATTCACCCTTTCTGTCATGGAATCTTCAATCTCCTCATCATTTTCCTGAATGAATCTGTAAACTGGTAGGAGATTGTTTATGGGCAATCTAGCTGATGCACCATATATTAGCTCAAAGGGTGACATCCCAATAGCCCTTTTTACTGTCACTCTGTCAGCCCATATTGCTAAGTTCAATTTTGAGTCCCAAGCTCTCTTATTCTTGTCCAGTATCCTCCTGATAATTTTCATGATGCTTTTATTGCTTGATTCTGCTTGACCATTCCCTTGTGGGTGATATGGTGATGTATATGATAGATTTATCCCATACTTGTTGCAAAAATCAACAAATTCACCTGATCTGAAGCACATAGCATTATCAGTGACTATCTTGAATGGTACTCCAAACCTGATGATAATATTTTCTAGCATGAAATCTGTCACCACCTTACTTGTAGCTCTCTTAGTTGGAATGGCCTCAACCCATTTGGTAAAGTAATCAGTTGCCACCAAAATCCAACTGTGTCCCCCACTTGATTTGTCTGCAATTTCCCCTATGAAGTCAATTCCCCATTGCTGAAATGGAGCATCCACGGTTACAGTTCTGAGGGGTAAAGCACCATCATATTTCAGCTTTCCTAAAAATCTTTGGCAAGGGTCACACTTCCTTACTAACTTTTGTGCATCTGAAAAGAGAGTGGGCCACCAATATCCTGCTCTGAGAATTTTATGAGCTGTTGTTTGGGCAGTATAATGTCCACCACACAATCCTTTATGCATATCAATCAAAACATTGTTAGCCATATCCTCATCCACACATCTCAGCAGCACACCATCAGGGTTTTTCCAGTATAGCTCACCTTGAACAATAACATACCTGATTGCATGTAACTTTAAAGTCCTCTTTTGACTGTCACTGAAATGGGAAGGACAATTCAGATTTTGCAAGTAGTAGATAATATCCTTGTACCATTCAGATCCTGATACATTTACACTCTCATCTTGGACTGCATTAACTTGGCATGCTTCCAAGTTTGACTGTGCCATCATCTTGGCTAATCCTTGTCCTCTTATCAACTTGGTAACTTGTATGTCTATGTTAAACTCTTGCAGTTTGTTTATCCATCTGCACCTTCTTCCAGTCACCTCCTGCTGAGTGAAAATGTCTTTGACTACTGCATGGGGTACATATGCAATTATATATGATCCTACCAAGTATGGTCTGAAACTTTTGATGGCTCTGACTAGTGCATATGCCTATTTTTCCATAATATCATACTTCAACTCAGAGGCCTGCAAGGACATACTGAAGAAAGCGATGGGCTGTTCAAAACCATCTTCGTTTTTCTATAGCAAACATGCAGCAACAGTATGAAAGGAAGCAAATGAAAATACTTGGAATGGCCTAGAAAAATTAGGAGATTTAAGAACAGGGGCCATCTTGATTGCCTCTTTGATACTCTGAAATGATTCTATTGCTTCCCTTTCCCAGTTGACAGTTGCATCCTTCTTCATCATCTTGGAAATGTTCCTTGTGGTTTCTGCAAAGTTGGGAACAAATCTCCTAACAAAATTTATCTGTCCAAAGAAGGACTAAACTCCTTTTACAGTTTTTGGCATTTGAATTCTGTCAATAGCAGCCACTCTCTCTGGATCTATCCTGACTCCATCCTTGGAAACAATATGTCCCAGGAGCTTTCCTTCAACTACCCCAAAGGCACACTTCTTTGGATTTAAAGAAATACCATACTCTAGTGCTCTTATGAAAATCTGCTCCAGATGTAAACAATGCTGCTCTTCTTTCTTTGAGTAAGCAGTCAAGTCATCCTAATATACAGCCAGGATTGAATCAATCAGCCCTGCAAAAGCAACATCCATTGCTCTTTGAAATGTAGCACCTGCATTGGTTAGTCCGAAGGGCATTCTAACATACACATAAGTTCCCCATGGAGTGGTAAAGGCAGTCTTATACTGTTCTGATTCCTTTACCTTCACCTGATTATAACCTGAAAATCCATCCATCATGGATAAGAGTTCACAACCAGTCACTCTCTGCAACATAGCTTCCATATTAGGCAGTGGATAGTTATCCTTTAAAGAGGATACATTCAAGTTCCTGAAGTCAACACAAAGCCTAATATCACCATTCTTTTTTCTGACTGGGACAAGGTTAGACACCCAAGTTGAATGCCTGATTGGCACAATTATTCCAGCTTCCCTGGGCCTTTTGAGTTCTTCTTGCATCTTGGGAGCTAAGGTAGGATTAATAGGTCTTTGCTTTTGTCTAAATGGCTTAGCTCCAGGCTTCAATGGGATCTCATGCTGGAATAAATCTTCCCTATAGGCTTTTAGGTCCTCATATGACCAAGCAAAAACATGTTTATACCTTTTCAGTAATGCAATCAGCATACTCCTAATGTGTGGTTTGAGCTGTTTACCAATGTATACCTTCTGAGGGGCCTAAGATGTCCCCAAATTTATCTCTTCTAAATCTTCCTTATTTGTGGGAGATGTCCTTGTGACCAGTTTATCTCTACTGTCAAAAGCTCTTTCCAAAGCTACCAACCCTCTAGGGATTTTATTAGTCTTCAATTGAATTATCTCTTTTCCCACAAGAGTTTCTTTTCCATCTATAGTCTCTACAAAAGCTTGGAAATCAATTTCTTGATTCTCATATTCATCTATGCAGTGCAAAAATTTCAACAAATCCCTATCATCATTAAACACTTGCCAACTGCATATATTTTCTGGTACTGCAGGCCTAATTTTAACTTCTACATTTGTAACATCTGACAGAGTGATGTCATCTGGCCTTATTGCAACATTGGCTAAGAAATCAGCCATAACATTCTTTGACCTCTCTACCCAGCCTATTGAAAATGCATCAAATAGTTCAATGGTATCCCAAACAGCATGCTTGTATTGTTTCAATCTTTTGTTTTTTGAAGCATACTTATCTATAATTTGGGATACAATCAGCTCAGAATCCCCAAATACTCTTAACATTTTAATTCCATGTTTGAGAGCAATATTTAGGCCTAAGAGTAAAGCCTCATATTCTGCAATGTTGTTTGTGCAATCAAACCTCAGCAAGAAAGAGAATTTGAGGAGCTTACCAGTTGGAGACAGGAAAACAACTCCAGCTCCAGAGCCTTCTTTTGCACAAGCTCCATCAAAAAACATGGTCCACAAACCTCGCTGATCCAATTCTTCAATGCAGGCATTTTTCTTTTTATCTTCTGTATCATCTGAGACAACCTTGAAGTTATCACAGTCAGTGTCTACAAAGAATACCTGTTCCTCTGCTTCTTGGTCTTCCACTGTCTCTGATGATCTTTGTTCTCTGATTAGCTTAACATCCCTGCCATTCATTGGAATCATGGCATATGACAGGTCCAGCTGCATACTTCCACCAATTAGTGCTGCCCATCTTCTTGACAACAACATACCATACTGTGGCTTGATGTCAACCACTGTTATATTCATTTTATATCTCTTTTCAGGAAATGCTGCCAGTTTGAAATCTACATCCTTCATGATTCCAATAACTGGTACCTCTCTGGCATCCATAGCATAACATTTTCCACATGCCTTGTCAATTTTCAATCCAGTTTGTTGCATGATGGCCAAAGGCATGACATTTGTAGATGCTCTAGAGTCAAGCATACAATTTCTAATTATTTTTCCATTTATAACCAGGGAAACATAAAATGGTTCCACCTGTGAAGGACACTTTGTCATAGTCACTCCTAAATAGACTTCAGGAGTCTCATCTTCTTCATTACACATGACATGTTTTTCACCCTGGGTCTGAACATTTTGTTTAGCTTGAAAAGGTACCCCTGAGATTAGGGATATTGTCCTATTCTTGATTTCTTCCACTTTCATGAGTTCCATAAGTGGAACAGAGACTTTTACCTGAGAGAGGACCTGAGCTATATCAAATGGAGCATGATTTTGTATAACAGTTGTAGCTTGCTCCACAATCTTGTTTTTATCCTGAGCTGATTTAGCTTTTACTTTCATAGTTCCCTGATCATCATTCTTGTCTTGGGAACCTTTACTTTGATCTTCAGCCTGAGGGATTTTGTTTTCTGGTCCTTGAGATTCATGACCTGTTCTATGTCTAAAATTCTATTTATTATTTACCCACTGCCTTTTTTGTGGTTCAATTCCTTTATGACCATGCACTAGCTGACCTGCAGAAATATCTTCTGGCTGATGTGGGCTGCCTACTTGATTTTTACCTCTGAGATTGTAGTTGCTTTTGACTTGAGCAACTACTGCAGCTGTGAAGGCTCTAATTTCCTCATCAGAAGGTTGTTGTAGGTTACTCAGAAAATTGTGTGAGCTCTGAGCATACACATAGTTATCTTCATTATCTTCATCATATGGGAACTGTTGGCAGGCCTGAATTTGATGATCTGTATTCTCATCAGCATCATAAAAAGTGTATCCATTACCTATGGACATCATATTAACATCATCATCTTGCACATGATGTGGCTCATTGCATTCATTACAAGATGTAGCATTATCATACAAGGATTGAGCAATCATACACTGTGACTGTGAATGTGGCATCTGACAAATTATACACCATGGAGCATCATCAACAATATTTATAGCTTTCTTTAGAGGATCAGGAGTTTCTTTGACATGTTGAGCTCTCTGATTTGTGTTGTTACGTGGGAATACAGGCTTACCATCATGCCAATTGGTGTTATAAGGCATATCATGCAATGATGGCCTCTTTTCCTGCCTTTGATAGACTTGCCTATCAGGACCCATTCCTTTTTCACTTCTAGCTAATCTATAGCTTAGGTCCTTAACAACATTTGCCAATTTGTCTATCTTATTTTCAGGGGCAGATGTATTACCTTGAGTGTTCTGAGGCTTGTTTGGATTCTGCATAATTTTTACATCATCCCTTCTATTTGTCTTGCCCGATGCTTTCCTGTTGTTTTCAATATTCACTGCAATTCTGAAAGCATCCTTGAGAGTAGCAGGACCTTTATCTCTTAATCCATATGCAGTTTTTGCATCAAAGGCATTGATATACAATATTATGCACATTGGTTCATTTGGCCTCATGTGATGTGGCAATTTGTTTAACACTTTAGTAAATCTTGCATTAAAATCTGCAACCTACTCATTTGACCCTTTAGTGATACTGGTGAACTCATTTACAAAAAAGCTAGGGTCAGTTTTGTCACCATATTGCTCCTTGAACATCCTCTTAAAATCATCCCATGATGAAATACTCCGGTCAGGCAGATTCTTGTACCATTCTCTTGCCTCATCTATTAAGGATTGCATGAATGACTTCATGAAAACATCCTCATGTTCAACCTCAAAGTTATCCATGACATTTTGAAAGGCTTTTAGATGATCTTCTCCTGACACTGTGTTGTTTCCTAAAAATTTAGGCACTTGCAGCCTCAGATGCTTGTCAATGGGGTTAGGATACCCAGGAATACCATCAAACACCAGCTGTCTGAATCTATCTAACTGCATGGGCTATCTGTTTAACTGATTAACATTAACATTTCTGTTTGCATTTTGGTTTCTTACATTGTTCAGTGGTATCCTAGTATCATTCACATTTTGTCTCTCATCATTATGCTGATGTTGCACTTCATTTCTTTGATGATGTCTCTGCACATTTGCATTCTCTAGGGTAGGAACTGAATCATTTTGGGCAGTTCTTAAGGCTTGCACTTTCTGCTTCATATCATCTCTGATTTTCATGGCTTGTAGATATTCTAGTTCTGCTCTTAGACTTCTGATTTCTTCAGCTAACTGTTCATCCTTAGGCCTGGAGGTAGATGGTCTCATACCATTCTGGTCATCATCTTCATCATCTCTCAGAGACTCTGCCTCTTCAAACCTTTCACTAGGGTCTAGAAATGGGCGTTCTTGGAACACCTCTGACCTCACTCTCATGCTACCACCCTGTTGCCTCTCATATGCACCTTGAATATCAGCTTCTGCATTTGAAAAGTAAGGCACATGCTGTCCTGATGGCCTAGGGTTATCTTGTACATCATCATTTTTTCTGGGGGAACCCTAATGACTAACTGAGACAGCTCCCTTTCTTCTGTACATTATTCTTCTTGTTACTGGTAACTCTTTAAATAAAGGATTTTGTTGGGATCTTCTCCCCTGCATATAAATTTTACTTTGACCGGTTGGGAGATTACTTCGGAGTCGCCACCTATTACTAGGAACTATTTTCTTTTGAAAACCAGGGTTCTTTCACAAAGTCCCCAGCAGAGTCGCCAATTTCTGTTGACTTTTTCCCAGACTGGATGCTTATTCCCAGATTTCCCTACAAGGTAGCCATCAGTGATCAACAGGATCTCTGGGCCAGGGGCCAATAGTGTAGGAGATAGACTCTGTATTTTATCTCCTCTTCTTCTTCAGGCTCTGTAAAACCTAGGGGGGTATTCCCTACTCAACATCCATGAAGATATGCATACAAAGGCTGGGATGCTGACAGAAAGCAGATAAGTCCTCCTATAAGTAGACCAAAACTGAAAGATAAGAGCAAAGGGGCTAGCTTTGGGCCTATTTGCAGTTGTAGACAGAGGACTGAGGATCCTAAAACTAATTCTAATGTCCTAAAGATTGTTTTAGATTTAGATTTTGATTTATAGTTTGGATGCAAAGCTGGACATGGTTGTAACACAAACACAAAGCAAGATTGGTGCCTATCCAGGGCCTAGAGTCAGTAGACATACACCTGTGAATGATCAGCATGAACAACTAAAACTGGATTTCAGGGGGATATATGTGATACCTGCCTTACAGATATCTCCCAATACAGAGTGTTAAGTTATCTCTACTTATGGCATCCCTACTGCAGTATACCCTTCCTAATGTTCAACCTGAAAACAATTTAATCTACCCCTTGAGCAGAAGTTAAAAGATCAGACATTCAACATAGGAATTCTATACTCTAGAATCTAAACATTACCCAAATATCCAGATTCAGAAGAAGAATACATGCAATACTGGAGACAGAATTAACAAAACACATGCTAAGATAGCATTTCTCATATAAGATTAATCATGAAATCAGTGGGTTCATGCCAAAAACATACAACAAGAGATACATAAACTCACAGGTTAAGCTGTACAGAGCAACCAGATCAGCTTGTTTTGAATTACAGAGCCAAAAATCTTCAACTTTTTACCACAAATGAGTAACACTTCCTGCTTATAACAGCCAGGTAGTGTACCACAGCAATTAATTACATGGTTGACCAAAAATCCCGCCAGATACACAGTATCAGAAAAATGGCGCTTAACGCATTACCAGATTGGCGCCCAAACATGAATGCAGCAGGTAGGGGAGGAGACAGGAAGAAACCTCGAGCCTTGCGCCACTATCCGTTGATGTACACCTTCAATCAGGTACCAGATCCGCCCATACCTCTGCAACCTTCACCATTAATGGCGCACCAACCCGCGGCCTCGGGAAGACGTCAAACTGCGCATCGCAACCATTTCCCGCCAAGATTCATCGTCATGATATTTGAAAATATGCAGGATATCAATTATCCCACATGCACCCTATGGCGACCTTTTAACACTTTATATACTAGGCCACGAGCATATATAACGTCGGTGCTTTTTCTCCTGACGACACTAGTATAAGACTTCATCATCATCCTCCAACAGCATGATATCCTGTCGCTTGAAATCACCCTGATGTCAGCATCATATCGCAATATAACCTGCATGATAATCGCCTTCATCGGCACAACTGATCCATCGGAGGAACATCCTCCTGCTTAGCCGATGAACATCCTGATGACGTCATCGTCATATCTGGATGATGTCATCATCATATCTGCCTATTGCGCACCTCCTCATATCCGGATGACGTCATCATCATGTTTGCAAATATCGGGGGATCTTCACAAGATGATCAGTGTTAGAAATATGACCCCCCCGGACCTTGATGACGTCATCATCATATCGACATCAGGATGATATTCAGAAGATAACCGGATATTTGGAAATATCATCCTGATGTACAAATATCATGCTGCACTGTAGCTCCACTATAAGATCGGGGTGATAGATGAATATGATGATGCTTGAAAAGATCACCCCCACTAGATAATGCACGAAGCTGGCAGGCGGATATCTCCTTGATATCAGCATCATCATGACGCTGGAACAAACATACATCCGGGTGATATTCAAAAATGAAAATATCACCCCCTCCTTCAGAAATATCATGATGCAGATAGGCAGAGAAATAGATATCACCCCGACATAAGAATGACGTCAGCATCATCAGGATGATAAAACAACGAACATGAAGTGATACAACAACATCAGGATGATATTGACTAAGATCATCCTGACGTTCAAAATATGATGACCCCAGTGAATATCAGGTCACACTTAGAACTCTTCAACAACATCATCAGGATGATCATAACCAAGATCACCCGATGATAAAAATATCACCCCGGCGAAATATCATGCAGGCAGAAAATATGATGACCCTCGCAAGCAACACGATGATAACTGGAAATATGATGATGATGATGACGACCCTTAAGAAAAAACAAGTCAGGTCGAACAACTCAAAGAATAACCCCCTCAGAAGATCGGGGTGACATCATCATCATAAAAGGGCAAGGTGATAATTGGAAGATCACCGGATACTTGAAAAATCACCCCCACAAGCAAATTAGGGCACACTGTAGCTCATCAGCAGGATCAGGATGATATCCAAACATCACCCGATGATAAAAATATGATGATCCTGATGAAAAACAAGCCGACAGAAAACATGATGATGCTGACCACCATTGAAGACAAGATGATGATGATGATCTCCTCCTCAAAGAAAATATGATGCTGCAGCTGAAAAATGCCGAGGAGGTCCAACACTTAGGAAAATGGGCAAGAAGATATAGGGTTCAAATGAGGAAACCCCCTAAACATGAAAAAACAACCCCCAGGTCAAAAAGAGTGCTAACAGACCTAACACCATTTCCCTCCTAGGTCTTGACGCCACGTCAAAGAGGGGCAAATGTAGACACCTAAAAATATCTTTATCATCAAACTAACTCCTGACATCCCTAAAGATACTAATTTCCCTTCTAATCAATTAATTAATTTTTTATTTAATTAATTATCCCTTCATCACCTAATTTTTCATCATTTTATCCCCAACAATTGAATTAATTCCATTAATTCAATAGTTCAAACTTTAGCCAATTGATTTAATAAATATGCAATATTTATTTGGTCAATTTTCCCCTCCTCACTAAATCCAATTAATTAGCTAAATCATGTTTAACTAATTAATTCAGCCTATTAATTGACATATCCCTACCCTAGGTAATTAAATAGCTATTATTTAATTGCCTACCGTACCTCATCCTAGCCTTAGGATTAATTAAATACAACCTTATTTAATTAATCTTAAACCTCTCATTCAAATGGTCAAATCCAGCTTAACACCCTTCCCCCCATCCTCCAAATAAAAAATTGGAATATATCCAAATAAGTCAATTTTTTATTTAAATAAGTCCAACATCACATTTAATATCTCTTACACCCCTTACCCATGTCATGCCTCATTTATATCCACTCATCCCCAAATGAATTTTTAATTCATTTTACCCTTCCCCATGTGAACTTTAATTCACACATATTCCATCTCACCCATACTCATTTAATTCACCCTTTTCCCAAAAATGAATATAAGATTCATATTTATTCCTAGCCCTCCATCCTCCAAGATGAAATCTAGGCCCTCCACATCATCTTCATCCTCCACCATTGATCTCCCAAATCAATCTCAACCCTTGGATCAAAACCTCTCCAAAATATCTATAAATACAACATCCTCCAACCCATTTTGGGGATCCAATTTTCAAGTAATGTTACCATGCCCAAATGTCTATTGAGCTAGCTTGTGAGTTGCAAATTAGGATAGAGCATTTCACATTTGTATTCATCAACTAGGGTATATCTTAGGAGCTTTTGGGTGCAAAGCTTCTTTCCCCTTTGATGTGGGTCTTCTTGTCGAGGTATAAACTTCTTGTTTGTATGCATTTAGTTTGTGTTTCACCTTCAATTTGGATTTCCTAATCACACCTATACTGCATAAGAGAGTTGAGTATGTCAATCCTTCTTGTGTTTATTAATAGTTTTCTGAAGGATTTGCCCAATTATTTTATTAGAAGCTTCTATTTAGCCATTTGATTCTGGATAATATGTATAGAGAATAGATGTTGAATGTGAAATCTTTCAAGGAAATTATTCACATCTTTGTTCTTAAATGATTAACCATTATTAGTAACCAAAGAAGAAGGAAGACCAAACTAAGAGATAATATTATCAAAGATGAAGCAGCAAGTTACTTCAAAAGTCATGGATTAGAGTGGAACTGCATCAACCCATTTCGTGAAGTAGTCAATAGATATGAAAATGAAATTATGTCCTTATGAAGGAGGAGAAATTTTTCCAATAATATCCAAGCCCCACACGAAATATGGCCAAGGGGATACCTAGGCATTAAATTCCTAGGTAGGATCTCAAATGAGATTGTTATGTTGTTGACATTGCAGGAACTTTGACGAAGGAAAAAGAATCTTGTTCCATGCTCTTCGAATAGTAGCCCATACAAAGCAAATTTTGAACCAAAGATTTCCCACCAAAAATCCCTTGCAGGCACATGAATGTGCTTCTTCTAGGGCAATCGAGATCTCTAATTTGTTAATACAATAGAGAAGCAAACCGTTGTATCCTCTACAATAAAAGGATATTGGATAAAATTATGTAATGCGTTGCAAGCATGCAGATGTGAACTCAAGGATTTTGAGATGTCAGATTAGGAAAGGTACCATCATGCAAATATTGGAATATATGGGAGTACCATTCATTTGAATCAACATAACAACAAGATGTTGTATCAGAAGAATTTTTAGAAATAGAAGGTAATGTAATATTATGAATGATGAATTGATAATCCATGGATGAATCGTCAAGGGATATAAGGGAAGTAGTGCCTACCATTGCATCCGCATGTCAATTATATTTTTGTGGAATTGTGTCAATTGTGAAAGAGGAGAGATGTTTCAATAGTGATAAGGCTAAGTCATGACACTAAGATCTAAATTATCTTTTTTTTCTTGATAAGATCTAGTGACTTATTTATGATCAACTGAGACTCATCGAATATGCAAAGATGTTGGATATTAAGAGACAAGGTGGCACACAAGTTGGCAATAAGGGCTTTGTACTATACAATGTTGTTAGTACATAAGAAGTTGAGATGATAACATAGAGGAATTGGGTTTCTTCAAGGAGGTACTAGTATAACACCAGCACTAGAGCTAGTTCAACATCTAGAACCATTAAAGAATAGATCCCACTGCTAATCGACATCCAAGAAAATGATTTGATCATCAGGGAATTATTCTTGGTTTGGGAGAGCAAATGGTGAAGGAGCCTCAGGTAAGTGGTCGGTCAATGTTTGGCCCTTAATTGCCTTTTGAGAGATAAATTTAAGATCAAATTTTGTTAACATGATAACCAACTTAGCTAAACATCCTGAGAGGTCTATTTTAGCAAAGAGATGCTTCAAGGGATCAAATATTACAATGACATTAGTTTCAACATTCAGAAGATAGTGTCTCACCTTTTGTGTTGCAAATACAATAGCTAGACATTTCTTTTCAATTGTATAATATCAAACTTCATAATTGAGCAAATTTTGGCTGATGTAGTATACAACACATTCTTTACTATCATCATCATGTTGTGTCAATAGAGATGCAAGAGCATTAGGAGAATCATAAGTGTAAAGAAGAAAAGGTTGTCCAGAGATGGTACGATGTAATACGAGAGGATTAGATAAATAGATCTTTAATTCATCAAAATCTTCTTGGCAATCCTTATTCCAAATAAAATGAGAACCTTGCTTAAGAATTTGTGTGAAAGGGAGACTCTTATCCGCGAGTTGTGAGACAAATCAGCTAATGGCCTATATCTTCCCCTATAAACTATGAAGTTATGAAATATTTCTAGGAGGTGGCATGTTGATAATAGCATCAATCTTATTCATATTGACCTCATTACCATGATGCAGAATAATTAATCCCGATAGCTTATCGCTATCAATGCCAAAGATGCATTTATAGGGATTCAAGTGCATGTTGTATTTGCATAGACATTCAAAGATTTGATAGAAGATTTTGACGTGATCTTGGCATGAGAAGCACTTAGCCATGATTTCATTGACATAGTCCTCTAAGATGTGCATAAAATCATGGAAGATGAGGGTCATAGCGCATTGGTAAGTCGCACCAGCATTCTTCAATCCAAAGGGCATGACAACCCAACAAAATGTTCCCCAAGGAGTTATAAAAGTTTTTTTTATTGATCCTAAGGATTGATGAAGATTTGGTTATATCCAGAGAAGCCATCCATAAATGAGAGTAATGTGTGGCCAGCAGTGGAATCAACAATCATATCAATGTTAGGAATAGGAAAATCATCTTTTAAGGATGCTTTGTTTGAATCTCAAAAGTCAATACAATTTCAAATATGGTTTTTAGGTTTAGCAACAACCACAATATTCAAGATCCAAGGTGAATAGTCAATAGGGAAGATAAAGATAGCTTGTAGAAGCTTCTCAATCTTAGCCTTAACTAACAATGCCACATTAGGATTTATCTTTCAATTTTTTTGTTTTATAGGCTTGGCATTAGGATGCAATACAATATTATGTGTTACAAACTTTGAATCAATGTCAGGCATATCAGAATATGTCCAAGCAAAAAGTTTGGGATAATCATGTAACAAAGAAGTATGTTCGTGTTGTTCTGAATCTAGACATTTCCCAACCGGGATAATCTTCTCAAGGTTATCAAGGTCCATTGAGACATTGACAGTTTTCCCATTAAGGAGAGTATTGTGGTCTAGGACATTAGGGGGATGAGAGGATTCCATAGGTGTCTCATGAGATGTTGAGGTATCATCAGACAAACTAATGTCTTTCCCAAAGTATGCTTCCATATTTAAATAATAGGGGAATCCCTAATCATAATAATAATGAGGCAAATGATCATAGACTCCTAGAAATTTAGTTAAAGCCTTGTCCATTGGGAAAATATTAAAATTAATATCACTATAACATGTGTCAATTAATTTAGGATAGATTGTATTAAATGTAGAATTTACTAAAATTGTGTTTACATTAAGAGAAGGATGATGAGAAGCTTTAGTGGGTTTCAAAGGGCGGTATCCAAGACCAAATGAAGAGCTATGTGGATTAGCTTTTAAGGGGATCTTGATACCTTGTCCCTTTAAACCACAACCATTGCCTCTGTATCCCAATTGAGATAATATTTGAAAACCTTGACAATAAATGGATGCCATTTCTATAGAAGAAGGTGGCTCACCATTAGTCGCATAGTCAATATTATAAGTGTAATCATCATAGCTCGTTAAAGTGATTTTAGGTTTCTTAGGAGAAAGAATAGACTATGTAGAAGATAATATAGATACCTTTGAGTTTTATGGCTTTGACGGTGAGACTTTATACTCACCTATGAAGGTAGGTGTAAAATCTAATGAACCCCAATCATCACCAAAAATGTGTCTGAAGATGATGCATACTCTTGCTCAGCATTATCTATAGTAGGAGGAATTGATAAATCTATTTTTGATAAAGATGGAATTAATGTATTTAGAGGTTTAGAAAGAAGAGGTTTATTCTCAGCTTCATGTTGTAATCAACTGTCTAGATTTGGATTAGCCTCAATCATATGGAGCTTGTTATCATAAACAAATTTTATTTAGTGATGAAGGGTAGATGGGATTGCTTTCATGGCAGGGATCCACGATCTACCTAGGACAAGATTATATGTAAGAGATCTAGACATGACATGTATAAGTGTAGGTAATTTCATAGGTCCAACCATAATAGGTAGTGTGATTGTACCCAGTGATTGTCTGCCAACATTATCAAAGCCACAAATATTAAGTGTATCAGGTTTTATGAGAGATGTATCTACATTAATTTTATGTAATAGGTCTATGCCACAAACATTAAGACCTGATTCGTTATTAATCATAGTGTGTTTTACTCCACTTCTATTAATGATGACAAATATCATGAGAGGATCATATTGATTTTGAACTTCTATGGGAGGTAATTCATGTTGTTGAAAAATAACATCCAAATTTGTCACATGCATATAATCTAACAGGGTTGGTACATCATTCAACTTCACAAAATGCAATACAATAACCTTCTGTAGAGCTTCTTGGAGCATCCCATGGTATGTAGGTGATGTTTGTTTTAACTCCCAAAGTGAGATCTATTTTGGAGTAGCATGAAACTTCTCAACAAGATCATATTCTCTACCAACCTGTTGAGGAATACGAGGAGCCTAACGATGAACAAGTGTAGCAAGTGGAAGAGAAACTAGAAAAAATATTATTCGTTTTCTTTGTTTATTTTTTATGGTGTTATACATGTTAGCAACCACATGGTGAATGGGTTGTTGCGACATATTTTGATTAGGTTGATTATTTTTAGTGATTTGTTTTGCAAAGTTTAGAATGTAACTAGGAGATATAGATGACTTTGGCACACCTCCTGGAGTGAGCACAGGTTTTGACTATGGTTGAGGAGAATCAAAATGAAGATGCACAACAATTTTGGGTTTCTCACATTCTCTTTGGGAACCAGAAACATAAATTGTGTTGATTAATCTTGATGCAGGAGCATCCTTGGTTCAAGAGAAATCTTGAATCAACCAAAAACATTTGCATTTCAGTTTGTTTGCATTTTAGTTCTTTCATTTTCTAGTTCAATTTAGGCAGTTCAGTCAGTAGCAATTCTTAGCTTGTGGTCCAGTTTTGGTATTTCATATCTTATAGATCTGAACTTATCATCTACATTCATTCATCTACATCATATCAATAATTCAGAGCATTTAGATTAGTTACTGGAATGATATCACTATCAGAAGTTGATTGTTTCTTAGAGCAGACCATTCTAACAGTTCCTGATAATCAGCTGAAGGAGAAATCTTGCGGATCCTTCCTTGATTTACAAATCTCATTGACACATCATTCGGTGTTCTATGGTTCATGTCCAACCTTCCCCAAGGGTCTACACATTGTTCCTTTCATTTTAGGAAGTGTTCTATGCAGTTAGGTCTGACCTATATGTGAACATGTTACAACTCTTCATTGGAGTTTGTGACCTTCCTTGGTTGACAGGGAGGAATCTATTGGTCTGGGAATGATATATAAAGATGTAATAGATCCTTAGGAAAGGAGTGATCAAGTTCATGATATAGTGATAGTTGATAATTTATATTTTGTGCAAAGGGAGCTTCAAAGCCTTATCTTGCGCATGCATGTGATCAGGCCTATGAGCCCTAATTATAAGCCCGCATGTTGCCAGCAGATCTCTATTTTGAATTCTATGATATACTAAATGATTGAATCCACATTTTTTCCATTTCTTTGAGTTGTTTCCATTGTGTTTACTCTTGTTGCATGGTCTGGATAGTTCATTTTGTGAACCCTCTTACCGTGACTGCACCAAGTGGTATCAAAGTGAAAGTTTGAATCTTGGAGAGAGAAAGTTTGATTCCTTGGAGTGAATTAGCGAAGGGGGATCCATAAGATCTTGTTGTAAGCAGATCACCAATCCAAGGTAGGTTACTTGTGCACAACCAATCACCTATTGAGAGACAGTTGTCACTTGTAGCCTAATCGTTGAACCTGAGGCAGTTTGCACTTGATCCTAGGAAGATGTTGCTGCGAAGAGTTCTTCTTATTGGTACAATGGCTAATAGAATGGATGAGATGATGGAATTGATGAGAATAATGCAAATTCATTTGGATGTTGTTGAAGAGGATAGGCAAGGAGGATTGACACCAAGACCTAATGTTGAAAGTGATGATGAGGAAGAATTTCAATCTGTTGAACACACTAGCGAAACCCTAGAAGGCAATGAAGAAGAAGAATTAGATTAGATAAAGATGTTGCAAGCTATTTCAAAGATTGGAAAGAGACCTAGAGTTGATGTTCTGAACTATATTGGTAATTTGAATCCTAAAGAGTTGATTGATTGGATAGATGACATGGAAGAATACTTTGAATATGAGGAGATTGAAGATCCAGAGAAGGTGAAATTTGCAAAGATAAAGTTGAAAGGACATGTTGCTATATGGTGGAAAGAAGTTTAGTTGGAAAGAAATAGAAGAGGAAAATAAAATATTACAAAGTGGGACCGGATGGTAACAAAGTTAAAGAATCAGTTCATAGCTACTAACTATGAGTTGGAATTGTTGAAAAGATTGCAAAACCTGAGACAAAAGGAGAAATCTGTGAAGTACATTGAAGAATTTCATAAGAGGATTATAAGGACAAGACATAGTGAAGCAAGCAAGGAGAAAGTGGCTAGATATATCAATGGACTGAGATTGAACATTCAAGAAGAACTAAGCTTGGTAAGGATGACATCTTTGGAAGAAGCATATCAATTTGCCCTGAAAGTTGAAGAGAAGTTGAATAAGAAGCATGATCTGAGATAGAGAGGTAGAGGAGGTAAATTTTAGAGAGGAAAATCAGTTTTCAAATATGATAGGTCATTTTTGGAGTAGAACAAGTTTGACAGTCTCGTTAGAAAGGATGACATAAATTTTTACTAGAGAGGAAACCCTAGTGCATACCAGAATGAAGGATATAGAAGAGAAGGAAGAGGATTTGATAAGAAGAAATTCAGATGTACTTGTTTCAAGTGTGCAGGTGAAGGACATAGAGCATTTGAATGTAATCAAGGTAGTACAAGCAAGAAGACAGAGAATAGTGGGAGAGAAACCTATGTTGAAGAAGAACCTATTGGATCACCTTGTTCAGTTGGCAATCTGGAGAAAGGAGAATCATTGGTGATGAGGAGAGCACTATTTCAAGTAGAGACAAATGAGGAACCATCATAGAGGAAGATTCTATTCAGAACTAAATGCAAATCCAGAGGTAAGTGTTGTAAAGTTGTAATTGATAGTGGTAGTTTAGATAACCTAGTTTTAGAGGAGATGGTGACTAAGATGAAGTTGGAAAGATTGAAACACCCTAAGCCCTATCAGATAGCATGGATTTAGGATGATCATAAGGTACTAGTGAGTGAACAATGTTTGGTGAAATTTCATATTGGATCTTATCATGATGAAGTTTTGTGTGATATTATGCCTATAGATGTTTGTCATATATTGTTGGGTAGATCTTGGTAGTATGATAGAAAAGCTATGCATGATGGAAGAAAGAATACATATACTATAACAGAAAATGGGAAAAGAATTACCTTGATTCCTTTAGAAGATGATCCTAAAGATGTGGTATGTGGAAATGCTGGAATCTATTTGGTAGATGGAAGGAAAATTCAGATGGTTTAAAATAGGAAAGCATGTGTTATGCCTTGATTCCTAAAACACATGAAGTAGTGAAGAAAGAAACTGAACTGGATGAGAAAAGAGAGTTGCTGATAGAGTATGAAGACATCATATCAGATAATGTACCTGATGGATTACCACCTATAAGGAGTATTAGTCATCACATGGACCTTAGATCAGGAGCAATTTTTCCTAACAAAGCAACACATAGAATGACACCAGTAGAGAATGAAGAACTAAATAGACAAATACAATAATTGTTGAGGAAAGGTTTGATCAGAGAAAGCTTGAGCCCTTGTGTAGTACCTGTAGTTCTAGCACCGAAGAAGGATGGAGAATGGAGAATGTGTACTGATTCTAGAGAAATAAACAAGATCACGGTTAAGTATAGATATCCTTTACCTAGAATGGATGATATCATGGATTGTTTGAGTGGAGCAAGATATTTCACAAAAATAGACTTGAAGAGTGGATACCATCAAATCATAATTAGAGAAGGAGATGAATAGAAGACTACTTTTAAGACAAATGAAGGATTGTATGAGGACTTAGTGATGCCTTTTGGATTGAAAAATGTACCGAGTACTTTCATGAGATTGATGAATGAAGTCTTGAAGAAATTCTTGGGTAAGTTTTTTATTGTATACTTGGATGATATTCTAATTTTTAGTAGGACAAAAGAGGAACATTTGTTGCATATTAGACAAGTTTTGTAGAGGTTGAGAGAGGAGAAGTTGCTGATAAACATTAAGAAGTGTAGTTTCATGAGGGAAGAATTGGTATATCTGGGATTTGTGATTTCTATAGAAGGATTGAAGATGGACCCTAAGAAAGTGAAAGAAATTATTGAATGGCCTACACCAGAGAGCATTGGAGAGGTTAGATCATTTCATGGTTTGGCTAGTTTCTACCAAAAGTTTATCAGAAGTTTCAGTTCAGTTTGTAAACCTATGATAGAGACAATGAGAGGTGATAGAAAAGATTTCAAGTGGACATCAGGAGCAGATAAAAGTTTTGAGTTGTTGAAGCAAAAAGTAATAGAGCAACCTATTTTGGCATTACCAGATTTCAATAAGGTATTTCAAGTTAATTATGATGCAAGTGGAAATGCAATTGGAGCAATATTAAGTCAAGAAGGTAGACCTATAGCTTATTTCAGTGAAAAGTTGAATGATGCAAGGAGAATATATTCAGTTTATGATCAAGAGTTCTATGCCATAATTCAAGCCTTGAAGAAGTGGAGATATTACTTGTTGCCTACGGAGTTTGTGTTGTATACAGATCATCAAGCTTTATAGTATCTGAATAGTCAGGGAAAGTTGAATTAGAGACATATGAGATGGGTAGAATTCATGCAGAGTTATACTTTTGTATTGAAGCATAGGAGTGGTAAATCAAATAAAGTTGCTGATGCCTTGAGTAGAAGAAGAAATTTGTTGATAGATATAAGAGTTGAAGTGTTGTGTTTTGATGAATTGAAGAACATGTATGAGGGAGACACTAATTTTTCAGAACCTTGGAAAGCATGTAAGGATCCTATTGTGACAGATAGAAGTAAGTGGTTGGACTATTTCATTCAAGAAGATATGTTATTCAAAGGAAGTCAATTATGCATACCTAAAAGTTCAATGAGGGACAATTTGATCAAGGAGAAGCATAGTGGTGGATTGGCAGGACACTTTGGCATTAATATGACAATGGCTTTGGTAAGTGAAAATTACTTTTGGCCTTAGATAAATAAGGATGTTAGGAGATTTGTCTAGAGTTGTAGAGTTTGTCAGGTTGCAAAAGGGAGTGGTCAGAACACTAGATTGTATAAACCTTTGACAGTTTCGAAGAGACCTTGGGAAGACATAAGCATGGATTTTGTAATGGGATTACCTAAGACATAGAGAGGACATGATTCAATATTTGTAGTGGTTGATAGATTTTCAAAGATGGCTCATTTCATACCTTGTAAGAAAACAACTGATGCAGTGCATGTAGCTGACCTATTTTTCAAGGAGATTGTGAGATTGCATGGATTACCTAAGAGTATAGTTTCAGACAGAGACACGAAGTTTGTTGGTAACTTTTGGAAGACACTTTGGAAGAAGATGAAGACAAATTTGAAGTTTAGTTCTACTTTTCATTCACAGACAAATGGACAGACAGTAGTAGTGAATAGGAGCTTGAGAAACTTGTTGAGATGTTTGGTTGGAGACAAAACTGGAAGTTGGGACTTGATTCTTTCACAAGCAGAGTTTGCATACAATGATTCAGTGAATAGGAGTACCGGAAGAACACCTTTGGAGATTGTTACTAGAGTGAATCCTAGAGGAGTTTCAAAATTGAGAGATATCAGTATAGAAGACAAGAGGAGTGCAAAAGCAAAAGAATTTGCAAATCATATGAAGATAGTACATAATCAGGTGAAGAAGCATTTCGAGGACATGAACAGTAAATACAAAGAAAAAGCAGATGATAAGAGAAGACATAAGGAATTTGATGTTGGAAATGAAGTGATGGTTTACTTGTGGAAAGAAAGATTTCTAGTTGGGACATATAACAAGTTGAAGATGAAGAAGTTTGGACCTTGTAGGATACTTAGGAATTTGATTCAGGAAATACATATGAAGTGGAATTGTGGAGACTTTGGGTATATCACCTATTTTCAACATTGCAAATCTATATCAGTATCATGAAGTAGAGTTCAGTGATAGCATGGAAGAAGACTTGAAGAAGTAGTTACCACAACAAGCACCGGAGCAGCTAGAAGACATTTTGGATAGCAGAGTTGGATGTAGAACTAGAGGAAGACAATACAAAGAATACCTTGTGAAGTGGAAAGGCAGACCAGAAGAAGATTCATCATGGGTTTCTCAGGCTGAGGTGGACCATCTTGGTTCTCCCCTTGCCCCAGTAAAGTGAGGGACTCACTTTTTCAATAACCTCAGATGTCTGATGCAGGAGCATCCTTGGTTCAAGAGAAATATTGCATCAACCAAAAACATTTGCATTTTAGTTCTTTCATTTTCCAATTCAGTTCAGGTAGTTAAGTCAGTAGTAGTTCTCAGCTTGTGGTCTAGTTTTGGCATTTCACATCTTGCAGATCTAGACTTAGCATCTACATTCATTCATCTACATCATATCAAGAATTCAGAGCATTTGGATCAGTTACCGGAAAGATATCACTATCAAAAATTGATTGTTTCTTAGAGCAGAGCATTTTAACAGTTCCTGATAATCAGCTGAAGGAGAAAGCTTGCGGATCATTCCTTGATTTGTGGATCTCATTGACACATAATTCAATGTTCTATGATTTGTGGCCAACCTTCCCCAAGGGTCCGCATGTTGTTCCTTTCATTTGAGGAAGTGTTCTATGCAGTTAGGTCTAACCTATCTGTGAACACGTTATAGCTCTTCATTGGTGTTTGTGACCTTCCTTGACTAACGCGAAGGAATCTATTGGTCCAAAAATGATATATAAAGATGTAATAGATCCTTAGGAAAGGAGTGATCAAGTTCATGATATAGTGATAATTGATAATTTGGATTTTGTGTGAAGGGAGCTTCAAATCCTTATCTTGTGCATGCATGTGATCAGGCCTGTGCGCCCTAATTGTAAGCCCACATGTTGCTGGTGGATCTCTATTTTAAATTCTATGATACACTAAATGACTAAATCTGCATTTGTTCCATTTCTTTGAGTTGTTTCTATTGTGTTTACTCTTGTTGCATGGTCCAGATAGTTCATTTTGTGAACACTCCTACCGTGACTACACCAAGTCTTTGAAAGAAATATGGTTTGGAAGTTATAGAGGATGATTCCATTGAGATGAAGTCATCAAGGGCTTCATCTAACATATCAAAATCATCACTACTAAACAGATCATCAAATGCACTAAAATCTTGAATAAAAAGATCTAACATTGTCACATACTTTACTTTTACAAACATGAATATTTAAGAGTTTATGCTTTCTAATATGAAATAAATAATATATGAAAATAGAATTGTTTAAATAATTAACCAATTAACCAGGTAATTAAACACAAATCAGATCTAAGAAGCATTGTAAGCTCGTTGGGTTCACCAAAATGTTATGTGTGCAAAAAGGGATCTAGTCTAATACATAAAAACTAGTGTTAGAAATGAAGGTGACAACTACCCAAATGGAACTCTGATTACAATATGTTTATGATCTTAAAGCAGTGTAATATGAATAGAGATTGCATATGGAAATGAAATTACAACACAGGAATAAACACCATAGAAGAATAAACCATATCAACATGAGATATAATGTGGAGAAAACCCTTTTGGGTAAAAAACTCCACCAAGAAAAGAGGCTCAAGTTGTATTATCTTCAAAATTTGAAATACACAATACATGCACTTCCTTTGTCTCTCCAACCTTCAATCTAGTAGAACCTGTGAACAAGAAAACTATGATCTACATAACACATACAATGTACTATATTTATAGAGGTAATTCACTCCCAAACTAGGCATCCACTTTCTCTCACCTTGGATACTCTAACATGCAACATTAAATGACCTCTTACAAGCTCATGCCACTTGTCAATAGTCAACCATGGAACTTGGGCGCTCATGGACAAGAATAGGCACTTACGGGGTAATAAATGTTTTCATAACCATCGTAGATTTTGTCATAACACCCCCAACTAGCACCTTCCCAATATGTGTACCTAGAGCCAAGAATAGCAACTTACAACTCATAAATATCCATCATAAGTTGTCATATTGTCATAGATTCTCTTACAACTACTTGCCAACTTTATGACATGTGTCTTACAAGCCAAATATAGATGATTTCTCCAAGGTGGTGCCTACCTTCAATTACTCTTGATATTTACAATTACCATTAGTAAATGTTACTCCATAACTATCGTCGGTAACTCCAGAACTTACCGATGTAGTAACTCTGTAATTACTATCCCCGATAATTAATTTTTTACCACTACCAGTGAAACTTGTACATCCCTTATGGCTAATTTACAAATAATATTAGGAGAAATAATTACAAGGATTTACAAGGTTAATGGTGCCTAAATCCTAACAACTAGGCCAACCTTCCTCCACATAAACATTGGAACACAAACCAAGCTTGGCTACAGTCCTAAAAGTAGAGCCAAACTATAGGGGTTATGTCCCTTTATTGTATGGATGAGGATTGATTACTAAAGATTTGACTATATCACACAACAATAGGCCAAAGTAAAGAATCTGATCTAAAACACATAGTACAATTACATAAAAGAGGAAATAGAAGCATAATAGTAAGCAAACTACAGACTGAAACCTGTCACAGAGATTTAGGCTAAACTAGCAAGGACTATGACACTTGGGCACTATAGTACTAGTATTTAGGGCCTTCCTAAAGTGATTTCAGAGTGACAGGATCTGTGATCATTTGTATGCTCTTTGATTTGTGATATTTGTTTCCGATTATTGATAACTTGCAAAATAACACGAGGAAGAAGGGTTGTTGCTATACAAGAGTTTGCCTCAATCAAACCCCCATTTTGGTATTCCTACCTCATGGATAGCCAAATCATAGATAATCAAAGAGTGTGTGCTCCTTGTAACATGACATTTCACATTACCCATAATCAACCATAATTAACCATCTTAATTAAGGTTAAGAATACATCATGATTAACATAATCATAGTTAGGCAAAAATGAATCAATATCATCATGATAATTAAACATGCTATTCTTTTCTAAACATTTAAAAAATTAGATTTACAACATCCATGGATAACTTATTAGTGAATAACCTTCACTATACATGTACCAAGCTATGCTCATGGTATCATTTATAAAAATATACATAATAACTGACTATCAAGTCATTTAAATAATTCATTGTATCTGGAACTTTGACATCTATCTTCGTAAGTCTCAACTTGTCTTGTGCTTGAGAAGGAGAGCATCACCTAAGTGCTTTTCCTCCAACCATAGACTGACGGTCCCCCACACAACTTCCTACCTAGAAATGTCCCTACCCTTCACAGAGGGTATAGATATAAGGAACCATTAGGTTTGCCATACGAGTATCTAGTTTTGTGTCCTTCATAATGTCTCACGGTCATACAACTATAGATCCACTCTAACTATGCATGACACTACTGGAAACATTATGCCATCTGGAGCACAGTGGACTGACTAATGTATGTAGAGACGGATGCATTACTTTGGCCAAAGATTTACATACATCTACATTTCACAATGAACGTAGTCGTATGCCCACCACCTTGACTCAACTTAGAAGTTGTCTCATCCTACAGTAATCATAGTTTGACCTCTCTAGGTCTAGGGAAGGTAAGCAATTCATTCTTAGTCCATTTCTAGGACATTCGACTCCTATCTTAGGAGTACATTCATTAATGTTTCATTGTTTTTGCAATAGGGAACCTATGACTCCACGTCACTTTATTCCCATCCCTTCATAATGACAATTGCACAATCATGTTTTCAAACTTACGACCTTTCCTTGTTCACAATTTCATGTTTGCCTTATCACAAGGTTTACCTTCAAGTTCATATCATCTAAGAATTATATATTATAATAGTCTAATAGGTCGGTCTTATTAAAAAGACCCTAACTCAAAGAATCCACATGAGTTCTTGATATCTTATACTTCATTCATGAAGTATTGCCATTCAAAAAGAGATGGCATTCATATACATTTAAACACAAGATTTTCATACTAGACATAGTATTCGTTCCCATAAGAAAATAAATATCAAGGAGGGTTTACTTCTCAAACAAATAAGGCATGCACTTAATGTTGCCTAGATAACAATATTAGTTACCTCTTACCATTCTCCTTCATCAACAAGGAGTCATAATATCCTTTTAAACACATAGGATGCACCATAGTTATCATAAACAGTCAAGCACTGTTATCCATAGTCCTCGAGATTGGTATATTAAGTGCCCTAGGCACAATTAAGGGTTTAAGATTAACAACAAGGTTATCATGTTGAGAATTAAGATGTCTCAACCTTGGTAATTCCTAGCATTAATTATTTGATTTTGTATTTATTTAATTGCCTATGATGTATTTTGGGTTGCACATCTTGTTTCGTCATTTAGTGTGAAGTGGCATAGTGAGTTGTCACTCCACTTGTAATGTGACTAGGATGGTCAACTCATCCCAAGTGGACATAGATGTCCCATATTGTGGTAGATCTTTTCTACCATGTGTTGGCATCTTGTACAGTGTGTAAGGAATCATGATCATAACGGTCATGATAGATTCTATGATGCGTAAGAGTCATAAATAGAAGATCCTATGACAGGTGAAGACATGTGTCGAAGAGTATCTTTGGACACCCAAAGGAGGTTATGACATGTTGTAAGAGGAATATGCTATTTTTAGTCTATGTATGATAGATTCTCTTACAACTGTAAGTGTTGTCAATTATGACAGATTATATGACAGTTGTAAGGTGTGTAAGAGCATCTATCATAGCCTATCTTGGGAATAGGCACCCACTTTGGGATGGGGTGATATGACAAGTGTAAAATCCATGTTGTGATGATGGACAAGTGTCCTTAGGTGTGGTTTTTGGGCCATGAGGCCAAGATGGATGCCCATCTCAAGAAGGTTCCATTTTTTCCTTGAAAACTCTAATTAAATAGGTGCTTGGATGGGAGGTGCATAGTGTGATTGATAGGTAATGTTATGCTGCTGGAATATCTCCTGATACGAGTGTCAAAGACTCCTAGAAGACTTGCATTGCAAGTGTGTTGTAAACATTGTTTGTTTTGATAATACATTGTGCAGGTTTTGGAGTGTGGAGTTTTTCTCCCGAAAGGGTTTTCCCCATGTTATATCTTGTCTCTCTCTTTCTCTCCTCTGTCAACATTTTGTGTGTATGTGTATTGCTGCAATATCTCTATTGTTATGTTAACATCACTATAATTGTAAAGATTGAAAAGAATTTGTATACATCTCCCCTCATTAGATTAGCGTAGGAAGCGTTTTCTGCAGACCTTGCTTTCTTTCATATCATTGCTTGAGTAAGGCTCTCAGCCTACTCCATTACCAACTTCATAACACACTTAAAACAGTCATTATGATACAATACTCTCTCGGTCTTGAACACAGTTGACTCAAATAATAAACAATGAGAGTGTCATGAGTATATGATATAATCTATAGACCTTGCCATATCGACATTCAAGATTTCTTGCATTCAATAGCTATGCACGAGGTTCATCCTCATGGCCTCAGCCGAGTTAAACATAAACAATGTTTACAAGTTTTAAAACAAAGGATGCATTTATAGCCTCAAAGGCATTTTAAAGATAGCTCGATAGCACAACTGCTAACACAGTTTTTAACATAGTGAATGTCTACAGCCTTGAAGGCCTTTTAACGATAACACAACAACACATTTGCAACCATGATTTGACACAGTCGACATCAGAAAGAATGTAGTAATGATATCTTACTTACAATACCAAGTGTTAGTTCAATATGTAGACAATATTCATACCTATATATGGAATACACAATTGGGTTCAACTTGCTAAAGGATGACTCCTATGTGCTTAAACAATGGCTCCATCCACGAGCTTGCTTGCACCCACCACCACGCTAGTTTTGTAGCATTCCTTTCTTACAAAAACCCTGATTAGAACTTCTTGTTCCTTGGCATATGCATACCAAAAACATTACCCAAATCAAAGACACCCTCTCAATACTCTTGCATGCATTCTATTGGTTATTTTTCCCAGACTAGATGCTTATTCCCAGTTATCCCTACAAGGTAGCCATCATTGATCAACAGGACTCCTAGGCCAGGGGCCAACAATACAAGAGATAGACTCTATAAATATCTCTTCTTCTTCAGGCTCTACAAAACCTAGGGGGGTATTCCCTATTCAACATCCATAAAATATGTTTGTGAAATGGGGGGATGTTGACACAAAGCAGATAAATCCTCCTTTATGTAGACCAAAACTATGAGATAAGTGCAAAGGGGCTAGCCTTGGGCCTAAGTTCAGTTGTAGACAGAGGATTCTAGTCCTAAACTACTTCTAATATCCTAAAAGGTTTGTATATGAAGTTTGAGTTTGATTTTATGTTTGGATGCAAAACTGAGACTTTGGGTTACAACCTCAATACAAGACTGGATCGGTGCCTATCCAGGGCTCGGGGTCAATAGACATACACATGTGAATGGCTAGCATGAACATACACCAAAGACTGGATATCAAGGGGATTTTTAGTATCTGCCTTACAGATACTTCCTAAAATAGAGTATCCTATTATCTCTACTTACTAATATCCCTATTGCAATGTCTTCTTCCCAACACTTGATCTGAAATGTTTAATCTACTCCTTGAGTAGAAGTAAGAAATCAAGCATTCAACACAGCAAACCTATATTCTAGAATCATAAACACTCCTTAAATGCTTAGATTCATAAGAAGAACACACTCAATTTGGAGACAGATAACAAAACACATGCAATATAGCATTACTCATTTAATTCAGCATGATATCAGTAGATTTATGTAGAAGAACATACAACAAGAGACTCATAAACTCACAAGAATACCTAGAACAGAGCCACCAAATAGATTGTATCTAATTACAGCACCAAAAGTTGTCCAGTTTTTAACAACCAAAAATGAGTGAAATAGTTTGCATTTTTAAGCAAAACTATGACCTCAGCCAAAATTACAACGGTCAACTCAAAAATTGCTAGATACAATGCATTGTGAGAAATGGCACTCAAAATTGAATGCAACCAGGAAGCAGAGGAAGAGAGCAGGTGGCCTCGGGATCTGACCTACCACTCAAATATTTGCATCTTAAATCTAGTAGTTGGCCTATCCATCATCAACCCATACCGCTGCATTTCTGCCATTAATGATTCAGCTACCCGCGGGATGCAGCAACGAACACATTTAAGGTTTTCCTGCTCAAAAAATGGGCCACACACAAAGAAACTCATTGCTACATCGAAATTGAAAGATACTTGTCAATTTTGATTCCATCACTGAGATCTACGGCATAAAAAAAAGTTGAAAAGTTGAGAACCAATGAAAATGTGCCACATAGGCACTTCACTCCTCTATCGCTGACCTTTCCAATCCTTGTTTTGCCCTTTTTGCCCTTGTATATGCATAAACATATGCATATACAAATTCCCTTTTTAAATCTTTGTATATGCAAGATGCATATACATACAACAGTTAACATGCAAGGTGGACCCCAAACTGTTATAGAGCAAATCAAAATTCTAATCAAGTCTGACTTGCATGTCCATTTTTTTTGTATATCGGGTTGTATATTGCATATACAAACCCAACATACATGCAAACTGTGGATGTCAACACCTTATGAGCCGCATTGCAATCTTCTTTCACGTCCAGGCCTTGCATATTGCAAATGTAAATCACATATACATTCCCCTTTGTATATTAGATACAAGACCCTCTGCATGTCTCCTTTTTGTTTGTATGTTGCAGAACATACAAAGTCCTTTGTATGTTTTTCCTGTAGCGACTGTATGTATCTCCCTCACTGTACTATAGCAAATGCATGTCAACCCTTGCACATTTTCCTTGCATGTGCATCGGCGACATACAAGCCCCTATATACAAGTGGGAATCTTCCATGGAATATACTTGCAATGTATCTTTTCCTTGCATGTTACCATTATATCTAACCATTGTTTGTCTGAACATACAAACCAAATGTACTTACAGACTTGATATACAAGCAACAAATATTCCAGGGATCTACGATGTATATTCTATCCTCGTATATTTTTCCTTGTAAGCCCGATATGCATTTGGAAATGCATACAACTGCAGAATATACCCAGGAATCTGCGATAGATTCCCCCTTTGCATATGCAACCTGATATGCATCTAGAATGCATATAACTCAATTCCTTATCATTTTCTAGAGGCTGACTGAGATTTCTAATCTGCCAATATACAATTCACCTTTACATATACAAAACTTAGCATTTTTCTCAAGGCGACAGGAAAAAGCAGTGAAATATTGCGTGGGGGTTGGTCAACCTTTGAACACAAAAGCATGAGGATGAGACTTAATAACTAGGAACCCACCACAGAAAGCCAACATCAAAATAGGCAAAATAATGCAAGACTCCATGACTTAAAAAATTTAGGGTTTGAATGAGAAAATCTGCAAACGTTCAAGCCTAAAACCCTAAACATAAATGATTACCAACACAGGCTCTGATTGGGGACGTACAGGTGCAAGACTGCAGTGAGGACCAGACTACTCTGGGGCAAACCAAACAAAACACAAAACTTAAAACATGACCGACTATACAAGGCATGTACAAAATACTTACACCTAATTTACAGTGTGCACATAAGGTACTCATTTATGAGAAAAAAGCTTTAAGGAATTTACCGTGCACTGGCAATTCCAGTGGTTCACCATTGAGGGCCTGGAGAAAATATGAATCATCTTCATGGATATTGCCAATTTGATATGGGCCTGTCCATAAGGGCTCAAATTTACCATGTTTGCCCTTATCCTAGTTTCTTGCATTCCATACAAGGACCATATCACCTATCTGAAACTTTCTTTCTATAGCCCTTTTATCAAATAGATATTTCACCTTTTGTTGTTTCTTGATGTTTGTTCTCTGTGCCTCCCGTCTGATTTCATCCAATGCAACTAGCTGATTTATTCTTTCAGTCATTGGGTCCTCAATCTCCTCATCATTACCTTGGATGAACCTATAAACTAGCAAGAGGTTATTCATAGGCAATTTAGTTGCTACACCATATACTACTTCAAAAGGTGACTTTCCAATTGCTCTTTTCACTGTCACCCTGTCAACCCATAATGCCAACCTTAGCTTTGAATCCCAAGCCCTCTTGTTTTTATCTAGCACCCTCTTGATGATTTTCTTGAGACTTCTGTTGCTTGACTTGGCTTGACCATTTCCTTGTGGATGGTATGGTGATGTATGAGACAAATCGATTCCATAAGTATTGCAAAAATCAATAAATTCACCAGACCTGAAGCACATAGCATTATCTGTGACCAATTTGGCTGGAACTCCAAATCTGTTAATAATATTTTCTAGAATAAAATCCATCACCACTTTGCTTGTAGCCTTTTTAGTTAGAATGGCCTCAATCCATTTAGTGAAGTAATCAGTAGCCACTAAAATCAAACTATGTCCTCCACTTGATTTTTCTGAGATTTCCCCTATAAAATCAATCCCCCATTACTAAAATGGAGCTTCTACAGTTATAGTCCTAAGGGGCAATGCACCTTCATATTTTAGCTTTCTTGAGAACATATGGCAAGGCTCACATTTCCTTACCATTCTGTGTATGTCTAAGAAGAGAGTTGGCCACCAATAGCCTGCTCTGAGAATTTTGTGGGCTGTTGTATGGGCAGCATAATGTCCACCACACACTCCATTGTGCATCTCACTTAGAATATCTCTAGCTTGATTTTCATCTACACACCTGAGTAATACGCCATCAAAATTTTTCCAATACAACTCTCCTTGAACAATGATGTATTTAATAGCATGTAGCTTCAAAGTCCTCTTCTGACTATCACTGAGATGGGAAAGATAGTTCAGATTCTGCAACTAATGTACTATGTCCCTATACCATTCAGATTCTGACATATTTACAACCTCATTATGCACTACATTCACTTGGCATGCCTCTAGATTTGACTGTGTCATCAATTTCGCCAAACCTTGCCCTCTTACCAATTTTGTGATATGTATTTCAATGTTAAACTCTTGCAATTTATTTATCCATCTGCATCTTCTTCCAGTTACCTCCTGCTGAGTAAAGATATCTTTAACTGCTGCATGAGGCACATATGCAATTATCTGAGAGCCCACCAAATATGGCCTGAAGCTCTTAACTGCTCTAACCAGTGCATATGCTTGCTTTTCCATGATGTCATACTTCAACTCAGCAGCTTGCAATGACCTACTAAAGAAAGCTATAGGTTGTTCAAAACCTTCTGCATTTTTCTGTAATAAACATGTAGCAATAGTATGGAAAGAAGCAAATGAGAACAGCTGAAAAGGCTTAGAAAAATTAGGAGATTTTAGCACAGGAGTCATCTTTATGGCCTCTTTGATGTTCTGGAATGATTTAGTTGCTTCATCTTCCCATTTGACAGCTGCACCTTTCTTCAACATCTTAGAAATGTTCCTTGTAGTCTCTGCAAAGTTTGGGACAAATCTCCTAACGAAATTGATTTGTCTAAAGAAGGACTGAACACCTTTCACTGTTCTAGGGATCTAAATTTTGTCAATTGCAGCCACCCTTTCAGGATCAATCCTGACTCCATCCTTGGAAACAATGTGACCAAGCAATTTTCCTTCTACTACCCCAAAAGCACATTTCTTTGGGTTGAGTGAGATGCCATATTCCAATGCCCTAATAAAGATTTGTTCTAAGTGCATATAGTGCTGCTCCTCCTTTTCTGAATAAGTTGTCAAATCATCCTAATATATAGCTAGGATCGAATCAATTAATCCTACAAAAGCAACATCCATAGCCCTCTGAAATGTTGCACCTACATTTGTTAATCCAAATGTTATTCTTACATATACATAGGTTCCCCATGTAGTGGTGAAAGCAGTCCTGAACTATTCTGATTCTTTTACTTTCACTTGATTGTACCCTGAAAATCCATCCATCATGGATAAAAGTTCACAGCCAGTCACCTTCTACAACATAGCTTCCATGTTTGGCAATGGATAATTGTCCTTCAAAGAAGATACATTCAGATTTCTAAAGTCCACACAAAGTCTAATGTCACCATTTTTCTTTCTGACTAGGACAAGGTTAGACACCCAAGTTGAGTGCCTGATAGGCATGATTATTCCAGCCTCCCTAAGCTTCATAAGCTCTTCTTGCATTTTTGGAGCTAAAGTTGGGTTGATAGGTCTTTTTTTTTTTGTCTAAATGGTTTAGCTCCAGGCTTCAAAGGGATTTCATGCTGAAATAAATCCTCCCTATAATATTTCAGGTCCTCATATGACCAGGCAAAAACATGCTTATAGTTTCTCAGTAATGCAATCAGCATAGTTCTGATATGTGGATTAAGCCATTTGCCAATATATACCTTTTTGGGGACATGAGATGTCCCCAAGTTGACCTCTTCTAAATCATTCTTGTTTGTTGGAGATGCCTTTGTAACAAATTGGTCCTATTGTCAAATGCTCTCTCTAAAGCAACCAACCCTCTAGGGATTTTATTTGTCTTGAGCTGAATTACCTCCTTCCCTAAGAGAGTTTCTTTTCCATCCACAACCTCTACAAAGTTCTGAAAATCCACTTCCTGGTTCTCATATTCATCAATACAATGTAGAAATCTCATTAAATCTCTATCATCATCAAACACCTTCTAGCTGCATACGTTATCTGGTACTGCAAGTCTAATTTTAACCTCAACACTTGTGACATCTGATAGAGTGATGTCATCTGGCCTTATGGCTATATTAGCTAGAAAATCTGCCCTAACATTTTTTTATCTCTCCACCCAGCTTATTGAAAAAGCATCAAACAATTCAATTGTATCCCATACAACAAGCTTATATTGTTTTAACCTCTTATTCTTTGATCCATACTTATCTCTAACTTGGGAAATAATTAAATCTGAATCACCAAATACTTTCAGCATCTTGATTCCATGCTTCAAAGCAACATTCAATCCTAATAACAGAGCTTCATACTCTGCAATATTATTCATACAAGAAAACTTCAGCAAGAAAGAGAATTTTAGAAGCTTACCAGCCGGAGACAGAAATACAACTCCAGCTCCAGAGCCATCCTTCGAACAAGCTCCATCAAAATACATGCTCTAGAGACCCTATTGATCAAGTTCTTGAATGCATATGTCTCTCCCTTTACCCTCTTTATTATCTGAGACAACCCTGAAATTTTCACAGTTAGTGTCCACAAAACATATATGCTCCTTTGATTCTTGATCCTCAACTGTGTCTAGTGACCTTTCTTCTCTAATCAATTTGACATCCCTGCCATTCATAGGGATCATAGCATATAACAAGTCCAATTACATACTCCCACCAATCAATGCTGCCCATCTTCTTGACAACAACATGCCATATTGTGGATTAATATCAACAACTGTTATGTTCATTTTGTAGGTCTTTTCTAGATATGCTGCCAGTCTGAAATCCACATCTTTCATAATTCCAATGATTGGTACTTCTCTAGCATCCATGGCATAGCATTTCCCACATGCTTTATCTATCTTCAACCCAGCTTGCTGCATGATAGCCAGAGGCATGATATTCATTGATGCTCCTAAGTCAAGCATACAATTCTTAATCACTTTTCCATTGATAATAAGGGAGACATAAAATGGTTCAACTTGTGAAGGGCATTTTGTCATGGTCACCCCCAGATATAGTTTAGGAGTCTCATCCTCATCAATGTATAGGGCTTGTTTCTTACCCTGAGTTTCAATATTTTGATTAGCTTGATAGGGTATTCCTGAAATCAGGGACAATGTTTTATTTCTGAACTCTTCAACTTTCATGAGCTCCATCAATCGAACAAAGATCTTTACCTGGGACAAGACCTGAGTTATGTCAAATGGAGCATAATTTTGTATAACAGTTGTACCCTGATCCACAGTTTTATTTTTATTTTGGTATGATCCAACTTTAATTTTTGTGGCTCCCTGACTGTCATCTTTGATCTAAAAATTCTTGTTTTGATCCTCAACCTGGGGAATTCTATTTTCTGGTTCTTGAGAATCATGACCTATTTTTTGCTTAAAATTTTGCTTATTATTGCTCCATTATTTCTTTTGTGGTTCAGTCCCTTTATGACTGTACATGGGCTGGCTCACAAAAGTATTCTCTGGTTGGTGTGAGTTACTCACCTGAGCCTTACCTCTTAGGTTGTAATTGCTTTTGACTTGAGCAACTGCTGCAACTGTGAAGGCTCTAATTTCTTCATTAGATGGTCTCCTCAAGTTATTCAAAAAAAATGTGAGTCCTGAGCATAAGCATAATTATCTTCATCATCTTCATCACAGGGAAACTACTGGTAGACCTGAATCACATTATTTGTGCTTGCATTGACATCATGAGAAGGATACTCCCTATTTGTAGACAACATGTTGATATTGTCATCTTCCATGCAATGTGGCTCATTGCACTCATCACAGGCCATGATATTGTTATATAGAGACTGAGCAATCATACATTGTGACTGTGAGTGAGGCATTTGACATATTATGCACCATGGGGTGTCATTAACACTATTAACCACCTTCTTCAAAGGGTCAAGTGTTTCCTTGACATGTTGAGCTCTTTGATTAGGGTTGCTGTTTGGAAGAATGGGTTTACCATTATGCCAACTGGTATTATATGGCATATCATGTAATGATGGTCTTCTTTCTTGCCTTTGGTAAACCTGCCTGTCAAGACCTATCCCTTTTTCATTTTTAGCCATTCTATAGCTCAGTTCCTTGACAATAGTTATCAATTTATCTAATTTATCCTTAGAAGTAGATGCATTGCCTTGAACACTTTGAGATTTGGTATTCAGATTTTCAATAATTTTTACATCATCTCTTCTGTTTGTCTTACTAGACACTTTTCTATTATTTTCAATATTTGTTACAATTTTGAAAGCATCTCTGAGGCTAGTAGGACCTTTATCTCCTAATCCATATGTTGTTTTAGCATCAAAAGCATTTATGTACAACACTCTGCACATAGGTTCATTAGGCCTCAGGTGATGTGGCAATTTGTTCAAACCTTCGTGAATCTAGCATTGAAATCAGCAACCTGTTCATTTGATCCTTTGGTAATGCTAGTGAATTCATTAATGAAGAAACTTGGATAAGTTTTGTCACCATATTGTTCTTTGAAAATTCTTCTGAAGTCATCCCATGATGAGATACTCCTGTCAAGAAGACCCTTGTACCATTCTCTAGCCTCATCAACTATGGATTGCATAAACAATTTCATAAATACAACTTCATGCTCAACCTCAAAATTATCCATGATATTCTGAAAAGCCTTTAAATGGTCTTCCCCTGATATAGTATTATTTCCTGAAAACTTTGGCACTTGCGGCCTCACATGTTTGTCAATAAGATTGGGGTTACCAGGAATGCCATCAAAAACTAACTACCTAAATCTGTCTAGTTGCATAGACTGTCTACCAAATTGATCAACATTTACATTTCTATTTGCATTCTGATTTCTTACATTATTCAATGGTATTCTAGCATTAGTTGCATTCTATCTCTGATCATTATACTGGTCCTGCACTTCATTCCTGTGCTGATTTCTCTGCATATTTGCATTTTCAAGGGTGGGAACTGAATCATTCTAAGCAGTTCTAATAGCCTACACTTTCTGTCTCCAGTCATCTCTAATTTTTACTGCTTGCAAATATTCTAACTCTGCTTTCAGACTCTTGATTTCTTCAGCTAATTCCTCCTCTCTAGGCATAAAAGAGGATGGTTTCATTACATTCTGATCATCATCATCATCATCCCTTTGGGATTCAGCTTCTTCAAATCTATCACTAGGATCCAAGAAAGGGCGTTCCTGAAAAACCTCTGACCTTATTCTTAATCCACCACCCTGCTATCTTTCATAAATGTTTTGGATTTTAGCCTCAGTGTTTGAAAAATAAGGTATTGTCCACTCTGAAGATCCTAGATTGTCCTGCATATTATCATTACTTCTAGGAGAACCCTCTCGACTGGCTTGGATAGTCTCTTTTCTTCTATACATCATTTTTATGGATAACTCTTCAAACAGAGGATTACACAGGGATCTTCTCCCTTGCATACAAATTTTTACTTCACCGGTTGGGAGATTTATTCGGAGTCGCCACCTAATAACTAGGAATTATTTTCTTTTAAAATTAGGGTTCCTTTCACAAAGCATCCCCAGTAGAGTCACCAAATTTGTTGGTTATTTTTCCCAAACTGGATGCTTATTCCTAGTTATCCCTACAAGGTAGCCATCATTGATCAACAGGATTCCTCGGCCAGGGGCCAACAGTACAGGAGATAGACTCTATAAATATTTCCTCTTCTTCTTTACACTCTGCAAAACCTAGGGGGTATTCCCTATTCAACATCCATAAAATATGTTTGTGAAATGGGGGGATGTTGACACAAAGTAGATAAATCCTCCTTTATGTAGACCAAAACTGTGAGATAAGTGCAAAGGGGCTAGCCTTGGGCCTAAGTTCAGTTGTAGATAGAGGATTCTAGTCCTAAAACTACTTCTAATATCCTAAAAGGTTTGTATATGAAGTTTGAGTTTGATTTTATGTTTGGATACAAAACTGAGAATTTGGGTTGTAACCTCCATACAAGACTGGATCGGTGCCTATCCAGGGCTCGGGGTCAATAGACATACACATGTGAATGGCTAGCATGAACATACACCAAAGACTAGATATCAAGGGGATTTTTAGTATCTGCCTTATAGATACTTCCTAAAATAGAGTATCCTATTATCTCTACTTACTAATATCCCTATTGCAATGTCTTCTTCCCAACACTTGATCTGAAATGTTTAATCTACGCCTTGAGCAGAAGTAAGAAATCAAGCATTCAACACAGCAAACCTATATTCTAGAATCATAAACACTCCTTAAATGCTTAGATTCATAAGAAGAACACACTCAATTTAGAGACAGATAACAGAACACATGCAATATAGCATTACTCATTTAAATCAGTATGATATCAGTAGATTTATGCAGAAGAACATACAACATGAGACTCATAAACTCACAAGAATACCCAGAATAGAGCCACCAAATAGATTGTATCTGATTACAGCACCAAAAGTTGTCTAATTTTCAACAACTAAAAATGAGTGACACAATTTGTATTTTATAGAAAAACTATGTCCTCAGCCAAAATTACAATGATCAACTCAAAAATTGCTAGATACAATGCATTGTGAGAAATGGCGCTCAAAATTGAATGCAATCGGGAAGCAGAGGAAGAGAGCAGGTGGGCTTAGGATCTGAGCCGCCGCTCAAAGATTTGCATCTTAAATCCGGTAGTTGGCCTATCCATCGTCAACCCATACCATTGCATTTCTTCCATTAATGATTCAGCTACCCACGGGATCCAGCAACGAACACATTTGAAGTTTTCCTGCTCAGAAAATAGGTCGCACACAAAGAAACTCATCATTGTAGTGAAATTGAAAGATAGCCGTCGATTTTGATTTGATCGCTGAGATCTACGGTATCAAAAAAAAGATGAAAAGTTGAGAACCAATGAAAATGTGCCACGTAGGCACTTTGCTCCTCTATCACTAACCTTTCCAATCCTTATTTTGCCCTTTTTGCCCTTGTATATGCATAAACATATGCATATTAAAATTCCCCTTTTAAATCTTTGTATATGCAGGATGCATATACATACAACAATTAACATGCAAGGCGAACCCCAAACTGTTATAGAGCAAATCAAAATTCTAATCGGGTCTAGCTTGCATGTCTATTTTTTTGTATATCGGGTTGCATATTGCATATACAAACCCAACATACATGCAAACTGCGGATGTCAACAACTTATGAGCCGCATTACAATCTTCTTTCACATCCAGGCCTTGCATATTGTGAATGTACATCACATATACATTCCCCTTTGTACATGAGATACAAGACCCTCTGCATGTCTCCTTTCTGTTTGTATGTTGCGGAACATACAAAGTCCTTTGTATGTTTTTCCTGTAGCAACTATATGTATCTCCCTCGTTGCACTATAGCAAATGCATGTTGACCCTTGCACATTTTCCTTGCATGTGCATCGGCGACATACAAGCCCCTATATACAAGCAGGAATCTTCCATGGAATATACCTGCAATGTATCTTTTCCTTGCATGTTGCCATTGTATCTAACCATTGTATGTCTGAACATACAAACCAAATGTACTTGCAGACCCGATATACAAGTAGTGAATATTCTGGGGATTTGTGATGTATATTCCATCCTTGTATATTTTTCCTTGTAAGCCTGATATGCATTTGGAAATGCATACAACTGTAGAATATACCTGGGAATCTGTGATAGATTCCTCTTTGCATATGCAACCCGATATGCATCTAGAATGCATATAACTCAATTCCTTGTCATTTTTTGGAGGCTGACTGAGATTTCTGACCCGCCAATATACAATTCACCTTTGCATATACAAAACTTAGCATTTTTCTCAAGGCGACAGGAAAAAGCAGTGAAACATTGCATGGGGGTTGGTCAACCTTTGAACACTAAAGCATGAGGATGAGACTTAATAACTAGGAACCCACCATAGAAAGCCAACATCAGAATAGGTAAAACAATGCAAGAATCCATGACTTAGAAAATTTAGGGTTTGAATGAGAAAACCTGCAAATGTTCAAGCCTAAAACCCTAAACATAAATGATTACCAACACATTCCATGCAACAAGATCTGCCACCTTTTTCTCAGAAAATAGTTTACTAACCTCCACCATCTCCATTATGGAGTGGGCAGCGAAGATAGAGATTATGATAGGTTTAAAATTGGCCTCCACTCACTCCACTCATTGTGGATGGTGGTCAGCCTACTTATCATAAGTCATATACAATATTAAAAATATTAAAGGTGCCTGATCACAAAGGGTTAGAATAATTATATCACACATAGTTTCCCTTGCATCTAAATGATGTTTAAGGGTAATCAAAAAATAATCCAAGGTGTCATCAAATGATAACATCATCATTAGGCTGACACAATAATAAAATGCAAGTTTGGGGTCAAGTTCCACTCCCCCTTCTTCACCATAATAACCACAAGTATAATATAAAAAGAAAATTATAATCACCAAAAACCTAATAAGGAAACAAGGAAATACTTGACAACCTGACGAGATTACCTATCAGCTAGAATTGATGTTCTAAAAACATCATCTAGTCAAATCAACGTAGATGACATCGAGATAACTCAAATTGTCATGCTAACACAGAAATGAAATGACTAACAAGGGAAAGATGCAAACTCACTCTACCTTTCATGCGTTCATAAAGACTAATTATGATACTCATATGGTAATCTGACCTTTTCCCCACATCTATCTCCTCCTCCCGAATGATACTCTCCTTCTGTCCTTAAAGAAAGATTATTTTCTTGATTACACTTATAACCATGATTAGTGTATCATCATTTGATTCACAAATCATTATAATTAAATAATCATATCATCATATAATCACATATCTAAACTAAACATTAATCAATATTCATATAATCAATGATTCTATTTGATATTTTCCACAAACATCATATCATTAAACTATGATTAATCATCATGTTTACCACCTAAAAGCAAGATTAAACTAAATCATAAGTTGGGGATGTAACACTCCTAATCTTATTTGCATCTAAGATTGTAAATGAGTAGAAAAATAAGGATTTATCACAAAACCCTAACCCTGTATGACTCAAGCATAGAGAATGATCAGCTTAAGAGAAGTGTCTCACTCAAGGAAACACAAACCTTCAACTCAAGGAAGGTGGACTTATTGAAGTCTGCAAAATAAGAAGGTGTTGCAACCATACCCAATCACGATGATGTAGGTACTCAAACCAATCTCAAGTTGGTGGTTCCAACCCTTCTCTCAAACATGTAAGGAGCTTTAACCTAGGAGAACAAGATAGACTCAAGATCTTGTTTCCAAGTTTGCCAAAATCCTTTTCAAGAGTATGCAAATTAGTGTTCCAACAATAAATATTCTGTAGTAATTCACAAGTGTACAATAACATAAAGATAGCTAAAATATCTAGGTTTGTAAAGTCTTTTCAAAGTCGTGTGTTTAAATATGAGGCCTTACGAGGGAAAATATTTGAATATTAGAGGCCGACAAAGTGTGGGACCAAAATGTTGATATCAAGGTCATGTCACCCAAGACAAGGCCAACACCATCAGGGGATTTAAAACTCCACAAGATATGGGAGGACACTAATGCTCAGGTGTTAGGGTCCTGGATAAATCCTCTCGGTAAGTTAGCATTGCTTCAGGACATTACCAGTATCTAAACACTTCCCTATGGTAACAGTTTAGTAAGGTTTAGGAAGATTTAGGAAGATTTAGGAAGGTTTAGGAAAGTGAAGAACTTATCTTGAGTCGAGGGTAAGGCTAAGGCTAGAAAATGGTCCTAAAAATGGACTAATCGAGGGGATACCAAAGCAAGTGCTAAGTAGAGTGTGAAACTATGCTTGCACTATCAAGGAGCACAATTTACAACATTTAGGAAGATTTAGGAAGGTTTAGGAAAGTGAAGAACTTATCTCAAATCAAGAGTAAGGCCAAGGCTAGAAAATGGCCCTAAGAATAAACTAATCGAGCAGATACTAAAGCAAGTGCTAAGTAGAGTGTGAAACTATGCTTGCATTATCAAGGAGCACAATTTACGACACTATAAAACACTAAAGAATGTTGCCATTATTGAGTATGCAGGTTTTTCTCTTCAAGACAAGTTGTCAACTAAATATGTTGTTGTAATAGCAATGATAGTTTTGGTTTCAATGTGGCATTCAAAGGTAATACATATAGCTTTCTAGAAAGGTCTATGAGCATCTTTCCTTATTGCAATAATGTGATCTTCAACATAGAAAAAATACCTCACAATCCACTATTGTGCAATCAAAGCTTATTAATAAAGTTTTCAAGACAATAGGGCCAAATTGGAAGAGGTATAAAGAGGCATCAAGCCCCTTTAGTAAAGACAAAAAAAATAAGCTTATTAATTTTTGGCCATGGGAGATGAAGTAGAGCAATAGTATACCATATTTACAAAGAAGAGAGTGATTCAAAATTGCAGTAGTAGAATTCCTAAAGTTGGAAGGATTTGTAAGAAAGTTGCTAAAGACTACAAATGAAATTTATGATGTTTTAAATATAACAATTAACAAAGACTTAAAAAATGAAAATGAGGGCACAAAGGTTTTTCATGCAGGAGCATCTAAGTGCACGAGCAATCAATATCAACTAAAAGTATTTTAGGTTTGTTTTAGTTCAGTTTTGGTTGTGTTTCTATTGTTTTTGGTTTTTTTGGCTTTAGGATAATATTCAGATTAAAATTGGCCAAGTGAAGAGCATCACCTTGTAGAGGAACATAATGGGTACTTGTCATTTCATTTTGGTTAAATTTGTAGAATTTGGGAGTAACTTAGCACCTTTCAACATATCTTGAGGTTTGTGAACCTCCAATTCTACAAAAAGTCTTTATTTCTATTCATTTTTGGCAGAAACCTAGGTTCACAAACTCCCTGGTTCACCAAAAGGGTTGTTCACTAAAAATACTTGGTCTAATTTAAATTTTTGCATGAATTTTGATTCTATGGGCTACCTTATTCAAAAAACTAGATCCTAGTATTAAATCCATTTGGTGACTTATCCTCCTCACTGGTGGTAAACCTTTTGGTACATTATCAAGGATAATATCTTAAAGTTCTTCCAATAGGTCTGAGACTTTTGTTGGTATATCTTCACATTTCTCTTGGTTGATCTTAGGAATCAATGCAAAGCAATGAAGCTCATGCTTCATACCATCCAAAAAATTCCTACCATCTATCAAACAAATTCTAGCAGTACAACATACCTTTTCTTCCACCTCCTTCAAGGGGTTCAACTTATAAAGAAATCCATCCTTTTTCAAGGAATAGGCGTTTATATGGCCATCATGGATAGCACACCTATCATACTACCATGACCTTCCCAATAGCATATGACATTCATTCATGGGTATGATGTCACATAACACCTCATCATGGTAGTCTCCAATCTTGAACTTGACTAAACACTACTCATTGACCAAATCTCTATGGTCCTTCTACAACCATGCAATTTGATATGGATATGGATGCCTTCTCCTTATCAACTTCAACTTGTTAACCATCTCCTCTGAGACAAGATTATCAATGCTTCCACTATCAATAATAATATCACAACACTTACCTTCACACTTGCACCTTGTGGAGAATAAACTCTTCCTCTGATCTAGTTCTTTCTCCTCATTTAACAAGGTTTTTCTAACAACTAGGGTTTATCCCATTTTAGAATCTTTAGAATGCTCAGACTTCACATCTTCATCTACATGTGCAACTTGTGCATTACCTTCAGGTCTTCTACTTGTCCTCCCTTGATGTTGGGGACATTTGTAGGCTTGATGTCCTTCTCCACATTGGAAATAGGTTCCTCTAAACCTCCTCTTCCAAGTCCTTGTCTAGGTATTCCCCTTCCTCTTCCTCTTTGTTCAACATTATTTTGGTCATGAGGGTGGTAGACATTATCCCTTTTCTGATTTCGATCGGTGCCTAATTCTTCACTTTTCTTTTGATCTTCATTTAGGCCTCCATAGGATCTTCCACCTGTGGGTTTTTTCCCAGACTAGATGCTTATTCCCAGATTTCCCTACAAGGTAGCCATCAATGATCAACAGGATCTCTGGGCCAAGGGCCAACAGTGTAGGAGATAGACTCTATATTTTATCTCCTCTTCTTCTTCAGGCTCTGCAAAACCTAGGGGGGTATTCCCTACTCAACATCCATGAGGATATACATACAAGGCTGGGATGCTGACAGAAAGCAGATAAGTCCTCTTGTAAGTAGACCAAAACTAAAAGATAAGAGCAAAGGGGCTAGCTTTGGGCCTATTTGCAGTTGTAGACAGAGGACTGAGGATCCTAAAACTAATTCTAATGCCCTAAAGATTGTTTTAGATTTTGATTTTGATTTTAAGTTCGGATGCAAAGCTGGACATGGTTGTAACACAAACACAAAGCAAGATTGGTGCCTATCCAGGGCCTAGAGTCAGTAGACATACACCTGTGAATGATATGCATGAACAACTAAAACTGAATTTCAGGGGGATACATATGATACCTGCCTTATAGATATCTCCCAATATAGAGTGTTAAGCTATCTATACTTATGGCATCCCTACTGCAGTATACCCTTCTCAATGTTCAATCTGAAAATAGTTTAATCTACCACTTGAGCATAAGTTAAAAGATCAGACATTCAACACAGGAATTCTATGTTCTAGAGTCTCAAACATTCCTTAAATATCCAGACTCAGAAGAAAGATACATGCAATACTGGAGACAGAATTAACAAAACACATGCCAACATAGCATTTCTCATATAAAATTAACCATGAAATCAGTGGATTCATGCAAAAACATACAACAAGAGATACATAGACTCTCATGTTTTTATGGATAGAGCAGCCAAAACCAACTGTATTGTATCACAGAGCCAAAATGTTCAACTTTCAACAACCTAAAATGAGTAACACTTCCTGCTTATAATAGCCAAAGAAGCGTACTCAGCATTAATTACATGGCTTTGACAAAAAATTTGCCAGATACAGATCCTTCAAAGGAATGGCGCTCAGAATTTATTAATGCAGCAGACAAAGGGGGGGCCTTGAGCCATGCACCATCATCTGGGGTCTTCATTCAAAAATCAGGCGACCTGACCATGTGTACCATTGCCCACATCCCTGTATCGTTGCCATTAAGGGTCTCAACCACCCGCGGCTACTTGAAAACCGTCGCTGCATTCAAAAAGGATTTCCCGCCAAAACATGCTTCTCTGCAGGTTGAAAATACACAGGGGAATAATCCCACATGTACGGTGAAGAGATCACTTTATTAGTTTAAAAATGGGGCTGCATGCATACTAAGTGTCGAGTGCTTTTGCCACGCTCGACACACAAGCCTTCGCCCAAGAGCCCATCGCCGTGACACAAGCCATCGGCCAACTTCCAAATTCTCCTGTCGACCTCACTAGTTACGCCGATAGACATCGGCCTCCCATCTCCGTTAGTATGACCAAAGCCATCAACTAACCTCAAAATGCCTATGCTGATACTCAATCTCACTCCGATGGCATACCACATCCTAGGTCTTCGGTGAGACCATCCTCCCTCAGAGCAACAAGAAAATCCCTGACTGATAGCACAAACCCTGCCGACGACCACCTTGAACATCCCTCATCGGCCAGACACCTTACATCGGCAGCCCAAAAATTTGTTTTGCTGATAGCCAAACACACGTCGATGACCACTCCAAATCCTCATCAGCCTGACACTACCCCATCGGCGGACCCTCCAACTGCTAGCCCGATAGCCCATGTCACACTGAAAACACTCCCTTCGGCCAGACCATCGGGGTGACCTCCCTCTATCGGTGAACCACAAAATACACTAGCCGATAATACAAGTCTTGGCGATGAACACACAAATTATCCTCATCGGTGAGACCCACGCCGATGACATCGCATTGGCCAAACATCCACTGTTGGCTGAACAAGAAACTGCTTCGCTGATAGCATAAAACACACTGATGGCACCATCGGTAAGAACAAACCCGTCGGGGAACCAGAAAAAACCCTCGCCGATGACAATCATTATGCCGATAGACCTTGGCCTCCCCTTTCTGTTGGTAGGAGTAACTCCGTCGGGCTAGCCAAAAACTCTTTGGCCGATAACACCACTCACGCCAATGAACACCTGAGATACCCTCATTGGCATGACCACTACCATCGGTGGAACCACAATCTCCCATGCCGATAGTACAAAGTCACAGCGATGAACAAAAAGCCTCACTCTGCCCCCTTGTCGACTAAACACATGCCCATCGGGAAACCAAAAAGAAGATACGCCGATGACAGAAGTCATCCCGATGGCACATCACCGCCACATCGGTGGAACTGAAAATACTCCAGCCAATGGGCCAAACTCTTGCCGATGGACAAGAAGACCTAGGGTTTAAATGAAGAAAACCTCCAACATGCAGAAACAACCTCCAGGTCAAAAATAAGTACCAACATTGGCTCCGAATGGGGACGTGCAGGTGAAAAACCTGCAGCGAGAACCAGATCTCCAGGCAGACTAGGCAAAAAACCGAAAAAGCACGAACTGTACAAGACATCTACACTATATACATATTTTTACAAATGTGCACAGGGACAAGTCATCTATACAAAATAGAACTTAAGGAATTGGCCATGTACAGGCAATTCCAGAACTTCACCATCTAGGGCCTGGAGGAAATAAGAGTCCTCCCCATGAGTGCTGCAAATCTGATATGGGCCCATCCATAAGAGTTCAAATTTACCATGTTTACCCTTTTCTTGACCTTTTGCATTCCATATGAGCACCAGATCATTGACTTGAAACTTCCTTTTTGTAGCTCTCCTGTCAAACTGATATTTCATATCTTGTTGTCTCTTGAGGTTAATCTGGTGTGCTTTCCTTTTGTTTTCATCCAGTGCAACCAGCTGGTTCACCCTTTTTGTCATGGAGCCTTCAATCTCCTCATCATTTTCCTGGATGAATCTGTAAACTGGTAGGAGATTGTTTATGGGCAATCTGGCTGATGCACCATATACTAGCTCAAAGGGTGACATTCCAATAGCCTTTTTTACTGTCACTCTGTCAGCCCATATTGCTAACTTTAATTTTGAGTCCCAAGCTCTCTTGTTCTTGTCCAGCATCCTCTTGATAATTTTTATGATGCTCTTATTGCTTGATTCTGCTTGACCATTTCCTTGTTGGTGGTATGGTGATGCATATGATAGATTTATCCCATACCTGTTGCAAAAATCAACAAATTCACCTGATCTGAAGCACATAGCATTATCAGTGACTATCTTGAATGGTACTCCAAACTTGATAACATTTTCCAGTATGAAATCTGTCACCACCTTACTTGTAGCTCTCTTAGTTGGAATGGCCTCAATCCATTTGGTAAAGTAATCAGTTGCCACCAAAATCCAACTGTGTCCCCCACTTGATTTGTCTGCAATTTCCCCTATGAAGTCAATTCCCCATTGCTGAAATGGAGCATCCACAGTTACAGTTCTGAGGGGTAAAGCACCATCATATCTCAGCTTTCCTGAAAATCTTTGGCAAGGGTCACACTTCCTTACTAACCTTTGTGCATCTGAAAAGAGAGTGGGCCACCAATATCCTGCCCTGAGAATCTTATGAGCTGTTGTTTGGGTAGTATAATGTCCACCACACAATCCCTTATGCATGTCAATCAAAACATTGTTAGCCACATCTTCATCCACACATCTCAGTAGCACACCATCAAGGTTTTTCTAGTATAGCTCACCTTGAACAATAACATACCTGATTGCATGTAACTTTAAAGTCCTCTTTTGACTGTCATTGAAATGGGAAGGACAATTCAGATTTTGCAAGTAGTAGATAATATCCTTGTACCATTCAGATCTTGATACATTTACACTCTCATTTTGGACTACATTAACTTGGCATGCTTCCAAGTTTGACTATGCCATCATCTTGGCTAATCCTTGTCCTCTTACCAACTTGGTAATTTGTATGTCTATGTTGAACTCTTGCAGTTTGTTTATCCATCTACACCTTCTTCCAGTCACCTCCTGCTGAGTGAATATGTCTTTGACTGCTGCATGGGGTACATATGCAATTACATGTGATCCTACCAGGTATGGTCTGAAACTTTTGATGGCTCTGATTAGTGCATATGCCTGTTTTTCCATAATATCATACTTCAACTCAGAAGCCTGCAAGGACATACTGAAGAAAGCTATGGGCTGTTCAAAACCATCTTCATTTTTTTGTAGCAAACATGCAGCAATAGTGTGAAAGGAAGCAAATGAAAATACTTGGAATGGCCTAGAAAAATCAGGAGATTTAAGAACAGGGGCCATCTTGATTGCCTCTTTGATACTTTGAAATGATTCTATTGCTTCACTTTCCTAGTTGACAGTTGCATCCTTCTTCATCATCTTGGAAATGTTCCTTGTGGTTTCTGCAAAGTTGGGAACAAATCTCCTAACAAAATTTATCTGTCCAAAGAAGGACTAAACTCCTTTTACAGTTTTTGGCATTTGAATTATGTCAATAGCAGCCACTCTCTCTGGATCTATCCTAACTCCATCCTTGGAAACAATGTGTCCCAGGAGCTTTCCTTCAACTACCCCAAAGGCACACTTCTTTGGATTTAAAGAAATACCATACTCTAGTGCTCTTATGAAAATCTTCTCTAGATGCAAACAATGCTGCTCTTCCTTCTTTGAATATGTAGTTAAGTCATCCTGATATACAGCCAGGATTGAATCAATCAACCCTGCAAAAGCAACATCCATTGCTCTTTGAAATGTAGCACCTGCATTTGTTAATCCGAATGGCATTCTAACATATACATAAGTTCCCCATGGAGTGGTGAAGGCAGTCTTATACTGTTCTGATTCCTTTACCTTCACCTGATTATAACCTGAAAATCCATCCATCATGGATAAGAGTTCACAACCAGTCACTCTCTGCAACATAGCTTCCATATTAGGCAGTGGATAGTTATCCTTTAAAGAGGATACATTCAAGTTCCTGAAATCAACACAAAGCCTAATATCACCGTTCTTTTTTCTGACTGGGACAAGGTTAGACACCCAAGTTGAATGTCTGATTGACACAATTATTCCAGCTTCCCTAAGCTTTTTAAGCTCTTCTTGCATCTTTGGAGCTAAGGTAGGATTAATAGGTCTTTGCCTCTGTTTGAATGGCTTAGCTCCAGGCTTCAATGGGATCTCATGCTGGAATAGATCTTCCCTATAGGCTTTTAGGTCCTCATATGACCAAGCAAAAACATCTTTATACCTTTTCAGTAATGTAATCAGCATACTCCTGATGTGTGGTTTGAGCTGTTTACCAATGTATACCTTCTTGGGGGCCTGAGATGTCCCCGAATTTATCTCTTCTAAATCTTCCTTATTTGTGGGAGATGTCCTTGTGACCAATTTGTCTCTACTATCAAAAGCTCTTTCCAAAGCTACTAACCCTCTAGGGATTTTATTAGTCTTCAACTGAATTATCTCCTTCCCCATAAGAGTTTCTTTTCCATCTATGGTTTCTACAAAAGCTTGGAAATCAATTTTTTGATTCTCAAATTCATCTATGCAGTGCAAAAATTTCAACAAGTCCCTGTCATCATTAAACACTTGCCAACTGCATATATTTTCTGGTACTGTAGGCCTGATTTTAACTTCTACATTTGTAACATCTGACAGAGTGATGTCATCTGGCCTTATTGCAACATTATCTAAGAAATCAGCCATAACATTCTTTGATCTCTCTACCTAGCCTATTGAAAATGCATCAAATAGTTCAATGGTATCCCAAACAGCATGCTTGTATTGTTTCAATCTTTTGTTTTTTGAAGCATACCTATCTCTAATTTGAGATACAATCAGCTCAAAATCCCCAAATACTCTTAGCATTTTGATTCCATGTTTGAGAGTAATATTTAGGCCTAAAAGCAAAGCCTCATATTCTGCAATATTGTTTGTGCAAACAAACCTCAGCAAGAAAGAAAATTTGAGGAGCTTACCAGTTGGAGACAGGAAAACAACTCCAGCTCCAAATCCTTCTTTTGCACAAGCTCCATCAAAATACATGGTCCACAGACCCTGCTGGTCCAGCTCTTTAATGCAGACGTTTTTCTCTTTATCTTCCCTATCATCTGAGACAACCTTGAAGTTATCACAGTTAGTGTTTACAAAGCATATCTGTTCCTCTACTTCTTGGTCTTCCACTGTCTCTGATGATCTTTGTTCTCTGATTAGCTTAACATCCCTGCCATTCATTGGAATCATGGCATATGACAGGTCGAGCTACATACTTCCACCAATTAGTGCAGCCCATCTTCTTGACAGCAACATACCATACTGTGGCTTGATGTCAACCACTGTTATATTCATTTTATATCTCTTTTCAGGAAATGCTGCCAATTTGTAATCTACATCCTTCATGATTCCAATAACTGGTACCTCTCTGGCATCCATAGCATAACATTTTCCACATGCCTTGTCAATTTTCAATCCAGCTTGTTGCATGACGGCTAAAGGCATGACATTTGTAGATGCTCCAGAGTCAAGCATACAATTTCTGATTATTTTTCCATTTATAACCAGGGATACATAAAATGGTTCCACTTGTGAAGGACACTTTGTCATAGTCACTCCTAAATAGACTTCAGGAGCCTCATCTTCTTCATTACACATGACATGCTTCTCACCCTGGATCTGAACATTTTGTTTAGCTTGAAAAGGCACCCCTGAAATTAGGGATATTGTCCTATTCTTGGTCTCTTCAACCTTCATTAGTTCCATAAGTGGAACAGAGACTTTTACCTGGGAGAGGACTTGAGCTATATCAAATGGAGCATAATTTTGTATAACAGTTGTAGCTTTCTCCACAATCTTGTTTTTATCCTGAACTGATTTAGCATTTACTTTCATAGTTCCTTGATCATCATTCTTGTCTTGGGAACCTTTACTTTGATCTTCAGCCTGAGGGATTCTATTTTCTGGTCCTTGGGATTCATGACCTGTTCTATGTCTAAAATTCTGTTTATTATTACCCCACTGCCTTTTTTGTGGTTCAATTCCTTTATGACCATGCACTGGCTGACCTGCAGAAATACCTTCTGGCTGATGTGGTCTGCTTACTTGATTTTTACCTCTGAGATTGTAGTTGCTCTTGACTTGAGCAACTACTGCAGCTGTGAAGGCCCTAATTTCCTCATCAGAAGGTCGTTGTAAGTTGCTCAAAAAATTGTGTGAGCTCTGAGCATACACATAGCTCTCTTCATTACCTTCATCATAAAAGTCCTGTTGACAGGCCTGAATTCCATTATCTGTACTCTCATCAGCATCATAAATGGGGTATCCACTACTTGTGGACATCATATTAACATCATCATCTTGCACATAATGTGGCTCATTGCATTCATTACAAGATGTAGTATTATCACACAAGGACTGAGCAATCATACACTATGATTGTGAATGTGGCATCTGACAAATTATACACCATGAAGTATCGTCAACAATATTTACAGCTTTCTTTAGAGGATCAGGAGTTTCTTTGACATGTTGAGTCCTCTGATTTGTGTTGTTATGTGGGAATATAGGCTTACCATTATGCCAATTGGTATTATAAGGCATATCATGCAATGATGGCCTCTTTTCCTGCCTTTGATAGACTTGCCTATCAAGACCTATCCCTTTTTCACTTCTAGCGAGTCTGTAGCTTAGGTCCTAAACAACATTTGCCAATTTGTCTATCTTATCTTCAGGGGCAGATGTATTACCTTGAGTGTTCTGAGGCTTGTTTCGATTCTGCAGAATTTTCACATCATCCCTTCTGTTAGTCTTGCCTGATGTTTTCCTATTGTTCTCAATATTTACTGCAATTCTGAAAGCATCCCTGATAGTAGCAGGACTTTTATCTCTTAATCCATATGTAGTTTTTGCATCAAAGGCGTTGATATACAATATTATGCACATAGGTTCATTTGGCCTCATGTGATGTGGCAATTTGTTTAACACTTTAGTAAATCTTGCATTAAAATCTACAACCTGCTCATTTGACCCTTTAGTGATACTGGTAAACTCATTTACAAAAAAGCTAGGGTCAGTTTTGTCACCATATTGCTCCTTGAACATCCTTTTAAAATCATCCCATGATGAAATACTCCGGTCAGGCAGATTCTTATACCATTCCCTTGCCTCATCTACTAAAGATTGCATGAATGACTTCATGAAAACATCCTTATGTTCAACCTCAAAGTTATCCATGACATTTTGAAAAGCTTTTAGATGATCTTCTCCTGACACTGTGTTATTTCCTAAAAATTTAGGCACCTGCAGCCTTAGATGCTTGTCAATGGGGTTAGGATACCCAGGAATACCATCAAATACCAGCTATCTGAATCTATCTAACTGCATGGGCTATCTGTCAAACTGATTAATATTAATATTTCTATTTGCATTCTGGTTTCTTACATTGTTCAGTGGTATCCTAGCATCATTCACATTTTGTCTCTCATCATTATGCTGATGTTGCACATCATTTCTCTATTGATGTCTCTGCACATTTGCATTCTCAAGGGTAGGAATTAAACTATTTTGGGCAACCCTTAAAGCTTGCACTTTCTTCCTCAGGTCATCTCTGATTGTTATTGCCTGCTGATATTTGAACTCGGCCCTTAAGCTCCTAATTTCATCAGCTAGTTCTTCCTCGCTAGGCCTAGAGTAGGATGGTTTTACCATATTCTGATCTTCATCTTCATCATCCCTCAGAGACTCTGCCTCTTCAAACCTTTCACTAGGGTCTAGAAATGGGCGTTCTTGGAACACCTCTGACCTCATTCTCATGCTACCACCTTGTTGCCTCTCATATGCACCCTGAATATCAGCTTCTGCATTTGAAAAGTAAGGCACATGCTGTCCTGATGGCCTAGGGTTATCTTGCATATCATCATTTTTTCTAGGGGAACTCTCATGATTGACTGAGACAGCTCCCTTTCTTCTGTACATCATTCTTCTTGTTACTGGTAACTCTTCAAATAAAGGATTTTGTTGGGATCTTCTCCCCTGCATATAAGTTTTACTTTGACCGGTTGGGAGATTACTTCAGAGTCGCCACCTATTACTAGGAACTGTTTTCTTTTGAAAATCAGGGTTCTTTGACAAACTCCCCAGCAGAGTCACCAATTTCTGTTGGTTTTTTCCCAGACTGGATGCTTATTCCCAGATTTCCCTACAAGGTAGCCATCAATGATCAATAGGATCTCTGGGCTAGGGGTCAACAGTGTAGGAGATAGACTCTATATTTTATCTCCTCTTCTTCTTCAGGCTCTGCAAAACCTAGGGGGGTATTCCCTACTCAACATCCATGAGGATATACATACAAGGCTGGGATGCTGACAGAACGTAGATAAGTCCTCCTGTAAGTAGACCAAAACTGAAAGATAAGAGCAAAGGGGCTAGTTTTGGGCCTATTTGTAGTTGTAGACAGAGGATTGGGGATCCTAAAACTAATTCTAATGCCCTAAAGATTGTTTTAGATTTTGATTTTGATTTTAAGTTCGGATGCAAAGCTGGACATGGTTGTAACATAAACACAAAGCAAGATTGGTGCCTATCTAGGGCCTGGAGTCAGTAGACATACACCTGTGAATGATATGCATGAACAACTAAAACTAGATTTCAGGGGGATACATATGATACCTGCCTTACAGATATCTCCCAATACAGAGTGTTAAGCTATCTATACTTATGGCATCCCTACTGCAGTATACCCTTCTCAATGTTCAATCTGAAAATAGTTTAATCTACCACTTGAGCAGAAGTTAAAAGATCAGACATTCAACACAGGAATTCTATGTTCTAGAGTCTCAAACATTCCATAAATATCTAGACTCAGAAGAAAGATACATGCAATAATGGAGACAGAATTAACAAAACACATGCCAACATAGCATTTCTCATATAAAATTAACCATGAAATCAGTGGATTCATGGAAAAACATACAACAAGAGATACATAGACTCACAAGTTTTTATGGACAGAGCAGCCAAAACCAACTGTATTGTATCACAGAGCCAAAATGTTTAACTTTCAACAACCTAAAATGAGTAACACTTCCTGCTTATAATAGCTAAAGAAGTGTACTCAGCATTAATTACATGGCTTTGACAAAAATTTTGCCAGATACAGATCCTTCAAAGGAATGGCACTCAGAATTTATTAATGCAGCAGACAAAGGGGGGGCCTCGAGCCATGCGCCATCATCTGGGGTCTTCATTCAAAAATTAGGCGACCTGACCATGTGTACCATTGCCCACATCCCTGCATCGTCGCCATTAAGGGTCTCAACCACCCGCGGCCGCTTGAAAACCGTCGCTGCATTCAAAAAGGATTTCCCGCCAAAACATGCTTCTCTGTAGGTTGAAAATACACAGGGGAATAATCCCACATGCACGGTGAAGAGATCACTTTATTAGTTTAAAAACTGGGCTGCATGCATACTAAGTGTCAAGCGCTTTTGCCGCGCTCGACACACAAGCCTTCGCCCAAGAGCCCATCGCCATGACACAAGCCGTCGGCCAACTCCCAAATTCTCCTGCCGACCTCACTAGTTACGCCAATAGACATCGGCCTCCCATCTCCGTCGGTATGACCAAAGCCATCAGCTAACCTCAAAATGCCTATGCCGATACTCAATCTCACTCCAATGGCATACCACATCCTAGGTCTTCGGCGAGACCATCCTCCCTCGGAGCAACAAGAAAATCCCTGACCGATAGCACAAACCCTGCCGACGACCACCTTGAACATCCCTCATTGGCCAGACACCTTACATCGGTAGCCCAAAAATTCACTTCGCCGATAGCCAAACACATGTCGATGACCACTCCAAATCCTCATCGGCCTGACACTACCCCATCGGTAGACCCTCCGACTGCTAGCCCGATAGCCCATGTCACACCAAAAACACTCCCTTCAGCCAAACCATCTGGGTGACCTCCCTCTATCGGCGAACCACAAAATACACTAGCTGATAATACAAGTCTTGGCGATGAACACACAAGTTATCTTCGTCGGCAAGACCCACGCCGATGACATCGCATCGGCAAAACATCCACTGTCGGCCGAACAAGAAACTGCTTCGCCGATAGTATAAAACACACCGATGGTACCATCGGTAAGAACAAACCCGTCAGGGAACCAGAAAAAACCCTCGCTGATGACAATCATTACGCCAATAGACCTTGGCCTCCCCCTTCTGTTGGTAGGAGTAACTCCGTCAAGCTAGCCAAAAACTCTTCGGCCGATAACACCACTCATGCCGATGAACACCTGAGATACCCTCATCGGCATGACCACTACCATCAGTGGAACCACAATCTCCCACGCCGATCGTACAAAGTCACAGTGATGAACAAAAAGCCTCACTCTGCCCCCTTGTCGGCTAAACACATGCCCATTGGGAAACCAGAAAGAAGATACGCCGATGACAGAAGTCATCCCGATGGCACATCACCACCACATTGGTGGAACTAAAAATACTCCAGCCGATAGGCCAAACTCTTGCCAATGGACAAGAAGACCTAGGGTTTAAATGAAGAAAACCTCCAACATGCAGAAACAACCTCCAGGTCAAAAATAAGTACCAACACCACCAGTCCTTTTGCCATGACCTCTTCCTCTTTGCTTGCTTTTGAATATTTTATTTAGCTTCTCTTCCACCTTCAGGGAAAACTAGTACACATTTTCTATGATGGTCATTCTGACCAGGCTCAACTCCTCTTGAATACTTGGCCTCAACCCATTAATATAATGGGATACTCTTCTATATACTCCTTAATAGACTTGTTACCTTGCTTTAATCCTTGCAGCTTATTCAACAACTCCAACTCATAGTCTGCAGGAATGAATTACTTCTTTAGTTTTTCCACCATCTGATCCCATCTAGTAATCTTTCCTTTTCCTCTTCTATTTCTCTCTAACTAGACCTCCTTCCACCAAATACTGGCATGGCCCTTCAACTTTGTTTTTACAAATGTGACCCGTTCTAGATCCTCCACATCTTCATACTTAAAATATTCCTCCCTATCATTTACCCAATCAATAAGCTCTTTTGGATTTAGATCCCTAGAATAGGTAGAAACTTCAATTGTAGGCCTCTTTCCAATCTTCTAAATGGCCCTCGATAACCCAACTTGCACAGGATCCCCTGCATCATCTTGTTCTTCTTCAGATAGCTCTACTTCTTTAGCTTCATATTCTCTTTCTTCTCTTATTATTGTCTCAAACCCTCTCATAGCTCCTCTTGTAATGCATTGATTTGCCTTTGTAGGGCTCTAAAACTCTCTTCTATCAAAGCATTTCTCCCAGTACCACCACGGTTCCTTCATGGAGGCAATTTTTTGAGTTCTACAACAAACCCACAACCTCAGGTCCTAATGCAAACTACCTCATGGTCCATGATCTTTCTACACACTCAAGAACCCTTTCTCTAATACCACTTGATGAAGGGCTACTCCACCCAACACCCACACATGAAACAACAACAAAGATTCTCACTGTTAAGGGAAAATTGGAGTAAACATGAATAATCAATATATCAATATCAATAATACCCAAAACTCAATGAAATATAGAAACAAAGAGATCAAACAAAAAAAAGAACTTCAAAAACCCTTGCAAACCTCAAAGCTTCATAGCTTCCATTGGTTGCCTATCTCAATCGATCTTGCATGTATGAATAAGGCCCTTAGAGAGTGCACTTCCTTGCTATGATTCCAAGATTGTCAAAGGAGAACGACTATGATAGTTTCACCATGATGATGAGCTTCACAACAATGATAGTAGTATGGTAATGAGTGTGATCACAAGCAATGAAGGAATTGGTGCCAAAGGTGCGCTATAATTCCTACAGGGTAACAATACTTAAAGCTTGGATTAATGAAATGGAGGAATAGGGTTAAATTTATAGACTTGAGAGAGAAGAGATCAACGGTATAGAAAGAATGAGAAAATCAATGGTATAGAAAACTTGAGAGAATATGCGTGAATAAGAAGAAGACAAGTGTCACCCAAATGTTGTTTTATTTGAATTAACTACTTTCTTTTCTAAAGATAAAACATGCTTTTCATAAATTACAAAGCTTTTTTTCTAATTTAAGAGATATTGATAAAAACAAGGTTGATTGAGTCAGTTAACTCAACTTGAGATTTGTTTTTGCATGATTTGAGAGAAATTAAATAATAAATTATTTAATTTTGTGTGCATCAAGAGGAAGACTTATTTTTAGAAGATTTGGAAGATATTTGAAGAATTAGAAGATTGGAAAGAAAATTAAATAAATAAATTTATTTAATTGTTGTGCATGATTTGGAAGAATAAATAAAATATTTGATTATATTTTATTTTTAGAGATTGAGAGGATTTAAATAAATTTGATTTGATTTATTCAAATTTGGAGGAATGATTTGATTTAATTAAATAATTAAGAATTATTTAATTGTTTGGAAGAATTTAATTAAATAAAGGATTTTATTTAATTTTGACTTTAGAAGAGGTAATTAAATATTTCGATATTTAATTAACTTAGAGGAATATGAATCAAATAAATAAATTTATTTATTTATTTATTGATAGAGGAATTAGAATGAAATAAATATTAAGAATTTTTATTTAGACAGAGTTGTGTCATTTTTAGGCATATACATTTTGCCCCTCTTTGATGCAATGTAGTTTATGGCGTTGCTTCAAAGAATAAATAGTCTGATATTGATACATGCCCCAGTTTGCCCCTAGTATAGGTTATGACGATAGGATGCCCCCTCGGGAGATTGGATGGGAACAAGGCAAAAGGCGTGAGACACAATCTCATGAAGAAGGATGAAGAAAGAGCTAAATGATATGCTATGCAAGATAGAATGAAAACACACAGAAGCAAGTAAGCAAGTATGCACAAATGATACAAGAACAAACAAGGTATTGCCCCTGTCATGCGGTAAACCAATGATTAATCGATAATGATATATGACAGTGTTGTCATGGCGGGGAATGATATATCCCTAGACCAACATTGTAGGCGTGTTATCATGGTGGAGAATGATAGATCCCTAGAGCAACATGAAGGATAGTGTCTGGTTTCAAGAAATGAAACATGTCATGTAAGACACGTGTATTGGTTTGATTTTGACAATGTTACATCCTGTATAAGACAATTTGATTGATTAACTGATTGGGTTGGTTTACAACTAGATAAGGATCAAGACCACTAAGGGTGCTTGGATAATTTGACAAGATTGACTTGACTTGATTGGTATGGACTAAGGATGGACTTGCATTTTGATCACTACTCAGATTGACTGGACAAGGATGAAAGATGTGATGATAGATAGAAAAATAACTCAACAGAAGAACTCACAAGCTTTTATTTGTATTGATACTCTGCATTGTTGGATCTTTATTGCATGGGGTACAGTATGGATGCTTTGTGGATGTGAATGGTATGGATTCTTTGTGGATGCGAGTGGATGTGAATGGTTTTTTTTTTACATCTTGATAGTGCAAGTATTTTTGAAGTGCTTATTTCATCATTGGGATTTTTTTTTTTTTTGGTACTTTTTCCAAATGTTGTAAGAAAATACAAGCATCTAGGTATAATTGAACCGAGATGACCTGAGTATCACTTACATGGATTTTGATTTAGCAAGTTAATACAAGCATCAAGGTATAATTGAACTGAGATGACCTAAGTATTTTTTGCGTATCAACAGGCAAGGATTGCCCCCATTCATGTTAGACCTTTGATGTCCTTGATGATCTTTTGCCGATCCTGTCATTAGACAATACATCACATTACTAAAGATAAACCCACAAGAAGCAAACAAAGAAAAAGAATCATGCCCCCATCATAGCATCTCTAGCTTTTGGCATCCTCGAGTAGCATAGAAAAACATGATAACATAAATCAAGACACTATAACTTAACCATGATTCCAACCACAAAATATTTTTGCGTTTAGATGTGTTTTTTTATTGCCATAATTTGGGTAAAATCATTTAGAGTTCTTTAGGTACTTGCTTGCTTTGCCTTGGATAGGTTGAGGTCTTGCATCAAAATTTCTGCTTGAAAGTGGGTTTTCTTGCGCTTGCTTGCCTTTGAGAGAGGTTCCACAATCCTTATTGGTTAGACAGACCCTAAGGGACTGACCTAGTGCCTTGGGGGCTCATTGCTAAATGGCCTTGCCTACATGATGATGCAGAGGCAATGTAGTTCAGGGTAAACCCTAATGGACCTAAGACCTAGGCGATAGAAAGTGGTGCGGACTCAGATAGATAGAAGGACTAGATATGGGATGGATGGGAAAGTGGAGCCTCGGGGGCACATAGAAATATGGCCTTGCCTACATGATGACACAGAGGCAACATAGTTCATGGACTTAGACCATGTGGACACTGATGATAGACACTATGCTAGGCTGACATTGTGGAGAGGATATGAGATAAGACCTTGGTTGACAAGGTGACAAAAAAGATAGAGTATCAAGCCATGATAGGATAAGATGACACTATGGATGGCCTTAATGCTAGATACTGATGACAAGGAAAACACCATGGATAGGAAGATGGATGGGTGATAGTAGATACGGATGGTTAGGTAGAAGGAAACAAGGATGTGATCCCTAAGGACTATGTCGTATAAGAATAACATGCCCCATTGTAGGTAGAATACTTAGGATTTTTCATGAAAAAACTTATGATGATAGGAGGATGAGAGGATAATGAAGGATTTTCTTGGTTTGGAGGGATAAGGTATGTCAAGAGACATCAAAAACATTTGTCAACATTGTGCCCCTAATCTTTATCAAGACCAAAGAATAGAGGAAAGGAAGATTTAGGATGGATAGACTAGACAATATAGGTATGTAATGAATAGAAGGATAGGATAGGGAATGGTACAGAAGGAAACTAATAGGAGAAGAGTGATATGACGATGAGACAAGGTGCCCTCAAGTGTAGATGACATAGAAGATCAACTTACACATGGCACCTATTTGCCAGGTTTTCATCATGGTACTTATCCAAGGTGCCTATTTGCCATATTTTCACCATTGGATGAAGGAATTTTTCTTGACTTTTTTGATTTTTTTATAATAGGAGAAGGTGAATACAAAAGTGAGAGACTCAAGTATCTAGTTCCTTGAAAGGTGATAGTCCCACTAGATGGATGCTATCGTATTGACCATGTCAAGTGTCGCTCATAGATGCTGGTAGGGGATTACATGAAAGTGAGATGGAGAATAGTAGATATTGGATCATGGAGGGTGCGACAGTGGATGATGATGCGGAATATGGAGGACTTATGCAAGGATGGATGAAAAGTCTATGAAAAAGCATGGACCAGATGAGGAAGATATGTAGGATAATAGTGGAAGGAAGGGGAGGTACACAAAAATGTTGTGGAATGGAATGGAATCATGACCAATGGTTGCACATACTGTGATAAACATTGAAGCTAGTGATGGGAAAGTAATGTAGGAAGCAATGAAGACTTTTGCTTATGGATGAATGACTTAGGCATGTAGGGATCCACATAGACTAAGTATTTTTCTGATTTTTGTTTGCCATGTGGGATGGAAGAATTTGAGACTTTTGGATGGAATGGGAGAAAGTGGATGGTTGGGATTCTTGAGAGGTGGATGTCTCATGTAACTTGAGGGATTTTTGCTTAGGTACCCAAGCCATTTTGCTTTTAGATAGTACCTATGAAGGTATGGGCTTGGGTGTATACAACTTTTGGGCAACTTTGGAGGTAATCATTTGTTGGATGCGGACCCACACCTTTTTTAGTTTGGCATATAGGTGTGTGGGTGTATGCCCTTCTTGAGAAGGATGCTTCTTTGATTCTTGGCTTTTGTATCCTAGGTCATGAGGACTCTTAGGATTTTTGACTTTATAGGTAGAGGCATCCAGATTTTTATTATTGAATTCTCGTGGGATGGTAGAAGTGGGGTTGGAGGAAGCCCTTTGTTTAGACAACATGTGTGTCTGTTGGTCATGGTTGGGATTGTTAGAAGATTCATGGATGGATGGATAAGGTGTTGGAAAGAGTGGTGGTAAAATGCATGGAGGGATGTTAGGAGTTGGAAGTAGCAGAGGTAGATTGGATGGTGGAAGGTGTATGGTCACATGCTTTTAGGATGTGTAGGATGATGGAGGTGGAATGACAACATATGTTTTGGGGATATGATAGGGTTTGCAATGGAAAGTGGAGGATTTTGAAGGAGTGGAAGAAGTACCAAAATCTTGAGATTGTTCACCTTGGGGTATGTATCCAAGTCCATATGAACGAGGAGGAACATTAACATGGACGGGCTCCAAAATACCTTGTTCATGAAGGCCTAAGCCTTTACCTTGATAGTTCATATGTTAGAGTATGCGGTGGATAGCGGGATTATGTGTAGGTGGAACACTAGACACGAATTCCTTATTGGATGAAGAAGGTGAGATAGAGGATAATGGTTGTTGGTGTTCTAAGGAGAAACACTCATGAATGAAGGTGGTAAGACCAAGGATATATGGTGGGGGATTTGCAGCATGGTTGATAATGGATGGCAGAGGAGTATTATTGGTTTGATCTTCTACGCTTTCTTGGGAGGCACGTGTCTCATCAAAGGAAGAGGAAGTTGTTTGATCTTGGATGGGATTAGATGGGGTTATAAGCTCGGGACAATGGAACGCATAAAGTGGGCTAAGAGGATCATCATGGCCTGCTTGATCATAGATAGACTCTTGATCGTAGGTGGGATCTTGATCATAGATAGGACTTAGTATGATGGGATTAAAGTGCTCTTGTATATGTTCTTCATCAAAGATAATATCCTAATCACAGAAAGGATAGAGGTTATGGAAAGGCTGACATTGGATTTCTGGCTCATGTATAGGATCAAGTTGCTCATGGATAGCTTCTTCATCAAAGGTGGTATCTTGATCATGAGAAAGAAATAGGTCACGAATGGATTGAGATTGGATTTCTTGCTCATGCATAGGTATAAGATCATTGAAAAGATAAAGGTTATGCACGATCCGAATGGGGGTACTTTGATCTTGATTTAGACAAAGGTTGAATGTTTTCATATGTTCTAAAGTGTGCTCTTGACATAACTCTTGGGTTGTTTGAATGGAAGTGGAGGTAGAGGTCTCTTGGATAGGATTTTGGTCAACAATATGAAGGTGCGATGGACCTTGACTTTGGTTCCTGGTAGGAGACTTTTCAACAGGCTCGAGGGGTTGCCGATTACACAACAAGGTTGGTGCAATGGACATGTTTGAAGGCTCTTTGATAAGGTCAAGGACCGGTATTTGGGGACATGGTTGACTCTTTGCTGGTAGTCCTTGGATCACATCCTTTGTAGGCATTTGGGTAGATGAATGAGGTAATGGATGAGTGGAATTTGAAATTCTCCATAGCTTTTCTTGTGCTGCATATCTTTCCCAAAAATCATCCGAGGATTTTTTGTTTATCATATTAGAGCTTGGGGAATTCAATGGTGGTTTTGAGCCCAGAGTAAGATTAGTATGCTTTGGGCTATGGGTCCTAGGAGTAGTGTTTGCCTTATCAAGAGTATCATTAAGATGGGACAAGAATGTATGACTTTGGGGTGTGGTGTAGCTAGTACTAGCCTGTTCAGCTTGTACGATTGCAAATTACTGTTGTATGGCTTGGAGTTCTTGAGTAATTGCTATACGACCTTGGGGTGATGTGTCTAAGTTTAATTACAATTTTAGGTATTGGAGTTCTTGAGCAAGTTCTTCTAATTGGTTTGTCATCTCCATAGAAACTAGCACAAGACTGAAATGGGTACCCAAAAAGGTTGAAACATTTTTCTCAAAAGAAGTGGAAAAGCTCACTGTTACGCATGCACAGGAATAGAAGCACAGAAACAAAGGATAAAAGTGTAGCAGGTCAATGTAAATGTGCAATTCTGGTGAGAGGTAAATGTGCAAAAATAGATAGCAAATGTGTAGAAAGTCAAAGTAAAAGCGCAGAAGGTCGAAACAAATGCGTAGCTTCATAAGATAAATGCATAGCTCTAGTCTTTTCAATGTTTTTGCAAAGTTTGACACGTTTTTCACCATTTTTAGTTTCTTGGTTGCAAGTTGGTCTCTTTGATCTAAATATTTCAATTATGGCAAGAAGACACATCAAACACAAAGAATGTTTTCATGATTTTTGAATTTCTTTTGTAATTTTTTTGACTCTTTTTGACAAGAAAAGCAAGTACAAATCCTAGGCTGGTTGTGACAATATAAACTGAATTCTCCCTATTTCTAGGTGATGCATCTTTGGGAGGTAATAATTGCCCTTCCCTGCACCAGCTTATAGGGGTTTTTGGCTACTAAAAATAAATGATGATTAATAAGTGCAACCGTTCGAGTGGTTATACATGCGGCAGCACTACTCTCCATTATGGAGTCTTCCAGCTTGCAAGGGTTGTACCTTGGAGGGTTTTGGGGGACGTTGGTTGTCGGTATATCACAACTTTACTTATTTTTTGAAGCTCACTCTAAACACAATTTATTTATAGTGGCTTAACAGAGCTTGGCTTTAACTTGTTACCACTTAGGGTCGTTCCTACTTGGAATGATAGTATCCAAGAGCATGCCCCTCTAAAGAAAAAACACATGCGAAAATGATATGTCTGGCATTTTGGTCACCCAAGATAGGGGAGAGCATAGGCCTAGTATCATTCCCAAAACATGAAAGACAATGGTTTTTTTCCCCTAGCTAAAAAGAAAAAGACTATATGAGCTATCTACTTGGGCACACACACGATTGTAGTTGTCAATTGTCCCTTATGAAATTGAAGTGTTTGGCATTCATGTCCATTGTCTCTTAGAAAATTGAAGTATTTTTTGCATTCATGTGCATTGTCCCTTAAGAAAGTAATATGTTCCCAAGACTTAGATTGCAAAAAGATGTTTTGTCCCTTAAAAAAGTAATTTGTTCCTAAAACTTAGTGTGATAGGTTTTTAATTCTTCAATGCTTGTCCTGTATGAACATGTTAGGAAAACCTATTTACTCTGTTTGAATAATAAGAGGCTGCAAAAAGTTGATTAGTTTGACCAAAAACTCAATAGTTAGCATAAAATCAATTAAACCAAAAGCGCTTAACTTGTTAGGTGAAAATTGAGCAATTTAGAAAAAAATTGATACTAATGATTAGATACACTTGATTAGATTTTATGATCAAATTCTATATGAAATTCTATGCAATTTTAAAAAAAAATTATGAAAATTGAATAAATTTTGCACAAGTTATGACCATTTGAAGTTTTATAAAGAAGGGTTGACTTTGACTAAGTGTACCTAACAAATCTGATAAAATTACCTCAAAATTCTTTCACCATAGAAAATTTGGGAGAACCATCTTTCCAACGTCACTAGTTTCATGAAAATCTGACTCTTGATGCAAAAGATATGTTTGATTTTGTGAAATTGCTAAAAATAGACCAAAAAAAACAAACATAGGCTAAAAATAGGGACACAAATTGGGATCTATTTTTATTGAAATCTATACACTTCCTACAAAAAATAAGAGATACCTAGATAGAATTTTGATGTTTTTAACAAACCTCAGAAATCTTTTGAGTTAAAGTTACACATATATGCCTGATTTCATGAAATTGCTAAAAATAGGCTAAAAAAATATAAAAAAATATAGGCTAAAAATAGGGACATGGGTTTGTGATCTATTTTTTTGAAATTCATGCACTTTTTGCAAAATATAAGAGATACCCAGATAAGATTTCGATGCTTTTGACAAAACCCAAAAATCTTTTGAGTTAAAGTTACACCATTTGAATGCTCAATGCCTATTCTCTAAATCCTCCTGTGTACGGAACCTTAGCACAAAAAAACTTACTTTTTGGATTAAATCGAGGCAAGGCTCCATGGTGGGTGCCAAAAATGTTAAGGAAAAATTAGAGTAAACATGAATAATCAATATATTAATATAAATAATACCTAAAACTCAACGAAATATAGAAACAAAGAGATCAAACAAATAAAAGAACTTAAAAAACCCTTGCAAACCTCAAAGCTTCATAGCTTCCATTGGTTGCCTATCTCAATCGATCTTGCATGTATGAATAAGGCCCTCAGAGAGTGCACTTCCTTTCTATGATTCCAAGATTGTCAAAGAAGAACGACTATGATAGTTTCGCCATGAAGATGAGCCTCACAACAATGATAGTAGTATGGTAACGAGTGTGATCACAAGCAATGAAGGAATTGGTGCCAAAGGCGTGCTGTAATTCCTACATAGTAACAATACTTAAAGCTTGGATTAATGAAATGGAGGAATAGGGTTCAATTTATAGACTTGAGAGAGAGAAGAGATCAACGATATAGAAAGAATAAGAAGATCAATGGTATAGAAAAGTTGAGAGAATTGTGCAAATAAGAAGAAGACAAGTGTCACCCAAATGTTATTTTATTTGAGTTAACTACTTTTTTTTCTAAAGATAAGACATACTTTTCATAAATTAGAAATCTTTTTTTTTTCTAATTTAAGAGATATTGATAAAAACAAGGTTGATTGAGTTAGTTAACTCAACTTGAGATTTGCTTTTGCATGATTTGAGAGAAATTAAATAATAAATTATTTAATTTTGTGTGCATCAAGAGGAAGACTTATTTTTAGAAGATTTGGAAGATATTTGAAGAATTAGAAGATAAGAAAGAAAATTAAATAAATAAATTTATTTAATTGTTGTCCATGATTTGGAAGAATAAATAAAATATTTGATTATATTTTATTTTTAGAGATTGAGAGGATTTAAATAAATTTGATTTGATTTATTCAAATTTGGAGGAATGATTTGATTTAATTAAATAATTAAGAATTATTTAATTGTTTGGAAGAATTTAATTAAATAAAAGATTTTATTTAATTTTGACTTTAGAAGAGGTAATTAAATATTTCGATATTTAATTAACTTCGAGGAATATGAATCAAATAAATAAATTTATTTATTTATTTATTGATAGAGGAATTAGAATGAAATAAATATTAAGAATATTTATTTAGACAGAGTCATGTCATTTTTAGGCCTATACACTCACCAAAAATGTGAGGAATGAAATCAAGAAGCTTTTATTTCTTAAGTTAAATGGAGTACAAAATCTAGTATTACATGCTACAGTAATAGGTTGTTTCACAATGGAGAAAATCCTACTCTATCAGAGATTTCTAAAATCTAGAACCACGACTGCACATATGGAATTGTCCCCCTAACCTTTTATGTTTCCCCTTTTTATTTGGCACCAATAACTTACATGCCACCTCTCCACTATCTTCTTGAATGTTCTAGAAAGTTTTACTCCCCTTTTTGGGCACCAAGTCCAACTGTCCATTTTCATGCCCAAGAAATTGGCAATTTAAAAATTTTAAAGTTTTAATATCTTGTAACACAACTTCTGGGGTCCATAACTTTTGAACTAGTCATCTGATTGAAAAACATAACCATGTGTCAGAAAGCTTATGAAGAGTTCTACAACACACAAAATGATCTAAAGATCATTTTATCCACTCTTCGAACCCCAACGAGGCTTTTAAAGGTCTCAAATTCAAATCTGAAGTTCATCAGGAGCAATTTTTCAAGACAGAAACTTTAATATCTCTCAAACTATAAATGATATTCAGATGATTTCTTCAACATTTGCTTAATTTTGTGATTCCACTTCTTGGGGTAAATTTTTAGGTCCATACATACCCAAATAGGCTAACTTATTAAAAATAGTAGGTTACTATTTTTAGCCTTTCTAAACTTCTGATAGTCTTGAACAACTAAAGTGTCATCATGGACTCCAACACAACTAAAGAAACCTACAAAAACAAAGAAATTCAAAACAACTTCAAATGTTTTTGGGTGATTCAAGATTGCCCTTACACCACTGGATGCTTTTGCATCAAATTTTCATTTAAATCAACCACAACCACGAAATCTTTCACAAATTTCAAATCATTATTAGAAAATGACTAAGAAAAGAATTCATGAATTTATAGGGATGGAAAATTCAAAAATAATTACCCTTGATTCCCATCACCATTGTTAGTTCAAGTTGTGTACCCATGCATGTCTCCTTTAGTTTATCTAATAATTAGCTAACCATCATTCCAATTTAATAGCTTGTAGTAATACTAGTCTCTTCTCTAATTTATTACTTTTTCATTTTTCAAGTTTCAACTTTCATTTAATGTCTAAATTGACTTACAAACTCAAAATTTTATAGGTTAGGTTGTAAAGGGACTAATGGTTCTGAAAATACTATGGACTTAAAAATATATTTTTGGACATGAAGGGGTGAATAAATTGAGTATTGTGAATACCTCGGGCCTAGAAAGTGTAGCATCATAAATTGTACTCGCTCACAATTTCACTCTTTATTTGGCACTTGCATTAGTGTCCACTCCCCTAGCATGTTTTTAGGATCATTTCTAGTTTTGGCCTTACCCTCAACCCATGAGATCTACCTTTGCACTGCTTTGACCCTTTCTGTTTATCATGTCCAAAAAACTATAAAAGTGCCAAAATCCTGCCTTTGTCCCAAGTTGATTAGACCTTTTAAGAACTAAAATTGCCAAGACTCTAGTGCTTAGTGTAGATGTCTGTGCTATGCATAGATGTCCAAAAATCCTTTGCCAGTCTTGTGATCATTTTGGAAGTTGTCTTTTTATTTCCATGATATGGTAGTATTTTCTTGATGCTTATCTATGCCCAAATGACTCCTTTCCCTAATTTTTCACCTTTTCCCTCTCTATTTAAGAAAGTAGATTTACCATTGTGAGGGATCAATTTCCTTTCATAGGAAAGCTCTTCCAAAATTAAGAGCCACTGTTGTTGTAATTTGTCTTCTCAAGATTATATCACACTCTTTCTTATCTCTATGTGGTTGAATATCAGTTCCTTTCTTGTTCATATTGACAAATCATTTTGCAAATCTATTCCAAGTCATTGAGTAAGTTTTTATCTTATCAATATCGCATTATTATTTTTTCACTACTCATAACAATTCTAGATACACTTAGCATACACTTTTTATCAATCTATCAATCTATATCTATGGTTGTCATTGAGGTGGAAACACCAAAAATGGAGTTTGACTAAGGTAAACTCCTATACAACCCTACCCTTTCTTTCATCTATGCATTTGCAGGTTTTGTTAGGAAGCTCAATGGTGGGAGAAAGGACTAAAAACAATGGCACAAGAGCTGAGATCATGAATATGTATAGTACCCACACCATACAAACTACAACACCACATGCTATCATTCTGGATAGTGAGCATGTCCTCCTAGTACTAGGTTCCTTATCATTTGATCTTTCCATTTTTGTACTTCATTTCTCAAAATTCTATTTACTGTTGTTTATTTTTGTTTAAGCATAAAGTGGTTCTATAGACATAGATTTTGTCTGAAACATTAGATAATAGAACCCTAATATAATGTTAGCAAAAAGCTCCCTTGATTGATACATTCAATTGAGGAGTAGTTTTTCCTACATCACATTTTGGTGAACTTGCTGCTCTAACTTAAAGCTCCTTCTTTTTCATGCATTTTTTCTTTCAAAAGAAAATAAAGAGAATTTTTCTTTCCTTAAAAAACATTTCAAGGGGCTGCCCAGAACCTCAACCTTCGTCGAGATTTGTCAATACATTTCTTAATCTTTCTCCTTCTATATTTCTAAATTAGTATGTTCTTTTCTTTTCTTACACCACTTTATAACTTTTCTCAAAGGATTCCTGAAAGTGATGGTCCATTCAATGCATGTGATGGTGACTTATCTCTTCCAATGTCACTCTATTATTTTGATCCCTCTCCTAAAATTCCTCCTACTTGTGAGGATATTTTTGCGCAAGAGAATGATTTCATTAATACTTGTCTTAATGTTACTCTACCCTCTCTTCATTTCAATTCTCTCCCTTCTAGAGATTAATCATTAGTAGATGAGGAGCCTCGCCTGACATTGGATCCTCCATAGATAGATGTTGAGCATACTTCTATTTCTTCTCCTAAATCATGTATTTCTCAAGTAGATAATAATGTTAATACAATCATTGTTAGTCGATGTATCCCACCTACAAAAGGGATGTTGGATAAGTGCGTTTATGTTCAAAATATTTCTTCTATTCCTAAAATCATTTTACATAGGGCACCTGATCCACCCCCACTTTCTCATCTTGTGCTCACTGTCTCGGGAATTCCTAACAATCCTCGACCTTCGAATTACTTTTTAGAAATTACATAGTCTATAACTAAAAATGTGTTTGTGGCTCCTTAGTACCATATAGTATCCCACACGTATAATACTCAGTGATGCAAACATGGCACTCATGTCCTCATTTTCCTCCCATCACCTCATCATCTTTCTACTAATATCACTTTTCATTTCTCTAAACTCCATGTTGTGACTTGCACACATGCCCCATTTTATCACATGGAGACCCCCTTTTTTTGCTTTGGCTTGGAGTCTCAACCTTTCTTCCTTATTGCAATGAGAAGGTGAATTTGTTCTTAGAGTGCAGAATTTGCTTCAAAGTTAAGTATCTGGCATGTTTGAATTCATTTTGTGTCAATTGGGATTGATTTGGAAGTGTCTTGAGTGGTCTTGTGCTTAAGAAGTAGCCATTTGTTAACTTTTGTGCTAAAATTGGGTGTTACTACATTTTGCTCTAAAATCCTATGTCACTGGATATTATCCTTGAAACTACTTCTGCAGGATGTGTCATGTTGAAATTCCTAGTTTCCAGGTCTTAGAGTTGCAAAATCATGTCAAATTCCACAAGGTTTCACTAAGGGGTCCATATACGTTCATCTTGATGCATGGTCCTGAAGCCCTAATTTGGCTAAGTCTGAAACTCTGAAAACCTTGAAAAATCACTAAGTCTAAAATCTGGTAGAACCTCAAAAATCTAGAATCTGCATATTAAATCCTATGGATCTGGAACCTATCTCAAACATCCTGACAATATATTTAAAAATATTTAAAGTATTACCTTACCCCTGGGAAGTTCAAAAACTAGCGCTAAAATTGACCCTTACTGTCTTTTGCGCTAATATCCAGTGCCACTAGATATCAGCGCTAGACCCCCCCTTTGCACACTTAGTGCTAAAATGGGCTTCTACCAATTTGCGCTAAAAATTAGGTTCACTAGATATACGCAACATCGCCCAAAAACCCCGCACAAAAACCCCGCCAAGGCATTAAGGAGAGTTTGCACTAAATACCACACCTACTAACTTGCGCTAATATTTGCCTTCACTGCCCTTGACCGGTAGGGAGACAAATCTACACAAATTGGTTGCATCAAAAAACCCCACTGACTTAACATTTTACACTAGAAAACTTCGCTACTACCCTACACTAAATTTGAACTGAACTGCGCATAGGTAGTAGGGACCTAAAACCCTGCTAAGTTAGTAGCCATGAAATCCCTGCCAAAGACATGAAGGAAGGCCAACGCTAAAATCAGTCTCTACTACATATGTGCAATACCCCTCAAAATCCCCGCTTTTTGCTAATTTTGGCCAAAAATTTCATTTTTTCAAGATGAAACTTGGATTTTATTGGCGGATTTGAATTGCATATCCATTTGTCATATCATGATGAACATTTTTACCATGTGTTTTGTGGATTTTGAGTGTATTTGGCATTAATTAATGCCACTGCACCTAAATATGCAGTACCCCCCAAAAATCTCACCTTTTTGCAAAAAAGGCTATAAAAACATGAAATAAAAGTATCCAAATGGCTTTTGATGGTCACAAAAACTTCCCAAATCAATATATTGGCCAAATGGGTACTTGTAAATGGTGGAAAACGTAGAAAATCATGTGAAAATCACTGGATTTATGAGGTTGTTGATAAGAAAGTGACATTGACAATATGTTGTTCCTAAGTGATCCATGACTGCAAATGGACACATCTTGATCTAAATTGATGGAAAATTACTTGTTAAGGTGAAATTGTTGCTTGGCATTGTGAATTGTAGGTCTGGATGGACACATGAGCTAACTGGAGTTGTCTTGGAAGGATGAACAACCAGAGATACACTGCTAACCCCAAAATGCAAAATCATCATTATGTCAACCAAATTGTTGTTGCACCTACAAGAGAAAGTCAGTATGAAGACCAAGATGATGGAGATGAGTCCTAGGAGCAAGAAGACAATGGAGATCATGCCTACATCTTGTTGTTTCTATAGATCCAGTTGAATGCTTAATTCATGTTCACAAGTGCCTACACATGTTCCAGCAGTCCAGTCATCAAGAATTTATCCAGCAAGCATCCAGTTGGAAGTACCTACATCAAAAATGTGCCACATACTCTTCTGGACCATTCAACTCATTGGAAAAGTGATTTTTCCTATTAGACAACTCACAAGTGACAAGCAAAAGGATGATCTAATCAGCATGAGGAATCCCATCAGTCCACATCAGCTCAAGTTTTCACATGTCATATGACTCTTTTTTGACTGCTTTTAGTCTTGGAAATTGGCTCATCCTCCCATATAGCCAAATGGGTATTTATTTTGCCTAGATTCAATGTATTTCAAGGCTATATTTTGTCTTTTTCCTAAAGGACAAATGCAAATTTGAAAATGAAACAAATTGTTGTACTTCATTAAATGCCATGTAATCTGGACTGTTGGTGTTGAGTTAATCTCCACCGTCCATTGAAAAACTTGGTATGGTGCCTTGTCTATAAAAGGGCCATCGTAGTTTTCTCTCATTGTAAGTAAGATTTGATAGTGAATTGCTAAGACTCTGGCAAAATTCAATCAATACAAAGCAAGTTTTGCAGGTTGCTGAGAAATTTGTATTTCTATGTTGTCTCATTTTGGATTTCATTTTTCATGTCAATCTGAAATTAGTTTACATTTAGTTGCATTTGTGATTAGTCATTCAGATATTTGATGGATTTCTTGTCCATACCATTAATGGCTTGCTGATTGTATGCCATTGTGCATGGTTAGTCTAGCCACATTTTTATGAGCTAAGTTCGATTGTGTGAATTCATTGCGCTATGCTAGGAATTGGGTGTTTGATGAACCCTCCACAATTTGAAGATCTTTACATTTCCTTAGAAGATTGCACAATCTCTATAGCATTGTGGGCTACCTAGTTAAGTAGAGATTCATTTATTATTGGGAATCTGTCTATCTGTTTGTTGATAATTCTTGCAATTGTCTATAAGATCTCTTATCTCTTCTCTTTCTCTCTCCCTTTCCTTTTGCATTTTATTTAAAGTTTGGTAGATTTAGGGTTTGAGTAGTATTACATTGATTATATGCTGATAAATTTTAGACTTCACAGTCTGCATCACCTAGGGTTTCTGCATTTACATTGCTATCATATTTTCACGGACCCTATGTTATATGTAAGTCAACTTGTTGGTACAGCTAAAATATTCCACTAAAGTTATTACTACAAGCTAAGACCTAGTTGTATAAACCTTGGGGCAGTCCTATTTAGGATAGGATACCTTTTTCAAGAGAGGTGAGATACCTTGTATTTCATCTACATTGTTGTATTCTAAAAACACCATCAACACTCCCTTCTTCTAAAGTTTAGAAGAAATGATGCTCTTATGATTATTGTACTAGATATAAACTTGACTAGGACTAAGAGAACCCTTATTGAAAGTGGTTCCACTCTTAATGTCTACAATCTAGACCTCCTTAATTGTCTTAAAATTGATGTGTCTTTTATTTCTCCTTCAAATATATCCATCAAAGGTTTTGATAATGTGGCTCTCCCAACTTTATGCACTATCACATTGCCTATTATGTTAGGCCCCATTGTTGAACATGTTACAAGTATGGGCCTAATCGGTGTTGTCATTGATGTCAACATACTCCTATTGCATTAATGTCAAGGATTGGATGAGCTGTGTGCTGAGGATATTGAGAAAATTAGTCCTATCAGAAATAGAGAAGATCGGTCAAGACAGTGAAGCTCTCTGAAGTGAAGATCCCAGCTAAGATGAAGATCAGAGGATGTGCATCAAAGGGTTTGTAGATATGTGTCTAAAGATGATCCAATCAAGATTTCAGAGGTTCGTATGAAGATTTGAAGAACTTATGGCCATATGAGTAAAACTAGTTCTGGTAGATGTTAAGAGGTGACAGAGTGACACAAATAGGTCCGGTGAGGTCTAGAAATGCAATATCATGTTCTCCAAATTTGGTGGAGCATTTAGGAAGCCAATGTGAATTGACAACTCAATTGGTTCATGGTCTGGAGGTCCACAAGCATTTATTCTAATATGATAGTGTTGACAGAATGTGTTCTTGATGTTCTGGATGAAGATGCGAATGATTTTAGTAAGCAGAAGTGGTGTGGATGTTCTTGGTGATTCAGGCAAGCTTGTGGGGGTCTCTAGATTGTGTCTAGTTCGTGTCGGTGATCCACATTGAAGATTGAGCTCATAATTGAAGATTTACTTCTGGGTGATGATGTTCTTCCTCAACATGGCCAATCAGATGTTTTACACATCTTGTGGATGATCTTGAAGATGTTCTATGAAGTATGACATGTTCCTCAAAGAAGATTGAAGACCCAAATATGTGTGGCCGATAGGGTGGTGATTTGCATGAAGTCTTTTGTAATAAGACAAGTTGTATTTGTGTATTTGCTCTGTAATAAAATAAAGTATGTATTGTGTCGACTTTGATGATCATCCCAAAGTCGATGTCTTGCATAAATAAGAGTTGTGAAGTCATTTCAAAGTATATGTGTGGAGATGAGGAAGTGGTAGAAAGGAGAAAAGTGAAAAGCAGAGCAGAAGTGTTGGGCTTAAATGGAACTGAGTCAAGCATGGTGAAGATGCTAATCTTCAGTTCAAGTATGCAATATTTATTATTATTTTGTAGACAGTGTGTCTCCTGTAGGCAGTGGGCCTCTTGTGAGCAGTGTGGTCAGGTAGTGAGTCCTAATTGGCATGTGCCATTTTGTTCTTCTTATTCTTTTAACAAAGAATACAATCTTGGGTTAGTCACCCTGTGGTTTTTCCCTTAACCAGGTTTTCCACATTAAAATCTTGGTGTCATATGTGTTAATGTGTTTCTCCTCTTGAATTATTACATTGTGCTTCCATGATTGATTTATTATTATGCTATTGAATTACAAGAAGGATTTAAGTGTTTAAAGAAAAGAAAGTTTTGGGACAACTGATTCACCCCCCCTCTCAATTGTCTATTCTAAACTAACAATTGGTATCAGAGCTAAGTTCCTCTAAAAGAGCTTAACCACTTGAGGAGATCTAGGATGTCTTCCTACAAGAAGGATAGTCTGAGGTTTGATGGAACTAATTACACTCTTTAGAAAAGCTGCATGGAATGTCACTTGCAATGTATGGGAATGCAATATTGGACTATAACTTCAAAGATGTATGTTCCTCCAAAGAATGGTCTGACAATTGTAGATGAAATCAAAGATGCTGAAGACAATCTTCAGGCTAAAGAAGCTTTTCTAAGCGTCTTATCTTATTCAGAGCTGACAAATGTTATAGATTTAAAAACTACATATGAGATTTGGGAAAAACTAGAACTTCTACATGAAGGAGACAAATATGTTAAGTGTGCCAAGCTACAAAGTCTGAAAGGAAAATTTAAAAACCTGAAGATGAATGAAGATGAGAATATCACTACATTTATGCCAAAAGTAAATGAGCTTGTTTGTGGCATCAAGTGTGCTGGTGGAATCTTGGATGAAGATGAGATTGTTGCCAAAGTTCTCAGATCCCTACCTCCTACTTACAAACACAAGGTTGCTGCTATTGAAGAATTTAGATCTTTATCAAATATCACAAGAGATCAATTGGTTGGAAAACTAGCTACATTTGAACTAGCTGAGTTTGGAGATGCACCCCCCAAGACTGAATCTACATTCAAAGCTAGTGCCTCTATAAAAGGCAAACAAAGGTATGATCTAGGAGAGAACTCCTCAAAGAAACTATCATGGTATTAAAAAGAAAGAAAAGATCTTGAAGAAGATGAAGCAAAAGCTACTCAACTTGAATCCCTTATTACAAAAAGACTGCCAAGAGGATTTGGTAAGTATGAAGGAAAATTCCCCTTCAAATGTTTCAACTGCAACAGGATTGGTCATTTTGCCTCAAGGTGTCCGGAAAGATTTTCAAGGACAAATCCAAATAGATCAAGATTCCAAAAGAAATGTTACTATGTTCATGAAGATGATGATGATGGAGTAACAAATGATGAATCAGAGATAGGAAACAAATCTGGAAGTGATTGGGTGTTTATTGCCATCAAGGAAGAAGATCCAATGCCCTCTGAATCTGTCAATCATAAAATGATAGAAAGAGCTTTGGCTGCCCAAGTTGAAAAAAAGGATGATTGGTCATTGATAGTGGATGCTCCCACCATATGACTGGTGACAAAAATAAGTTCATAGATCTGGAAAGATATGAAGGAGGAGTTGTAAAATTTGGTGATAATTCTACTAGCAGAATTAGAGGCAAAGGAACTATTTCTTTTTATGGAAAGAACAAAACCAGTGATGTACTATATGTTGAAGGTCTGAAGCACAATCTTCTCAGTGTTGGGTAGTTGGTGGACAAAGGCTATGATCTCTGATTCAAAAATGGAAAATGTAAGATCTTTGAAAGTTCTGGAACAGAGGTTGCATCTGGTACTCATACAAAAGGTAACATCTTCCACTTGGTTGGTACTAGAAAAAGTTGTTTATTTGTTCAATTCGATCAGAGTTGGTTGTGGCATAGAAGAATGTGTCATGTGAATTTTGATAATATCTTCAAGATAAGCAACACTCGGGCTGTAAGAGATCTTCCAAGACTAGTGAAACCTACTAATAGTTTGTGCAAAGAATGTCAGTTGGGTAAGTAGAGCAAAGTCACATTCAAAAGTAAGAAAAAATCTTCTACCGAATTGTTGGACTTAGTACATACTGATCTATGTGGACCGGCAAGAATCAGGAGTTTGCAAGGTGATAGATATTTCATGTTACTAATTGATGATCATTCTCAGATGATGTAGGTGACTTTCCTAAAAGAGAAATCTGAAGCTCTTGAGAAATTCAAAATATTTAAGGCTATGGTAGAAAATGAAACTAGATTAAACATAAAGTGTCTTAGGTCTAATAGAGGTGGATAATTCACATCTAGAGAGTTCATAGAATTCTATGAGAAACATGGGATAAAAGACAGTTATCTGCTCCAAAGAATCCATAGTAGAATGGAGTAGTGGAGAGAAAGAACTAGACCATCCAGGAAGCATCTAGAACCATGATGATGGAAGCAAATGTTCCTCAAATCTATTGGAGAGAAGTTGTAAGTACTGATGTCTATACTCTTAATCGAGTACAAATCAGAAGCAATACTGGTAAGACCCCTTATAAACTTTGGTTTGGCATCACTCCCACTGTAAAGTATTTCAAAGTCTTTGGTAGTAAATGTTACATTAAAAGAGATGAATACCTTGGCAAATTTGATGCTAGAGTGAAGGAATATTCATGGGTTATTCTACTCAAAGCAAAGCATACCAGTGTTATAACAAGAGATTGAGAAAATTATAGAAACTACAAATGTGAAGGTTGATGAAGTCATTGAGAAACTCTCAAGGTTTTATGAATATGAAGAAGAAGATCAAATGATGTTTTGGTCCAAGAAGTTCAAGTGCCTTCTCAAATTCAGATCCAGATTGATCCGGAGAATCTTGAAATATAAGAAGAAGAGATAAGTTTGAATGAACCTCTCCAAGAAATAGAAGTGCAATAAATTCCCAAAACTCCCAGATATGTAAGATTGAATCATTCTAAAGACCAAATCATAGGTGATAAAAGCAAAGGTGTTCAAACAAGAAGAAAGATTGCTCAAGACTTAGAAAGGTATTGCCTGATTTCAAAGATTGAACCAAAAATAGTATGTGAAGCACGCAATGATGAAAGCTGGACTAAAGCAATTAAGGAAGAGTTGATGCAGATTGAGAAAAATCACACTTGGGATCTTGTTCCTAGACCTAGAAACAAAAATGTGATTGGGACTAAATGGGTCTTCTAGAATAAACTGAATGAAGATGGTGAAGTAGTCAGAAACAAAATGAGATTGGTCTGTAAGGGTTATTCTCAAATAAAAGGAGTTGATTTTGAAGAAACTTTTGCTCAGGTGGCAAGGATTGAAAGAGTTAGATTATTTCTTTCCTTTGTTGTCTTCAAGGATTTCAATGTATATCAGATGGATGTCAAGTCTTCCTTTCTGAATGATGACTTGGCAGAAGAAGTATACATTGAGCAACCAGATGGATTTCAATTATTTGATCAGGGTGATATGGTTTGCAAGTTGAAGAAAGCTTTGTATGGACTCAAACAAGCCCCAAGAGCCTGGTATGAAAGACTGGATAAACATATTTTGAAGATTGGTTTCAACAAAGGTAATGCTCATAGTTACTTGTACTTCAAAATTGATCATGAAAATATCTTGATTGTTGAAGTATTTGTTGATGATATCATTTTTGGAGGAAGAGATAGTATGTGTAAGACTTTTGCAAATCAAATGAAAAGTGAATTTGAGATTTCTATGTTTGGGGAAATGATTTTCTTCTTAGGTCTGCAAATCACTCAAACAAAGAAAGGAATCTTCATATCATAGACCAAATATGTGAAAGAATTGTTAAATAAATTTGGAATGGAAGATTCAAAGCCAATGAATACTCCCATGGCAACCAGATGCAATCTAAGCAAAGATGATGAATCTCCTAAGGTTGATCAGAAAAAGTACAGGTAAATGATTGGAGGACTACTGTATCTTACTCAAACTAGACCTAATATTATGAATGTTGTTGGTCTTGTTGCTAGATTCCAAGCTAATCCCAGAGAATCTCATGTCATGGCAATCAAGAGAATTCTCAGATATCTAAAGGGAATAGTTGAGTATGGTTTATGGTATCCTAGGGATCATGATTTCTCTCTTCATGCACATACAGATGTGGATTGCGTAGGAGATGTGGATGATTGGAAGAGTACCAGTGGTGGTGCATTCTTTTAGGGAAAAAGATTGGTTTCTTGGCTAAGCAAGAAACAAGAGGCAATATCTCTATCCACTATAAAAGCAGAATATATTGCAGTAGCAGGTAGTTGCACTCAAGTATTATGGATGAAGCAAATGCTAAGAGACATCAAAGTGGAGTATGACGAACCTATCACAATCTTCTATGATAACTCAAGTGTAATAAATATATCAAAAAATTTGGTGGTGCATTCAAAGACAAAATATATATCCATCAAGTTTCTCTTTTTGAGAGAGTAGGTGAACAAGAATGAAGTTAGATTGGAGTTTGTGCCCTCTAAGGATCAGATTACAGACATCTTTACTAAACCTCTACCTAAGGACTCTTTAGAGTATCTCAGGGAGAAGTTAGGGGTTATTACCCTTCTGATTCTAAATTAGGGTGCACTGATGTGCATCAGTCCGATGGATCTCACAGTCATATCTTGTGATCTGGATTGATGATAGGAAGTTGCTACTCAGGGGGAGTAGTCTGTATGATTCTGATTGATGCAAGTATGTTCCCTTTGCCATTGATGTCAAAGGGGGAGAGAAGTCATGTGAAAAACAAAAGTGATTGCTGATCAAAGGGGGAGTAGTAAAGAAAGAGAAGACATATGAATGATTGTTGTTGATAGGGGGAGCTATGTTAGACAGTGAGGAGAAGTTCTTGTCTTGATGGTTAAAATAATTTTTCACATCATATGTTACCATCAATGACAAAGGGGAGATTGTTGCAAGTATGGGCCTAACCGATGTTGTCATTGATTTCAACATACTCCTATTGCATTGATGTCAAGGATTGGATGAGTTGTGTGCTAAGGATATTGAGAAAATTAGTCCTATTAGAAACAGAGAAGATTAGTGAAGACAGTGAAGCTCTCTGAAGTGGAGATCCCAGCTAAGATGAAGATCAGAGGATGTGTATCAAAGGGTTTGTAGATATGTATCTAAAGATGATCCAATCAAGATTTGAGAGGTCCGTATGAAGATTTGAAGAAGTTATGGCCATATGAGTAAAACCAGTTATGGCAGATGTTTAGAGGTGACATAGTGACACAAATAGGTCTGGTGAGATCCAGAAATGCAATATCATGTTCTATGGATTTGGTGGAGTGTTTAGTAAGCTAATGTGAATTGAAAACTCAATTGGTTCATGGTTTGGAGGTCTACAAGTATTTATTCTAATATGATAGTGTTGAGAGAATGTGTTCTTGAGGTTCTGGATGAAGATGTGAATGATTTTAGTAAGCAAAAGTGGTGTGGATGTTTTTGGTGATTCAGGCAAGCTTGTGGGGGTCTCTAGATTGTGTCCAATTCATGTTGGTGGTCTGCATTGAAAATTGAGCTTGTAATTGAAGATGTACTTTCAGGTGATGATGTTCTTCCTAAACATGGCTGACCAGATGTTTTACACATCTTGCAGATGATCTTGAAGATGTTTTGTGAAGCATGGCATGTTCCTCAAAGAATATTGAAGTCCCAGATATGTGTGGCCGATAGTGTGGTGATTTGCATGGAGTCTTTTGTAATAAGACAAGTTGTATTTGTGTATTTTCTCTGTAGTAAAATAAAGTATGTATTGTGCTGACTTTGATGATCATCCCAAAGTTGATGTATTTCATAAATAAGAGATGTGAAGTCATTTCAAAGTATCATGTGGAGATGAGGAAGTGGTAGAGAGGAGAAAAGTGAAAAGCAGAGCAGAAGTGTTGGGCTTAAATGGAACTAACTCAAGCATGGTGAAGATGCTAATCTTCAGTTCAAGTATGTAATATTTATTATTATTCTATAGACAGTGTGTCTCCTGTAGGTAGTGGGCCTCTTGTGAGTAGTGTGCTCAGGCAGTGAGCCCTAATTGGCATGTGCCATTTTGTTCTTCTTATTCTTTAAATAAAGAATACAATCTTGGGTTAGTCACCCTGTAGTTTTTCCCTTAACCAGGTTTTCCACATTAAAATCTTGGTGTCATATGTGTTAATGTGTTTCTGCTCTTGAATTATTACATTGTGCTTCCATGATTGATTTATTATTATGTTGTTGAACTACAAGAAGGATTTAAGTGTTTAAAGAAAAGAAAGTTTTGGGATAACTGATTCACCCCCCCTCTCATCTATTCTAAACTAACAGAACACACTAGGATACTGAGAGGGGGGTGAATCAGTATCTAATCAAACATCAAATCCTCTGGAATAGATTAAACTTTAAGCATTACAACATCGACATAAACATGAAAGATTAACACAATGCACATCAACACATAACACCAGATATACGTGGAAAACCCAAGAACAAAAAAACCAGGGTGAGGATCAACTCACAATAAATGAAGCTCAAAATTACAACTTTGTTTTAGGGCTACAACCCAAGGAAGCTACTACTCCCTAAAAACTTTGATTTAGGGTCACTCCTAAGGACGCTACAACTCCCTGCAAACTTTGTTTTAAGGTCACTCCCAAGGAAGCAACTACTTACTGAACTGAGAACAAACTCAGAGAAGATTACAGTATGACAGTCCTTCTACTACCTAAAAACTAACATTGAAGCTTACAATTTTGATGATTTCAATTTTGCTTCATCAGATGATTGGATCAATTAGGCACACTCTTCTTCCCTCCTATCACAAAAATGTCTTCAAGATGAATCAAGACAACCTCTAACACATCTGTTCTTTCTCCTTTAGTTAGACATCACAATGCATATGATTTTCATATTCTACTCTTCACACTTTCATATTTTCATTTTTGCAATCATACCTCACCTAGACCAACTAGGTTTACAATATATACATGAAATTATATTGATTTCATTACAAGTCAGCCAATACAACAAGGATATTACATTTTACAAGTCGACCAGAGATCATACAACATGAAACATGCATAGGGCAAGCCCTATTATGAACTACACGCTACTCCAGAATGAAAAACACACCTTACAGATCCCAATACATGCTTAGTCCGATCCTAGACATCCTTTATAGTATCATTCTTCAAGGAATATCATCTGCACATTATACAAATTTGAATTAGGTCACCCTTAAGCAAGAAAACATGAACCTTGTAGCATATCAGTCTTCAAAATCTTGGCAGTACTCATGAATGATTAAACATTGCATGTTCTTCTTCCAAGTGAGTTAGAAGGACCTATACAACATCTCCAAACATTCCTTGAACTCCAAACAGTAACAACATGGTGATGCAAACCTTCAACATTCTTCAGTCAGCCAGACAAAGGCATGGATTGGTAGTATCATCATTCCAGACCTTAGCCAATTCTTGAGAGAGAAAAAACACTTTGCAGAGCAATTGGAGACAACACAAGAACATTAGGACCATCTTCCATTAGTCTATGTACCATTTCATGCCACACCAAGTTGGTGCACATCATTAGAAAATGTCTTGAGAACAACTAGGCATCTAAAACTATCTATATCACAACTGTCATTTGAAAACTAAGCCTGCAGACCTCCAAACCACCTGAAACTCATGTGGATGCACTCATATGCTACTGTGAACATATCCTCAAAACTGCATAGCCATATCTATCATTGTAGAGGAATGCGGAGTATTCCAAACAATTTCCATCATCATTTAATTCTACCAAAGCACAGATCAGAACTTTGTTTCTCATAACTTTCACTACGGAGGGACAAATGATCTAAAACTTTAGATTTAGCACCTTTGTATCATACTTGACTTAAATTCTAAACCACATGACTATACCTTCAAATACAGAGCATTTCACTAGACAGTCTTTCAGGCAACTCTCTATGGCAGAAACCTTCACCAACTTCTGGAGACCAAAACCTTCATATAATAGCACATACATCTTTGAGAACAACAGGAAGGATCATACAATATGCCATAGGCCCTCAGCGACATCTTCTCATCCTCAACATGGCTTAATGTATCATCATTCATCTTAGTACTTCTAATTCCCATCTTAATATATCATCATTCATCTTAGTACTTCTAATTCCTATCTTCATATTTCATCATTCATCTCTCATCATTCATCTTAGTGCTTCTAATTCCCATCTTAATATTTCATCATGAAAAGATCTTTGTTGACCAACAACTTGTCTTGACACTGATCAGGACATGACATCCAACCATGAACATTAGAAACAAACCTATATCTTATTGCTTTGCTGACCACAAGCATGCTCAATACACCTTGCCTTGACATTAATCCAGGCATGACATCCAACCATGAACATCAGCAACCCACTATGAACCTCAAGAACATCATTGAATATCAGCATCACCACTATACTACATCTCTATTACCATAGTGGTATATCATCATCACAAACTAAGTGTTGACCTTACTCTAAGTGTTGACATCAATGACAACACATATTGCCAACACCTGTTACATTACTTATTGAATTTCATGTCATGCAAGAGATTATTTCTTATAATCTTCTTGGTAGATCATGGATTCATGCCATGCATGTTGCTCCATCTACCCTTCATCAATATCTTAAATTTATTTATAATGATAAAGTACATAAGGTAAGTGTTGATTTGAACCCCTTTCAATACTATCAATAGGATGAATTGGGTCATGAGAAGCCTGCCCTTTATTCTCTTCGTAATTTTATACCTTCTACAATAAATTCTCAAAAACCATCATACCCTCTATTGATGATGATGTGCCTTCTTCATCTAATGCATGTCTTGGTGATGGTTAGGGATCTTTAGACTTTACCCCCATGTGCCTTGTGAATATAAGGTTGACTCTTCTCACTTTGACATTCCCACATTTAACAAGGGTCTGCATTCTGGTATTAGAATGAATCCCTCTTTTCATGTAAATTTTTCTACTACTTCTCTTCCAAAATGTGCACACTTCTCATATTGATAATCTAGTGATGTTGATTCTCCTCCTCCTTCTGATTGGAGACATGTTATGAGCTCAGATACAAAATTATTTCTAAGCATGAATACAATGGAAATAGTCTAGGGTGCATGGAACAAGGAGTAAGGTCCCTGTGGAACCTCATATGTGGAACTGCTAGACTCTTATTTTCTTTCTTTCTTTTCTTATCCATCCGGGATTCTCTAGCCTTCTTAGCAGTATCTGCTTGAGCTTGGAAAGGAGTAACCGTTGCAGATCCAACTCTAAAATTGAACTAAGGAAGAAGAACTCGTCTCGATTCATTACAAATGTTACATATTTATAGCACAAAATTGACTCTAGATTGCCTGCAACAATTGAATCCCAATGGTCTAACCAAATTGGAGATAACTGGAAGTGTTTGACAGAAAATATCTTTCAGATCTACAACGGTTACTCCTTTCGCAAGCCCATTGGTTGGAACACAATATATGTGGCACTCCTCTTCTTATTAGGAAAAGACACTTGGTGGCTTCCGCATATTTGAGACAATAAAATCCTGTAACAGATGGCAGCGTCTACATGCATCACTTAAAAACTCTTTCATTCTTCAGGAGACATCGAAAACTGACACTTGGCGACCTCTGTAGCACTTAGAAATTGATATGTGTCTTAATCTGTAGCTTTCATACTTTACTGTGTCTTTGTATTTGGGAGGGCTCCGCCTGTGACATCTAACGTGATCCGCAGCACTTAGAACTTTATTACCTATGAGAAATGGGACCCACAACACTTACCGCTCGGTATCTTTCAAAAAGGAAAATAGGGACAGGTGGCACCTTCCGCTATCACTATGAATCTGTACGTGGCACTTTCTGTGCTCTTGAAACTCTTTAAGAAACTTGCATGGAGATTGACACTTGTTGCCATCCGCATCATTTGAGAAACCTTTATTAACACTGTGGAAAAGTTAGAAATCCTTTCATTTAGACGCTGCATCCACCGCATGTCACTTTCTACTGCATTTGAGACTTTAAAACTAGGGACCCACCTCTATCCTTCACTAAACGATGAAACATAAGAACCAACCCACATGAGCTGACACATGGTAAGTTCCGTAGCTACCACAAAAAATTTTAAAGAACCTTTGAAACTCAAGTAGAAACTGACACTTGGCAAGTTCTGTGGCTAGTAACTTTAGACAATGTTGAAATACCTTCTGCCACATGGCACGATCCGTGTTAAAGTTATAACATAGAAACAAAAGTGTGACTTGAACTGAGGCTCGACACTTGGCATGTTCCATGCTACTTTGAGACTTTGGCAAAAGAAACCCTTGTGAAAACCCTCGCGGTGATGCGAAAACTTTCATAGGAACACTTGCAGAGGCAAAAACTGAAATCCACTATAACCCGCTGATGCATTGTAACTGAAACAAAATGTAGAGTATTTAACTCTATAGTTCTTGGCGACCCCGAGGACTTTTGAGCCTGCTCAAAAAGAATCCAAAAAAATGTGGCAAAAGAATGTGTATAAAAATACAACAAGGATCACAGATTCTGCAAAGCTGTCTAATAAACAGACCATTTAGAGTCAGAAAGTCCCTGCTTATTCTGTAAATCTTGGAAAGCAAAATCAAGGCTTATAATGTCCTTGTGGGAGAAAGATTGCAAAATTTGAACCACGGCCTTCAATTGGAACTCAAATTGGGCCATTGGAATCAAAACAGCCTCCACTTCATGTATTGATGAAGAATCAGTTAAACCTTGAAAAATTGATTGATCATTTTGCCTGGTTAACTATAGAGTCTTAATCTCATCAATCATTAATACAGTATTGTTGTCAGGGAATGGGGAGGGGAGACCCAATTGCACTAGATCTTTTGTATGTCTTTTCATGTCTTTGACTCCCTCTTTGACAACATCCAGGAGCTCCTAGCAATTTGTAGCAGCTAAATTACAACTGAGAACTTCATTTACCCTCTTTGCTACTACCATCCTGTCACTGATCCCTGCTACAAATAGGATTTCATCAGTTGTGTCATATAGCTTCTTTAGCAACAATTGAGAATCAGAGACTCTTAGGGAAACAGTAGATAAAGTAGCCTGAACTAAAGCTTCCACTTTCTCGCACAACTATTGTGCATTTAATAGGAATGTTAATGAGGGCTTGAGCTAGATAATCTTCTTAGAGATGCGTTTCCAAACTGAAACATATAGCTCTTTAACCAGGCTCAACACTCCAACATTATTAGGCCTATTAGCCAACTCAAGTGTCAACTGTTTTGTCGTTTGTTGCTCAGCAAGGAGCTGTGCCTATATTGCAACGGTAGCATTTTGCTCACTCAATAGCTTCTGCTAAGATTGTGTAGCCTGTTGCAATTTTTCTTGATATCTCTTCTCTAATGTGGCCTTTTCCTACCTCAGAACATTTATTACAGCTTTCTCTTGTGCTAGCTCCATTTTCAAAGAAGCATTTTGGCCCTGAGTGGCCTGATGAATCTGATAGGAAACAGTGTTTTGTAACTGTTTATTAAGATTCTCTATTTCTTCATTCTTGGATTTCAACTCTGTAGCAAGGTTGCTACTATTTGTCTTCTCTTGTACCAAGTCTTTTTCAACCTTTTGCAGCTTCTTTGACACTTTCAAATAATCAGTTGCTACAGCAGAAGTGGTTTCATTAAGTAGCTTGACCCTGTCTTATGGTCTGAATAGTGACATATCCATGGCCACTGCATTCATTGCATAGTCCTGAGGTTGCATCTGCTCATTCGGCTTCACCACATTTGGGGACAAATGTGTGACAGTCAACTGTTGTTGGATTGGGTCAAAGAGTGACCTCATATGTGGAACTGCTAGGCTCTTATTTTCTTTCTTTCTTTTCTTATCCATCCGGGCTTCTCTAGCCTTCTTAGCAGTATCTGCTTGAGCTTGGAAAGTGGGGGGAGAAGCAGTATAACCACCGGCAAAAGGATGACCCTGAGGTAAACCATAAGGAATAGCCAAATGTTGGTTAGGGTCAACTTGGGGAGTGGCTCTCTTTGGAACAGAGGGGGAAAACAATGGCAATGAGGCAGCTTGGGAAGACATGGTCTGAAGATTAGGAAGTGGGGCAAGTGTAGATATAGGCACAATAGAGGTGGCAGGGGATACTAATGTTTGGCCAGTTGGGATTGCCACCCCTATGGTAGAAGAAAAAGATAGAGGAAAAAGGAGAAGAAATAGTTACCTGAGGAGCAGCTGATGTGGATGGTGGTTGCTGTTGTGATGGCTTTGCCTCTTCATCTAACTCTAGTGGTAGGTTTAGTTTTCTATGCTTCCTTGGCCTTTCTTCTTCTTGCTCCTCTGATTCCTTCTCTACCACATTGACCACTACTAATGGTGGTAATGATACAAAACTGGAAGCCCCAGTGGCTAAAACTGATGGAGTCCCTCTGCGTGGTGATGACACCACACTCTTTTGTTTCTCTAAGGCACTGAGAGATTGGGGCCAGGTAGATATAGGGATAGCAGTAGAGGCTTGTCCTATTGCTTGCATTGTATGAGTTGATTCTGCTTCCTTTTCTGACTCTCTACCCTGTGTTTGAATTTTGCTTGTATCAGGGCTAGAGACTGGTGACAGATGCCATTCATCCCAGATTGCCTCCCATCTCTCATCAGTATCAACATTGCCAAAAGAGTGAGTTAACTCAGAAATTTCCTACCTGTATTTCCAATAGGCCTCTATTTTCTCTGGTTCCATTCCTTGCCTTTTGACAAAGCTTTCTTCAATCCAGTACCCATTCAGATCTTAGGGTCATAGGCCCTTTTTTTAACATAAAAGATCTCCCATGGCCTGGGACCCTCAAAAGGTAGATCTGTTAATTCCACATATAGGTCAGGGGTGTCTTCTTTAGGGTTTCTTCTATCCTCCCAAAAAGGGCAACCCTCATGCACAATTTTAGCTCCAACCTTGTTGCTTCTAACCCATGAGGCTATAAAACTGGTTGGGTCATATTTCCATTTGTCCTCAATAATAAAGAAACCCAAGGCAGCAAGCTTCCTTAGCAACAGGTGGTCTACGTCTTTAACCTCTAGGGCCATATTCTTTCTAATCCATGGAATATCATACATTTTCTTCTTCTTCCTCTTGGTGCCATACTCATTATCAACTACAGACACTTGTCGGGTTACTTCTAGAAATGCTACCCTAGGGATCAAACTTTTGGGGAGCAGCATAGGTTCCTCATTGAAACCATGGACCCTAATGATAGTAGTTTGGGCCCCAAAGAAATAGTCACACAAGATGGGGGAATTGGTCATGAAACCCTTGATGCTAGGTGTCAACCTATTTTCTATAGGTTCAGGGCTCAAATGGAAAAAAGTAGGGGCAACAAAAAGTTCCCAGAACTCATAAGGATTCAATGCCTCAGATAATACATGTGTCCATGTGGATAGAGGGATAGTTTGATTTTGTCCAAAATCTGGTCGTACATATTTAGTTGCATGTTTTGTGCAAAAATACCATAATTCTAATATAACATTAAATGAAACAGGTAAGCAGAATACCTGAAAACTCCTTTAGATTTGAAATTGATGAGTTGATTAGCCATGGAATAAGCAATTTGTTTAGCAAAATCTAGTTGGAATTCCTGTCACTTATCCACAGTCTTCAATCTAAATAAAATGGCAATTTGCCAGTCATGGATTATGATATCTTCCTTCATTCCAAAGATGAAAGCCATCATAGACAGTGCCTCTTGACTGGCTTGAGTGAATTGTGCCCTTCCTATAGGTAACGTGGGCATCTGTGTGTTCTCTTATGGCAACTGCAACTCTGAGTTGAGAAACCTAAGCTGATTGTTGACATTTGACCATGTCTTTTGCATTTTGGCAATAGTGGGGAATGTGGCCGTTCAATCATGGTACAGGGCCAACATGTCTCTTATGGCCTTAGGTGTAATTTGTATCATAAAGGGGCCCTATTGAATGGTACATGAAGGCACATGAAATAGTTCTACACACATATCAATTAGGTCGGGACATGAATGCACACTTGGGACTATGAACTGTGCCAACCGTGAAGTCCAAATCCTCATCCTGAAAGTTTTAGACTCCCCCTTCTTTGCCTTCTGAATGCATCTCTAGTGTGCTCCTTCTCGGAGAGCCTTGGTAGATTTTTGAAGGGCTAGGTTGAAGACATTATCTGCAAAATCTTTAACCTTTTCTAGGTCAACAGAAAGACCCACCTCGGAAACCCTTATCCTTGGATAGGTTTTCTTAGGCTGCACATGCGCTGAGGCGTACGATTTGCTATTTAGAAGTCTATCAATTGATTCATATATTCTGAGTCCCTCTGAAGAAGACTGTGCTTCGGCCATGGTTGTATCTGCAGAGAGAATGTAAGAAACCTCGATACAACAAAATTTGAAACTGCGCTAAAGAAAAGGCACTCGGCTTGGGAAGGGTTTGCTAGGGATTGAATTGCAGGCAATAGTGTTTTCACAGCAAAGAGATGGAAACAAAATGAAAGCCATACTTATGACTAGACTCTTATTAATGGGGCTTTAATGACACATCATGCCCTATAAATGACATTAACGCCAAGAAACTGTTAATGTATCTCTTCAAATCAATATAGGATTATGTGCCAGAAACATTATGATAGTTGCTATGAAAAGTGCGTACTTCAGGAATTTTGGGGATTGGGGACAACCTTAGTGAATGAGAGGTTTCCAAAAAGAGAAGAGGCTTGCGCTGTTGCCACATGTTCACAGAACACTTATTTAAAAGGAAAGCGAGAAAAATAGGAAAATAATAAAGAAACTAATTATAGTACATAGGAGACACTGCTTAATTAAAATGCTTCAGATAGATCTCATTCATAGGAATCTCTTCAGGTTCACCTTCCTTGGTCTCAAACTCAAATGAATTTTGCTATTTATAGAAATGAATCTTGTAAGGACCGGTCCACAATGATTCAAATTTGTTGTGTCTACCGGGCTTGGCAGCTTTCTCATCCCATTTAAGCACTATTGAGCCAACTTCAAAATGGGGATTTGAAGTCTTCTTGTCAAAATAGTCTTTGATTATTTTCTGGTGTTTCATCAGTGACTCATGTGCTTTTTCTCTTTTTTCTTCTACCTCCAACAATTCAGCAAGTCTGACTTGCATTGGGCCATTTTCCTCAGTCTCAATTTGTTTCAATAATTGTAGAGCAAGAATCTCTAGGCTTAGTGGCATTATAGCTGGCTTACCATAGACCAATTCATATGGGGACATCTTTGTCACTTTCTTAGGTGTAATTCTATCAGCCCACAGTGCAATATTGAGCAATTTATGCCACTCTCTTTGATAATTGGTTCCAATCCTCTTAATGAGTCTAATTAGGTTTTTGTTAGTAGACTCTGCGAGACCATTACCCTGAGGGTAATAATTTGAGGAGGTTTTCAAATAAATTCCATACCTTACTGCAAACTCTGATATCTTCGTTCCCAAAAATGCCTTAGCATTATCTAATATGATGGTAGGAGGAGGGCCAAAACGAGCAGTAATGCTTTCCAGAAAGTCGAGTATTACCTTTCATGTTGCTTCCTTGAGTGGTACTGCTTCACTCCATCTGGTAAAGTAATCAGTGCTGTAAGGATCCATTTGTGTCCCATGCTTGACACTAGATTGATCATACCAATGAAATCAAGACCCCATTCCACAAAGGGCTCATCTATAATTATAGGGCTTAGGGGCATTGCTACATTTCTTCTTTTTCCTGTATAGAACTAACAAGACTGACACTCTTTAACTAGCTGGTAACAGTCTATGCATAAAGTTGGCTAGAAGTATCCTGCTTGAGTTATTTTTATTGCAGTGGTCCTTGTTGAAAAGTGTCCTCCTGAGGCTCCATGATGCAGTTCATGTAGTATTCTTTGGGCTTCATCTTTCTCTATGCATCTTAAAAGTATGCCATCAGTATTTCTTCTAAAAAGAACATGGTCAATTAATACAAAGTAGGATCCTTGCTGTCTATAATACCTTCTCTTATCATGAGAGAGCCCATTTGAGAAAATCCCATGTTTCATAAATGGAATCCTATTTGTGACCTAGGAATTCTAATCAATCTCTTGGATTCTCAACACTTCCTCACTTTCTGTTTCTGTAGTCACCATTTTTTCCATGTCTTGGGCCATATATTGGTACAATCCTTTGCCTCTAACTAGCTTAGTGGGTCTGACCTCCACATCATATTCAAGAATATTTGTTATCCAGTTTGCTCTTTTCTCAGTGATCTCACCTTCCATAATGTATTCCCTCACACTAGGATGAGCCACTAATATTAGAATCTTATTCCCTGTGACCATGTGTCTAAACTTCTTAAGGGCTTTTACCATGGCATACGCTTGTTTCTCCACAAAATTATATCTGGCGTCATATTCCCTAAGAGTCCTAGAGAAAAAGGCTATTGGATGTTCTCCTTTTTGCTGATCATCTTTCTGAGTTAAGACAACAGCAACACTGAACTCACCTCCATACACATAAATTCTAAAAGACTTAGAGAAGTCTGGGTTTCTGAGTATTGGGGCTGTTGAAATTACTTTCTTGACATCCTCAAAAGCCTATCTCCCTTCTATAGTCCACTTGAAAACTAGGTCCTTCTTTAGCAACAGTGTCATGGGTCTACTTAGACCTACAAAATCAGATATGAACTGACTAACAAAATTGATCTTTCCTAGGAAAGACTGAACTGCTTTCTTATTGACTGGCAGAGATAGATTCATTATGGCAATGACTCTTTCTGGATCAATAGAGACTCCTTCTTTTGACACTATATGCCCTAACAGTTTGCCCTGAGGTACTGCAAAGATACAGTTCTTGGGATTTAGGGATATTCCAAATTCTTGGCATTTCTTAAAAATAGCCTCTAAATGGTCAAAATGATCTACAGCATTTTGAGAGAAAATAGTGAGGTCATCTAGATAAATCAAGATGATTTTGTTTAGGAGCTCTCCATATGCTACATCTATGGCCCTCTAAAAAGTAGCTCTAACATTTGAAAGACCAAAGGGCATCTTGGCATATGCAAATGTTCCCCATTTAGTAGTGAATGCAGTCTTATGTTGGTTTTCATCTGCTAACCAAATCTGATTATATCTGGAGAAACCATCCAACAAGGAAAATCTCTCTGATCCAACCATAGTCTATAAAATTTGTTCCATAGAGGGCAGGGGATAATGATCTTTCAAGAATGCTCTATCCAGATCCTTGAAGTCTACATAGAGCCTTATGTCACCATTCTTTTTCCTGACTGGCACTAGATTGGATACCCAGGTTGAGTGTTTGATTGGAAAAATTATTTTTGATTCTAAGAGCTTCTGTAACTCATCCACCATTAGAGGTTCAATCATTGGATTCACTGGCCTTTGCTTCTGTCTGACTGGTTTAGACCCTTCAGCTAGCTCTATGGTGTGCTGAATGATATTTCTGTTATAGCCATGAAGGTCTTCATAGGTCTAGGCAATCACTCTGTCATATCTTTCGCATAAATCAATTAATCTTTCCCTTTCCTGTTGGGTTGTAGAATTTCCAACTTTCAATTTTCTCCCCTCACTAACTTGAATTTCAAAGTAATCTTCCCTATTTGCCTGAAACCTTTTTCTTTTACAGGCTTACATCTTCTGGGTCAAATAAGTTTTCTAAGGTAATCAGTCCTTTAGGGAGTTTATTTGACTTCAATTGAATAATTTGGTCACCATATGCTTCTTCAATTTTGGGTTGCAACTGATCAACAAACTCTCCTGACTGTTGCAAAAATGATAGTACTTGAAAATCATTTTCAAAGACTTGCCAATTTTCATCATTGTCTGGGATGGTTGGCCTTACTATAACTTTGATTGACTCATTGTTGACCAGTAGATTGGTTGCTGGATCAAACTGTGAGCCAATCTGTACCATTCTATCCGCCTCAGAAGTTTGGGCTCTAGGGACTACTACAATATTGAAAGCTTCAAAACCATCTATTAGGTCCCAAATTATGTGCCTATAAGATCACATTCTTACATTTTTGGCCACTACTTTTTCTCTGATTTGCTTCACTACTAGTTCTGAATCTCCTCTTACTATCAGATTCTTTACTCCCTTTTTCTTTGCCAATACGAGTCCATGCACCAAAGATTCATACTCGGCATCATTATTGGTATAGGCAAACTAGAAGCAGATGGCCCTTAAAAAATTTTCACCATTTGAGGTAGTGAGGCAAATTCATGCTCTAGCTCCATTCTTACTTCTAGCTCCATCAAAATTTAGAGTCTAGATTTCTGAGTCCTTTTCAGATTCTTGGATCAGTGATGTTTCTTTCTTTAGGACATTAGGGATCTCCTGGTCTTCTTCAAATATAACATAAGTCCCTAGACCAGTAGAGTCATAATTTCCATATGGATCACCTTGCATCATAGTCAGCAACTAATTATTCTCCTCTTCTTGTTGATCATGTTTAGTCCAGTCACCTAACTCTTCAACAAAATTTCTTTCTTCTTTATTTAGCATAGCATGAGCTGCTTCTAATTTTGGGGTTGGTTCGTTAGTGATATGGTCTTTTGATAGTGGTTCAGACAGCATTTTCATTTTTGTCCCATACTTGGTTCTTAGAATGAGGTGTGACCAATCTAGTGACATATAACCTCCTATCTTGGCTGTAAAATCCCTGGATAAGCATAAACCAAACACAAGGGGGATGTCTATGACTACCACATCCTAGTTTACAATTATATTGGGGCAGATGTATAGTTGCAATGGGAGTTGTTTGATCTTCCTTATTATTTGCACAGATTTCCCATCCAATTGCATGACTCCTCTTGTAAGTGGTTCATACTTAATTTTCAAAGCATCTGCTATTTGCTTTGGCATTACTGTAGTACTAGCCCCAGAGTCAATCATTGCATTATGCAACAATTTCTTCCCCACTATTAGAGTCAAATAAAAGGGATCTGGTTTAGATCTACCTACCTCAGGCACATTATTCAATAGTGCTATTGTCTGCAGAGGTACAGTATCTTTGAGTTGTGGCTTTTCTTTATTAGTAGACCCTCCTTTAGCACTAGTATGTTTAGGGGTCTCTTGACCTTGTAGAGCCTCCTGCAACAGTATCTTTTTCTCGGGAATAGCAACATGTCCCATATTGACACATGTGTTGGGGTTCTTTTTAGCAGATCCACCACATTCACAGGCCCCAATGCTTGGGTCTTTGGGTAATAAGGGTATCTTGACTTTTCTAGCATCTGCCCTGAGACCACTTGGTTTTGCACAGGCTGGGGTACTTCGTGTCTGGAAACTGTGTTATGATGATTTTGAAATGGAGGATTTTCCATGATCTCATTATTTGTAACCTCAAGCTGTTCCATCATCCTCCTCTTTGCTCTGGTATAATAATCCGATTGCACCAGCGGCTTCTTGGAAGTAGATGCTTCATTCAAGAATACTGAATCTTCTTCCTCAATCCATGAAAATAAAGCATGTTCAGGGGCTATTTCCTCTTCTTGTTGTAGGGATAATCCTTGCATCTGAGCCACTAGGACTGCATTTTGTATACCAAGAGACTGATAGGGTTGAGTGTTATAAGTTGCAAATTGTCCTTCTACTCCTCTCTACTCTACTATCTTTTGCTACAAATTACCTCTAGGGCAATCTTTGGCCATATGAGCATTGTTACAAGGGAAATACCAAGCATTGGTGCCATCTGCATAATTATTTTGCCCTGGAACAATCTCCCTAATGGGATTAGGAGGAACAGTCTATAAAGGTGTAGGGACTGCAACCAACTGGTTAGATGGCTAAGGGTTAGCTTGCCTTTGAGGGCCTTGATACCGATTTGGCTAAAAGGGAGGTCTATTTCGTTGATAACTTTGATATTGGGGCTTTGGATAGGGATTTTGCTATCTTTTTAGGTTAATTATCTCATTAGAGAATGTCCTTAAAAGATGTTCTTGACATTATCCATCTCAGATGACTAGACAGGGGCAGTTGCTTTAGTAGGTTGTTGGGGATATGTATACATAGACACAGGTGGGGTTATGGGATTAGGAGCTTCTTGAGGTAGAGGTAAGGTAATCTCTGGGAACATGGGCATAGGAGGCCTTGGGGGCAACTTTCCAATATCTATTAAATTATTTTCAGCCTTGACTGTGAATTCATAAGCTTCTGGTAATGTCTGACCTCCAAGTGACTGAATCATTACTGATATATCTGAGTTTAGAGCTTTAAGGTAAAATACAATAGCCATACCTGGTAATGGTCTTGCTGTGGCAGGGATCCTCTTCCAAGTCTTTTGAAATCTTGAATTGAAATCAATCATGGCTTCTTGTGGTGCCCTCTTGATTGTGATCAATTGTTGCAGTAAAGAGGATTTATCACCCTTTTCTTTAAATCTTTCAAAGAAAGCATCACCGAGCTGATCCCATGTAGATATTGTATTTGGGGTCAAAGATCTGTACCAGTCCAGGGCCTTCCCTTTGAAAGAAGCTGCCAACAGCCTTATAGCTACATTTTGCTGAGTGATAACGTGTACTGCACATACATCAGACACATCTTGCAGGTGTTCTTCAGGTGTCTTGAAATCTTCCCCACTGAATTTGGGTAGAGCCTTCAAGGCATTTGCTGGAATAGGGTCCCAAGTGGCTGGTGGTATTGGAAGAATCAGAGGACTGCCAGTGTTCCAATTTACATAATTCCTTGGGGCTATAGGTGCTCCCATGTTTGCTCTTGGTGCTGCTGCAAACTAATTGACTCTTCTCCTTGGATTAGCTATCAGTGGTGGCAAAAGAATCCCTTAATTAGTAGTAGATTGAGCTCTTGTTACAGGTCCATAGCTCTGACTTCCTGTGTCTTTTTGGCTCATACAATCTTGATAGAAACTTCAAGAAATGTCCCACCGGGCATGCCAAAAACTGTTGATGTATAAAATTGCGCAAGTTCCAACACCAACATGGGAAGTTTTAAGAATGTGGGACTTGCGACCTAAAACAACCTCCAGATTTTAAAGAAGTTGGCTCTTCTCTATCTTAAAGGGGTTTTGAGGGAAAAGAGAGAAACTTAACAGAATTACAGATACTATGAAAGCAAATCTATCTATGGCGATACGCCTGAAAATGATTATTTTTACTACTAAGCACAGTGAAGCTATCTTTAAGATTCAGTCACATTAAAAAGCAGATACGGCATGATCCATATGAACAGATAAAACAATAGCATCAAAGGCTCATAACTAGACAATTTTGCAATGACACATAAAACATCAACCAAGGCACAGAACTTAGTTTTCTCATTAATTTTCCAGCAACATAAAAGGCACAGATACATGCACAGTTACATTAACCTTCTGAATCAAGAATAACAGAACAAAGGCAAATGACATTCACTGGCACAGCAAAGAGTCTCGAACTTCTCTCTTAAATCTCTACAGAAAACTCTAATTTCAAAAATTTGTCCAACTCTAAAACTGAACTAAGGAAGAAGAACTAGTCCTGATTAATTACAGATATTACATATTTATAACACAAGATTGACTCTAGATTGCCTGCAACAATCGAATCCCAACAGTCTAACCGAACTGGAGATAACTGGAAGTGTCTAATAGAAAATATCTTTTAGATCTGCAACGGTTACTCCTTTTGCAAGCCCATTGGCTGGAACACAATATATGTGGTGCTCCTCTTCTTATTAGGAAAAGACACTTGGCAGCTTTCGCATATTTGAGACAATAAAACCCTGTAACAGATGGCAGCGTCCATGTGCATCACTTGAAAACTCTTTCATTCTTCAGGAGACATTGAAAACTAACATTTGGTGACCTTTGTAGCACTTAGAAATTGATACGTGTCTTAATCTGCAACTTTCATACTTTACTGTGTCTTTGTATTCGGGAGGGCTCTACCTGTAACATTTGGTGTGATCCGCAGTACTTAGAACTTTATTACCTATGAGAAATGGGACCCACAACACTTACCGCTCAGTATCTTTCAAAAAGGAAAATAGGGACAAGTGGTACCTTCCGCTATCACTATGAATCTGTACGTGGCACTTTCCATGTTCTTGAAACTCTTTAAGAAACTTGCGTGGAGATTGACACTTGTTGCCATCCGCATCATTTGAGAAACCTTTATTATCACTGTGGAAAAGTTAGAAAGCCTTTCACTTAGACACTGCATCCACCATGTGTCGCTTTCCGCTACATTTGAGACTTTAAAACTGGGGACCCACCTCCATCCTTCACTAAATGGCGAAACATAAGAACCAACCCATGGGAGCTGACACATGGCAAGTTCTGTGGCTACCACAAAGGACACATGGTGCCTTCCATGCTCACATAGAAACTTTTAAAGAGCCTTTGAAACTCAAGAAGAAACTGACACTTGGCAAGTTCTGCAGCTAGTAACTTTAGACAATGTTGAAATACCTTCCACCACATGGCATGATCTGTGTTAAAGTTATAACATAGAAACAAAAGTGCATCTTGAACTGAGGCTCAACACTTGGCACGTTTCGTGCTACTCTGAGACTCTTTAAGAAACTCTTGCATAAACCCTCGTAGTGATGTGAAAACTTTCACAGGGACACTTGCAGAGGAAAAAATTGAAACCCGCTATAACCCGCTGATGCACTATAACTGAAACAAAATGTAGAGTATTTAACTCTACAGAACCTACACCGCACTTACCTTCTATAGCGGGTTTAATTTTCCAGCCTTCTCCTCTATCTACATCCCCTCCTCCATTGTCTGAGGGCTCTATGGCTTCTTCTTTTCAAAAATTAAACCTTTCTCCACAATAAAAATGGTTGCCTCCTACTCCTATTCCATCTCTTCTATATAAACAAGAGCATATTTTACTGAGATTTCTCAAAGACCACTTGATCACTTTTCATCCTCCTACACATAAGAAATCTCTACAACATATTCAATCGATACTTCCTCTCTGTGCATATCATCGTGTGCTTGGGCATTCCACCAATGAATTCTACACCTTGTGAGAATGAAATTCAACAACTTCTTGACATGGGTGCTCTCACTCTTTTGTCTTGCGAAGCACCTATCTCTCCTCTACATAACAAGCGCTATTGAGATTCACCTCTATCTGGTTCATGGTTCTTCCTCTATTTTCTCATGAGACTATTGTGTTTCTACCCACTATGTGGTAACTGTAGCTTTCTTTATTTTCTTGTTTCCATTCATGGTGGTACAATCTCACATGCAACCATACTTTATTTTTGGTAACAACACAATATTATTTTTGGTAAAAATCAAACCTTTCTTCACAAAAAAAATTGGTTGCTTCCTACTCCTACTCCATCTCTTCTATATAAACAAGAGCATATTTTACTGAGATTTCTCAAAGCTTGCTTGATCACTTTTCATCCTCCTATGCATACAAAATCTCTGCAACATATTCAATCAATACTTCCTTTTTGTGCATATCATCATGTGCTTGGTCATTCCACCAGTGAATTCCACACCTTGTGAGAATTAAATTCAACAACTTCTTGACATGGGTGCTCTCACTCTTTTGGCTGATGAAGCACCTATCTCTCATCTACATAACAAGTGTTATTGAGATTCACCTCTATTTGGTTCATGGTTCTTCCTCTATTTTCTTATGTGACTATTGTGTTTCTACCCACTATGTGGTAACTATAGCTTTCTTTATTTTCTCATTTCCATTCATGGTGGTACAATCTCACAAGCAACCTTACTTTATTTTTGGTAACAACACAATATTATTTTTGGTAAAAATCAAACCCTTCTCCACAAAAAAATGGTTGCTTCCTACTCCTACTCCATCTCTTCTATATAAACAAGAGCATATTTTACTGAAGTTTCTCAAATCCCACTTGATCACTTTTCATCCTCCTACACGTAAGAAATCTCTACAACATATTCAATAAATACTTCCTTTCTGTGCATGTCATTGAGTGCTTGGCCATTCCACTAGTGAATTCCACACCTTGTTGTTGGAAACAAGGTAGACAATTGAGAGGGGGGGTGAATCAGTTATCTTAAATATTTTAACTTTCTATTCTTCTTTAACAATTAGTGCAGCATCAAAACATATAAGCATACATAACCATGAGAGTAGAAATAAAATCAACACACATAACATAATGATTTTAACGTGGAAAACCCTATTAAGGGAAAAACCACGGGGTGACTAACCCAAGATTGTATTCTTTGTTAAAAGAATAAGAAGTACAAAATGGCACTTGCCAATTAGGGCTCACTGCCCAAGCACACTGCTCACAAGAGGCACACTGCCTACAAGAGACTCACTGTCTACAAGGATATAGAAGGTAACCAGATGTATGAACTGAAGAGAGGCATCCACATATGCTAAGGTTTAGTTCTGGTTAGGCTCAATATACTGATCTACTACACTTCATACTTCCTTTGTTTTAGTGCTGCTGCTCTGTCACATACTGGACTTATATTGCTGCTTTTCACACTTCTCTCTACTTTTTTTGTCATACACTATTCCATCCGCATACACTTCATACTGAAATCCATCTGGTATATATATCTGCACCAAGGATTTCAACATCTTTCTAGTTAGCAACTAGAATACTCAAGATATTTACTAAATACTGGTCTATTAGCTGAATCCATGCTTAACATGTGATGCATATCAGAAATATAGACATAGAAGTCATCAATCATGTCAGCCAACCATGAATGATCCCTCAAGAAGCTTGATCACCATCAATTTCTCATCCGGATTAAAGTCTGATGCTTTGCCGGTCAGTTCTTCCTAAGTCTACTCTGCTTGTCAAGAACCCAACACTTAGGTGCTCATATCTTTTCACTCTTTCATCACCGGAGGCTTAATCTCTTGAATATAGTAGATATGATACTCCTATTAACTTTCCCAAGTCCGCACTTTTCTGAGTTACACCCTTTGAGATCCAGACCTGATTGTCAAACCATGCTGCATGCTCTATTCTTGCTCACCAGACCAAAACACTCTTCAATATGACTTCCGGTAAAGACCTATTATGTGTTGTGGATGTGTGGGATAAACTTTGTTGCCATCAATGACAACAATAATGAAGCAACACAATGTCTCTTGCCAACAATCTTCCCCTTTGGCATTGATGGAAACACTTAGTGAAAAATGACTAAGTGTCATAGCAAACTCCCCCTTAGCTGATGCTCTGTCTTATGTACATTTTACCAGAGCTCTCCCTTTGCTGGATTCCACATTTTTAACTACTTGTCACTCCCCCTTTGACATCAATGGCAAAGGGTGAAATCCACACACCAAAATTTACAAAAATCAACCTATACATAGCCGCATAAGTATATATACATGTTATACTTACATATACTTAAGTATATCTGCAAAAGTAGTGTTTAATTGGACAAATTCTGTTGCCCAACTATGCTTCATCCTGTCCAAAATTGAGATGTGACCACTTAACAAGAATGCAAAAGCTTCTGCCCTCTTTAAGTTTGCCAGATCACTGGTCCGGGCTGTAGTTTGAGCATCCGTTAGGGCCTCATGCATTGCCTCTAACTTAGGGATGATTATCCCTCTTAGTTCATTCATTCTGCTTATTCTATCTTCTTTTCTTTCTCAAGCCTCTTTATCTCATTTATAGTGGCAATATCCTAGCACTCTTGATTCAGTATGGATGAGGTGAGAGGATCAAAATTTTGAGATAAACTTGACAGTTTACCCTCTTGTTCTTCCACCTTCTTTGCAATGTTTGCTGTCACTGTGGACCAAGATAAACAAAATTTGTATAATTCTCTGCCATCTTTAAGAGCAGTTTCTAGGCTCTTTATCCCAATATTCAGATTTTTCCTATCATTCTCTATGAGCCCCTATACTTCAAAGAATCTCTAACCCAAAAACTCTTTCTGGATTTTCTCTTCTACTGATTTATCCAAAGAATCAAAATGTGTGCTAACAGAATTAACAAGAGATTTCAGATTACCAGATGAGGAGGCTGAAAGATCCTTTTGGAAGGATGGAATGATTTTCTCTAGCACACTGGATGCAATCTCTATTAGTTCATAGTCTTCCATGTGAGACTTTAGAAGCTTTTCTTTTTCTTTAGCTTGAGCAAAAGATGCTACCTTCATTGTCTGGACTAGAGAGAGTGAGTCAAAATTGAGTGGTCCTTGAAATAATTCTGGTTCATCTATCTCTAACATTTCTTTGTTCAAGAAGCTCTTTATTGCTTCAGCAGTGTCTCTTGCCTGAGACAGTCTTCTTTCCTTTTCCCACCTCAGAATTGCCATCTGGGATCTTCTCTATTTGATCTTCTTTTCTTCCCTTTTCCTCTTCTTCTTGACTAATTTTCTCTTCTTTTCTTTCTTCTCCTTCAGTTCCAGATTCTGTTGGGGGATCCAGAAGAGAAATGTTTACTTCTTCATGGACTTCCTCTTCTGAAACAGAGGAATCCAAGTCCTTAGTTCTCTCCTCACCTATCTCCTTTGGCTCTTCTACATTTTTCTCAGTGGATTCTTCTTTTGATGGACTTAGTACTTCATCGTCCATGGCAGAAGGTTCATCATCTATGTCCTCTATAACAGGAAGATTGAATCTTTTAAATGCATTCTGAAGGATGTCTTCAGTTTCTTTTGCCACCTAATCAGTCTCTCCCAACATAAGTTTGTTCATTCTTGCTTTGCTCCAGAACTCATCCTTACAGTCCTTGAAGATCATGGTCATGTGTTTTGGAGTAATGGAAGGATAGAGCTGAATTGCAATCTGTTCCTAGATCTCCAAATCCTTTTCCTTGGCATTGTCTTTTCTGAGCTCAAGTACCTTCTCTAAACTTTTGGGAATTAGAGAGATGATTTCAATGAATGCTTTATTATAAATGTTTAGGTACTTAACTGTAGCTTCTTCCAAGTTCCTTTTGTCTGTGTCACTGTACTCATCATAGAATTCTATCATTGGTTGCAAATTCCCATCCACTGTGACTGCCTTGATGATATCATCAATAGAGAGAGTAGACCTTTCAACAAATTTTTCTGTCTCTTCTTCTTTGTTTGCACCAGCAGAGGATTCACCTGATGTTTTCTTCTTCTTCCTCATTTTCTTAACTTCCTCATTGGTCTCTATTTCTTCATCATCCTTTTGGCCTATATAGGATCTTGTGGCCTTGGTTTTTGTTCTCTTTTCTCCCTTTCTGGATGTCTTGGTTTCTAGTTTGGAGGATCTTGAGCTCTTAGAAGTGGTAGATGCAGAGCTCTTAAAGGATCTAATCAAGGAGGGGGCTTGCACCAGATCACTTTCTTTTTCTGCTTCTTGTCTCTCTTTCTCTGCTCTTTCTACTTTCTCTCTATTTGCATCAACTGCCTCCTTTGAAATGCCATATCTTTTGGTAACTTCCTCTACTTCTCTTCTCACTTTTCTTTTCATCTTCGATTGTCTTAGCTCAACATGAATTTTCACACTCAATTCTTGAAAGATGCCAAACCTTTCTGCCTCAGGGTCCTTAGGCTGACTCAGCAAGTGTTGGACATGCAGTTCTAGAATTTTCTCATCTACCTCATAGTCCATTGGCATAATCCAGACTGTTCTGGGCTCTACTACCTCCATTAAGCATTGATCAGTGTCTACCATAAAACACACTGTATACTTATATTTTTCAACTAAAGATTGGGGAATTATTTGTCTGGCCTGCATCATACTTTGAAAGTTTTTGAAGTATCCCTAGAGTGCTATACTTTGAGCCTTGGCATCACCAAGCCCATACATATAATCTCTAATTTGTATGACTAGTCTGTCATTTTGCCATACCCAACCACTTGATCTGGGTAGCTCATTCATATAGTAAAAGAAAAGACATAGTATTAGGCCACCATACTTAAATGAGTTCTTCTTATCCTTCTTTATCTTTTGCAAGTTGTCTAATAGTTGGCTCAGAAGAAGCTCGCATAGATCATAGTCTGCATTTTCCCTTAGCATCTGATATGCAGTATAAATTGCTATTTTGGATACAGAGTTCTCCCTACTAGAATGATATATTTTGTATCCAATTATCATAGAGGCAAATTTGATATCCGGATCTATGATATCTTCTATTGTCATTGCTCTCTTGTCAAACTTTGATCTGGTAGCCTCACTTATAGTTTGGTTCTTGACCAATTTGAGAGCAGGCAACCCACTGAATGAGTGCAATCCAGTTACCACCCTAATGACATCTTTTGTGATCTTGAATGGTCTCATCAACCACATAAAGTTGTCATGTATTCTGCTCAGAACATACCAGACCCATTCATCCTCTACAAAATAGGGAAAGTGGATGCAATGTCCAAAATGCTTATCCCGGATGGCCTTGTATTGAGGTTTAAGTTCAAATGTTTCATCTGCTAATTGCTTTTGATAGATATCTATCAGTTTGGATTCCCCAAATTCCTCAATATTAGTGTGTATGTATACCCTAACATCTTCTACATGCAGAACCCCATGCAGAATGCTAGAGAAGGCGCCTAAGGGATCAACTTCTAGGGATTTGTAAGGATGTTTCTTGAACTTAGGGCATGGCCTATTAGTGATCTTAACAACATTTGGAGTATCCATCTTGTAAAAGATTTAGAGAGAGATATTCAAGAATGGAAATACCTTTTTATGATTCTAGGGTTCATGATATGAGCTGGAAAAGATTGCTGGTTGAATCGGATTCTGCGGTTGATCTTTGAGAGGGTTGAAGCAATCTTATATGCAGAGCTCTTTCTTTCTTCTTCTCAAGTGGAAATGTGCAAATGATGAATAAAAGAACCCTTATATTTCTACACAAACCCTAATTTCATATTACAATAAATGCACACCTTAAGTCATTCTGGTTCCCTTCTTTTGAGAGACATCCTTCCGAATCACTGAGATGCACTTAGAATTATTCTTGGTGATAATTGACAATGTATCTCCCTTTCTCCAATCATTCCACTTATCTGCAGATCAAGATATTTCAATTTTGAATCATACCAGATCTAACTGTGAGAATGCTGCTTTTACCAGATGATTATCAAACTGGATCAATCTTGGATGATTAACCTCTTCAAACTCCTTGCGGATCTTTCATAGTTTTACCGAGGGTTATTTAGATATTTTTCTAAGAACCCTTTAAACTGCAACTTACCATGTGCCAATTTCAGGCACCGATTGACTGGTTGGGGGAATTTATTTTCCTTTGTGACTCCCCCTGAGCCAAAGCTCATCTATTTAGTTTCTGGAAGGATATCAACATCATATTCTTGTGCGGATCCATCCCCAACATTTTATATACTTCTCTTCACCTAAATCTTGTTCATCTCCCTTTGAACTTCATTCACATTCACTTTTCCTTTTCCTTTGTCTTGATTCTGATTATGATGCACCAGACCCTTTTTATCCTGATTCTTACTTCTACAGAATTTGGCAATATGACCAGATCTATTGCAATTGTAAGCAAACAACATTTCTTTGCATATTTGACTGGTATCCTCTTGATCTGCATTGATTAGCCATATGTGCCATTCGATTTCATGCAAAGCATCTACCATTGAATGAATTGTTTATTTGCATATTTCTACATTCATGAGATTTGTGACCATACCTTTTGTAGTTCAAACATTGTCTAGAGAAGGATGAATTAGTCTGATTCATTCTTCTTCTGCACTAATTTTCTTTATGACCAAAGTTATTGCAATTGTAGCAGTATCCATTGAAAGACATATATCTTTAAGCATTTGATTGCCTTACCGGAGGTCTTCTAGGCCTGTTCCTTGGATTTCCTAATCCAAAGTTCTTCTGATCGGATCTGGAGCTTTCACCTTTGTCATACCCCAAGCCATTCTTATTATCTACCCTCTTTTGGCTTTCAAGAAGAACTTCAAGTTGAGCAGAGCTTATCTTGAATTTCTCTTTGTATTCATTTGTTGTTTAAAGATCCCTTTTAAGAGTGTCTATCTGATTCTCAAGTTGTTCTTCATTATCTCTAGCTTCTTCAAGATCAGATTCCAAGTGCCTGATTATTCTATCCATTTTGTGGCAGTCTTCTGACTTCTCCTTGGGAGATTATTTTAGATTATCTACAAATTTTCTTTTCTCTTCAATTTCTTGGGTGAATTTCATAACCCCTTATTCGATTTCATGTCTCACCATAATGACCTCTTTTGATAGCTTCTCACATAACTTGTTTTTCTCATTCAGATCTTCATTAGTATCATTGGCTTCACTTTGACTTGCTAATTGTTGAAGTAGTTCCTTTCTCTTCTTCATAGAGATACTTAGTTTTTCTTTGAGTTCATTTATGAAATCATCAGCTTGTTTGAGTCTTTCCCTTAGGTTATTGACTTCAAAGTGAGATTGCTCAAGATCATCTAGGGTAGACTGAAGTTGTTCCCTCATACCATACATATCCATTGAGATTCCTAGATCTTCCTCAAGCTGTTAGGCTCTATTTAAAGGAACTTAGCTCTGATACCAATTGTTGGAAACAAGGTAGATAACTAGGAGGGGGTGAATCAGTTATCTTAAATATTTTAACTTTCTATTCTTCTTTAATAATTAGTGCAGCATCAAAACATATAAGTATACATAACCATGAGAGTAGAAATAAAATCAACACACATAACACAATGATTTTGACATGAAAAACCCTTTTAAGGGAAAAATCACAGGGTGACTAACCCAAGATTGTATTCTCTATTAAAAGAATAAGACATACAAAATGGCACTTGCCAATTAGGGCTCACTACCCGAGCACATTGCTCACAAGAGGCACACTGCCTACAAGAGACTCACTGTCTACAAGGATATAGAAGGTAACCAGATGTATGAACTAAAGAGAGGCATCCACATATGCTGAGGTTCAGTTCTGGTTAGGCTCAATATACTGATCTACTACACTTCATACCTCCTCTATTTTAGTGCTGCTGTTCTGTCACATACCGGACTTGTATTGCTTCTTTTCACACTTCTCTCTACTTTTTTTGTCGCACACTATTCCATCCACACACACTTCATACCAAAATCCATCTGGTATATATATCCGCACCAAGGATTTCAACATCTTTCTAGTCGGCAATCAGAATACTCAAGATATTTACTAAATACTGGTCTGTCTGCTGAATCCATGCTTAACATGTGATGTGTATCAAAAATATAGACATAGAAGTTGTCAATCATGTCAGCCAACCATGAATGATCCCTCAAGAAGCTTGATCACCATCAATTTCTCATCCGAATTAAAGTCTGATGCTCTGCTGGTCAGTTCTTCCTTAGTCTACTCTGCCTGTCAGGAACCCAACACTTAGGTTCTCATATCTTTTCACTCTTTCATCACCGAAGGCTTAATCTCTGGAATATAGTAGACATGATACTCCTATTAACTTTCCCAAATATGCACTTTACTGAGTTACACCCTCTGAGAGATTCAGACTTGATTATCGGACCATGCTACATGCTCTGTTCTTGCTCATCGCACCAAAACATTCTTCAATATGACTTCTGGTAAGGACCTATTATGTGTTGTAGATGTGTGAGATAAACTTTGTTGCAATCAATGACAAAAATAATGAAGCCACACAGTGTCTCTTACCAACACTTGTGAGAATGAAATTCAACTTCTTGACATGGGTGCTCTCACTCTTCTGACCGATCAAGCACTTGTCTCTTCTCTACATAACAAGTGCTATTGAGATTCACCTCTATTTGGTTCATGGTTCTTCCTCTATTTTCTCATGAGACTATTGTGTTTCTACCCACTATGTGGAAAATGTAGATTTCTTTATTTTCTCATTTCCATTCATGGTGGTACAATCTCACGTGTAACCATACTTTATTTTTGGTAACAACACAAAATTATTTTTCATGGTTGTCCTCTCCCATATTCTAGGGGGTAGAGATTGCTCATTCTAAGGGTGTACATTCTTCATAAGGATACCCCTTCCTCTTTCTCCCCCTTTTCTTTACCTTAAAATATGTGTATATTGTACATGCTAATATTTTAAGGGGGGAATATACTCTTCTCACATGTGCATCCATACATGCACCCTTCTTTATTAACACCCCCAAAGGTGTATCTTATCAATTCACCCATTGAGGTATTGCATTTAATGCTCCTTGAAGCATTCACCCCTTGTGGTGTTGGTGCTTGATACGCTCCCTGAGGCATTGGTTTTTTATATGCTCCCTAAGGCATTGGTGTTTGATATGCACCATGAGGCATTGGTTTTTGATGCACTCCCTAAGGCATTGGTTTTTGGTACACTCCCTAAGGCGTTGGTAGCATATGATAACCTAGCATGATGTAGCTTGCTAGTCTATGATCCATGTAGTCTATGAGCCACCTAGAATAATGCAGCTTGCTAGTCTATGCACCTCATATGACTTGCCTTTTTACACTCATGGTCACCTAGCATAAGGCAACTTGCTAGTTCATGATCCATGATGATATTATTATTTGCATGACCCCTAGTGACAGAGCAAGCTAGTGTTTGAGTCATGTATTCTTCTTTGTTTGTATTGATTGCTTCCCTGTCTATTTGTATGTCTTCTCTCTTTTAAGTGATTGATTGAATCGTTATATTCTTCTATCTTCATTTAATAATTCCTCTATTTATTGGTTTTCTTTAGTTTTGTTGTATTTAGAGATGATGCATGGTATTGAGACAATATTTCACATTGAGGTCTCTTTCACTTTTCTAACTCAAAATTTTTCTTTGCTTGTTGTGTGTTTTTCTCCTCTATGTATGTGTTGTTTATCTATATAAATATTTTTCATGTTTTGACATAGTGGTTTTGCAAGTTTTTGCTCAAGCACTATTGTCTTGTAGGTTTTTGTTGTCTAATGTATTAGTTTTGTAGGTTCTCATCCTGGGGGGATTGTTCCTCTACTTGAAGAGCTCTACATCCTCTATAGTATCCTTTTGGGTATCCTTTTTGTGCTTATTTACTTTCAGTACTTTCTTTCCTATAATTTAGCATGCACATGCATGTAGTGTCATATGCCAACTAAAGTGGGGGTTAAATGTAGCATCGTAAATTATGCTCACTCAAAAAATTTCACGCTTTATTTGGTACTTTCTTTAGTGTCCACTCCCTTAGCATGTTTTAAGAATCATTTCTAACTTTGGCCTTACCCTCAACTGACAAGATGTGTCTTTGCACTACTTTGACCCTTTTTTCTTATCATGTCCAAAAAACCATAAAAGAGCCAAAATCCTGCCTTTGTCCCAAGTTGATTAGACCTTTTAAGAACTGAAATTGCTAAGACTCTACCACTTAATGGGGACATTTGTACCACACAGAGATGTCTCGAAAGCATCTATTAGTCTTGTGGTCATTTTGGAACTTGTCTTTTTACTTGCGTGATATGCTAATATTTTCTTGATGCTTATTCATGCCCAAATAGATCCTTTCCTTGATTTTTTGCTTTTTCCCTCTCTATTTAAGCAAGTAGATTTACCCTTGTGAGGGATCAATTTCCTTTCATAGAGAAGCTCTAACAAAATTGCAAACCACCATTGCTACAATTTGTCTTCTCAAGATTCTATCACACTCTTGTTTTTCTCTATGTGGTTGAATATCATTTCCTTTCTTGTTCATATTTTCAAATCATTTTACAAATTTATTCTAAGTCATTGAATAATTTTTTATCTTATCAATATTGAATTATTATTTTGTCACTACTCATAACAATTCTAGATGCACTTAGAATTAGAGCACACACTTTTTATCAATATTTTAATCTATATTTTTGGTTGTTTTGAGGTGGAAACACCAAAATGGGGTTTAGCTATGGCAAACTCGTATACAACCCAACACTTTATTTCATCTGTGCATTTTCAAGTTTTGTCAGGAAGCTCGGTGGTGGGAGGAAGGACTAAAAAGACTAGCATGAGAGTTTAGATCATGAATCTCTATAGTACCCACACCATACAAACTACAACATGGCACACAGACATCTGCGTCATGTACTACCATCACAGATAGTGAGGCTATCTACCTGGTGTTAGGTTCCTTATAATTTGGTCTTTCCATTTCCGTACTTCATTTCTCAAAATTCTATTTAGTGTTATTAATTTCTATTTAAACATAATGTGGTTTTGTAGACATAGATTTTGTTTGAAACATTAGCTAACAGAACCCTAATGTAATGTTAGTGTAAATATCCCTTGATTGATACATTCAGTTGAGGAGTAGTTTTTCCTACATCACAGAAATAATAGCATGTTATTTTCTAAAATATGTGAAGCATGTTTATATCCTTGTGAATAAGGATTTTGAAATCTAAAATCCCCTTGGCTGATGAAATGTTAATATTTGGACATGAAACTATGATTAAATATAACTTTAGAAATATTTTTAGGTCCAAGAATGACATAATATGTTTTGATTGGTCAACTTTATGGGAATGGATGCAATCTATAAAGTAAATTAAAACTATTAAGGGATCTCATGTTCAAATTTGACTCAAAGACAAAATTAAATATTTTACATGTGAAAAACTAAACAAATGACAATATATAGTGTTTTTAGGTCCAAATGTTGAATCTTTATGTAAATGAGAGTATAGATAATAGATGGGATTTGGGAACCAACCTAAATTTAAAATTTAATTCTAGAGACAATTAATTCATGAATTAAAACTATCAAGGTTCCATTAGTCTAGGAATATGTCAAATTCAAAAACTTAAGAAATTGACATAGAAAAGTGTGTAAATTATAGCATATAGTTAGTTTAGGTCCGGTCTTGATGAAAGCAAGGTTGACATTATCTTAGCTAATTTCTAAACTCAAAAATAGCATTTATAGACTTTTGAGGGTTAACCAAGCATTGCACATAAACAAAAAAAATCAATCATGATTAAACAAACTACAAAATGTGTTGTACAAGGGATCCCTAGTTTACAATCGAGGTGAGTGGATCGAGGAACAATACATATGATATAGAGTGCATGCATAAGAAAATATGTTGCCAAATATTACACATTTATCCATTGCAAGCTAGGTATCTATAACCTCAATGGAGATACTTTAGTCCTAGTCTAGGAATTTCTCTACTACCAACCAAGCAACCATCATTATAATAGAGATACCTAAATCACCTAACTTTAAACTTATTTTCATTATTTTTCTCTTTCTAATATTCTTTTCTACTTTTCATTTATTATGACACCTTATTTTTGGTTTGGGACCACCATGGAAGATAGAGGTTCAACATAGGGGTTTTCCAAAGAACCTGGACCATGATATATCACTCTATCAAACTAGAAAGTATTGAAATGTGTATATGTGATGTCTTGGTCAAAGTATAAGTCTATTTTAAATTCATAATTTCAACTAATTTTAGATATCCTAGCCTCAAAAAAGGGTCTAAACAAGTTTGAATATAGGCATAAAATCCAAAAATTAGGTCTCAAAACTTCAAAAAGTTAACTAAACAAGGCACCTTGCTCAAATCTAATTACTACAATCATAAAAGGCATGAAATATATGAACTCAAAGGTTCAACTTGATCAACCTAGAAACTTCTAGCTTAAAATTTTATTCAACCAAACCAAAAGAAAAATAATTTAATAAAAGAAATTAAAACTAAATGACTTAGATTAAAAATATGTAAAACTAAAAAAACCAACAAATAGGTGGGAGGGTGAGTGAGGGAATTTAACATGAAAGCATCTCTTACCATCCTACCAGGAACTTTATTTAGCAAAAGGATGTTAGTGTATGTTTTTTATTTTCCTTATGTTAGGGGATATTTATTTTTCCTACACATATTAGTAATCTTTCTTAGGTTATATTAGACATGGTTAATATGAGGACATGTGGTATAATCCATCAATTACATGTGTCCCTATCACCCACCTTTGGGTAGTTAAGTCTCACACCCTCTTTTGGATTTATTTGCCACCTCTCATAACCATTTGTCTTATATGAGTAGGTGCAACCATGTAATCTGACACTTACTAAGTAGGTAAAACTCCTACCTATTTTGGGCAGTTGGGAGTTATTACTCCTCTTGGAAGTATTTGCCCTTATTTTTCTATATATACAACACTTACCTCTCCTTTTTACTAGTATAGTGCTAGGGAGTGTTGATTTATTTTATATTTATGTCTTTCTTTCCTTTAGTCATTGTATCCTAGGTGGATTCACAGCCAAATTTAACAAAAACTACTCCAACAAAGTAGAAACAAGAAAGCAAAAAATCATAACAAATTTCCTAAACTACTTATTTCTAAACATAAATAAAGGTTTGAGAATAAACATTTTAGTGTTATGCATCTTACATCTCACAAAGGTATACATAAGAAACATTTTACTAGTTAGGGTCCTTAGCCTTGCATTGACATCCTTAAATTTAGAAAATAAAAGTAGGTTCAATTTATCCTCATATTTAAGATGTCAATTGTGCAAGATTAATAATTAAGGTAACTCATTAAAATTATGTTGAATTTAGGAACATCCTCATACCTAAACTAATATAATCAAAGGAGTAAAAATAAGAGGTATATAGATAAAATATATCATGTTATTTAGGAAGTCTATCAAAGGTGATTGGTCATCAAGTGTGAATGTATCTTCATCTGATACATCTACTATTGTTATATGGAGCCTAATTAGACTTAGCGGTTAAATTTTCCCCACTTTTATCGGCACAATTTTGCTCCAAATTATTTAAAAGGGGTTTGGGGGCAGTGCCCCCAAGACGGGGTCAAGGGGTAGCACCCCTTATGGAGTCCAAGAGCAGCAGCCCTGGCACGCTCCCTGTCACGATATAGGGCGGGGTCGAGGGGTAGCGACCCTGAAACCTCAAACAAATTTGATTATTTTATAAAGGCATCATGAGTTATTTTTTCTATTCGTTGCCATTGAAAAACTGTATTTTGTAACTGACATAAGTCTTGATAAAAATGGCTAAGGGTTAGGGTTTCCATGGATTTTTTGTATTGTAGCATTTGCAGTGGTATTGAGTTGTAAATATTGCTGGTTGTAATCAGTTTGATTTGCTAGATAATAATATTATACTCTATGTTGGTGGATATAGCCCAAGTTTGGGTGAACCACGTTAAAATTGTCTCTCGTTGTTAATATTTCTGAGTATTTTTCATTCCTCTATTTAATCTTTATTTGCATTTAATTGATATCTTCTGCATTCAATTCCTAACAAGCGGTATCAGAGCGGGTTGTGTTGGATTATCATCTGCAAGAAGGTCTCATGGTTGAGTGGGAGTCTCACGGTTAAGTGGGAGCAATAGCAGACAAGGGTAAATTAAAGGTAGATAAATTCAATGGGCAGAACTATCAGTTATGGAAGATGCAGATGGAGGATTATCTCTATCAGAAGGATTGATGGAGGCCATTGGAAGGAATAGCCAAGAAACCAACAACAATGACTGATGAGGATTTGGAACTTCTAGATAGAAAGGCACTAGGAACTATTCAGTTGTGCCTGGTACAATCTGTGGAATTCAATATAACAGAAGCGAAGACAACAAATAAAGTGATGAAAGATTTGGCTAAATTGTATGAAAAACCCTTAGCCTCAAATAAGATATTTCTCATGAAGCATTTGTTATATCTAAAAATGATTGAAGGTGGATCTGTGACAGATCATTTAAATGAGTTTAATATGATTACCAGTCAAATAACTTCTATAAATTTGAAATTTGATGAAGAGGTGAGGGCTCTCTTGGTTTTATGTTCTTTTCTAGAAAGCTAGAATAGCTTGGTAATGGTTGTAAGTAACTCTATCTCTAGTTCAAATACTTTGAAATCTAATTATGTTGTTGGTGTTATCCTTAGCGAGGAAATGCGATGGAAAAGCTCAGGAGGGTCCACATCAGGTAGTGTTTTGAATGCAGAAAGTAGGGGCAGATCAAAGGAGAGAGGAAAAGGTTCTAGATGTCATTGGAAGTCATGAGGAAAATCAAAGGACAAGGGGTCCCAATCTAGAGGACAGAAGGATTGCTAGTACTGTGGGAAACTAGGGTATCTAAAGAAAAATTGCTGGTCTCAGAAGAATAAAGAAGGAGACAAACAAGAAGGCAACAAGGAGGCAAATGTGGTAAGTAATAAATCTGAAGATGATGTTTTGATTCTTTCCCTAGATAATGCTAATGATTCATGGGTTTTAGATTCAGGGGCCTCATTTCATGCTACGCCCCATTGAATTTATTTTCTTGATTATGTCCAAAGGGATTTTGGGCTATTTTATTTGGGAGATAACGGACCCTATCAGATTGTTGGAAAGGGAAGAATTAAGATTAAGTTGTAGAATGGGAATCATTGGCTACTACAAGAGGTAAGGAACATTTCAAGGCTAAGTAGGAATTTAATTTCAATAGGACAGCTAGGTGATGAAGGTTGCACAGTTACTTTCAATGGTAAAAATTGGAAGGTTTCAAGAGGTGCCTTAATAGTAGCAAAAGGTGTGAAAGTAGGCACCTTATATCTTTGTACAGGTCATATTGTTCCTTCTACTTTAGTTGTTGCAGAGAAAAAATAAATAGGTTCAGGACTAGTTGTTGTGGGTTCGCAAGAAGAGACTGAAATAGTTGTTGGAAGTTCTGAGACAACACTATGGCATAATAGACTTAGAAATATGAGTGAAAAGGTATGAAGGTACTTCATTCTAAGAAAGTTTTACCAAGTCTAAAATGTATTAATATGGATTTCTGTGAAAGTTGCGTGTGTGGCAAACAAAAGAGTGTTAGTTTTCTCAAGGATGGGAAGCAAAAGAGAGATGAAAAGTTGGAGCTTGTGCATATAGATGTATGGGGACCAGCTTAGGTATCTTGTCTCAGTGGCTCTCAGTATTATGTTACATTCATAGATGTTGCAACTAGGAAGGTTTGGATTTATTTCTTTAGGCATAAATTTGATGTATTTGAAACATTTAAGAAATGGAGAAACTTGGTTGAGAATAAGATGGGTAAAAGATTAAAATGTCTCAGATCTGATAATGGTGGTGAGTATTGCAGCAAAAAATTTGAAGATTATTGTTCCTTTAATGGAATTTGTAGGCAGGAAATGATTCCAAGGACTCCACAACAAAATAGAGTGGTTGAGCGCATGAATAGAACAATAATGGAGTATGCAAGGAGCATGAGATTACATGTTGGGCTCCCTTTAAACATGTGGGCAAAGGCTGTCAATACTGTTGTATATTTAATTAATAGAGGTCCTTCAGTTCCTTTGGGTTGTGGTATTCCAGAGGAAGCATGGACAGGTAAGAAGGTGAGTTATTCTTTTCTCAAAATCTTCAGATGTGAAGCATTTGCATATGTAGATTCTAAAAATAGAACCAAGTTGGATGCAAAATAAAAAAAGTATCTTAATTGGATATGGTATTGATGACTTTGGTTATAGGCTTTGGGATGTTGAAAATATGAAAATTGTGAGAAGTAGGGATGTTGTATTCAATGAGAGGGTGTTGTACAAAGATCAGTTGTAGCAACATGAGAAGAAAGAAAAGGATTATGTGGTGCTGGATGATACTCCAGATAGTGATGTTCCAGTGGTTCCTCATGCTTCACAAAAACAACAAGAAATACCACAAACTCCAATGAATGTTAGACGGTCAATAAGGCTAAGTAGACCTCCTGAAAGGTTTTCTCCCTCTTTGTATTCTATTTTGTTAACAGATGCTGGTAAATCTGAAGGGTATTTTTGAAGCTATGCAGGTGGATACAAAGGTTCAGTGGGAGCTTGCAATGAAAGAAGAAATTGACTCCTTGCTGAAAAATTAGACTTGGGAATTATGTAAGTTCCCTGCAGGTAAAAAGGCTTTACCAAACAAATGGGTTTATAGGATGAAAGAGGAAGATGGAGGTAAGAAAAGATTTAAAGCTAGGTTATTTGTAAAAGGATTTGCATAGAAAAAGGGCATTGATTTTGATGAGATTTTTTCTCCAGTTGTTAAGATGACTTCTATTCATATTATTTTAAGTATTGTGGTTGTTGAAGATTTGTATTTGGAATAGCTAGATGTGAAAATTGTCTTTCTCCATGGTGATTTGGAGGAGGAGATATATATGGAACAACCCCAAGGATTTGAGGTCAAAGGTAAGGAAAAATTGGTGTGCAGATTAAAGAAGAGTTTATATGGCTTGAAACAAGCACCTTGGCAATGGTATTTGAAATTTGATAGTTGTATGGATGAGCAAGGCTACAACGAGTGTAATTCTGATCATTGTGTTTATTTTAAGAGGTTGGATAATGAAAGCTACATTATTTTATGTTTATATGTTGATGGCATGCCTATAGCAAGGCCTAACATGGATCACATAAGAGAGTTAAAACAACAATTAGCACAATCATTTGCTATGAAGGATTTGGGGGTAGAAAAAAAAATCCTTGGTATGAAAATTTGCAGAGATAGGAAGAACATAAAGTTGACTCTATCTTAGGCTAATTATGTTGAAAAGGTGTTGCAGAGATTCCATATAGAGAATGCAAAAGTTGTCAGCACACATTTGCCTAGTCATTTGGAATTGACTAAGGAGATGTGTCCTCAGACACAAGAGGAGGAAGAAAAATTGTCCAAGGTATCATATGCTTCAGTTGTAGGAAGCTTAATGTATGCCATGGTATGCATGAGACTGGTTATTGTACATGTTGGAGTCGTAAGCATGTATATGAGTAATCCTAGATTGGAGCATTGGAATGCAGTAAAAAGGATTCTCAGATATTTGAGAGGTACATCCACTAAACACTTATGTTTTGGGGGCTCTGATACTGATTTAGCAAGCTATGTGGACTCATATTTGGCATGGGATATTGATACCAGATGGAGTACTATAGGTTATGTCTTTACTGTAGGTGGGACAATGGTGAGTTGGATCTCCAGGTTGCAAAAGGTGGTTGTTTTATCCATCACGGAGGTAAAGTATGTAGCTGCAACAGAGGCAAGCACAAAGATGATATGGCTGCAATCTTTCATGGAAGAATTGGGAAAACCACAGGCTAACAGTTATTTGTTTATAGATAGTCAAAATACCATACATCTTGCAAATACTTTTTCCTTGCATTCAAAGACCAAACACATATAGCTAAGGTATCACTTCATCTAGTCAGTGTTGGATGATGGATAGATACGGCTGGAAAAGATATATATAGATGAAAATCTAGCGGATATGTGTACAAAGGCAATGACAAGGGAGAATCTGAGTTCCTCTTTAGCTTTAGTTGGTCTTCAAAACTAAAAACAATAAAATTAGAATAGTAGGGTCCAGGGTGTTTATTTCTAGTGGGAGCTGCAGGGCCAACAGTGTTATGATTAGTCTCCAAGTGGGAGATTGTTGTTATATGGAGCTTAATCAAACTCAGAGGTTAAATTTTCCCCACTTTTATCAGTGCGATTTCCCCCCAAATTATTTAACGGGGGTTTGTGGGCAGCACCCCTTGCAAGATCTAGGGGCAGCGCCCCTAGCACGCTCCCTATCGCGATACAGGGTGGGGTCAAGGGGCAATGCCCTTGAAACCTCAAATGACTTTTATTATTTTATAAATGTGTCTAAAGTTATTTTTTCTATTGGCTAACATAAAAGAACCCTACTTTGTAACTGACATAAGTCTTGATAAAAATGGTTAAGGGTTAGGGTTTTCGTGGATTTTTTGTATTGTAGCATTTGCAGCGGTATTGAGTTACAAGGATTGTTGGTTATAATCATTTTGATTTTCTGGATAATAATATTGGACTCTTTGTTGGTGGATGTAGCCCAAGTTTGGGTGAACCATGTTAAAATTGTCTCTCGTCATTATTATTTCTGTCTATTTTTCATTCCTCTATTTAATCTTTATTTGTATTTAATTGAAATCTTCTGCATTCAATTCCTAATATCTACAACTTGTATTTCTCCATGAACTTCAAACTATTATTTAACTAAATCAACCAAAAGGGATTGTCTATCAGTACATTCATTCTCATCATTATCCACTTGTGTTCCTTTATTAGTTATGACCTACTCTCCATCATATTTCTTATGTACATGCACACCACACACCATCCTGTCAATTAGAAGAGAGTTTTTCATGTCATCATTTATTAAAATTTCTTTGTACTATCAACATCTAAATGGACATATTTTATGTTGTTGAAACTAAGAGTATCATCATCAATGTTCATACTTGATTCCAAGTATTACTGTAGGAAAATTACCCTATTTTCATATATCTTTAAGCTATAAAATATGTGATATTATTTTTAATACAAAATTAAGAGTCATCCATGGAATCATTTGTCTCATTGATTTCAATTATTTCACCATAGGATACAAAGATAGAGATATCTCCTTCCTCATCATCCAAAAAAATGTATATTTATTAGTTTATTCAACAAGGTTTCCTCTCTATCTAAGATATTTGAAAACTACATCTCTTCTTTTTCATCTTCCAATTTATTAGTACAACACTCTTTGTATACCTATTCATTATTTATATTATGATAAACCAATAAAAATCCTTCTAGCTAATATTTTATATAAACTTGTTAATAATATTATCTTCTTGAATATCATCTTTATTGTTGAAGCCAAAAGAGTCATCATCATGTATACCTATATCTACATAATGTGCAAATAGTTTAACCTAATCATATGCATTCTAAAAAATTCCTCTTGGTTTAAGTAGGAATTTCTACAGGTGGAGGCTGATGGGGCGTCTAGAGGTTTAGCAGTTCTTTGGAAAGAGAAAGTTGTAGTAGTGTCAGAAATGGATGTTGTTAAATGTGAATATTTTTCAGAGCGATCTTAAGCTTTGGTTGTGTAATGTGTATGGCCCCAATTCAACAACAGGCAAATAGGAAGTTTGGAGAAGCTTTTCAAATTTGTTTTCCCCTTTAAAAGAGGATTTTTTGATTGTTGCATGAGATTTTAATGTAATTCTGAACCTAAATGAAAAGACTGGAAGGATTATACCTCCAAGTAGGGTCATCGAAGACTTTGGTAACTTTGTCTCTAAGAATGGGTTAGTTTATTGTCTACTTAAAAATGGTAACTGTCATCATTGGGAATTACACCCATATGCAAGGCTGGAAAAGCTCTGCAATTCTATGTAACATGGGACTAATTTCAGGTTGTAGGTGCCCTATAATGAAATTAGACCTCCAGATGATGGGCCGGCTTCCCTTAAAATATTCTATTGGAATGTATGATTTTCTATTTTGGAAAAGGGTAAGAATGAAACTATAAGGAAATGAAAAAACTATGAAATTTGGTTATGCACCTTATATAGGTAACAATATGCAATCTAGTTCATAATATAACTTAGAAATCTGACTCACAAAATCCAATTTTGGCACAAATATCACAAAAGTATTTCTAAGGAAGGCTTGAAAATAGGCTTTTTATGAAGGAAAGGATTTCTCACAACACAAAAGGATTATTTTTATTAACACAACCTAAGACCTATAATAACACTATGCTTAATGCTCCAAGTAATAGTGAGACAATAATTTTAAAGGTTTTAATGATAAACACAGTAAAACTTCATCAAATCACTTCATACAATTTGCATTAAATGGAAAACCAACTACTTGATTTCAAATAACAAAGGAAATATTGCAAGAAAACAAAGAAAATGAACCTATAACCTACTGTGATTTCTCTATAAAACTATAAAAAATTGAGCTACAAAACCTTCTTCTCTCAAAGTGTATAAGAGTAAAAAGGCAAGAACTAGCAAAAACAAGTTTTTCTTTACAATTTATAGCTTTTCTCTCACTAAGAGGCATGCCAAAATGAACTGTAGCTAGCTGCCTCTAAAAATAATCTCCCCAAGGTGATCCACAATCAAACTCAAAAATCCCCAAAAATAAGGGCTCAAACTATCACAAATTGAGCAAAAATAGCTCCAGTTTGGACCTCTCCACATGCTTCACCAAAAAGTTGACCAAAAACCCTAAAAATACTCCTCAAATCATGCAAAAATCTCCTAGGTGGCCTAGTTAACTCAACTCATCAATTTGCATGATTTTGCTTTTACAAAATTCATTATGAGTAAATAATAAAGTAATTAAATAATTACTCTATTATTGGTTACAACTTGTACTTATTTGATTTTACAATTTGTGAAAAATAATAAAGTAATGTGTAAAATATTACTTTATTATTTATTTACAATTGATTTATTTGTAAAATCATGCATGAAAAGAAAAATAAAATCTCCTTATCTCTCCAAATACACATGCCTAATTTGCATGATTTGAGAAAAAATAGGACTTTAGAGAAAAATACAATCTTCTTAGAGCTCCTTGTGAGAAAATACATCTAATTGCATGTCAATGTGCCTTAGGGGAAAATTATACCCTTATCTCTCCAAATACATTATCAAGAATGCATAAAACTAAGGCATTACATATAAACCCTTATAACTCCATATTTGGTTCAAAAGAAAACAATATCTCTTCTCTACCTTATAACTCCAATTACCATGCAAAATTAGCCTCTCTATCACATACACTTATCATGCAAGATAAAAATACATACCCTCTTCCATATCTCTTCTCCATGCATTCTATAACCATAATTCACTTTACCACTCTGCCAACTCCTTTGTCTTGTGCATATCTTTGACTTTTGATGATAATATTATAAGGCATAACATCATTTCTTTTGACCATATTTGGTCATCTTGCATGATACATGTATTATGAAGGGAATCTTGTCTTATCTCTAAACACATGATGACAAGGAACATTTTAGACCATGCAATGTCGACCATGAGGAAATGAGTGTTTGAAATTTTTTTGCAAAGTATAATAATCACCCTTATGACCACTGACCACCATCTGACCTTGGGAAAAATAATGTGAAAAAGACCTTGTCAGCCTCTCCTTACCATGATTACTAGAAAAACCTTATGAATGTTGTTGACCCTAGTCGACATTTGGATATGGCAATAATTTACATTTGGCGAAGTCAAAAATCAAAGATGAGAAAAGATAGTTTCGAACAAAAAATGGCCAAACCCTAATCATTTGTCATTTTCTCATTTTGTTCTCCTAGCTGGCCATTGTTTTGCTCTACAACTTCTTTGATACCTAGGGTTTCTTCAGGCTTTTGGCTTCTCCTCTCAGCCTTTCTCTGTCAAACTCCATGATTTCTTGCATTTGAAGGAGGCTGGAAGTGGTAAGTTTTGTATCTTTGTATCTCATTGGTATTTCCTTCATTTTCTGAGGTTTCTTTTAGCCTGAATGGCCACAGCCATCTCTGCTTTTGTTTCTCCTTCTGTAACATTCTTTAACAACACTCTTGCTTTCTATGTTTGAAATATTCTTGTAAAATATGAGAAAAACTGAGGAAAGAAAAGATAAGATCCTTGAGGAAGTCATTTCCATCACATTTTTCTTCTCTTCGAACTGAAGGTAAACTCTCTTTCCTCTACTGTAGATACTTTTCTTTCCTTGTACTTTTTCAAAAAGAGATAAGGGTTTTGATTTTATTAGTGGGTATCTTTGTTTTCTCTTGAGAAGATGGCTTCTCTATAGCAACCACACATATGTATGCATTATTCTCATAGTTTTGACTTCATTTCTATATTTCCCTTCGACCATATGCAAAGCTGAAGCAAGGGTTGTCAAAAAATGTAATGGATTTTATTTATTTTCAAAGAAATATACTTTCCTATAATGGCCATGGCATTTTATTGCCTCTTGTACATGTCTTTTATATGCAAAATGCAAAATATGAGGGGTTTTAAAAAATATTCATATGGGTTTTTTATCTCTCTAAACAATGAGCTTCTCTCTGGTTACGGCCATAGTATTATCTTGCACCCATACCTTCTTTCATTTTCTACAGATGCAAAACACAAAAAGCTTCAGGAATGGCTGTATTATTTCTGGACAAAATAAGACAAACTATACTTTTTTAGTGTTGAAAATGAAGACTAACTACCTTTTTCCTTATGTAAACTATATTATCATACTTTAAAACTGTTCCTTTAGAGACTGTGAATCTTGCCATACTTCTTTCATATAAAACCATTGATATAATTAAACGATTTGTTGTTACAGCTAATTAGATTGCTGTTACAGCCTTATCAACAACTTTTACTCCTCATTCACAACAAAAAGTGGTAAATATTTATTCTATAGTTCTTTCTATTAGGACAGTCGAAACCATGACTGTAATAATCCTGTCTTTCAAGTCAAACGTTGTTATATGAACTCTGTTCCTCTTCCTGTGCACATGAGGGTGACTTAGAACTGCCATGATGTCCTTCTTTTGATTCAACCTGAGTATATTTATGATTTGCATTATATTTACTTGTATTGTTTGAATATCTTTGTGTCCATGTTGACTATTCCTCATGGTATGATAGGCCCTAATGCTTCACAGTGTATCTATAAGGGCTCTAAAAATATCTTCTCTCATTTTTTCCATGTATGATTTTTTGTTGAGAAAATTGTAAAGAGACCTTTATCAGAATTTCCTTGCAGACTCACACATATACTTTGGGGTCAGCATATGATTAAGGATGTGTATAAACTTTTTGTGCTTTCATTTCCAACCACACAATCCTAGATGACTGTCCCTAACTGTTGCAACTTTATCCTTCTTTATGGTCAACAAAAGTGTTGCTATCATACATTGTATACTGTAGTTAAGTCATGGACAGAAGACCAATGACACATATGATAGATTTGATACTAGGCAGGAATCAAAATTCTTTGATTTGAGTGACTCGCGATAGTCTATAGTTTCTTTTCTTTAATTACACTACCTTCCAACTGATGCAGGAAGTGAATGCATTGAAAAAAATAAGCACAGGCAATATTTGAAACTCCTCTTTGATAATGACCTCTATTTAGGCATGAATGTATTCTCACATTTTATGATAGTTACCTTATTCTTAATGGTTGTTACAGTCATCATGACTATTGTTCCTTCCTGAAAGAATTGTTGTTCCTCAATAGTACTGAACCATGAAGACTCTACCCCTTTACTATTTCTTCACTGATCATAGTCATTGAGATATGACTGTCTATGGTTTTGTCAAGATATCATTTAGTCTGAGCCTTGCTGAGGACTCCTTGATCAATAGGATTTTCCTATAGAGGCTATGTGTTAGACTAACTATCCTTCATGTTGCCCCTACCTTATTAATTAGTTCCTCCTTTTGATTAGTAGTGACTTCATGATGCTTCAGAAAAGATAGCATGGCTTATAAGGTGTGATTTAGGAAAACTTGATACAACACTCTAATACTAAGAAGCATGTACTAGTGTGCTAGTAGGAGAGTGGTTTTGAGATAGTAGCAGATAGAATGACACCAGTCAAATGAAGTTGAGATTGTCCATCATCTAGCATATTGTTATTTCCTAATGCATCTCTTGATGTGTTGTTTTATTGTTGACTACTCTAAGCTTGGCAAACCTCCTTGGACTCTTATCATGCTGCAAGTACCCTTATTACTGTCAGTAGGGCTGTTCTCAATTGTCGGTTCTTTATCATACTTGTATGTATACATTAATGGTTTAAACTATTCACTATTCTTAGCAAACTATATTATTTTCAGACCAAACTGTCCTTGTGCATGCCATTTATTATAGTCATGATTCTACAATGACTATGGTATACGGTCCTCTTTTGATATCAGTGCAATTAACTGATAAGTCTCTTGCTTTAAAAGGTGTAGACTGCATGAAACACTATAACCATGGTAATTACAATCTTTTCTCTTCACTGTGGTGGTATCTCTTTTGATCAAGGATGAAGACCTACTATTTCATTGAGTTCCCATACATATATCATTTCTTTGGAGCTTGTCATATACTGTATCTAGAGACTTGTGCAAGGTTCTTGGTTTTTGTGTTATGCCTTTTTTCATGCTTCTTCACTAAGGATTGCTTTAGCACTCATGACTATCCAACAATCCCTTCACTAACTGTCCTCTAATTCTATATGACTATATAGTCGTTATAGCTATTCTCCTTATGGCTTTGCTGCTTCTTTCACATAGTATTGATTTCTCTTTTGGACTTCAAACATTGCTCTATTTATACTTGCATTTTTGTTTGATGATCACAACTAGTTTTGGAGTGTATGGGACTGTTTCTTGACTTTGTTCTCTACTAGAAGCCCTTGTTGTAGCTCATAGACTGCCATCCTTGTTGTTTGACTACTCTTCTTTCATCTTTGTACTCATGAAATTGACTGTCCCTCTTCATTATTTTTTAGAATGTAGTCCTCTTATGACATAAGCCTTGAGACAGGCTTCAGCTACAAAATAATCTATGCACTTGTACACCTTTCATTGATATAGGACTATTATGAAAGAACACACCTCATTAATGATAAAGAGATTAGAATAGTACCTTGTGTTTCTTGCATATCATTTGGAATTTGATCATTGATGATGAGCTATTGGATATAGCATAACATGTAATGGTATCACTTTTGAGCATGTTGAGCTTGACCCTTGTGGGAGCCACATTTTCTCCACATACTTTAAATGTCTTTAAATCAGCAACAATACTTTTCCTATACCTACACAGTGAACAAACCAATTAGCATGAAAAAAAATACTTGATGGTATTGATTGATCTTCTTTATGATATCTGACTTGTAGCACATGTCTGATGTGATTTCCATATGAAATCATGATGTGACAAGTTGATGTATCTGCTTGATAAAAGCATATGATAACTTTAAACATCTGGAGTGCTAATAGGACTTTGCACAATTTTTTTGCAGGTTCAGCTGATGATAGGAGCAGAAGATGAAGACTGAAGTCCAACATCAAAAAAACAACCTTCTTGCTCAGGCAATGATGGATGTTTACTTTTATCATGTGTTCATTATATTTATTTTATCATTTAGATGTATTGCTTGCATGTCTGCAATTGCTCAGTCTAGTTACTCCCACGGCTTGTGTGGAACACATTTGAACACTTCTTTTAAACATAATCAGTTACTCTACCTTATGCACTTGATGTATGTGTATTTCTTTTTAAGTCAATGCATAGAATAAAGTTACATATATTGAATGTATGTTCAAAACATGACATGAAATAGTAGTTCAATACAAATATCTTTCTTTCTTTCTTTCAAATCTGACCAACTAAATAATCAATCTGACTTATAACTCCTGAAAGATAACATCATGTTAAAAGAACTATATTTCTTGAATGATTGATACCTTGGTAACCTTATTCTCTTGTTGATGATGACTCATCAGTCTTGATTAGACTGATGGGTTATCTTGTCAACTGAAATCCATTTCTGCTCTATCAAGTTATCAACTGTTCAATAAATGCTTAACTTCAAAGTTTTCTTTTATTCCTTCTAAACAATTGTACTTAGGTCTAACTAATTTTAGTATGAACAAATAATTAGTAACATTTCTGGTGACCTCTCATGGGTGTTTTTCATCCAAACAACTTAGAACCAGTAGCTTTTTGCAACTCCAGTGGGCATAGCGACTTTTCTGCCCTGAATCTTGAAAAATTCTGCAAATCAAAACTGACTAAAATGTAATAGAAAAAACAAAACCAAAAACTAAAACTAAACTGACTTACTTAAAATAAAGCCAGAAACATGTGCAAAAGCACTTCTTGGAAAACAAAACAATAACTAAACTAAAATTCTACCTATCCTACTCTAACCAACCAAAGGTGCTGGTCAAACAAATCCATTAACTGTTTGGTTGAAATCACTTCCTTTTCTCAAGAGGGGACACTGATTCACATACTTATGGATGTTTGAGATTAGATGAAGTACAAGAAAGTACTCAACTAGTTTATGCAATGTTTCATAAAAAATATAGATGAATTCATTTGCTAGCTGAACCCGATCATATAAACCTCTGGCATGGGGTAAAAAGATGATATGATTTTGTTTTTCTAAGGCTGAAATCTACTCTATTGCTACAACAGTAATCTGTATCTCCCTTTTAAGATCTCTGTCAGCCAGATCCCTAATTAGACAGCCTCTTGTGATGATATGTCTTTGGTTAATGGTTCCGATGTCATGAGTTGTAAGAGTCAGTCCACTTGAATGACATGAATTAAGGTCTATTTCCTTGAGATGATCTAATTGATCATAGACTATTGTTTTACCTGGCATCAAACTATTATCAATATTTGAACAAAAATCCTCAATAATACTTCAAAATATACTCTCATCCAACTAATATTCGTGTATTAAAATTATTTGAGTTTCTTCACTCTGTTGTTCAAAACTTTCATCCTACATGATGTGCTACCATATCAATTCCTCCTCCATGGTTTATAAATCATCCTCTTCTATTAGAACAGCTAATAACTCAAAATTATTAGGCTCTTGAAAGCTACTAGGAACAGGTGATAGAATATCTAATTCTAGCTCCAAACTCTTAGTGTTCTTATGACTGTCTTCATTTTTCTATTGGTAAATCAATAGATTGACACAATTACTTGCATATTCCAGCTATTCAGTTGCTTCTACCTGTAGTATGAGCTCTCCATCTAGCTCAATAAAAGAAGGCAGCTGGTCAAATAAAAAGACTAAGTCCTCTGTTTTGTCCAATTTATTCTCACTTGGAACTTGGGTAGTTTATCTCTGTAATTAGAGGTTTTGCCCTTCTAATATCTGTGACCTAATTTCATTTATCTTGTAAACAACATTAGAAAAGTTCTCAAACAAATCAAAATGCAAAGGATTTAGTGTCAAACCTGAACTATCCTCCTTTTCATATGCATTAAGCTTATTTTTAGCTGAAGATGCAATAAAAATAACGGAAATATCTTGCACCACTGCCAAATTTTCTTGATTGAAACCCATAATTTTGATTGATTCAAGTTTTATCACTAATTCTTCCCATTCCTGATTTTAGATTGGTATGGAAGAGGTAGCTTTGATAAAACTTGGTATTTTATAATCAGGTTACTTGGTACAAGAAGGTTGCCATGCTTGTTCAAAAGCTTGATGATTTGATTCAGGTACTTGATACGACAGATACTAAAAACTCATAGACTGATCTTGAATGTAAATAGGTTCCTAATTACAATCAGAATTCCTAAAACTTGAAACTTGATGTCTATTAACCTCATTTTGAGAATGTTGATCTGGAATGAATGCACCTGTCTGGATGTTCTTCTTTTGTATTTGTGCAAGCAAATACTTCATCTGTGCCTCTTTTGCTGCAATTTGTCTTGCAAGATCTTCTTGGAATTGTATCCTTTGCACCTCTAATTCTTGTTCACGGAGATACACCTGATAATCTATCTCTTCTGACTGATGTTGATACTCTTGTAGCCTCTTCAACTCTTCTAGTTGCATCGTGATTTTTAACAATGTATTATTGATATCACTCATGTTATACTTCATATCTGTAACCTCTTGGGAATGATTTTGGACATGTAAATGTTGATATGAAGGATGAGCAGGGGTGGGTGGGAGGAAAACATGTTGGGCATGCTAATTTCTTTGTAAATCAAAGGAATTAGGAATGAAACTAGCAATATTGTTGATCTGATATGGTTGATAAGATGAAGGCTTAGCAGTATTTTCATGATATGATGGATGATATGGCATATTTCCATGAAGGAAAGATATGTTTAGTCATTCAAAAGTCTGATCTATCAAACCAGAAAGATAGAGTCGCAAGGTATTTGTAAATAAACCTCTAAAAAAGTTGTATAAACCATTGATCATACCAAAAAACAATAGCAATGATAAGTTCTATTGAACTGAAAATCAGTTCAAGGTCCCACCGGGTGTGCCAAAAACTATTATCACTGGGAATTACACCTATATGCAAGGCTGGAAAAGCTCTACAATTCCGTGTAACATGGGACTATTTTTAGGTTGTGGGTGCCCTATAATGCAATTTGACCTCTGGATGATGGGTTGGCTTCCCTTAAAATATTTTATTGGAATGTATGATTTTTTGTTTTGGAAAAGGGTAAGAATGAAACTATAAGGAAATGAAAAAAATGTGAAATTAGGTGATGCAACTTATATGGGTAAAAATATGCAATTCGGTTCACAATATAACTCAGAAATCTGACTCACATAATCTAATCTTAGCACAAATATCACAAAAGTATTTCTAAGGAAGGCTTGAAAATAGGCTTTTTATGAAGGAAAATGATTTCTCACAACACAAAAGGATTATTTTCATTAACACAACCTAAGCCCTGTAATAACACTATGCTTAATGCTCAACATAATAGTGAGACAATAATTTTAATGGTTTTAAGGATTAAACACAGTAAAACTTCATCAAATCACTTCATACAATTTGTATTAAATGGAAAGGCAACTACTTTATTTCAAAGAACAAAGGAAATATTGCAAGAAAACAAAGAAAATGAACTTGTAACCTGCTGTGATTTCTCTATAAAACTGTAAAAAATTGAGCTGCAAAACCTTCTTCTCTCAAAGTGTATAAGGGCAAAAAGGCAAGAACTACCAAAAACAAGTTTTACTTTACAATATATAGCTTTACTCTCCCTAAGAGGCATGCAAAAATGAACTGCAGCTAGTTGCCTCTAAAAATAATCTCCCCAAGGTGATCCACAAGTAAACTCAAAAATCCCCAAAAATAAGGGCTCAAACTGTCACAAATTGAGCAAAAATAGCTCCAATTTGGACTTCTCCATATGCTTGACTAAAAAGTTGACCAATAACCATAAAAATACTCCTCAAATCATGCAAAAATCTCCTAGGTGGCCTAGTTAACTCAACTCATCAATTTGCATGATTTTTCTTTTGCAAAATTGATTGTGAGTAAATAATAAAGTAATTAAATAATTACTCTATTATTGGTTACAACTTGTACTTATTTGATTTTACAATTTGTAAAAAATAATAAAATAATTTGTAAAATATTACTTTATTATTTATTTACAATTGATTTATTTGTAAAATGATGCGTGAAAAGAAAAAAAATAAAATCTCCTTATCTCTCCAAATACACATGCCTAATTTGCATGATTTGAGCAAAAATAAGACTTTAAAGAAAAATACAATCTGCTTATAGCTCCTTGTGAGAAAATACATCTAATTGCATGTCAATGTGCCTTAGGGGAAACTTATACCCTTATCTCTCCAAATACATTATCAAGAATGCATAAAACTAAGGCATTACATATAAACCCTTATAACTCCATATTTGGTTCAAAAGAAAATAATATCTCTTCTCTGCCTTATAACTCCAATTACCATGCAAAAGCCTCTCTATCACATACATTTATCATGCTAGATGAAAATACATACCCTCTGCCATATCTCTTCTCCATCCATTTTATAACCATAAGTCACTTTACCACTCTACCAACTCCTTTGTCTTGTGCCTATCTTTGACTTTTGATGATAATATTATAAGGTATTGTAGACACCCAAAATTGACCTAATTTTCATTAACATTCAAATATTGCATTAACTACCATCTGCATTTGTCTAACACACTTGAACAATATCCCTACCACTTATTTCTTTTATTAATTAAATAAAGTTTATATTTATTTAATTAATTCATTAGCTATTTCCTCTAAGCCATAATTAAACAATCTTTAATTATTTAATTATCTTCATTCTATCTATTTTAATTAAATAAATCTTATTTATTTAATTAAAATTCCATTCACAAACCCACTTTCTAATTAATTAAATAAGTTTTATTTATTTAATTAATTCCTCTTATCATTTATCTCATGAGCCAACATGTGTGCCTCTTTCATTTAAAAAGATAAGTGGTACTACATCTTTTATTTAATATCTTTTACATGTAGTACTTTTTATGTACACAGTCACACATAAGCCTTATCTTCCCTCCACTTGTCATCTTCACATTCACCTATGTCTATCATTCAATCTTAGCCATTCACATAGCCACCAAATCTCCACCGTTGATTGATTTTGGTTGAGTTTTATATAAACATCCTCTCATTCCATACTACATCTATCCAAGATTCATATGGCATCTACATTATCAACTTAAGCATATTAAGCACTTTATCATCCATTTGAGCATATTAACTTTATCATCTATCCATCATGGCAGCTTTTATCTTCATAATTGTTCATTATTGAAGAAGCAATCCACATCATAAACAAGGAATCATACAATCTAGGTGATATTGTTCTTGAATTGCATGCTTTTGATTTCATTTGGATTAGATTCTTTGATGATGGTAGGGTTAGGTTTTCATGGCTATGCTTGATCTTATTAACCTAATTTTTTACCTATCACAGGCATAACATCATTTCTTTTGACCATATTCGGTCATCCTGCATGATACATGTATTATGAAGGGAATCTTGTCCTATGTCTAAACATATGATGACAAGGAACATTTTAGACCATGCAATGTTGACCATGAGGAAATGAGTGTTTGTTTGAATTTTTTTTGCAAAGTATAATAATCACCCTTATGACCACCGACCACCATCTGACCTTGGGAAAAATAATGTGAAAAAGACCCTGTCGGCCTCTCCTTACCATGATTACTAGAAAACACTTATGAGTGTTGTTGACCCCAGTCGACATTTGGATATGGCAATAATTTGCATTTGGTGAAGTCAAAAATCAAAGATGAGAAAAGATAGTTTCGAACAAAAAGTGGCCAAACCCTAATCACTTGTCATTTTCTCATTTTGTTCTTCTTCCTGGCCATTGTTTTTCTCTGCAACTTCTTTAATACCTAGGGTTTCTTTAGGCTTTTGGCTTCTCCTCTTGGCTTTTCTCTGTCAAACTCCATGATTTCTTACATTTGAAAGAGGCTGGAAATGGTAAGCTTTGTATCTTTGTATCTCACTAGTATTTCCTTCATCATTTTCTAAGGTTTCTTTCAGCTTGAATGGCCGCGGCCATCTCTGCATTTGTTGCTCCTTGTGTAACATTCTTTAACAACACTCTTGCTTTCTGTGTTTGAAATCTTCTTGTAAAATATGAGGAAAACTGAGGAAAGAAAAGATAAGATCCTTCAGGAAGTCACTGCCATCACATTTTTCTTCTCTTCAAAATGAAGGTAAACTCTCTTTCCTCTACTGTAGATTCTTTTCTTTGCTTGCAATTTTTCAAAAAGAGATAAGGGTTTTGATTTTATCAGTGGGTATTTTTGTTTTCTCTTGAGAAGATGACTTCTCTATAGCAACCACACATATGTATGCATTATTCTCATAGTTTTGATTTCATTTCTATATTTCCCTTCGACCGTATGCAAAGTTGAAGCAAGGGTTGTCAAAAAATGTAATGGGTTTTATTTCTTTTCAAAGAAATATACACTCCTGTAATGGCCATGGCATTTTATTGCCTCCTATAAATGTCTTTTATCTGCAAAATGTAAAATATGTGAGGGTTTTACAAAATATTCATATGGGTTTTTTTATCTCTCTAAACAATGAGCTTCTCTCTGATTACAGCCATAGTATTATCTTGCACCCATACCTTCTTTCATTTTCTACAAATGCAAAACAAAAAAAGCTTCAGGAATGGTTGTATTATTTGTGGACAAAATAAGACAAACTGTAGTTTTGTAGTGTTGAAAATGAAGACTAACTACCTTTTTCCTTTTGTAAACTATATTATCATACTTTAAAATTACTCCTTTAGAGACTGTGAATCTTGCCATACTTCTTTCATATAAAACCACTGATATAATTAAATGATTTTCTATTATAGCTAATTAGATTGCTATTATAGCCTTATCAACAACTTTTACTCCTCAATCACAACAAAAAGTTGTAAATATTTATTCTACTGTTCCTACTGTTAGGACAATCGAAACCATGATTGTAATAATCCCATCTTTCAGTTCAAAGGTTGTTATATGAACTATGTTCCTCTTCCTGTGCACATGAGGGTGACTTAGAACTACCATGCTATCCTTCTTTTGATTCAACTTGATCATACTTATGATTTGCATTATCTTTACTTGTATTGTTTGAATATCTTTGTGTCCATGTTGACTATTCCTCACAGTATGATAGGCCCTAATGCTTCACAGTGTATCTATAAGGGGTCTAAAAATATCTTCTCTCATTTTTTCTGTGTATGATCTTTTGCTGAGCAAATTGTAAAGAGACCTTTATTAGAATTTCCTTGCAGACTCGCATATATACTTTGGGGTCAACACATGATTAAGGATGTGTATACACTTTTTGTGCTTTCATTTCCAACCACAGAGTTCTAGATGACTATCCCTGACTATTACAACTTTATCCTTCTTTATGCTTAACAAAAGTACTGCTATCAAACATTGTATACTATAGTTAAGCCATAGACAGAAGACCAATGACACATATGATAGATTTGATACTAGGCAAGAATCAAAATTATTTGATTTGAGTGACTCATGATAGTCTATAGCTTATTTTCTTTAATTATACTACCTTCCAACTGATGCGGGAAGTGAATACATTGAATAAAATAAGCATAGGCAATGTCTGAAACTCCTCTTTGATAATGAGCTCTATTTAGGTATGATTGTATTCTCACATTTTATGACAGTTTCCTTATTCTTAATGGTTGTTACAGTCATCATGATTGTTGTTCCTTCCTGAAAGAACTGTTGTTCCTCAATAGTACTGAACCATGAAGACTCTACCCCTTTATTCTTTCTTCACTGATCATAGTCATCGAGATATGATTGTCTATGGTTTTGTCAAGATATCATTTAGTCTGAGCCTTGCTGAGGACTCCTTGATCAATGGTGTTTTCTTGTAGAGGCTATGTGTTAGACTAACTATCCTTCATGTTGCCTCTGCCTTATTGATTAGTTCCTCCTTTTGATTAGTGGTGACTTCATGATGATTCAAAAAAGATAGCATGGCTTATAAGGTATGATTTAGGAAAACTTGATACAACACTCTAATACTGAGAAGAACGTACTAGTTTGTTGGCAGGAGAGTGGTTTTGAGATAGTAGCAGATAGAATGATACAAGTCAAATGAAGTTGAGATTGTCCATCATCTAGCATGTTGTTATTTCCTAATGCATCTCTTGATGAGTTGTTTTATTGTTAACTACCCTAAGGTTGGCAAACCTCCTTGGACTATTATCATGCTGCTAGCAAGTACCCTTGTTACTATTAGTAGAGCTCCTCTCAAGTGCTGGTTCTTTATCATACTTGTATGTATACATTAATGGTTTAAACTATTCATTGTTCTCAACAAACTGTATTGTTTTCAAACCAGACTGTCCTTGTGCATGCCATTTATTATAGTCATGATTCTACAATGACTGTGGTATACAATCCTCTTTTGATATCAGTGAAATTGATTGTTAAGTCTCTTGCTTTAAAAGGTGTAGACTGCATGAAACACTCTAGACATGGTAATTACAATCTTTTCTCTTCACTATGGTGGTATCCCTTTTGATCAAGGCTAAAGACCTTCTGCTATTTCATTGAGCTCCCCTACATATATCATTTCTTTGGAGCTTGTCATATACTGGATCTACAAACCTGTGCAAGGTTCTTGGTTATTGTGTTATGCCTTTTTTCATGCTTCTTCACTGAGGATTGCTTTAGCACTCATGACTATCCAACAGTGCCTTCACTAACTGTCCTCTAATTCTGTATGACTATATAGTCATTATAGCTATTCTCCTTTTGGCTTTAAGCTTCTTTCACATAGTATTGATTTCTCTTTTTGACTTCCAACATTGTTCTCCTTATAATTTCATTTTTGTTTGATGATCACCACTGGTTTTGGAGTGTATGGGACTGTTTCTTGAATTTGTTCTCTACTAGAAGCCCTTGTTGTATCTCATAGACTGCCATCCTTGTTGTTTGACTACTCTTCTTTCATATTTGTATTCATGACATTGAATATCCCTCTTCACTATTTTTTAGAATGTAGTCCTCTTATGACATAAGCTTCGAGACAGGCCTCAACTACAAAATAATCTATGCACTTGTACACCTTGCATTGATATAGGACTGTTATTAAAGAACACACCTCATTGATGATAAAGAGACTAGAAAAGTACCTTGTGTTTCTCGCATATCATTTGGAATTTGATCATTGATGATGAGCTATTGGATATAGCATAACATGTAATGGTATCACTTTGAGCATGTTGGGCTTGACCCTTGTGGGAGCCACATTTTCTCCACATGCTTTAAATGTCTTCAAATCAACAACATTACTTTTCCTATACCTACACAGTGAACAAACCAGTTAGCATGAAAAATATACCTAATGGTATTGATTGATCTTGTTTATGATATCTGACTTGTAGCACATGTTTGATTTGATCTCCATATGAATTGCATGATGTGACAAGTTCTTGTATCTGCTTGATAAAAGCATATGATAACTTTAAACATCTGGAGCACTAATAGGACTTTCCACAAATTTTTTGTAGGTTCACCTGATGATAGGATCTAAAGATGAAGACTGAAGACCAACATCAACAAGACAACCTTCTTACTCAGGTAATGATGGATGTTTACTTTGATCATGTGTTCATAATATTTCTTTTATCATTCAGATGTATTACTTGCATGTCTGCAATTGCTCAGTCTAGTAACTCCCATGACTTGTGTGGGACACATTTGAACACTTCTTTTAAACATAATCAGTTACTCTACCTTATGCACTTGATGTATGTGTATTTCTTTTTCAGTCAATGCATAGAATAAAGTAACAATATTGAATGTATGTTCAAAACATGACATGAAATAAAAGTTCAATACAAATATCTTTCTTTCTTTCTTTCAAATCTGACCAACTGAATAATCAATCTGACTTATAACTCCTGAAAGATAACATCATGTTAAAATAACTGTATTTCTTGAATGATTGATACCTTGATAACCTTATTCCCTTGTCACGATAACTCATCAGTCTTGATTAGACTGATGGGTTATTCTGTCAACTGAAATCCATTTTTACTCTATCAAGATATCAACTGTTCAATAAATGCTTAACTTCAAAGTTTTCTTTTATTCCTTCTGAGCAATTGCACTTAGGTCTAACTAATTTTAGTGTGAACAAAAAATTATTAACATTTTTTGCAACCTCTAATGGGTGTTTTCCTACAAAACAACTTAGAACCAGTAGCCTTTTGCAACTCCATGGGGCATAGAGGCTTTTCTACCCTAAATCTTGAAAAATTTTGCAACTCAAAACTGACTGAAACATAACAGCAACAACAAAACTGAAAACTAAAACTAAACTGACTTGCTTAAAACAAAGCTAGAAACATGTGCAAAAGAACATCTTGGAAAACAAAACAATAACTGAACTAAAATTCTACCTATCCTACTCTAACCAGCAAAAGGTGTTGGTCAAACAAATCCATTAATTGTTTGGTTGAAATAACTTCCTTTTCTCAACAGGGGACACTAACTCACATGCTTATGGATGTCTGAGATTAGATAAAGTACAAGAAAGTACTCAACTAGTTTCTGCAATGTTTCATAAAAAATATATATGAATTCATTCGCCAGCTGAACCTGATCATATAAACCTCTAGCATGGGGTAAAAAGATTATCTAATTTTGCTTTTTTGAGGCTGAAATCTACTCTATTGGTACAACAGCAATCTGTATCTTCCTTTTAAGCTCTTTATTAGCTAGATCCCTGATTGGACAACCTCTTGTGATGATATATCTTTGGTTAATGATTCTGATGTCATAAGTTGGAAGATTCAGTCCACTTGAATGACATGAATTAAGGTTTGCTTGCTTGAGCTGATCTAGTTGATCATAGATTGTTGTTTCACCTAGCATCAGACTGTTATCAATATTTGAATAGAAATCCTTAATAATACTTGAAAATATATTCTCATCCAATTGATATTCTTGTATTGAAATTATTTGAGTTTCTTCACTCTTCTCTTCAAAACTTTCATCCTACATGATGTGCTGCCATATCAACTCCTCCTCCATGGTTAATAAATCATCATCTTCTATTACAACAGCTAATAACTACTCAAAATTATTAGGCTCTTGAAAGCTGCTGGGAACAGGTGATAGAATATCTAATTCTAGCTCTAAACTCGTAGTGTTCTTCTGCCTGTCTTCATTCTTCTCTTGGTAAATTAGTAGACTGACACAATTACTTGCATCTTCTAGCTATTCAGTTGCTTCTACCTGTAGTATGAGCTCTCCATCTGGTTCAATAAAAGAAGGCAGTTGATCAAATAAAAAGACTGAGTCCTCTACTTTGTCTAATTTATTCTCACTTGGAACTTGGGCAGTTTGTCTCTGCAATTGGAGGTTTTGCCCTTCTAATATCTGTGACCTAAGTTCATTTATCTTGTAAACAGCATTAGAAAAGTTCTCAAATGAATCAAAATGCAAAGGATTTGGTGTCAAACCTGAACTATCCTCCTTTTCATATGCATTAAGCTTATTTTCAGCTGGAGATACAGTAAAAACAATAAAAATATCTTGCACCACTGCCAAATTTTCTTGATTGAAACCCATAATTTTGATTGATTCAAGTTTTATCACTACTTCTTCCCATTCCTAATTTTGGATTGGTATGGAAGAGGTAGCTTTGATAAAACTTGGTATTTTATAATCAGGGTACTTGGTACAAGAAGGTTGCCATGCTTGTTCAAAATCTTGATGATTTGATTCAGGTACTTGATACAACAGATATTGAGAACTAATAGACTGATCTTGAATGTAAATAGGTTCTTGATTACAATTAGAATTCCTAAAACTTGAAACTTGATGTCTACTAACCTCATTTTGAGAATGCTAATCCAGAATGAATGCATCTGTCCAAATGTTCTACTTTTGTATTTGTGCAAGCAAATACTTCATCTATGCCTCTTTTGCTGCAATCTGTCTTGCAAGATCTTCTTGGAATTGTATCCTTTGTGCCTCTAATTCCTACTCATGGAGATAGGCCTAATAATCCATCTCTTCTTGCTACTGCTGATACTCTTGTAGCCTATTTGACTCTTCTAGTTGCATCATGATTTTTAACAATGTATTATTGATATCACTCCTGCTATACTTCATATCCGTAACCTCTTGGGAATGATTTTGGACATGTAAATGCTGATATGAAGGATGAGCAGGGGTGGGTGGGAGGCAAACATGTTGGGAATGCTAATTTCTTTGTAAATCAAAGGAATTAGGAATGAAACCAGCAGTATTGCTGATCTGATATGGCTGATAAGATGAAGGTTTAGCAGTATTTTCATGATATGATGGATGATATCGCATATTTCCATGAAGGAAAGACATGTTTAATCATTCAAAAGTTTGATCTATCAAACTAGAAAGATAGAGTCGCTAGGTATTTGTAAATAAACCTCTAAAAAGGCTATATAAACCACTGATCATACCAAAAAACAACAACAATGATAAGTTCTATTGAACATGAAATTAGTTCAAGGTCCCACCAGGTGTGATAAAAATTGTAATCACTAGGAATTGCACCTATATGTAAGGCTAGAAAAGCTCTACAATTCTGTGTAACATGGGACTAATTTCAGGTTGTGGGTGCCCTATAATGAAATTAGACCACCAGATGATGGGCTGGCTTCCCTTAAAATATTTTATTGGAATGTATGATTTTCTATTTTGGAAAAGGGTAAGAATGAAACTATAAGGAAATGAAAAAACTGTGAAATTTGGTGATGCACCTTATATGGGTAAAAATATGCAATCCGATTCACATTATAACTCAGAAATCTAACTCACACAATGCAATCTTGGCACAAATGTCACAAAAGTATTTCTAAGGAAGGCTTGAAAATAGGCTTTTTATGAAGGAAAGGGATTTCTCACAACACAAAAGATTATTTTCATTAACACAACCTAAGACCTATAACAACACTATGCTTAATGCTCCAAGTAATAGTGAGATAATAATTTTAAAAGTTTTAATGATTAAACACAGTAAAACTTCATCAAATCACTTCATACAATTTTCATTAAATGGAAAGGCAACTACTTGATTTCAAAGAACAAAGGAAATATTGCAAGAAAACAAAGAAAATGAACTTGTAACTTGTAGTGATTTCTCTATAAAACTATAAAAATTTGAGCTATAAAACCCTCTTCTCTCAAAGTGTATAAGAGAAAAAGGGCAAGAACTAGCAAAAACAAGTTTTGCTTTACAATATATAGCTTTGCTCTCACTAAGGGGCATGCAAAAATGAACTGCAAATAGCTGCCTCTAAAAATAATCTCCCCAAGATGATCCACAAGAAAACTCAAAAATCCCTAAAAATAAGGGTTCAAACTATCACAAATTGAGCAAAAATAGCTCCAATTTGGACCTCTCCATATGCTTGACCAAAAAGTTGACCAAGAACAATAAAAATACTCCTCAAATCATGCAAAAATCTCCTAGGTGGCCTAGTTAACTCAACTCATCAGTTTGCATGATTTTTCTTTTGCTAAATTGATTATGAGTAAATAATAAAGTAATTAAATAATTACTCTATTATTGGTTATAACTTGTACTTATTTGATTTTACAATTTGTGAAAAATAATAAAGTAATTTGTAAAATATTACTTTATTATTTATTTACAATTGATTTATTTGTAAAATCATGCATGAAAAGAAAAATAAAATCTCCTTATCTCTCCAAATACACATGCCTAATTTGCATGATTTGAGGAAAAATAGGACTTTAGAGAAAAATACAATCTGCTTGTAGCTCCTTGTGAGAAAATACATCTAATTGCATGTCAATGTGCCTTAGGGGAAAGTTATACCCTTGTCTCTCTAAATACATTATCAAGAATGCATAAAACAAAGGCATTACATATAAACCCTTATAACTCCATATTTGGTTCAAAAGAAAACAATATCTCTTCTCTACCTTATAACTCCAATTACCATGCAAAATTAGCCTCTCTGTCACATACACTTATCATGCAAGATGAAAATACATACCCTCTGCCATATCTCTTCTCCATGCATTCTATAACCATAAGTCACTTTACCACTCTTCCAACTCCTTTGTCTTGTGCATATCTTTGACTTTTGATGATAATATTATAAGGCATAACATCACTTCTTTTGACCATATTCGGTCATCCTGCATGATACATGTATTATGAAGCGAATCTTGTCTTATCTCTAAACACATGATGACAAGGAAAATTTTAGACAATGCAATGTTGACCATGAGGAAATGAGTGTTTATTTGAAATTTTTTTGCAAAGTATAATAATCACCCTTATGACCACCGACCACCATCTGACCTTGGGAAAAATAATGTGAAAAAGACCCTGTCAGCCTCTCCTTACCATGATTACTAGAAAATAGTTATAAGTGTTGTTGACCCTGGTTGACATTTGGATATGGCAATAATTTGCATTTGGCGAAGTCAAAAATCAAAGATGAGAAAAGATAGTTTCAAACAAAAAGTGGCCAAACCCTAATCACTTGTCATTTTCTCATTTTGTTCTCCTCGTTGGCCGTCCTTTTGCTCTGCAACTTCTTTGATACTTAGGGTTTCTTCAAGATTTTGGCTTCTCCTCTAGGCCTTTCTCTGTCGAACTCCATGATTACTTGCATTTGAAAGAGGCTGGATATGGTAAGTTTTGTATCTTTGTATCTTATTGGTATTTCCTTCATCATTTTCTGAGGTTTCTTTAAGCTTGAATGACCACAGCCATCTCTGTATTTGTTGCTCCTTCTATAACATTCTTTAACAACACTCTTGCTTTTTGTGTTTGAAATCTTCTTGTAAAATATGAGAAAAACTGAGGAAAGAAAAGATAAAATCCTTCGGGAAGTTGCTGTCATCATATTTTTATTCTCTTCAAACTGAAGTTAAACTCTCTTTCCTCTGCTATAGATACTTTTCTTTCCTTGCATTTTTTCAAAAAGAGATAAGGGTTTTGATTTTATCAGTTGGTATCTTTTTCTTCTCGTGAGAAGATGGCTTCTATGTAGCAACCACACATATGTATACATTATTCTCACAGTTTTGACTTCATTTCTATATTTCCCTTCGACCGTATGCAAAGATGAAGTAAGGGTTGTAAAAAAATGTAATGGGTTTTATTTCTTTTCAAACAAATATACTCTCCTGTAACGGCCATGGCATTTTATTGCCTCCTGTACATGGCTTTTATCTACAAAATGCAAAATATGTGAGGGTTTTACAAAATATTCATATGGGTTTTTTATCTCTCTGAACAATGAGCTTCTCTCTGGTTATAGCCATAGTATTATCTTGCACCCATACCTTCTTTCATTTTCTACATATGCAAAACACAAAAAGCTTCAAGAATGGTTGTATTATTTGTCGACTAAATAAGACAAACTATAGTTTTTTAGTGTTGAAAATGAAGACTAACTACCTTTTTCCTTCTATAAACTGTATTATCATACTTTAAAACTATTGTTTAATTATATCAATGGTTTTATATGAAACAAGTATGGCAAGATTCATAGTCTCTAAAGGAGTAGTTTTAGTGTTGAAAATGAAGACTAACTGCCTTTTTCCTTCTATAAACTGTATTATCATACTTTAAAACTACTCCTTTAGAGACTGTGAATCTTGCCATACTTGTTTCATATAAAACCATTGATATAATTAAACGATTTGCTGTTACAGCCAATTAGATTGCTGTTACAGCCTTATCAACAACTTTTACTCCTCATTCACAACAAAAAGTGGTAAATATTTATTCTACTATTCCTGTTGTTAGGACAATCGAAACCATGACTGTAATAATCCCTTCTTTCAGTTCAAAGGTTGTTATATGAACTCTGTTCCTCTTCTTGTGCACATGAGGGTGACTTAGAACTACCATGATGTCCTTCTTTTGATTCAACCTAAGCATATTTATGATTTGCATTATCTTTACTTGTATTGTTTGAATATCTTTGTGTCCATGTTGACTATTCCTCATGGTATGATAGGCCCTAATGCTTCACAATGTATCTATAAGGGCTCTAAAAATATCTTCTCTCAATTTTTCTGTGTATGATATTTGGCTGAACAAATTGTAAAGAGACCTTTATCAGAATTTCCTTGCAGACTCGCATATATACTTTGGGGTTAGCACATGATTAAGGATGTGTATACACTTTTTATGCTTTCATTTCCAACCACACAGTCCTAGATGACTGTCCCTGACTGTTGCAACTTTATCCTTATTTATGATCAACAAAAGTGTTTCTATCATACATTGTATACTGTATTTAAGTCATGGACAAAAGACCAATGACACATATGATAGATTTGATACTAGGCAAGAATCAAAATTCTGTAAGAATCAACATTCTTTGATTTGAGTGACTCATGATAGTCTATAGCTTCTTTGCTTTAATTACACTGCCTTTTGACTAATGCGGGAAGTGAATGCATTGAATAAAATAAGCACAGGCAATGTCTGAAACTCCTCTTTGATAATGACCTCTATTTACGCATGACTGTATTCTCACATTTTATGACAGTTACCTTATTCTTAATGGTTGTTACAGTCATCATGATTGTTGTTCCTTCCTGAAAGAACTATTGTTCCTCAATAGTACTGAACCATGAAGAGTCTACCCCTTTACTATTTCTTCATTGATCATAGTCATTGAGATATGACTATCTATGGTTTTGTCAAGATATAATTTAGTCTAAGCCTTGCTAAGGACTCCTTGATCAATGGTGTTTTCCTGTAGAAGCTATGTGTTAGACTGACTATCCTTCATGTTGCCCCTACCTTATTGATTAGTTCCTCTGATGAAGGGGGTAAATCATAAAACACACAACAATAGAAATTGCACACAGAAAATAGAACTTTCTTTATTGATTTGGACAACTTATTACATTACAGAAGCTCAAATACAATTAGAGGAATCAACCCTCCACAGGTTGCAATACATTACAGCTTCCTATCACAACACTCTAGAATCATCAACCTTCTGTAACCCAAAATCAGCTAGGGTTTCTAATTTCCCACCTATTCTTGACTCTACACTTCCCCTTTAACTCTCTACTATTGCCAAGGGTTCCCAAAAATGGTTATTAATAGCCTTTTTGGTAGCCAACAACCTAATTTCAAAATTTGTATCTCCCTCCAAAAATAGGTCAACTTCTAAGAGCCATAACTTTTGATCTGGGTGTCTGATTGACAAACCATTTTATGCATCAAAAAGCTTGTGGAGTGCTCTACTCGCTAAGAACCATCTCTATCAGTTATGACCATTTTTGTGCCCATACAAGGCCATTTAGTGCCTCAAACCTGAGTTTGAATAATTTTTAGGCATTTTTTAGGAAACAGAAACTTTAATATCTTCAACTCACAAATGATCTTTGCGTGATTCCTTCACCAAAGGTCTTATTTTTCTATTATGAAACTTCCTATAAAATTTCACTTCATTCCATGTCCAAATGCAAACTTTCTAAAAATAGTAGGTTGCTATTTTTAGCAGTTTGGAAAAACTGAAAGTTCTACATCATTATTTAAGCGATTATGGAACCAGAACCACAAATTTTGAAAAGAAATGGAAGGAACATCAACAATTTTGAAACACATCTTTTTTTGGGTGATGCAAGATTGCCCTTACACCACTGGATGCTCCTATATCAGACACCCAGGGTAATTTAAGAAGTGACCCTATCACGTCTCAGGTGTTTGTGTGAGGAAAACCCAAATGGTCAACCTTTGCCTTAGACAACCAAGAAGAATCTTCAACAGGCCTTCCTTTCCATTTCACTAGATATTCTTCATACTACCTGTTCTAAGTACTTCTTCCCACACAGCTATCCAAGATCTCTTTTATCTCCTCTGTTGAAGTAGATGCCAGAATACTCCATTGGTCTTCTGTTGGCCCATCCTCTATTCCACCTTCATGATATTTTGATAAATCAACAATGTTGAAAATAGGGGAAATGTTGAGCCCACTTGGTAGCTCTACTTCATATGCATTTCCTGAATCATGTTTCTTTAAAATTCTGCATGGTCCAAATTTCTTCATTTACAACTTGTTGTATGTTCCAATTGGGAACCTTTCTTTTCTTAAGTGAACCATGACTTCATCTCCTACCTAGAACTCCTTATATCTCCTCTTTTGATCTACCTTAGCCTTGTACTAAATATTCATCTTAATATTCATCTTATTAATTTGTTTTTTCACCTCTTCATGCAAATTCTTCATGTGTTCTGCAAAGTCTTCAGCCTCGACACTTGTCTTTTCTCCTTTGTCCAGATTCCTTAACTTTGAAGCATTTGTTGGACTATTCCCATATACAATCTAGAATGGTGATTTACCAGTACTCCTATTGAAATAATTGTTGTAAGCAAATTCAGCCTATGGTAAAATCAAATCCCATCCCTTGGGCTTATCTCCTACTAAGCATTGTAGCAGGTTACCCAAACTCCTATTCACCACTTCTATCTATCCATTAGTCTGTGGATGGTGTGTAGAACTGAACTTCAAATCTATCTTCAAATTCTTCCACAATGTCCTCTAGAAATAGCCAACAAATTTGGTATCTCAATCTGAAACTATGCTCTTTGGTAGACCATGTAATCTCACCACCTCTCTGAAGAATAACTCTGTGTTGTTATATGAAGCCTAATCAGACTCGGAGGTTAAATTTTCCCCACTTTTATCAGTGTGGTTTCCCCCCAAATTCCTATGGGGTCAAGGGGCAGCGCCCCTTGTGGGGGTTTGGGGGCAGCGCCCCCAAGACAGGGTTAAGGGGCAATGGGAGTTATTTTCTCATTGTCCGACATAATAAAACCCTATTTTTGTAATTGATAAAAAGCTTGATAAAAGTGGCTAAGGGTTAGGGTTTTGATTGATATTTTATTGTAGCATTTGTAGCGGTATTGAGTTACAAGGATTGCTGGTTGTAATTGGTTTGATTTACTGGATAATAATATTAGACTCTTTGTTTGGTGGATGTAGCCCAAGTTTTGGTGAACCACATTAAAACTTGTCTCTCACTGTTATTAATTTTGTGTATTTCCATTCCTCTATTTAATCTTTATTTGCATTTAATTGATATCTTCTGTCGGCTAACCTTAACACTCTGCAATATGAACAACATCATTAGTCTTCTTTCAAGGAATAAAATGTGCCATCTTTGAGAATCTATCCACCACCACAAAAATAGAATCATGTCCCCTCTGTGTCCTTGGTAAACCAAGAACAAAATCCATACTAATTGTTAGACTTAACTTCTTAGTGATTAGTAGTATATTAATCATGAACCATAATGCATTCAAATCAAGAGTAGAAACACATTAACACATAAGACACCAAGATTTTGATGTGGAAAACCCGGTTAAGGGAAAAACCACGGGGTGATTAACCCAAGATTGTATTCTCTATTAGAAGAATAGAAAGAACAAAATAGCACATGCCAATTAGGGCTCACTGCCTGAGCACACTGCTCACAAGAGACTCACTACCTACAAGAGACACATTGTCTACAAAGAAATAAATATCACATACATGAACTAGAGAATAGCATCTTCACCATGCTTGAATCAGTTCCATTTAAGCCTAATACTTCTACTCTACCTTTCGCTCTCCTCCTCACTACAACACTCTCATCACCACAAGGACAACTTCAAACTAACTTCGCAATCCATTATTTATACAAGGCATCAACTTAGGAATGATCATCTAAGTTGGTAAATATTCATAAGATCATCCGCCAGATGCATAACTCATCCAGTCATCCTATCTCAGGAAGAACACCATCATCTGGAAGTTACTCTTCAATTGCGAGCTCCAACATCAATGCGGACCACCAACATGAACTAGACATGATCCAAAGACCTCCACAAACTTGCCTGAATCACCAAGAACATCCACACTTTTTCTGCTTACTAAAATCCTTCTCTTCTTCATCTGGAACCTCAAGAACACAGCCTATCATTACTATCACAAAGGAATATATGCTTGCGGACCTTCAAACCATGAACCAATTGAGTTGATACACCAAAAAGACTTCCTCAACACTCCCTTAAATTTGCAGAACAAGAAACTTCATTTCTAGATCTCACCAGACCTTTCTTGTTACACTCTGTCACCTCTGAACACCTACCAGAACTAGTTTTACTTGAGCAGCCACAACTTCTTCATATCTTCATGCAGACCTCTGAAATCTATATTGGATCACCTATAGACACATATATACAAACCCTTTAATCTACATCCTCTAATCCTCATCCTATCTTGGACTTTTGCCTTACTGTCATCACTATTCTTCACTGTTCCTAATTGAGACTAATTTTCTCAATATCCTCAGCTCATGGCTCATCCAAACCTTATCATTAATGCAACAAAAGTATGTTGACATCAATGACAACACCAGTTAGGTCCATACTTGCAACAATCTCCCCCTTTGTCATTGATGGCAACATAAGATGTGAAAAACTATTTTAACCATCAAGTCAAGAACTTCTTCTTACTGTCACAACTCCCCCTATCAGTAACAACCATTCACATGTCTTCTCTCCCTTTACTGCTCCCCCTTTGATCAACAACCACTTATTTTTCACATGTCTTCTCTCACCCTTTGACATCAATGGAAAAGGGCACATACTTGCAATTCCAACACTTTAGAGTCATACCTGCTGCTCCCCCTGAGTAGCAGCTCCCATCAATCCGGATCACAAGATATGACTATGATATCCATTGGATTGATGCACCTTAGTGTACCTTATTTTATCACTGGAGGGGTAATAACCCCTAACTTCTCCCTGAGATACTCAAAAGAGTCCTTAGGTAGAGGTTTAGTAAAGATGTCTGCAATCTGATCCTTGGAAGGCACAAACTCCAATCTGACTTCATTCTTATTCACTTGCTCTCTCAAAAAGTGAAATTTGATGGATATATGTTTAGTCTTTGAATGTAACACTAGATTCTTGGATATATTTATTGCACTTGAATTATCACAGAAGATTGTGATAGGTTCCTCATACTCCACTTTGATATCTCTTAGCATCTACTTCATCCACAAAACTTGAGTGCAACTACCTGCTACTGCAATATATTTAGCTTCAGTTGTAGACAGAGATATTGCCTCTTATTTCTTGCTTAGCCAAGAAACCAATCTCTTCCCCAAAAAGAATGCTCCACCACTGGTACTTTTCTGGTCATCCACATCTCCTGCCCAATTAGCATCTATATATGCATGAAGAGAGAAATCATGATCTCTAGGATACCACAGACCATACTCAACTATCCCTTTTAGATATCTAAAAATCCTCTTGATTGCCATGACATGGGATTCTCTAGGATCAGCTTGGAATCTAGCAATAAGACCAACAGCTTGCATAATGTCTGGTCTAGTTTGAGTGAGATGCAACAATCCTCTAATCATTGATCTGTACTTTGTCTGGTCTGCCTTAGGAGAGTCATCATCTTTGCTCAACTTACATCCGGTTGCCATGGGAGTATTCATTGGCTTTGAATCTTCCATCCCAAATTTCTTCAACAATTCTTTCACATATTTGGTCTGAGAAATGAAGATTCCTTTATTTGTTTGAGTGATTTGTAGACCCAAGAAGAAATTCATTTCACCAAGCATAGACATCTCAAACTCACTTTCATTTGATTTGCAAAAGTTTTACACTTACTATCTCTTCCTCCAAAGATGATATCATCAACAAACACTTCAACAATCAAGATGTTTTCATGATCAATTTTGAAATATAAGTTACTATCAGTAGTACCTTTGTTGAAACCAATCTTCAAAAAATGCTTGTCCAATCTTTCATACCAGGCTCTTGGGGCTTGCTTCAATCCATATAGTGCCTTCTTCAACTTGCAGACCACATCACCATGATCAGACAATTGAAATCCATCCGGTTGCTCTATGTACACTTCTTCTTCCAAGTCACCATTTAGGAAGGCAGACTTGACATCCATTTGATATACCTTGAAATCCTTGAAGGCAGCAAAGGCAAGAAATAATCTGACTGCTTCAATTCTTGCCACCAAAGCAAAAGTTTCTTCAAAATCAATTCTTGCTATTTGAGAGTAGCCCTTGTAGACCAATCTGGCTTTATTTCTGATTACTTCACCAACTTCATTTAGTTTGTTCTGGAAGACCCGTTTGGTTCCAATCACATTCTTGTTTCTAGGTCTGGGAACAAGATCCCAAGTGTGATTTTTCTCAATTTGCGTCAACTCTTCCTCCATTGCTTTAGTCCAATTTTCATCATTGCAAGCTTCATTCACTGTCTTAGGTTTAATTTTTGAAATCAGACAATACTCATCTGAGTTTTGAGCAATTTTCCTTCTTGTTTGTACACCTTTGCTTTTATCACCTATGATTTGATCTTTAAAGTGATTCAGTCTTACATACTTAGGCACTTTAGGAGTTACTTGCATTTCTGCTTCTTGATCAGGCTCATTCAAACTTATCTCTTCTTCTTGATTTACTGGATCAATCTAGATCTGAATCTCAGAAGAGGCTTGGGCTCCTTGAGTCAGAACACCATTCTGATCATCTTCATCATATTCATAGAATCTTGAGGGTTTTTCAATTCCTTCATCAACCTTCACATTTGTACTTTCTATCATCTTTCTCAGTCTCTTGTTATAACACTAGTATGCTTTGCTTTGAGTAGAGTAACCCAAGAATAGTCCTTCATCACTTCTAGCATCAAACTTTCCTAGATCTTCATCTCTTTTGATGCAACATTTGCTACCAAAGACTCTAAAATACCTCACAGTAGGAGTGATGCCAAACCAAAGTTCATAAGGAGTCTTCCTGGTATTGTTTCTGATTTGAACTCGATTGAGAGTATAGACTGCAGTGCTGATGGCTTCTCTCCAATAGATCTGAGGAACATTTGCTTCCATCATCATTGTCCTAGATGCTTCTTGGATGGTCTGGTTCTTTCTCTCAACTACTCCATTCTGCTGTGGGGTCCTAGGAGCAGACAACTATCTCTTGATTCCATGCTTCTCATAGAACTCTATGAACTCACCGGATGTGAATTCTCCACCTCTATCAGACCTTAGACACTTTAATTTTAATCTGGTTTCATTCTCTACCATAGCCTTGAATATTTTGAATTTCTCAAGAGCTTCTGATTTCTCTTTTAGAAAGGTTACCCACATTATCTAGGAATAGTCATCAATTAGTAGCATGAAGTATCTATCACCTTGAATAGTCCTGATTCTTGCCGGACCACAAAGATCAGTATGAACTAAGTCCAATAATTTGGTAGAAGATAGTTCCTTACTTTTGAATGTGACTTTGCTCAGCTTACCCAACTGACATTCTTTGCACAAGCTGTTAGAAGGTTTCACCAATTTTGGAATATCTCTTATATCTTGAGTATTGCTTATCTTGATGATATTATCAAAATTCACATGACACATCCTCCTATGCCACAACCAACTCTGATCAATTTGAACAAATAAGCAACTTTTACAAGTACCAACCAAGTGAAAGATATTACCTTTAGTTTGAGTACCAGATGCAATCTCTGTTCTAGGACTTTCAAAGATATTGCATTTTCCATTCTTTAACTGGAGATCATAGACTTTGTCCACCAACTATCCAACACTGAGAAGATTGTGCTTCAAACCTTCAACATACATCACATTACCAATTTTGTTACTTCCATCAAGAGAAATAGTTCCTCTACCTCTAATTCTACTAGCAGAATTATCACCAAACTTTACCACTCCTCCTTCATACCTTTCCAAATCTATGAACTTATTTTTGTCACCTGTCATATGGTGAGAGCGACCACTGTCAATGACCCAATCATCCTTTCCTTCAACTTGGGCAGCTAGAGCTCTTTCCATAGTCTTATGATTGACAGATACAGAGGACATTAGATCTTCTTCCTTGATGGCAATGAACACCCATTCATTTGTAGATTTGTTTCCTATCTCTGATTCATCATCTGTTACTCCTTCATTATCATCATCTTCATGTACATAATAACAATTCTTTTGGAACCTTGGCTTGTTAGGGTTTTGCCTTGAAAACCTTTCTGGACACCTTAAGGCAAAATGACCAATCTTATTGCAGTTAAAACACTTAAAAGGTAATTTTCCTTCATACTTACCGGATCCTCTTGGCAGCCTCTTTGCAATAAGGGCTTCAAGTTGAGCAGTTTCTACTTCTTCTTCCTCCAGATCTTTTCTTGCTTTTTCATACCATGACAGCTTCTTTGATAAATTCTCTCCTAGATCAAACCTTTGTTTACCTTTAACAAAGGCACTAGCTTTGAATGCAGATTCAATCTTGGGGGGGTCATCTCCAAACTCTGTCATTTCAAATGCAACCAATTTTCCAGCCAATTGATATCTTGTGACAGGTGTATGGGCTCTAAATTCTTCAATGGCAACAGCTTTGATTTTGTAAGAAGCAGGAAGGGATCTGAGAACTTTGCCAACAATCTCATCTTCATCCAAGACTCCACCAGCATTTCTAATTCCACAAACAAGCTCATTTACTCTTGGCATAAAAGTAGTGATGCTTTCATCTTCTCTCATCTTCAGATTTTTGAATTTTCCTTTCAGACTTTGTAACCTTGCACTTTTGACATACTTGTCTCCTTCATGCAGAAGTTCCAATTTTTGCCAAATCTCAAAAGCAGTTGGTAGGTCAATAACATTTGAGAGCTCTGTATCAAATAATGCGCTTAGAAGAGCCTCTATAGTCCACAAGTTGTTTTCAACATCTGTGATTTCATTTTGGGTTTTCAGACCACCCTGTGGAGGTACATACTATGTTGTAACCATGGTCCAGTACGTCACTCTCATACATCTCAAGTGACATTTCATGCAACCTTTCCAGAGATTAAAATTGGTTCCATCAAACTTCGGACATCCTTCTTGTAAGACGACATCCTGGATCTCCTCAAGCGGTTAAGCTCTTTTAGAGGAACTTAGCTCTAATACCAATTGTTAGACTTAGGGAACACAACTAAGAGGGGGGGTGAATCAGTTGTGCAAAACTTTCTCCAATTAAACACTTAAATCTTCTTAGTAATTAGCAGTATATTAATCATGAACCATAATGCATTCAAATCAAGAGCAGAAACACATCAACACATAAGACACCAAGATTTTGACGTGGAAAACCCAGTTAAGGGAAAAACCACGGGGTGATTAATCCAAGATTGTATTTTTTGTTAGAAGAATAGAAAGAATAAAATGGCACATGCCAATTAGGGATCACTACCCGAGCACACTGCTCACAAGAGGCTCACTGCCTACAAGAGGCAGACTGTCTACAAAGAAATAAATATCACATACATGAACTAGAGAATAGCATCTTCACCATGCTTGAATTAGTTCCATTTAAGCCCAATACTTCTGCTCTGCCTTTCTCTCTCCTCCTCACTACAACACTCTCATCATCACAAGGACAACTTCAAACTGACTTTGTAATCCCTTATTTATACAAGGCATCAACTTATGAATGATCATCTAAGTCAGCAAATATTCATAAGATCATTTGCCAGATGCATAACTCATCTGGTCAGCCTATCTCAGGAAGAACACCATCATTTGAAAGTTACTCTTCAATTACAAGCTCTAACTTCAATGCAAACCACCAACACAAATTAGACACAATCCAAAGACCTCCACAAGCTTGCCTGAATCACCAAGAACATCCACACTTTTTCTGCTTACTGAAATCCTTCTCTCCTTCATCTGGAACCTTAAGAACACAGTCTGTCATTACTGTCACAAAGGAATAGATGCTTATAGACCTTCAAACCATGAACCAATCAAGTTGATACACCAAAAAGACTTCCTCAGTACTCCCTTAAATCTGCAGAATAGGAAACTTCATTTCCAGATCTCACCAGACCTTTTTTGTTACACTCTGTCACCTCTGAACACCTACCGGAACCAGGTTTACTTGAGCAGCCTCAACTTCTTCATATCTTCATGCGGACCTCTAAAATCTCTATTGGATCACCTACAAACACATATCTACAAACCCTTTAATCCGCATCCTCTGATCCTCATCCTATCTTGGACTTTTGCCTTACTGTCATCACTGTTCTTCACTGTTCCTGATTGAGACTAATTTTCTCAATATCCTCAGCTCACAGCTCATCCAAACCTTATCATTAATGCAACAGGAGTATGTTGACATCATGATGCAGAGGGACCCAGTTGAACATATAATATAGGTTGAAGACTCCTTTGAAGCCCACAAAATAGCCACTTGAGAGGCTATCGGCAAGACCTTTGAATTCTCTCACCAAAACATACGTATTCTTGCCTATCGGCAAGACAATGGCTATCGACAACCACCTTTCTCCCTTCTGCCGATGAGATGACTTATGTCGACATAACTATTATTAGCTAGACCGTCCACTATTCTCACCGATGGCTTAATACATCTTTGCTCCGTTGAATGTTGACCCGTCGGCATGGCTTGGACCATCGGTATCACATTTTCCTCATCTGCTGATACTAGATCTCATGCCGATATGCTTATGAAGACTTCCATCTTTCTTCTTGGTCGGTGTGACATACACCGTCGGTGCTAGGAATGAAGCTTGTGCCGATACCTTGGATCACCCCAATGCCTTCAGTCAAACCTATCATCGGTGGGACTTGCACTGTCGGCCTAGCCACGGGAAGTCTCCCTGATATCCCTCTCTCGCCGACACCAACCACCCTATCGCCAAGACATACAGTTATCAGCTCCCTCTCCAAATCTTACGCTGACACACATCTCTCCCCGATGGAACCTTCACTCTTCCCTCCTTTGACTAGACTGTTGAACCCTTCGCTTGAACCATTCCCTTGAACCCTTACCTTGAACCCTTTCATCGAACCATTGTCTTTTTCTTTGAACTGGTGAACCATTGAACCGAATGAACTGGTTCCATGTGATGGTTCAGTGATGAGGTTCAATGCTGAGGTTCAACGCCGAACACTTGCATCTTCCACCATCTACAGTCAGACTCTCACATACCAAATGCAGAATACACAGGATGACCTCACATGCAATTGCGCTATGCACACACACTGTTTGTCATATACACACATGTTATATACACATAAAACACACTATTCCTTCTCTGCAAACATTCGTAACCGAACAACACAGACAAACTATTAATTCAACATTGAACAGAAAATAAACTAACAACTGGGAGGGGTCATTCCACTGATTTCAGAGAAATCCTCCAGTGGAATGACCCCAAACGAGATCCACTGCAATTAGACCAGAAAACACAAAATCTTTTTCATTCTTCTGATTCAAACTAAAATACAATCTCCTTTCGACTTTCCTCTACATACACACACACACACACACTTTCTTTTCTGTCTGTCCACTCTCTCTTATAGATACAGGCTTTTGCTAGAGAATGACACCTATGCGAATAGTTACATTACATGGTGGGAGATGAACCACCAACCGACCACCATTTATAAAACAGACAGTTTGGTTACATCACATTAATCCTTTATGACACGTTCCTATATTCATTTAACATGGCTCGAAAGCTTTTACATAACATTTCTTGAAATGTGAGGAATTTTTAGATTTACGAGGTGCCCCTGCATAAGAATTTTAGATTTTCGAGGGTGCTCCTACACCACATCAATGACAACACCAGTTAGGTCCATACTTGCAACACTAATATCATCCCATGGCTTCTCTGGTATAGATAATGGCTGATATATCCTTGTATTCTTACTTGTTCCTTTTGTCATCTAACACACTTGCAACTTTGCACAAATTTCCTCACATCCTGCTACAACTGTGGCCAATAATAATTTTCACCAACAATAACAATTGTCTTATCTCAACCAAAGTGTCTAGCTAATCCTCCACTATGCTTCTCCTTAATTAGGTTTTCTGTCATGGAACTCCTTGGAATGCACAACTGGCTTCCTTTAAACAACATGCCATCTTGGATTATGAAATCCAACCATTTTGTCTTGTCCAAAGTAACAGGTTCCAAACAAGCTTTCTAGGCCTCTGCAAAATTTGGATCTTCAGGATACAAACTTTTGAGTTCATCGAACCCAACAACCTCTGTCTTCATTTTTGTCAACAAATTTTGCCTTCTTCTCAAGGCATCTGCAACTCTGTTGGACTTCCCACTCCTGTGCTTCAAAACAAAGGTATAACTCTGCAAAAACTCAACCCATTTTAAGTGCCTTTGATTTAACTTTCCTTGACTATTAAAATACTACAAAGCCTAATGATCAGTATATAAAACAAACTCCTTTGGCAACAAATAATGTCTCCATTTCTTCAAATCCTAAACTATTGCATAAAACTCTTGATCATAAACATAATACTTTTTCTTGGCATCATTAAGCTTCTCACTAAAATAAGTAATGAGCTTACCTTCTTGGCTCAAAACAGCTCCTATACCACTACCACTAGCATCACAATCTACCTGAAATACCTTATTGAAATCTAGAAGTGCCAAAACAGGTTGCTCTACGAATTTCTGCTTCAATGTATCAAAGCTTTTGTCTGCTCCTTTAGTCCATCTAAACTCTTTTCTATCCCCTCTCATTGTCTCAGTTAGGGGTGCACAAATGCTACTAAAATTCTTGATAAACTTTTTGTAAAAACTTGCCAAACCATGAAAAGTTCATACCTCTGTTGTACTCCTTGGCATAGGCCATTCAATGATAGCCCTTACTTTTTCTGGGTCCATCTTAAGACCTTCCTTTGAAACAACAAATCCCAGGTATACCAACTCCTTCTTAGCAAAACTACATTTCTTCAGATTGATCAACAACTTCTTCCCCCTCAGCTTCTCTAAAACTCTTATGATATGCATCATATGCTCATCCCAAGTCTTACTGAAAATCAAAATATCATCTAAATAAACAATAACAAAACTTCCCAAAAATTCTTGCAGTACCTTGTTCATGAGCCGCATGAATGTGCTCGGTGCATTGGTTAGCCCAAATGGCATGACTAACCACTCATACAAACCTTCCTTTGTCTTGAAGGTTGTCTTCCATTCATCTCCTTCTCTGATTCGGATCTGGTGATACCCACTCTTCAAATCAATCTTTGTGAAGTACTTGGCTCCACTCAAACAATCCATTATGTCATCCATTCTAGGTAATGGAAATCCATACTTGATCGTGATCTTGTTGATGGCTCAAGAATCTGTACACATTCTCCACTCTCCATCTTTCTTCGGTGCTAGTAATGTAGGTACTGCACATGGACTTAGGCTTTCTCTTATCAGCCCCTTCCTTAATAGCTCTTGAACTTGTTTGTTCATCTCGTCACTCTTTGTAGGGGTCATTCTATGGGCTGCCTTATTCGGCAAACTAGCTCCTGGTATCAAGTCCATTTGATGACTTATCTTCCTCACCAGTGAGAAACCTTCTAGTACATTATTAGAGACAATGTCCTGAAATTCTTCCAACATATCTAAAACTTTTGCTGGTACATCTTCACATTTCTCTACATTGATCTTAGGAATCAATGCAAAGCAATGACGCTCATGCTTCATACCTTCCAAAAATTTCTTGGTAGTACTACATACCTTTTCTTCCACCTCCTTCAAGGGCTTCAACTTATGATGAACTCCATCCTTTGCTAGGGAATATGTGTTTGCACGACCATCATGGACAGCACTCCTATCATACTGCCACGGCCTCCCCAACAGCATATGACATGGATCCATCAGTATGATATCACACAGCACCTCATCATGGTAGTCCCCAATCTTAAACTTCACTAAACACTACTCATTGACCAAAACTCTATGGTTCTTTTGCAACCATGTAATCCGATATGGATGTGGATGCTTTCTTCTTGTCAGCTTCAACTTGTTAACCATCTTCTCTGAAACAACATTGTCAATACTTCCACTGTCAATAATAATTCCACAACACTTACCTTCACATTCGCACCTTGTGCGGAATAAACTCTTCCTCTAATTGGGTTCTTTGTCCTCATTCAGCAAAGTTCTTCTGACAACTAGGGTTTCTCCCCTTTCAGCATCTTCAGAACACTTAGATTGTACATCTTCATCTACATGTGTAACTCGTGCATTACCTCCAGGTCTTCTATTTGTCCTTCCTTGATGTTACGGACACTCATATGCTCGATGCCCTTCTTTGCTAGATTGGAAATAGGTTCCTCTGAAACCTCCTCTTCTGGGTCCTTGCCTAGGTCTACCTCTTCCTCTTCCTCTTTGCTCAACACTGTTCTGGTCACGAGGGCAGTAGGTATTATCTCTTCTCTAATTTCAACTAGTGCCAGCTTCTTCACTTTTCTTTAAATATTCATTTTGGCCCCCATAGGGTCTTCCACCAGTCCTTCCACTTTGACCTCTTCCCCTTTGCTTGCTGTCAAATCTTTTATTCAGCTTCTCTTCCACCTTCAGGGAAAACTAGTATGCATCTTCTATGGTGGTCATTCTGACTAGGTTCAGCTCCTCTTGAATACTCAGCCTCAACCCATTAATGTAATAGGCTACCTTCTCCTTGTTGGGCTTTGCATGACTAGTTCTGATAGTAATCTTATAAAATTCTTCTATATACTCCTTAACAGACTTGTTGCCTTGCTTCAATCCTTATAGCTTCTTTAACAACTCCATCTCATAGTCCACAGGAATGAACTACTTCTTCAGTTTCTCCACCATCCGATCCCATCTGGTGATCTTTCCTTTTCCTCTTCTATTCCTCTCTAACTAGACCTCCTTCCACCAAATACTGGCGTGGCCCTTCAACTTTGTTTTTGCAAACTTGACTCGATCTGGGTCCTCCACATCTTCATACTTGAAATACTCCATATCATTGATCCAATCAATAAGTTGTTCCATATTCAAATCTCTAGAATATGTAGAAACTTCAATCCTGGGCCTCTTTCCGATCTTTGAAATGGCCCTAAACAACCTAACTTCTACAGGATCTCCTACAACTTCTTGTTCTTCCTCAGATACCTCTTCTTCAGCTTCATCTTCACTTTCTTCTCTTGTTCTTGGATCAAACCCTCTTCGCAGCTCCTCTTGCAATGCATTGATTTTCCTTTGTAGGGCTCTAAAACCCTCTTTTGTCAAAGCATTCCTCCCAATATGATTTCTTCATGGAGGCATCTTGATCTCCATAGAAAACCCACAACCTTAGGTCCTGGTACAAACTGCCTCATGGTCGGCAATCTGTCTACACACTCAAGAACCCTTGCTCTAATACCACTTGATGAAGGGGTAAATCACAAAACACACAACAAAAAAAATTGCACATAGAAAATAGAACTTTCTTTATTGATTTGGACAACTTATTACATTATAGAAGCTCAAATACAATCAGAAGAATCAACACTCCATAGGCTACAACACATTACAACTTCCTATCACAAGATTCTAGAATCATTAGCCTTCTGTAACCCCAAATCAGCTAGGGTTTCTAATTTCCCACCCATCCTTGACCCTACACTTCCCCCTCAACTCTCTACTACTGCCCAGCATTCCCAAAAATGGTTATTAATAGCCTTTTTGGCGGCCAACAACCTAATTTTGAAATTTCAATCTCCCTCCAAAAATAGGTCAACTTCTGGGACCCATAACTTTTGATCTGGGTCTCTGATTGATGAACTATTTTATGAGTCAGAAAGCTCACGGAGTGCTCTATGTACTAAGAACCCACTCTGCCAATTCTGGCCATTTTCGGGCCTACACGGGGCCGTTTAGTGCCTCAAACCTGAGTTTGAATAATTTTCAGGCATTTTTTGGGAAATGGAAACTTTAATATCTTCAGCTCGTAAATGATCTTTGTGTGATTCCTTCACCAAAGGTTATATTTTTCCCTTATGAAAATTCCTGTAAAATGTCACTTCATTTCGTGCCCAAATGTAAACTTTCTAAAAATAGCAGGTTGCTATTTTTAGTAGTTTGGAAAAACTGAAAATTCTACATCATTATTCAAGAGATTATGGAACCAGAACCACAATTTTTGAAAAGAAATGGAAAGAACATCAACAATTTTGGAACACATCTTTTTTTGGGTGATGCAAGATTGCCCTTACACCACTAGATGCTCTTGCATCCTCCTCCTTTTGATTAGTAGTGACTTCATGATGCTGCAGAAAAGATAGCATGGCTTATAAGGTGTGATTTAGGAAAACTTGATACAACACTCTGATACTGAGAAGCATGTACTAGTGTGTTGGCAAGAGAGTGGTTTTGAGATAGTAACAGATAGAACGACACCAGTCAAATGAAGTTGAGATTGTCCATCATCTATCATGTTGTTATTTCCTAATGCATCTCCTGATGAGTTGTTTTATTGTTGACTACCCTAAGCTTGGAAAACCTCCTTGGACTGTTATCATGCTACTAGCAAGTACCCTTGTTACTGTCAGTAGGACTTCTCTCAAGTGCTGGTTCTTTATCATACTTGTATGTATACATTAATATTTTAAACTATTCATTGTTCCTAGTAAAATGTATTGTTTTCAGACCAGACTGTCCTTGTTCATGCCATTTATTATAGTCATGATTATGCAATGACTGTGGGATATAGTCCTCTTTTGATATCAGTACAATTGACTATTAAGTCTCTTGCTTTAAAAGGTGTAGATTGCATGAAACACTATATCCATGGTAATTTCAATCTTTCTCTTCACTGTGGTGGTATCTCTTTTGATCAAGGATGAAGACCTTTTGCTATTTCATTTAGTTCCCCTACATATATCATTTATTTAGAGCTTGTCATATACTGGATCTATAGACCTGCACAAGGTTCTTGGTTATTGTGTTATGCCTTTTTTCATGCTTCTTCACTGAGGATTGCTTTAGCACTCATGACTATCCAACAATCCCTTCACTAATTGTCCTTTGATTCTAGATGACTATATAGTCATTATAGCTATGCTCCTTATGGCTTTGCTGCTTCTTTCACATAGTATTGATTTCTCTTTTGGACTTCAAACATTGCTCTCCTTATACTTGTATTTTTGTTTGATGATCACCACTAGTTTTGGAGTGTATGGGACTATTTCTTGACTTTGTTCTCTACTAGAAGCCCTTGTTGTATCTCATAGACTACCATCCTTGTTGTTTGAATACTTTTCTTTCATCTTTGTATTCATGACATTGACTGTCCCTCTTCATTGTTTTTTAGAATGTAGTCCTCTTATGACATAAGCCTTGAGACAGGCCTCAGCTACAAAATAATCTATGCACTTATACACCTTGCATTGATATAGGACTGTTATGAAAGAACATGCCTCATTAATGATAAAGAGACTAGAACAGTACCTTGTGTTTCTTGCATATCATTTGGAATTTGATCATTGATGATGAGCTATTGGATATAGCATAACATGTAATGGTATCACTTTGAGCATGCTGGGCTCGACCCTTGTGGGAGCCACATTTTCTCCACATGCTTTAAATGTCTTCAAATCAGCAACATTACTTTTCCTAAATCTGCATAGTGAACAAACCAGTTAGCATGAAAAATATACCTAATGGTATTGATTGATCTGCTTTATGATATCTGACTTGTAGCACATGTTTGATTTGATCTCCATATGAATTGCATGATGTGACAAGTTGATGTATCTACTTGATAAAAGCATATGATAACTTTAAACATCCAGAGCGTTAACAAGAATTTTCACAAATTTTTTGTAGGTTCATCTGTTGATAGGAGCTTAAGATGAAGACTGAAGACCAACATCAACAAAACAACCTTCTTGCTCAGGTAATGATGGATGTTTACTTTTATCATGTGTTCATAATATTTCTTTTATCATTCAGATGTATTGCTTGCATGTCTACAATTTCTCAGTCTAGTTACTCCCATAGATTGTGTGGGACACATTTGAACACTTCTTTTAAACAAAATCAGTTACTCTACCTTATGCACTTGATGTGTGTGTATTTCTTTTTCAATCAATGCATTGAATAAAGTAACAGATATTGAATGCATGTTCAAAACATGACATGAAATAATAGTTCAATACAAATATCTTTCTTTCTTTCTTTCAAATCTGACCAATTAAATAATCAATCTGACTTATAACTCTTGAAAGACAACATCATGTTAAAACAACTATATTTCTTAGATGATTGATACCTTGGTATCCTTATTCTCTTGTCATGATGACTCATCAGTCTTGATTAGACTAATGGATTATTCTATCAACTGAAATCCATTTCTGCTCTGTCAAGATATCAACTGTTCAATAAATGCTTAACTTCAAAGTTTTCTTTTATTCCTTCTAAACAATTGCACTTAGGTCTAACTAATTTTAGTGTGAACAAATAATTAGTAATAGTAAGTTCACATGGTCTAATCGTAGAAAAGATTTTCTCTCGATTGTTGAAAGATTGGACAGATTTTTAGTTTCTTACAGTTGGCACTTGTTAGAAGCAGAGTTCTCTTCGGTTATATCTCCTTTGTCATGTTGTAATCATTTTCTAATTGAATTTATTATGTCTCATAAAATCCCCTCTTCTTTCAAAACTCCTTTCAAAATTGAGACCATGTGGTTCAAAGATAAAGATTTCATTCCTTTTATTAAGGAGACTTGACAAAAATCCCCTTTTGTTTCAAGATCTAGAATGTTTCAATTCTGCAAGAAATTATAATATTTGAAACTCAAGATTAAAGATTGGAATAGAAGCCACTTTAAAAATATTTTTTAGGAAAGGTTTCAAGTTCAAGAGGAGCGCAAGTTCTTAATGACCACATTATCACATATGGTATGGATTCAACATATTTCCTTAAAGAAAAATCTCTAAGGGATGTATTCCTAAGGGATTGTCTTTACTTATTGCAAACCTCAAGACTTCATGAAAGGGATCAAGACACATCTTTTCATACCTTCTAGAGTTAAGGAAACTAATTAGGATCCTCTGCACATATCAGATACTTAACTAGCCAGCTCAAATTACTTAGGACTGCTAACTGTTCATCTTCATACTATTGGGGAGAAGCCAAAATCTTCATGCGGACTAGGAATTTGATCATACATGATCTCAACATCATTCATACACCTTACTTCTAAAGTATCATCTAACTCTATACATCTGCAAAACCTGAAACTTGACTAACTGTAGAAAACAGAGCATTCCAGACCACATGTAATACTCCATGACTCAAGTTATGGCATTGTGGTGTAGTACAAGTCTTGAAACCTTTTAAGAATGATCTTAAACACAATTATATGTTCCTTATTAGATCCACACATCTTTATCTAATGATTTCGAAGGAATACAAAGGTTTGACAAAGGTAACCAGGAGTCCAGAGAATAGTTATAATCAAATCTTCACTTTCAAACTTAACTACTTGATGCGGTACTAGAAAAAGGAATTTATCTACATGTGGATCAACCTTGAGATACCTTGGAATGTATAAGAGCTCTACACAAGCTTGTATGGTTGAGCTATATATATGTCATCCTCTGTAAAACTCAAACTTGTGTATTCAGGCTCCAGAATAGATTGAATTACCTTTGTCACTTGAGTTTTGTCTTTCCAAACCACCATACCACTTGATACATCATCATAGTATGCCTTATACATCTATTAGCCTTTCCTCAAAACTTCATGATCATATCTCTTGTCTACAGAGAAATGTAGACTAAAATAGGACAACTTTGCCTTAGGATATACATTATGAATGCCTTAGTCAGATCTTTGCTTCTTATCATTAAGTGAGCTACTCCCAACTAATGAAATATATATGTGTGGATATAGACAACATGCAAGGACATGAGTATTTACCTCTGTATAATGCTCAAACACAAAATTGATCACCTTACCATACTTAGACTAATTTCTCTTCTCCCTGACTAATTTGCCTTGACCATGTTGACTCTTGCTCTATAAGAGTCTATCTATACATCTCCATATACTATGTTGACATCATTAACAACACATATTGCCAACAATATTACCCTTTGTCATTGATGGAAATATATACTCCTTCTTAGACATATACTTCACTCTCCCCCTTTGACATCAAGGACAAAGGGATTGATATCCTATTCTTGTATCAATTCAAAAAACTATAGACTCCCCCTAACTATGTTATTTAGTTATGAAATTGTACCTTTGAAAATCAAAATGATACTACCATTCTACTCAATATCTCCACATATGCACATTGCTACAAAATTTGTCCATACATCATACTACTTACTTGGTAAGATCTCCTTATAAGTTATCTTCAATTGGCTACAAGTTGTGTCCTAATGACCTTTTCCTGAAGAAAGAGAGTTTTTTTGGCATTCAAGTTGAATGTACAAATTTTCAACTTCTTCCATAGTGTTGGGCACTATCCATTTCTATGCTACCTTTTCTGCTTCAGTCACAGTTTCTATCATAGTTCTCTGAGTGGATTGTACTATCTTAAAATTTGATCTTTTTGTTGTTGCAGTAGAAAAAACTGAGAGGGCAAATTTTCAATAATTGCTCTAGTTGCCCCATCACTATCCTTTAGGGCATCATACAAACTAGATACTTGTGAAATTTGTGACTCAATGGAGTCCATCTGATTGTTTATGCTCCTTATAGACACAGGCCATTTCAAACAAAATTGATACAAGGTAGCCTCTTCTAGACACTTCTAAAAAACTTTCATCTTATCTTGCAACATATAATTGTGGACATTTGCACACATATAAGAAATATCTTTCAATCTCTTATCATTTATTTTCTTTAAGGCATCCTTTTTTGCCTTCTCTTCCAAATGATCTTCAAAAGAATCAAGTAAGAATTTTAATTGTTGTGCAGTGGTCAAAGATGTGTCAATATTTACCTTAGGTATAAAGTCTTTGATAGCCTTTACTGCTTCATCCAACAATTATGTATTCTTCTGGTGTTGATGTAGAATTTCCTTTCTAGCAAATGAATGTAGAATGTCACCAAGATGTAGCTTATGCAAGGGGGTAATATTAGCCAAATCTACCTTCCCTTCTTGCATTGGAATTTGTAACAATTGTGGAGATACCACAGGCAGGAACTACATTTCCAAACTTAGTAGGTCTATAAATGAATTAGTTAATTCTTGACCAATCTCTTCTACTCCACCTTGACTCTTCTCTGGATTTTCTTTATCAGTAGTAATCACCTCTTTTCCAGGTCCTTCATGTTGCTCTATATTTACTGAAACATTTTGTTTACCTTGCACACTCATCTGATCATCCACTTGAGTGGTGTTTTCCAAAACATTCTGCATGTCTTGTATACTTAGTTGATTATCCATTTGTTCAATGTTCTCTGGAATACTTTATTCATCTTTCTCTTTATCTTCCTTCCCATTGCCTTGAAGAATAGAATCAACATTCACATCTTCTTGTATGTTTTAATCATTCTTCTCCTTTTCAATTTGTTCTTCTTTCTCCAAAGAGGATGCAACAACATGATGAGGTGATTGTGGTGGTGAAACATGTAACTGTTCCATATTCTCTGTTTCTCTTACCTCACCAAGTACTTTCAGAGTGATTTCTTCAGTTTTTTTTGTGATCTTTTCAATGTCTTCCTTTGAGTTCTTCATAAGAGTGTCCACTCTATGTTTTGTTTTGATCTCTTGGGCTTGCCTTTGAACTAATTTCTCTTTTTCTTCTTTAGAAAGGGAAGCCCCCTCTTTATTCAAGGCATCTTGTCTGAGTTTCTCGTCTAAGGCTACAACATCTTCTCTATCCATCCTTAAGGCTTTCTATAGGCTTTATGGTACTTTAGACAAGATTTCATCAAGAGATTTGTTATATCTCATCATGTACATGACAACAACCTTTTCAATGATGGCTTGGTCCTCAGGGGTAGATTTTGGATAAAGTGCCACAGTTTCATCAAACAAATTGAAATAAGTAATTGCATTGTAGACAACATCTATAGACATAGGTCCTCTAGGAGAAGATGTTGGTACCTAGGAGTCATTTTTCTTTTTCTTTTTGGGAGGAGGAGTTGGTTCCTTTTCTTCTTCCTCTTCTTCACTTTCTTCTACACCTTGTTTCTTATCCCTTTTGGTTTTCACCTTGTCCCTTGGTTCCTTTTTCTTCTTTTCCTTTTTTTGTTTCTTTGAAATTACCTTTTCTTTATCACTCTTAGTCTCTTCTACAATGGTTTCCTTCTTCTTTGGTTGTTCTCCCTTGGATTGAACATTGGTGTTTGGCCTTCAGAGACTTGATTCTAACTAGCAGAGGAGGCAGGTTGTGGATTGTTGATAGTAGATTAAGAAGTGGATCTACTTGATCTTCTTAGAGTTGAATGCACAATGGTAGATGGTGCATCATGTTCAACAATATTTTGAGCGCATTGAATCAACCTAGTGGGATACCAACCCTTTTAAACAGCTTCTCTTTGTTCTTATCTACATCTTCTTCATCCCTTTTCTTGATTTTCTTGGTGATTTCATCATAAGTACCAAAACTATCTGCATTAGGATCCTTGGGTTTGCTAAGTAAAATGTCTGTATACCCTATCAAATCCATTTCTGAAACCTCATAAGACAACTTGGGTATCCATGCAATCCTAGGTTCTACTACTTTCATATAGTAGTTATCCTTATCTACCATGAAGGTGATATCATTTTTGTATCTTCCAACCACCTTGGCAGGTATCCTTTCTCTCTTCTACATCTTTTCTTGAAAGGTTTTAAATAAACCCCAGTATGCAGCATTGCGAACATCTAAGTTTTCAAAGCTCATCATGTGTTCCTTGATTTGCCTACCTACTGAGATATTTCTTTTCCACACAACACCTTTTGATCTAGGAAATTCATTCAGAAAATAAAACATGAGACAAATTATAAGAGATCCATACCAGAAGCTATACTAGTTCTTCTTTGTCCTGTGTAGGTTCTCCATTAGTTGTCTCAACATGTAATGCCCCTCGCTTTTTGGCTTGTGTTGGATGTTATTTCTCTTATTACTTTTGTCAGTTCTAGAACAATTGATAGTTTTTATTTCATAATTTTAGTTTTGAAATAGTTGGACTAGTGTGTATTGGTTTATGTTCTCCTTAATCTCGATGGATTATGTTCGAGGGATGTATTGAGACATGTGTTATGGGTTTTGATGATACTATGTTTATTTTAGTTTTTGATGAGATGAATATGCTTAGTGATGGTTAGTAAATATCATGGTTATGTTCTGATTATAGTCTTGTGTTGGAGTAGGGATGGTGTAGTACTGCTCGCATCGAGCACCCTACTACGCCGCGATTCTCCGTCTCGTTGTGTGTGATATATATGTGTACAGTTGATCATGTATAACCCAATGGTTTTCATGCAGGTTGCAGGTATCGGGCCCCAACTCCACCTGATTTAGCAGGTCTGAGCGGGCCCTACACCATGGATAAGGTGGTGGAGATAATATGAGGTCCTTACCGCTAGGTTAATGTCAGTCCTTGTCGTGATCTTGTGTACTTGTCGTCATCTTGTGTCCTTGCCATAGTCGTGTGTGGTGTCGCGACATTGTCCTTTGGTTCTGGTGGTTAGTCGTCACGGGTTGTGGAGTGTAGTTATGTGGTCATACTTGTTTATGCATCTCTTATATCCTTATGATCTCATCGTTTTGGGCATAGTCGTATGAATTGGTATATTGTTTTTGAAAAGCCTCTTTATTGGCATGATCAGTAATGTAAGGTTTTAATGTCTATGATTCTTAAGTTGTTGAGAGGTAATTAATATATGGTTAGCTTATTATTTTATTCTAGGAATATTTTAGTTATGTTGACTATGTAGGAAGGTAATTAGTGCAGAGCCGTTTTAAAGTATATTTTTTGGGCGCATAATTTATTATTGAGTGTTGTCGGTTATTCTGGGGAGATCTGAGAATTCCTCTAATAGGAAAAAAATTTCTTGAGAGAGTGGGATTGTGCAGTTGTTGGAAGTTATGGGAATTCATTAGGATTTCCTATTTTTGGTCTCGGGGAGTTGTCTGGTAAGGGGTTTTTATGTCTGAGATTTCATTTTTTTGGGGGGAAATTCTGGGAAGGAGATTTTAGGGGCTTGGACAGAGGAATTCTTGGTGAAGAAATAGAAGAAGTTTTGGAGGTACAAATTACTCCAGGTATGTTTTATCCTGCATTCTTATGGGTGGAATGTTCTTGCCATGTAATCATTAATTGTCTGGAATTTTACTTTCTGAGTTATTTTCCTTTGTTATTGGTTTTGTCATTAGAAGAAATCTCTTGCCCATCTAAGAAAACAATCTTAAGTCCTACCAAGAACTCCATTCTATTGCTCTGCGGTACCTTTGAGCCCCTAAACAAACATTACTCAATTTTCTATTATCTTAGATTTTATTTCCTTTATGAAATTCTAATCTATTCAACCCTCACTTTCATCCATCACCCTCTAAACCTGTATGACTGCAAACAAAGGAGATTCAAAAAAAATTTACTCAAGCCAATGCGCATCTTGTTTTGAGGGCATCCTTGCATAAAACATTCTATGAAAATCCTTTAGATTCAAGATTTCTTTCCCCGAGGCTTAAATTCATGTGCTGGAATGCCTTTGAAGTTTCCTTTGCTGTGAACCCATGTCGTGCATATTTTGATATCATTGTACTCCTTTTGACCACACCCTTTTGAGACCATTTTGTCTTTTGATACCTGTGCCTATGCATACTTCCTCTTCTACTTACATGCCTAACCCGACACTTGCAATATCTACCAAATCCTCTTTTGGGACGTCAGACCTTCCTAGTCCACCAACTCATTCTTTGGCCATACATTTATCCTACCTTTCTTCTGGCGTTGCTGCATAGCATAAACTACCTCATCCAGCCATCGATGGGTATAGCTATGGCGATTCTTCTTTGAAGAGATTAAACTGTCAATTGTTCTCTCTAGTAGAGGTTTAGGTTCCTCTTATCTGAAAATGATGCCATGGTATTCCTATTGTTAATGCTGTAGAAAGGAATTTGAAGCATCTTTCGATACCTCATTTTGGTAGACTGGTGGACGCCTTGCCCACGCCCTGTCTATCTTAGCTCTAGGGCGAATCTCAGGCGCCAATCCCTTCCAAGCCTATCAAACAAACAAAAAAAATAATCCTGCTTCCCTCGCCGTCGTGCCATGTCCTCTTATATCTGGTGTTGCCGTAATGGAGTCGTCCCTTTCTTCGTGCTGGCGATGGAATTGTTAGGAAATAAAATTTGTGCTTCTAATATGTTGCCCCATCGTTTTTGGGCTTTTTCCTCAGTTTACTTCTGTTCGGCCTCTATATTGTAGGATGGTGCAAGTTGTAGTGTTAGAAAGTTCCTATTTTGAGGTTCAGATCGACCAATTTTAGCTCTGTGCATATGTAGCCTGTTCCAACGATTATAGGTTGTAGTGTATCCACATAAGTTGGGTATAATTGCCAGTTAGTAGAAATAACATGTAACACTAGTTTCGTCGTTCTATTTAGAATAATGTGATCTCTTGGGTTTAGCGTTAGCGCCATGCTGTTTAGAGGAAATATGTTTTGTGGATCTAAACCAAGTCCTTCTGTGTCAATAGTAATGTTATGGAGATCAATAGTTAGGTTGTATATTAGTGCTTATGTTCATGCATTACCCCTCTTGAACCTAGAGAGTTTTTAACTGATAGCTTTAGAATTGTGGGCATAGTGTAATAAATTAATTCTTTGGTCTAGACGGAATAGTATCACGTCGACATTGGCTTCATGTGAGTAGATGAATTTAGATTTCCTTTTTTATAAAATGATAGTGTCGTGGTTAATGTTAGGATTATGTTAAAGGAAAGGCAAGTAGTATAGTTTTTTTGAAATGTAGTAGTTTGGGAAGGATTTTTTTGTGATATAGGAGCTTAGTTTAAAATTTCATCCGTGTGATCCTTCTTATTTTAGTTGTAAGAAACCGTTTTAGATAGGCATAGAGTTCATGTCGTTGTTAGAAGGTTGTCGTTTTAGCAGGTAATTTTTACTAAGTGATTTATTATGTTTGTAATGGTAGTACCCTTCCCTTCTTAATCTTTTGTGTATTTTCTTTCACTAGACATTAGAAGGATTAAGGATAGTAATAGAATAGTAGTAGTTATGTATTATGTTTGACCATCGCAATATCAGAATTTAACTAAGTTAAATAGTTAACTTTTAATTGTGGTATGATATGAGGAACTAGATGTTGTAGTAGTTATGTTAAAGTGTTGAATTATTTGTATTATGGTCGTTCTATGCGAGAGTGTGAACTTTGGTAAGAGGGTGTGTCTTTTTATCTACCTTTTTGATTTTATGATTTCCTTCTCTTTGCAAACCTTGGCATGAAGCCAATCTTGGGTCCAAATTGGAATATTATACCCTTTTAAAATTAAGAATGTTGGATGTTAATGATTTCGTTGTCGATTTTTCTATAGACCCATGATCCTTGAAAACCTAGTCCTTGCGACATGGTAAGAGTCCTGTCACGACTCCAGAGGTTTGACTTTTGTCCTCACCCTTGATACTTGGGTCTTTTGTCACTTGAAGTTGTTTGAGTTGAGTAGGGAATGACGTTTGTAACATTATGGCCAAGTGAAGGGCACTTGTAATGAGATAGAACCTCCTTTTGTACCTTTATCCTTTCATGTTGTGGATTGCCTGGCTGGTCAGAGAACGCTAAGGGAGTGGCTTCTATGGTGGGGCCGGCGCCTAGTGAGAGGTCGCCTGGGTAACCCCATGGAAGTTGTAAACAAGTGGAAACTTAATAATGTACCTAGGAGGGCTGGGTAGTGATACACTTAACAAGATAATTAATGTGACCTCGCCCACGCCTTGAGTGCTCTTATAGGCCAAGGGTGGGATGAGAAGGCCTGGTTGGCAAGGCCGACCTCCTCGTCTTCATGAGAGGACATGTCGGCTCCGCATGTGTCACCCTATGGGGCTGGCACCTAGAGAGAGGCTGCCAGGGTAACCATAGATGGGGGCCGGCTTCTGGTGAGAGATAGCCTGGGTAACCCATGCTAGGGCCATGTGATGACACTCTCCTTATGTAGCTCTGTGATGTTTTCTTTCTTTGATGGTACCTCTGGAGTGTGGTCGTGTCTTCTTTATTGATCTGGTCTATTGTAAGTAATTCAATTGGTTGGGTATTATCAGTTCTATGCAGTCTTTCATCGTGATTGTCTTTGTGGAGTTTTCTTTTGGTAATTGTGTTTTGATTGTAGGTTCAGCCTAGCGGTAATCCTCTTGTTATCTCCTAGCTCGGTGGGGTGGGCCTCAGGGTTCCACATGGTTGAGCTATCCATTGGTGATCTGGAGATTCAGTTGTGTTGTGTGCGGAGATGTTTTAGTTTTAGATGGTTTCCATTCTGCATCAGTGTTGTATACCTTCTATGAACTATTTTCTAAATCGACGAGATCGATCTTGTAATCTTGCAATCTCGTAATCTTGAAACCTTGTAATCTTGAAATCTGGTACTCTTGTAACCTGGTATTCTTGTAATCAAGCATAATGTTGTTGTTAACGATATTGGGTTAGTTATCTCTGCAAATTGATGATTTCCCTCTTATGGTTTTATTTAATTACCTAATGCAGTTATGCTGCCCTAGAGTGGATAGAAGTGCACCTTTTCTTTTCAATGTGTTTCATGATATCTTTGGATACTGCATTGTACTTTTAAAAAAAAATAGTTCTGTTTTCTGCTCTGGTTTATCTATCACTCTAGGGTTGCACAACGGGGGCATTACATTTGGTATCAGAGCCAGGTTTAACACTGGGTACCCTGGTTATATTTGAGCCCATTATGAACCTCGTGCTTGTACTCTGTAGAATATTTTTATCTCTAATGTGAATCTTTTAATGTAATAGATGCCTTGGTGTTGTAGGTAGATGCCTAGAGGTAGGGGCCGAGGTCGGGGTAGAGGTAAAGGTCACGGGAGAGGTGGTGGCGGTACACCTCCTCCCAGTTCTCCTCAGTCGAGTGCCCATGAAGGTGGAGGTCAGAACATAGGGGGTCAGGATCAGCCTGATGGAGCTCAGTTGAGACAGATTCTTGAGGAGGCCCTTGCCTGTTTACGCCCTAGACAGGAGGGCAGTCAGACCAGAGGAGGGTAGGAGGTAGATCAGCGGGGCCCTAGAGAGAGAGAGAGGTCCCCTAGACCTAGGGAGTTGTCAGCTAAGCAGGAGGCCACCCTAGCCAGCCATATGAGGGACTTACTGAGAGCACGCCCTCCCATCTTTGATGGAGCTAGCAGTGGACTTGAGGCAGAGACTTGGCTTTTGGACTTAGGCAGGTGTTTCGCCATGCATCCATATGGTAGCAACACCAAAGCCAGATGTGCTATTCTACATCTTCAAGGGTTCGCTTCGACTTGGTGGCGGCTAGAGGAGTAGAAGCTGCATTTGGATATTAGCACTGTGTCTTGGGAGCTATTCTTAGAGAGATTCAGAGCCTGTTTTCTTTCTGACCATTGGAGGTAGCATCGAGCCGACGAGTTCCATGAGCTGAGGCAGTTGGCCATGACCGTTGAGTAGTATGAGCGTAGATTTTACGAGCTCAAATAGTATGCAGGTATTGGAGATGACGAGTCCATGTTGGTGCAGCATTTCATCAGGGGCTTGAATGCCCGGATTAGTGGAGGGGTTCGTATATTCGAACCTAAGACTATGGAGGTTGCTGTGGAGAAAGCCTGGATAGTGGAGGAGAATCTGGCTATGGCACTTGGTGGGCATACGGGAGTGCACATTGGCAGTGCGCCATCATCAGGATATGGTTCTCGAGGTGGTCACACTCAGGTGTCAGGTTCCCATGCACCCTCAAAGGGTGGTCGATAGGAGTTTTTGCAAGCTAAGCTGAAGAGTTCACATCATCAGCAAGGAAATAGATTTCAGAAAATGAAAGATCGGTCTTGGCAGCGCAATAAGCAGAACCATTTTGATTAGCCAGCTCAGAGTACGCAGTCCGCAGTGAGTAGAGGTAGCATCCAGTAGTCTAGTGCTTTCAGGGGTGATGGTGGTTTTGGTAGAGGCACCGGGTGTTTCTCTTGTGGCCAGCAGGGCCATATTGCTAGGCAGTGCCTGCAGAAGGGCGCATCAGGATTTGGACATCGACCGGCGGCATCTGAGCCGACAGTTGGTGATGCAGGCAGGTCACACCAAGTCTTTACAGCGGTAGATGACCGACAGGCAGAGCATCAGGGCACCGTGGTGGAGACTTCCGGTCGCATGTGAGGTATTGACTTTTCTATTTTATTTGATTCTGGTGCATCTGATTTGTTTATATCTCCTTCTCTTGTGGAGCGTTGTGGCTTAGAGGCAACAAAGTAGGCTAATAGGTGGCAGGTTGAGTTGGCTTCCGGAGCTAAGATAGCAGTGGAGTCCTTAGTTTCTGGGTGTGAATTGACGATTGGCTGTTTGTCTACTTCTGTGGACCTTCGCATTCTACCCCTGGGTTCATATGACATAGTTTTGGGGATGGATTGGTTGGAGGCTCATCAGGCAGTGATAGATTGCTGGCATAAGTCTGTTAGATGTGTGGATGATTCTGGTGCTGAGGTTGAGGTGGCAGGAGTTCAGAGACCCATTTCCCTACGTATGATCTCTGCTATGCAACTCAAGAGATGCATGCGTCAGGGATGCTAGCTTTTTGCAGTGACAGTTAGTGACTTAGAGATGGAGGAGAGTCGAGAGGCATCTCTTGATGATCACCCACTCTTGAGGGAGTTTGCGGATGTTTTTCCTTTTGATATTCCATGGATGCCACCTAGGCATGACATCGATTTCAGGATTGATCTGGTTCCCAAGGCAGAGCCTATCTCATGAGCTCCATATAGGATGACCACTCAGGAGCTCAAAGAGCTTCGATTGCAGTTGGAGGAACTGTTAGCCAAAGGGTTCATTCGACCTAGTGTTTCTCCTTGGGGAGCACCTGTGATCTTCGTCAAAAAGAAGGATGGATCTCTGCAGCTATGTATCGATTACCGACAGCTCAATAAAGTAACCATGAGGAATAGGTACCCCTTGCCTTGGATTGATGATTTGTTTGACCAGATTAAGGGAGCAAAGGTATTCTCTAAGATTGACCTTAAGTCAGGATATCACCAGTTGTGGATATTTGAGGCAGATATTCACAAAATAGCATTTCGTACCTGTTATGGACATTATGAGTTGACCGTGGTACCATTTGGGTTGACGAATGCACCTTCAGTTTTCATGAGCTTGATGAATGGTGTTTTCCGTACCTATCTTGACCGTTTTGTCCTTGTGTTTCTTCATGATATACTAATTTATTCTAGGACTATGGAGGAGCATGAGGAACATTTGCGTCAGGTGTTGCAGTGTCTGAGAGAAAATCAGCTCTATGCCAATTTATCGAAGTGTGAGTTCTTTCAGTCAGAGGTTAAGTATTTGGGGCATGTCATCTCTGGAGAGGGTATTGCGGTGGATCCCTCAAAGATCCAAGCTATCATGGATTGGCCTGCACCCACTAATGTATCTAAGGTCCATAGTTTTATGGGATTAGCAGGCTACTATCGTCGTTTTGTTATGGGGTTCTCAAGGATTGCTCATCCTATTACTTCTCTTTAGAGGAAAGGGAAGAAGTTTGTTTCGTTAGAACGGTGTCAGGTAGCTTTTCAGACTCTTAAGGAGTAGTTGTCTAGTGCACTGATTTTAGCAGTTCCTGATCCTGGTGGAGACTTTTTTGTTTGTACTGATGCTTCCTTGGAAGGTTTGGGGGCAGTTCTGATGCAAGATGGTCGCGTGATTGCCTATGAGTCTCACAAACTCAAGGATCACGAATTGAACTATCCTACTCATGACCTGGAGTTAGCAGCAGTCGTGCATGCCTTGGTGAGATGGAGGCATTTTCTATTAGGACATCAGTTTGAGCTGCACAGTGATCATCGTAGTCTACAATATATTTTCACGTAGCCAAACTTGAATGCGAGACAGAGGCGTTGGATGGAGTTCCTGTGCGAGTATGACTTCGAGGTCAGATATATTCAGGGGAAGGAGAATGTAGTAGCAGATGCTCTTAGTCATCGGAGGCACGAGATCTCAGCAGTTTCTCTTACAGTTGATTTGAGAGGTCAGATTCTCGCTGCTCTTCCTGCGGACAGTTGGTGCCAAGAGGTGAGATCTAAGATTGAGTCTGGCAGACCTTTAGAGGGTAGATTCTCTGGTTACTCGTTTGAGTCAGATGGTCTTTTGCGACATTTGGGTCGTATCTATGTTTCTAGTTCTGAGGGTATTCGTACTCTAGTTTTGTCTGAGGCATATCGAGCACCCTACTCAGCTCATTCGGGTGTCAAGAAGATGTATGCAGATCTGTGTCAGCTGTACTTTTGGAGTGGCATGAAGCAGGATATTGCTGATTTTGTGTCGAGATGTCTTGAGTGTCAGAGGGTGAAGGCGGAGCACCAGCACCCTACAGGTCTTTTACAACCTCATTTGATTCCAGAGTGGAAGTGGGATATTATTTTGATAGACTTCATTATCGATTTGCTGATGTCCGCTCGGCGACATGATGCTATTATGGTCATGTTGTGTGGTTACACAACACGCCCCATTTTGACTTGGCAAAACAGGGACCCAACTTTTGTTTTGGCTGGTGTTGTCTGTTTCTGGCGGTTGGGTAAAATAAGTCAGGTGCATCATCATCATGAAGGTCAGGATGAGGTAGGTCATCATCATGAAGGTCAGGATGAGGTAGGTCATCATCATGAGGTTAGTTCGTCAAAGTTCATATTTTGTTTCTATGACTTCATGGTTAGAAAGAGCTTGAAATTCCATGCAGGTTTGCCTTTTACATCACCTGAAAATTCGTCCATATGAAGGAGTTGTGCACAGTCAAAGTTTTGGTCAAACCTGATAATTGCTGTTGAACAAGATCATCATGATATTTGAAAAGCCCCCCGATAATATCCTGAGGTCGAAACATCCGGACGTCAAGTTTAAGTCGTAGTAATCTTTTCCCGTCGGGCGGTCTTTTGTGTCGCCAAAGGTCAGCATCATGATATTCCAACATCGCGAGCATCATGATATTCCAACATCGTGAGCATATTATAATATCATGCTGATGATCATCCCCTTGCTTAAGAAACCTACAATCCGCAAAATTTGCACGCGCACGACCAAGTCCTGGTGATCATCATCATCAGGATCTTTCTGGGCAGGATCACATTTCGAAATATCCTCCTGATCTCCTTTTGCGTGATTATGATGATCACCTTATCTTTCGAAGCGGAGGGTAATATTTCATTCCTTGGTCTTGTTGACATCATCATCATGATCTTTCTCTACCCGACATTTCGCAATATCCTCCTGCCGAGAAGTATAAACTTTTGCGGATATGATGATGACGATGACGTCACCATCACCTTTCTCCGTCGGCAGGATATTTTCCAAGGCGTGATCCATTTTGCCAATATGATGATGACGATGACGTCATGTTCGAAGATTAACGAAGGCCGCAGATATCCTGATGACGTCATCAGGACTTTCAGCAGGATCATATTTTAAATCACCCAGTTCGCCAATATGATGATGATGATGTTCATCATCCTGATCTTCCAAGCAGGTTAACTTGTCCGAAAAGGGGGTCATACGGCATTCGTCCACCTGATCATCTTCCTCGGAGGTGACCCGATATTCCATTTATCTCCTGCTCTTAACGAAACATGATGGTGACGTCATCCCTTTGCATTTTATTGAAGCCCGAATATCACGATGACGTCACCATGATTTTTCCTTCCCTCAGCGGCAGGATCATATTCCAAATCCTCCTGTTTGTCTTCATCATGATGATGATGATGATGTCTTTCTTCCCCGAATATGCAAAAACAAAACATCCTGATGTGCTTTTCCTCAGAGCATTCGGAGGGGAGGAGCATCATATTTCACAATATCCTGCGGCTAGATAGAAGATATAGAGTTGGTCATCATCATGATTTTCGGCGTAGGTATAACTGTGGTCGTCGGCCAAGTCCAATATTGTCAACCTGATCATATGTGGTCGCACTGATGCGAACATGATGATGATGACCTGAAACATTCAAACAGAGCATGCAAAGCCAGGTATGAGGTAATTTGTTAGGGGTAGTTATTTCCTTGTATATTTTGAAATACCTAATCATATTTGAACCCGATATACAAGAAAATGGGCAAAAACATGAAGCGATAGAAATTTGAAGGCCCGACTGCCTGATTTTTGGTCAACAAGGGTTGACCTGGTTGTTTTATGATGTTTATGCATTTAGTGCATATTTTCCACAGGTAAAGCCTGGTTGCCTGTAGCTGCATTGGGAGGTATGTTTAATAAAATGTTTACTTCCTGTTGTTTATCCACATGATGATGAACTTAATATTTGTCTGTTTATTTGCAGGAAGTCATGATGCTGCTGAAGCTGAACATTGCAGTCATGATGCTGCTGAAGCTGAACATTGAAGTCATGATGCTGCTGAAGCTGAACATTGAAGTCATGATGCTGCTGAAGCTGAGCGTTGAAATCATGATGATGCTGCTGAGGCTGAGCATTACAAAGTTGCGCATGGAGGCAACATGAGCCAGAAATGAAGAGGATATTGTCAAATATGTTGTTCGCCAGCTGGAGACCGAATCAAGTTGAAGATGCTGGAATATTCTGTGCCAGCTGTACATTTGCTAACTGGCGAAGCATGTGCTTTTCATCTGGACCGTTGTTTGTTATGAGAGGATCCTGATCCTTGGATCGTTGTAACCGTTTTTTTTGGCGGTTGTTCTATATAAGAGCCAGAGCTTGTCATTTTTAAAAGAGGGGGAGATATACATTAGAATACACAGACGCATCTGGCGCAAAAGGTCAATTACTGTAGAATAAATTAGGAGATCGGATTACTGAGACTAATGAGGATAGAATTGTTGAAATGTCAAGGTTCTTTCTTCAGATCACTGTAAATGTACCTGTTCTTGAGCATACTGAATGAATATGAAGTTCCAGATTACATCCTGATTGTAAATTTTACGTAATCTTTCTGTTGATTTCTGGATATGTACTGGTGAATGCTGTGTTCAACTGGAAGCGCTTTCATTTCATTACATGTTGTTGTCAACTTTTCCTTTGAAGATTTGCACTAGATCATGCGGATTTGTGGAATGTCCTGGTGAAGTATGATTTCTAGTTTTCCTTCTTTTCATTGCAAGTATGGGAGCTTGTATGTGAATCAGTGATCTAAGTCCAGTAGTTTTGGGAATCTCATTCTTTAACCCTTTTCCTTTTTTTCAATTTCATTAATTCATCACCATAACTGCAAATCATGATAAATAACAAGCAGAAACAGTGAAATATGCTGAAATCCCATAGGTAACTGAAGATCATTAGCATATTTGGTTAAATGCATGTAGTATTGAAAATATCATGCAAAGAATCATAAATAATGGTAGCAATCATGCAAATATCAGCCTGTAGGCACATTATTTGACCAAAATTTACAGTGCAGAGGTAGAATTGTTGGAGACTTATGCAGAGCAAACATCCAGAGCAGAATATTTGAAGATGATGATGATGAACAGTGCAGAAACACGTAAGGCCCCTGAATGGAAAACAGCAACACACATCAACCACTGAGTAACGTTAGTAGATTAAGACCTAATCAACGGAGACTTGGGATCATGAATTCTATGAATTCATCATATCTTTCAAGATGAGTAAAGGTTGTTGTGTAACTTTTATTCTATGTTTGCGAATGACTAACATCATGACCAACATAAATTGGCGCTAGAAGGAGGGCCAAATCCAGAAGATCACTTTCATCATCAGTACTTTCAGGTTTGATGACACTCAGAGTAAGGTAACTTCAGATCATTTGTGAATTTCATCATATTGCGTAAATATTTGCTGCGACAAGTTTGTATTTGCACATTCTATGTAAAGATTTCTAAATCTCACATAAATATTGCAAGCTTTACAGTAGATTTCTTTAAATTCACTAAATATTGGCCAAAGATGCATAAATTTGTTCAAGCTTTGAGAATTTGAGCCTTAAACACGTGAGATCTGGTGCTACCGGTCGAAATATCCCAATATCCTGTCATATTTGCAGTGTCTTCGCAAATATCGCGTAAATATTCAGTCTGATTTGCAAGTTGACCGCAAATATCACCTCGTCCGGTGGAATCCAGCCAATATTTGCAAAGTTTCATCTAATTGGCCTCCAAATCGAGAAATCCTGGCTCACAGGATAAATACCAGGTCTAGACATAGTGAAATTTTTGAAGAATTGCCTGTTAGAGGTTTTAGACCTAAGACTGTAGACGTTCACCATACTCCAGAGTCTAGTACGTCCAGAGCTTCACCAGGACCTCCTCCTGTAACTCCTGTTGGTTTGCAAATACCTTCCGGTATACCCGTGACACCTCCTGTTCAACCTCAGGGTATACCTTTAGTCCAACCTCAGCCAACTGCACCACCAGTTCAGCCCCCTCAGGTTGCAATGTCGTTCTTTGCAGCAGAATCACCATTGACCTTTACTGCATATCATGAGTTACCAAAGTATCCGAACAAGCTTTGTCCAAAATACCATCCTTATCAGGATGTGGATGATCATATCAGGACGTTTAAAGAAGCTTGCTGCAGAGCCAGAATAGAGCATCAGGATGTGGTGTGCAGATTATTCCCTTTTTCCTTAGGGGAAGAGGCTTATAATTGGTTCATCAGTCTTGGTCAATCTTCTGTCGATTCGTGGGCTGTCTTAGAGAAGGCCTTTCTTGACAGATTCAAGGTCCCTATTGACCCATCCATGAATTACCACCTGTTTGCCACAATTAAGAGATTTGAGCATGAACCTATTGCAAATTTCAATGCTAGGTTCCAGAAAATGTTGTCCAAGTTAGTTACCCCATATGTGGTGGCTGATGATGCTGCTAGGAGTATTTATTATTCAGTCCTGGATCCATTAACCACCATGTTCATCAGGAGAACACATCCTGAGATCACCACATTGACAGGAGCTTTTCAAGAAGCTATCAAGGTAAATCAGCAGTTGATACCCGCTCCTACTCCAAATATAGCATTCCCTACTTTGCCTGGCATGCAGTCACAATATCCAGCACAGTATCCTGCAGCTTATCCTTCACAATATCCTGCACAATATCCAAATGGATCAGCGATGCCCCCAGCAATCATGCCTGCACCTTTGCAAGTACCTCCATTGAGTATCATGCCTCCTCCTAATGGAAATGGCCAATTGCCACAATATCCTACACATACTCAGACACCTCAGGGTACAGATCTATCCCACAATAACCATGGATCTTCCTTTTTCCAGCCTCAGACTGAAAATGTAGTGGCCAAAGCTCAAGAGGAGAAAGAGGAAATCAAAGAAATGTCTGCTCAATTGAGAAAGCTCACCACAGAAGTAACACACTTGAGAAACCAAGGGTTTTATTCACAGTCAGGTCAGAATAGGAGTTATTCCAATGACAGACCAAATTACCCTGACAGAGGATACAACAATAACTTCAACAGTAGTGCTGCAAATAACAATAATCCTCCTAGACAGCCCAAAGTGTGGAACTCCAGGCCAAATAATGGTTCATTACCATCACCCCTAGACAATCAGCCTCCTGGTGAAGCCAAACAGACTACTAGAGTCAATCTTGCTGAAGCAGCCCTTACCAATTGGTGCAGGATTCACAACACCAATGCACATGCAGAATTAGATTGTCCACAATTTAGGATTGCTGCCAGCATCTTTCAGACTGAAGTGTCTAATACTTCTGGAAATCCACCTCAGGCAGAAGGAAATGAAATAGTTCCTTGTGGATATGACTCAGCTTTTGTGCTGGAAACCTACACTAATCAGCCTCATCAGGATTATAATCAGACCTGTGAAGAATCTGCCTTAACCTTTGAAGCAAACTATGTCTTCCCTTTTGAGGATGAAAATGAACCTACAAGAGAGCATGAGGAAGTACATGCATACCAGCAGCAATACCCTGGTAAGCACAATTATAACCTGAGGAGTAATGCCAACAGACCTGCCGGTCCATTGACATCATCTCTACCTCCAAACAACTTCAACACACCTCCTGACCCTAAGGCTAGAAATAACCCTGGGTTCCCTAAGGTGAATGCTCAATACTTGTCTCCTCAAAGCACAGTAACAAAAGTCGCAAATGCACCTCATGAGTCTGACAAGTTAGTCAGCTATTTGGCTGATGAAATGAAGAAAATCAAGATCAGCCTGTCCCTATCTGAGTTACTGAAAACTCTTGCCATCAAAGGGGCATTCATGAAGTCGCTGGATGATCCTGCTCCTAAAGAGGATAATCACCTTTTGAGTCAATCCAATAGCAGAGACCATACTGCTAAAGATAATACTGTCAAGCCCAAAGTGTCAGCCACAGTCCAAGCTACCGAAACCTCTCACATGACCTTGTACAGAGATAAAACTGAATCACCTCCGTTTCTCCTCACCATAAGAATGTTCAGTAAGAATGTGCACAACTGTTTAGTTGATTCAGGAGCCTCAACTAATGTTATGCCTTTGTCAATATGCAACGCATTAGGACTGCATCCTGCTAAATCCTTAAAGAAGGTCACTCAACTGGACAAGACAGAAGTAAGTGTCGTAGGAGAACTCACTCACATTCACATGCAGCTAGCGTCTAATCCTAGGATCCAGTATTACATTGACATTCAGGTAGTTGACATACCTGATACATACGGGATGTTGCTTAGCCGGGACTGGTCTAAAACGCTTAACGGATACATGTCCACCGACTTCAGTCACATGTGGTTGCCATGGAAAGGTATACCTAATCAGATCAGGATTGATGCTGAGCCTAGGATGAAACATATGATCACTGAATATAACAGAACAAATGAGATCATGTATGTAAACGTAGAACCTGGAGTTTATCACATTAGGCCGCAAACTGTCCAAATAGAAGAGGTCCTGATGCTTGATGTTCATCATCATCATGATGATGATTATCATGAGGATATGCCAGTTGTAGAACTTAATAATGATCCTGATAATGACAGCGAAATAGATCGCTTCAGGGATTTTCAGATGCATTTATCTACTCAGATAAAACGTTGTCAATTATTAAATATACCTGCTAATGATATTTTGATTGACGGATGGTGCAGATTGCATGGCGAAGCACACTCAGAAAAGACTTGTGAACCATGCTTAGACATGATCATGCTGGAGCAGACGTATAGTGAAGCATCATCATCATATTCCGAGGTGAGTGCTACATCTGATGATGATGATGATACTAATTTTTATTTGTCTTCTGCAGGAACAGAAGAGTCGACGGATCCTGATGAGGATCATATCCAAAAAACAGAAGAGATCCTGGTGTCTAATCAGACGAATGATGCGAGAAAGGAAAAGATCACTCCTGGTAGTGATTGCTTCATGGAACCAGATTACGAGTTGTCTGATGAGGACAAAGGCAGTGACCTGACGAAGTTCGAAGAATTTCTGGTCAAAGAAATGAAAAAAATGACACAACAGTGTAGATCTCCCCAGGAGGTTTTAATCAAAGGTTGGTGTAGGCTGCATGAGGTGCCTCACTCAGAAACCACTTGCTCACTGTGCTTACACATTTTGAAGAAGCATGCAGCTGTATGTGCTGAACATCATCCTCCTGCTAGGATGGAAGAGAAAAGAGAAAAGCCATCACGCTCATCAAATAAAGGAAAGGAGCAACAAGCAGATGCAGCACCAGAAGTTATCAGTTGTCCAGACACTGAAGTGGACAGATCTGAAGATTTTGAATTATACTTGTCTAGAAATATACAGCGTAGTCAAATATTAGGTTTGCCCATTGATGATGTCTTGATTGAAAGCTGGTGCAGATTACATGATGAAGAGCATTCAGAAAGAGATTGTTACCCTTGCTTGGTCATGTTGAAAAAGATTCTAGAAAATATAATAGCTGAGTCAGTTCCAGAAGGTAATGAAGAGGAAACATCTTTCCTGGATTCATTTTATGGTGACATTGATAGGAGTTCTCTACTTCCTAATACAAGTAAGGACCAGTCAGTATGCAGGTATGAATCTTGTGAAAATTTTAGAGAAGAAATCACTCATCAGGATAATATTTTCTATTCTGATCCTAATACTTTTGATAAAGAAGATGAAACATCTTTCTTGGAGTCATTCTATGGTAAAGAGAAGTGTAAACAGATAGTAGAGCAATTTAAATGCACTCCTGATGATGAGGTTCCTATGATGGTAACTCAGGGAGTCATAGAGAAGAAAATAAATGTTGATTTATTACCTGACTTCTTTGAATTAAATGATCAAATGCAAGAATGTTGCAGGTTAAGGGAACCAGATCCTCTAATAGATAGAAAATGTGAATTATTTAATGAACAATTCCTGAAAGAAGAAGATGTAGAAGACTTTGGAGTTGTTGTGCATAATCAGATATCACTTCAGAAATATTTTGAAAATGAAACAGGGGAGTGTCCTTATCAAGTGAAAGTTGTTTCTCCATTATAGTCAAATGATTTAGAAATGATAAATTTCTGTATATCAGGTTGTGATAATAAAGATACTTATTTAGATGCTGATGTGCAGGAAATTGAAGAAAATACTGAGAAGTTTCCTGAACTAGAGGATAAACTGAACATCCAGAATGAAGGGATAAGGCTGGATAAAGATGAAGAATTAATACATCAAAGGTCATACATCCTTCAATTTGAAGAGAGACCAGGCACTGAGCCAAGCAGTGAAAATATAATGACAAATGGAAGACCAACTACCAATGAAAAAGCATGTCCAGCAAAGCCAGAAATACACCAGGTTGTATTTCTCCTTTCCATAGTAAATAATGTTGAATACTATTTTGATTATGGAAATTCAGAAGATAAGACATGCATATGGATTAATCATGAACATGATGAGCGTCCTCAGTTGCTGATCATCAAGAGTTGTTCTGTTGAATACAGTGAATTCAGAATACCAGAATATTCTTCAGAATATAAAGATAAATTTGCTAGGTTGAGAACCATAACTAATACCCTGATGCTCCTGCACAATCAAAAGAAGTATGCAAATACAGGTGTCTTTAGGTCTCTTTCTGGTTTTTGTTTGCCTAGTAGTGGTTTGTATAGTGTTGTTTCTGTTTTGTGTTGTTTTGGTTGAGTTTTGTTTTGGTAAGTCAGGATGATGCACTTCATCACCTTAAGAAAATAGTTAAATTGTTAGGATTCAAGTGATAAGATCACGTTTAAATATAGGTTATGATTCATTCTAAGAAATATTCATGATCAGGTTTATGATGTCTTTTCATCAGGGTACTTTTTCTTGTCCAAAGTGAATCAAACACAATGAAACACCTAACAGCCTTGGGTTTGTTGAAGATACGAGTATAGGTGTTAAGTGAAAAATCTAAAGGGACTCCCTTGCTACCAATACAATCTCCAACCTAAAGCTGCAAGTGACTACACCTTGTACAAATGAGCTGACATGATGATATCAAATTTAAATTTTTAAAGGAAAATCAGAAACGAAATAAAATTAGGCCATCTAAGTAACTCTACCGGGGCTATGGACGCCTGCTGGCAGTGGAGCCCTACTTAGGGAGATTGTATAGATAACCTTGCCGGGGCTATAGACGCCTGCTGGCAGCAAGGCTCTATCCAGGTTGGCTATGAGGGATGATCTCCAACTATGTAGTTTAACACCAGTTACTTATGTTTTCAACTTGCTTTCAAGATGAGGATAATTAATCATCTGCACACACCTAATCCTTTGTTAGCTTTATCACCATAATGAAAATTTATCATTCAAAGATCATGATGATTTTACTTAGACAGAATTAGAACACTATAGATAAATGTGATCACATCACTTGAATCATTTGAATTTTGTTGTTTTCTTTGGTGGCAAGTTGTTGTGTGGTTACACAACACGCCCCATTTTGACTTGGCAAAACAGGGACCCAACTTTTGTTTTGGCTGGTGTTGTCTGTTTCTGGCGGTTGGGTAAAATAAGTCAGGTGCATCATCATCATGAAGGTCAGGATGAGGTAGGTCATCATCATGAGGTTAGTTCGTCAAAGTTCATATTTTGTTTCTATGACTTCATGGTTAGAAAGAGCTTGAAATTCCATGCAGGTTTGCCTTTTACATCACCTGAAAATTCGTCCATATGAAGGAGTTGTGCACAGTCAAAGTTTTGGTCAAACCTGATAATTGCTGTTGAACAAGATCATCATGATATTTGAAAAGCCCCCCGATAATATCCTGAGGTCGAAACATCCGGACGTCAAGTTTAAGTCGTAGTAATCTTTTCCCGTCGGGCGGTCTTTTGTGTCGCCAAAGGTCAGCATCATGATATTCCAACATCGCGAGCATCATGATATTCCAACATCGCGAGCATATTATAATATCATGCTGATGATCATCCCCTTGCTTAAGAAACCTACAATCCGCAAAATTTGCGCGCGCACGACCAAGTCCTGGTGATCATCATCATCAGGATCTTTCTGGGCAGGATCACATTTCGAAATATCCTCCTGATCTCCTTTTGCGTGATTATGATGATCACCTTATCTTTCGAAGCGGAGGGTAATATTTCATTCCTTGGTCTTGTTGACATCATCATCATGATCTTTCTCTACCCGACATTTCGCAATATCCTCCTGCCGAGAAGTATAAACTTTTGCGGATATGATGATGACGATGACATCACCATCACCTTTCTCCGTCGGCAGGATATTTTCCAAGGCGTGATCCATTTCGCCAATATGATGATGACGATGACGTCATGTTCGAAGATTAACGAAGGCCGCGGATATCCTGATGACGTCATCAGGACTTTCAGCAGGATCATATTTTAAATCACCCAGTTCGCCAATATGATGATGATGATGTTCATCATCCTGATCTTCCAAGCAGGTTAACTTGTCCGAAAAGGGGGTCATACCGCATTCGTCCACCTGATCATCTTCCTCGGAGGTGACCCGATATTCCATTTATCTCCTGCTCTTAACGAAACATGATGGTGACGTCATCCCTTTGCATTTTATTGAAGCCCGAATATCACGATGACGTCACCATGATTTTTCCTTCCCTCAGTGGCAGGATCATATTCCAAATCCTCCTGTTTGTCTTCATCATGATGATGATGATGATGTCTTTCTTCCCCGAATATGCAAAAACAAAACATCCTGATGTGCTTTTCCTCAGAGCATTCGGAGGGGAGGAGCATCATATTTCACAATATCCTGCGGCTAGATAGAAGATATAGAGTTGGTCATCATCATGATTTTCGGCGTAGGTATAACTGTGGTCGTCGGCCAAGTCCAATATTGTCAACCTGATCATATGTGGTCGCACTGATGCGAACATGATGATGATGACCCGAAACATTCAAACAGAGCATGCAAAGCCAGGTATGAGGTAATTTGTTAGGGGTAGTTATTTCCTTGTATATTTTGAAATACCTGATCATATTTGAACCCGATATACAAGAAAATGGGCAAAAACATGAAGCGATAGAAATTTGAAGGCCCGACTGCCTGATTTTTGGTCAACAAGGGTTGACCTGGTTGTTTTATGCTGTTTATGCATTTAGTGCATATTTTCCACAGGTAAAGCCTGGTTGCCTGTAGCTGCATTGGGAGGTATGTTTAATAAAATGTTTACTTCCTGTTGTTTATCCACATGATGATGAACTTAATGTTTGTCTGTTTATTTGCAGGAAGTCATGATGCTGCTGAAGCTGAACATTGAAGTCATGATGCTGCTGAAGCTGAACATTGAAGTCATGATGCTGCTGAAGCTGAGCGTTGAAATCATGATGATGCTGCTGAGGCTGAGCATTACAAAGTTGCGCATGGAGGCAACATGAGCCAGAAATGAAGAGGATATTGTCAAATATGCTGTTCGCCAGCTGGAGACCGAATCAAGTTGAAGATGCTGGAATATTCTGTGCCAGCTGTACATTTGCTAACTGGCGAAGCATGTGCTTTTCATCTGGACCGTTGTTTGTTATGAGAGGATCCTGATCCTTGGATCGTTGTAACCATTTTTTTTGGCGGTTGTTCTATATAAGAGCCAGAGCTTGTCATTTTTAAAAGAGGGGGAGATATACATTAGAATACACAGACGCATCTGGCGCAAAAGGTCAATTACTGTAGAATAAATTAGGAGATCGGATTACTGAGACTAATGAGGATAGAATTGTTGAAATGTCAAGGTTCTTTCTTCAGATCACTGTAAATGTACCTGTTCTTGAGCATACTGAATGAATATGAAGTTCCAGATTACATCCTGATTGTAAATTTTACGTAATCTTTCTGTTGATTTCTGGATATGTACTGGTGAATGCTGTGTTCAACTGGAAGCGCTTTCATTTCATTACATGTTGTTGTCAACTTTTCCTTTGAAGATTTGCACTAGATCATGCGGATTTGTGGAATGTCCTGGTGAAGTATGATTTCTAGTTTTCCTTCTTTTCATTGCAAGTATGGGAGCTTGTATGTGAATCAGTGATCTAAGTCCAGTAGTTTTGGGAATCTCATTCTTTAACCCTTTTCCTTTTTTTCAATTTCATTAATTCATCACCATAACTACAAATCATGATAAATAACAAGCAGAAACAGTGAAATATGCTGAAATCCCGTAGGTAACTGAAGATCATTAGCATATTTGGTTAAATGCATGTAGTATTGAAAATATCATGCAAAGAATCATAAATAATGGTAGCAATCATGCAAATATCAGCCTGTAGGCACATTATTTGACCAAAATTTACAGTGCAGAGGTAGAATTGTTGGAGACTTATGCAGAGCAAACATCCAGAGCAGAATATTTGAAGATGATGATGATGAACAGTGCAGAAACACGTAAGGCCCCTGAATGGAAAACAGCAACACACATCAACCACTGAGTAACGTCAGTAGATTAAGACCTAATCAACGGAGACTTGGGATCATGAATTCTATGAATTCATCGTATCTTTCAAGATGAGTAAAGGTTGTTGTGTAACTTTTATTCTATGTTTGCGAATGACTAACATCATGACCAACAGGTCACTGTGGATAGGTTGACGAAGGTAGCTCACTTCTCTCCTGTCTGTGCTTCTTACAATGCTTCTACGGTGGCCAGAGTGTTCATGGAGGATATTGTCAGACTTCATGGGATTCTTCGTAGGATTATCTCCGACAGGGATCTAGTGTTCACTTCCGCCCTTTAGACTTCCTTGTAGCATGCCTTGGGGACACAGCTGAACTTTAGTTCATCTTACCATCCTGAGACTGATGGTCAGACCGAGAGGGTTAATCAGGTCCTCGAGGATATGTTGAGGATGTATGTGATGGATCGACAAAGCCGATGGGAGGATTACCTATACCTGGTGGAGTTTGCCTATAATAATGGATATCACAGTTCTATCAGAATGTCTCCGTTTCAGGCCTTGTATGGTCGTCCTTGTAGGACCCCTTTGAGTTGGGATCGTCTAGAGGATAGAGTTCTTCTGGGTCCTGATATGCTTAGAGACATGGAGCAGCAGGTGGAGAGGATTAGAGAGCATTTGGTGGCAGCTCAGGACAGATAGAAAAAGTATGCCGATGCTCATAGGATCAATCGTCAATTTTTAGTTGGGGATCGGGTTTTCTTGCGTGTGCGATCGCGAAAGAGTCCAATCCGATATGGAAAGGGTTCTAAGCTGGCGCCATACTTTGTAGGACCTTTTGAGGTGTTGGAGAGGATCGGTCGTGTTGCTTATTGCCTTGCTTTGCCGCCTAGCCTTTCACACATCCATGATGTGTTTCATGTTTCAGTACTTAGACCTTACTTTCCGGATATTGCTCATATTCTTGATTGGATTGCTCTACAAGTAGAGGATGGGCAGCTGGCTTTGGAGCCCGTAGGCATTCTTCAGCATAAGAGACTTGCTCTCAGGAGCAGAGACGTGGAGTAGGTCAGGGTCCAGTGGGACCCTAATGATGAGACCTCTGTTACTTGGGAGGATGCTACCAGGATGAGGGAGTTATATCCTCACTTATTTGCAGGCTTCCAGGAGTAAGCCTAGTTCTAGGGGGGAGGATGTAATGCCCCTCACTTTTTGGCTTGTGTTGGATGTTATTTCTCTTATTACTTTTGTCAGTTCTGGAACAATTGATAGTTTTTATTTCATAATTTCAGTTTTGAAACAGTTGGACTAGTGTGTATTGGTTTATGTTCTCCTTAATCTCGATGGATTATGTTCGAGGGATGTATTGAGACATGTGCTATGGGTTTTGATGATACTATGTTTATTTCAGTTTTTGATGAGATGAATATGCTTAGTGATGGTTAGTAAATATCATGGTTATGTTCTGATTATAGTCTTGTGTTGGAGCGGGGACGGTGTAGTACTGCTCCCATCGAGCACCCTACTATGTCGTGATTCTCCATCTCGTTGTGTGTGATATATATGTGTATAGTTGATCATGTATAACCCAATGGTTTTCATGCAGGTTGTAGGTACCGGGCCCCGACTCCACCTGATTTAGCAGGTCTGAGCGGGCCCTACACCATGGATAAGGTGGTGGAGATAATATGAGGTCCTTACCGCTAGGTCAATGTCAGTCCTTGTCGTGATCTTGTGTACTTGTCGTCATCTTGTGTCCTAGCCATAGTCGTGTGTGGTGTCGCGACATTGTCCTTTGGTTCTGGTGGTTAGTCGTCACGGGTTGTGGAGTGTAGTTATGTGGTCATACTTGTTTATGCATCTCTTGTATCCTTATGATCTCATTGTTTTGGGCATAGTCGTATGAATTGGTATATTGTTTTTGAAAAGCCTCTTTATTGGCATGATCAGTATTGTAAGGTTTTAATGTCTATGATTCTTAAGTTGTTGAGAGGTAATTAATATATGGTTAGCTTATTATTTTATTCTGGGAATATTTTAGTTATGTTGACTATGTAGGAAGGTAATTAGTGCAGAGCCGTTTTAAAGTATATTTTTTGGGCGCATAATTTATTATTGAGTGTTGTCGGTTATTCTGGGCAGATCTGAGAATCCCTATGATAGGAAAAAAATTTCCTGAGAGAGTGGGATTGTGCAGTTGTTGGAAGTTATGGGAATTCATTAGGATTTCCTGTTTTTGGTCTCGGGGAGTTGTCTGGTAAGGGGTTTTTATGTCTGAGATTTCATTTTTTTTGGGGGGAAATTCTGGGAAGGAGATTTTGGGGGCTCGGACAGAGGAATTCTTGGCAAAGAAAGAGAAGAAGTTTTGGAGGTACAAATTACTCCGGGTATGTTTTATCTTGCATTCTTATGGGTGGAATGTTCTTGCCATGTAATCGTTAATTGTCTGGAATTTTACTTTCTAAATTATTTTCCTTTGTTATTGGTTTTGTCATTAGAAGAAATCTCTTGCCCACCTAAGCAAACAATATTAAGTCCTACCAAGAACTCCATTCTGTTGCTCTACAGTACCTTTGAGCCCTTGCAAAAACATTACTCAATTTTCTATTATCTTAGATTTTATTTCCTTTATGAAATTCTAATCTGTTCAACCCTCACTTTCATCCATCACCCTCGAAACCTGTATGATTGCAAACAAAGGAGATTCAAAAGAAATTTACTCAAGCCAATGCATGTCTTGTTTTGAGGGCATCCTTGCATAAAACATTCTATGAAAATCCTTTAGATTCAAGATTTCTTTCCCCGAGGCTTAAATTCATGTGCTGGAATGCCTCTGAAGTTTCCTTTGCTGTGAACCCATGTCGTACATATTTTGATATCGTTGTACTCCTTTTGACCACACCCTTTTGAGACCATTTTGTCTTTTGATACCTGTGCCTATGCATACTTCCTCTTCTACTTACATGCCTAACCTGACACTTGCAATATCTGCCAAATCCTCTTTTGGGACGTCAGACCTTCCTAGTCCACCAACTCATTCTTTGGCCATACATTTATCCTACCTTTCTTCTGGCATTGCTGCATAGCATAAACTACCTCATCCAGCCATCGATGGGTATAGCTATAGCGATTCTTCTTTGAAGAGATTAAACTATCAATTGTTCTCTCTAGCAGAGGTTTAGGTTCCTCTTATCTGAAAACGATGCCATGGTATTCCTGTTGTTAATACCGTAGAAAGGAATTTGAAGCATCTTTCGATACCTCATTTTGGCAGACTGGTGGATGCCTTGCCCATGCCATGTCTATCTTACCTCTAGGGCGAATCTCAGGCGCCAATCCCTTCCAAGCCTATCAAACAAACAAAAAACAATAATCCTGCTTCCCTCGCCATCGTGCCATGTCCTCTTATATCTGGTGTTGCCGTAATGGAGTCGTCCCTTTCTTCGTGCTAGTGATGGAATTGTTAGGAAATAAAATTTGTGCTTCTAATATGTTGCCGCATCATTTTTGGGCTTTTTCCTCAGTTTACTTCCGTTCGGCCTCTATATTGTAGGATGGCGCGAGTTGTAGTGTTAGAAAGTTCCTATTTTGAGGTTCAGATCGGCCAATTTTAGCTCTGTGCATATGTAGCCTGTTCCAACGATTATAGGTTGTAGTGTATCCACATAAGTTGGGTATAATTGCCAGTTAGTAGAAATAGCATGTAACACTAGTTTCGTCGTTCTATTTAGAATAATGTGATCTCTTGGGTTTAGCATTAGCGCCATGCTGTTTAGAGGAAATATGTTTTGTGGATCTAAACCAAGTCCTTCTGTGTCAATAGTAATGTTATGGAGATCAATAGTTAGGTTGTATATTAGTGCTTATGTTCATGCATTACCCCTCTTGAACCTAGAGAGTTTTTAACCGATAGCTTTAGAATTGTGGGCATAGTGTAATAAATTAATTCTTTGGTCTAGACGGAATAGTATCACATCGACATTGGGTTCACGTGAGTAGATGAATTTAGATTTCCTTTTTTAAAAAATGATAGTGTTGTGGTTAATGTTAGGATTATGTTAAAGGAAAGGCAAGTAGTATAGTTTTTTTTGAAATGTAGTAGTTTGGGAAGGATTTTCTTGTGATATAGGAGCTTAGTTTAAAATTTCATCCATGTGATCCTTCTTATTTTAGTTGTAAGAAACCGTTTTAGATAGGCATAGAGTTCATGTTGTTGTTAGAAGGTTGTCGTTTTAGCAGGTAATTTTTACTAAGTGATTTATTATGTTTGCAATGGTAGTACCCTTCCCTTCTTAATCTTTTGTGTATTTTCTTTCACTGGACATTAGAAGGATTAAGGATAGTAATAGAATAGTAGTAGTTATGTATTATGTTTGACCATCGCAATATCAGAATTTAACTAAGTTAAATAGTTAACTTTTAATTGTGGTATGATATGAGGAACCGGATGTTGTAGTAGTTATGTTAAAGTGTTGAATTATTTGTATTATGGTCGTTCTATGCGAGAGTGTGAACTTTGGTAAGAGGGTGTGTCTTTTTATCTACCTTTTTGATGTTATGATTTCCTTCTCTTTGCAAACCTTGGCGTGAAGCCAATCCTGGGTCCAAATTGGAATATTATACCCTTTTAAAATTAAGAATGTTGGATGTTAATGATTTCATTGTCGATTTTTCTATAGACCCATGATCCTTGAAAACCTAGTCCTTGCGACATGGTAAGAGTCCTGTCACGACTCCAGAGGTTTGACCTTTTTCCTCACCCTTGATACTTGGGTCTTTTGTCACTTGAATTTGTTTGAGTTGAGTAGGGAATGATGTTTGTAACATTATGGCCAAGTGAAGGGCACTTGTAATGAGATAGAACCTCCTTTTGTACCTTTATCCTTGCATGTTGTGGATTGCCTAGCTGGTCAGAGAATGCTAAGGGAGTGGCTTTTATGGTGGGGTTGGCGCATAGTGAGAGGTCGCCTGGGTAACCCCATGGAAGTTGTAAACAAGTGGAAACTTAATAATGTACCTAGGAGGGCTGGGTAGTGATACACTTAACAAGATAATTAATGTGACCTCGCCCATGCCTTGAGTGCTCTTATAGGCCAAGGGTGGGATGAGAAGGCCTGGTTTGCAAGGCCGACCTCCTCGTCTTCATGAGAGGACATGTCGGCTCTGCATGTGTCACCCTATGGGGCCAACACCTAGAGAGAGGCTGCCAGGGTAACCATAGATGGGGGTCGGCTTCTGGTGAGAGATAGCCTTTGTAACCCATGCTAGGGCCATGCGATGACACTCTCCTTATGCAGCTCTGTGATGTTTTCTTTCTTTGATGGTACCTCTGGAGTGTGGTCGTGTCCTCTTTATTGATCTGGTCTGTTGTTAGTAATTCATCTGGTTGGGTATTATCAGTTCTATGCAGTCTTTCATCGTGTTTGTCTTTGTGGAGTTTGCTTTTGGTAATTGTGTTTTGATTGTAGGTTTAGCGTAGCGGTAATCCTCTTGTTATCTCCTAGCTCGGTGGGGTGGGCCTCAGGGTTCCACATGGTTGGGAGTTAGAGCTATCCATTGGTGATCTGGAGATTCAGTTGTGTTGTGTGCAGAGATGTTTCAGTTTTAGATGGTTTCCTTTCTGCATCAGTGTTGTATATCTTCTATGAACTATTTTGTAAATCGACGAGATCGATCTTGTAATCTTGCAATCTCATAATCTTGAAATCTTGTAATCTTGAAATCTGGTACTCTTGTAACCTGGTATACTTGTAATCAAGCATAATGTTGTTGTAAAAGATATTGGGTTAGTTATCTCTACAGATTGATGATTTCCCTCTTATGGTTTTATTTAATTACCTAATGCAGTTTTGCTGCCCTAGAGTGGATAAAAGTGCACCTTTTGTTTTCAATGTGTTTCATGATATCTTTGGATATTGCATTGTACTTTAAAAAAAAAAATAGTTCTGTTTTCTGCTCTGGTTTATCTATCACTCTAGAGTTGCACAACGGGGGCATTACACAACAACTCACAAACATCAAATTCCTTGTTTTCTCTCACCATATGATTGTTGGGAATTAAGGTGTCTCAACCTTGGTAATTCTCTGCATTTGTAATGTTTGTATTTATTATTCAATTGGAAATTCCACTTTGTCATATTGTGGGATGTGGCACAGTGATGTGTCAATCCTACATGGATTATGACAACTCATTATTTTGTCCTCACATGAGGAGATAGGCATCCTACTTAGTGGCAGGAATATTTTGCCATGTGTCGGCATCTTCTATGTTGTGTAAGGAATGTTTGACCGAAACGGTTATGACGGATTCCTATGACAAATCTATGACATGTAAGAATCAAGAATAGAAGGTTGTAAGACAGGTAATGACATGTGTCATGTAGCATTTTTGAATGAGGCATATTTGGGCGCCCCAAGGTGGAATATGATGTGTTGTAAGAGAATATGCTATTTATAGCATGTGTATGATAGATTCTCTTACAGCTGTAAGTTGTAACTGCTATGACAGATTCTATGACGGTCGTAAGTGTAGTAAGAGCATCTATCATAGCCCATTTTGGAAATAGGTGACCTCCTTGGGATGGGAGCTATGGAAAAGTGTCAGACACATTCTACAATGTTGACCAAGTGTTCCTAGGCATGGGTTTTGGTCCAAGATGCCATATTGGACTCCCATTCCAAGAAAGGTCCAAAATTGTCTTATATGTTCTATTTAAACAGGTGCTTGGAGATGGAGTTTGTATCACAGGTTTACAGGTACTGTTATGCTACCGGATTGACTCTAGACACAACTGTTGAAGACCATTAAAGATTGCATTGCAAGTGTGTTGTAAACATTCTTTCAAATTTGTTAATACATTGTGCAGGTTTCTAAGTGTGAGGTTTTTTACCCGATAAGGGTTTTCCCCACCCTAAATCTTTGTCTCTCTTCTTCTATCTACTTTCTGGTTCTTGTGTTTTACTACTATATCTCATGTTAATGGTTTTAACATCACTGTAATAGTTAGTATAAAGTTGAATTTGCATAGCCCTCTCCTCAATAGATTAGTGTAGGAAGTGTTTCCGTACACCTAGCTTCCTTTCAGTTGGTATCAGATCTTGATCACCTTTGGTCCTAGTTGTTGGGTAGGGGTTTTTTGAGCTAATCTTAGGTTGAGTGGGAGTCTACGCAGAGCATTCTATATCTTATTACAGCAAGGAGATGGCAAGCACATTAGGAAGGTTTGAAGTAGAGAAGTTCAACGGTAGTAATTTTGAGCTGTGGAAGCTCAAGATGGAAGACATGTTAGTTGATCGAGACCTTTGGGAAAGTGTGAACATAACTAAACCAGCTACAATGACTCAAGATGAGTGGGATCTCAAGGATCAGAAGGCTCAGGGTCTCATAAGACTTAGTCTTGCCGATTCTGTGTTGTTAAATGTCCATGAGGAGGCTACTGCAAAACTCCTTTGGAAGAAGTTGGGGGGTGTGTATCAAGCCAAATCCCTTATCAATAAATTTTTCCTGAGAAAGAAGTTGTATTCTCTTCAAATGGAGGACGGAGGATCCGTGGCTGAGCATATGAATGCCTTTAATATGCTGGTTGCACAATTAACATCTATTGGTGTAAAGATGGAGGAGCAAGATCGGTGTATGAACCTGCTTTGTTCTCTGCCAAACTCATGGGATCATCTTGTCATGGCAATCGGAAGCACCACATCCACATTCAAAATGGAAGAGGTGGTTTCTTTGCTGTTATCTGAAGAGATGCTGAGAAAGTCTTCTGAGGCAGCCAAAGAAGCCCTTGCAGTTCATGGAAGACCTAAGGAGAAAGGGAAGAAGAAGGACAAGAAAGTTGAGAAGGGTAGATACAAATCCCGTGGGAGATCCAAATCTCCTAGAAAGTCCAAGGCTCTTTGTTGGAACTATGGCAAGACCGGGCATTTCTGAAAGGAATACAAAGAGGAGAAGAAGAAAAAGAAGAAAGCTCCTGATTCAGATTCTGACAAATCACAAGATGATGGTGATGCTTTCATCGTAACCCTGGCAACCCATGCATCTGATGATGTGTGGCTAATCAACTCTAGTGCATTATTCCACATGACCTCACATCGAGACTGGTTCACTAAGTATGAGGAGTTTAATGGTGGAAAGGTGTATCTGGGTGATGACTCTCATCTGAAGATCGTTGGTCGTGGAAGAGTCTCTATATAATTCCCTAATGGTCGAGTGAAGGGGATCTCTAGGGTTATGCACATCCCAGGCTTAGCATGGAACCTACTTTCTGTAAGTAGTTTGAATGATGTAGGTGTGCAGGTTATCTTTTCGAAAGATGAATGCAAGATGACTAGAGGATCTATGGTGCTTGCTAAGGGTACTTGGAGAGGTACTCTATTTTAGCTGGAAGCATGCATTGCACAATGCAAAAGTTCTTCTGACTCAAGGAAGAGGTCAGCAATCACTTCATCCCCGCCATCTGAACGAGCAGTGAAGAAATCTGTTATTTCTAGTCTTGATGGGTATAATCGTGCATTGGAAGTTAAACTTCCTGTAGAAAAAATAATGTTATGGCATACGAGATTTGGCTAGATTGGTGAGAAGGGTCTGCGTACCCTAAAAAATAAGAACCTCATTGAGGGGTTAGATGATTGTAATCTTGAGTTTGACTTTTGCGAATATTGCATTTATGGAAAACAAAATTGTGTTCAGTTTTACTCGAGTTCTCGTAAGTCTTTTGGTGTGTTGGACCTTATTCATTCTGATGTGTTTGGTCCTATTAATGTTCCTTCATTATCAAAATCTGTATACTTTGTATCTTTTACAGATGATTATAGTAGAAGGACATGGATTTATTTTCTCAGAAGCAAATCTGAAGTCTATAGCAAGTTTAAGGAGTTTAAAGCCTTTGCTGAAAATTAGACTGGTAAAAAGATTAAATGTTTAAGAACTAACAACGGTGGTGAGTTTTGTTCTACAAAATTTGATAAGTATTTCAAGGAACTTGGAATTGAAAGACATAAGACAACTCCATACACACCACAGCAAAATGGAGTTGTAGAGAGGGTGAACAGGACACTGATGGAGAAGGCTAGAAGTATGCTTAGTGGTGCTGGTCTAGAACAAAAGTTTTGGGCTGAAGCTGTTGCCACTGCTTGCTATCTGGTAAATAGATCTCCTACATCAGCTCTTGTTGGAAAGACACCCATGGAGGTGTGGTCTAGTAGAAAGCCTTCAGTAAGGCATCTTTGTGTTTTTGGTTGTGAGGCATATGTACATGTGCCTAGGGAGAAGCGGTCAAAGTTGGAGAACAAAGCTGTTAAGTGTATCTTCATTGGCTATAGTGTTGGTGTGAAAGGATACAATCTTTGGGACCCCGTGGCTAAAAAAGTGTTGTATAGCAGAAGTGTCATCTTTAGAGAGCTTACACCTTCTTCCACTATTTTGCAGCTACAAGAAAAAGAAAAGAAAGAGGATGTTGTTTAGTTTGCTCTCACCCCTGAGAAGACTGAATAGAAAGACAATGTTGGACCTGATGATGAGGAGAGCTCTAGAAGCTTTGAAAGCTCAGAGGAAGAAACTAAACCTCAACCTCAGCCCTTGAGGAGGTCTACATAGATAAGAAAGCAACCTGAAAGGTTTGGTTTTACGTTGCTTGATTCTAGTTGTGCTTATGATTTAATCACTAACGGTGATGAACCTAGAACTGTATTAGAGGCTTTAGATATGAATGATACAGGTTCTTGGAAGGAGGCCATGGAGGAAGAAATGGCTTCTTTGGAAAAGAATCAAACTTGGGACTTGGTTCCTTTGCCTCCTGGACGGAAACCCATTGGATGCAAATGGGTGTTCAAGAAGAAGATTGGTACAGATGGCAGTATTGAGAAGTATAAGTGTGAGGACCGCCCTTTTTTACTACTGTTGTTATGACTATTTACAGTACTGTTATTGTTACTTTCATATTTGTAGGATAGCAGTTCCTGAAATTTGTCAGACTATTTAACTTTATTATGTTTTCGGAAAAACTAATTGGGTGATGTTTGGATAAGTTACTTTTCAGAAAAATGAATTAGGGATGATGGAAAATTGTAATATGATTTTTAATTATGTTAAATTGTACTAAGGCATGAGAATGCATGTGTTATTTAAGTTGCTTCGGCTATGATGAATTTATGTGGTTACTGATCTTGTAATTGAGTGTGCAGGGACTACTAATCAAACCACAGATTTCGGAGATCATTCCACACCTTGTTAATTGTTATTCCCTGTTAAGCCGATCTGGTTCCACGAAGAACCAAGATCTCTTTGTGTTTGATGTCATGATGTAATGTGGTCTTTCGTATGGTCGAATGGGTTAGGTTACCCTCATGTAACATTATTTTATAAGTAAGTGTTGTAAAGAGATTGAATTTGAAATTCCTATTTTTATTTAAATTATGAGGCCCTTTTTCTTGTGCTTTACCTTGACCTGGGGTGTCTTGTATGTGTTAAAATTGACCCTGGGTTCTACCCCATGGGTCCAGGGGCCCATTTGGCATGGGTAACCCTTGAGTAACCTCCATCTAGTCAACTTAACCTTCCCCTGAAGTTAAGTGGCGAAAATTGGAGGTAGGAGGGGACATGATGGGTTGTACCAACACTCAACCCATCCCCTCTACTTTTCCCTAGATAAGAGATGCCATCCATTAGTGAAAGTTGCCTCTTCTTTAGTAAGATTCCCCCATGTACTATGGGGACACCCATGTGAAGAAAGGAGAAAGAGGCATGGGTCACCTGTCTTGTTCCCATTTAACTCTTTTTTTTATTTCTCCCATGAGAAAGTGGAGTCACATGAAAGGAATAAGGAGTACCCTTGGGAATGGAGAGTGACATAAGCCACCTGGACAGAATAGTGATTTTTGGGAAGGGTGAGGAGGTGACAAGTGTCACTCCCCATTTCTCAAAATTAGAAAGAAAGAGAATTTTGGGTTATTTATTTTCAAATTTTGGGATGAGAGGGAGTTAGTTGAATTTTGGGGAAAATCTTTCATTTTGGCCTTACCATAAATAGAGAAGTTAGTTTGGAAGATAGAGAGGGGAGAGGGAGTTGGTGGCTAAGGTTGGAAGTGAACTCTGAGGACTCTGCAAAAACTTCATTCCAGGAGGGCTTTGCAAGGTTGGTCTGAATTTTACCTTTGTTTTGGTAGGACTGAAATGTGTATGAAATGTGTGTGAAGTATGTGTTTAAATTTGTTTTCTGTGGGGTTCTTGTCGGGTTGTTTGACAGAGCATCTCCCACTTGGGAGAAATGCTCATCAAGTTTGGGGTAGGGGAGGAGAGATCCTCCTCGGGTGCATACCTGTTTCCATCTTTTGGGATGTTGAAAGCCTTGAGGGCATGTATCTGTGACTGTATTTTTGACTTGAGAGTCATATACAGATTTCTTACAAATTGTGATCACACTTGGTTGAGACCAAGAGAAATTGATATGAGTTCATTTATCTGTCAGGGTGACACTCTGGAGTCGAGTGTGTCCACTCTCCTGCCCCTTATGAAACTCACTGTAGTTGAGTTTCCGTATTGTGTAAAATAACCACGGGTGTATGTGTGCTTTGGGATTGTTGTTGTTTCTGTTGTGAAGTGGAGTGTTTGAGTACCCAGGTGTGAGTATGGTCTCCCTAGCTCGGGGGTGACCCTCTTGCGGGTCTACGGTAGGGAGGAGAGCTAGACGAGTGGTATTTTTCTTCTTTGTTTGTCTTTGATACGCAGGTTTTTTCTCTTGGAGCTTCTGGTTGGCTATTTATGAAGAAACAGATCATCTTCTTGTCATGAGAATTAGGCCTGGTTCATTTCATAGAGATGAAGAGAGAACACCTCTCTTGTTATTGTTGTAAATTAATGATATTCTGGGAGTGAAGAAAATCACCTCCCTGATCTTGTTATTATTGGATTTTATTGGTTGTCATAAGTTTTCAGTTGTATACTGTTTGGGAGGAGAAAGTTCATATCTGGGAAGTTGGTGTTCATGATTGAGAAGCTGTAATATGAATGTGCTTAAATTTTTAAGTTGATGTTTGCAACCTTTGTTCAATAGCAATTTTTGTGTTTCAAGTATTACTGAAAAGAATAAGTTCGTTTTTGCAATCTAATCTGAGTTGTTTACATTTGAAAGTTTGGAATTGCTTAACTAGTTGAAATGCTAATTTTCTTTTCAATATTAAAATGGAAAAGACAGTTTTAAATATTTGAGTTATTCTCCATATTAATGGATTCTGTTAATTTAGAAGGATTAGAGGAAATCTAGCATGTAAATATATAATCTGTTGCAAAGTTACGAAGTCTTAAATGTTTATGAAAATGAAAAAAAAAATTATACTTAAAATAAGGGGATAGCTAGTTACCATTTCTATCAATTAAGTGAAATTGGGATATATATATATATATATATATATATAACTAATTGTTATGACAATTTCTTTATAACAGGTTGATTTGGAGAAAATGCATAAAGTAGTGAAATTGAGAAATTTAGGAATTAGTTAAGCACATATATGAATATTTTTATATATAAATAAATTTTAAATATATATCTATATATATAGATATATATATATATATTTCATATTTTGAGTAATTATCATTTTCCAGAATAATAGAGAAATTGGAAATAAATTATTATTTCTATGAAATGGACTAATAAATATCAATATAAAAATAGATATATATATATATATATATATATATATATATAGATCTATAATTATATACTCATTGATAAATAGATATATATATATATACATAAGAATATATATATATATATATATATATAAATATATATTTTAATGTTGTGAGAAATCAACTAATAGTACATGAGAATGGCGGACCAAATGTAAGCCGCGGATAAAAAAAAAACACAGTCGAATTTATATTGGGCGGTGGGGAGTAAACCCCACCGCAGGTTTGTTATTACATTTGGAGGTGTGGAGTGGGGCGGAGCCCCACCCACACCCCACGTCGTGGGAATGTGGGTGGGGCTCCGCCCCACTCCACATCTCCCCCCCATCCCTTATGCCTCCCGCGGCCTGCGTCTTGCCCGCCGCTCTGCGGCCACCGCAGGTCTTGCCTGCCGCTCTGCGGCCACCACCGGCCCTGCTCCTCTGTCACACCGCCCATGGCCGCCGTCTGCTGTGAATCTAAAGCAATAAAAAAATGTTAGGGCTTGGGCCCTAACATATGAGTGGTGTATTTGTAATATAAATACAGTTTTTTTTTATATAGCTTTATATATATAGGCATATATATATATATACTATATATGTCTATGTATATAGCTATATATATAATGTAATAATGATTATATATCTGTATATATATATATATAGAGAGAGAGAGAGAGAGATATAGATATATAAGTTGTGGTAAACCAATTCGTCCATTACATAGACATTAAAATAAATATATTATATATATATAGGTATGTATATATATATATATATATCTATATATATATATATATATAATATACATAGGAGTAAATCTATGAACCAATTTATTGGGCCCCCGTCTAAAATCGTTATAAACTATGTCTCATGGATATAGAGAAAAAAAAACAATAACAAATATAATCTCACAGGAGATGTTATTTAGTGTTGAACACAACAACCAAAGAAGATATATTACCATGAACAGAGTTTTATAAAGTGGTGAACCACCTACATCTATTGACAACGTCATACGAGTTACAATCAGTGTATGAATCGTAATTAAGAGTAACAGTAACAACAGTAATTCTAAACAAGAGAAAATAAAATTATAATGTAAAGAGAGTTTAGGAATATTCAGTGATACTCTGGAAAGAGTTTCTCGGAAGTTTCAACTGTTAACGAACTAATAATCACCCAGAAAATGAAGAGGAAAATTACACAACTCCTTACTCAAAAGAACACTGGAAATAAACTTAAGAAGCCACCACTGACAATCCTTGTGGCCATATTAATCTCAACTGTAGCAAACGATCTCATATGTAAACCTGTAAGAGGTTCCGAAGAAGGAAAAACTAACATTGGGAAAACACAGAGGAGAAAATGCGCGACATTTCTTACACGGGATAAGAGAACTAAGTTGACGGACCCTTCTGTCAATTGTGCTTAGGAACAAGTTGACTAAGTATTTACGAAGAGGAGGAACCTAGATCGGGGAAGATTAGGAGACCGAGTCCAGCGAAATAGTAAACCAGCCTTTGTGACCTAGATCATCCTGAAATTAGGTTCAATATCAACAATAGCTGCAGTAATAACCCTGATTGACGTAAATCATGAAGAAAGGTCAGGATGCACATAAAGAAAGCATAGAAAATGAAAGAGAGAGAGAGACCAAAATATAAACACTCTAAATGAACAAAGAAATAGTTAAGGTAAGGGCGATAAAGATATAATCAGAATTAAGAACTTGTGAAAAGGGAATAGAGGGCAACCAAACCGCCTTGTTGAAAATGCTAAGTCATAGGAGGGGTATGTTTCAGGAAACAAGAGAGGAGACAGACAACCGTGCCTGGCTGAAAAATGACTAAATAGGGAGATCACTAGCCGGTTTAGTCGGAACAAGGCGTCGTGGGGAGTGGTTCTTCTATCAGCGAACCACGTGCGTAAATGAGTGCAGCGTAATTCCCACTAACGCCGTAAGGCATTCTGCTACCGAACATTGCCGAGGGTTCGATTTAAGAACTTTGGTAATCTCACTCTTGCAATGACGTTAGCAGCGTTGTATAGACCCTCTTGTTGATCTATATGCTTCTGGTTGCACGCCATTGTACTTGTATTCCGCCGAAGAGTATAGTGTTTCGCCATGAGAGAACACCGTTGAGCATGTGTACTATGCTTCTGGTTGCACGCCATTGTACTTGTATTCCGCCGAAGAGTATAGTGTTTCGCCATGAGAGAACACCGTTGAGCATGCGTACGCATGCGAAAGGGGTTTTTAGGACAGTGTGAGAAAAGTTTTTCATATCTCGTGTCATAACCACATGACAGATGTGGCTATGACACGTGCGATGTGTGTTGTGACCACAAGGAAAATGTGGGCATGACATTTGGTATCAGAGCCCAGTTTGTAAACACTGGGCGTATTTGGGCACGTTATTATTCCGCAACTTTGGCTAATTAGTTTCTACCTTGTTTTTTAGGATGCCTCCCCGACGTGTTCGATGAACGCGATCACGCCACACAGCGTCAGTCGAGGTGCACAGCGATTCCTCAGCCGAGGGACTGGCACCCGCAGATTCAGCAGCACCACCTGCACCACCTGTACCACAAGCACCACTAGTACCACAGGCGACACCAATATCGGATATAGGTCCACAGATCTTACAGGCACTACAGACTATGTTAGACAGGTTACCACCAGTGATTCCTAAGCCACGTATAGAGCCTCGTGTTGATCCGCGAGAGGAGCCACGTGCCGAGTCACGTATTGAGCCACGTATGGAGCCCCGCATTGATCCACTAGAGGTGATACGTGTGGAGCCCTTCGTTGAGATTCCTGACACAACAGTAGAGGAGGTAGGGTCGGCCTCCCGAGCACGGAGCAGGAGTCCTCCGAGACTTTTGAGACAAGAACAGGTTTAGCAGGGAGTATATGAGGATGGTGTGGAAGAGCCACTAGGGAGACTTAGAGACAGAGGGGACCCTATCAGAGATCTACTGAGGCTCAACCCACCCACCTTTGCAGGAGCTACAGAGGGAGCTGTGGCCGAGGCTTGGCTAATTAGCTTAGACAGGTGTTTCGCATTGCGACCGTATGAGAGAAACACGAAAGCACGAGTGGCAGTTCATCTTCTTAGGGATGCAGCAGCCACCTGGTGGCGCACAGAGGAGAGCAAGCGCCGACTCTCCGTGGATACACTCACATGGGACACCTTCATTGAGCGCTTCAATGCGCGGTATTTGTCCGAACATTATAGACAGCGCAGAATCGATGAGTTTCATGATCTACAGCAGAGGGGACTCACCGTTACTCAGTATGAGAGCCGATTTATAGAGCTTTCTCGTTATGCGAAATACCTCCATGACGAGAAAATCTTAATACACAGATTCATCAGGGGGCTAAATCACGGGATAGCAGGACCAGTTCGTATGGCAAATCCCCAAACCATGAGCGAGGCTGTTGAAAAGGCCCTTATATCAGAGGAAATTCAGGGACGAGGACAGAATTCACGCCCACAGTACCAGGAACGAAATCCCCAACAACAGCAAAATTTTTGAAGGCCTCAAAACACAACACAGAGAGGAGGATATAATGCTTCATCATTACCTCCTAGGCCTCCACAGCAACAGCAACATCAGCAAAAATCTAAATTTCAACAGAGGGGACAGGGAGGACAGAACCGTGGATGGCAGCAGCAGGGACCACGCAGGGATCAGAGACAGCAGGGTTCATCGGCAGGACCCGCAAGGTCCCAGCAGTCTTACAGAGGCTCACAGGGATCCACCGGATGGACCGGGCAACAACAGTCGGGCAGAACACAGTCAGGACAGTTACAGGTTAGAGGACCATGTTATGTATGTGGTGGGGCAGGGCATCTGGCTAGAGAGTGTCCGCAGGGATTTACTGCAGGGGGTCAGCCCCGATCAGGAGGGTCTGAGCAGACCGTAGGTGACGTGGGCAGATCTCACCACATGTTTGCAGCGATTGATAACCGCCAGGCCGATTTCCAGGCTTCTATCATCGAGGCAGCAGGTACGATTAGAGACTTTCCCATCTCGATCCTTTTTGACTCAGGAGCTACTGACTCCTTTTTGTCTACATCGTTAGTGGAGCGTTGCAGGCTGGTGGCTTCTAGGCAAGACATTAGGTGGGAAGTTGAGTTGGCCTCAGGGGCCAGGATGTCAGTAGATACGTTGGTTAAAGACTGTGAGATCACATTGGGACCCTTCACCACAACATGCAACCTTAGGATTATGCCATTAGGGTCTTACGGAGTAGTTCTGGGTATGGATTGGCTTGCGGCACATAGAGCCAAGCTTGATTGTCGCCAGAGAACGATTAGCTGTTTAGACGATCATGGTTCGTCGGTTGAGATAGTGGGCATTCAAAAGCCCACGGCGGTTCGTATGATATCCGCACAACAGCTTAAGCGCTGTATGCGGAGGGGATGTCAGATGTTTGCCATCACAGTCAGTGATAGAGCAGAGGATGAACCTGAGGCTACTTTAGATGATCACCCTATCCTTAGAGAGTTTGCCGATGTGTTCCCGCCAGAATTACCTGGTATGCCTCCACGTAGAGAAGTGGACTTTCACATTGACTTAGTGCCAGGTGCAGAGCCGATATCCCGCGCACCCTATAGAATGACGACCCATGAACTCACAGAACTTAAGCTGCAGTTGGAAGAATTACTTGAGAAGGGACACATCCGACCTAGCGTTTCACCATGGGGCGCACCAGTGATCTTCGTGAAGAAGAAGGATGGGTCTCTTCGTCTATGCATGGACTACAGGCAATTGAACAAGGTGACGGTGAAGAATCGATATCCTCTACCTAGGATTGACGACCTTTTTGATCAGATGCAGGGAGCCAGAGTGTTCTCGAAAATTGATCTAAAATCTGGGTATCATCAATTGCGCATCACGGAGTCAGATATTCATAAAACTGCTTTTCAAACCAGATATGGCCATTATGAATTCACAGTGGTACCTTTTGGGTTGACGAACGCTCCTCCAGTATTCATGAGTCTCATGAACGGGGTGTTCCGTACATACCTAGACCGGTTCGTGATCATATTCCTAGATGACATTCTGATTTATTCACGGACTGAGGAGGAGCATGTAGAGCACTTGCGTCAAGTTTTGCAGAAATTACAAGGGCAGCAACTTTATGGCAACTTGGCGAAGTGTGCCTTCTTCAGGACAGAGGTGCAGTATTTGGGACACATTTTATCAGGCGATGGCATCTCCGTAGATCCATCTAAAATTAGAGCAATCCAGGAGTGGCCGGCACCCACAAACGTGACAGAGGTCAGAAGCTTTATGGGGTTAGCCGGGTATTATCGTCGGTTTGTCGAAGGTTTCTCCAGGATAGCACATCCCATTACTTCCCTTCAGCGAAAAGGGAAGGGTTTCACTTGGACCGAGCAGTGTGAAAAGGCTTTTGGAGACCTCAAAGAGCGTCTTACGAGCGCTCCTATTTTAGCAGTACCAGATCCTTCAGAAGAGTTTGTAGTTTGCACGGATGCATCATTAGAAGGTTTGGGAGCCGTGCTTATGTAGGATGGTCGAGCGATCGCATACGAATCACGGAAACTAAAGACACATGAGTTAAACTATCCTACGCACGACTTAGAGCTTGCAGCTGTTGTTCATGCCTTGGTTCGCTGGAGACATTTTCTCTTAGGGCGACACTTTGAACTCCATTCAGACCATCATAGTTTGCAGTATATTTTTACACAGCCTAATTTGAACGCCCGCCAACGGCGTTGGATGGAATTCCTATGCGAATATGACTTCGATGTCCATTATATAAAAGGGAAGGAGAACGTGGTCGCTGATGCTTTGAGTCGAAGACGCCACGAGATCCAGACCCTGACCTTGATGATGGACTTGAAGGATCGCATCTTACAGCATCTGCCAGAGGACGAATGGTTTCTTGAAGTGCAGCAGGCAGTACTAAATCAGAAGGCCCTTGAGGGCAAATTTACAGGATATACCCTTGATTCTGATGGTATGCTTCGACATCGGCAACGCATCTATGTACCCCATGTGGGTAATCTTCGTACAGTAATCCTATCAGAGGCTCATAGAGCACCCTACGCAGCACACCCAAGAGTGAAGAAGATGCATGCTGACTTACGACAGCTTTATCATTGGGCCGGGATGAGGCGTGACATTGCCAAATTTGTTGCTCGTTGCCTGGAATGTCAGAGGGTCAAGGCCGAACATCAGCATCCAGCGGGACTGTTGTACCCTCACGAAATACCTAAATGGAAATGGGATACCATTTCTATGGATTTTATCGTTGGTCTACCTATGTCATCACGTCGCCATGATGCTATTATGGTGACAGTTGACAAGCTGACCAAAGTGGCGCATTTTTCACCAATATGTACAACATACAATGCACCATCAGTGGCAAAGGTGTTTCTTGATCAGATTGTTAGACTTCATGGAGTACCTCGCCGCATTATATCTGACAGAGACTCTGTATTCACTTCATCGTTCTGGAAAGCCTTACATCAGGCGTTGGGCACACAGCTCAACTTCAGTTCTGCATATCATCCGGAAACCGACGGACAAACAGAGAGAGTTAACCAGGTGTTAGAAGACATGCTTCGCATGTATGTGATGGACCACCAGTCTAGATGGGAGGAGTACCTGTATCTAGTTGAGTTCGCCTACAATAATGGGCATCATAGCTCGTTGGGTATGCCTCCTTTCCAGGCATTATATGGCAGACCATGCAGAACACCTTTGAGTTGGGATCGTATAGAGGACATAACAGTCATCGGACCAGAGATAGTCCAGAATATGGAACTGCAAGTTAAACAGATAAGACAGAGGCTTCTGGAAGCACAGGACAGGCAGAAAAAGTATGCCGATGCTAAGAGGACAGACCGAAGCTTCTCTGTGGGGGAAAGAGTATTTTTGAGAGTGCGGCCGCACAAAAGTCCAATCCGTTACGGAAAAGGCTCTAAACTCGCACCTCGATTTGTAGGACCTTTCGAAATCTTGGAGCGGATAGGACCAGTAGCCTATCGTCTAGCCTTGCCACCTAGCCTGTCACGTATCCACGATGTATTTCATGTATCAGTTTTACGTCAATATATTCCTGACTTATCTCATGTGTTGGATTGGAGTGCTCTTCAGGTAGAGGCAGACGGACAACTGGCGTTGGAGCCAATTCGCATATTGGCTCGTCGGACGCTGGCCCTTCGAGGTCGAGAGCTGGACCAGGTTAGAGTCCAATGGGACTTATACGACGAAGTCACTGCAACATGGGAAGATGCAGAGAGATTGAAGACCCTGTATCCTCACCTTTTTGACGACTTCCAGGAGGAAGTACCGTCTTAGGGGGAGAGGATGTGAGGACCGCCCTTTTTTTACTACTGTTGTTATGACTATTTACAGTACTGTTATTGTTACTTTCATATTTGTAGGATAGCAGTTCCTGAAATTTGTCAGACTATTTAACTTTATTATGTTTTCGGAAAAACTAATTGGGTGATGTTTGGATAAGTTACTTTTCAGAAAAATGAATTAGGGATGATGGAAAATTGTAATATGATTTTTAATTATGTTAAATTGTACTAAGGCATGAGAATGCATGTGTTATTTAAGTTGCTTCGGCTATGATGAATTTATGTGGTTACTGATCTTGTAATTGAGTGTGCAGGGACTACTAATCAAACCACAGATTTCGGAGATCATTCCACACCTTGTTAATTGTTATTCCCTGTTAAGCCGATCTGGTTCCACGAAGAACCAAGATCTCTTTGTGTTTGATGTCATGATGTAATGTGGTCTTTCGTATGGTCGAATGGGTTAGGTTACCCTCATGTAACATTATTTTATAAGTAAGTGTTGTAAAGAGATTGAATTTGAAATTCCTATTTTTATTTAAATTATGAGGCCCTTTTTCTTGTGCTTTACCTTGACCTGGGGTGTCTTGTATGTGTTAAAATTGACCCTGGGTTCTACCCCATGGGTCCAGGGGCCCATTTGGCATGGGTAACCCTTGAGTAACCTCCATCTAGTCAACTTAACCTTCCCCTGAAGTTAAGTGGCGAAAATTGGAGGTAGGAGGGGACATGATGGGTTGTACCAACACTCAACCCATCCCCTCTACTTTTCCCTAGATAAGAGATGCCATCCATTAGTGAAAGTTGCCTCTTCTTTAGTAAGATTCCCCCATGTACTATGGGGACACCCATGTGAAGAAAGGAGAAAGAGGCATGGGTCACCTGTCTTGTTCCCATTTAACTCTTTTTTTTATTTCTCCCATGAGAAAGTGGAGTCACATGAAAGGAATAAGGAGTACCCTTGGGAATGGAGAGTGACATAAGCCACCTGGACAGAATAGTGATTTTTGGGAAGGGTGAGGAGGTGACAAGTGTCACTCCCCATTTCTCAAAATTAGAAAGAAAGAGAATTTTGGGTTATTTATTTTCAAATTTTGGGATGAGAGGGAGTTAGTTGAATTTTGGGGAAAATCTTTCATTTTGGCCTTACCATAAATAGAGAAGTTAGTTTGGAAGATAGAGAGGGGAGAGGGAGTTGGTGGCTAAGGTTGGAAGTGAACTCTGAGGACTCTGCAAAAACTTCATTCCAGGAGGGCTTTGCAAGGTTGGTCTGAATTTTACCTTTGTTTTGGTAGGACTGAAATGTGTATGAAATGTGTGTGAAGTATGTGTTTAAATTTGTTTTCTGTGGGGTTCTTGTCGGGTTGTTTGACAGAGCATCTCCCACTTGGGAGAAATGCTCATCAAGTTTGGGGTAGGGGAGGAGAGATCCTCCTCGGGTGCATACCTGTTTCCATCTTTTGGGATGTTGAAAGCCTTGAGGGCATGTATCTGTGACTGTATTTTTGACTTGAGAGTCATATACAGATTTCTTACAAATTGTGATCACACTTGGTTGAGACCAAGAGAAATTGATATGAGTTCATTTATCTGTCAGGGTGACACTCTGGAGTCGAGTGTGTCCACTCTCCTGCCCCTTATGAAACTCACTGTAGTTGAGTTTCCGTATTGTGTAAAATAACCACGGGTGTATGTGTGCTTTGGGATTGTTGTTGTTTCTGTTGTGAAGTGGAGTGTTTGAGTACCCAGGTGTGAGTATGGTCTCCCTAGCTCGGGGGTGACCCTCTTGCGGGTCTACGGTAGGGAGGAGAGCTAGACGAGTGGTATTTTTCTTCTTTGTTTGTCTTTGATACGCAGGTTTTTTCTCTTGGAGCTTCTGGTTGGCTATTTATGAAGAAACAGATCATCTTCTTGTCATGAGAATTAGGCCTGGTTCATTTCATAGAGATGAAGAGAGAACACCTCTCTTGTTATTGTTGTAAATTAATGATATTCTGGGAGTGAAGAAAATCACCTCCCTGATCTTGTTATTATTGGATTTTATTGGTTGTCATAAGTTTTCAGTTGTATACTGTTTGGGAGGAGAAAGTTCATATCTGGGAAGTTGGTGTTCATGATTGAGAAGCTGTAATATGAATGTGCTTAAATTTTTAAGTTGATGTTTGCAACCTTTGTTCAATAGCAATTTTTGTGTTTCAAGTATTACTGAAAAGAATAAGTTCGTTTTTGCAATCTAATCTGAGTTGTTTACATTTGAAAGTTTGGAATTGCTTAACTAGTTGAAATGCTAATTTTCTTTTCAATATTAAAATGGAAAAGACAGTTTTAAATATTTGAGTTATTCTCCATATTAATGGATTCTGTTAATTTAGAAGGATTAGAGGAAATCTAGCATGTAAATATATAATCTGTTGCAAAGTTACGAAGTCTTAAATGTTTATGAAAATGAAAAAAAAAATTATACTTAAAATAAGGGGATAGCTAGTTACCATTTCTATCAATTAAGTGAAATTGGGATATATATATATATATATATATATATATATATATATATATATATATATATATATATATATATATATATAACTAATTGTTATGACAATTTCTTTATAACAGGTTGATTTGGAGAAAATGCATAAAGTAGTGAAATTGAGAAATTTAGGAATTAGTTAAGCACATATATGAATATTTTTATATATAAATAAATTTTAAATATATATCTATATATATAGATATATATATATATATATTTCATATTTTGAGTAATTATCATTTTCCAGAATAATAGAGAAATTGGAAATAAATTATTATTTCTATGAAATGGACTAATAAATATCAATATAAAAATAGATATATATATATATATATATATATATATAGATCTATAATTATATACTCATTGATAAATAGATATATATATATATATACATAAGAATATATATATATATATATATATATATATATATATATATATATAAATATATATTTTAATGTTGTGAGAAATCAACTAATAGTACATGAGAATGGCGGACCAAATGTAAGCCGCGGATAAAAAAAAAACACAGTCAAATTTATATTGGGCGGTGGGGAGTAAACCCCACCGCAGGTTTGTTATTACATTTGGAGGTGTGGAGTGGGGCGGAGCCCCACCCACACCCCACGTCGTGGGAATGTGGGTGGGGCTCCGCCCCACTCCACATCTCCCCCCCATCCCTTATGCCTCCCGCGGCCTGCGTCTTGCCCGCCGCTCTGCGGCCACCGCAGGTCTTGCCCGCCGCTCTGCGGCCACCACCGGCCCTGCTCCTCTGTCACACCGCCCATGGCCGCCGTCTGCTGTGAATCTAAAGCAATAAAAAAATGTTAGGGCTTGGGCCCTAACATATGAGTGGTGTATTTGTAATATAAATACAGTTTTTTTTTATATAGCTTTATATATATAGGCATATATATATATACTATATATGTCTATGTATATAGCTATATATATAATGTAATAATGATTATATATCTGTATATATATATATAGAGAGAGAGAGAGAGAGAGATATAGATATATAAGTTGTGGTAAACCAATTCGTCCATTACATAGACATTAAAATAAATATATTATATATATATAGGTATGTATATATATATATATATATATATATCTATATATATATATATAATATACATAGGAGTAAATCTATGAACCAATTTATTGGGCCCCCGTCTAAAATCGTTATAAACTATGTCTCATGGATATAGAGAAAAAAAAACAATAACAAATATAATCTCACAGGAGATGTTATTTAGTGTTGAACACAACAACCAAAGAAGATATATTACCATGAACAGAGTTTTATAAAGTGGTGAACCACCTACATCTATTGACAACGTCATACGAGTTACAATCAGTGTATGAATCGTAATTAAGAGTAACAGTAACAACAGTAATTCTAAACAAGAGAAAATAAAATTATAATGTAAAGAGAGTTTAGGAATATTCAGTGATACTCTGGAAAGAGTTTCTCAGAAGTTTCAACTGTTAACGAACTAATAATCACCCAGAAAATGAAGAGGAAAATTACACAACTCCTTACTCAAAAGAACACTGGAAATAAACTTAAGAAGCCACCACTGACAATCCTTGTGACCATATTAATCTCAACTGTAGCAAACGATCTCATATGTAAACCTGTAAGAGGTTCCGAAGAAGGAAAAACTAACATTGGGAAAACACAGAGGAGAAAATGCGCGACATTTCTTACACGGGATAAGAGAACTAAGTTGACGGACCCTTCTGTCAATTGTGCTTAGGAACAAGTTGACTAAGTATTTACGAAGAGGAGGAACCTAGATCGGGGAAGATTAGGAGACCGAGTCCAGCGAAATAGTAAACCAGCCTTTGTGACCTAGATCATCCTGAAATTAGGTTCAATATCAACAATAGCTGCAGTAATAACCCTGATTGACGTAAATCATGAAGAAAGGTCAGGATGCACATAAAGAAAGCATAGAAAATGAAAGAGAGAGAGAGACCAAAATATAAACACTCTAAATGAACAAAGAAATAGTTAAGGTAAGGGCGATAAAGATATAATCAGAATTAAGAACTTGTGAAAAGGGAAGAGAGGGCAACCAAACCGCCTTGTTGAAAATGCTAAGTCATAGGAGGGGTATGTTTCAGGAAACAAGAGAGGAGACAGACAACCGTGCCTGGCTGAAAAATCACTAAATAGGGAGATCACTAGCCGGTTTAGTCAGAACAAGGCGTCGTGGGGAGTGGTTCTTCTATCAGCGAACCACGTGCGTAAATGAGTGCAGCGTAATTCCCACTAACGCCGTAAGGCATTCTGCTACCGAACATTGCCGAGGGTTCGATTTAAGAACTTTGGTAATCTCACTCTTGCAATGACGTTAGCAGCGTTGTATAGACCCTCTTGTTGATCTATATGCTTCTGGTTGCACGCCATTGTACTTGTATTCCGCTGAAGAGTATAGTGTTTCGCCATGAGAGAACACCGTTGAGCATGCGTACGCATGCGAAAGGGGTTTTTAGGACAGTGTGAGAAAAGTTTTTCATATCTCGTGTCATAACCACATGACAGATGTGGCTATGACACGTGCAATGTGTGTTGTGACCACAAGGAAAATGTGGGCATGACATTTGGTAGCAGAGCCCAGTTTGTAAACACTGGGCGTATTTGGGCACGTTATTATTCCGCAACTTTGGCTAATTAGTTTCTACCTTGTTTTTTAGGATGCCTCCCCGACGTGTTCGACGAACGCGATCACGCCACACAGCGTCAGTCGAGGTGCACAGCGATTCCTCAGCCGAGGGACTGGCACCCGCAGATTCAGCAGCACCACCTGCACCACCTGTACCACAAGCACCACTAGTACCACAGGCGACACCAATATCGGATATAGGTCCACAGATCTTACAGGCACTACAGACTATGTTAGACAGGTTACCACCAGTGATTCCTGAGCCACGTATAGAGCCTCGTGTTGATCCACGAGAGGAGCCACGTGCCGAGTCACGTATTGAGCCACGTATGGAGCCCCGCGTTGATCCACTAGAGGTGATACGTGTGGAGCCCTTCGTTGAGATTCCTGACACAACAGTAGAGGAGGTAGGGTCGGCCTCCCGAGCACGGAGCAGGAGTCCTCCGAGACTTTTGAGACAAGAACAGGTTCAGCAGGGAGTATATGAGGATGGTGTGGAAGAGCCACTAGGGAGACTTAGAGACAGAGGGGACCCTATCAGAGATCTACTGAGGCTCAACCCACCCACCTTTGCAGGAGCTACAGAGGGAGCTGTGGCCGAGGCTTGGCTAATTAGCTTAGACAGGTGTTTCGCATTGCGACCGTATGAGAGCAACACGAAAGCACGAGTGGCAGTTCATCTTCTTAGGGATGCAGCAGCCACCTGGTGGCGCACAGAGGAGTGCAAGCGCCGACTCTCCGTGGATACACTCACATGGGACACCTTCATTGAGCGCTTCAATGCGCGGTATTTGTCCGAACATTATAGACAGCGCAGAATCGATGAGTTTCATGATCTACAGCAGAGGGGACTCACCGTTACTCAGTATGAGAGCCGATTTATAGAGCTTTCTCGTTACGCGGAATACCTCCATGACGAGAAAATCTTAATACACAAATTCATCAGGGGGCTAAATCACGGGATAGCAGGACCAGTTCGTATGGCAAATCCCCAAACCATGAGCGAGGCTGTTGAAAAGGCCCTTATATCAGAGGAAATTCAGGGACGAGGACAGAATTCATGCCCACAGTACCAGGAACGAAATCCCCAACAACAGCAAAATTTCCGAAGGCCTCAAAACACAACACAGAGAGGAGGATATAATGCTTCATCATTACCTCCTAGGCCTCCACAGCAACAGCAACATCAGCAAAAATCCAAATTTCAACAGAGGGGACAGGGAGGACAGAACCGTGGATGGCAGTAGCAGGGACCACGCAGGGATCAGAGACAGCAGGGTTCATCGGCAGGACCCGCAAGGTCCCAGCAGTCTTACAGAAGCTCACAGGGATCCACCGGACGGACCGGGCAACAACAGTCGGGCAGAACACAGTCAGGACAGTTACAGGTTAGAGGACCATGTTATGTATGTGGTGGGGCAGGGCATCTGGCTAGAGAGTGTCCGCAGGGATTTACTGCAGGGGGTCAGCCCCGATCAGGAGGGTCTGAGCAGACCGTAGGTGACGTGGGCAGATCTCACCACATGTTTGCAGCGATTGATAACCGCCAGGCCGATTTCCAGGCTTCTGTCATCGAGGCAGCAGGTACGATTAGAGACTTTCCCATCTTGATCCTTTTTGACTCAGGAGCTACTGACTCCTTTTTGTCTACATCGTTAGTGGAGCGTTGCAGGCTGGTGGCTTCTAGGCAAGACATTAGGTGGGAAGTTGAGTTGGCCTCAGGGGCCAGGATGTCAGTAGATACCTTGGTTAAAGACTGTGAGATCACATTGGGACCCTTCACCACAACATGCGACCTTAGGATTATGCCATTAGGGTCTTACGGAGTAGTTCTGGGTATGGATTGGCTTGCGGCACATAGAGCCAAGCTTGATTGTCGCCAGAGAACGATTAGCTGTTTAGACGATCATGGTTCGTCGGTTGAGATAGTGGGCATTCAAAAGCCCATGGTGGTTCGTATGATATCCGCACAACAGCTTAAGCGCTGTATGCGGAGGGGATGTCAGATGTTTGCCATCACAGTCAGTGATAGAGCAGAGGATGAACCTGAGGCTACTTTAGATGATCACCCTATCCTTAGAGAGTTTGCCGATGTGTTCCCGCCAGAATTACCTGGTATGCCTCCACGTAGAGAAGTGGACTTTCACATTGACTTAGTGCCAGGTGCAGAGCCGATATCCCGCGCACCCTATAGAATGACGACCCATGAACTCATAGAACTTAAGCTGCAGTTGGAAGAATTACTTGAGAAGGGACACATCCGACCTAGCGTTTCACCATGGGGCGCACCAGTGATCTTCGTGAAGAAGAAGGATGGGTCTCTTCGTCTATGCATGGACTACAGGCAATTGAACAAGGTGACGGTGAAGAATCGATATCCTCTACCTAGGATTGACGACCTTTTTGATCAGATGCAGGGAGCCAGAGTGTTCTCGAAAATCGATCTAAAATCTGGGTATCATCAATTGCGCATCACGGAGTCAGATATTCATAAAACTGCTTTTCGAACCAGATATGGCCATTATGAATTCACAGTGGTACCTTTCGGGTTGACGAACGCTCCTGCAGTATTCATGCGTCTCATGAACGGGGTGTTCCGTACATACCTAGACCGGTTCGTGATCATATTCCTAGATGACATTCTGATTTATTCACGGACTGAGGAGGAGCATGTAGAGCACTTGCGTCAAGTTTTGCAGAAATTACGAGGGCAGCAACTTTATGGCAACTTGGCGAAGTGTGCCTTCTTCAGGACAGAGGTGCAGTATTTGGGACACATTTTATCAGGCGATGGCATCTCCGTAGATCCATCTAAAATTAGAGCAATCCAGGAGTGGCCGGCACCCACAAACGTGACAGAGGTCAGAAGGTTTATGGGGTTAGCCGGGTATTATCGTCGGTTTGTCGAAGGTTTCTCCAGGATAGCACATCTCATTACTTCCCTTCAGCGAAAAGGGAAGGGTTTCACTTGGACCGAGCAGTGTGAAAAGGCTTTTGGAGACCTCAAAGAGCGTCTTACGAGCGCTCCTATTTTAGCAGTACCAGATCCTTCAGAAGAGTTTGTAGTTTGCACGGATGCATCATTAGAAGGTTTGGGAGCCGTGCTTATGTAGGATGGTCGAGCGATCGCATACGAATCACGGAAACTAAAGACACATGAGTTAAACTATCCTACGCACGACTTAGAGCTTGCAGCTGTTGTTCATGCCTTGGTTCGCTGGAGACATTTTCTCTTAGGGCGACGCTTTGAACTCCATTCAGACCATCATAGTTTGCAGTATATTTTTACACAGCCTAATTTGAACGCCCGCCAATGGCGTTGGATGGAATTCCTATGCGAATATGACTTCGATGTCCATTATATAAAAGGGAAGGAGAACGTGGTCGCTGATGCTTTGAGTCGAAGACGCCACGAGATCCAGACCCTGACCTTGATGATGGACTTGAAGGATCGCATCTTACAGCATCTGCCGGAGGACGAATGGTTTCTTGAAGTGCAGCAGGCAGTACTAAATCAGAAGGCCCTTGAGGGCAAATTTACAGGATATACCCTTGATTCTGATGGTATGCTTCGACATCGGCAACGCATCTATGTACCCCATGTGGGTAATCTTCATACAGTAATCCTATCAGAGGCTCATAGAGCACCCTACGCAGCACACCCAAGAGTGAAGAAGATGCATGCTGACTTACGACAGCTTTATCATTGGGCCGGGATGAGGCGTGACATTGCCGAATTTGTTGCTCGTTGCCTGGAATGTCAGAGGGTCAAGGCCGAACATCAGCATCCAGCGGGACTGTTGTACCCTCACGAAATACCTGAATGGAAATGGGATACCATTTCTATGGATTTTATCGTTGGTCTACCTATGTCATCACGTCGCCATGATGCTATTATGGTGACAGTTGACAAGCTGACCAAAGTGGCGCATTTTTCACCAATATGTACAACATACAATGCACCATCAGTGGCAAAGGTGTTTCTTGATCAGATTGTTAGACTTCATGGAGTACCTCGCCGCATTATATCTGACAGAGACTCTGTATTCACTTCATCGTTCTGGAAAGCCTTACATCAGGCGTTGGGCACACAGCTCAACTTCAGTTCTGCATATCATCCGGAAACCGATGGACAAACAGAGAGAGTTAACCAGGTGTTAGAAGACATGCTTCGCATGTATGTGATGGACCACCAGTCTAGATGGGAGGAGTACCTGTATCTAGTTGAGTTCGCCTACAATAATGGGCATCATAGCTCGTTGGGTATGCCTCCTTTCCAGGCATTATATGGCAGACCATGCAGAACACCTTTGAGTTGGGATCGTATAGAGGACATAACAGTCATCGGACCAGAGATAGTCCAGAATATGGAACTGCAAGTTAAACAGATAAGACAGAGGCTTCTGGAAGCACAGGACAGGCAGAAAAAGTATGCCGATGCTAAGAGGATAGACTGAAGCTTCTCTGTGGGGGAAAGAGTATTTTTGAGAGTGCGGCCGCACAAAAGTCCAATCCGTTACGGAAAAGGCTCTAAACTCGCACCTCGATTTGTAGGACCTTTCGAAATCTTGGAGCGGATAGGACCAGTAGCCTATCGTCTAGCCTTGCCACCTAGCCTGTCACGTATCCACGATGTATTTCATGTATCAGTTTTACGTCAATATATTCCTGACTTATCTCATGTGTTGGATTGGAGTGCTCTTCAGGTAGAGGCAGACGGACAACTGGCGTTGGAGCCAATTCGCATATTGGCTCGTCGGACGCTGGCCCTTCGAGGTCGAGAGCTGGACCAGGTTAGAGTCCAATGGGACTTATACGACGAAGTCACTGCAACATGGGAAGATGCAGAGAGATTGAAGACCCTGTATCCTCACCTTTTTGACGACTTCCAGGAGGAAGTACCGTCTTAGGGGGAGAGGATGTGAGGACCGCCCTTTTTTACTACTGTTGTTATGACTATTTACAGTACTGTTATTATTACTTTCATATTTGTAGGATAGCAGTTCCTGAAATTTGTCAGACTATTTAACTTTATTATGTTTTCGGAAAAACTAATTGGGTGATGTTTGGATAAGTTACTTTTCAGAAAAATGAATTAGGGATGATGGAAAATTGTAATATGATTTTTAATTATGTTAAATTATACTAAGGCATGAGAATGCATGTGTTATTTAAGTTGCTTCGGCTATGATGAATTTATGTGGTTACTGATCTTGTAATTGAGTGTGCAGGGACTACTAATCAAACCACAGATTTCGGAGATCATTCCACACCTTGTTAATTGTTATTCCCTGTTAAGCCGATCTGGTTCCACGAAGAACCAAGATCTCTTTGTGTTTGATGTCATGACGTAATGTGGTCTTTCGTATGGTCGAATGGGTTAGGTTACCCTCATGTAACATTATTTTATAAGTAAGTGTTGTAAAGAGATTGAATTTGAAATTCCTATTTTTATTTAAATTATGAGACCCTTTTTCTTGTGCTTTACCTTGACCTGGGGTGTCTTGTATGGCTGAAAAATGACTAAATAGGGAGATCACTAGCCGGTTTAGTCGGAACAAGGCGTCGTGGGGAGTGGTTCTTCTATCAGCGAACCACGTGCGTAAATGAGTGCAGCGTAATTCCCACTAACGCCGTAAGGCATTCTGCTACCGAACATTGCCGAGGGTTCGATTTAAGAACTTTGGTAATCTCACTCTTGCAATGACGTTAGCAGCGTTGTATAGACCCTCTTGTTGATCTATATGCTTCTGGTTGCACGCCATTGTACTTGTATTCCGCCGAAGAGTATAGTGTTTCGCCATGAGAGAACACCGTTGAGCATGCGTACGCATGCGAAAGGGGTTTTTAGGATAGTGTGAGAAAAGTTTTTCATATCTCGTGTCATAACCACATGACAGATGTGGCTATGACACGTGCGATGTGTGTTGTGACCACAAGGAAAATGTGGGCATGACAATAAGGCTAGATTGGTTGTGAAGGAGCATTCACAAGTGGAGGGTATAGATTATGGTGAGAGCTTCTCTCCCATTGTAAAGTTGACATCCATTCGATTCCTGTTGTCACTTGCAGCAGCTTATGACTTGGAGGTAGAACAGATGGATGTGAAGACAACTTTTCTTCATGGTGACTTGGAAGAAGAGATCTACATGTCACAGCTAGAGCATTACATGGTGAAAGGTAAAGAGAATTTGGTTTGCAAACTTAAGAAGTCTTTGTATGGTTTGAAGCAATCCCCTAGGAGATGGAACTTGAAGTTTGATGCCTTTGTGTTGTCAATTGGATTTGTGAGATCAAAATCAGATCATTGTGTTTATTATAAGTTTGATGGTGATCGTATTCTCATTGTTGCACTGTATGTTGATGATATGTTGCTCATTGGGAAGGGTAAGAATATGATTTCTAATTTTAAATCTCAGTTGTCAGCTTAGTTTGAAATGAAAGATTTAGGGTCAGCCAGGTACATTCTAGGAATGTAAATCAGAAGAGATAGAACCAACAAAAAACTTTGGTTAAGCTAGAGTAAGTATGTGAAGTCCGTGTTGGACAGATTCAACATGGTAAATTGTAGACCATTGTGTGTTCCCATTTCTTTGGGGATAAAGTTGTCTATTGAGGATTGTCCAAAATCTCCTAGTGAGGTGGAGGACATGAGCAGAGTACCTTATGCTAGTGCTATTGGTAGTTTGATGTATGCTATGGTCTGCACAAGACTAGACATTGCCCAAGCAGTGGGAGTCCTTAGTCAATTTATGGCTAATCCTGGATGAGTTCATTGGGATGCAGTTAAGCGAGTGTTTAGATATTTGAGGGGTACTTCTGAGTATTCCATTTGCCATCATGGTAATGTTTCAGGACCTCCTCATTTTGTTGATATTCGTGGATTTGTGGATTCAGATTGGGCAGGTGACATTGACAACAAGAGATCCACTAGTGCTTATGTTTTTACACTGTTTGGTGGTGCTATTAGTTGGATGAGTAAGCGATAACTTGTTGTTGCTTTGTCCATGACAGAAGCTGAGTATATGGAAGCAACTCATGCTTGTAAGGAAGCCATTGGGCTTAAGAGATTGTGTTCTGATATTGGTGTTGATGCAGGTCAGATCACGATCAGTTGTGATAGTCAGAGTGCAATTTAGCTTGCAAAAAATCCAACTTTCCATGCTAGAACCAAGCACATTGATGTTCAATTTCACTTCGTGAGGGACATGGTTGAGGATGGAAAGGTAAATTTGGAGAAGGTAGATACTTTGAAGAATGTTGCAGATGCATTGATGAAACCAATGGGCATAGAGAAGTTGAGATGGTGTTTAGAGCCTATGGGCCTCTTGGCTTATAGCAGTTAAATCCTATTTTTCTATTGGCTCTTACAAGGTGTTCGACAAGTGGGAGAATGTTGGGAATTAAGGCATCTCAACCTTGGTAATTCTCTGCATTTGTAATGTTTGTATTTATTATTCAATTGCCTATGTTGTAAATAATTGGAAATTCCACTTTGTCATATTGTGGGATGTGGCACAGTGATGTGTCAATCCTACATAGATTATGACAACTCATTATTTTGTCCTCACATGAGGAGATAGGCATCCCACTTAGTGGTAGGAATATTCTGCCATGTGTCTGCATCTTCTATGTTGTGTAAGGAATGTTTGACTGAAACGGTTATGACGGATTCCTATGACGAATCTATGACATGTAATAATCGAGAATAGAAGGTTGTAAGATGGGTAATGACATGTGTCATGTAGCATCTTTGAATGAGGCATATTTGGGTGCCCAAAGGTGAAATATGATGTGTTGTAAGAGAATATGCTATTTATAGCATGTGTATGATAGATTCTCTTACAACTGTAAGTTGTAACCGCTATGACAGATTTTATGACGGTCGCAAGTGTCGTAAGAGCATCTGTCATAGCCCATTTTGGAAATAGGTGACCTCTTTGGGATGGGAGCTATGGACAAGTGTCAGACACATTCTACAATGTTGACCAAGTGTTCCTAGGCATGGGTTTTGGTCCAAGATGCCATATTGGACACCCATTCCAAGAAAGGTCCAAAATTGCCTTGTATGTTCTATTTAAACAGGTGCTTGGAGATGGAGTTTGTATCACAGGTTTACAGGTACTATTATGCTACTGGATTGACTCCAGACATGAGTGTTAAAGACCATTAAAGCTTGCATTGCAAGTGTGTTGTAAACATTCTTTCAGATTTGTTAATACATTGTGCAGGTTTCTGAGTGTGGGGTTTTTCACCCGATAAGGGTTTTCCCCACCCTAAATCTTTGTCTCTCTTCTTCTATCTACTTTTTGGTTCTTGTGTTTTGCTGCTATATCTCATGTTAATGGTTTTAACATAGCTGTAATAGTTAGGATAAAGTTGAATTTGCATAGCCCTCTCCTCAATAGATTAGTGTAGGAAGCGTTTCCGCACACCTAGCTTCCTTTCAATGATATGCAACATGAATGGTAGTTTTTGTGGTAGAGCCTACTCTATTAGTGTAGAATATTTTATGCAACAACCATAGTTGCATACCTTATAGAAAGGTTTGTTATATCATCCACAGATAGGGCACGTTTATCAAACTTTTTACTAGTTAGCTTCATCACTTCTTCATTTTTTATTGACTTCAATGTAGGCATTGGTCTAGTAGCACACATGCCAGTCACAACCCTAATTGCTTCCTTGGTGATCATATAGGGTTTATCCAGAACTATGAAGTCTTTGTGAATTCAACTCAAAACAAGCTTGACCCAATCATTCTCACAGCTAAAATTGGGAAAATCATTCGATACATTCAATTTCCTTACAATCAAACTAGCATATTATGGCTTTAGATTGAAATCGTCACTTGTGAGATTGTTCGTCCAGATTTCCTGAAGTGTTTTGTACTTAAATTTGTCCAATGTGGAGTGAATATAGATTTATACATCCTCAATGTGACGCACATTGAAAGGAACCCTAGAAAATGCTCCATCTTTATTAGTTTCCATTGATTTGAAAGAGTGCTTCTTAAATTTTGGTCTTGTTTTCTCCATGACATCAATGACCCTAGGAGTGTCCATTACAGCACTGAGATGAATCTAGGGTTTGCACAACTGTAGGAATACTCGCTGGTAGGGTTTCAGAAGAAAGAAATCTCCAACACACTTTGATTTGCCTTTTCTTTGTTCTGCTCTCAAATGCTTGATCACAAATGCCTTTTGAGTATGTAGAATGACTTATAAACCTCTCCGCAGATGTTCAATTGTTTTGCATTGAATGCATGAGTAGGGTTAGGTAAGTACTTGGTTAGACCTATAATAGTGACTCTTTGATTACTCCACAATCTACTGTAGAGTGATGAATTGCTCCAGAACCTTCTTCAAACTCATGTATGCTAAATACCTTTAGCATCATGAAAGGGGGTGAAGGATTTGTAGTAACAACACCCCCTAAGTCCATGCTTTCTTTTGGTAGATGCTCTTATCACTGAAAAACTCTAAAAACTTCCTCAGTCTACTGCATTGAGAGGTTTTTCTCTAGAGTTTTGACCAAACTTGTTTAAATCATTATCTTAACATGCTCATACCAAAACTAGTCAAAATGATGAGAAATTCAACATCTTATTTATTTAGGGATTTGAAGAATTTTATAGTTGTAACTCCCCCTGAATCAGTACCTTCTTCTCCAAGTTACTAGAGGATCCTTCTACAATAGGAAGATGTCTGGAAACATCACATTCTTCCTTCTTCTTCAATACTTTGTTCATTTCCTTCTTTTTCTGAGCAATATCAACTTTCTTTTGAGGAGGGCCTTACACTCTTTCTGATGCAGAGTGAAACGCAACAGAGGCAACCTAACAGGAAGGAGCTGCCAACAATACAAATAGCATGATAAAATTCTCTATCGGCTGAACAGCATCATCATATTTCCTAACAGCATCATCACATTTCAACAGCATCATCATATTTCAGATGATCGCAAATATCCTCCTATCGACTACTATTTACCTCCTTCGACTGTCGCCTATCATCATCATGATAAACAACGGCGCGAACCTCCTCCGGTTGCACTGTTCATCGGGTGCCAAACACAAGCGGCATCATCATGATATTCAATATCACCTTCGTCAGCAGGATATCCTAATATCCAGTTCTCCAAATATCCTGATGACGTTGCACTTCAACAACTTGCCTTCGATGCTCCACTGCCCGACGATACAAGCAACAGCATCATGACTCAACTTATCCGGGTTGTCTTCGGAACCTCCTGATGATGCTAATACAACTTCCTGCCTACGCCGATGTCTAAACCCTTAGCGACAACAGGATAAACTCGCATAGAGGGATTTCTGAATATCCTGATGACGATGACGTCATATCCTGATGACGATGACGTCACACATCATCCTGATGAACTCTTCAACACTTAGCCAAAAAAACTCAACTTTCACACCCGCATCCGTTAGCGATATGCGGATGATGACCTTCCCCGAGAGATGATCCTGACTGCGATATATACACTGAGTATATATCCAACTCAAAACATCATGATGCACCTGCAACATGCAAATTTCAACAACTTCATGACCTGATCCTGATGGCGATGGATTCGCAGATGATGTTGCGGCTCGTTCCGACTGGAAACGCACATGCAGACTCTGTGTATCCTTCCACTGCATGAAAACACTCACAACCGCATAATTTCACAAAGATCATGTGACGACCGGGCCGGATCACCTTCAAACCAAAATCTAAGCAAACTTATCTTCTAGACCTAGCACATGAGGATGCTAGGCTGATTTACAGCATGCTTCTAACAGATCTCCTGAACAATGCAATGCACAAACAGAAAACACAAATGCAATCTAAGCTATGATACAGGACCATTCCACCGATTTGCAGGATCAACCGGTGGAAGGGTTGAAAGTGCCCATTAACTTGCAAAATGGAAAAGGAAAACAAAACAGATGTAAACTGATACAACCAGATAATGCGAAGATGAGATCTTATTCAATTGAAATTCAAATGTCCTGAATACAGCTTCACAATGTCTGAACTGCTCTCCTGAATCTCAACTCAACACCAGTACATCAATATCAAAACTATATCTCTAAACCCTATAGATCAAAGGTATATATAACAAATCCTTCGAGTACTACTAACATCACTTTCCCAGCGGCTGGAGCTTCCAAGCGGCTGGAGAGAGGACAGCTCAGATAACCTTATCCCCGATCTCTAACTGCCTCTAACTGCCTACACATACTCCTATGTTGAACTATTACATAGCATCAGTCCAGTGACCTTATTACATGATAAAGTCAAACATACTAAAAATAGATTATCCCGTCAGCATGATGATAACTATCCTACATCCTGATCATGTATGTCATCATGCGGACCTATATCCTGATCATGTGCGGGTGCTCCTGCACCATACTCCCCAAAAGAAGAAATCTCAAGTCCACTTGAGATGAGAGTATCAAGGTCGGCACCATGTTTCTGTATCTGTTCTGCAGTCATCCATACGGCTTCAGAAGTCGGCTGTCCCTTCCAAGAGACGAGGTACTCCAAGTACTTCTTGTTCCTGGTCTGTTTGACCACTCTAGTGTCCAAAATCTGCTGTATCTGTGGAGGATCATGTTGAGGAATGTCTTCAGCAACTGTATCCAGTAGAATATCCCTGATCTGCATCTGGATTAGCCTGGTAGGGAGTTAAGTCACATACATTGAAGATAGGAGATAAACCAAGATCAGGTGGTAGTTGGATCTGATAAGCATTTTGTCCATGTTTTTGCAAAATCTGACATGGTCCAACTTTCTTTTGCATGAGCTTAGTATACTTCCCCTTAGGGAGCCTGTCTTTCTTCAAGTGAACCCAAACCAATCTCCAACAGCAAATTGAACATCCTTCTTCTTCTTGTCAGCATACTCCTTATACTTTAAGGTGGTTTGCTGGAGTTGGGTCTTAACCTGATCATGAACTTCTTTGATTGCTTCAGCAAAAGCTTCTCCATCTGCACTAACAGGATCTGCTGTAGGTAGTTCTCGCAACTCTAAAATACCTCTGGGATGCATTCCATATACTACCTGAAAAGGCGATTTTCCTGTGCTCCTGTTGACAGTATCATTATATGAAAACTCAGCTTGAGACAGAATATTGTCCCACTTCTCTCCATGCTATTTTGTCAAGCATCTAAGTAGATTCCCTAAGGAACGGTTCACAACCTCAGTTTGTCCATCCGTTTGAGGATGATATGCAGAGGAAAAAGATAAATTGGTTCCCAGCTTCCTCCATAGGGTTCTCCAGAAATGACCCACAAACTTCACATCTCTGTCTGAAACTATGCTCAAAGGCAACCCATGAATTCTGACAATTTCCCTGAAGAATAAATCTGCAATATATGAGGCATCTGCAGTGGTTTTGCATGGCAAGAAATGTGCCATCTTACTGAACCTGTCCACTACAACAAAGACACTGTCAAATCCTCTCCTGGTCCTTGGTAAACCTAAAACAAAATCCATACTGATACTTTCCCATGGTCTGGAAGGAATGGGTAAGGGCTGATATAACCCTGCATTAGTTGACCTGCCTTTAGCCTTCTGACAAATTACACAGGTTTCTACAAATTTCCTGACATCTGACTGCAACTTAGGCCAGAAGTAATGCCTCCTGACCAGATCAAGAGTCTTGTCTATACCAAAATGACCAGCCATTGCTCCACAATGTTTCTCCTTGATTATATTCAACCTCATAGAACACCTTGGGATGCACAACTGTCCACCCTTAAACAACAATCCATCTTGGATCAGGAATTCAGAGAACTCAGCATGGTATTTCTCCCCAAAAGAAGTACAGACCTGATATATTTCTCCAAAATCTTCATCAGACTCATACATGGTCTTGAGTGAGTCAATGCCAACACTCTCTAACTAAATCTGATTTACTGTGAGAACTCTCCTGCTCAAAGCATCTGCAACTTTGTTCTTAACCCCTTTCTTATGCTTCAAGGTAAAAGTGAAAGCCTGTAGTGTTTCTACCCACTTCATATGTCTGTGGTTCAGCTTCTCCTGACTGTTGATGAAACTCAAAGCTTGATTATCTGTGAAGACTATGAACTCCTTTGGCATCAGGTAATGCCTCCATTTCTTTAGGGACTGAACTAGAGCATACATTTCCAGATCATATGATGAATACCTTTTCTTAGCATCATTGAGCTTTTCACTGAAAAATGCAATTGGTCTACCCTCTTGACTGAGTACTGCTCCAATGGCCATGTGACTGGCATCACACTCTACCTGAAAGATCTTATTGAAATCTGGAAGTGCAAGGACTGGCTGCTGTGCCACCTTCCTCTTCAATGCCTCAAAGGAATCATCTGCTCCTTGAGTCCAAACAAACCTGCACTTTTGTCCTCCTTTGATGGTATCCAACATGGGTGCACAAATATGACTGAACCCTCTGATGAACTTTCTGTAGAAGGTTGCTAACCCATGGAAACTTCTGACTTCATTCATGGTCTGTGGAGTTGGCCAATTCAAAATGGCACTCACCTTCTCCTTATCCATCTGCAGCTTGCCTTGTGAGATGACAAAACCTAAATAGGTGATCTCCTGTTTCATGAACAAACACTTGTCCAAGTTTATCATCAGCTTCTCTTCATGTAACCTCTTGAGAACCAGCTCTATATGCCTGAGATGTTCTTCTCTGGTGTTACTGAAAATCAGAATGTCATCTAAATAGACTATGACAAACTTACCAATAAATTCCTTCAGAACCTCATTCATCAGCCTCATGAAAGTACTAGGGGCATTAGACAAACCAAAAGGCATAACCTTCCATTCATACAAACCTTCATTTGTTTTGAATGCTGTCTTCCACTCATCACCTGGTCTAATCCTTATCTGATGGTATCCACTCTTCAAGTCTATTTTAGTAAAATACTTGGCATTTCCCAAACAATCAAGTAAATCCTCAATTCTGGGGATTGGAAACCTATACCTGATTGTGATCTTGTTGATGGCTCTGGAATCGGTGCAAAGTCTCCAAGTGCCTTCCTTCTTAGGTGCTAGTACAGCTGGTACTGCACATGGACTCAAACTCTTCCCAATCAGACCTGAATTCATCAATTCTTCAATCTGCCTGGCTACTTCTGCATTCTGTTCTGGGGTAAGCTTATAAGCTGCTTTATTTGGAAGTGTAGACCCTGGAATCAAGTCTATGCAATGACTGATATCTTTGACAGGTGGTAGGGATCTTGGCATTCCCTCTGAGATAACACCTTTGTACTTATCCAATAACTCTTGGACAGCTGGGTCTATCAACCTTGGCTTCTTCTCCTTCTTGGCTTCTTGCTGTTGTTCCTTATTCACACTCATACAGGGGATTAGGGCATATGCAACTGCACCTTCTGCTGCTACTTCTTTCATAAACTGTTTGCCTTCCATCAGCATGACCTTCACTTCTTTGCCTTTAGACTTCTCCTCTTTCTCCTTCAATGGGAATAGTGTTACATCTTTACCATCTTTAGTGATTTTATAGGTGTTTTTAACACCATCATGTTGTGCCTTCAGATCATATTGCCATGGTCTACCAAACAAAAGGTTGCAAGCATCCATCTTGGTGATATCAAACAACAACTTATCTTTATATCCACCAATCTGAAACTCTACCCAAGCCTGCTCTTCTACAGTTGTCTGCTGACCTTGAGTAAGCCATGAGACTTTATATGGAGCTGGGTGAGGCAATCTCCTAAGCTTCAGCTTTATCACCATCTCTTCAGACACAAAGTTCTCAGTAGAACCAGAATCAATCAAAACCTTACACGCCTTACCTCCTGCTTTGCAAGTGGTTCTGAAAAGGGACTTTCTCTGAGGGGCTTCTTGATCAGGTACCTTCATGGTAGTTACTGTTCTTCTCATCATCAGGGACTCTCCACTTTCTGGATATCCATAATTCTCAGGACCATTCACACTCTGAAAATCATTAGAGCTTGTCCTGCTTTGATTATCAGGTTCATTGACCAGATTTGTCCTCCTTTCTCCTGCTGAGCTTGTGGCCTTGTCTGGACATCTGCTGGCTATATGGCCTTCTTTATTACAGTTGTAACACCTGATGGATCCTCTACCCTGGGATCTTCCTCTGTAAGGTCTTCTACCTCTGAAGTTACCTTGCTGACTGAAATTCTCTCTCTGATTCTGACCATTGTTGCTCTTGCTATTGTCCTGACTGGATTCTCCTTGATATCCCTGTCCTTGTCCTCTGCCTCTGAAAGGACTTCTTCCACCTCTTTGTTGTCTTCCTCTTCCTCTGTTGTTCTGATCTTGTTTTCTCTTCAGCTTTTCTTCCACTTTCAATGCCAACTGAAAGCTTTTCTGCACTGTATCTGGGTTATGCAGACTCAGATCTTCCTGAATATTAAACCTCAGTCCATTCAGGTATCTGGCTACCTTTTCTTCTTCACTTTCTTTCACCTTGGTCTTCATACAGAGTTTCATGAACTCTTCTGTATATGAGCTGACATCTAGCTCCTTCTGCTTCAGGTTCTGTTTCCTCTTGTGTAGCTGGATACTGTAGTCCAAAGGAATATAAGCCTCCTTTACCAATTCCATCATCTTCTTCCATGTGGCAACTCTACGTTTTCCCTCCTGCACTCTATCATCCTGAACAAAGTTCCACCATGTCAAGGCAGCTTCTTTCATCTTTGACTGTGCTATCTTCACTCTCTGCTGTTCTGGTATCTCCTCTGTCACAAAGAAATTGTTCAGACAGTCTATCCATTCCATTACTGAATCAGGGTCCATCTTACCTGTAAACACTGGCAAATCCAGCTTCACATCCATGGTTCTCCTCTCCATGGCCTTGAGGGCGTTCAACAGCGGTCTCTGGTCTGCAGGAACGACCTCCTCGCTCCAATTAGGGATATCTTCCTCTTCCCTATCATCTTCTCTACCAGAACCTACTCTGCTCCTCAACTTTGCTAACTCATCTTTCAACTCCTGATTCTGGGCCTTCACGGCCTTACTTTCTGCAATCTGTTTCTTCACCAGAACTGCCAACTCAGCGTTGGTCATCTTTGTTGGAAACTCAGATGTTCCTTCTTCGTCTGACATCCTACTTATCTTTTCCAAAAGATCCTAACCTTTGCTCTGATACCACTATGATGCAGAGTGAAATGCAACAGAGGCAACCTAACAGGAAGGAGCTGCCAACAATACAAACAGCATGATAAAATTCTCTATCGGCTGAACAGCATCATCATATTTCCTAACAGCATCATCACATTTCAACAGCATCATCATATTTCAGATGATCGCAAATATCCTCCTGTCGACTACTATTTACCTCCTTCGACTGTCGCCTATCATCATCATGATAAACAACGGGCGCGAACCTCCTCCGGTTGCACTGTTCATCGGGTGCCAAACACAAGCGGCATCATCATGATATTCAATATCACCTTCGTCAGCAGGATATCCTAATAACTGGTTCTCCAAATATCCTGATGACGTTGCACTTCAACAACTTGCCTTCGATGCTCCACTGCCCGACGATACAAGCAACAGCATCATGACTCAACTTATCCGGTTGTCTTCGGAACCTCCTGATGATGCTAATACAACTTCCTGCCTACGCCGATGTCTAAACCCTTAGCGACAACAGGATAAACTCGCATAGAGGGATTTCTGAATATCCTGATGACGATGACGTCATATCCTGATGACGATGATGTCACACATCATCCTGATGAACTCTTCAACACTTAGCCAAAAAAACTCAACTTTCACACCCGCATCCGTTAGCGATATGCGGATGATGACCTTCCCTGAGAGATGATCCTGACTGCGATATATACACTAAGTATATATCCAACTCAAAACATCATGATGCACCTGCAACATGCAAATTTCAACAACTTCATGACCCGATCCTGATGGCGATGGATTCGCAGATGATGTTGCGGCTCGTTCCGACTGGAAACGCACATGCAGACTCCTGTGTATCCTTCCACTGCATGAAAACACTCACAACCGCATAATTTCACAAAGATCATGTGACGACCGGGCTAGATCACCTTCAAACCAAAATCTAAGCAAACTTATCTTCTAGACCTAGCACATGAGGATGCTAGGCTGATTTACAGCATGCTTCTAACAGATCTCCTGAACAATGCAATGCACAAACAGAAAACACAAATACAATCTAAGCTATGATACAGGACCATTCCACCGATTTGCAGGATCAACCGGTGGAAGGGTTGAAAGTGCCCATTAACTTGCAAAATGGAAAAGGAAAACAAAACAGATGTAACTGATACAACCAGATAATGCGAAGATGAGATCTTATTCAATTGAAATTCAAATGTCCTGAATACAGCTTCACAATGTCTGAACTGCTCTCCTGAATCTCAACTCAACACCAGTACATCAATATCAAAACTATATCTCTAAACCCTACAGATCGAAGGTATATATAACAAATCCTTCGAGTACTACTAACATCACTTCCCAGCGGCTGGGAGCTTCCAAGCGGCTGGGAGAGAGGACAGCTCAGATAACCTTATCCCGATCTCTAACTGCCTCTAACTGCCTACACATACTCCTATGTTGAACTATTACATAGCATCGGTCCAGTGGACCTTATTACATGATAAAGTCAAACATACTAAAAATAGATTATCCCGTCAGCATGATGATAACTATCCTACATCCTGATCATGTATGTCATCATGCGGACCTATATCCTGATCATGTGCGGGTGCTCCTGCACCACTTTCCATAGTGTCCTGTTTGATTACACTTGTGGTAGGTGAACTTTGATTGGTGAGCATTTCCATTTCTCCTCACCTTAGATCTACAATTAGATGCCTTGTGACCAAACTTGTTACAAGTGTAATAGTAACCATGAGAGGGTTGAGCATTGTCCCTGTTATTCCTTGACATTTTTCTTCTGCATTCATTAGCCTTATGACCTATCTTGCTACATACATAACACTTAACCAAAATTTGATTTGTCTTACTTCTACATTTAGTAGCATTATGACCAATCTTATTGCAAGAATAACATCTTAGAGCATTTTGATTTATCTTGTTTCTACAACTGGCAGCTTTGTGACCAAACTTATTGCAATTAAAACAATCACCATTGAAACCTTAAGAATACTTAATGGGAGCCATTTATTTAGGTACAGGATTCCTGAAATTCTTCTTCATATTATTCCTTTGTCTTCAAACAAGAGTGACTTCATCTTCTTTTATAGCTCTGGAAGCATTCTTCTTAAGATCTTCAGTATCAGTCTCTTCCTTTGTTATTCCATACTTTCCTCCTGAATGGAAGTTATCATATAAATTTGTAGAGACACTAATCACAGGACTCTTCCCCTATTCAAAACCAAGACCTAATTTTTCTTTTGCTAGATTTTGAGAGCTAATTATATCATCAAGGATTTTAGATCCTCCTTTTAGTTTTAGTCCTTTATCAATCTGCTCTTTTTCCTTTTCTAGTTCTTTTCTTAGAGTGACAACTTCTTCCTCAAGTTTTGAACATTTAGCTGATTTCTCAAGGAGCTTGATGTTTAAGCAATTTTCAATCCTCTTTTCTTCTTCAACCATGACTTTTAAATTTGATATCATTTCTTCTACCTCCTTGAGCTTTATGTCACCTCCTTAATCTCCTTCTATGAGAGTTTTCAGTTTGCCAATTTCTTCTTTTGATTATTTGGCCTTTGTCTTCAATTTGTCAATTGTCTCTTTTGCCATCTCAAGCATGTCTTCATACTCTACATTCAATCCTCTTGCTTCATCCAGTTCATTAAGGGATGAGTTGAGTTCTCCCTCAAGGTCTACTTCATACCCATCAAGCTCCCAACCTTCCAGTTCCATTGCTTCTAGATCTGGGTCTAGTACAAATACATCATTGTCCATAATGTCATATTCCATGTGTTCAAGTGAAGGAGCTACCTCAACTGTTAGGCTTCTCAAAGGCATGTGGCTCTTATACCAATTTTTAAACACAATGAGGTGCCAAGAGGAAGGGTGAATCAACACACACTAAAACTTAACTTGTTGTAAATACACATAAAACTAAATAACTTAGAGAACATAAAGGAAATCATGCAACACATATAACACTAGTATTTTTACATGGAAAAACCTAAAATAGGGAAAAACCATGGTGAGGATTAGCTCATAATATATTATGCTCAATGTAAAAAGTATTACAACTTTGTTTTAAGGCTACAACCCAAGGAAGCTACTACTCCTTGATTTTGTGCTTACAGTAATTACAACTTTGATTTAGGGCTACAACCCAAGGAAGCCACTACTTCCTAAGTACTCTTCTCACTGTAATAAGATTTACAAAGATAGCAACTACATGGACTGTTGTAAAGAGAACATATGATTTATGTTCGTAATGCATTCTTCTATTTCTTCTCAACACAAGCCTTCAAACTGATTTTGTACACTTCATGTCTTGCATTCTTCTTTGCTTATCTTCACACTCACATCCACTATTCTCACCTCCACTTCACTTCTCAAAATGAATTTGATCTTCTATAAATATCCTTCATAACACTTCAAAACACTAATTAGGTCAGCATCATAAACAACATTGGATGAAACATGTAACTCTTCACAAGTCGGTATCAATACATACAATATGATAGGAAAACTTGTTGCAGACCTCAAGAATTCATGAAAGGGATCAAGACACATCTTCCCATACCTTCTAGAGTTAAGGAAACTAATTAGAATCCTCCGTACATATCAAATACTTAACCAGTCAGCTCAAATTACTCAGGACTACTAATCGTCCATCTTCATACTGTCGAGGAGAAGCCAAAATCTTCATATGAACTAGGAATTCTATCATACATGATCTCAACATCATTCATACACCTTACTTTTAAAGTATCATCTCACTCTATACATCCATAAAATAGGAAACTTGACTAACTGTAGAAAAAAGAGCATTTCAGACCACATGTAATACTCCATGACTCAAGATATGACGTTGTAGTGTAGTACAAGTCTTGAAACCTTTTAAGAATGATCTTAAAAACCATTATTTGTTTCTTATTAGATCATCACATATTTATCTAATGATTCCAGAGAAATACAAAGGTTTGACAAATGTAACCAAGAGTCCAGAGAACAACTATACTCAAATCTTCACTTTCAAGCTTAACTACTTGATGTGGTACTAGAAAAAGGAATTTATCTGCATGCGGATCAACCTTGAGATACCTTGGAATGTATAAGATCTTCATACAAGATTGTATGGTTGAGCTGTATATATGTCATCCTCTGCAAAACTCAAACTTATGTATTCAGGTTATGGAATAGACTATATTGCATCTGTCACTTGAGTGTTGTCTTTGCGGACTACCAAACCACTTGATACTTCATCATATCATGCCTTATACATCTATTATACTTTTCTTAGAACCTCATGATCAAATCTTTCTCTGTAAAGAAATGTGGACCAAAATAGGATGACTTTGCCTTAGGATATACACTGTAAATGCCTTGGTCAGATCTTTACTTCTTATCCTTAAGTGTGGTACTCCCAACTGATGAAATATATATGTGTGGATACAGACAACATGCAAGGATATGACTATTTACCTCCCCATCATGCTCAAATGCAAAACTGATCAGCTTACCATACTTAGACTATTTTCTCTTCTCTCTAACTAATTTGCCTTGACCATGTTGACTCTTCCTCTGTACAAGTCTTCCTATACATCTCCATATACTATGCTGATATCAATGACAACACATATTGCCAACATGTTAGACTTGGTTACAGAACAAATTACAATGGTATAGCCCCTTTCCAAACTCCTTGCTAAGTATTTTTCAAAGTTCACTTAATCTTTTTAAAGATTCCATGTTCTCTTGTATTTGGGATATACAACCTTCTATTTTCATTTAGAATATTTGTCTTGAATGTAATAGAAAAATTTTTAGAAAACAAGATTGTAGATTGGAAGAAGTCCTAGATAAAATTGAAAACTCCATTTTATAAATGGTTATGACTCAAGTCTATAGGGATAACAATTCAAACTTCATAGCTTGGAATAATTCACTAATGAAAATGTGGCCAAAAATTAAACCCTGTGCAACTAGTTCAAGTCTAAAAAATAAAGTGGTTGATTGTAAATAGATTAGATGGAAATCTCATCCTCAAGACTCACCAAAAGTAAATTTTGATGGGGGTTCAAAAGGAAACCCTAGTCTCTCAAGTATTGGTTGTGTAATATGAGACTATATGGGTAGCCTACTTTATGCTAAAGCTCTTAAAATAGTGGATGGGAGTAATATAGAAGCAAAATCTCAAGTACTTCTTTTGGGAATTAAGATGGACAATCAATTGGGTCTTAAAAAGATAGTTTTAGAAGGTGACCCAAAGGTAATTATTGATGCCATTCAAAGTAGAAATATGGGAAACTGGAAAATAGATTACATTTTAAGAGAAGCTTGGGATATTTGTGACTCTTTTGAAGACTTCAAATGTTAACATATTTACAGGGAGGGGAACCATGTGGCATATATGTTGGAAACTTAATCTTGTATAAGGGGAAGCCAGACTCTAGAGATAGATCAAGCATCTTTACATTAGCATCAAACTATTATAGAGGCCTTGAAGAGAGATATAATATGATATAATTTCTCTTTACGAAGAGAAGTTATGGGTTTTTGTTTGGCAAGTCTAGTGTCTTTTTAATACATCTATGTTTATATATTTTCCTCACATGCTTATTTTGGAGAAACAATGAAATAATTAGTTGAAGTACATGGCATGCTCGTATATGTGTGATTTTATGGGAAAGGATATACATTACTTAATGTTTCTTTGATGGAAAGGATTTCATCGTACAAAAGTTGAGCTAAGCATCAATCTCTCTCGTGTTGTGGGTATTATTTCATAGTGCCTCTAGAGATTTATTCTCACTTCATTTTGTTTTCTTTTCTTGAGTCTTTGGGAGATGGAGAAGAGCAAAGGGTTATCATGGAGAATGCTCTGCGTAACAAGAGATTGTTGTACTTGTTAAATGTCCAAAATGGGAGATGTCGATTCATAAACCTATAGATTCTAACCTTCTTTTGTGAGCATTGAAAATTCGAGATGAAGTTGTGGAGGAAGCAATTTTTGAAGTTTGTGGTAAGGAATAATAATGGTTATTTTTTAATTTACTCTTCACAGATTGTTTCACATTTTCTTTCAAATGTAATGGACATTGTGCAAAATGCAGATATGGTTTGTGCCTTGGTGAAAATTTTTATTCATGAATACCTATTTTTAGAAGAAAAGTTCATGGAATCTTTGGTAAACTATGACCTTTAGGATGATGATGTTGGAAACTTGTTGATGTTGTCATTGATGTCAACCTCTAGCAGGTAGTTCACTTGGTTTCCAAGTGCTTTTGAGAAAATTTGAATAAGAAGGTGTGTAGTGTGACAGAGTTGTGCTTAGTGTTGTGCTCTACATTTCTTCCTACTTGAAGATATGTCTATGCGGTTTGGAAGTGTTGATTAGAGGTGTTATATCTAGAATTTTAGGTTTTGGATCATGCGGATGTGGAAGATGTGTTTGACAGAGTGTTTGCATGTGTAGAAGGCTATCTAGGAGAAATGAGATTGCATTGCATTTCTCCACATTAAGGGTTCTTGTCTTGTGGATTTGGGGATGTGCTTATACTATCTATATCTACCTTTCCTTGAAGTTTCTAGTGTTGAGTTGCTCTACAAGATCTGTTCTTGTGTTGGTGTTTAGTGGTAGTGGATCTTGATGTGCATAATGAAGATATTATTTATGTCAGATGGTTGAGAAAGTGTTGTAGAGGTTTTTGATGATGTTGAGTATTTTGGAAAGGTGTGTGGATGTTGTCTAGTGTCTCTCTATGGTCTGCATGTGTGTTTGGACTTGGAGAAGCATGGATGTGGCTGTTAGCTCAAGTTTGGTTGACTTGGCTTATTGGCACCATTTACGAAGGTGCCTCATAGATTTGAAAAGAATGTTGAATTAGATCCTGATGACTTTGATGAAGTGGAAGAAAATTTTGTGAGAAGATTAAAAAAGGGCTCTGGAAAATATAGAGGTAAGTTACCCTTCAAATGTTTCAGTTGTGGAAAGATAGGTCATTATGCTTCAAAATGTCTAATCAAAATTTCAAATGACAAAAACAAGGACAACAAAGGTAAATCATTCAAGAGGAGCTATAATGTTAAAATAAATGGTAATATATTTAATGATGAGTCTAACTATCTAGATGATGAAAGTGATGAATGCTTGATCATGGCATTGAATCTTGGAACTAATTCTACTGACTCTAAAAGATGCATAAAGGAAATTGCTCCAAAAGCAAGGCACAACATCAAAGGAGCTTTGGTAGCTACTTTTCATGCAAGAGAAGAGGAGAAGGACTAGTTAATTGATAGTGGGTGTTTGAATCATATGACAAGTGATAAGAATAAGTTTGTTAAGCTTGAAAAGTTTGATGGAGGATATGTTAAGTTTGGAGATGATGCATCTGCTAAAATCTATGGAAGAGGTTCAATCAATTTTGATTGAAAGCATAATACAAATGATGTTCTTTATGTCAAGGGTCTCCAACATAATCTGCTAAGTGTAGGACAAATGTGTAGTAGAGGATATAACCTTGTGTTTCAGGATGGTGGTTGTGAAATCATAAAAGAAAGCTCTAGAACTCTAATTGCTACAGGAACAAGGACAAAACAAAATATATATCGACTCAAAGGTGCTAATGGTATGTGTTTCATGACTCAAGTTAATGAAAGTTGGCTATGGCATAGAAGAATGTGTCATCCTAATTTTGATAGCCTGGTAAGGATTAGCTCTACTCCAGCTATGAGGGATCTGCCAAGGATTACAAAGCTTATCAATGTAACCTACAAGGAATGTCAGATTGGGAAGCAAACAAGGAAGAATTTCAAGATCAAGGAGTATTCTACCACTAGACCTCTAGATTTGGTGCATACAGATCTGTGTAGACCTATAATAGTAGGAATCTTTCAAGGTGACAGGTATTTTATTTTGTTGATTGATGATTACTCTAGAATGATTTCGGTAACTTTTCTCAAAGAAAAATTAGAAGCTCTAGATAAGTTTAAAGCATACAAGATTATGGTTGAAAATGAAATTGATTTGAAAATCAAGTGCTTGAGGTTTGACAGAGGTAGTGAGATCACCTCCAATGAGTTTAATTGCTTTTGTGAAGATCATGGAATAAAGAGGCATCTGTCAGCCCCTAGGACTCCTCAGTAGAACAGAGTTGTGCAAAGAAAGAACAGGACAGTTTAGGAAGCATCAAGGACAATGTTGAAAGAAGAAAATCTACCGGATATCTATTGGAGAGAAGCTATTCACACTACAGTCTACATACAAAACAAAGTGCAAGCAAGGGTCAGCAGTTCAAAGACTCCATATGAATTGTGGTATGGAAGAGCTCCTACTGCCAAATAATTTAGAGTATTTGAAAGCAAGTGCTACATTAGGAGAGATGAAGAATACTTGGGAAAGTTTGATACAAGATTAGATGAAGGAATCTTTCTTTGATATTCTACAAAGAGCAAGGCTTACAGGTGTTATAACAAGAGGCTAAAGAAGTTGGTTGAAAGTGCAAATGTGAAAGTGGATGAGGATCCACACCAAAGCTCGGTACTGATAGAAGAATATGAATCTAATGAGCCCCCTTGTAGAAAAGAAGAAAGTTAAGAAGAAAAGGAAAAGGAGATGCAAATTGATGAAGAAGATGCTACGGAGAAGATTCCCAAGACCCCCAAGTATGTGCAGAAGAATCATTCTAAAAATCAGATCATTGGAGATAAGAACAAAGGTGTTTTAACAAGGAGAAGTATTGTTATGGCAGATGAAAAGGCAAATTTGTGCCTATTATCTCAAATAGAACCCAACACAATGACTGAAGCATGCAAAAATGAGCACTGGATCAAAGCTATGGAAGAATAATTGATGCAGATAAAGAAGAATCAATCTTGGGAAGTTGTCCCAAGACAATAGACAAAAATTTGATAGGAACTAAATGGGTCTTCCAGAACAAATTAAATGAGAATGGAGAAGTAGTCAGAAATAAGGCTAGGCTTGTGTGTAAAGGCTACTCACAAGTGGAAGGAATAGATTGTAGTGCTCCTCATTTTGCCTTTCTGGCAGTGATAGTATTTCAGTTACACTTAGACATTTTTTGTGACATGTGGATGATAGACTTCTTGTTTATGTTTAGTTATGCTCATTATGAATTATGGATTACTGATGTGGTTCTTGATATTTGTTATGATCATTATAGTGACATTGTAGATATTATAGTAAATGATGTGTTTTGACATGATCAGTTAATGGTTAGATGTTTATGCGGAGTAGAGTTATCATGCTTTATGTGATTGGATGATACTTGATTGATAGTGAGAGATGTTTATGTTATATGTCATGCTTTCAGTGAAGGGACACTGTAGTACTACTCATTATGAGCACCCTACTACGCTGCAACTCTGCAACACCATGTGTTTATTATATGTGTATATACTCGTATGCAACACCTCATTTTAATGCAGGTTGTAGGTACCATGCATCGACTCCACCTGACTTAGAAGGTCTAAGCGTGCCTTTACACCAATGGATAATGTGGATGGGAGATAACATGGGGTTCCCTATGTTAGTCATTATCTTCAATTTGTGGTCATGGGTGTAGATGTCACTCAGTGGTACTTGCCTTCGGGTATTGGTCGTCCGTTGGTATGTGGTGGTTATTGTTTGAACTTTTGGTTTATAGTCTATGTGTAATTTTTGGAGATGCATTAATTATTATAGTAATAATAATAATAATAATAATAAGTTTAGGTATATTAGTATTTATCTAGTTTGTTAATAAATAATGTGAAAATTAGAGAATATTAAATAAGTGATTTTAATAAAGATTAAATTAATAACTTTAATAATTAGTAATAATGATAATAATAATAAGTAATTAATAATTTATTAGTTGATAAATTAGTATATTGTTTATCTTGAAAGATAATATTATTTAATAATTTATTGTTGAGTGATTTGTCGTGAATGGCTAGCAATAAATTCCCTGATTTGAGAATCTCCCTGGAAGAAGAAATTTATTGCATTTAAATTTTGAGAGATAGTGGATTTTCACTAATAGATATGGGAAGTGGGGTAATTAATTGGCTTTGTCTATTTTTGCAACATGGGAATTATTTGAAAGAGAGAGAGAGGGAAATTGGAGGGGGGAATTTTGCAGAAGCTCAAGAATTGAGGAAAAAGGAGAGGAAACTAATGAAAAGAGGATTCTGAAGTTTAGAGTCTATTTCTGGGTATGTTTACTGTTGTATTGAACAAATTTGATAGAACTAGTTTAAGTTCCTGTATGAATCTTTTGTGTATAACTTGAGCATGTTTCTTTAAATCCAGTTGATTCCTTATCTTCCTATCATCATCTAAAGCTAAAGTTTCTCTTGTAACTTTTAAACCTGATATTTCTGAGATCATAATAAAATTTTGCTTGAGATTCATGAGAAAATTTAAATAGATTCTTTTCATTCATCTTGTTGTAGTCTCAAACTATTAGTAGAATTCTTTCTTCAACCCTTGCAAGTTATTTCAGTATCCTTTAGAGGTCGACTTTGTGTGCCAGATCGACTCTGTTCCAATGATTTCCCTCTACATGCACCACTATAAAAGTTTGACAATTCAATAATGGAATTATTCCTATTCTATCTAGTTACTCTCCTCTGCTTTCTTATCATGGTCTGTTCCTCCTAGGTGAGTTGGGTTATGCGATACCAATATGTTAAATCTACAATATCAATTTAAGTACTCATCTGGGGTCTCAGTCGAAACACGAGTTATTACCCTATCTGTAGCTAATGTAAACTCATGCCTTCATGTGTCTAGTTGAATAAACCTAAGGCCGTCCTTTTGCGCCCAACTGAACTGTGATTCATCCTTAATAAAGCTTAAAACTATTAGACTCTAGCACCAATGTCATTAAACCGAACTTGTTCTCTTTAAGGAGGAGAACATCATTGATGCCTTCTAAGATAAATGGTAAGGGCATAGAATCTGTAACCTTTCTCCAATCGAACTCTTGGCCAGATCGGTCTTTTGTACCATTTGATCATATTTCTCATCCAGTTTTCATCAGGAGGATTTAGCTGGAGTGTTTTCCTTCATTTACTTTTGAAACTTCAATTTAAAATTTTCTTGGCAAGAACCCTATGTGATTTGTGTAGACTGCGATCTCACATAAATCTTGCTCACCATTAAAAAATCTCTGTAAACTCTTCTTATTTCTACAAATAGATTGATTTCTTCTATGTCATTATTTGATATTCTCCAGCGTCTTTAGCTAATGCAATTCATTCCAATAAATTTCTTTTATCAAGTGTTATCATCGTCGAGTTTCATTTAGTAGTCTCCTTGCTTTCTCCATGTACGTGTATGAGTATCTACGATAGGATTAGCAAGTTGGTTGCCAAAAATTTTCTTCATTACTGAGCCTATTTTTATGACAGCCTCTTACCTGGTGGGCATCTATTTAACTCAGCCATCTCAAAATAGTATGAAATACAATTAGATCTGAATAGAATCATTCAACGTTTGCCAAAATCAAATTTCTCATGTTTAGAAACTTGCATTTTAGGTTGAAGTAAAGTGGTGGTTAGAATGGTAGTTATCATTTGAACCCAGACTATTGCAATAGAAGATGGAGAATGTGTTGACTAATAAATTATCTTATTAAATCTATTTCTGTTTGATCTATAGATTATAGGATCAAATGTTATATTTCTATCTATTGGGTCTATAAATATTATAACTCCAATATCTCAGTTGGTCAATATAATAAGGAATTGTATTTAATTAAATATAGACATTGAGTAACCTCATTACTTTTAGAGTGCAGTTACCTCTTGGAAGTGCAATTGATATCTCTATTTGATTATAAAATAGAATTTAGTCAATTTGTGTAGCTATATTATCAAGCATAGTTATTAAAGTAAGATTTATATATGAGTATTGAATAATCATCGAATCCTCTTAATCCAAGTTTACATTAATGATTCAGGATAGTAGCCTAAGAATCATGTAATGTCTTGAATTTAGGGTTTAAGTCATATTGCACAAAGTGGTTTTATAATTTCATATGTGTGTTAGTTTAATGTCATAATGTAACGCCCCGCCAAGGAACCCAGAGGATAACACAACTAAGCTTACAAAAAGGTCAAATATATATATTTTAAAACAAAATAAATAACAAAAAACATATATTTATTCATAAGATTTAAATTAAGCTTTATCCTCTAGGGTTCCATAGCTGTATTACTAATGAACAAGTAACAAGATCTTAAACAACATTATGAACTAACTAACAACCATGGTTCATTCAAATCTAATTGTATGATTTGAGTAAACACATACATCTCCATATTGTATCATCAAAAAGGTAGACATCAAGATCATGAATATAGGATTTCAAGTACATATACAATTTACTTTACATGAGAGTACATCATTACAATGTTAACAATATCACTTTTCTGAATACATTGGAGTACATACATCAAGACAATAGTACATGAATATTTGTCTCCTCGAGCTAGAACATGATCAGAAATATGCTATAAGAGATACATCTTTCTCACACATGAACAACAACAAGAGAAACCAATGGAGATATAAGCACAACCACCCGACCATGTGGAACCCTAAGGTCCACCCCTTGTGCTAGGAGATAACAATAAGGTCCCAGAACATGAAACAGTTAAGAAGACAGTAACACAGCACAAAAGGCTAACATGACTCCAACATACAAATACACATGACATTCACAACAGAGTCACTACTTCCTCCAACAGTCAAAAAGACAATAGACTAACAGGTGCAAGGACTACACATGACTCCAAAACAACACCAGTCAATAAGGACATCATAAGTAACTCAAACATCACTTCCAGAGACATTCACAGAATAAAGGGGAGAACACAACTAGAGAATGGTAGACTATAGTAGGGATGAGTGTCATCGCATAGTCCTAACATGGGTTACCTTGACATTCTCTAGCTAGACGTCGGCCCCCATCCATGGATTACCCTGACAGTCTCTCACTAGACACTGGCCCCCATCAATGGTTACCATGATAGTCTCTCACTAGACACCGGCCCCATAGGGTGACACATGTAGAACCAACATTCCTTTCGTGAGGACAAGGAAGTTGACTTTTCCAACCACAGCCTTCTCATCTCATCCTTAGCCTAAACGAGCACCACAGGCATGAGTGAGGCATCCAATTGTCTTGATTAGTGTGAAAACTACCCAACCCTCTAAATTTATTATTAAGTTATCACTGAATTAATAACTTCCAATGGGTTGTCGTGATAAGCCACTTTGGGCACCAACCCCACATTGCAAGCCACTCCCCCTTCACTACATCTAGATTCTCAAAGCCCAAAACAAAACCCAAGCATGAACTATCACATTTCTCATCATGATACATTTACAACACAAAATATACATCATTTCACATTACACAGAGCAAGGCATTACCCATCTTGCATAGTTATCATAACCACATGAATAGGTACACTGAGCAAGGCATTATCCATCTTGCACAGTCATCATAACCACATGAATAGGTACTCTAAGTAAGGAATTATCCATCTTGCATAGTCATCACAACCACATGAATCCATAAACAGTGAGGAGTCAACATATAACCAATACATATTCAACCATTAGCAAGATTAAATAATCACATGAGTCATACACATGACTAGCCCTCTTGGCCTCTAGAATCAACTTTCCCAAATGACACAACACTTGACACACTAAACACTATGGTCTCACATCACATTCACTCACAAATGCACATCATCACTTAATAGACCAAACTAAGATCTTTCATCAATAATTCAAAGACAACACCACAATTACGACAAATGACATAATGTACTAATTATGGGTCTTGAATAATGTAACATTAATTGAATCATGATCAATCATCTAACAATCATAAAGTGAATCTTCCTCAACAATATAGAACTATCATATTCCAACCACTAGTAATAGTTACTTTTATGATCATAAGATATAAGAGTCCGCGAGTAACAATATTTTAACTAATAGTTCCCAAGACTTATTTTAGGGGTGAAAGCACAAAGATGAGTATACATTTCATGGAAGTCTCCCGTGGATGAAAAATGCCACTTGGAATAGGTACCCATTTTGAAAAAAAATAGGTACCCATTTAGGATTGGGCACCCGAAGCAAAATAGGTACCCGTTTGAAACATGTACCCATTTTCAAAAAAATTTAAAAAATAGCCATATACATATAAAAACAAAACAAAAAAAATTTGAAAACAGGTACCCATTTTCAAAAAGTTTTTTTCTTTTAACATGCTTATTGCTAATTTTTTTATTTTTTAGAAACAGGTACCCGTTATTTTTAAAATAGGTTTATAACGGGCACTCGTTATGAATGGGCACCCGTTTATAGTGGGTACCTATTTCTAAAAATTTGAAATTTAAAACCCACCAATTTGCATTGGTTTTAGCCTTGGAAACCCAAGCCTTAGCTTTGGACCTGCAACTAGGAGACCATGAAAACAACAAGAGAAAAAATTAGTTTCACCACTATCGCTGACAAAAAAAAATTTAGAATATTTTAACGAAATTAAAACCCATTATAGATCTCAAAGTCTAGTTTCAAATATGTAATTTTTTTTTTCTATTGAACATAATTTTCTATTTATTATTTATTTTCCAAACAAACTAACTCATAAACTTGAAATAACACAGGTTACTATTTTTTTAATAACTTTTGATTTTGAAAGTTTCTTGAAAAAAAAAAACTTATTTCTAACCAAACCAAACAACATTCTCTACATGATAAAAAAATTAGTGAATTGATTAGTTCAACTCAAATTATGTTCGCCGTACATGATGGGTTTTAAAAAACACTAATTAGGGCCATTAATTTTTTTAAAAAAATATTTATCAAAAAATTACAAAAAAATATCCGGACCAAAATTCAACATCCTGAGAATCTTTCCACAAAAAAATTTAGAAAAATACATTAATTTAGGTCAAATTATGTTGGTCGTACACATGCATACTTTTGCAAAAAAAAGGGACTTTTAAAAATCTATTTTTTGTACATCTGATAAAAAACCAACTTGCATTATCTGGGCATTAGAAAAAAATACATATTTAAAAACTAGAAACAAAATCCTACATTTCTTATTTTTACATCATCTTAATATTTTATGTGCAAGTGCTTCAAATTGTCACTCTAAGTATGACAAAATTTGAAAAATAAGAAAAACACTTCCACTTTTTGGCTAAAAAGTGAACTCATCTTCTTGCACTTACCCTTAGTTTCATTTAATTAAAATAATTTCAAACATGTAAATAACCCTAAGCCATACAAATTAAACACAACAATTGTTTACACTGATATAGATTTCATTAATAATCTAGATAATTTTGTAAATACTATTAAATATAACTGTATAAGCAAGGCTAAAAGCCTATAATATTAGAATGATTAAATATCTTACACTAGTTAGAATCACAAGATATAAAACCCGAAGCTACAATGAAAGAACATTGTTCTAAGGTTAGCTTGAGAGGAAATAAATACAAAACAATAAAACATTCATATAGATCTAACATCTTCATCAAATCTACCACACTTTTAACCACATGCATATGGTAGGATCAACACAAAATGAATTTGTTGAGAAGGCTTTAGAAGCTACCAACAATGAAAAATGTGAAAGGATAAACAGGGCACACAAACTGATTGGTAGAATGCCTCAAAGAGATTCATATGATGGAAAGCAATGATCATAGGATATACACAAAATGAATTTGTTAAAAAAATTTAGAGAAACCTAGTTCGAAAATATAGAGTTATTGGTGACGCAACTAACTGTTTTAACAGAGACGAAACAAGTGAGAGGTAGACAGTCACAAAATATTCATATCTCTAAAATAAAAAACTGGGTATGGCTGATTTTTGGATATGATTTAGATATTTAGGCTGTACACCATATATACAACAAGTAGAGAAACTCAGTTCATAAAAATAAAGTTATGGCTAATGCAATAGACTGATATAACAGAGATGAAATGGGTGAGAGGTAGATAGTCACAAAATATTTATATCTCAAAAATGACAAACTGGGTATGGCTGATATTCAGATATACTTTAGATATCTCGATCGTACACTATATATAAAAAAATTAGAGAAACTCAATTTGTAAAAGTAAAGTTATGGCTAACGCAACAAACTGCTAAAACAGAGACGAAATGGGTGAGAGGTGGACAGTCACAAAATATTCATATCTCAAAAATGACAAACTGGGTTTGGCTATTTTTGGATATGATTTATATATTCAGGTCGTACACCATATATTAAAAAATTAGAGAAACCCAGTTGGCAAAATTAAAGTTATGGCTAACGTAATAGACCAGGTTCAAAAATGTAGAAGAGAATTCACAGAGTATTTTACTAAATCTAATGAACAATAAATCAGATTCATATCTCAGTCCATACCTAGAATATTACTTCTATCACATCTTCACAAAATGTCCAGCTCACATCTATTTTCCCCCAAGTCTTTTCTTCTGGAAACTATGGATTATGGTGCCAAAAGAAAAATGAAAACTTCCTCAGAGAGAGAGAGAGAGAGAGATCTCCAAAACATAAAACATATTCTCCCTTTGAAATGCATCCTCCCCCCAAATTATGTCTTGAGATTTCAAAATAAAGTTGAGCATGCATAACCACCCCCATAATTTCTTCCAAAAGATTCTCCTTTATTATTTTCTTACAATTTGCTATTTTTAACCAAACAATAATCTCTCTGATTTTATTTATTTTAGAATTTGCTATTTATTTCATTTACAACAAAAAAAAATAGTTTTTTTATACTTTTCTAAAATTAGTGTCTTACACAAAAGAAACAATTATTTCTAAGATTTCCTCTTAAGGTGTGTAACTGCCACTTCTTCCAAGTGGCCAAAATAGAAAATAATTACTCAAGGCAATAATAATAAAGAAAGAGAATTTTTTTCAGACATAATAATACATATTTCCACACAACTATAATTTACATAAAAGTATCTATATTTATTTATCAAAGTGCCCTCTTGACTTAATAATTTTATTACAATGAAGCAATTAACCAAAACATTAATCAAACAATTCCAAATAAAATAATCCAAATGCCAAACAATACCTGACACAATGCACAATCGAAAGCATAATCACAATGACAATGACTAACCATTACACCCACATAGACGATAATGATTGGGTGCAAAACTGGATACTCATCATTTTTAAGGATGATGGCTAACTAGGGGACCACATGTTATCTTTGTTCAACTATTTCCATTAGGTTTAAGGCACGCTCAGACCTGTCAATTCAGGTGGAGTCGATGCCTGGTACCTGCATCTTGTAGCAACCAAACAGTCGAACAAATAGACATATATAATCATATAGTCAAATACACCATGAAAAGGAATCGCAGGGTAGTAGGGTACTCACGCATGAGTAATGCAACACTGTCCCTTTCACCATCACATCAAACATGTAATCACAACACACATAGCAATTAGTTACTGAATGACTAAATAAGAACCATCATCAGATAATCACATGATACACAAAATAAGATTAATCCACAAAAAAATATCACAACATTACATCCTATGATACAAAATCAGTCGCATAAAAATCAATTCTAACATATGACAATCATAATAAGATCAACATCATAATCACCTGAATGTAAAACAATGTCAGAGCATATAAATTAACAATGTTGCAACAAAGATTATCGATAAAACATACTAACTGTCATCTGAAACCACACATGAGCATAATCAGGAATGTCATCAACATGAATGTAGCATCTACCAAAATCATATAATATACAACATAAACTATTTAACATACCCTAAATATTCCTATTATTTTAACTTCATCTTCATGCTCCTTATCCAGACCATTTGCACATCCAAGATGAGAATGGAGGGGCATTACACATAATTAGTTTGTTAATGTCATGATATTTTATCATTAAATTTGATAATGTGGTTTTGTTGACTGGTTGAATTAATTGTGATTTAAGTTTTATCATTACCCATAGAGTTGATAACTTTTCCCTAAGACTGATTTAAAGATGGTTAGTTGGTTTTGTGCTATATGTCATTTGGCTTCAGAGGCTTATTGGTATAGTCTTGAGATTATCATATATCATATGCAGTGGTGTTGATGTTTCCTCATTAGACCATTTCTCTCTAGTAGGTCTTGAACTAGTTTAGTCAGCTTCAGAGGGTTGTTAGAGTTGTCTTGTGATTATGATGTGTCTTAATGTCTTCCACTTAGAGGAGGAAGATTATTAATATGAGCACTAGTATATGTAGTAATCTTGTTATGATATCGGTCTGCAGGATGAGTGATACCTTGCAATATTTTTGTATTTTATTTTGATAGGGGTACTAGTTGCATGCAGGGGAGTGGCTTTCATAGTGGGGCCGGTGCCCAAAGTGGCTTCCTGGATAACCCTATGGAAGTAGTAATTAAGTGGAAACATAATAATTTATCTAGGAGGGTTTGGGTAGATAAAACACATAATAAGATAAATTTGATGCCTCGCCCATGCCTTTAGTGCTCTCATAGGCTAAGTGGGATGAAAAGGCCTTGTTGGCATGATCGACCTCCTTGTCTTCATGAAAGGATAAGTTGATTCTCCATGTGTCACCCTATGGGGTTGGTGCCTAGAGAGAGGCTACCAAGATAACCATAGATGGAGACCAGTTTCTAGAGAAAGATATCCTAGATAACCCATGCTAGGACCATGTGATGACAATCTTCCTACTACAACATAGTTGCTTTCCTTATGTTACCTTCTTCTATTGCCTCTAGAGTAGTGATTAGCCATTGTTGATCTGTGTTTTCTATGTTGATTTGGTATCTATTTATTTGTACCTTTTGATCTTTGTCTTAGTGGAACCTCATCGTTATCTCCTAGCTTAGGGGGTGGACCTCAAGGTTTTACATGGTCGGGTGGAAGAGCTTAATCCATTGGATTTCTTTGGCATCTTGGTTCATGTTCATGGCAAATGTGTTTTTCCAGTTCAAGACCTGTATTTGCATCCTAAGATTTGTATTATGCTTCTAGAATTGTATAGCCATTATTATATTGTAATTTGATGTAATCAGTCAAGAAGTCTTGTAATTATGCAATCTTGTATTTGATCTCATTTGTACTTGTTCATATCTTGTAAATGAAAGGTGTAATCTTCTTGTGATGTATCAAAATTACGTATGGACATATGTGATCAATGTATTATGTGGTTAATGATCTATGTTTAAAATTATTTAATGCACTTATGTTTCGTAGAGAAGTTAGTTGATTAAATAGTCTAAATGATGTAATTAGTTGTTATTTTATCTAGTGATTAATGTAATTACTTGTTTAAAAAAATATTTCTGCATTTTCTTGTTTAGTTAACTTAACTCTCTAGGGTTGCATAATGGGGCATTACATTTGGTATCAAAGCCAGGCTTAAACACTGGGTACTCTAGTTAATATTGAGCCCATTATGTAACCTAGTGCTTAAACTCTATAGATTAAATTCTTTTTTTTTCTTTTTTAAGTAGTCCTTGTTTTGAAGTTTTCCTTTGGAGGTATGTGTGTGTAGGAAGATGCCTAGGGGTAGAGGTCGAGGTCGAGGTAGAGGTAGGGGACATGGAAGAGGTGGTGGTGGTACACCTCTTCCCAGTTCCCCTCATGAAAGTGCTCAAGAAGGCGGGGGTCAGAATATGGAAGGTCAAGGACATCTTGAGTGGTGCAGGAGCACCAAGGGCTCGGAGCCCATGTATATACTGCACATTTTTGGCCTGATGTGGTGAAATTTCTAATAAGCCTTGGCGGGAAGAAGTGTTTGCTTATCCAAAGTGGGTCATCGGTGTGAGCCTTGGCATCGGGCTGAGGAAATAATCGTGAGCCGACAGTGTATCATCTCACCAATTAGGGTGATAAACATCGAGTCTCACCGATGTGGAGTTGGCCGAAGACATCGGCATGAGTATAAGTATCAGGCTGAGGATTTGATCGTAGGCTGACAGGTGAAGGTCTTACCGATGTGTGATGTCCATCGGCATGAGTTGGTCATCGGTGATGGCTGTGAAAGTCACTCTGACAGCTATGTGTTTCTCTGATGGAGTTGGACGTCGATGCAAGGATTTCTATCAGCGCAGCTGGAAGGTGTATCCCTGATACTTCATGTTATACCGATGAAGGGTTGGCATCGGCGTGAGAAACACTATCGGCCAATCCTTGGGATGTTGTTCCGATGTCATCTGTCACCCCGATGGAAGTTGGTGGCATTGGTGTTGGCATGAGATACTTGGTCGGTCTGAGATTTGGGTGTCTATCCGATGGTTGTCTGTTATTCTGATGAAGGCATGTTGTCTTTGGTATCGGTGGGACATGGAATCGTCAGAGTGAAAGATGGAAAGTCGGTTGATGGTTTGAGTTGTGCCAATGGGGATAGTCTGGGGTCGTTGGTGGCAAAAGTGCTGACAATAGTCTTACCATGTCGTCAGACATATAAACTAGAAATCCTCCAACGCCGGATGCATGTGGGACTAAAGTTCCTCACGAATATGCGAACGGTTTGGTAGTTTTGTAACGGTTGGAAAAGAGTGATGCCAGTTGGAATGAACGGTCGTTTGCATGAGAATCGATGAGATTGCAAAAGCAATTTGGGAATCGATGGGAGTCTACAGATCACACAGGCCATCAGGAAGAGATGACACATCGGTGGAAGGACTTCAGGACAGACCAATAGTTGTTTGTCACACCGATAGCACAGAACTGAACCGACAGTTGGAATACCAACTGGTATGGAAGTTGAACCGTCCTGTAACAGACATGAGCAAATACATAAGATGTAGCATTCTTTCTGTAGAAGAGTTCAGCAGAAGAAGAATCGAAGAAGTGAATTTTGGTGTGTGAAGTATTTTGATGTAATCAAAATTTTTGAATAGAAATAAAATACAGCAGTTTGATCATTTGTATATTCTGTTCTATTTTCAGTTTATCATTCTGAAGTAGATTAGTCATTTCTATTTTCTACATTTTTGTTTTCTTTTGCAAACCATGACTCTGTTTTGATGATTCTTCTAATCCCTCTGTACAGTATGGAGGTCATCAAACAGAGCCATGATTTTTGTTTGTTTTTCTTTTGTGTGGTGGTTGGATTGCTAGCTAGAGGCAATGCATGCTTGTTCTAGGTGAGTTCAGTGAGGAGTCCGGCTAGATAAACAAGTAGGAAAATAGATTTGCAGGGGTGGAAAAGTAGAGAGAAAGAAAGTGAGCACCAAGCAGTCCAGACCCTTGAACAGAGTGAGAAGGGTGGGCAACGAGCTCAGAAAGTTATGTGCCATTGAGGCAGTATCTTGGAGGTAGTGAGGACAAGGTATGTGTCCCACACCAAGCAGAAAAGTAGAGTTTTCCATCTCTGCAAAGAGTATGTCTTTTAGCACTTTGAATTGGTAAGAAGGCTAGTGTTGTCAAATAGTCTTGTACACCTACAGGATGCAGAGCAGGCAGCCCAGAGTCCTCCCTATCAAATTGGTATCAAAGCGGTAAGATTTGGGTTATTCCTAGATAGGAATAGAAGAGTTGTATGTCATCACCGAGTTCAAGTGAGTCTGTTAGTTCATCCAAGAAAATGGTGACTAATGCAGAGTTAGCAAAGAAAGTTGAAGATCAAGAGGAGGAGAATAGACTCCTACAAGAAAGACTAGCAGAAATGGAGAGTAAGCTAGGCTTAATGTTGCAAAAGACTGAAGAAGTCAGCCAGAGAGTTAAATATTCTGAGGATAAGGGAAAAGGTGTATCTGTAGAAGATGAAGAGCCCACACCTGATCCTAAGTTGGAAGAAGAACCATTCTTGAAAGCTTTGAAAGCAATGAGTGGTAAAACATTGGAAGGAGTACCACTTTTCAGTGGGAAAATGGACCCAGATTTGGTCATGGAGTGGATAGAAGGACTTGAAAATCACTTTGAATGTGATGGTGTAAGCAAGGCATAGAAAGTAAAGGTGGCCAAATCCAGACTCAGGGGAGCTGCCTTAACCTGGTGGAAATTTGTGTAGACTGAAAGAGCAAAAGAAGATAAGAAGCCCATAGCTACTTGGAAGGGAATGGTAGCTAAAATTAAAGAAGCATATATGCCAGAAGATTATGAAATACAGCTACACAGGAAGAGACAAAATTTGAGACAAAAGGAATTAGATGTCAGTGCATACACTGAAGAATTCCGAAAGCTATGCTTAAGGTCCAAAGTAATGGAGGATGAAAGCATAAAGGTAGCAAGGTACCTTAACGGTCTAAAGTGGAATATCCAAGCATTGAGGAAGTGGAGACATTATCTCCTGCCTAAAGAATTTGTTGTCTACACAGATAACCAAGCTCTGAGTTTTCTAAACTCACAGGATAAGTTAAGCAGCACGCATATCAAATGGATGGAGTACCTGCAATCTTATACCTTTATAATTAAGCATAAGAAGGGGTAGCTGAACAGAGTTGTAGATGCTTTGAGCAGAAGATTGCTCACAGTACAGGAAGTGCAATTGAAGAGCATTGGAGTTGAAGATTTCAAGAATCTTTACCAAGATGATGAAGATTTTGCTGAGGCATACAAGGTATGTCAAGATTTTGAGAATCACTTTCACAGTGAGTTTGTAGATTTCACCTTACAGCAGGGATTGCTATTCAAAGGTGGACAATTATGTGTGCCAAGAGGATCTATGAGAGAAAATCTCATACAAGAGAAGCACAATGGTAGTCTGAGTGGCCATTTTGGTCTGAATAAGACACTGGAGCTAGTCCAAAGGTTCTATTATTGGCCAAGCATGCATAGAGACATCAGAAGGTATGTAGAGCAGTGTATCATATGTCAGAAGGCCAAGGGAACCACTTCAAATGCAGGACTGTACCAACCCTTACCCATTCCTTCTAGGCCATGGGAATGTGTAAGTATGGATTTTGTAGTTGGTTTGCCTAAGACTAAGACTGGTTATGACAGCATATATGTAGTTGTCGATAGGTTTAGCAAGATGAGTCATTTCATTCCCTGCAAAGTGACTCATGATGCCAGTCATATAGCACACTTGTTTTTCAGAGAAGTGATCAGAATTCATGGAATTCCAGCAAGTATTATGTCTGACAGAGATGCTAAATTCATGGAGCATTTTTGGAAAACATTGTGGCAGAGATTGGGAACAAATTTGTCATTCAGTTTAGCATATCACCCATAGACAGATGGTCAAACAGAGGTGGTAAACAGGACATTGGGCAACCTATTAAGGTGTATAACCAAAGAATATGGACAGAGTTGGGATCTTGTCATTCATCAGGCAGAATTTGCCTATAATGACAGTGTGAATAGGACTACTGGTAAGAGTCCATTCGAAATAGTCTATGGAATGCATCCCAGAGGTATATGTGAGCTCAAAAATATGGGAAACATGGAGAACAGAAGTGGACATGCAAAGGATTTTGCACAATCCATGAAAGAAGTGCATGAGCAGGTGAAGAAAACCTTGACAGAGAACACACAGAAGATCAAGGACAGAGTAGATGCCCACAGAAGGGATATTCAGTTTGAGGTTGGTGATCTGGTTATGGTGCACTTGAACAAAGCCAGAATGCAAAAAGGAATACCAACCAAACTACAGATGAGGAGAATTGGTCCTTGCAAAATCCTGAACAAGTATGGAAACAATGCATACAGAATTGAATTGCCAGAAGATTTGGCAATCTCACCAGTGTTTAATGTCCAAGACCTAGTGCAATACAGGGGTCCTCAGTCAGCAGCAAATGTATCCATTTCAGAGAAGGGACAGACAGCAATAGATGTGACTTTGCCATTACAACCCAAACTACAGGCAGAACGAATACTGGATTCCAGAGTACAAAAGCAAACCTGACATGGCGTCTACATGGAGCATTTGGTCAAATGGAAGCAGTTGCCTGAAGCAGAAGCTACCTGGGTTGTAGAGTCAGAATTCGAAAAGAGGGGCATTGATTTTGCCTCATTGTCACCGGAGGTGACTTGACTTCTTCCGCACAGGGGGAGTATGGTGCAGGAGCACCAAGGGCTCGGAGCCCATGTATATACTGCACATTTTTGGCGTGATGTGGTGAATTTTCTAATAAGCCTTGGTGGGAAGAAGTGTTTGCTTATCCAAAGTGGGTCATCGGTGTGAGCCTTGGCATCAGGCTGAGGAAATAATCGTGAGCCGACAGTGTATCATCTCACCGATCGGGGTGATAAACATCGAGTCTCACCGATGTTGAGTTGGCCGAAGACATCGGCATGAGTATAAGTATTGGGCTGAGGATTTGATCATAGGCTGACGAGTGAAGGTCTTACCAATGTGTGATGTCCATCGGCATGAGGTGGTCATTGGCGATGGCTGTGAAAGTCACTCCGACAGCTATGTGTTTCTCCGATGGAGTTGGACGTTGGCGCAAGGATTTCTATTGGTGCAGCTGGAAGGTGTATCCCCAATACTTCATGTTATACCGATGAAGGGTTGGCATCGGCATGAGAAACACTATCGGCCAATCCTTGGGATGTTGTTCCGATGTCATCTGTCACCCCAATGGAAGTTGGTGGCATTGGTGTCGGCATGAGATACTTGGTCGGTATCAGATTTGGGTGTCTATCCGATGGTTGTCTGTTATTCTGATGAAGGCATGTTGTCTTTGGTATCGGTGGGACGTGGAACCGTCGGAGTGAAAGATGGAATGTTGGCCGATGGTTTGAGTTGTGTCGATGGGGATAGACTGGGGTCGTCGGCGGCAAAAGTGCCGACAATAGTCCTACTGTGTCATCAGACATATAAACTAGAAATCCTCCATCGCCGGATGCATGTGGGACTAAAGGTCCTCACGAATATGTGAACGGTTTGGTAGTTTTGTAACAGTTGGAAAAGAGTGATGCCAGTTGGAATGAACGGTCGTTTGCATGAGAATCGATGAGATTACAAAAGCAATTTGGGAATCGATGGGAGTCTACAGATCACACAGGCCATCAGGAAGAGATGACACATAGGTGGAAGGACTTCGGGACAGACTGATAGTTGTTTTTCACACAGATAGCACAGAACTGAACCGACAGTTGGAATACCAACCGATATGGAAGTTGAACCGTCCTATAACAGACATGAGCAAATACATAAGATGTAGCATTCTTTCTGTAGAGGAGTTCAGCAGAAGAAGAATCGAAGAAGTGAATTTTGGTGTGTGAAGTATTTTGATGTAATCAGAATTTTTGAATAGAAATAAAATACAGTAGTTAGATCATTTGTATATTCTATTCTATTTTCAGTTTATCATTCTGAAGTAGATTAGTCATTTCTATTTTCTACATTTTTGTTTTCTTTTGCAAACCATGACTCTATTTTGATGATTCTTCTAATCCCTCTGTACAGTATGGAGGTCATCAAATAGAGCCATGATTTTTGTTTGTTTTTCTTTTGTGTGGTGGTTGGATTGCCGGCTAGAGGCAATGCATGCTTGTTCTAGGCGAGCTCAGTGAGGAGTCCGGCTAGATAAACAAGTAGGAAAATAGATTTGCAGGGGTGGAAAAGTAGAGAGAAAGAAAGTGAGCACCAAGCAGTCCAGACCCTTGAACAGAGTGAGAAGGGTGGGCAACGGGCTCAGAAAGTTATGTGCCATTGAGGCAGTATCTTGGAGGTAGTAAGGACAAGGTATGTGTCCCACACCAAGCAGAAAAGTAGAGTTTTCCATCTCTGCAAAGAGTATGTCTTTTAGCACTTTGAATTGGTAGGAAGGCTAGTGTTGTCAAATAGTCTTGTACACCTACAGGATGCAAAGCAGGCAGCCTAGAGTCCTCCCTATCACTGAGGGAGCTTAGTTGCTTAAGAAGGCCCTTGTCCCACTAGGTCCTAGATAGGAGGTAGAGCATCCAGGGATAGGAAGTAGATCAGCCAGAACCTAGGGAAAGAGAGAGATCACCTAGGATTAGAGAATTGATAGTTGAACAAGAGGCCACCTTAGCTAGTCACATGAGAGATCTTCTGAGGGCACGCCATCCCACCTTTGATGGATCTGGTAGTGGTTTAGAGGTAGAGACCTGGTTGCTAGATTTGTGTAGGTATTTTTCCATGCATCTGTATGGTAGTAACACCAAGGCTAGATGTGCTATCTTGCATCTCAGAGGTTTTGCTTCGACTTGGTGGCATTTAAAGGAGTAGAAGCTACACTTGGACATTAGTACTATTTATTCAGAGTTGTTCTTAGAGAGATTCAGAGCTCAATTCTTCTCAGATCATTGGAAGCAGCGATGCATAGATGAGTTGCTTGAGCTGAGGCAGATGTCCATGTTAGTAGAGTAGTATGAGAATAGATTTTATGAGCTCAAATAGTATGCAAGCATCAAAGATGATGAGACTATGTTAGTACAACATTTTATCAGGGGCTTAAATGCCCAAATCAGTGGAGGAGTGTGGGTGTTCGAGCCTAAAACTATGGAGGTAGTAGTTGAGAAAGCCCGTTTAGTAGAGGAGAATTTGGCTATGGCTCTTGGAGGTCATACATGTGTGCACATTGGTAGTGCACCTTCTGCAGGTGTTGGACCTCATGGTGATCAGTCTTAGGTAGCTAGCTCTTCGATAGGCCATCATGTGCCTACCAAGGGCGAGCAGCAGTGTTCTCAATCTCAACCAAAGAATTCTCAACCTTAGCAAGGTAATAGATTTCAGAATAGGAAGGATCGGTCTTGGCAGCAGAACAGGCGTAATTGCTTTGATCAGCTAGCTTAGAGTATGCAGTCTACAATAAGTAGAGATAATTTTCAGCAGTCTAATGCTTCCTCAGGTGGTGAAAGTTTTGGCAAAGGTTTAGGATGTTTCTCTTGTGGACAACATGGCCATATAGCTAGGCAATGTCCACAAAGAAACGCTACAGGATTTGGTCAAAGGACGGCAGCTTCAAAGCCGACCCTAGGGGATGTAGGGAGGTCTCATAGAGTGTTCACAGTAATTGAACACCACCAGGCAGAGCATTAGGGAGTAGTCTGGGAGGCCGCAGGTAGGGGACGAGTAGCTTTTTTTGGAGCTCGTGCACATTCTACAGCATCAGGAGTAGATCTTCAGGGACAGTGACGTGGAGTAGGTAAGGATCTAGTGGGATCCTAATGATGAGACTTCTGCTACCTAGGAAGATGCTTCTATGATGTGGGAGCTATATCCATACTTATTTGTAGGCTTCCAGGAGTAAGCCTGATTCTGGGGGGAGGATGTAGTGCCCCTCATTTTGGCTTTCTAGCAGTGATAGTATTTCAGTTACACTTAGACATTTTTTGAGACACGTGGATGATAGACTTCTTGTTTATATTTAGTTATGCTCATTATGGATTATAGATTACTGATGTGGTTGTTGATATTTGTTATGATCATTATAGTGACATTGTTGATATTATAGTAAATGATGTGTTTTTACATGATCATTTAATGGTTAGATGTTTATGTAGAGTAGAGTTATCATGCTTTATGTGATTAGATGATACCTGATTGATAGTTAGAGATGTTTATGTTATATGTCATGCTTTCAGTGAAGGGATAGTGTAGTACTACTCATTATGAGCACCTTACTACACTGCGACTCCCTGACACCATGTGTTTGTTATATATGTATATGCTCGTATGCAACACCTCATTTTGATGTAGGTTGCAACTACCAGGTGTCGACTCCACCTGACTTAGCAGGTCTAAGTGTGCCTTTACACCAACAGATAATGTGGATGGGAGATCATATGGGGTTCCCTATGTCAGTCATTATCTTCAATTTGTGGTCATGGGTGTAGATGTCACTTAGCGGTACTTGCCCTCGGGTATTGGTCATCCGTTGGTATGTGGTGGTTATTGTTTGAGCTTTTGGTTTATAGTCTATGTGTAATTGTTGGAGATGCATTAATTATTATAGTAATAATAATAATAAGTTTAGGTATATTAGTATTTATCTAGTTTGTTAATAAATAATGTGAAAATTGGAGCATATTGAATAAGTGATTTTAATAAAGATTAAATTAATAAATTTAATAATTAGTAATAATGATAATAATCATAAGTAATTAATAATATATTAGTTGATTAAATTAGTATATTGTTTATCTTGAAATATATTATTATTTAATAATTTATTGTTAAGTGATTTGTCATGAATGGCTAGCAATAAATTCCTTGATTTGAGAATCTCCCTGGAAGAAGAAATTTATTGAATTTAAATTTTGACAAATAGTGGATTTTCAATAATGGATATGAGAAGTGGGGAAATTAATTGGCTTTGTCTATTTTTTCAATATGGGAATTATTTGAAAGGGAGAGAGAGGGAAATTGGAGGGAGGAATTTTGCAAAAGCTAAAGAATTGAGGAAAAAGGAGAGGAAACTAACGAAAAGAGGATTCTAAAGTTCGGAGACTATTTTAGGGTATGTTTACTTTTGTATTGAACAAATTTGATAGAACTAGTTTAAGTTCCTATATGAATCTTTTGTGTATAACTTGAGCATGTTTCTTTAAATCCGGTTGATTCCCGGTCTTCCTATTGTCATCTGAAGCTGAAGTTTCTCCTATAACTTTTGAACCTGATATTTCTAAGATCATCATAAAATTTTGCTTGAGATTCATGAGAAAATTTAAATAGATTCTTTTCATTCATCTTGTTGTAGTCTCAAACTATTAGTAGAATTCTTTCTTCAACCCTCACAAGTTATTTTGTGTATCCTTCAGAGGTCAACTCTGTGTGCTAGATCGACTGTGTTCCAATGATTTACCTCTGCATGCACCACTGTAAAAGTTTGACAATTCAATAATGGAATTATTCCTATTCTATCTAGTTACTTTCCTCTGCTTTCTTATCATGGTCCATTCCTCCTGGGTGAGTTGGGTTATGCAATACCAATATGTTAAATCTATAATTTTAATTGAAGTACTCATCTGGGGTCTCGGCTGAAAGACAAGTTATTACCCTATCTGTAACTAATGTAAACTCATGCCTTCATGTGTATAGTCAAATAAACCTAAGGTCGTCCTTTCACGCCCAGCTGAACTATGATTCATCCTTAATAAAGCTTAAAACTATTAGACTCCAACTCCAATGTCATTGAACCTGCCCTATTTTCTTTAAGGAGGAGAACATCATTGATACCTTCTGAGATAAACAGTAAGGGCATAGAATCTATAACCTTTCTCCAATCAAACTCTTGGCCAGATCATTCTTTTGTACCATTTGATCATATTTCTCACCCATTTTTCATCAGGAAGATTCAGCTGGAGTGTCTTCCTTCGTTTACTTTTGAAACTTCAATTGAAAATCTTCTTGGCAAGAACCCTATGTGATTTGTGTAGACCGTGATGTCACGAAAATCTTGCTCACCATTAAAAAATCTCTGTAAACTCTTCTTATTTCTACAAATAGATCAATTTCTTCTATGTCATTATTTGATATTCTCCAGCCTCTTTAGCTAATGCAATTCGTTCCAATAAATTTCTTTTATCAAGTGTTATCATCATCGAGTTTCATTTAGTAGTTTCCTTGCTTTCTCCATGTACGCGTATGAGTATCTACAATAGGATTAGCAAGTCGGTTGCTAGAAATTTTCTTCATTACTGAGCCTATTTTTATGATGGCCTCTTACCTAGTGGGCACCTATTTAACCCAACCATCTCAAAATAGTATGAAATACAATTATATCTGAATAGAATCATTCAACGTCTACCAAAATCAAATTTCGCATGTTTAGAAACTTGCATTTTAGGTTGAAGTAAAGTGGCAGTTAGAATGGTAGTTATCATTTGAACCCAGGCTATTGCAATAGGAGGTGGAGAATGTGTTGATTAAAAAAATTATCTTATTAAATCAATTTCTATTTGATCTGTAGATTATAGGATCATATGTTATATTTATATCTATTGGGTCTATAATATTATAACTCCAATATCTTAGTTGGTCGATATAATAAGGAATTGTATTTAATTAAATATAGACATTGAGTAACCTTGTTACTTTTAGAGTGCAGTTAACTCTTGGAAGTGCAATTGATATCTCTATTTGATTATAAAATAGAATTTAGTCAATTTTTGTAGTTATAGTATCAAGCATAGTTATTAAGGTAAGAATTATATATGAGTATTGAATAATCATTGAATCCTCTTAATCCAAGTTTGCATTAATGATTCAGGATAGTAGCTTAAGAATTGTGTAATGTCTTGAATTTAGGGTTTAAGTCATATTGCATATAGTGGTTTTAGACATGTGTTAGTTTAATGTCATAATTAGTTTATTAATGTCATGATATTTTATTATTAAATCTGATAATGTGGTTTTGTTGACTGGTTGAATTAATTGTGATTTAAGTCTTATCATTACCCATAGAGTTGATAACTTTTCCCTAAGACCGATTTAAAGATGGTTAGTTGGTTTTACGTTATATGTCATTTGGATTCATAGGCTTATTGGTACGGTCTTGAGATTATCATATATCATATGCAGTGGTGTTGATGTTTCCTCATTAGACTATTTCTCTCTAGTAGGTCTTGAACTAGTTTAGTCAGCTCTAGAGGGTTGTTAGAGTTGTCTTGTGATTATGATGTGCCTTAATGCCTTCCACTTAGAGGAGGAAGATTATTAATTTGAGCACTGGTATATGTAGTAATCTTGTTATGGTATCGGTCTACAAGATGAGTGATACCTTATAGTACTTTTTTATTTTGTCTTGATAGGGGTACTAGTTGCATGCAAGGGAGTGGCTTTCATAGTGGGGCCGGTGCCCAAAGTGGCTGCCTGGATAACCCTATGGAAGTAGTAATTAAGTGTAAACATAATAATTTATCTAGGAGGGTTTGGGTAGATAAAACACATAATAAGATAAATTTGATGCCTCACCCATGCCTTTAGCGCTCTCACAGGCTAAGGATGGGATGAGAAGGCTTGGTTGGCATGATCAACCTCCTTGTCTTCATGAAAGGATAAGTCATTTCCGCATGTGTCACCCCATGGGGCCGATGCCTAGAGAGAGGCTACTAGGATAACCATAGATGGGGGCTAGTTTCTAGAGAAATATAGCCTGGATAACCCATGCTCGGACCATGCGATGACACTCTTCCTACTACAGCATAGTTACTTCCCTTATGTTACCTTCTGCTATTGCCTCTGGAGTAGTGATTAGCCATTGTTGATCTGTGTTTTCTATGTTGATTTAGTATCTATTTATTTGTACCTTTTGATCTTTGTCTTAGTGGAACCTCATCGTTATCTCCTAGCTTGGGGGGTGGACCTCAGGGTTCCACATGGTCAGGTGGAAGAGCTTAATCCATTGGATTTCTTTTCCATCTTGGTTTGTGTTCGTGGCAGATGTGTTTTTCCTGTTCCAGACCTATATTTTCATCCTAAGATTTGTATTATGCTTCCAGAATTGTATAGCCATGATTATATTGTAATTTCATGTAATCAGTCAAGAAGTCTTGTAATTATGTAATCCTGTATTTGATCTCATTTGTACTTGTTCATATCTTGTAAATGAAAGGTGTAATCTTCTTATGATGTATCAAAATTATGTATGGACATGTGTGATGTATTATGTGGTTAATGATCTATGTTTAAAATTATTTAATGTAGTTATGTTCCCTAGAGAAGTTAGTTGATTAAATAGTCTAAATGATGTAATTAGTTATTATTTTATCTAGTGATTAATGCAATTACTTGTTTAAAAAAAAATATTTCTGAATTTTCTTGTTTAGTTAACTTAACTCTCTAGGGTTGCATAACGGAGCATTACATAGATTATGAAGAAATATTTGATCCAATGGCAAGATTGGAGGCCATTAGAATGTTCTTGCCCTTTGTAGCTCATAAGGAGTTCAAATTCTATTAGATGGATGTGAAATCTGCATTCTTAAATGGAGAGTTGAAAGAGGAAGTATACATTAAGCAACTGGAAGAGTTTCAGTTATCAAAAGATTCAAATATGGTTTGCAGGTTGAAGAAGGCACTGTATGGACTCAAAAAGGCTCCTAGAACTTGGTATGCAAGGTTGAATAAGTACCTGTTGCAGTAAAGTTTCAAAAAGGGAACTGTAGATAGAAATCTATATTTCAAAGTTGAAGAAAATCAAATCCTAATTGTGGAAGTGTATGTTGATGATATAATATTTGAGGGTAATGAAGGTATGTGCAAGATATTTGTAGAAGAGATGCAAAAAGAATTTGAAATGTCAATGTGTGGGGAAATGAATTTCTTCCTTGGGTTACAAATCTATCAATTAGAAAAAGGTACTTTCATTTTAGAGTCAAAGTATGCTAAGGAAATGTTGAAGAAGTTTGGAATGGAAGACTCCAAACCGATGTGTACTCCCATGAATACTAGTTGTAAGTTAAGAAAAGATGATGAATCTCTTAAGGTTGATCAGAGAAAGTACAGATCAATGATTAGTGGACTATTATACCTGACTACTACTACACTGGATATCATGCATGTAGTTTGCTTTGTGGCTAGATTTCAAGTTGATCCTAGAGAGTCACATGTTTCAATAGTAAAGAGGATATTCAGATACTTGAAAGGCACTCCAGAGTTTGGCCTATGGTATCATAAGGATACTAATTTATCCTTGAGTGCATATGCAGATGTAGATTGGGAAGGATGTATAGATGACAAAAGAAGTACAAGTGGTGGTGCTTTCTTTTTAGGAAGCAGAATTATCTCATGGTTAAGTAAGAAATGGGATTTAGTGTCATTAGCTATAGCAAAGGTAGAGTACATGGTAGCAGTATCTTGCTGCACACAGGTGTTGTGGATGAAGAAAATATTAAAGGATATCATAGTGTCATATGATGAACCTATTCCTATATTATGTGATAATACAAGTGCTATGAATATCTCAAAGAATCTAGTAATGTATTCAAGGACAAAGCATATTTCAATCTAGTATCACTTCCTAAGAGAGAAGGTTGTAGAGAATGAGGTGAAATTGGAGTATGTGTCTACTAAGGACCAAATTGTAGATATCTTTACAAAGGCTCTTCCTAAAGATACTTTTGAGTATCTCTGGCAGAAGTTAGGGGTTATTGCCCCTCCTTTTAATTATATGCATAAGTGTATGCATCTATCTAGGAAGCATCTCAAGATAGATTCTTAGTCCTAGACTGATGTTGGAGGCTACCTCTCAAGGGGAGTAGGTAGTTATTGGTGTAGTCAGATGGAGCATATCTGATGACCCTAAGGGGAAGAGTGCAGAAAAGTAAGAGTAGTGGAGAGAAAGAATAAGTGCTTGTTGGTGTTGCAAGTATGGCCCTTTTCCATTAATGTAAAAGGGGGAGAGAATGAAAGTGGTTGAAAAACCATTGCGCAGAAAAGTGTGAGAAGAGTAAGAGTTGTTCCAGTCATGGGAAGTAAAGTGTGTGAAGAGTAAGAGTTGTTCCACTTAGGAAGAGTACTACTAAGCTGCTAATTGATTTCTTTAGGTCTTGATGGTTTTCCAGAAAGTTGGTGTTGCCATCAATGACAAAGGGGGAGATTGTTGAAAACTTATTGGTGTTGTCATTGATGTCAACCTCTAGCAGGTAGTTCACTTGGTTTCTAAGTGCTTTTGAGTTAATTTGAATAAGAAGGTGTGCAGTGTGATAGATTTGTGCTCTGCATTTCTTCCTAGTTGAAGATATGCCTAGTAGGTTTGGAAGTGTTGATCAGAGGTGTTATATCCAGAATTTTAGGTTCTGGATTATGCAGCAATGGAAGATGTGTTTGACAGAGTATTTGCCTATGTAGAAGACTGTCAGGGAGAAATGAGATTGCTCTACATTTCTCTACATTAAGGTTTCTTGTCTTACAGATCTAGGGACATGCTTATACTATCTATATCTATCTTTCCTTGAAGTTTCTAGTGTTGGGTTGCTCCGCAAGATCTATTCTTGTGTTGGTGTTTAGTGATAGTGGATCTTGATGTGCATAATGAAGATATTCTTTATGTCAGATGGTTGTGTTAGTGTTGCAGAGGTTTCTGATGATGTTGAGTATTGTGGAAAGGTGTATGGATGTTGTTGAGTATCTCTCTATGGTCCTCATGATGTGTTTAGACTTGGAGAAGTGTGGATGTGGCCGTTAGCTCAAGTTTGGCTGATTTATCTTATTGGCACCATTTGTGGAGATGCCTCATGGATTGTGGATGTGATGAGCATCTTGGTGATACAGATTTGAGTCTTAGTTAACCCTTGGCATAGTCTACTTTAACTTCTTTCCACTATGGAAGTGTTTAGTGCTAACCTAATTGGTGTTGCACATTTGAGGTGTACACACTTCATTAGGACTAACCTAATTGAGATAGGTCTTGGTTGTGGATGGTATAAATGCAAGATAAAGTTGTGTGAAGCAAGGGAGAGAAGATGTTGTGATGGTAGTGAGTTGTGTGTGAGCTTAAATGCTTATGACTCAGAAATGCATTTAGTAGAAGGTTTCTACATTTCAGTGTGCTTGAAGTTGCTGGAGGCAGTGAGTCAAAGGTTACGGATAGCAAAAGGTTGTAGTGTTGATCTCTCTTGTTTCTTTGAGATAGTGAATCGCTCTGTAATAGTTTTCTTCTACTCTTCTCTCATCTAGATAGTGAGCCTATTTTATTCTGGTGTTGTTATTCATATATATGTGAGTTAATCCTCACTGTGGTTTTTCCCTTCTTTAGTTTTCCATGTAAATCTGGTGTTCCTATGTGTTTGGATGTGTTTGCATTAATTCTTCATATGTTTACATTTTGTTAATGCATAATAAGAGATTAATGTTTGGAATTGCTTTGAGGGTTTAATATTTTAATAGACAACTGATTCACCCCCCCTCTCTATTGTCTTGTGCTTTCTAACAGGTGCGGCATTGGTCGGGGATTTTTTTCTATGAAAGATTTGTAGAAAAAAAACTAAAAATCAATTGTATTTATAGTGCAATAGTGCATATATTGCAAAATAATTACATTGTTTCATTGGAGTGTTCCCTTCATTCTCATGGTGGACAAATTGGAGTTGTGAAATGAGAAAGAATTAAAGATGTTTTTAATGAGTGGGTGTTTTTTCTACACAATCAACCCCCTTTTCATGTTGCAGATGGCATTGGTGAAAATATGGAGCATCACCTAGTTTCTTGGTGGTTGATCTTGTTGCAAGGTGTGCACCCTTGGTCTCCTTGTGTTGTGCAGTGGAGTGCTTGGGTTTGTGAGGCTTAACCAACTCCTGTGGAGTCATTAACTCTGGCGGTTGTATCGGGCATTAACAGGTCGATCTTTTGGTGCAATGGCAACTATCTTTCTAACAATTGGTATCAGAGCCTAGGTCACAGGTTTGAACCCCTCACTTGCACTAGGGGGATTGTTGCAAGGTGTACGCCCTTAGTCTCCTTGTGCTATGCAGTGCAACACTTGAGTTCACGACAAGGTTTAACCGCCTCCCATGGAGTCATTAACTTTGGCATTTGTATCGGGCATAACAGGTCAATCTTTTAGTGCAATGGCAACCATCTTTCCAACAGATCTTAATGAAGGAAACCCTATGGTTTATCTTTTCATTATAGTTTTTTGTAATCCCATCATTTTTATTTTTATGATGGGTGCTTCATCTAGGTAATAGTTTTTTGGTTGCCTTTCTATATGGTCTTGTAGCTAAGTGTTTGTCGCATCTTATACGTAGTTTCTTATTTTGGGCACCTTGTTCTACTGGTTGGGGTTGTTGGTTTGTTTGCCCCTATTGGGTTTTTTTTATAATACAACTTTGATTAATACAATTATGGTGGAAACACCTTTACCGATAAAAAAAAGATTCCTATAATATGTCATTCTCTATAAAAATATTAGGAACATCAATGTAAGTGTGAATTTCATCAATTTCAAGTATTTCATCATGGGGTGACTTTAGACTATCTTATATTTATAGTCACGAAACAAAGGTGTATATAGTAATTTTACATCAAGGAAGTAAATCTTCTCTTTCTCACCAATGTGTAAACTTATTAAGCTTTCACATGGTCTAACATGATTAATCTCCTATGTATTAGATTTATCAGTTTCACCAAGACAAAGAATCTACATGTCCAATATCATTGTCCTCATCTAGTTTTGAGTCATATAAGTAAGGATTTACAATTTTTAGGATGTTGTTAGGGAAACTTTGGAATGAATGAACCACATAGGGAGTCAAAATAGGCTCATAGGAAGTTAAAAATTTATCAAACAAGTTAGGTTTCTAATTTTGTTGAGAATGTAATCCATATCAAAGGTCGTGGAGATGGGGGATGTAGAGACAGTGGTTAGCAGAGCTGGTGACATCTTCACAAATATGAAAACTCCCATATTTCATTCAACCCATTCATAAACTAGGATTGATATGAGAGAGCATTTAATGCAACATCTCTTAGGACTCATGGCCAACACTGGCATTTAGGTAGTATAGTGTCATACAATTAGGGTTTTATTTAAGTCTTTAAATGGTATTCATATTGAATCATTTAATTTATATTTTATATCTTAAAAGAATTGTCAAATCCATGTACTCAAAATATCATCATCATTGATTGTCCATGCATGAGTTATCCTCTAGCAACTAGTTGATTTCTGTATAATTTTCATCTTATAAATATAAGGTCAAGGGCCCCCTCTCCCCTCTCATTGATCAAAAAATTATATATAATTATAAAATCATAGGGAAAATATCAAATCATAGGTTGTGTAGAGTCATAGAGTTGTACACAAGTTGTGCATCCTATATAGTTTGCAACTTATGCATAGGGCTACACTCTTGCATAAGTTTCACCTTGCTTAGTAGGATTGGCCCTAGGGCTTCCCTGCAGTTAGGGCTAGGTATTCCTTGCAAACAAGGTTTACCCTAATTTTTAAAAATATTTTATTTTATTTATTTATTTATTTATTTATATATATTTTTCCCTTTGTGTGTATATTTTAGCCATACATAAATAAATTTTTCTTCTCTTATTCTATAACTCTACTAGAAAAAAAAGACTTTCCAAAATGTGTAAGAGAACTTAACTCTAAATTTATATTTTATATACTATTCATATGTGAAAAAAATTAAGGAACTATAGGAGGAGCACTTAGGTTTTCAAATAGGTATTTATAAAGATGCTAGCAAGAAAATTGTTATAAAGAAATAGTAATATTAATAGAGGTTTCTAGTAAAATTTTCAAAGGAAAAGATAGATATACTTTTGGAAATTACTTCTTAATTATAAACAAAATTTAAAAATAAGATTGTCCAAAGACTTACTAAATATTTATTGAAATTTGACGGATTCCTCTAAATATTGGAATATAATTTCTAAGTCACTGAAACACCATAATTTGGAAAAAAAAAGAGTAAGTAAAATAGAGGTGCATGGAATTATATCTTCTCAATTCGTTATGTCTTTGTCCACTTTTGTCTTCTCCTTTAACCTTCAGATCTTTTACACCCTTTATCTCTTTTCTTGCCTTCCCTTACACTTCTCCCTTTTTTAAAGAAATATTTTATAGGAAGCTATTATAATGGATCCATTCTATTTCTCTCTATCTTCTAATTCTATCAATAATGGAAATAATTTCACTTCTCCTCTTCAAAATCAATAGTTTTGAATAAATTTATCTACCTAATATCTCAACTTCCTCCCAACAAGATCATAAATTTTTAACAAAAAATCATTGAAAAATGATTTATCTGTTTTGTCATTGACTCAAAAAAAATGACCTCTTCTCTGCAGATTATCGGAGAATAACAAAAATCTATAAATGTGGAGAGAATTTTGATTTGAGGGGAGGATGTGGCAAATAATCAAATTATGAACACAAATTTTGTCTCCCACCAGTTAATTCATGCCTAAATGGATGGCGATAATTATGAGAGGGAAGAATCATCAACTTTTACGAATTTAATTTTTTTGCTTCATTAGCTAATTGTAAAAAATATAATATTAATAATACGATTGAAATATGAAGTTAGATTTTTTTTGGGATTTCAATTTTATTTACTCAAAATTTAAAAATCTACAATATCATTGAAAAATATTTCACCATATTATTACATTTTTTATTTTATTCTTCAAACATAAAATATTTTAATGCATTTTAAATTATCATAGTATTAAAATAATTAATATCATGTTCTCTAAAAGTACTTACTATTATTACTTAAACAAAAAATTAAGTGACTAAGATAAAATACTGTAGTAATTAAGTGGCAAAAATTTCAAATCTCTCCACACCCAACTAGGGTTAGGGTTCTACACATTTTACTTTATGAAATTAGGTTATTTTTGGGATTTCAATTTTATTAAATCAAGAGTTAAAAATTTAGGATTTCAATTTTATTTAGTCAAAAGTTAAAAATCTACAGTATCATGAAAAATATTTAGCCACGTTATTACATTTTTTATTTTAGTCTTCAAGTGTTAGTATTATTGCATTTTAATATCTTAAGGAAATATTTTAGTACTATTTTATTTTTAGCAAATTAGATTATTTTTGAGATTTCAATTTTATTTATGCAAGACATTGTCTGTAGACATACTTACTATTATTACTTAAACAAAAAATTCTCTAATATTTAATGTATTTGTTAGTTTTCTATAGTTTTATATATTTAGTAAAGATGTTAGTTAAAAGTTAGTTATTTTTATGTAATAAGGGGATTATTTAAAACAAATGGTTTAACAAGGTGAGTAGTATTTTATAGGAGGAAAGAATTTAGAATGAAAATAGTTTAATAATAAATATGATATTATTTGAAGATGTAAAGATTTGATGGCATAGATTTTAAATATTGTTCAAGATTTTAAGTTTAATTTATATTTGGTATATATATATATTGGTTATAGTAAGTGCTATCATTTTGGGGTAGCTCCCAAATCAATAAATAATATGGTGCTTGTTGTGATGTTGTTCGTGCCATTTTGTTTCATTTTTTTGTGTCAAAATGGGGCTAGGGTTCTCCACATAAATACAAATATGCAGACTTTGTAAAATGTAGTTTTATAGTTAAGGAAAATATTTTAGTGTTATTTAATAGGCTTTGTAAAGTTTAGTTTTCTAGTTAAGGAAATAATTTAGTGCTATTTTATTTTAAAAATTAGATTATTTTTGAGATTTCAATTTTATTAGCAGTGTTATTGCATCTGTTGAGGCTTATCTAGTTATTAATCTATTAGTAATAAACCAATCAAGACACATGATTATTTTTCTTGTCAGACAAATTTGATATAAATTTGAACCTTTCCTCAAGATGACAAAATTTTAACAAAAAATCATTGAAAAATGATCTATCAGATGATAAAATTTTAACAAAAAATCATTGAAAAATGATTTATCTTGGCTCAAAAAAATGACCTCTTCTCTGCAGATTGTGAAGAGTACAATAAACACCTATAAATGTGGAGAGAAATTCTATTTGAAGGGAGGATGTGGCAAGTAAACAGATTATGAACACTAATCTTACCTCCCATGAGTTAAGTCATGGCAGATGACGAATTCTATCATTTTTTTTAAATTTAATTTTTTACTTCATTACCTAAACTTCAAAATCATTATTATTTATATAGTTATAATATTAATAATACTAGTATAGATATCTTAAATACATCTATCTAAAACAATGCCAAGAGATATCAATTTGAAGCTATTTTATTTACTTCACATTACAACTATTTATTATATTTACTTCACATTAATACTATTTTATATACTATTTTATTAGTACCTCCTTCAACAAGTACTATTGCAACGAGTTCATGTAACACCCTGCTAGGAAACCCCATAGGACAACACAACCAAGCTAAATAAATACGATAATTTTAATTTTTTTTAAAGATAGAATAACAAAGTAATGTCAAACACATCAATACATATCATTAAACTAACTTGTCCTCTAAGGTTCCAAAGTTGCATTACTTACTAAACTATTTATAGGATCAAGAATTAACTAACATCAATAGTTCAATTCTAATATGTTGCTTCACATGTAAGAGAACATACATTTCCATGATATAACATTAAATAACAAATCAACAAGATCATATAATTAGAACTACAAGTACATATACAATTTCTCATACATAAAGGTACATCATAACATCATTCACACTATCAATTTTTGGATTACATTGGAATACTTACAATATGATATATCTCATACAAAAAACTAGCACATGAGAATAAATAGCTGTCTCATCAATCTGGAACATAATCTAAAATCTGCATCACAAGATCCCTTCTTCTCGCACATGAACAGAAGCAAGGGAAAACCAATGGAGAAAATAGCACAACCACCCGACCATGTGGAACCCTAATGTACACCCCCCACTCTAAGAGATAACAATAAGGTCCCACTAAGAAAACAATCAAGAAAGATAGTAGACTAACAGGTGCAAGGACTACACATGACTCCAAAATAACACCAATCAATAAGGACATCACAAGTAACTCAAACATCACTTCTAGGGGCACTCACAAAACAAAGGGGAGAACACAACTAGAGAATGCTAGATTGTAGTAGGAATGAGTGTCATCGCATGGTCCTAGTATGGGTTAGCCTAACAGTCCCTAGCTAGACGTTGGCCCCCATCCATGAGTTACCCTGACAGTCTCTAGCTAGGTGCCAGCCCCCATCTATGGTTACCCTGACAGTCTCTCACTAGACGCCGGCCCCATAGGGTGACACATGCAGAATCAACATTCCTTTTATGTGGACAAGGAAGTTGATTTTTCCAACCACGGCCTTCTCATCTCATCCTTAGCCTGAACGAGCACTACAGGCATGAGTGAGGCATCCAATTATCTTGATTAGTGTGAAAACTACCCAACCCTCTAAATTTATTATTAAGTTATCACTGGGTTAACAATTTCCAATGGGTTATCCCAACAAGCCACTTTGGATGCCGACCCCACATTGAAAGCCACTCCCCCTTCACCGCATCTAGATTCTCAAAGCCCAAAACAAAACCCAAGCCTGAACTATCACATTTCTCATCATGATACATTTACAACATAAAATATACATCATTTCACATTACACAGAGCAAGGCATTACCCATCTTACATAGTTATCATAACCACACGAATCCATAAACAAAGGGGAGTCAACATATAACCAATACATGTTCAACCATTAGCAAGATTACATAATCACAGGAGTCATACACACGACTACCCCTCTTGGCCTCTGGAATCAACTTTCCCAAATGACATAAACACTTGAGACACAAAACACTATGATCTCACATCACATTCACTCTCAAATGCACATCATCACCTAATAGACCAAACTAAGATCCTTCATCAATAATTCAAATATAACACCACAATTGTGACATATGACATAATGCACTAATTATAGATCTTCAAGAATGTAACATTGATTGAATAATGATCAATCATCTAACAATCATAAAGAAAATCTTCCACAACAATATAGAACTATCATATTCCAACCACTAGTAATAGTTACTTTTAGGATCATAAGATATAAGAGTCCATGAGTAACAATATTTTAACTAATAGTTCCCAAGACTTATGTTAATTTCATTTAATTAAAATGACTGCGAACAAACTGCAAATAACTCTAAGGCATACAAATTAAACACAACAATTATTTACACTATTTACATTGATATAGATTTCATTAATAATCTAGTTAATTGTAAATACTATTAAATATAACTGTAAAAGCAAGGCTAAAAGCCTATAATATTAGAATGCTATAAATATCTTACACTAGTTAGAATCACAAGATACCAAACCCGAAGCTACAATGAAAGAACATTGTTCTAAGGTTACTTGAGAGGAAAGGAATATAGAACAATAAAACATTCCTATAGATCTAACATCTTCATCAAATCTACTACATTTTTAACCACATGCATAAGACAGGATTATCACAAAATGAATTTGTTGAGAAGGTTTTAGAAGCTACCAACAATGTAAAATGTGAAAGCGTAGACAGAGCATGCCAACTGATTGATGGAAAGCCTCAAAGAGAGTCATATTATGGAAAGTAATGATTGTAGGATATGCAGAAAATAAATTTGTTGAAAAATATTAGAGAATCCCAAATCAAAAATATAGAGTTATTGGTGATGCAACTAACTGTTTTATCAGAGATGAAAATGATGAAAGGTAGACAGTCACAAAACATTCATATCTCCCAAACAGAAAAGTGGGTATGGACAATTTTCAGCTATAGTTTAGATAACTAGGTCAGGCACAATATATAAAAAAATTAGAGAAACCCAGTTCACAAAACTAAAGTTATGGCTATCGTAACAGACTCCTAAAATAGAGATGAAATGGCTAAAAGGTAGTCAGTCACAAAACATTCATATCTCCAAAACAACAAACTGGGTATGGATAATTTTAGATACAATTTAGCTAACTAGGTCATACACCACATATTAAAAAATTAAAGAAACCTAGTTCGTAAAATGAAAGTTATAGCTAATGGAACAGCCTGCTAAAATAGAGACGAAAAGGAAGAAAGGTAGACAGTCATAAAACATTCATATCTCCAAAACAGCAAACTGGGTATGAGTGATTCTTTGATATGATTTAGAAAACTAGGTCACACACCATATATAAAAACTTTAGAGCAACCCAGTTCATAAAATTAAAGTTATGGCTGCCGTAATGGACTGTAAAAATAGAGATGAAATGGGCGAGAGATAGACAGTCACATCAATCGATGATTCCCAAAAATGCAATGATAGAGACATGCACAATTGGATCTGATAACAAGGTTTCTAACCTCTCAAGAAAATTAGAATCAACAGGAAAAATTATAAATCAAATATTTGCTTCAACAGAAAAATGAGAAAGAAATTAGAACCAAAGGAAACTGATTTCGCTTGCTTGATTGGCCTGAAGATTCGACGCCGGGTTCAACTGCTGCAGCCACAAATCAGTCTCTCCCCAAAAGCTCCATCTCCTCAAGATTCTTATGAGAGAGAAATCTCCCCCCAAAATACAGCCCAAAAACTCCCTATTTTTAGCGAAAGAAATCCCCTAAAATCTTCCAGAAGATTCCTCCCAAAAAAGGAAATAGATTCTCCTTTATTACTTTCTTACAATTTGCTATTTTAACCGAACAAAAATTTCTCTCTGATTCTATTTATTTTAGAATTTTCTATTTATTTCATTTACAACTAGACAAGATTCATTTATGATTTTATCTACTTTAGTATTTTCTATATTTATATATATGACAACTTGTAAATATTATCTATTTTATTGCCATTAACACAACATTAAATTATAATAATATGTTTATTCATCTTTAGGAAGCATTTACATTTATTATTTTCTTTTATTATTATTTATTTTTATAAACTCAATTTCTCATAAGGGCATTTATATTTATTTAACCAAAAATACTCTCATACCTAATAATATTATTTTAATGCAACAATTAACCCAAGTAGCAATCAAACAATGCCAACAAAATAACCCCAATGCCGAACAATACCTAACACAATGCACAATCAAAAAGCAAGACCACCACAACAATGACTGACTATCATGACCAAACCGACTACAATGACAGGGTACACAATCGGATACTCATCCTCTTCAAGGATGATGGCTAAGTTAGGGGATCATATGTTATCTCCATTCAATAGTTCCATTGGTTAAGGCATGCTCAGACCTATTCATTCAAGTGGAGTCGATGCCTGGTACCTGTAGCCTATAGCAAAGAACACAATCGAACATGTATATATATATGTAATAACCCCAATGCCGAACAATACCTAACACAATGCACAATCAAAAAGCAAGACCACCACAACAATGACTGACTATCATGACCAAACTGACTACACTGATAGGGTACACAACCGGATACTCATCCTCTTCAAGGATGATGGCTAAGTTAGGGGACCATATGTTATCTCCATTCAATAGTTCCATTGGTTAAGGCACGCTCAGACCTGTTAATTCAAGTGGAGTCGATGCCTGGTACCTGTAGCCTACAGCAAAGAACATAGTCGAACATGTATATATATATGCAATCATGTAGTCATACACATAGTGAAAGGAAGTTGCAGTGTAGCAGGGTACTCATGCATGAGTAATGTGACACTGTTCCTTTCACCCACACATCAAACATGTAATCACAACACACACATCAATCAATTACTAAACAACTAAGTAAGAACCATCATCAGATAGTCGCATGATACTCATAATATTATTGATCCACACAAAACATCATAACCTCCTATGATACAGAATCAGTGCCATAAAACTTAATTCTAACATATGACAATCATAGTTAAATCAACATCATAATCACTGAAATGCAAGGTAATGTCAGAGCATGTGAATTATCAGTATTGCAACAAGGTTCATTGATAAAATATACTAACCTAAGTATTCTAATTATTTACATTCATCCTCATGCTCCTTAGTCCAATCACCTGTACATCCAAGGTGAAATTGGAGGGGCACTATAGTTCGCACTTATCTAGTTATTAATCTACTGATTGTAAACCAATCAAAAACATTTCTTGTTGGGCAAATTTTATTTAAATTTTTATTTTTCCTATGTCAACATGATAAATTTTTAACAAAAAATTATTGAAAAATGATTTATCTGTATTGTCAATGGCTGAAAAAAATGACCTTTCGAGAGTGCAACAAAAAGCTATAAATGCGGAGAGAATTTTGGTTTGAGGGGAGGATGTGGTAAGTAAACAAATTATGAACACAAATTTTGTCTTCCACTAGTTAAGTCATCTCTAAATGGATGGCGATAATTATGAGAGGGAAGAATCATCAATTTTTATGAATTTAATTTTTTGCTTTATTAGGTAAATGTAAAAATTACTTTTTGTCAAAGGGACAAAGTTATAATATTAATAATACTATTAAAAATATAGGGTTCTACACATTTAATTTTATGAAATTAGATTATTTTTGAAATTAGATTTTTTTTGGGATTTCAATTTTATTTACTCAAGAGTTAAAAATCTAGTATTTCAATTTTATTTACTAAAAATTTAAAAATCTACAGTATCATGAAAAATATTTCACCATGTTATTACATTTTTTATTTTATTATTCAAACATACAATATTTTAATGCATTTTAAATTATCATAGTATTAATATTATTACATTTTAATATCTTGACATTTTATTTTTACCAAATTAAATTAGTTTTGAGATTTCGATTTTATTTACCCAAGACATTTCAAAATGAGATTAATATAAATCATGTTCATCTAAATATGAATATGTTATTGTTCTTATATTGTGTAATTATTCTTCAAACTTACAATATTTTAATGCATTTTAAATTGTAATAGTATTCAATATTATTACATTTTAATATCTTAGGCAGACATTTCAAATCTCTCCACACCCAACTAGTAGGGTTCTACACATTTTATTTTATGAAATTAGATTATTTTTAGAATTTCAATTTTATTTACTCAAGAGTTAAAAATCTAGGAAATCTAGGATTTCAATTTTATTTAGTCAAAAGTTCAAAATCTATAGTATCACATGTTATTACATTTTTTATTTTATTCTTCAAACTTACAATATTTAATGCATTTTGAATTATAAAAGTATTAGTATTATTACATCTTACATAAATATTTGTGTTATTTAATAGACTTTATAAAGTTTAGTTTTATAGTTAAGGAAATATTTTAGTCCTATTTTATTTTTACCAAATTAGATTTTTTTTAGATTTCAATTTTATTTACCCAAGACATTTCAATACTCTTCAAAAATTAATTTTTCAATTATTGGAATGCAATTTGTCTATACAACCAATACCTAATCAACAAAAAAATTACAACTAAACAAATACTATATACAACTAATAGCTAATCAACAAAAAAAAATTACAACTAAACTATGATTTTTGTTAATTATTTAAGGTTTATATCTTGCCCATGAAATTTTCAACTAAATTAACAAATAAAAAAATGTCTCAAATTAACAAATCAAATTTAAACTTTTTATTTATTATTACACTACTACATTTTTTATATAAATTAATTAAGATTCAAACTTAAAACATGTATAAATTTTTTGAGTTTTATTTTGTTTCATGCTAGAGGCCATAGGCTTTGTAGAAGGGCTTTACAAAATTGTAGAAAAAAGGATATTATTACACTACTACATTTTTTAATATAAATTAATTAAGATTCAAACTTAAAACATGTATAAAATTTTTGAGTTTATTTTGTTTCATCCTAGAGGCCATAGGCTTTGTAGAAGGGCTTTAAAAAATTGTAGAAAAAAGGATATATAACAAAATTGTACAAAAAATGATATATACAAATATAATGGAGAATGATGATGGCATATTTTTGTTTTACCTCTTTATTTTGGGAATATCATGTTTATTATTAAATATTAATATTAAAGAGATATTAATTTGAAGTTATTTTATTTACTTTTAAGTTATTTTATTTACTTTTAATTATTTTATTTTACTTCATTTTACTTCAAATTGATATCTTTGCACATTTTTTCTTCCACTCAACCATATGTCCATCAATTTCTAAACTATAATTAACAAATTAAAAAAAATCTATCAAAATATTTTTAAATGAGAAGAATGATGATTATCCAAAATTGTCCATATCTTTATTTTTACAGGCTACTTATTTTGGATTTATAATGTTTATTATTAAATATTAATAATTTGACATATAAATGACCATAATTTTAAAGTAAGAGGTAACTGTATTTTAACACACTCAAGCATTACACTCCACCACGTGCTTCCATTGTAGAATGCCTCTAGGCATTAATTAAAAATATAGTAAATTAACAAATCAAATTATTCTCTTTCTTAACCACAAACCTTTTTAAAAAAAAAATTAACCTTTAAATTTAAATATTTTTATAAATTAATTAAGATTCAAACTTATAAAATTTTGGATTACTTTAACTATTAATTATTTCTAACACTACTTAAAAAAATTACACACCCTTTCCTTTTATACAAAATAATATTTACTTTTCTAACATTTTTGTGACTTTCTTATTACATTTTGAAAAGAAGAATGATAATTATTCAAAGCTCACTATTGATGAGAAGATATGTGGTGTGCCTCGCACACATGCCCCATTCCAAAATAGGAACCCCCTCTTTTGATTTGGCTTAGGATGTCAATTAGGTCCTTTTCATCTCCCAAGTGGTTAAGTGGTCAAAGTGCATTTTGACCTTGATTGAACAATGATATTAAGAAATCACTTCAAGAATCTGCTAGGTTGGATTTTTATATCCCTTTTGATGGCCTTGAATTGCCCTCCAACTGACCTTCGCACCAAATTGCTATCTGTATGACCGCTACACTAAATTGCCTTCCAACTAACCTGGCGTTAAAATCCTTTGTCACCGACTTTAGTGCTAATTTTCCTCTCGATGGACTTCTGCGCTAAAATCTACTATCTCTGACTTGCACTATATCATTCGATCACCGACTAAGTTAGATGAAGCCAAAATGCCCACAAGTCAGAGGGACCTTAAAAGCCCACAAAATACGCAAGTTGAACCTGCATGTCATAGTGCTGAAAGGAGCCTTCATCGACCAAGTTTGCCGTGACCAATTTCCCCGCCAAGTCAGTTCAAAGGAGAAACTGCATCGAAACCCTAATTTGACAATCATACGCTATGCATTAATGGTGATTTCACTAGGGAATAAAAGGGGTAAATCCCTCCGTTTTAACTATCGTTTACATTTCGATCAGGATTTCCAGAACTCCGTTGGGATTTTGAACACTTTTGCTACCGATTCGCTCGAGTTCGAAACCGCGACCACTTCCTACCTGAACAGCCCAGACACACTTTCAACATTAACCAGGTAGGGTTCCAAACTTTGTATTTTGAGCTTTCACTGTGTACAATTAGGATTTGGTTAAATGATTTTCCAAACGAATGCCTTCAGGGTTTCTAGTTAGGGTTTTGTGCATGAACTGGCTATTTTCTATTAAAACTAAGTTAAAATTCCCTTTTGAAAGATGAACAAATTATTATAAGTAAAAAGGACAAAAACTAAGACAATACTGCAATGAACACATCCAATTTTTGTGCCAAATCAGAGTCTAACCGACCTGTAAACAAGCCAACTCTCCAGTTGGTCAGTGACCGATAAAACCTGTGCTGCATTGTGGATTCCACTTAGCGCTAAAAAACCTAACCTCTGACTTGCATGCCCATATCTCATTTCACCAATTAGGTCAAAGGGACCTTAAAACCCCACTAACCTTGAATTATCCTTTTGTGCCAAAAATCCCTTGCGTCGACCTTGCGCTAAAAGACCCTGTCTTCAACTTGGTCAGACACCCCGAATTTCCCCTCAAAGTCGGTGACATCCCAAAGTCCTGCTGAAAGCAAGACATCGGCCTAGTGCTAGAAATGATCCCTTCCGACAATGTGCTTTAATGCTCTCCCACCGACTTGGTCAGTCAACTTCAAAACTCGTGCAAATCAGACCAAGATGAATCTCGTGCAAATGTGATACAAACGATCTCAAAAGGACTTGCGCTAAATCACAATCGACTGACTAAACACCTAATAGAAGGTCAATGACCTTCAAAATCTGCACAAGTCGGTAACCATCAAAATTTGTGCAAATGTTAAAAAGAATGAATAGTAGTAAAACCTCAGGTCGGACAAGCCCATTTCTCCCGTTGAGGTCGGTAGACCCTAGTTTTAGCGCTTTTCTGTCTGCAAGTTGGATGACCCTAAAAATAGCACAAATCATGCAAAATGACTGAGTTTCAAAGGGTTTTCAAAGGGAAAGTGTAAAAAATATAGAGTTAATGTTGTAATGCATAGATAATGATGATTTTCATAAGATTTCTTGCAACATTAAATGTTTCTTTGCATGTATTAATGATGATTGTTGTAAGTGCAATGGTGATAATTGTTAGATTTGATATTCTTTAAAGGGTATATCAGTAGTACTAGTAGAATCATTAAGGTTCATCTTAAACTTAGGAGTGTATGAAAGATTTCTCAAGGTATCAAACTTAAAAGTTCCAGTCCTATAGACTAAATGACTGCCCGAGCCCAAGCTATGAAGTACGAATGCAAAGGAATCCCTCCAGAAGGTGGAACAATGTAGGAGATATAGACCTAGGTCACATAGACCTAGATGACTTTACATTGAGGGTCTTCAGTCTGAACCCAATTCCTAGGGCCAGAATACTCAAGGACAGTGGTATATCACAAGCTGCTGCCTTCCCCACCTTAGTGCAATGTGTAGAATTGATGGCAAGTTGTGCAGATAGGTATGATGTCATGACAAGAACAATCCAAACAACCAGTGGGGATATCTTGGCTAATTTAAGCCCACCCTCTCTAGCTGAGACCTTTGATATTCCTTGGCACAAGGTTATGACTATGCCAGACAAACAAGGATCAAAGGAGACTTATAACAAAGATGTAGAAGGATGCATAAAGTACATGAATGACAATTGGGCCAAAAGTAGAAGGTCTGCTCTCATCAAATTCCCTCGAATACTATACAGGAGTGATTTCCATGATGAAATTAGAGATTTAGTAACTTTCTTGAGCAGGATATATGGATTACCTATAGCCTCCACTTTTGAGGAGTGGATGTTTGTTATCATCATTGAGATATTGAAAGGGACTAAGTTCCACTAGGCCCAAATCCTTAGCGACAACATTCATGAGGCCTTTAGCAATTTCAAGGATAAAAGGTACTTTAGATGGACATCTTATACTGTTTATGCATTGGCAAGAAGAAATCACTATGTTGGCTTGTCTATGATTAGTGAAGTTGGGAATGATGAGCAAACCCAGATAAAGTTATATGAATGCTACCCATAGCTAACCTCATCTCAATCTCTAATACATTTCAAAAGGGTAAATGATGCTTTCACAATGTATATAACCAGAATGCTTTAAGGTAACATAGCCTTGAGGATTTCTACTGAGGCAATGAATGAAATAGCTAAGTATGGTAGATCGTACATTCAGTTTGAGAAATTCACATATTTAAGAGTGCAAGGCTTCACTGGGATGGCTTACAGACTTCCCAGGTATCCCGATGACAAGATAGTGCTTCTGGATCTATCTAGATAGTTAATACCCTATGCCGAGAAGCTCAAACACTTACACAGAACCAATGTTTAGTTTCCTATTAGGTTCAGCAAGGGGATCTATGCATGCCCTTCTTTGGCATCTGTAGAGCATTCTGATAAAGAGCTTCAACTCCTCAACTTACACTACTACAATGCAAGGGATAATTTTGATCCAAATAAGGGGATGGAAGGATTTGTGAGTTAGAAGCTATTTCACAAGATGTACGTTGAAGATTTCTAGGCCAATTGTCCAAATGATTATGAGATTATGAAGAAGGACATTCAAGGCTGCCTCTAGATTTTATTAAGAAGTTCCACATTATGGCAGTACTAGACTAGCTGCAAGATGATGAAAATGTTATGGTCAGAGGTCCATGGGAGGCTCAATACCATCAGCCTATCCCATTACCAAATTGGGCAAATGTAGAAGAAAGCTCCCTAGATACTATTATGAGAGAACCTATCAGATTGAGCAAAGCCTGGGTAAGAGGTCAGGTGGTTGCTCTAGAAGGACAGGGAATTCAACTCACTTATACAGCATTGAAATCAGATAAGGACTCTGGGGGAGAAGAGGATGAGCCCATCAATGTCACAGATGAGGCAGAGCCAATTGAGAGGTAGAAATTAGATAGTGAAGAGCATACATTTTTGGCTGAGAAAGTGAAGAAGATTAAGAAGCCATCTGCAAGGCCTCCTGTAAAGAAAGATCAACCTCCCTCTACCAGGACAAGGGCCTCCAAGAAAAGAGACATGCCAAGTGGCCCTAGGGAAGGTTCTAAAGAAAAGAAAGCAAAAGTAAAAGAGGTAAGTAAGGAGGATGATACAACCAAGAAAGATTCTAGTCCTCCAACTTCCCTGTCACCTGCTACCCAAAGTGTGAGCACTATTGTCACAACTCATGCCATTTCTACTTCCACTTCTTCTTCTATCACTTCTTCCGCTGCTGCATCCACTTCACCCATGACCTCAGCTCCCATAACTCAAGAAACATCCCTCGCCACCTCTCTTACCTCTGCCATTGCAGCTACTTCCTGCTCATTGGCAATTTCTTCTAATACCTCTAGCAGCCCTATTTCCTCCACTGTCATCATTTCATGCCCTTCCTCTACCACTACACTTACATCTTCTACTTCTTCCACTCAATTACCATTACCTCCCATTTCTACCATCCTTTCACCCCCTTTCACTCTACCTTCACTACCCTTTCCTTCACCTCTTGGCATCTCTTCTTCTTTATCGACAGTTTTGGCTAATCTAACGCAAGTCAATGTGCCTTCCCTAGCCATATCTTCTATTGTTCCTATCTCACAAATGCCTGCAGATTCTTTGGCCATACCACTACTACCTGGGATCGAGAAAGTATGCATAGAGTTGGGATTGCATGAGCCTGAAACAACACTTGAGGAGGAGAAAGGAGTGTTGGTTGAAGTAAGTGATAAAGACTCCCATGAACCTTCAGTCAATGTTAAAGTCATTGACGTATTTGATAGTCCTCCAAATAAAGGTCAAACAAAGGAAGTTTTCAAGTCGGTTCAAGAAACTACAATGGCAAATCTAGAAAACTTGGCCCAAGAAGAAGAAAAAGAAGAAGAGATAAGCACAAAAAAGAATGAAGAACCAGAGCAAGAACATAAATCACCCAAAGAGCTGGCTGTAATTGATGGTGACGGAGTCACTAAATTGAATAAATCTTCTACACCTGAATGGCTGCAAAGTAGAATAGCATATCCTGAGTTGCAAGTGGAAATAATGTAGCTAGATTTGAGCACAATTTTGTCACAAGCTCAGAATCCCAAGAAACAAAAGAAGGCCAAAATATAGTCCAGAATCTATAAAGATGAGTCAGGATGGAGAATTGTAGAAATAGCAGTCCCGCCGGCTGATATAGCAAAAGAACAAGTCAGGGTGGAAGATTATGTAATATCTACAGTTGACCTGGGACCGGCCACTCATGCTCAAAGAGTGGATGATTTCAAGGAATCAGTCACATCAATTTTGGAACAATTAGACAAGGATGAGATGTCCAAGAAAGATTTGAAACAGCAAAATGAGGAACTTTGCACATGCCATCAATTTTTGGTAAAGCCAGTGGATGCAGGAGGAGATATAAGGACAATACCCACTTTCCTATCTACTAATGAAATGGCCAGATTAGGTGAGGTAAGATCCAAATCCCAAGGTATAGAAAATTAGCTATCCAAAGTTTTTGAGATGGGATGTGAAACTATTAATGCCTCTGCTCAAGCACATAAGAAGTTGGTAGAGTTGTATAAGAAATGGAAAGATTTGCGTGAGGAATGTGATTCCTTTGATGAATATTATTCACTTATGTATCCTCGGATAAAGAACATCAGGGAATTGCATGCCCAGACTCTAGTCATAGAGAATATTTTGACTGGGAATCAACTGCCAAAGGCCGTTGAGTGGTATCAACAGTTGCTTTTGAGAAAAGAAACTTTTGAACATATAAAAGAAGCATATAAGCCAGCCGATGAGGAGCTAAGATCAGTTATATATGATATCAATGATTCTTTAAAGGATTACCTAGAAGCCTCCTATGATGACTATGCCCCATTTGATATCGAAAAGTGTAAAGATAAGTTGCATAAGGTGATTTTTGAAGATGCCAAGCTCAATATGGAGGATAGGGTAGACAGGGTAAGTGACTTTAGGGATGAATTCAAGGCATTTCAAAAGGCAGGTACAGAGATAGAGAAAATATGCAGTAAATTCAATCAAGAACTGGAGATGTTTGACTACCAGATCAATCATTTGAAGGATCCAAATCCATTAGAGATTAATCTTGTACTAGTTGGCAAAGACAAAATTGATTTAGATGAAGAATCCTAATATTATTTTGAATATTTTAAGGATGTATCCCGTCATAATTTTAAATCACTATATTCAGGGTAGCATGTGACTTTATTTTGTCTTTTCTATGCTTCTAAAATGTTCATTTCTACTAATATATTGAGTTGGCTAGTCAAATTGACTAGATTCAATGTATTCAGGGGTTGTTTTTCATCTTTTTCATAGAAGACAAAATGTAATCCAAGAATTGATGTGAGTTGTTGCAATTGTATTTATCGATGTAATCTAGACCGTCGGTGTCGAGTTAATCTCCACCGTCCATTTGAAAACTCGATATGCTACTTTTCTATATAAAGGGCTGCCATTTCCTTTGTTTGTAAGAGAGATTTTGATGCCGAATTGTTGACTCTATGCCATTTGAAGTAATACAAAGCAAGTTTCTACAGTAATTCTGAGAATTTGTGTCTTGTATTGGCTCATTTTGGTTTTCATGGTTTGATTCTTGCTCTCCCATAGTTATTTAGTTGTGCTTTTATAATGTTCATGGTTTGCTGAACTATCTGATGAATACTTTAAGTCCATACTTTTAGTTATTTGCTGACGGTAGATAGCTATGTAAAGTTAGTCTAGGCTGATTATTTGTGTTCAAGTTTAATTTCATTTCACAAGTTAAGTTGTATCATTTATTAGGTATTTAACAAATGAATGTGATCTAAAAATCTATTGACTTCCATTGAAGATAGCACAGTTTTCTGTAACACTGTAACACCCATTTCAGTTTGGTAACTCAGGAAGCTAGTTAAAAGTTTTAGAGTATTTGTCTACTAAAGGTAATCTGTGCATTGTGAATGTCACTTAGGATTCTTCTAAAACCCTAACCTTTTACATTTTATTTAAAACCATTGTCAATCGTTAGATTAGGAATTTCAGTAGCATTTTACATTGTTTTATCAGCTAAAAACCATAAAGGGTTTATCTGTGTTTGCTGCCCCCAAACTTGAAAATTTACAGATTGTATGTAAGACCCCTTGTAGGCATAGCTAGAACATACCAACTGAGAGATTCTAAGCAAGCTAAGACCTAGTTGTATTATCCTTGGAGTAGTCTTACCTAGGGTAGGATACTTTTCAAGAGAAGTGTGAAACCAACAATCACACCTGTGTTGCTACGTGTTAAAACCACCATCAACAATATGTTTATTTTTAAGGCTGCTTATTTTAGATATTTATTATTATTACACTTTGAAATAAGAATAATAATTATTGAAATCTCTCTACAACATATCTTTGTTTTAGATTTATAATATGCTTATTATTAAATATTAATATTTTGACATGTAAATGACTCAAATTTAAAGTAAAAGGTAACAGTTTTTTTAACACACTCATGCCATTACACTCTACCCCTTGCTCCCATTGTAGAATGCCTCTCGGCATTAATTATTAATATCCATTATTAACACTTCTTCATATATTATCTTAATTGATATTTGATATTATAATATTATAATTATATTACATATAATAATATAATAATAAGCATAAACATAAATATAATATAATTTAACAATATAATTAAAAACTAAAATATAATAGAATACTATACAAAAATATTATAATATTAGAATAATGTAATAATATAAATATATTTATAATATAAACATTGATTATTATCAATAAATAATTAATTATACTATTTCATTAATATTTAAACTAAAAAATCAAGGATTATTTTATTAAGGGTGATGATGGAGCGTGTGCGCGGGAGCTCTATGCAGTCCCGCGACCTATAGCAGGTTGCAGTCTGCATGTGTTTGTTCTCTGTTGCATGCATTTTTTCTTTGCAGATTGGGCTCTGTGGGGTTGTTTTCAACAAGGGGTGGGGTTTTTTAGCTTTCAGGGGGTTTTTTCTTGAGTGTGTGCGTTGTTCAGTGTAGGTGTGGGGTGTGAGGGCTTGAGGGGATTTTCTAATGGTAGGGTCTATGCCTTTGGGTGAGACGTTAGGGGATACTGCTATAGCAGAGGTTGGTGATGAGTTTCCTCATCCATCCCTACCTGATGTTGGGGTTTTTAGCACTGGTGCTTTGAAATTTCACAAGATAAATGGATGCTTGGAAAGAGTTCAAGTTCATCTGAAGCTGGTGATTCAAACAGAGGCAGTAGCCGAGGACCTAGAGTATTATAGCAAACATGTTTTAATCTACAAATTTATGGGACTGAGGGTTTCGATGCCTTTTTTGAAACCCTAGATTCACAATTCTTGGAATCCAGAAGGTGATTTTGAAATCTTGCTAGCTGCGAATAACTTCTTTCTAGTGGTTTTTTCATGTATCTCTGATCGTAACAAGGTTTTTGAGGGAGGCCCTACTTTTATAATCAAGTTGTCCTTTTCATGAAGCCTTGGCATGTAGGCTTTAACTCAGCGGAGGAGCTGCCCTCGAAGGTGCCGGTGTGGGTTTGTTTTCCTCGGTTTCCATTGGAATGTAGGAGACAAGATATTCTACAATCAATTACGTTGCTGCTGGGGAAGCCTATTGGCCAGTCTCAACAAACTCTAGAGAAGAGAATTTTTTCCTATGCTCGGGTTTGTGTAGAGATTGATCTAAGCCAACCTCTGCCAAATTCTATTGATCTAACTATTGGGTCTAGCTCCTAGACTCAACAGTTAGACTATGAGACTTTACCTTTCAGGTGCCGGCTATGCCATGAGTATGGCCATCTTCAAAGGAGGTGCCCTCGTGCCTTAGGTACTGGTGGTTCAGATAATGTGAAGGCTTCATCTAATCCAAGGGTAGAAAAGGGTAAAGTACCCATGCAGGGGGTGGTACCGGATAAAGATGGCTTTGTGCCAGTTAAGGCACGAAATAAGAATCGGGGTCAAAAGAGGACTCTTTAGGATCATCAAGAGGAGGAGATTTTTAAAAAGTTTGAGGCTTTGGATGAATTAGTCCATGAGGAGGGGGTTTCTTCTGACATGCATGTTGAAGCTTCTCTTTTAATTGATCATAATTCTGATTCTTTTCCTGTCACTACCTTGGTCCTAGTTCCTGTGGTGGCTTCCAGGGTGGTGATGGATTCAGTTGCTCCTCCCCCTGATGCTGGGTTCAGGGAATCTTGTGGTTTGGTGGAAACCCCTATGGCCTCTTCAGATGAAAGTGTGAGTTTAGCTAGTGGACTAGGTTTGGAAGACTCTGGTAAGAAAAAAGCCCTCTCTTCTTCTCCCATTCTGGGTCTATAGCAAAAATCCCTAAAAAAGTGTACTCCTGATAAGCCCTAGAAGGTAGGGAGGAAGTGTTGGATCTAGGGCATACAACTGAGAGGGGGGGGGTGAATCAGTTGTATAGAACTTCTTTTATTTCAAACACTTAATTCTCTGTTGTTAGTTAGCAGCATATCAAATAATCATTCATGGAAGCATAATACATAAACATAAGAGCAGATAAGCATCAACACATTGAACACCAAGATTTTGACGTGGAAAACCCGGTTAAGGGAAAAACCACGGGGTGATTAACCCAAGAATTATTCTCTGTTAGAAGAATAAAGAAAAATGAATGGCACATGCCAATAAGGGCTCACTGCCCGAGCACACTGCTCACAAAGAGGCCCACTGCCTACAAGGAGACACACTGTCTACAAAGTGATAAAAATCATAGTCTTGAACTGGAGAATGACATCTCTACCATGTCCGGATCAGTTCCAATTAAGCCCAACAATCTCTGCTCTGCCTTTCGCACCTTTCTTCGCTATATCATGCTCATCTTCACACCACACACTGAAATGAACTCACAAATCATTATTTATACAAGACATCGACTTAGGAACAAGCATCTAAGTCAGCAAACAACCATAGGAGTATCCGCAAGATGAATAACACATCCGGTCGGCCATCACAAGAACATTCGCAGGATGAACAACTCATCCGGTCGGCTACACAGAGCAAGAACTTCATCCGGAAGAATAACTTCAATTCCGGGCTCTACCATCAATGCGGACCAACAACACAACCTAAACATGATCCAAGAACCTTCACAAGCCTGTCTGAATGTCCGGATACATCCGCACTTCCTCTGCTTACTGGGATCTCTTGTCTCCCTCATCCGAAACTTCAAGAACACAGTCTGTCGCTACTGTCATAATGCAAGAGGTACTTCCGGACCTCGAAATCATACACAAATCAGGATGATACATCACAAGGACATCTCAAACACTCCTTCCAATCCGCAGATTATGATAATATAATTCTGGACCTCACCGGACCTTTTTGTGATCCTCTGTCACCTCCGGATACATGCCGAACCCAGTTCTATACCGGCAGCCACAACTCCTTCCGATCTTCATGCGGACCTCTGAAATCTTAACTGTAACATCTCAAGACTCATATCTACTAACCCTTTAATCCGCATCCTCCGGCTCTCAACCTATACAGTACGTTTACCTTCTTCTCATCACTGTTCCTGACTGAGGCTAATTTTCTTAATATCCTCAGCACAAAGCTCATCAAATCCTTCTTGTCAATGCAGTATGAGTATGTTGACATCAATGACAACACTGGCTCACCTCATACTTGCAAAAATCTCCCCCTTTGTCATTGATGGCAACATATGATGTGAAAAACCATCAAGACAAGAACTTCTCTTTTCTGTCACAGCTCCCCCTATCAACAACAACTCTTCACATGTCTTCCTTTGTTGCTCCCCCTTTGATCATCAACCACTTATTTTTCACATGTCTTCTCTCCCCCTTTGACATCAATGGCAAAGGGCTCATACTTGCAATTCTCATGCATCAGAATCATACCAGCTGCTTCCCCTTAGTTGCAGCTCCCCATTAGTCCAGATCACAAGATATGACTGTGATAGCCACCGGACTGATGCACATCAGTGCATCTTAGTTCATCACCGGAGGGGCCATGACCCCTAACTTCTCCCGGAGATATTCAAAAGAGTCCTTGGGAAGAGGTTTTGTAAAGATGTCTGCAATCTGATCCTTGGAGGGAACATACTCCAATCTGACTTCTTCCTTGTTTACTTGTTCTCTCAAAAAGTGAAATTTGATAGATATGTGCTTAGTCTTAGAATGCAATACCGGATTCTTGGAAATATTAATTGCACTTGAATTATCACAGAAAATTGTGATAGGCTCCTCATATTCAACTTTGATGTCTCTTAGCATCTGCTTCATCCATAAGATTTGAGTGCAACTACCTGCTGCTGCAATGTATTCTGCTTCAGTTGTAGACAGTGATATTGCATCTTGTTTCTTGCTTAGCCAAGAAACCAATCTCTTCCCCAAAAAGAATGCTCCACCACTAGTGCTCTTCCGGTCATCCACATCTCCTGCCCAATCTGCATCTGTGTAAGCATGAAGAGAGAAATCCGGATCTCTAGGATACCATAGACCATACTCAACTGTCCCTTTCAAGTATCTAAAAATTCTTTTGATTGCCATAACATGAGATTCTCTAGGATCAGCCTGGAATCTTGCCACAAGGCCAACAGCCTGCATTATATCAGGTCTAGTTTGAGTGAGATACAACAATCCACCAATCATTGATCTATACTTTGTCTGATCTGCCTTTGGAGAATCATCATCTTTGCTTAACTTACATCCGGTTGCCATAGGAGTGTTCATAGGCTTTGAGTCTTCCATACCAAATTTCTTTAACAATTCTTTCGCATATTTGGTCTGAGAAATGAAGATCCCTTCTTTTGTTTGAGTAATTTGCAGACCCAAGAAGAAATTCATTTCACCAAGCATAGACATTTCAAACTCACTTTTCATCTGATTTGCAAAAGTTTTACACATACTATCTCTTCCTCCAAAAATGATATCATCCACAAACACTTCAACAATCAGAATGTTTTCATGATCAATTTTGAAATATAAGTTGCTGTCAGCGGTACCTTTGTTGAATCCAATCTGCACAAGATGCTTATCCAACCTTTCATACCATGCTCTTGGGGCTTGCTTCAATCCATACAAAGCTTTCTTCAACTTGCAGACCATATCATTATTATCAGACAATTGAAATCCATCCGGTTGTTCAATGTAAACTTCTTCTTCCAAATCACCATTTAGGAAGGCAGACTTGACATCCATCTGATATACCTTGAAGTCTTTGAAGGCAGCAAATGCAAGAAGTAATCTGACTGCTTCAATTCTTGCCACCGGAGCAAAAGTCTCTTCAAAGTCAATTCCTTCTATTTGAGAGTAGCCTTTGCAGACCAATCTAGCTTTGTTTCTGATTACTTCACCAGCTTCATTTAGTTTGTTCCGGAAGACCCACTTGGTTCCAATTACATTCCTGTCTCTAGGTCTGGGAACAAGATCCCAAGTATGATTTTTCTCAATTTGCATCAGTTCATCTTCCATTGCTTTGGTCCAGTTTTCATCATTGCAGGCTTCATTTATTGTTTTAGGTTCAATCTTTGAAATCAGACAACATTCATTCTGATCTTGAGCAATATTCCTTCTAGTTTGTACACCTTTGCTTCTGTCACCTATGATCTGATCTTCAGAGTGATTCAGTCTTACATACCTTAGAATTTTGGGAGTATCCAGCACTGCTGTTTCTTGATCAGGCTCATTCAAACCTATCTCTTCTTCCTGATTTACCGGATCAGGCTGACTCTGTCTCACCGGAGAGGATTGAGGTCCTTGAACACTGTCTTGATCATCTTCATCAAACTCATAAAATCTTGAAGGCTTCTCAATTCCTTCATCAACCTTTACATTGGTGCTTTCTATCATCTTCCTCAATCTCTTATTGTAACACCGGTATGCTTTGCTTTGAGTGGAGTATCCCAAGAAAATTCCTTCATCACTTCTAGCATCAAACTTTCCTAGATCTTCATCTCTTTTAATATAGCACTTGCTACCAAATACTCTGAAATATTTCACAGTAGGAGTGATGCCAAACCAGAGTTCATAGGGGGTCTTACCGGTGTTGTTTCTGATTTGAACTCGATTGAGTGTGTAGACTGCAGTGCTGATAGCTTCTTTCCAAAACATTTGAGGAACATTTGCTTCCAACATCATTGTCCTAGCAGCTTCCTGGATGGTCCGGTTCTTTCTCTCAACTACTCCATTCTGCTGTGGAGTCTTAGGAGCAGACAACTGTCTCCTTATACCCTGTTTCTCACAAAAGTCAATGAATTCACCAGATGTAAATTCACCACCTCTATCAGACCTTAGACACTTTAGTTTCAATCCGGTTTGATTCTCCACCATAGTTTTGAAGATTTTGAACTTTTCAAAAGCTTCTGATTTTTCTTTTAGAAAGGTAACCCACATCATCCGGGAATGATCATCAATTAACAACATGAAATATCTATCACCTTGCAGACTCTTGATTCTTGTTGGACCACATAGATCAGTATGTACTAATTCCAATAATCCGGTAGAAGACTGATCTTTGCTTTTAAAAGAGACTCTGCTTTGTTTGCCTAACTGACATTCTTTACACACACTATTTGTAGGTTTTATCAACTTTGGAAGATCTCTCACAGCCTGAGTATTGCTTATCTTGATGATGTTATCAAAATTTACATGACACATTCTTCTATGCCATAACCAACTCTGATCAATTTGAACAAACAAACAACTTTTATTTGAACCAACCAGATGAAAGATGTTACCTCTTGTCTGAGTACCAGATGCAATTTCAGTTCCGGAGCTTGTAAAGATTCTGCATTTTCCATTCTTGAACCGGAGATCATAGCCTTTGTCCACTAACTGACCAACACTGAGAAGATTGTGCTTCAATCCTTCAACATACAGTACATTACCTGTTTTACTCTTACCATCAAAGGAAATAGTTCCCCTACCTCTGATTCTGCCAGCAGAATTGTCACCAAACTTTACCATTCCTCCTTCATATCTTTCCAAGTCTAAGAACTTATTCTTGTCACCAGTCATATGGTGAGAACATCCACTGTCAATAACCCAATCATCCTTTTCTTCCACTTGAGCAGCTAAGGCTTTTTCAACAACTTTGTGATTGACAGATTCAGAGAGCATGGAATCTTCTTCCTTGATGGCTATAAACACCCACTCATTTCCGGATTTGTTTCCTGGTTCTGATTCATCATCTGTTACTCCTTCATTGTCATCTTCTTCATGAACATAATAGCAATTCTTTTGAAACCTTTGTCTGTGAGTATTAGATCTTGCAGATCTTTCCGGACATCTTGAGGCAAAATGACCAATCTTATTGCAGTTGAAACACTTAAAGGGTAGTTTTCCTTCATACTTACCGGATCCTCTTGGCAGTCTTTTTGCAATGAGGGCTTCAAGTTGAGCTGTTTCTGCTTCTTCTTCTTCCATGTCTCTTCTTGCTTGATCATACCATGACATTTTCCTTGATGAGTTTTCACCCGGATCAAATCTCTGTTTGCCTTTCACATAGGCACTGGCTTTGAAAGCAGATTCAGTCTTGGGTGGATCATCTCCAAACTCGGTCATTTCAAATGCAGCTAGTTTGCCAGCCAGTTGTTCTCTTGTGACAGTTGTGTGGGCTCTGAATTCATCAATGGCAGCAACTTTGATTTTGTAGGCAGCAGGAAGGGATCTTAGGATTTTGCAGACAATCTCATTTTCATCTAAAGTTCCACCAGCATTTCTGATTCCACATACTAGCTCATTTACTCTTGGTATAAAGGTAGTGATGTTTTCATCATCTCTCATTTTCAATCTTTCAAACTTCCCTTTCAGACTTTGCAACCTTGCACTTTTGACAAACTCATCTCCTTCATACAGAAGTTCCAGTTTAGTTAGGATCTCATATGCAGTTGGTAGGTCAATGACATTCGAGAGATCTGAGTCATTCAATGCGCTTAGAAGAGCTTCCTTGGTCCGCAGATTGTTTTCAGCTTCTGTGATTTCATTCAGAGTTGTCGGACCACCTTGTGGAGGTACATATGGTTTTGAAATCATACCCAGGTATGCTTTTCCCATGCATTCCAAGTGACACTTCATGCAACCTTTCCAGAGAGTGAAGTTGGTTCCATCGAACTTCAGACTATCCTTCTTGTATGACGACATCCTGGATCTCCTCAAGCAGTTAAGCTCTTGTCAGAGGAACTTAGCTCTGATACCAATTGTTGGATCTAGGGCATACAACTGAGAGGGGGGGGGTGAATCAGTTGTATAGAACTTCTTTTATTTCAAACACTTAATTCTCTGTTGTTAGTTAGCAGCATATCAAATAATCATTCATGGAAGCATAATACATAAACATAAGAGCAGATAAGCATCAACACATTGAACACCAAGATTTTGACGTGGAAAACCCGGTTAAGGGAAAAACCACGGGGTGATTAACCCAAGAATTATTCTCTGTTAGAAGAATAAAGAAAAATGAATGGCACATGCCAATAAGGGCTCACTGCCCGAGCACACTGCTCACAAAGAGGCCCACTGCCTACAAGGAGACACACTGTCTACAAAGTGATAAAAATCACAGTCTTGAACTGGAGAATGACATCTCTACCATGTCCGGATCAGTTCCAATTAAGCCCAACAATCTCTGCTCTGCCTTTCGCACCTTTCTTCGCTATATCATGCTCATCTTCACACCACACACTGAAATGAACTCACAAATCATTATTTATACAAGACATCGACTTAGGAACAAGCATCTAAGTCGGCAAACAACCATAGGAGTATCCGCAAGATGAATAACACATCCGGTCGGCCATCACAAGAACATTCGCAGGATGAACAACTCATCCGGTCGGCTACACAGAGCAAGAACTTCATCCGGAAGAATAACTTCAATTCCGGGCTCTACCATCAATGCGGACCAACAACACAACCTAAACATGATCCAAGAACCTTCACAAGCCTGTCTGAATGTCCGGATACATCCGCACTTCCTCTGCTTACTGGGATCTCTTGTCTCCCTCATCCGGAACTTCAAGAACACAGTCTGTCGCTACTGTCATAATGCAAGAGGTACTTCCGGACCTCGAAATCATACACAAATCAGGATGATACATCACAAGGACATCTCAAACACTCCTTCCAATCCGCAGATTATGATAATATAATTCCGGACCTCACCGGACCTTTTTGTGATCCTCTGTCACCTCCGGATACATGCCGGACCCGGTTCTATACCGGCAGCCACAACTCCTTCCGATCTTCATGCGGACCTCTGAAATCTTAACTGTAACATCTCAAGACTCATATCTACTAACCCTTTAATCCGCATCCTCCGGCTCTCAACCTATACAGTACATTTACCTTCTTCTCATCACTGTTCCTGACTGAGGCTAATTTTCTTAATATCCTCAGCACAAAGCTCATCAAATCCTTCTTGTCAATGCAGTATGAGTATGTTGACATCAATGACAACACTGGCTCACCTCATACTTGCAACAGGAAGACGGATCAGGAGAAAGTTAAGATGACTGGAGAGACATTGGTGGAATTTGGGTTGGCGAAGACATTGGATACTCACTTCTCTCACCCTTCGCGATGGTTGTGTTATCTTGGAATGTAAGGGGTATGAATAGCATCCCTAGACAAAAGGCTATTCGGGACATGGTTAGTGCTCATTCTTTGGATGTGGTTTTCCTCCAGGAGATGAAGTTATCTGTGGATGGTATGATGTAGTGTGTTTCTAAGATTTGGAACAGAGGGTTTTGCCAGTGTGTGGGTACACAAGGCAGCTCAGGGGGTCTTGCTTACCTCTGGGATCCTCGACAAATTTCTCCTATTTGGTGGATCTCTAGTAGATTTTCTATTTCTCTGGTTGCAATTAGTTTGGAGATGGGGGAAAGAATTCTTCTTTCTAACATTTATGCTTTGATGGATGTCCCTGGTAAGACTCTCCTGTGGTTTCATATCAATCTTCTAAGATCGTTGGATCCTTTCCTCCCCTGGATTATGGCAGGTGACTTCAATGCAATTGCCTCCCTCAAGGAGAAAAGGGGGGGTGTGCCTCATTTGGACCCCTCTTCTGATCTTCTAAGGGATAATTTGGCTTGGCTCTAGCTTGTGGATATCGAACCTTCAAATGGCATGTTTACTTGCAATAATAGGAGGCTTGGGGATGATGCCATTTCTGAATAGTTAGACAGGTTTCTTGTTTCCTATTTTTTGGTGGGTGACAAGTGGCTATCAAGTTCTAAAATTTGAGATTGGTGAGGATCAGACCATTAGCAGATCAAATTCTCTGCTCGTCTGGTTAGTGGTCCTAAGAAACAAACTTTTAGATTTCAGCTTATGTAGCTCAGGGAGGAGAGTCTTCTTGACTTGGTTTCTAGATGGTGGACTGAAGGATGACCTGCTTTTGGTATAGCTATGTACTCATTTATGAAGAGGCTTCAATATGTGAAGTATAAATTGAAACATTGGAATAAGTATCAGTTTGGTAATGTGTTTCAGTGGAAAAGGGTTTCCCAGGAGTGCTTGGATTCTATTACCAATCAGATTTGGGATTAGGGTCTTGATGCGAGTTTAAGCAGGCTTGAGGTTAGTGCGGTTAAAGACCTTGAGGAATGGGAGCTTCGTGAGGAAATGTTTTGGAAATAGAAGGATCATGTTGATTGGCTTCAGGAAGGGGACAAGAATACTTCCCTCTTTCATAAATTGGTGAAGGCTCGAAGACAAGGTAACTTTATCTCTTTTCTCCGCTCTCCTGAGGGTTCTGTTCTTTCTTCCTCTTCGGGGATCTCTAGTGAGGTAGTTCATTTTTTCTTTGCTCTCTTTACTGAAGATACCCCACCTACTAGTGAGTGGGAAGCTTCTATCCTGGCTTGTATTCCCTCTCTGGTGACTATGGATATGAATGCTTCTCCTCTTAAACCTATTTCTTTGAAGGAGTTAGAGGATGTGGTGTTTCAGTTGAAAAAATGGAAGGCTCCTGGTCCTGATGGGTTCCTGGTTGAGTTCTTTTAGGAATTTTGGGAAGTCATCAACCTTGATCTATTAGAGGTGGTGCAGGAGTCTTTTAGGAATAAGCAAATGTTGCGAGCCATGAATGCCATGTTTCTTTCTCTTATCCCAAAACATGAGGGTGCTATTTCTTTGGATCTTTTTTGACCAATTCTTTGTGCAATGTGGTGTATAAAATCATTACAAAGCTAATTACTGAATGTTTGAAGCTATGTCTAGATAAGTTGATCTCAGAGGAACAAGGGGGCTTTGTTGCGGGTAGATAGATTTTGGATAGAGTAGTTATTGCAGCTGAGACTATTCACTCTATGGCCTCTTCTAAGGAAAAGGCTATGTTTATAAAGTTAAACATGGCTAAAGCTTATGACAGAGTTAACTGGGGCTTTTTGATCAAAATTCTCAGAGCCTTCAAGTTTAGTTGTGAGTGGATTGATTGGGTCATGAGTTGTGTAAGGACTTCCTCATTTTCTATTCTCATAAATGGGTAGTCTTTAGATCTATTTGGTGCTTCTAGAGGTCTTTGACAGGGGGACCCCTTATCCCCATATTTGTTCATCTTGATGGTTGAAGGCTTGGGGAGATTCATTAAGTCCCGTGTTATGGATGGCCTCTTCTAGGGATGGAAATGGAGTAATTCTCTTCCTCCTCAAACTCATCTTCAATTTGTGGATGATATGACTTTGATGGGTGTTGCTAAGGTGGCTAATGCAGTTGCTTTGCGTCAGATTTTGGATTGTTACCTGCCTACCTTAGGTCAAAGCATTAATAAAAGTAAGTCTTACATTTATTTCTTTAATACCCCTAGGATTATTTAGTAGCGTATTGCCAGGATCTTAAGGTTTCAGGTTGGGAAACTTCCCTTTATATACCTTGGCATCCCTCTAGATGTGCGCCCATTTCCCAAGTGTTTTTGACAGGATGTGATGGATAAATTTCATGGGCTGGTTTGTTACTAGACCTATAGATGGTTATCTATGGCTAGAAGAGTTACTATGTTGAAGTTCATGGTGCAGGCCCTTCCTTTATATAGGTGCTTTGTGTTGACGGCTCCCTTAAGTTTCATCAAATATTTTGAGGGCCTTTGTCAGCAGTTTCTTTGGTCAGGTAATCTCCTTTCAAAGAAGTGGAGCTTAATTAAGTGGGAAGTTGTTTGTCATCAAAGCAGGATGTGGTTTAGGTTTGCATAGGATAGATTGGAATGGACAAGCTTTGTCTGCTAAGCTATACTTGAGATGGTGTTCATATCAGCATCAGTATTGGGCCAGGATCTTTACCTTCAAGTACCTTGGGGAGATGGAGGGCATTGAGGTGCCTCATTTTAGTCTTTCAAGAAGAGGTTCTATGATCTGGGATACTCTCAAGAGGGAGGCTGCGCTAGTTAAATAAGGTCTTTTTTGGATCTATAATAGAGGCTCTAATGCTCTTTTTTGGCATGACTCCTGGGATAGCTTCCTACCTACCCTCTCCTTGCACCCTCACTTGGGAGACTTATGTAGGATTTTTGTTCAGGCTGGTTGGAGTAGAGTGATGGATTTCAAAGCCCCTTAGGCTTTGGGGCAGACTATTGTTTACCAGTTGAAGGATATGAAGGAATGGCCCATGGGTGGATCTTTGGAGGATAGGAGGGAGTTGTCCTCCATTTTGGTTGATAGAGTCTGTTGTTCTCTTCCAGAGTGGGATATACTAGCTTGGGGTCCAGATCCAAAAGGGAAGTTCATTGTTGCTTTAGGATATCATGTTTTGGACAGATAGGCCAGGGGTAGTGTTGAGGTTCCTTGGTGGAAAAATATTTGGAATAAATTCTCTTGGCCAAAATGCAACTTCTTTTCTTGGCTGGTGGTTTATGGCAGGTGTTTGACTTGGGATAACCTCTGTAAGCATGGCTTCCAAGGTCCTTCATTATGTTTCTTATGCCTAAAAGATGTTGATACTTTTTCACATCTTTTCTTCTGGTGCCCTTTTGCTAGGACTATTTGGCATTTTTGGTGGGGGACCTTGAGTTTATAGTGCAGGCACCCTTCTTCTCTAAAGGAGTTATGGCAGAACTTTGGGTCCATTCCGGTGAGGACTTCATTTTTGCACATAGCTTGGCCAATTGGCCCTAGTCTGATTATATGGCACATCTAGTTGGAGCGCAACTGCAGGGTCTTTCTGGATAAGAAGTTGTTGGTGGGTCAAGTTTGTTCTCGCATTCTTGGGGATTTGCAGGAGACCTTGTATGCTAAAGGTGATCTATCAGCCTCGGTGGATTCTAGTGATACTAGAGTGATTCATAATTTGTGGATTCTTGTTGGGGGTCCCAGAAGGCCCAAGATTGGGTGGAGCAGGTGTTCTAGAAGGAAGGTTTCTAGGGAAGGGCATTGGCTGCCCCCTCCTACTGGAGTCTTGAAAATCAATACTAATGGGTTTGTAAGGGGCAACCCTAGGCACGTTGGCATTAGTGGGGTGGGCAGAGACTGTTCTGGGGTGGTTGTGTTTTTCTTCTCGAAATATAGGGGGTTGCACTCTAATAATCTTATGGAGGCCTTGGCTATTCTTTTAGAAGGCATATGCCCTTGGCTAGAATAAGATTATCTATGAGTTAGATTCTCAGGTGGTGATAGACTTGATAAATAGAAGGCAATTTGATGATGTTAGTTGGTGGCTTGCGGCGGTGGCTAAACAAATCACCACTCTTGGAGAATTATTTGATTCTATCACCTTCTCTCATATCCCTTGGGAATGGAATAAGGTCGCTGATGGGTTGGCCAAATGGGCTTCTGAGAAGAATGGGACCTAGTTGGTGGATGATTGGGATAGGTTACCTAGGGATCTTACTCAGGATTTGGTGGATTTAGTCACAGAGGATGTGAGATGTTGCATGACCACACTTTTGATTTCTTGTTTGTTGTCTCTGGGCCGATTTGGGCCTCTTGCTACTTTTATGCTTTGTACTGCTCTCTTTGATTAATAAAGTTTTTACCATCTTTTATTAAAAAAATATATATTTAAACTAAAAAATTTATAAATTATACTATAAATATTACAATTTTATTATAATATTTATATTGGCTTTTAAAAAAATTATTTGTTTAACATTATTGAAATCCAATTTATCTATACAACAAATATTTATTCTAAGAGGAACATTAAGTCAAATATTATATCAATTAATATTATACTATATTATAATACTATAATATCAATTAAGATAATATATCAAGTGTTATAATAAATATTAATAATATTATTAATGTTATTATTAATATTATAATATCAATTAAGATAATATATCAAGTGTTATAATAAATTTTAATAATATCATTAATATTATAACTATAAATAATAATGATTTTGTTGGTTTGACAAAAAGTAAATTTGAAGTTTACCTAAAGAATTAAAAAATTAAAATTAAAACACAACTATAATTACAACTAAAACACATACTATAATTACAAGACTACAAGGCAAGTACTCGCCACTACGTGGCACTTGTTTATTATTAATAAGTGATGTCAATGCCTTTTTCAGTTACAGGTTATTATTTATAAATATTTTATTAAAATATTTTGTAAATAATATGTTTACTATTATTTAATTATTTTAAATATTAAAATATGGGACAATATTAAACAATATTCAATTATTGACAAAATTAATATTGTCAATATTATAATAATAATATAAGTATTTAATGATATTATTATTGTTAGCAACATGTAGATATTATCAAGATACTTTTCAGATAATTAAATCATAAAAATAAACTTAGTACTAACTTATATATCAAAACATTTGAATACTACAATCAAATTTTATGGATTGGGATGACATATCATCATCCATCTATATAGCATTGAACCTATTTAATCTACTTATTAATAAATAAGATAAACTACTACAAATAAAAACTTGTTCACTTAATATAAAAATAAAAAATACCAATTAAAGTATCATATGATTAACCATGAGATAAGTGTGAAGAAGTTTAAATCAACAAATTAGAAATTCGCAAACACAAAATAAAACTCAAAACACTAGATGTTAGTGTAGAAATGCCTTCAAGAAAAAACTTTACCATCAAATAGAGTACAAGTCTATATTAATCAAATAAGATGGCTACATCAATACATCCAACAACATCCCTTCAATCTAATAGCATTATGGTAGCATACTAGTGCTTAACCTACAAAAAAACCCATGAAACAACTATCCAAGGTATCCAACATATAAAGAACTGAAGGGGAAAAACTATAAATGGATTCCCAAAACCAAAACCACAAAAATCCATGGTATGGAAAAACCCAATTCCCCCATGTGACAAATATTCAATGCTTTCGTGAATACAAACAATAACCATCAACATATTTGACCCATGTGAAGAGTAGTCACACATTCCCAAGTATGGTGCTCCAAAATGGGGTAGCCAACTAATGTGGACTTGACCCAACATGGAAAGATGCTCCACTCTATTTTCTAGTTCCTAGGCTCAAGAAAAAAGTGGTGTAAATGAGGTCAAATAAATTTTTGTCCACCATTGTCATATGTAACCTCCCTCTTAATTCCATTACAACTAAGGGTAAGTGCAAAAAGATGGGGGGCCAAAAAGTGGCCAAAAAATTTTCAAAAAAATTTTAGGCATAACGCGAGCGCGTTATAACGCGCTCGCGTTATGGCTTGGCAATGACAAGCCTAAGGCTCATCATTGCCGAGCCATAACGCGAGCGCGTTATAACGTGCTCGTGTTATAAAGTCCTTTATATATAAAAAAAATGCTGTCATTTCATTTTATTTTATTTCATTGTGAGTTTTTCCTCCGCCCGTGGCTTAAAACCCTTCAAAAACGCGCTCGCGTTCTACAAAACACCGTTCAACACAAAAGATTTGTCGATTCATCACCGAAATGCCGCCACGACGTCGAGCACGCCAAAGGGGTGAGTTATCTTTATTTTTTTGTTTGAATTTCTTCCTAAATAGGTAGGTTTTGTGTTGATTTTTGATGTATATTTTATTAATTGTAGGAAATGTTAATGCACCTCCTCCTCCTCCTCAAAATCCACAAAATCTTGAGGAAGAAATACCTGCAGAACAACAACCTCCTCCATTCATTCCTCGACATGCTCCTGGAACACAAGATAATATAATGGGGGAAATTGAAAACAACAAAAAACAAATTGAAGATATAATTGCAAGGTTGAAAGATCCTTCCACTTCAACCTTGCATAGGTCCACGCTTGCCGAATCTCTTGAGTCTATGTTATCAAATGTAAATTCAATTAGCAAGCAAATAACTAGTTGGACCGATAAAAAGAGAGAGTTTAGAGATTACTATGCAGATAAATTGTCATACCAAGATGTCAAAAAATTACAAATTATAAAAGTAGACTTGTGTTCAATTTTCACAAACCCACAAACAAATCAACCTCCACCCATTACATGCAAGAGGTTCCCTATCCATTGGTGCAACAACCAAGCGATAAGGGACAATTTCGGGCAGAGGTGGTGGATGGTTTTTGACCATCCTCCATGCAATAACAATGAGGTCCCGCAATACTTTTTGAGGAAACTCTACTCCGAGTTTGTCCTCAATAAAGTGCCAAACTATTTTGATATGCGGGACTTCCAGGGTAGAGGTGGGGGCTCAGCACAGGATAGACCAGGGGCACGTCTTGACCCACAGCGGGTAGTGAGACAAGTAATCAGCAGACCAGCCCACGAGCATGTTTCTATTCCTTCCATTGTGAAGGAGAGTGTTGAGGTCGATACACTGAGGTCGATTAGTGCCTTGACCTAGAGCATCATAGAGCATGCCGATCCTGCAACACAGAGTGGGTTGGGAGATAGTGCGAGGAGTAGGGTCCCACCGCATACTTGCTAGGCTTGCGGGTCAGCCTGTGGTTATGACCCCATGGACAGTCAGGACGCAGGTGCACAGGCTACATCTGCAGCTGAGCAGATGGCGATGACAGATACCCTCCTGAGTGAGACTTTCGGCCTTGATACTCAGGTAAATATTAGCAAGTTTATTGAATTTAATTTATTAAATTTTATTTTTGAAATACAAGATTAACTAATTTAAATTGATGATTTTAATGAAATTTTAGGGTCATAGCGTCGATGCAGTTTTCAGTGGTTCTCCACCTACATTTTTCACTAGATCATCTACTGTCGAGGTATGTAACTAGTAAACAATTATAAATATTACATGTGAATAGCATCGTTATATGAATGGTATTCTAATTTCTGATTTTGGATGTTGAATAGGTTAACACTGTAGATTTCATGGCAACACCTGCCAGCGGTGGTGGACTTCAAAGCTTTACGGAGGTAATAAAATAAATAGTTTAATGAATGAATTGTACTTACTAAATTTTTGTATGTGATTTGTGTGTTTTATTGTGTGTACTTCCATGTTTAGACGAGCGTGTGTGTATGTTAGGAGCCATGATTTGCATCACTATTATAGTTTTCGTAATTGAATAATGTTGTTTTATTTCCAGATGATGCAGGCTGCGGATACACCTCCCCATGTTCATAGGGCAATGGAGCAGGGTGTGGCCTCTGCGATTCATATCTCTATGGCATTGACAGGGGTATGAGGCAGATTAGTAAATTTCAATTTACATTCATTGTTATAGTTGTCTATTTTTGAAAAATCAAAAGATTATTGATTTGAAGTTTAATTTCTATCTGGATGGTTTCTATAGGACATGACATCACCAGGGCCTTTTCCTACTACTGAGGCAAGTGAGCAGATAGATTATATGTTAGCGGTAAGTGATTATTTTGTTAAATGTTTCATTTTTTTATAACATGTAATTTCTATATATTAATATCTATACTTTTTTTTGTAACAGGTAAAGGTGCAGGAAGAACTAAATAGGAGGAGTAGTCCTCGGGTTCGTAGTAGACCACCCACATGCATGTCTCCATCCCCTAGAAGATCAAAGGCTGCTCGTGATTTATTCTCTTCACCAGCTAGAGGGGAATGACTTTTTATTGTGTTCCTCTGTTGTATGCCTATATGGCATTTGTGGACATATATTTTGTATTGTACATAGTTGACATTGTATGCCTATATGGCATTCTTGTAAGCCTATATGGCTATTTTGTATATATGTTATACTTATATCGACAGATATTGATGTATGCGTATATGGATATTTGGTTAATACAAATCTTTTTTATTGATGGCGTCCATACTTGCATTATAAATCCACTTTTGAATGGATATTTGTAGATGGCTACTTCAAATATTTAAAGTCTAATTGTATTACATAGGATGTTTGCATTTTCTTTGATAGGCTTGATAGGCCATGGATTACATGATGGTGTTTGATGGAAAAGTATGGTACTAGAAGACTCTAGTTCATTCTTAATAGGCTTGTGATTGATAATATCTTTGCATGATTGCACTTGATCTTGGATCATGGGCATGTTGTTAGGATTTTGATTGCATTGTGATGTTTGATGGATAGGCATGGTGTAAGTGTAAGATACCCAACTAGTTCTACGAAAAATTTTCCTTACTTAAACACTTTTACTTGCTAACAATTCATCAACTACTTCAATAACATAAAGATATACATCAAGATAACTATTTGAATGAAACAACATTAGAGTTGGGTACTTGTCTTGTTACTTGATTCAATCAACTTGCAATGTCTTATTACATGGAAAATGCTTTCAATAGCATGAAGTACAACTCATTCAATGGAAATACAAGGACAGGCCTTGAATCCTTGATGTTACAATGTCTTCCTTATTTGAGCAACATTTGAAGATTTGGAATGTTCAACTCATCACCTCACAAGGTAGGCGCATATTTGAAGGATTTACAGGTTTTTTTGACTTGGGCGCCAAGTTGAGGTGACCTCCTCCTGAAGTTGTGCCTTGTCAACATTAGGTGCCAATTAGAGTTTATGGATGCTCTAGATTGTTTCCAAGAGTAGGCGCCAAAACATCATCATTATGAAAGTGTTTTAAATGCTAGGCGCCCAAATCAGCCCTCTGGAGTCTAGGCGCTCCTTTCATGCATTCTGTGTTCTAGGCGCCAATTGAAAGGAGTGGAGAACAGGGCAAGTGCCTTCCAAACTAGGTGTTTCCTTGAGGTGACAAGGACTTAGAAAGTGCGCCTAAGGTGAGTGCCTTGAGTGAAAAGGTCTAACAAACATCTTTGAACCCCCTTTCAAGGTTAGGCGCATTCTGGAGGTGGAAACAAGTAGAAGGTGCGCCTTAGCTTCCTTTGTCAATTCTTGCAAGTCTTTGTTGATTAGGAAGGTGGAATGCTTCATTGTAGAATGAGCGCCTATCTTCTAATGTCCAAACTACTTCTTCTGGCTCACTCTGTGGCTAGGCGCCAGAGCTAAACTGTTCACACAAGGGAGTGCGCCTAGACTCACTTGATGTTTTCTTACTACTTCAACCCCTAGAAGATGTTCCAAGGTGTTCCCTTTTACAAGCACCTGACCTCCCAAGTTCCTTCATGTGCTATTCCTTGAAGGCGCCAAAACTAAGCTCCAGTGCCATGGGATTGTGCCTAACATCTTTGAAGAGTTTCTAAGCCTTTTGCAAGTTGATATCCCAAACTCATCTTCTAGGCGCAACAGGAGCTTTCCAAAGGAGTTTCCAAGTTTTAGACACCAAGCGAGGTCATGGGTGAATGGAACTGCGCCTTAGGAGATGACTGGATCCTAAGCGTCAGTCTGGAGTTACAGTGGAATTGATATGCACCTCAACTAGCTTAGGCACCCATTTGAAGTGATTCCTTTAACACTTCTCTGTCAATCTCAACTGCAAGGATGATCTCCTAATCCAATTTTGATCCTCTGGAGATGCAAATAGCTTTACATTTCACTAGGTTCCATCAATGATGATCATCAACCAAAGCGCATTTCAAAGGTGAGATAGGCAAGTGAGGCGCCAAACTAGTCCTTAAGACTTATCTCCTTCTATCAAGTCAATTTCAACTATGTGAGAGAGTTCTATTCTAGGCGCAAAATGGAAATGTTTCATCAATTGGTGCATCTTACAAAGCTCCCAATTCTAGGCACCAGAGCCAAAGAGTTTTTCCCAACACATGAACCTGGGCTAGGAATTCACGTAAGAGACATCACTTAGCTTTAAAACTTTCAATCTATAGCCATCTGGGCTAGGCGCTCCAATGGAGGATCCTTGAACTCATGCATTGGCGCCTTCTAGTTCTAGGCACCCATTTTGGATGATTCATCCTGATACTAGCGCCCAAAATGACTAGACTCTCTTCATTATCCAATTCACTTAGAAGACTCAAGTTGGAGACTTAGTTGCCTATCCATGTTCTCCGGAAGAGTCATTGTACCTCTATGCACTATCTCCTTCAAGGCGCTCCTTAAAATCATTGGAAGTGCTTAGGACTTACCTTAGTCCAAAGCGCCACAATCCATTCCTTAAAGCACAAAGAATTCTCAAAGGCGCCCCTATTTACCTCTAAGCACTCAAATATCATTTAGATTCAAGGTGCACATTTAGCTCCAAAACCCAAATTTCCATCATCAACCCATCAAGGTGCATCATCTTCCCTTTGTATCCCCTTCAAGGCGTAGACATTCACTTCTTCACACTCAAACTCACTCTCTGGCGCCAGAATAGGTGTATAACTTCAAATAAGGCGCTAATCTTAGGTTTCTAAGTACTTAGTTTGATCTTAAGGCTATCCTTCCTCTAAGCACTCTCTTCAACTCCCTCACTGAAGGCCCTCTATAAGTTTGGGCGCATTTCATCCCAAGGCGCTTCAACATCATCCAAGGCACAAATTCACTCTCCAAGACAAGGTGCAAAAAACCCTATCCTAAGGCGCTCAAATCTTGCTTCTAGACCTAGGCGCACAAACATGAGATTAAGGATCATTCTGGCCACCATCACTTCCCTAAAGGCACAAAATTGGTGTAGATACATTCCATTTATTAAGGATCATTCTGGCGCCCAAATCTTGTCAAAGCAAAGGATCAATAGGTTCTCTCTAAGGCGGACTCTAGGGTTTGATCTTGCAAGACTTCTCACGTCAAAATTTTGACCAAGACACTCAAGGCACTAGTCTTTATCATCTAACCCTACAGTGCACTTACTCATTATGATATACTCCTCAACTTTGTATTCAACCTTGCCCAAGGCGCATATTCACTATAAGGCATTCTCACGTTGTCAAGGCTCAGAGGGCTTCAACTTGCTAAAGGGTAGAGGTCTAGGTGCATATCTGACTTGAAGCTCAAGGCGCTCCAACCCTCTTGCTCTAGAATTCCTTCTAGGCACTAAGTGACTTCTCCAATTCCTTGAAAACATTTGAAGTGTTTTACCTTCTCAAGGTGCTCCTTCGAACTTGACTCCAAGGTGTTATAATCTCAAAGGTGCTGACATCATCTCAACCAAAGGCGCTTAATGATTCATCCCATATCTAGGCGCTAAAACACTTAATCAACCAAGTCATTCAAGGCGCCATTCAGTAAACTCATCTTCCATGATATTCCTATCAAGGCGCATATCACTTCTCTCATGGGCTTTAGGCGCTCAGTTGAGTGTTTCAATACTATTTAGGTGCCAAATTCATTTTAATGCACCAAACACAAAGAGCTTTCAAACACTGGGCGCTCACAAAGAGTCTTCCAACCTTGGGCGCTAAATTAGGTCTTTGCAACTATCCAAGGCGCATATCTTCGTTTGAACAACTTATGGTGCCAAGACAACTTCTCATTAGGGCGCTCAAAACACTTGTGTTTACATTTGAAGTGCTTTACCTTCTTAAGGTGCTCCAGACTAACCTGACTCCAAGGCGCTCCATCTTCATCCTTGTTAGTGCCTGAATTGACTGGTAGTTTTTTGAAAAATTTTCATTCAGGCACTCTCCCTAAGTATCCAAAAAATGTTCTAAGTAATGGACCTCCTCAGCAGTTTTCAGCTGCATCATCATATTTCTTGAGGAGGAGGTCATCATCATCATGTTTGTTTCAATGATGGTCATCATCATCATGTTCTCCGTCGACCGGTTTCTCATCGTCATCATCATATTGAAGTATGGGGTGATGTTTGGTTTTTATCATGATGATGCTGACGAGCTACAGTGCGCCCTGATCTACTTGCGAGGGTGATTTTTCAAAGCATCCGGTGATCTTCCATTTATCACCTTGCCCAAGCATGATGATGATGTTGCCCCGTTATTCTGAAGGGGTTATTCTTTGAGTTGCTCGACCTAACTTGTTTTTTCCTAAGGGTCGTCATCATCATCATCATGTTTCCAGTTATCACCGTGCTGCTTGCGGAGGTCATCATGTTTTCTTCCTTCATGATATTTCACCGGGGTGATATTTCTATCATCAGGTGATCTTGGTTATGATCATCCTGATGATGTTGTTGAAGAGCTCTGAGTGTGACCCGATATTCACTGGGGTCATCATATTTTGAACGTCAGGATGATCTTAGTCAATATCATCCTGATGATGTTGTATCACCTCTTGTTCGTTGTTTTGTCTTCCTGATGATGCTGACGTCATCCTTATATCAGGGTGATATTTGTTTCTATGCCTATCTGCATCATGATATTTCCGAAGGAAGGGGTGATATTTTCATATCACCCGGATATATGTTTGTTCGAGCATCATGATGATGCTGATATCAAGGAGATATCCGCCTGCTGGCTTCGCGCATTATCTACTGGGGGTGATCTTTTCAAGCAGCATCATCATATTCAGTTATCGCCCCGATCTTATAGTGGAGCTACAATGCAACCTGATATTTGAACATCAGGATGATATTTCCAAATATCCGGTTGTCTTTCGAATATCATGATGATGTTTGTATTTGCAATATGATGATGACATCATCAAAGTCCGGGGGGTCATATTTCTAACACTGATCATCTTGAGGAGATCTCCCGATATTTGCAAACATGATGATGACGTCATCCGGATATGAGGAGGTGCGCAGTAGGCGGATATGGTGATGACGTCAGCAGGATATGATGATGACGTCATCAGGATGTTCATCGGCTAGACTTTTGGTATAAGCTCAGCAGGAGGATGTTCCTCCGATGGATCAGGTTGTGCCGATGAAGGCGAATATCATGCAGTTGTATTGCGGTATGATGCTGACGTCAGGGTGATATTTCGGGCAACAGGATATCATGCTGCTGGAGGATCATGATGATGAAGTCCTATACTAGTGTCGTCAGGAGCAAAAGCACCGACATGATATATGCTCATGACCTAGTATATTAAGTGTTAAAGAGGTTGCTGCGGGGTGCATGTGGGATAATGTTATCCTGCATATTCGAAACATCATGATGATGAATCTCGGCGGGAAGTGGTTGCGATTAACTGTTTGATGTTCTTCCCGAGGCCGCGGGTTGGTGCGCCATCAATGGCGATTGTTGCAGAGGTATGGGCGATGGCGTGGACGGATGTAGTACCTGATTGAAGATCTGAATCCCTAGGCGGTGGCGCAAGGCTCAAGAAATCTTCCTGTCTCCTCCCCTACCTGCTGCATTCAAGTTTGGGCGCCAATCTGGTTGTGTTTGAGCGCCATTTTCATGTTACTGTATATCTGGCGGGTTTTTTGGTCAACCTGGTAGTTAATGCTGAAGGCACCTTCCTGCTATATAATGCAGATGGTGTCATTCATTCAAAGGTTGTTGAAAGTTGTAGATTTTTGGCTCTGTAATCCAAAACCAGCTGATCTGGTTGCTCTGTACAGCTTGATCTTGTGAGTTTATGTATCTCCTGTTGTAGGACTTGGCCTGAATCCACTGGTTTCATGGTTGATCTTATATGAGTAATGCTATCTTAGCATGTGTTGTGTTAATTCTGTCTCCAGTATTGCATGTATTCTTCTTCTGGATCTGGATATTTGCTTATGTTTAGATTCTAGAGCATAGAATTCCTATGTTGAATGTCTGAACTTTTAACCTCTACTCAAGGGGCAGATTAAACTGTTTTCAGGTTGAACATTGGGAAGGGTATACTGCAGTAGGGATGCCATAAGTAGAGATAGCTCAACACTCTATATTGGGAGATATCTATAAGGCAGATGTCATGTGTATCCCCCTGAAATCTAGTTTTAGCTATTTATGCTGATCATTCACAGGTGTATGTCTACCGACTCCAAGCCCTGGATAGGCACCAATCATGATGTGTTCTTGTGTTATACACCATGTCTAGCTTTGCATCCAAATTCATATCAAAACATTTCATACCTCCACTTGTTAGTTGTAGGAGTAGGATTAGGAACCCCCTGCATGCTCTCATACCCAACCAGACATCATGTCCAAGAATGTTGCCAGCCTTGTGATCTATCATGCAGATCTTGGTCCATACATGAGAGTATTCTGCATGTTGTTGTCAAGTTAGATCCTTCTATCTTTGAGCTAGTCAAGGTTACATCTTGAGTTATAGGGATACCCCCTTGGTGCGGCAGAACCAGAAGTGAAGGGGAGGAGCTCACGCAACCTCCTGTATTCAGTTGGCCTGAATCTGCCTGTGCATTAGAAGTGGCAAACCCTAATGCTGATTCAGAAGAAATGCCAACAATCCTTAAGGCACTAAAAACATCATCTCCACTCTAGGCAAAAACATCATCCAACTCCTTAAGGCACTTCACTGTCAAAGTCTGAAGGCGCTCTACCTAGACCTTTCCCCTAGGCGCCAGAACTCCTAAGCACTCACCAGATAACTCTCTTCTTCAAGGCGCAAATCTTCCTATACTATGATTGCCTCTGAAATGCCGATTAATGTGATGTGAGGGTGCAAAGGCTACTCCAATCCTCAGTGAGCGCCTAGTTTAAACAAGGAGAAATAAAGCATTCAAAACTATCCAAACGATCATCCCCTTCCTAATGTCTTCACTGCTCCAGAAAACCTTGGCCAAAATGACACATAACAACTCCTATGAGCGCCCTTATGCCCTAGGATCATCTAGTTTGTGCGTCTTGTAATGAGGAGTTCATGTAAGTTTGGAATGAGCGCCTTGAATAAGTGTAAACTAGCCTAGAGAAGGGTATGTGCGCCTTGAGCATTCCAGAGATAACTGTGCGCCTAGAACAATATGAGTGCTCATGATGATGATTAACGCCCTGATGAGACTATGAGCGCCTTGTTCAGGAGATACCTTGTTTGATCATAAAATGCACCTTGAGTCTTGAAGGTTTTGAGCGCCTAGGTGATTTGGATGTTGGGATGTTGGTATGCGCCCAAGATTGAGGTAAGTGAGCGCTTGTAATGGAGGAGAGCAATGAGATGAGGTTTAGCACCTCCAAGTAAGGTCAGAGGTGAGGTTAGAGGTGAAATGCGCCTTTGGACCATTCTGGCGCCTTGGATGAAGAACCTATATCTTGAGCCCAAGAGGTAAAATTTGCGCCTTAGTGGATTTGGAGAGTTACAGAGATTAGAGAAAAGTGCCTTGAAGACAGAGTTGTTCAAGGTGCATGTGTGATTTGGTCAAAAACAAGCTCCTAGAGTGAATAGGCTTTCATCCTGACTTAATACACTACCTCCTTCTGACAATTTTTGGGGCAGCAGAAAACCTTTCACCACGGGCAAATGCCTCAGAGCTATAAAAAACCGAGAGAGGTTATTGTAGAGGCACTCTACATGATCCCGTTGCCTCGAACGGAATGTTTCTAAGTGACACAGTTTTTGAGTAACATCTCGTCAAAGATTGCTGCCTTTTTGCACTTTGGACACTTCAGGGATATCGTCGGTACAATGTAGCTCCGACTGTTTCGACATGTTTGGGTGAGAAATAGGACCATGCCTAGCATAAATGTACCCATTCGGACGCGTTGGAATAGTCAGTTTGGTCGCATCAGGAGCAGGACGAAAGTTACACCCCTTTGCAACTTTACACTGCCTCCTTCTGATGATTTTTGGGGCAACAGAAAACCTTTCACCACGGGCAAATGCCTCAGAGCTATAAAAAACCAAGGGAGGTTATTGTAGAGGCACTCTATGTGATCCCGTTGCCTTAGACAGAATGTTTTTAAGTGACACGATCTTCAAGTAACATCTCGTCAAAGATTGCTGCCTTTTTGCACTTTGGACTCTTCAGGGATATCGTCGGTACAATGTAGCTCCGACTGTTTCGACATGTTTGGGTGAGAAATAGGACCATACCTAGCATAAATGTACCCATTCAGACGCGTTGGAACAGTCAGTTTGGTCGCATCAGGAGCAGGACAAAAGTTACACCCCTTTGCAACTTTACACTGCCTCCTTCTGACGATTTTTGGGGCAACAGAAAACCTTTCACCACGGGCAAATACCTCAGAGATATAAAAAACTGAGAGAGGTTATTGTAGAGGCACTCTACATGATCCCGTTGCCTCAGACGGAATGTTTCTAAGTGACACGGTTTTCGAGTAACATCTCGTCAAAGATTGCTGCCTTTTTGCACCTTGGACTCTTCAGGGATATCGTCGGTACAATGTAGCTTCGACTGTTTCGACATGTTTGGGTGAGAAATAGGACCATGCCTAGCATAAATGTACCCATTCGGATGTGTTGGAACAGTCAGTTTGGTCGCATCAAGAGCAGGATGAAAGTTACACCCCTTTGCAACTTTACACTGCCTCCTTCTAACGATTTTTGGGGCAGCAGAAAACCTTTCACCACGGGCAAATGCCTCAGAGCTATAAAAAATTGAGAGAGGTTATTGTAGAGGCACTCTACGTGATCTTGTTGCCTCAGACAGAATGTTTCTAAGTGACACGATTTTTGAGTAACATCTCGTCAAAGATTGCTGCCTTTTTGCACTTTGGACTCTTCAGGGATATCATCGGTACAATGTAGCTCTGACTGTTTCGACATGTTTGGGTGAGAAATAGGACCATGCCTAGCATAAATGTACCCATTTGGACGCGTTGGAACAGTCAGTTTGGTTGCATCAGGAGCAGGATGAAAGTTACACCCCTTTGCAACTTTACACTGCCTCCTTCTGATGATTTTTGGGGCAATAGAAAACCTTTCATCACGGGCAAATGCCTCAGAGCTATAAAAAACTGAGAGAGGTTATTGTAGAGGCACTCTACGTGATCCCGTTGCCTTAGACGGAATGTTTCTAAGTGACATGATTTTTGAGTAACATCTCGTCAAAGATTGCTGCCTTTATGCACTTTGGACTCTTCAGGGATATCGTCGGTACAATGGAGCTCCGACTGTTTCGACATGTTTGGGTGAGAAATAGGACCATGCCTAGCATAAATGTACCCATTCGGACGCGTTGGAACAGTCAATTTGGTTGCATCAGGAGCAGGACAAAAGTTACACCCCTTTGCAACTTTACACTGCCTCCTTCTGACGATTTTTGGGGCAACAGAAAACCTTTCACCACGGGCAAATGCCTCAGAGCTATAAAAAACTGAGAGAGGTTATTGTAGAGGCACTCTACGTGATCCCGTTGCCTCAGACGGAATGTTTCTAAGTGACACGGTTTTCGAGTAACATCTCATCAAAGATTGCTACTTTTTTGCACTTTGGACTCTTCAGGGATATCGTCGGTACAATGTAGCTCCGACTGTTTCGACATGTTTGGGTGAGAAATAGGACCATGCCTAGCATAAATGTACCCATTCGGACATGTTGGAACAGTCAGTTAGGTCGCATCAGGAGCAGGACGAAAGTTACACCCCTTTGCAACTTTACACTGCCTCCTTCTGACGATTTTTGGGGCAACAGAAAACCTTTCACCACGAGCAAATGCCTAAGAGCTATAAAAAACCAGGAGAGGTTATTGTAGAGGCACTCTACGTGATCCTATTGCCTCAGACGAAATATTTCTAAGTGACACAGTTTTTGAGTAACATCTCATCAAAGATTGCTACCTTTTTGCACTTTAGACTCTTCAGGGATATCGTCGGTACAATGTAGCTCCGACTGTTTCGACATGTTTGGGTGAGAAATAGGACCATGCCTAGCATAAATGTACCCATTCAGACGCGTTGGAACAGTCAGTTTGGTCGCATCAGGAGCAAGAGGAAAGTTACACCCCTTTGCAACTTTACACTGCCTCCTTCTGATGATTTTTGGAGCAACAGAAAACCTTTCATCATGGGCAAATGCCTCAGAGCTATAAAACACTGAGAGAGGTTATTGTAGAGGCACTCTACGTGATCCCGTTGCCTCAGACGAAATGTTTCTAAGTGACACGATTTTTGAGTAACATCTCGTCAAAGATTGCTGCCTTTTTGCACTTTGGACTCTTCAGGGATATCGTCGGTACAATGTAGCTCCGATTGTTTCGACATGTTTGGGTGAGAAATAGGACCATGCCTAGCATAAATGTACCCATTCAGACGCGTTGGAACAGTTAGTTTGGTCGCATCAGCAGCAGGACGAAAGTTACTCCCCTTTGCAACTTTACACTGCCTCCTTCTGATGATTTTTGGGGCAACAGAAAACCTTTCACCACGGGCAAATGCCTAAGAGCTATAAAAAACCGAGAGAGGTTATTGTAGAGGCACTCTACGTGATCCCGTTGCCTCAGATGGAATGTTTCTAAGTGACACGGTTTTCAAGTAACATCTCATCAAAGATTGCTGCCTTTTTGCACTTTGGACTCTTCAGGGATATCGTCGGTACAATGTAGCTCCGACTGTTTCGACATGTTTGGGTGAGAAATAGGACCATGCCTAGCATAAATGTACCCATTTGGACGCGTTGGAACAGTCAGTTTGGTCGCATCAGGAGCAGGACGAAAGTTACACCCCTTTGCAACTTTACACTGCCTCCTTCTAACGATTTTTGGGGCAACAGAAAACCTTTCATCACGGGCAAATGCCTCAGAGCTATAAAAAACCGAGAGAGGTTATTGTAGAGGCACTCTATGTGATCCCGTTGCCTCAGACAGAATGTTTCTAAGTGACACGATTTTTGAGTAACATCTCGTCAAAGATTGCTGCCTTTTTGCACTTTGGACTCTTCAGGGATATCGTCGGTACAATGTAGCTCCGACTGTTTCGACATGTTTGGGTGAGAAATAGGACCATGCCTAGCATAAATATACCCATTCAGATGCGTTGGAATAGTCAGTTTGGTCGCATCAGGAGCAGGACGAAAGTTACACCCCTTTGCAACTTTACACTGCCTCCTTCTGACAATTTTTGGGGCAACAGAAAACCTTTCACCACGGGCAAATGCCTCAGAGCTATAAAAACTGAGAGAGGTTATTGTAGAGGCACTCTACGTGATCCCGTTACCTTAGACGGAATATTTCTAAGTGACACAATTTTCGAGTAACATCTCGTCAAAGATTGCTGCCTTTTTGCACTTTGGACTCTTCAGGGATATCGTTGGTACAATGTAGCTCAGACTGTTTCGACATGTTTGGGTGAAAAATAGGACCATGCCTAGCGTAAATGTACCCATCTGAATGCGTTGGAACAGTCAGTTTGGTCACATCACGAGCAAGACACCAAAAATGCAAAGGTTGCTTTGTGCAACTTGACAACATTGACACTTTTTTGCAACATGACTCAAAGACTCAAACTGACCCCAAATGACTCAAAGTGACTTAAAATCACCTTGATTATAGAGGTCAAGGTGCTCCTTATCATTCATTCATTATGAGCGCCTTGGGAGAATGGTATATAGGTCATCATCATGATTGGGCGCCCTGGATCCAGAGTGTTGGAGAGATCATCAAATGGTGTCTAGTAGGGTGAGTTATGAGTTTGGTCGCATCAGGGGCAGGACACCAAAAATGCATAACATGATGATGTAAAAATGTGTACATATGTGTAAAAATGCAGGAGGAAATAAAAAAAGACAAACCTTACAAATTAATGTGCATACTTACAACTCAATGTAACATAACTTTACAAAATCAATGTGAATACTTACAAATTAATCCAATGAACCATCTGGATCTGCTCTACTCTTTATTGTGTCAAGTATTGCTTCATGGTCAGACTCACGCACCTTCCACAATATTTTGTTCAAAGGTCTACCCCGATACTTTATCAAATGAACATTGGATGCCACGACAAGGTTCGAGTAATGAAGAATCTTTCGATGCATGTCAAAGTCCTGAAATAGCCAAATATTAACACTCTTATGTGGGTACCTTCTAAGCCATGTTCCAGTAATAACCACTGATCCTGTAGGGTATTCGATGTTTTCTCCATCTGTAACAGGGGCCTCCAATTTCTTTTTGGCCTCAACACAACGGCATAAGTAATAATCTGTTCCCTCTTCATTATCTTCATCTGCAATAACTGCATATACGTGTCCTACATTGATATGTGTAGCAAATTAGATGAAATTAGTCAACATTACAAAAACACTACAAAGTAAGATGACATTACCTGGTTGAACTAGATGAAATTAGATGCATATATGTGCCCTATATTACCTGGTTGAACTAAATCTGATATGTGGTCAAAGTCAACTGACGATTCCATCTGTGTTAGTTCCAGTGCCGTCGGGGGTCGATACGTGTCAAGTGGGCTAAGATAACTTAACTGCCATTCGTCAACCCACTCCTTTGACTCGCACTCATCCCAGACTTGAATTGTACAGGAAGAACAAAAGCATGACATCTTTCATGTATGGATACTCCATGAACCTGCAATTGAACTTCTGAAAGAGTGCATCTCATTTGATCCTGTCAGTGTACAACAATCCTCATATGGTGCAATGTTAGTATCATCTATCAACCAAAAAAATCTACGAACTAAAGACTTACCTTCATTACCTGGACCCATGGAAGCATTACACCACTCGACAATTGATTTTGCATCTGTCAACTTTGCATTGTCTTTATACTTTAACTCTTCTCGTGCTATGGCTCTTTTGATACATGCTCCTGCACCATCATGCTCCCCCTTTCCATGCCCGGCCTCACAAAAGTTCCACATATGTTGAATACCTGTAAAATTATGCCTCCTACTCAGCCAATAGAAATTCTGCGAGTTCTTGAATTGTGATGCACAATTATCCGACCATATGATATGCTGACTGAACGATATGCCCCTTCTAGCCAAATCATTATAGAACACCTGAAAGCAACCTTGCACGAACTCCGTAGAATGCGTGCGATCATCACTAATATAGAAATGATACTCCCTTATGATCTTTCTGTCATCCTCTGTACTATCATTCGCATGAATGAATGCGATGTGCACAAATATAGAAACCTGTGTGGAGTTGTAATATTGTGATTGCACCTCACGCTGTGGCTGTAGACTGTAGTTCTCTGCAAAGTCGACGACTGAAACAATGCTACCAACTGGAAATGTGTCCTTGCATAACTTGAATTGCAAGTCCAACCATCGAGCTCTATGGGCATGTCTTGCATACTCATACACTATGCTGTCACGAAATATAGGCATAAACTGATACACTAGAATCTTTTCAATAACTAATTCACACCTCTTTGCTTCTTTACCATCTTTTGTATTGTATGCCACTGTTTTATACTTGCCAAATTCTACTAGTTCATTTCCAACCGCATGTGTTATTTCCATATGTTCACATATTGGCAAATGTTGCAAGCCACCACAACGATGACATGTGCCATCCAAGCATAATTTCTTGTAGAATATTTGACCTTCCTCTCTTTCACATAAAATTCTTGATATGAAGTCTCTTGAAGATGTTGGTGGGGCACATATGGCACAACCCTGCAAATCATTGTTAGTATGCATATCTAAACATATAGACCTATAAGCATCAAAATGGTTAGAAAATTCAATATGTAATCTACAACAACAAGTAGTGCATGTGTGATTTATCTTAACATAGAAAGGTTTTAGCATTTCAAAATATCTTTGACAAATTTTAATTTGAGGATACTTCTCTAGAAATTTACCATAAAACTGTGTTTGAGTCTCATCCAAAAAATGCTTTGGATGTGGCTCGCGGTTCTGACTACCAATTCTCCTTCTTACCACATCCCTTTGATTCAGAGATACCCTTGTGTAATTCTTCCAAAAGTCTTCAATTAGTGACCTCAATGCTTCAACAATTGGTTTATCTTTTCGTGGTAGTCTCCCCGAGAACGCCCATAATTCATTGGCATTAGTGTCCTCAATTCTTTGGCGTCTTCCAACGGCTCTTGATAAAGTTTTCCTATTAATTCTCAATTTTTGACTTATCTTTCTAATAAGACGAGCTTTCCTCGTTTGACTACTTACTATAGTCGATGTAATCACACGCCGTGTTGCATTACTATTTTTTGTGCGTGAGGTGTTACCCACACTCTCATACGCACTCATTAGATTCTTGACAATAGATTTTTCACTTGAAGCCTCTGATGTTCTCAACCCAAGAATCTTCATGATAGACCTATACTTTATACTTCGTATCATTTCAAGGAATAGTTGACATCTTGCAGTCTCATTTAACTTTTCAAAGAACAATCTCCAAATCTTATTAGCATATCTTCTACAAGTGCGTTTTGGAATCTTACCTTCCATTGGCTGCAAAATATTCTCATCAATATCAATCAAATACTTTGGCTTTCTATGCAAAATTCTAGGTGGTGTCAAGTTAGGTAAATTCATCTCAACATTAGGAATTTCATCAATATTTAAATGAGATGGGTTAGATGGCATACCTTCGATCGAAGATGGAATAGATGACATACCTTGAGGTTGAGGTGGGAATGATGGCGTACCTCCTTCATCACATGTGAGTGATGATGTACTCTCAACTTGAGATGTGGTAGATGGTGTCCCTACATGTTGTCTTGCGATAAAGGATGTGTCTCCAACTATGGTATTTAAATCTCTCGTACCACGAAGTTTTTGCATTCGTTCTCTTTGTGCCGCCAATACCATATCTCTTTGTGATGGTTGTGGTTCCTCTTCAATTGGTATGTCTTCATTTATCGTGTCCAATTTCCTCTTCTCACGAAGTTCCCTCATAGCCATTGCTTTCTTTGCATTCTTAGCTTCTATCTCTTCCTGTGTTGGTTTAATTCTTGATCATTTCCTCGGCATGACGGAGAATTTATCTGTAGCATGATAAAGAGACCAATATTAGTTCCTAAGAAATGAATACATGATAATAGTGGGATTGTATTTTTTTTATGTTGTAAGGATTTATTCTTGTATAGTTTGACATCATGGTATGAACTAAGGTTTGTTTATTACACATAATTATTAAAGAGCCCAAGTGTAGAAAATATACATGGCATCATGTGAGATTGTAGGTTGCTTTCTTGATTGGAAATGTGTCTATTTTAAACATGTATGATAATGCATGATAAAGTAATTCAATCCGAAATAAGGAAAATGTAAAGAACATGCATGTAAAGACTTGACATACCTAAAAAATGAAGATTTGAATGGAGAGAGTACCCAATTATGTAGTGTTTTTATCTTCTTGCATCAAACTCCTCAACAATTTGAGTTTTTCACCACTTGCTTCCTTTTCAATGTTAAATTCTTAAAATTGAATCAAAATTAACATTGCAATTCTACAAAAATTGAAACTTGTATAGATATATATCAAATTTGGTTTGAAAACTATGTTATTTCCTCCTTCTCAAGTTGGCAAAGCAGAAAAGGTGGTGGAAAGATCATGCAAAGGTGGTACAATGTGTCAAATGTGCATGTGAACTTCCCAATAGCATGAAAGCACTTCTTTTTTGTCGGAGCACGCGCAGAATCAGTAAGAAAACAGAGCATGTGGGCCTGGATCACGGGGGTAACCACTTTTTTACCGTTTCAGTAGAAATACAAAATGCGAGCGCGTTATAACGCGCTCGCGCTATAACGCGCTCGCGTTTTGTCTTGCTATAGATCTCTAAACCCTAAACCCTCAACTCTGATCCCTTGACCCTCAACCCTCAATGTCAAATCCTAATCCCTCAACCCTATCCCTAAACCCTCAACCCTCAATGTCAAATCCTAATCCCTCAACCTCAACCTTGTCCCTAAACCCTAATCCCTTCAACCTCAACCCTATCCCTAAACCCTTGACCCTCGAACCTCAGCCCTCAACGTCAAACCGTAATCCCTTGATGCAGAGTGAAACAAGTTGAACATTAACACAGGTGAAAAAATCCTTGAAAGTCCACAAAATAACCTTTACAGTGTATATCGGCAAGACAAGTTAATGTCACACCGAAATGTACCTCAACCCTCAACATCAAACCCTCGAACCTCAACCCTCAACCCTCAACATCAAACCCTAATCCCTCAACCCTTAACTCTAATCCCTCGACCTTCAACCCTGATCCTAAACCCTAAACCCTCAACGCCAAATTCTAATCCCTCAACCCTTCACTCTAATCCCTCAACCCTAAACCCTATCCCTAAACCCTCAACACTATACCTTAAACCCTAATCCCTCAACCCTAACCCTAAACCTTGTCCCTAAACCCTAATCCCTTCAACCTCAACCCTATCCCTAAACCCTTGACCCTCGAACCTCAGCCCTCGACGTCAAACCCTAATCCCTCAACCCTTAACTCTGATCCCTCATCTCTCAACCCTAACCCTAAACCCTCAACCCTCAACATCAAACCCTAATCCCTCAACCCTCAACCCTAATCTGTCATCTGTCATCCCTCCACACTCTACTTTAACCCTAATTCCTCGACCCTCGACCCTTGAACCTCAACCCTCAACCCTCAACATCAAACCCTAATCCCTCAACCCTTAACTCTAATCCCTCAACCTTCAACCCTGATCCTAAACCCTAAACCCTCAACGCCAAATTCTAATCCCTCAACCCTTCACTCTAATCCCTCAACCCTAAACCCTATCCCTAAACCCTCAACACTATACCTTAAACCCTAATCCCTCAACCCTAACCCTAAACCTTGTCCCTAAACCCTAATCCCTTCAACCTCAACCCTATCCCTAAACCCTTGACCCTCGAACCTCAGCCCTCGACGTCAAACCCTAATCCCTCAACCCTTAACTCTGATCCCTCATCTCTCAACCCTAACCCTAAACCCTCAACCCTCAACATCAAACCCTAATCCCTCAATCCTCAACCCTAATCTATCATCCGTCATCCCTCCACACTCTACTTTAACCCTAATTCCTCGACCCTCAACCCTATCCCTAAACCCTTGACCCTCGAACCTCAACCCTCAACCCTCAACATCAAACCCTAATCCCTCAACCCTTAACTCTAATCCCTCGACCTTCAACCCTGATCCTAAACCCTAAACCCTCAACGCCAAATTCTAATCCCTCAACCCTTCACTCTAATCCCTCAACCCTAAACCCTATCCCTAAACCCTCAACACTATACCTTAAACCCTAATCCCTCAACCCTAACCCTAAACCTTGTCCCTAAACCCTAATCCCTTCAACCTCAACCCTATCCCTAAACCCTTGACCCTCGAACCTCAGCCCTCGACGTCAAACCCTAATCCCTCAACCCTTAACTCTGATCCCTCATCTCTCAACCCTAACCCTAAACCCTCAACCCTCAACATCAAACCCTAATCCCTCAACCCTCAACCCTAATCTGTCATCTGTCATCCCTCCACACTCTACTTTAACCCTAATTCCTCGACCCTCGACCCTCGAACCTCAACCCTCAACCCTCAACATCAAACCCTAATCCCTCAACCCTTAACTCTAATCCCTCGACCTTCAACCCTGATCCTAAACCCTAAACCCTCAACACCAAATTCTAATCCCTCAACCCTTCACTCTAATCCCTCAACCCTAAACCCTATCCCTAAACCCTCAACACTATACCTTAAACCCTAATCCCTCAACCCTAACCCTAAACCTTGTCCCTAAACCCTAATCCCTTCAACCTCAACCTTATCCCTAAACCCTTGACCCTCGAACCCCAGCCCTCGACGTCAAACCCTAATCCCTCAACCCTTAACTCTGATCCCTCATCTCTCAACCCTAACCCTAAACCCTCAACCCTCAACATCAAACCCTAATCCCTCAACCCTCAACCCTAATCTATCATCCGTCATCCCTCCACACTCTACTTTAACCCTAATTCCTCGACCCTCAACCCTATCCCTAAACCCTTGACCCTCGAACCTCAACCCTCAACCCTCAACGTCAAATCCTAATCCCTCAACCCTAAACCCTATCCCTAAACCCTCAACACTATACCTTAAACCCTAATCCCTCATCCCTCAACCCTAAACCTTATCCCTAAACCCTAATCCCTCAACCCTCAACCCTAATCTGTCATCCCCCAACTCTAATCCTTCATCCCTAAACCCTAAATGCTATCCCTATTCCTACACCCTCAACAGAATCGATACTATACCTTAAACCCTAATCCCTTATCCCTAAACCCTCCAACCCTATCCCTAATCCTTATACCCTCCACACTCTACTTTAACCCTAATTCCTCGACCCTCAACCCTATCCCTATACCCTTGACCCTCGAACCTCAACCCTCAACCCTCAACGTCAAACCCTAATCCCTCAACCCTTAACTCTGATCCCTCGACCCTCAACACTATACCTTAAACCCTAATCCATATCCCTCAACCCTTAACCCTTAAAACTTAAACCCTATCCCTACACCCTCAACACTTGACACTATATCTTAAGCCTTAAACCCTCATCCCTAAAGCCTCAACCCTCAATCCTTAAACCTTAAACCCTAAACCCTATCCCTAATCCCTCTACCCTCAACACTCTAACCCTAACCTAGACATTAAATGCTAATCCGTCAACCCTAAACACTAATCCTAAACCCTCAACCCTAAACCTTATCCCTAAACCCTAATCCCTCAACCCTCAACCCTAATCCATCATCCCTCAACTATAATCCCTCATCCCTAATCCCTAAATGCTATCCCTATTCCTAAACTCTCAACAAACTTGATACTATACCTTAAACCCTAATCCCTTATCCCTAAACCCTCCAACCCTATCCCTAATCCTTACACCCTCCACACTCTACTTTAACCCTAATCCCTCGACCCTAAACCCTATCCCTAAACCCTTGACCCTTGAACTCAACCCTCAACCCTTAATGTCAAACCCTAATCCCTCAACCCTTAACTTTGATCCCTCGACCCTCAACCGTAATTTGTCATCCCTCATCCCTAAACCTTAAATGCTATCCCTATTCCTAGACCCTCAACGGGCTCGATACTATACCTTAAACGCTAATCCCTTATCCGTAAACCTTTCAACTCTATCCTTTATGCCTTAACCCTCATGATGAATAGCCTTGAATGTAAAAAAATTTGAGTGGGACATAACGCGAGCGCGTTATAACGCACTCGCGTTATGTCAAACATGGGAAAAGACAGACTTGCGGTAAAAAATGTAAGGCAAGAAATAACGCAAGCGCGTTATAACGTGCTCGCGTTATTTCTTGCTTTGGGAATCCCAAGCCTTGGGCTTGGGATTTGCTTTGGATTTCCAACCCAAAGGCTTGGAGTGCCTTATGAACAGTCACAGACGTGTTTTTCTGTATTCTTCAAAATTTCACATAATTTCGTTCGTGCTAACCCTCAGATTTGCACGTGTTTCAAGGTTGAACAAATCGAACACATGGGTAATGTTAGGCTTTCTCTTAGCTATTTGACGATGTGATTTTTTTCACATTTTAACAATGTTAAGCCTTTCATCTTTAATTTCTTTTGTTTGTGTGTCCGTTTTTATGCAAAAACCACTGTTTGGTCTTTTTTTCATTGTAAAATAACTATTCATTCAAATTTCAAAAAAATTACATATTTAGAAACTAGAATCCATTCTACAAATATTAAGAAAATAAAAAAATGATTTTCAATTAGTTTTCAAAATTTATAGGGGTAGCACGGCCAAAATTCTATTTTTTAGGATGTGTCCACTTTAAAAATTAGTAAAAAATCAAATATTCATCAAAAAATTATCAGAAAAATTGGGCATAAACTACATGCTATTAGCTAATTTCTCACTGAAGCGATTTTAAAAATACCAAAAAAAAGTTGACCTTTTGAGGGAGCCACAAAACATGCTATGTTATGTTTTTTGACAGAAACAACACCAATTTATGTGGCTCCCTCTTTTGAACCCCTTAATATATGCCATTTTCAAAACAAAATAGTAGTTTAGAAAGTAGACTCGGAGCACTATGAACATTGTTTTGGTTGCATCTCTAAATTTTGAGTGTAACTATGCTCAATTTCTCATCCAAGGCCAGTATTTCCTGATTTCAGAAAAAAAGTGGCCACTTAAGACCCCTTTTTGGCCCCCCATCTTCTTGCACTTACCCCTAATATACAAGTCAATTGGGAGAAAATATTTAATAAATAATTCACCCAATCACTATCTAAGCATTCATATGCCCATTTCTAAGGTGATGGAGTTGGTGATGAAGTTTCACACCATTTCAAAACTAAACTTTCATTTCATAAGGTTTAATGTAATTTCAACGGTTTGTAGTAATGAGGTGAGGCCATTCAATCAGTAATATCAGTGGCTCAGCATGGGGATGGCATGGTCTCTGTAAGAAAATGATGTCTCAGAAGTTTGGTTTTAAAATATAACCACATAGCCTTTTAAACTTGGCACAGTTTCAAATAAGACATCACCACCATCAGCATTTTTTGGCAAGTTCAAAGAGAGAGGCATGATAGGAATGACAACGCTCCTATTCAAAGTTTTGTTAGCATTGAGGGCATCACATTGCCACTCATCAATAAGGGAGGACGTTGCCACATACTCAGTTAGCAATTTGTGGTGCCTGAAAATGAAGATGTTTTGTTTAAAATTAAACAATCAACATAGACAAAGGTTCAGAATCATGAATGATGGCAAGTATTTATGTAAGATACCATAAGGATCGGTCTCTTCATAAAAGCCATAGTCTATAGGCATCAGCCAATAAAAGAGGGTGGTCCCTTAATGAGTGGTGTTCGGTTTTCGAGAAATGGCGACCTGTAGATTGTAGCAGTCAGCATATGGGAGATAACACCAACATCAATTTCTTATGCGAGCAAGGAAAGAGGTGTTGCCAGCATAAGGTATGAGCAATAATGAAGGCGTTAGTTTTTTAAAAGATGTAGCCACTTAAATATTAAGGGCAACTGCTGAGACATGAGGATCGGTCATAGTAATGTGCAAAGTTCATAATAAAATTGCCGGCTTTATCAGAAAAAGATAGAGACACAGTTTAGAACTCAACTTTGACAAAGGCATGATAATGATGGAGCGGCCTTTCTCAAAGGCAAGGTCATTTCAAATTAGATACATAGTGAGATGGCAGCCATTATTTTAAAGCTATAGTAGGAGGCATGGCTCTGAGACAAATGAAGCTTCTAGTTTTAAGGGAATAGCGATCTATGCAAGTGAAGTACACTCTCATAAGGAACAAAACCCTAGATCTTTTCGTAGCTGCCAAATGACACAGAGTTTCACTACAGCACAATAGCCACCGTTGATATAGAAAATATCTAACAGTGCGGATACAGTTTCAAAGAAAGACTGTAGAGAAGGCCACGTGCAATCACCCGCGCAGCTCAAAGAGAAACCAAAGAGTTATACGGAGGCTGCTAGATGTAAGTGTCCACATCAATTTGAGAGCAGTTGGAAATGAAGCAGAAGCAGCCACGTGGTGCAACCTGTGCACAGGGAACTTAAATTCTTGTTTCATTTAATTAAATGCATCAAATGTGTCATGGGAAATTAAGAGGCTGAGGCTTTAATATAAAGTTCTTATTATATTAAATGGTGGGGCCCTTTTTCTTATGAAGCTAAATATTTTATTTAAGTTGCATTATGATTCACGGGAGTATTTAGGGAACCATTCAAGCAACTTTAAAAGAAACAAAGAAACTTGCAGAGAATGCCATTTGTCAACACTCAAACAACTTTAAAAGAATCTCAAAATTCAGCGGAAGTGGCCACATGGAGTCATCTGTGCATAGGACAGGAAATGAAGTTTGTTTCATTTTAATTCACCATCAAAAGTTACAGGGTTTTATAAGAAGTCTTTTATTAATGAGACAAATGTGGTGGGCCCTTCCTTTTAATAAGTGACACTTATTAAATATATGTTTCTCATATTATAAATTTATGGGTGAGCAGGAGTTTTATATAGCCTCATATTAAATGGTGGGTCCCGGCAATATAAAATAAATTTCATTTAAAAATTGACCCTTATATAACTCACAGGAGTTAAAAGGTGAAACCCTAAATGTGAGCAGCCATTTTCATTTTATGGGCAAGCTACAGGTAGTGGCAACTAGTTTTCTTTCACACAGAGATGCAGTTTTTAGTGCCAGATACAGCCATGGGCAAAATAGAAACAGCCGTTCAGTTTCAAATAATAGATTTGTGCCAGATTTGGTGCCAGATTATGCGGAGGCCATTGAGAATTTGTTGGGTTTCTGGGGCTATAAATGGGCAGATTTGAGGCATAGTTAAGGATTCTAGATATTGAGAAATGGTGAGAAAACATACACAAAATTAAACCATAATAAAATAATATAGTATTGTCTTCAGGATTTTACAATGCAGTACATTGGCTTTTTAAAGCCTTGTTATTCCCGTATATAACTTCTTACGGGAAAGTAACTTCCCAAAACCTAGCTTATAAACTAACACTTGTTTAATATGCATAAACTAACAATGTAATACTATATACTATTATGCCAACATTCCCCCCCTTATTACATTGTTCCCGCAAAAGTACCAGGGGACCCCCCTTGAATGCTAACATACTCAACAAAGCTGATTACATAATATGAATACATATTTTATAGAAGATCTTCTCCCAAAGAACAAATCCTGAACCAAGTGAGGCTCCATCATGCTGTCTCGTCTACCCTCGGAAAGGCGTAGCTTTGAGCTGTGTTCTTGAGCTCTTTAGTCCCAAGCTCTCAAATCACAGAGTCTTGAATTATTCGACAATGGACCCTAAGAGATATGACAGATCTCTGCCATGTTGTCTAGTGACCGCGAAAGGGTATAATTCAAGATCATATACTCTTTGAAGCTCGCTGGACATCAATCCATATTGAGCTCAACACCAAATCCTAAACTTGTCTCCAAAACAAAATCTTCACAAAACATACATTCTTCAAATCTGTCAGCTCTGTCAGCATCAACAAAGAAAAACAAAACAAGCAAAACTGAAAATGCTTCTCATGCAAAGCATCATCTCAAAGTGAGAAACTAACTTGAGATGATGGTAAATCCTCCATCCTCTAATGCCGCCAGCCTCCAATATGACCCTATTACACTTTAACCAACTGATGTCTTGGATGAGTCTTTCGAGACCTCATCAAGTGTAGTATAAATGGCTCTAAGAGCAATTGATGTAGCCATGATAAAACAAGGTGTCGGATTCCACCAAAAGTGCACCTTTTACAATATAGTGTAAACACAATTATATCCTTATAACTCCAATGTTTTCCACCTTATTACTCCAAAATTAAACCTTATATCTCCAATGACAAAATAATATTTAAAATTTATACCTCCCAAATTTTGAACTCATAACCACCTCATACCAACTATTAATTCCTCCAACCTTCATTTAAATCTTTTTTTTTTTTATTCCCTTCCAAAAATTTGGTTCCAAAAATAGCTATGAACCATAATTTTCCAAATGAAAATAGCATTAATGTTTTTAAATGTGAACTTACTGCTGCGCGTTCAAATCAAAACCTAAAAATGCTGCACATTTTACTCTCCTTAATATTTCCTCTTAGAAACTTTTTTTAACTTTATCCAAAAAGAAATCATATTACTCTAGGTAATAAGTGAAAACTTTTCAATATTTGCTATAAACTCATAAATCATTTTCCCTCATGTATCATTAAGAAATTTCAGTCAGTTTTAATCTCACCATATGAATTACCTCTTTCACTTACATTCAACGTAACAGAGAAAATATTTTCCTTTCACAAGTTTGCACTGCTAGCAATCATAAAATCATCCATGATCTTCACTTCATAGTTGTCTTTATCAACCTTCTTCAAACACACCAACAACCTGATTCAAAAACGTGAAATAGGCATCCACAGTCGCTACTATGTATGTAAATTAACCATCTAAACTGCACCTTTCTTAAACCCTAATTAATTTCCCCATATTGATTGGCCACCTTCTCTAATCGTTGGATGCTCGAAGGCTGCATTTAGAGACAGATTCGTATACCTTTTGTCTACTGCAATAATTATATTCCATAAGATATCATCAAAACACCTCAAAAAAAATATCTCCAAAATCACATATCTATGGGAGATCAAACATCAATAAAAACTGTCATGAAAAACAACTAAAGACTTCATTCAAATGTCCATTGCTGCACACAGTCATACAATGTGCTCCAAAATTTTTCTTTATATATTGAACATATCCTTTATCCAGTGCACCAATAAATCAGCTATAATGGTAGTTTTAGATCCATTATCACGCAGGCCATTATCGAACCATCTCTATGCTTCCCCTAGATTCTAACACACAGGCACAATGAGCTCTGATACCATATTGAGAAATGGTGAGCAAACATACACAAAATTAAACCATAATAAAATAATATAGTATTGTCTTCAGGATTTTACAATGCAGTACATTGGCTTTTTAAAGTCTTGTTATTCCCATATATAACTTCTTATGGGAAAGTAACTTCCCAAAACCTAACTTATAAACTAACACTTGTTTAATATGCATAAACTAACAATGTAATACTATATACTATTATGCCAACACTAGAGACACAGTTTGAGAGTTCTTCTTCAGATATGTTTAGAGAGAATTCTTCATACATACAGAGTTCTACATTCTACAGATCAGAGAGTTGAAGCAGCAGACATAGATTTTCTTTCTTCTTGCCTTTGCAATTATTTCTTTCTGAGAATGTAATAGTCATTTTGTGCAACAATTTTTGTCTCTGTAACTGGTTATTCAAATAAAGAGATGTGTTCTATGCATATTGGATATCTCTATTTCTTGTCTCTAATTTCTCTGTTTCTCTACCTCTGTTTAATGTGTTTCTCAAACTAAGTTTTAATCATGCATATTTTGCTCTTTAGATCCAATTAAATCCTTCAAGTTAAACACTGTGCAAATAATAGTTTCAAATCTGGTGGATCACCATAGATTAGGCATTTGTTTTCTGCAATGTTGGTTTTCTTTCTAACCTTTTTCTCAAACCCTACTGAAAGAACGGAAGAGCCAGCTTCCTAAAAATCTAGAGGTCACTTTGAGGAGCATTCCCATGTCTCAGAGTTTCCCATGTTGCTATTGGATTACACCCACAGATTTATGCATCAACAGTTTTTGGGACACCCGGTGGGACCAGATTCGAAGACTTTGCTCTTTGTTTTCAGTGAATCTTTGCCCTGTATTTTGTGGTTTTGATGGAAAATCACAGGAATATCTACTCATAGGAGCATGAATCATCCATCTGGCGACTCTTTTGAGGTTTCTTTCTTAGATCTTTGCTCCTGCAAATCATGGCAGCCCCTGGTATCTATGTGCACCTGAATATTCAAAGAGATTTACCCTTTGTGACTTGGGATTCAAGTCCTCTTGTTCTTCAACAGCAGGGTCAAGTTCCTGACACAGCATGGAAGGCATTGCCTCACTTTCTAGGAGATGGCTCTGTTTGCCCTATAGATCACATTCAAGATGTTGCAAATCTATGCTCTGTTCACAATGTCACAACTGAGAATCATGCCCTCTTTTTGCTTGCATCATCCCTTAAAGGCAAAGCAAAAGAATGGTATAGAAGTTTGCTGTCTGGCTCTATTACTGGATGGGATCAGCTAGGAGGACTCATCTACAATCAGTTTAGAGACACGACAGATGTCAGCACTCTTACCCAAAACCTGATTACAATCAAGAAGCATCCAATGGAGCCCATACATGATTTCAATTCAAGATTTGATAAGGTATGGAAGAAATTCTTTGTTGATATCAGGCCATCTCCAGTCTTTGCTTTCCTATACTATTTAAAGGCTTTAGACCCTGAGATCTCTATCATGATACAATCTTTGGGAGGTGAAACTCTTCCACAGTCATATGATCTTGCTATTAAGGCTGAAAGTAGCCTCATATTATCTAGTAAACTACCTCCTCTGCCCTTAGAACAGCTAAATCCTCATGCAAATAGCCTGTCTCAGGTTCTTTCTTGTGGCCAAATGTATACAAATTTTAGTCCACCCACCCTTCCTGCTGATTTGACAAATCATGAGGAGATGAATGCTGTGAAAGAGCTAATTAAAACCCTCTCTTATGAGATCAATGAGTTAAAAGGTCAATCTATGTACCTTGCTAATCCATATGTCATGCCTCCAACTCTTTATGAATTGCCATACCAATGTGATCTTATTACAGAAAAAATCCTTCCTCATAACAAGAGAATGCCCAATTATCTTGAAAATAACCCTTTACAAGCCTCCATAGCTGTAAATCAACCTATAGAAGCCATTGATCAGGTTCTCTGTCACTTTGACATTCAAGAAAAATCAAGTATCAAGAAACAAATTACAAGCAAGAAAGTGGCTCCTGTGTGTCTTTCTGATATTGAAATTCCTGCACATGTGGCAACATTTGATTCAGAAGATGCTTATGAGGAGAGGTTTCTAGAAGCTGCAAAGTACTACAAGAAGGGTTTTGAAGCTAAAAAGTATTGGGTCCAGACTAACACTACATCTATATCTCATTTTGAGGAAAAGGTTGCAACTGATATTATATCAAAGTCTACAAAGAATGAATGTTTTTATTATTGCAATGAAGTTTCACACCTCCAGGAGGAAGACACAGAGATTCATGAGCAACACTTGGAACATGATGAGGATTTGTTCTCACTTTTACAACAAGGATACCAGCTTCTTGATGCAGAAGATCCTATAATTCAGCAAGTTTTCACTGAGCCTATTGAAGCAGATCACAGAGAAAGTTCTGAAACATAAGATGATGACAGAGCTGACTTGTTTTCAATTCTTGAAGATGGTTACTATCTTCTTTTTGATGAAGACCCACCGAAGCAAGTAAAGATCCATGATAAGGTGATATCAAGAGATAGCTAGAATAATGCAGAGTTGCATAAAGAATCACATACAGGGTTATCACATTCTCAGCCCCGCAATATGCAATTTTTCTTGCACAATGAAATTCCTATCCAATTCAAGACTATTCTTGGTAGTTCTGTCACTTGCATGCCTATTTTTGGTACTATCATGGGTTATTCTTCTATGGAAGAACCTCTAAAAGAGTCAACAAAAGAAGTCACTGAAGAAGTTTTGGCAGTAGAAGTTTTCAAAAGCAAACAGAGGAAAGAGTTTCAATGTTTTATTTTCCCTCCCTGCCCTCCATTGAAACAGGAACAACAAGAAGGTCAACATGACTGGTGTTTTGAAGCACAGAAAGAATCTCCTAAGTGTAGAGCAGTAAAAAGGTACAAAATATTGTTGTATTTCTTCATACAATTTATCTGGTTCCTTTTCAGTTTAATGTGGATAAATTGGATCAAAATAATCAGACATGACAGCTATTTTTCTATTCCGGTGAATGGACATGTTCCTGTATGTTTCAATTATCAGTAATATGGTTTCAATGTTCAGAATAAGCTACAGTAACATTAGTTTCAGTTTCAGTTAGTTTTCTTTCAATAAGTCTTGGCTGGAATAAAAGTTTATGGTCAGTTAGTCTTAGCTGCAAGGCAGAATGGAGTTTTAGAAGTCAGTTTCAGTGCTCAGTGTCAGTTTCAGTGGTGGGATGTTTCTAGGTTAGTGTTATTTCAGTTCACTTTCATGCTTCTTCAGGTTTAGATGTGTTTTCACTTTCTGTTCAGTTATAAATGTTTCAGTTTCAAAGTAATGTGACTCTATATGCCCAATGATGAGGCACTGATATGCAAAACTAGAGATGGTGGATTCTGAATGGGCAGGCCTATTTTCCCACCCAGTCGCCAAGAACTAGTGATGAAGTTTCACACCATTTCAAAATTAAACTTTCATTTCATAAGCTTTAATGTAATTTCAATGGTTTGCAGTAATGAGGTGAGGCCATTCAATTAGTAATATCAGTGGCTCAGCATGGGGATGGCGTGGTCTCTGTAAGAAAATGATGTCTCAGAAGTTTGGTTTTAACATATAACCACATAGCCTTTTAAACTTGGCACAGTGTCAAATAAGACATCACCACCATCAGCATTTTTTGGCAAGTTCAAAGAGAGAGGCATGATAGGAATGACAGCGCTCCTATTCAAAGCTTTGTTAGCATTGAGGGCATCACATTGCCACTCATCAACAAGGGAGGACGTTGCCACATACTCAGTTAGCAATTTGTGGTGCCTGAAAATGAAGATGTTTTGTTTAAAATTAAACAATCAACATAGACAAAGGTTCAGAATCATTAATGATGGCAAGTATTTCTATAAGATACCATAAGGATCGGTCTCTTCATAAAAGCCATAGTCTATAGGCATCAACCAATAAAACAAGGTGGTCCGTTAATGAGTGGCGTTTGGTTTTCAATAAAAGGTGGCCTGTAGATTGTAGCAGTCAGCATATGGGAGATAACACCAACATCAATTTCTTATGCGAGTAAGGAAAGACGCGCTGCCATCATAAGGTAGGAGCAATAATGAAGGCGTTAGTTTTTTAAAAGATGTAGCCACTTAAACAGTAAGGGCAACCGCGGAGACATGAGGATCGGTCATAGTAATGTGCAAAGTTCATAATAAAATTGTCAGTTTTATCAGAAAAAGATAGAGACACAGTTCAGAACTCAGCGTTGACAAAGGCATGATAATGAGGAGTGGCCTTTCTCAAAGGCAAGGTCATTTCAAATTACATACACAGTGAGATGGCAGCCATTATTTTAAAGCTACAGTAGGAGGCATGGCTCTGAGACAAATGAAGCTTCTAGTTTTAAGGGAATAGTGGTCTATGCAAGTGAAGTACACTCTCATAAGGAACAAAACCCTAGATCTTTTCATAGTGGCCAAATGACACAGAGTTTCACTGCAACACAATAGCCACCGTTGATATAGAAAATATCTAACAGTGTGGATACAGTTTCAAAGAAAGACTGCAGAGAAGGCCACGTGCAATCACTCGTGTAGCTCAAAGAGAAACCAAAGAGTTATACAGAGGCTGCTAGATGTAAGTGTCAGCATCAATTTGAGAGCAGCTAGAAATGAAGCGGAAGCAACCACGTGGTGCAACTTGTGCATAGGGAACTTAAATTCTTGTTTCATTTAATTAAATGCATCAAATGTGTCATGGGAAATTAAGAGGCTGAAGCTTTAATATAAAGTTCTTATTATATTAAATGGTGGGGCCCTTTTTCTTATAAAGCTGAATATTTTATTTAAGTTGCATTATGATTCACGGGAGTATTTAGGGAACCATTCAAGCAACTTTAAAAGAAACAAAGAAACTTGCAGAGAATGCCATTTGTCAACACCTGAACAACTTTAAAAGAAACTCAAAATTCAGCAGAAGCGGCCATGTGGAGTCATCCGTACACAGGACAGGAAATGAAGTTTGTTTCATTTTATTTCACCATCAAAAGTTACGGGGTTTTATAAGAAGTCTTTTATTAATGAGACAAATGTGGTGGGCCCTTCCTTTTAATAAGTGACACTTATTAAATATATGTTTCTCATATTATAAAGTTACGGGTGAGCGGGAATTTTATATAGCCTCATATTAAATGGTGGGTCCCGGCAATATAAAATAAATTTCATTTAAAAATTGACCCTTATATAACTCACGGGAGTTAAAAGGTGAAACCCTAAATGTGAGCAGCCATTTTCATTTTATGGGCAAGCTACAGGTAGCGGCAACTAGTTTTCTTTCACACAAAGATGCAGTTTTTAGTGCCAGATACAGCCATGGGCAAAACAGAAATAGTAGTTCAGTTTCAAATAACAGATTTATGCTAGATTTGGTGCCAGATTATGCGGAGGCCATTGAGAATTTGTTGGGTTTCTGGGGCTATAAATGGGCAGATTTGAGACACAGTTAAGGGTTCTAGAGACACAGTTTGAGAGTTCTTCTTTAGATATGTTCAGAGAGAGTTCTTCATACATACAGAGTTCTACATTCTACAGATTAGAGAGTTGGAGCAGCAGACATAGATTTTCTTTCTTCTTGCCTTTGCAATTATTTCTTTATGAGAATGTAACAGTCATTTTGTGTAGCAACTTTTGCCTCTGTAACTGGTTATTCAAATAAAGAGATGTGTTCTGTGCATATTGGATATCTCTATTTCTTGTCTCTAATTTCTCTATTTCTCTACTTCTGTTTAATGTGTTTCTTAAACTGAGTTTTAATCATGCATATTTTGCTCTTTAGATCCAGTTAAATCCTTCAAGTTAAAGACTATGCAAATAATAGTTTCAAATCCGGTGGATCGCCATAGATTAGGCATTTGTTTTCTACAATCTTGGTTTTCTTTCTGACCTTTTTCTCAAACCCTACTGAAAGAACGGAAGAGCTAGCTTCCTAAAAATCTAGAGGTCACTCTGAGGAGCATTCCCACATCTCAGAGTTTCCCATGTTGCTGCTGGATTACACCCATAGATTTATGCATCAACAGGAGTCACATGAACTACATAAGATTTTATAAGGTCAATATCACCTTAATCCTAACATTCTCTCACTTGATAGTATACATTGCAATGACATAAGTAGAAAACATAAAAATGTATGAAGTATAGGATGTAAGGCCCATGGATTCCTTGCACTAAGAGAACTTATCTATGCTCACCAGTTTCATAAGTGAATCTATAACACTAACCAATGTGTTAACCTTCTAAATCATGACCTTACCATTATCCACCATCTCTTAAACAAAATGATACTAAAGATAAATATACTTTGTATGAGCATGGCACATGGGATTCTTGGCCAAATAAATAGAACATTGACTATCACATCTAATTTTAACCACTCTATAATCAAAACCAACTCATAAACATAGACTTTGTAACCAAACCACCTCTTTATTAGAATGTGTAGTATCCATATACTCTTCTTTGGTAATGAAAAAAGAACCATTGTTGTATCTTAAGTATTTATCCAACTAACAACACCACCAAATAAAGAAAACACATAGCCATTCTAATGGACCTTTGACTATCCAAGTTACCTACCCAATCTGCTTCAACAAATCCCTATATGTCCAACATCTTTCTGATGTCATTAAAACCATGATAAAATAAGTAGTTGTCAAAGTTTTAAATATCTAAACAACCTTTTAACATAAGTAAAATGCTCTCTACCAAGGTTAGAAATAAACCTGCTAAGAACTCCCACTATTTTGGCATTATCCAATCTACTACAAACTATTCCATACATCAGGCTACCAATAGTACTAGCATAAGCTAAATTATACATGTCTTCAAAATAATCATCTAACTTAGGACACATATCCAATTAAATCTTAGTTCCTACAGGTAAAGGAATACTTACTGGTTTACAATTGTTCATAGAAAACCACTATTAAATAGTGTCAAAATACTTACTTTGACTAAGCCAAATCTTTCCATAAACTAAATACCTTCTAATTTCTATTCCAAGAATGTATTTTGTTGCCCCTAAATATTTCATTTGAAACACACCAAAATGTTGAGCTTTAAGTTTCCTAATTATCAACTTGATGTTACCAATAAACAACATATCATCAGCATACAAGACAATGGCTAGAATCTAATCATCAATACATTTAATGTGAAAAGAGTAACCCTCTTCACTCCTAACACAACCCAACTTCAATGAAAAATCATCAAACTTATGATACCAAATCTAAGGTGAATGTTTCAAACCATACAAGGATCATTTTAACTTGCAAATTAAATTTTCTTTACCTTTTAGCTCAAACCCATTTGGTTGTCACGTATAAATTTCCTCTTCAAGATCCCCATTCAAGAAAGTAGTTTTTACATCCATTTTCAATATTTTAAAACCACAAGAATTAATGATAGAAATCAGGAATCTAATAGAAGAAAATTTAGGAACAGGTGAGAAAATTTCACCAAAATCAACTCCCTCTCTCTGGGAATATCCCTTAGCCACCAGTCTAGCTTTATAACTCTCTAACTTTCTATCTACTTTGAATTTCTTCTTAAATACCCACTTGCAACAAATGGGATTCCTCCCCTCAATCAAACTCACAAGATCCTAGGTGTCACATCTACCAAAGGTCAATACTTCCTCCTACATCACCTCCATTCAAGAATCACACTCATCTAAAAGGAGAGTTTCCCTAAAATATCTCTATTCATCATTAATACAAATTAAAGTAAATAAACAACAAAAATTTAGTGGGATATACTTGTCAATTGGTTTCTATTGTCTCATTGATAATATCAAGGGTGGAGTAAAGGATTCTGGATGTTGCTCTACATGTTGAAAAATCTCATGTAAATCTTCTTCTTCCTCTCCATCCTCTAATCCATCATTCTATTATTCAACGTGTGCATCTTCCTACTTTTTGACCTTAGTCTCAAAATATAATCTTTTATTTCCTTCTCTTTCCTTTGGCTACACATGATCTAAAAATACTCTAAGTTCCCTAAAAATGGCATCCTTAAATGAATCATTTTCAAGGTTAGAGGATTCCAAAGCTCATAAACTTTTACATTCTCATTGTAACTAATTAAGATGCATTTTTGTGCTTTTGGATCCATCTTAGATTATTTTTCCTTAAGAACATGAACAAAATCCTCATAGCTATATACCCTAAAATGTGAAATAGAAGATGTCTTACCTTCCCACACTTCATAAGGTGTCTTATCTACAAGATTCAATAATGGAGATCATTTTATCAAGTAATATTCAGTACTCATGGTCTCTACCCAAAAACATTAATCCAACTATGTATCACTCATCATAATTATTTCTCTTTCCATTAAGGTTTGATTCATCATCTCTGCAGCCCCATTCTACTAAGGCATATAAAGGGTATTATTCTACCAAAAAATACCTATAACATGTCTATAGAAATCATCAAAATCCCTAGAGCAACATTCACCACCATTATTAAATCTCAACACCTTTATTTTCTTGTCTAATTATTTCTCTACAAATGCCTTAAAATATTTAAATTTGGAGAAAACTTTAGGTTTAGAATGTAAAAAATAAACCCATGTGTATCTAGAGTAATCATCAATAAATGTAGCATAATAACAAGATTGACCCATTGAGCTAACATCTACAAGACCAAACACATTCAAGTGTATAATTTATAATAATATATTTTCTCTGTCACTTCCAATAGGAAAGGAAACTCTATTATTCTTTCCAAACACATAATGCTCATAGAAATCAAAATTCTCATCAAGGTAATAGAAAAACCATCAACCATATTTTTATTAACTAGGGTTTGAAGACCTTTTCACCAATGGGACCCAAACATTGGTGGAACAATATACATGCATTTTTTAAGTGCCCATTACAATGGTAGAATTATAAAATGTGTAGACATCAAACCTAAATAGAGTCCCACAATGTGAGCCTCTGACTACCACCAAATTCCCTCTCACTAAATTGCAACCAAACCTACCAAATATCACATGCACTTTGATCCCATAGATATTTAGGAGCACTAGGGTGGAATTTGTTTAGGCAGCTATATTTTTTAGTTTTTCAATATTTTTTTAGAATTTTCTACATTTCAGTAAATGGCATTTTTAGAGGCTTTTGGAGTGGAATTTGGCATAAAGACATTCATCAATTTCTTTAAGTGATAACCATAGGTAGAGCTTGATGCAACTCGATCTAGCCCTCTTGGATATCTTTCCAACGAATTTGAGAAGTCTGGACTTCGACTAGTTGGCTAGGAGTTATGACCCTACCAAGTGGGGTTCCAAATTTAGTAGCTTTTTGAAAATTTGAAAATTTGAATTTCTAATAGTTAGTTGTTGTTTTTGTCACCTTCTAACTATCCATTTCAAATTCCATGGATAAGGTGACTCTACACATTCTTGCTCATTGTATATAAACACTTTTTGATGAAAATAAAATCATCTTTGGTTGTCTGCAACTCTCTACGAGTTCTGCACATTGAGCTCTTGTTTGTTCTTACAATACCATAGGCTCAGCACTAGGTATTGTCCTTTGAAATCCTTTGTTAAATTCAATTCACACTCCAAAATCATTCAACTTGGATATAGAAAGAAGATTTCTCACAAGTCCTAGAATATGCAAAAGATCATAGATATTCTTCACCCTCCCATCAGTTAAACACAAATGTACCTTTCTCTTACCAACAATCTAATGGGTAATATTATCACCAAGAAAAACTTCTCCTCCATCATAAGCCCAGTATGATGAGAACCACTCCTTATGATTCATATGGTAGGAACAAACTAAATCAATAAACCAAGAGTCATCACTAATAATATTAGAAAAAATAAGTGATGCACCATTATCAGGTCTTCATCAAAGGATTTCTCTATGGAGGAATCATTGAATATATTCTTTTTGTTTCTACATTCCTTCTTCATATGTCTTATTTTCCATAGTTCCAACACTTTTCTTTTCTTAAGGTTTTTGGACTATCCTTTCGACTTAAATTTTGATTTCTTTTTTTCCCCTTTAGACCCACCATTATCCTTAGGCCTTCCCTAAACATGCAAGCCATCCTTAGAAACTTATCATTAGACTTTCTTCTCATCTTTTCACTAAGCAACATATCAATAAGGGAGTCCATGTTTGGCTATATTGCACTAACATTGATAGAAACAATTAAATTATCCCAAGATTTAGGTAAAGAACAAACCAACAAGATACATTTATCTTCTTCATCAATTTTAACATCTACCAAAGCTAGCTGACTCAAAATCAAATTAAAGGAGTAATATTTTGCAATAAAATCACCTTACTTCATTTTTAAAGAATATAAATATCTTTTGAGATATAACTTATTAGTTAGACTTTTAGTTTGATAAATGTTACCTATCCTCTTCCACCATGCAAATATGGTATCCTCCTCTAAGATGTTCAAGATGATAGAATATACAAGACACAATTGAATGTTTCCTCATGCATTATTGTCTAACCTTTCCCAATCTTCATTAGACATTCCTTTAGGTTTTCCTTCCTTTGCTACAACTATCTATGTAATGTCTTGTTTAAATTTCAGACCCTAGCACAAAAAATATAAAACTTGCACAATCAATTATCAATAATGATTTTTGATTTTTACTTTCTAATTTAATAGTTGTTAAAAATAAGTTTTTTTATTTCTTTGGATACTCATAAATCTACTCATATTTATATTATATATTTGTTCTTTTAGAACATGATGAGTTAGTTGAGGTCTATAGCAGTTAAATATAATAGATGCCTTTGGTAAATAACTTCAAATCTACCTGATTCAAGGGTTTTCATCCACAAACTCAACAAGGAAAATAAAAGGGTTTTCATCCTTTAATTTTTCAGGCGTGGAGGGATTTCATCCTCAGGATGCTAAGATAATCTATGCTCCATAAGACATAAAACCAGATATATAAAAATGTATTCAATGATGCTATAGTTATCCTTGGGCTTAAACTTTCTTAAATACCCTTCTCCTCCAAGAGACGTGACTCTTCTAATGTCTTTTTATTAATAATTAACTGTAATTAACATTAACTCTCCCTTAAACAAGTGTGCCTCCCTGACTAATCCCACAAACCTACTAGGATTTGTTTTTATGAAATGTAGGTGGTTGTAGTGAGTGTTGATTATCTGCCACTTTCCCTTCATAAACAAGGTGTCGGCTTGTAGAGATCAAATTTCTAAAAGAAAATGGGCCACCAATGAGAGATTAAATAAATTGAGGGAGCATTATAGTCTACCCTTCCCAACATTTCTTCTCCTCAAGCAATTGTAAATTAGGATGTTGAAGAATTTATGCACTCTCCCATGTGGCATCCTCTTCATGAATATTTTTCATCAAACTAGATATTCGATCATTGTTTTATTTCTTAGCTTTTGTTCTCTAAAATTTATAATGGTCTTGGGAATTAAAATAAATTTCCCTTCATCGTCCAATAGGGTTATCTCTAATGAAGCAATAATTTGCCTTCTTAAAGCTCTTTTTAAATAGGAAACATGGAATACATTATGAATCTTATTATTTTCTAGTAATTCCAATTCATATGCAACCTCCCCAACTTTATGTTTGATTCTATAAGGGCCATAGAACCTTAGTTTCAATTTCTTTGCTCCACTCATTTTTAGGGAAGATTGTATGTAACATTGTATCCTCAATAAAACCACATCTCCTACTTTGAATCTTCTCTTAGTTTGATGCTAATCAACATATAATTTCTTTTGATTATGTGTTCTTTGTAGGTTCTCTTTGAGTGATCATATAATTTCTTGACTTTGCTTAACTAGATCTTTGCCCCTGGTACTCTACTACCTACAATAACCAAAATCCACAAATGATAAAGCATTATAACCATATAAGGCCTTGAAAGGTGTCATCCCAATGGACATATGATATGTGGTACATTATAATAATGTTCCCCCAAATAAATCCATTTTATCTAGGTTGTATGATGCCCCGCTACATAATTTCACAAATAGCCTTTAGTCCACTTTTTGACAATTTATGTATGTCCATTGGTCTTTGGATGGTAACTAGTACTTGGTGATAATTTAGTTCCTATTAAATGAAATAGTTCTTGCCAAAATAAGTTGAGGAACCGAATATCTCTATCACTTACTATGGTTTTGGCAACCCATGTAGTCTAAAAACCTCTTTGAAAAATAATTCAGCTACTTGAGGTGCCTTAAACTCCATGGATATGGAAAATAAATGATCATATTTAGTGATTCTATCAACTGCAATATATATGCAATCTTTACCTTGTGCCTTTGGGAGTCCTATAATAAAATCCATAGATATACTTTCTTGTTTCTAGTTTGGAATTGGTAAGGGTTGTAATAACCTTGTAGGAAAGACATGTTATGTTTTATTTTGATGGTAGATAAGGCACTCCCTTACGTACTTAAGAACATCTCCTTTGAGACCCTTCCATGAAAATATCTCCCTAATTTTTTGATAGTTCTTAAAGTAATCTTATTGCCCTACCAATGGTATGTCATGTGCAACCTTAAAAACCGTATTCTTTACCTTTGATCTTGGGATAAGATAAATTTAGTCTTTGTATAGAATTAGGTTATCGACTAGCTTATATATTTTATCATGGATCTTCCCTTCCAAAATGTCAGTAGAAAATGTGACTTTCCCATATTTTACTATTATGTTAGCCTTTGAATCAAGATATTAAATCTATAATAATGAGCATAAGTAAGGCTTTCTTGATAAATCATTAGCTACTACATTATTCTTACCTTTGATGTATTCATTACCAAAGTCATAGGCTTGAAGCTTACTTACCCATTTTTCTTGTCTTTTAGTTAGATCTCTTTGTCTAAGAAAGAACTTCAAACTATTATAATTTGTTTTGACCACAAACCTTACACAAATTAGATATTGTATAAATTTATCTAGGGCATGCATTATAGCTAAAACTTCCTTATCATAGATTGAATAAATCTTTTCAATGTCTTTTAACTTTTGACTTTCAAAATCTATTGGATGCCCCTTTTGCATTAATGTGTCACTCCAAATTCTTCACCCAAGGCATCAAATTCTAGGACAAAAGAAAGTGAGAAATTTGGAATGGCAAGTATAGGAGATGAACTTACTTCTTTCTTGAGTTTACCAAAGGCATGTTGAGTTGTCTCTATCCATGCAAATGCTCCCTTTTTGGTTAAATCCATTAATGGAATAACTAATTGAGAGAATACTTTGATGAATCTTAGATATAATAGATAAATAGCTTGAAGAACCATTTCAATTGAGTAAAATTGGTCAATGGGGACCATCTAAAGTGGCTTGTATATTTTGTTAGTTGAATTGCACTCCTTGAGAACTAATAACATGTCCTAAATAGAGAATTTCTATCAACCCAAACTCACATTTGGATTCCTTTGCATAAAAGGGTTGTTGCTCTAATATTTCCAAAATGTCATCCAAATGTTTTACATGTTCTTCCCATGATCTATTGTAGATCAAAATATCATCAAAGAATTTACGAAGACAAATTTCCTCAACTAATTCCTAAACACATGGTTACATGAGGAAGTTAGTTAAACCAAAGGGCATAACTAAAAACTTGAAATGCTTGAAATGACATTGGAAAGCAATTTTATGCACATCTTCTTCTCACACTCTTATTTGATGATACCTCAGTCTCAAATCAATTTTTGAGAAGTACACTGCCCCATGTAATTCATCAATTAACTCATCAATTATAGGAAGTGAATATCTATTTTTAATAGTTTTCTTATTTAAAGCCTTGAAATCTATGCATATTAGCATAGTCTCATTTTTATTTTTTACTAAGACAACTAACGAGGAAAAAGGGATATAACTTGGCCTAATAAGACTCATATATAGAAGTTCTTTAATTATTTTTTGATTTCATCCTTAAATCTTCTTGGATTCCTATAGGGATTAGTTATTATGGATTTTGTTCCATTTTCTAGTTCTATTATATGTTGAAACCTTATATCAGGAGGCAATCTCGAAGAAATGTCTTTAAAAACTATGTTATGCTTATCCAAGATTTTTTGTATGTTCATATGATAAGCTCTATTACTTGCAGTGGCTATAGATGTTACTAAACCTTGTGTTGTCCATGCTACATGTCCACTCCTAAAATATCTTTTCATTATTTTTGTTGATATAACTCTAGGAGCTCCACCAGTAATGCCTTGTAACACTACGTCTTTACCCTCTAATTTGAGCCTTAATTCCGTAGTCTAATAATTTTGTGTAAACTCTCCCAAAGAGTCTATCCATTTCACTCCTAAGACCACATTGGTTTCTCCTAAGCCCACCACATAAAATTCATCTTGTAGCTTATGTCTACCAAGGGTAACCTCCAATTTTTAAATTTTCTTAGTGCATGGAATGGTAAAACCATTAGCCACTATAAAATTGAATCCATTGAAATCTTCTATCTATAACCCTCTTCTAGCAACTAATCCTTCATCTATGAAATTGTGTGTTGCTCCATTGTCAATTAGGATTATAACTTTGTACCCTATAAGACCCCTTGTACTTGATAAGAATGATATTTAGGAGCACTTAATAACATTTCAAGTGTGCCCCTTGAATATTCACTTTCTTTTATTTTTATTTAGTTTCACATTCATCTAATTCAGGTTTTGATTCTTCTTCCTCATTAGACATTACTTCTATGTAACGCACTTGGAGAAATGCTCCTTCACAAGTATGGTGACCCTGACAATCTAGTAATCATAGTCTATATTTCAACGGTTGAAATACCAAATGTATTGGTTGACTTGGGGGCAGGAATCAATATCATGATAGTCCACACCTTAGACAAATTAGCCCTTACATGTGTCCATTCTACTTCTACAATTCTATATTTAGCTAATCAGTCAGTTGCAATTCCAAAAGGAGTTTTAACATATGTGTTAGTCATAGTGGAGTCATGGGAATTTCATGTTGACTTCCTTATATTGGAACCCAAAAATTAGAAAATTGCTAACCCCTTGATTTTGGGAAGACCATGGTTGGCTACTGCGGCAACATCAATTGATTGTAGAACATGAGATATGGTCATATCTAATGGCATGGAAATAAAGAAGATATCTTTGTACCCTCCATCCAAACCATCTATGAAATATTCAAGCAAGGTATAGATAGATGAACTGAATAACACAAAAAATAATTAATTACATGCCATGGTAACTATCACGTAACACTTGGAAGAACTAGGAGAGGATATGGATTTTGACACGTAGGAAGACATGACTCACATGATTATAGAAAGCAATATAGTGGATTTTTCTTTGGATCCAAGAAGAGAGTTTCTAGCAGCAACCCACTGTCCCTTGGTAAATGTCATACCTTGTGGTGAGACATTTATAGGGATATTACTACCTTCCACATGTTACAACTACATTCTTGTCCTCTAAATACTCTAAAAAATGCACATAATACAATTTAGTCTATTGATCATAACACCAAACAAATCATGATCCTACCCACAAAAACTTTAAACATCAATAATTAGTTGACAAAAGAAGAAGAGACATGACTCATTCATCTTCTGGTGTCCCATGCCACAATTTTTTCTTGGGAATACAAGGATATGAAAGGAATTCACCATAAAATCTACACCCATCACATTTATATAGAGGATGTCTGACTAGTTAGACAACCTCAAAGGAGACTTAACCTAGTAGTCAAGGAGATAGTAAAAATATAGATAGAGAAACTACTGCAAGCAAGATTTATCTACCCAATCTTTGATAGTAAATGGGTGTCTCCGTTGGTTATTTTCTCCAAGAAAATTAGAAAATGGAGGGTATGTGTTGACTATAGAGAGTTTAAAAAGGCCACTAAAAAGACTACTTTCCCCTACCATTCATTGATCAAGTTTTGGATAATCTAACAGGGAAAAAGTACTTTTAATTTCTAAATGGATTTAGTGGGTACAACCAAATTCAACTGACACCAAAGGACCAAGACAAAACTACCTTTACTTACTCATGGGGCACTTTTATGTATAAAGTCCTCCCATTTGGCCTATGTAATGTTCCAGCTACCTTCCAAAGGGTTGTCCTAGCTATTTTTGTTGAGTTAGCCAATGAGTGTATGGAGGTCTATATGAATGATTTCACTATTTATGGAAACACATTTGAGGAAGCCCTCCAAAATCTACAAAAAGGTTTGGAATGTTGTAAAAGCCATGAAAAGTTCTTTATGATGGTGGAATAGTGTATTGTCCTTGGACATCATATATCTACAGAAGGGATTAAGGTGGACACCAACAAAGTTGAAGTAATCAAACAATTGCCTACACCTAAGAACCAAACTGATGTTAGGAGTTTTTTTGGTCATGCAGGCTATACACAAGGTTCATAGAAAATTTTAGTAGAATAGCTGCTCCAATGTTTTCTTTCTTGACCAAAGATAGTAAATTCCTTTAGACAAAATATTGTCAAAAATCATTTGAAACCATAAAAGAAAAATTAACAACCACTCCTATTTTAAGGGGACTTAATTAGAATCTTCCCTTCCACATTCAAGCTAATGCTTCAAATGAATCTATAGGGGTATTCCTAGGATAGAAGGAAGAAGGGAGAGGCATGTATGCAATTTATTACATTAGTAAAACTCTCACTCTAACTGAAAGGAACTACACTACAATAGAAAAAGAATTTCTAGCTGTGATCTATGCCATTAACAAATTTAGGCATTACATCACCAAATATAAAGTTTTTATACAATCTCCTCACCACAAGCTTATTTCCCTCACACTTGACCTCAAAGGAAAGTCTGTTCGACAAGTGGTTGAATGGCTTGTTGTTCAAATGTGGACCTAACTTTATGATGCACAAGTGTGTGAGAGCTGATGAAATCTTTTATATACTAAGAGATGGTCATGATGAAGCCATAGGAGGACACTAATCACAAAAAATAATCCACAAATTTTAAGGAGTTGGATACTACTGGCTACCCCTTCATAAAGATGTCAAGAAATATGTGAGACAATGTAATCAATGCCAAAGGATGGGTGAACCTACATTTACTAATGAAATGTCCCTGCATCCTCAAATTGTCTTGATGAGTGTTAGGTAGTACTCATCAAAACATTCTTTTATGTCCCCCTATTATGTCCTAAACATCATTCCATCTGTTGATTTGTACTTTAAAGATTGTTCAAACCTTGTTTAGTTATGTTAAAATGAGATGTGGTGTTGCAATAACTGTTGTGGTTAAAAGGTTTCATTTTTTGAGTTTGAGCTAAAAAAATGTGCAGAAATATCTCTTTCTAATGACAAGAACCCGTTCATTCCAGATAGCAAGGTTTTTGAAGAATCTAGAGAATCTTTTTCCATCTCTGAGCTGTGAAGAGTGAATATTGCGAGGTCTCTAGAATTTTGTAGAAGAAGTGTTGAAGGATTCTAGAGTTGCATTCCATGGAGTTGTGTAGACATACTGATTGCATAGTCTCCGGAGCTATGTTCCATGGAGCTATAGAAGTTAGATTATTGCAGACATCTCTGGAGTTGTTCTCTATAAAGTTGTTCAATCAGACTGTGTAGAATCTCTAGAGTGCTTTCAAGAGTATCTTTAGAGTTTTGTATGAAGGCGTTGGAGTTTTTGGGAGAAGACTGTAGCAGTGGTTTAGTTGAAGAAGAAGGACACCTATTAACTATTTTTGCATGGATTAAGAACTTTTGTTAAAAGAATGTTTAAAGTTATTTCCTTTTCTTTATCAGTGGTCTTCATGACCTAATTGAACTTAAGTTAAAATCTTGATTTAAGGGACACCTCCAATGTCACTTTAAATCTCTTTAGTTTCTACATGATCTTTTTTGAATGGATAGTTGCATGCTTAGAATAGGGAATAAAGATCTCTATGTCTAATAGAGAATTAGAAGTGAAATAAAACACTCCAAAGATATTGTATCAGTAGAACAACAGCTAATATATATTGTATGGAAGAAAGAAAATAGATATAGAATAGTTTTCAGAAGGAATAAGATATACTTTGTTTTTAGATATACTCTATTTTTTAAGAATCTAGAATAAAAGTAGGTGGTTTCATATCTATGTGTTCTGAGGCATTGAATTAGCCTTTCTTCCATAGGTGTGGAGTAAGGACCCACTCCCACCAAAGGAGAGAAGGCTAGTATTTATTGTTTAGATTTACTATTTTATTGGATTCTTGAAATTGCTTAGTTTAGCTTCATTGCTTTGGTAATTTTAGATCATATCCATTTACTATTTTTCTAATTTTTTGATTAAGTAGTTCATTCTAGCAAATTGTACTTTTAGATTCTTAGATTAGATCTCTTTGAAGAAAGTATTTAAATGCATGATTCTAAATGGATAAGTAGGTTTGGTTTTTAGAAAATAGTTCCAGGATTGCTGATTATCAACTCCTACTATAGATAGCCATGGGCACACTACCCTAGATTTGACAAATTAATGTAATTAAATGCAAGGTACGCTGACCCTTTTCATGTCCTAGACCATTTAAGTAGTGGGGCCTAGAATTTGTGGGTCCAATCTCACCATCATTTGTAGGGAAATAATACATCTTGGTGTGTAAAGATTATGTAACAAAGTGGGTAGAAGTTCAAGCACTACAATTTTCTATGGAGGAAAATGTTGTTGATTTCTTGTATAACAAGATTTTCTTAATATTTGGTGTACCAAGAACAATTGTCTTAGACAGAGGTCCATAATTCACCTCACAAGTAATCCAAGCATTCACAAATTTTTATCAAATCAAGCATAGGAAGTCTTCACCTTATCACCCATAGGCCAATGGACAAGTAGAGGTAACAAACAGAGAACTGGAAAGCATTTCTACAAAGACAATGGTAGTGAACATAAAAGACTGGGCTAGTAGATTACATGAGGTTGTGTGGGCATATAACACCACATGGAAGTAAACTATAGGGTTCTCCCCCTATGAGCTAGTATGTGAAAAGGAACCAATACTGCCCATAAAGTTTGAGATGCAAACTCTTAGAACATAAATGGATATTGGCCTTGAATTGACTTATGCACAACAAGACCACATTCTACAACTAAACAAGTTAGATGAAATTAGACTAGAGGCAATTCAACAAACAAAAATAATGCAGAAACAAAGGAAATTATGGCATGATCAACACATCAAGCAAAGGAAGTTTCAAGTTGGGGATTGGGTCCTCCTATATAATTCTAAGTTCAAATAATTTAAGGGTAAGTTGTAGACACACTGGATGGGATCATATGAGATCAAAGAAATTTTTGATAATGGGACAACTCAGCTATCACCAATTGATGGAGAATAGAAGACATTTTTTGTAAATAGACACAAAATTCATCTTTATCAACATCCTTCTACCAAAGAGGAATTTTTCAAACACCTATCATACCCAGATTTGTGTTGTATAAAAGAGGTATCCTCTTTTGTCAAAATAGATAGTTGATTTTTCATTCATTTTACATTAAAAAATAGAAAGAAAAGAAGAATTAAAAGCTAGTAAAATTGTAGTTTTTCTTCATAAAAAAATTAAAAACTAGAAACGGCAGTTCTTCCTTCAATGTAGAAACAACTTAGGAGGATCTCTGGAGCAACTTTAGCACCTCATTGGGATCTCCAGAGCACCTTTGGCACTGGCATTTTAAATCACTTCCACCACACCTCCAACGCTTGCACTTCAAAGCTTCTTCTACACATCTTTGACATTGTATGAATGTAAAAGAAGTGAATCTTATGACTCTTCCACGTCAAATTTAAATTTTTTGATGAGTCATGCTTTAACAACTTTATGACAACAACTTTCACTCAGTCCTTATGATGTTATGAATATGCCACATCAAGTGTTGTCACAGTACTAATGATAGGGATCTGTCACATCAAGTGTTGCCATAGTACTAATGATAGGGAGCTATCACATCAAGTGTTGCCACAATACTAATGATAGGGAGCTATCAAATCAAGTGTTGCCACAACTGTTGATATTATGGAGCTGCTATATTAAGTGTTGTTGTAGTTGCAGACCTATCACATTGAGTATTACAGATATTATGGAGTAATCACATCAGATTTTATTGACATTGTGGAGTGGCTTAATGATATGACAACTTAATGATTTCAAAAATGGTTGTAGGTATTTCGTTATTCCTAACTAATTAAACTAGGATTTTTTAATAAATTATGTATGAATCAATTATTGCTTTCTACAATGTCATTCGTATCAAACCAGCCTGAAACATTTGTTCATGAAAGATAAATAACTATCACTCCATGCAAAAGAGCAGGAGAGATGTTATTTGTTCATTTGGTAAATTATGACTCTTTATACTCACCCTCTCCACAATTATAATCACTTTGCAACTTAGCACCTTCAAGAAATATATCGTCAAAAATTGAGTACCTTTCATTTCTTCTGCAATCCAAAAGCAATAGTTACAGATTACCAAATCCCATTCAAACAACTCCTCTCTTCCATCACAGTAGCTCATGGAATGGGGATTTAAAAGAAGTCAGAGTTGGAGACCACTCAGAAACTCCTTCAGGACTAGGAATTAGCTGACATTCTCTTAAACGCAGGGTGGTTGTCTTTCATAGAAAACTTTGAAGGGTTTCAGGAGGATATTGTTGAAGAATTTGTCAAAAAGCTTAAGAACGATTGAAGTACAATGTGAGATGTCATCATTCATATCTCCTCTTCTATTATCAACACCATCTCTAAGCTCCTTGACAAAGGTGGGAAATTCTACAAAATTAAGACTATATTTTGATTTAATTAAGAATTTCTCTAGTGAGGGTGAACCTGAAGTAAGAACATTGAGTAATAATGGAGAACTAAAGGGCATTATCTATACAATCCTTCCTAAGCCATGGCAATATGTGTCATCATGGCTAATGAGATTCTTTACTTCTGATGGGAAATTTTCCATAGTGTTAGGACCCATCATGAAATTGCTCATTCATCTAAGACATGGCCACAATCATCTAGAGTTTAGGGTAAATTTTCCAGATTTCATGTCTTCTTATATAAACACAATGGCTAATAGATATCAACAGGTAAGAGCCCAATTAAGTACCATGGTCTTATTGTTCTTGATTGCAAGCACTATTCCATCTCTAAAAGAAGGGGGGAAACCCACTAGCAAGCCTTCTTAGAAGGTTCATATATAGAAAAGAAAAGGTAGTGAAGACCATATCAAAGGAGTCTTCTCTGACTCTGGAGGAGAAAACAAGAGGTAAATCCATATCACAAGAGTCTTCTTCAACTCTAGGGGAAAAGAAGAAAGGAAAGATTGTAATTAAAGAACCTTCCCCAACTCTGGAAAAAAAAATGGGAGAACAACTATTGAGGAACCTCCTCAGTCATTAGAGAAAAAGAAGGGCAAAACATTAGTGACTGAGGCATCATCTCTGGCCCTGAAAAGGAAGAGGAAGGATGTAGAAGGACCTCCCCAAAATCTATAGAAAGAGGAAAAAGAAACAACAGTTGAGGAGCCTTCTCGGAATCCAAAACAAAAAGGAAGGAAAAGAAAGATGACTATAGAAGGACCTTCTTTGGCTCTGGGGAGAAAGTAGAAACAAAAAGGGAGTAATAGAATTAATGGCTAAAGAACCATCTTCAGCATTGACAAGGAGAGAAAGGGGAAGAACAACTATAGAAGGCCCCTAGAAAGCCCTGGCATCTCTCTTATTGAGCATCAAAACTCTCCATATGTTGCCTTAGTATCACCAAAGGCTACAACAAATGAGCCATAACCCATTTCTTTCGAAACATAAGAACCCTAGGAGGTGTTGGAGACTCAAGAATAGTAGTCACCCAGAAGACTCTAGAGAAGCAAGCATTAAAAGTATAAAACTCAACAAGAAAAAGATTTTGAACTTGTAGAAATCATTGCTGAACTTAGGATGTCAGTAATCCCTCCTGCCTCTCAAGTTGCTTCGAAATAATATTGAAGATCCTTTAGGAAATGAAGCTGGGCCATCTAGCACACATGACAAATCAACAAAAGTAGAAATGGAAGCAAGGGTGGAGATTGAAGTAGGGGAAAAGATAGAAGCAGAGGTAGATATAGAAATAGAAATAAGATTTGAAATAGGAAGCCAATCCTAGGCCACAGATCATGAGGACATAGAAATTTCCAAAGAGTAGGAACAACAAGAAGAAATTGCCAACTTGAAATAACTACTTTGGAATAGGCACCTTGTCATTTTGGATTTGAAAAGAACTATCAAGGAAAAAGAGGGTATCGGTAAAGAAAAAGACCAAGAATTCCTCACCCTCAGGGAAAACATAAAAGAAAAAGAAGATATTATTGGCACAAAGGATAATTAGATTCTAATCGGACAAGATCTCCTCAAGGAAAGAGATGTTGAAACTAGACAGAAGGTAATGCAGATTTCTAAGGCAGTCTAGAAATTAGAAAAGAAGGAAATTGAATTAGCTAAAACAATAGCTAATTGTATTACTCTAATGGTAGCATTGAAGGAAATGGTTGATAATCAGGCCTAAGAGATAACAAATACCAATAATAAGATTTTTGACCTTGAGGAGTAGGTCAGGGAATTGTCTATCCAAATGCCTACCAAAAATAAGGGTACCAAGATTGATATTTCTCTTAAAACATTCCAATTGAATGTTCCTAGAGCCTTATATCACTGGGAATAAAGATGTCATGATTTATCTAGTGATAGTGTGATGCTACAACTTCAAGATGAAATTTTTGCATTAACAACAAAGGTAAAGACATTGGAAGAGAAAGCAGTCACAATAACAACCCTAGCTTCCAATGCACTATCTTGTAGGCCGCCTAGTAGAAACTATACCATGTTCTTAAGAGAACAATTCTTTCTTTGAAAAATATCACAAAATATCTCTGGCCTTATAGATTCCACAAAGGATGGGCATGAAATCATGAAGATATACATAAACAATACACCTAAAAATTAGAATTTTCTATGTGAATTCTTTCTCCATAAGTTCCTTATAGATGAACATACAATATTCTTCATTAACCTGTTTGTTGGGGAATGCCAATTAAGGTCATTTATTTCACTAATGCAAAATCGTGAGACATGGTTACAAAGGATGGAGGAATATCCTCATAATGAAGAAAATGTTGGCCTTTCTATCAAACATGAAATTCCAACTCCAATGACATTCAAGACACAATTTCGTGCATGTGTATACACTCCTAATTTCCTACCTCTCTATAAGCAAAATTTATAATCTTGTGTTATAAAATTTGATATGTATGTGTAGTCATCATTCAATAAAGTCCTAACAGCCTATAAGAAAAGGTGGAGCAATATGTCCACATATCATAAAATGAGAGAATTAGTTTCACCAGCAAACCCAAAATGATTCCCATGGAAAGCCAAAACTATTGCAAGGTTGATGGAGAAAAATAAATAGGAATGGATAGGAATGTAGTTCAGACCTCCCCTAATCATTAAGCCTCCATCCATGTGGGTAGACCAAATGGAGGAGTTAAAATTTGAAGAATGGTTAGAACAAATAAATTAGTTTCTGGCCAACATAAATACAACAAGGAGGACCTGGAGGACCTTCCTATCTGACTATAATATTATAGAAAAACTATATCTCATGAATAGGATGAAGCTCCAAGGCAGTGCAAGAGGACTTGTGAACCCTAGTTAAGCTTGGGGAGGGGGGATGATGAGCTCCAGAGAGAGCTCACCAAATTTTGCAAATATATCTCTCTATCTTTCCTTATTTGCACTACATCCCTGATTTGTACATGATATTGTTCAGAACCTTGTTTTAATTATGTTAATTATAGGTGCAATAATGGAAGTAATTTTTGCCATCAAGAGGTTTTATGTTGTAGGTCTTAAATAATAAATGGCATGTAGAAATATACTTTTTGTGGCAAGATCCTTGAATTATTAGAAACAAAACTCTACAGAGCTCCGAAGATGTTTTTAGAACTCTGGAGTTGTTAGCAACAATAATTTTTACAAAGTTCTAGAGATGTCTTCAACACTCTGGAGTCATATAATGGACTCCAAGGATATTTTGAAGAACTGCAATGTACTTTTTTCCAGTACGCGCTCTTGAATTCTTGCAGGGTAGATTAACCTTTGTTCCTTCCTAAGATAGCGGATCTAGTCTGAAGAGGAGAAGGTGCTAGAAGAATGTTCATGCAAGGACTGCAAAGTATACCTCCAACTACCATTTTATGTTGCTTTCTTTTACTAAGGCTGATTCTCATGGCTATTGAAACATAAAATAACTCTTTGTTTAAGAGGGCATGGTTAGTGCCACTTTATGATTTTCTTTAGTATTGCATGTTTCCCTTAGATTTAGTAATTATACAATCAGTGAATTGAATGAATAAGTTTTGTAACTTCTGCAAGACTCTTACTTAGAAATAATAATTTTGGAGGTATCTATTAGTGAAAGAACGACTAATATATATAGGATCCATAGCATAAAAAAGATATAGATTATTTTTTGTTGAAATTAGAGAACTCTGTTATTTTAAAAGGCATATACTTTGATCTTCATATTCTGAAATAAAGAAAGCAGTTACATATTTATTGTGATTTGAAAGCTTAATTGATCTCTTTTCTAGAGGTGGAGAAAAGGTCCACTCTCACCAAAGGACAAGGACCAGTAGCCTTTTTAGTTAGATTCATTCCTTTGTGAGTTCTGAATTTGTTAATTAGATTTATTACTTTATTAAAGTAGTTGTTTCAAATCTTTGTTTAAGCAAATTTGATTTCAACAATTGCAATGCTTCAATTTCTTTAGTTAAAAGTCATTTAAGTAAAGCTTTCTTTCAAGTAAACATTTAGATGCATGGTTTAAATAGAAGGTTGAAATAGCATAGTTTGAACTTTAGTTTTCTAGGAATACTATTAGGAGAAGTACTAATTAAACTTTGTTGCAAATAGCCATGGACACGCCCCAGATTTGACACTAGACAAACTAATATATTTAATAGCAAGGTGTACAAAGACCCTTGTCATTTTTGGCACCATTTTTGGGGACTGGTGTTAGTAGATCAATTAATTAAGTTCTTAGGGTTAGGAGTAGAATAATTTTTGCATGGTTAGGCAAAGAGACCCACAAGGTAGGTTTATTGAACAAAAACCCCAAAAACATTCTATAGGTGAAAGTGGTGGGGTAGATTAGAATATTGTTGATAAGGTAAATTACTCATCTGACACCTTAGAAGTATCACAAAACATAGATGTTCCTACATCCCCCAAATATCATATAATTTCAGAATACAGCCAACATTTGCAGCAAAAACATGAGCAAATTCAAACAGATATCATAGAAGAATCAAATTTTCAAGAAGACTGACCTAATCCAATCACCATGGGGGATAACAACGAAAATGAATACCCTCTTAGGGATAGAACTCAAGGGAGAACTTTCTCCTACCCCATAGTGCTTGATCTAGAGGGGAATTCTCCCATGAAGAATATTTCTCCATCAACACTTCCAACTTTTAGAGAAATTCCTTCAGAATATCTAGATCAATTTCTCTTTGAGTTTAAGGTGTTGTGCCAAACATATGGCTATGATTCAAATAACTAGAAATTGAAATTATTTCCTTCCACACTTAAAGATTTTGCTATGAGATGGTTCCATACTTTGATCTTCATATTCAAAAATAAAGTAGTTACATTTTTGTTGTGATCTAAAAGATTAATTGGTCTCTTTTTTGGAGGTGGAGCAAGGGCCCACTCTCACCAAAGGACAAGGACTGATACCCTTTTTAGTTAGATTCATTGCTTTGTCATTTCAGAAATTATTAATTAGATTTATTGCTTTATTAAAATAACTTTTTCAGATCTTTGTATAAGTAAGTTTTATTTTAGCAACTGCAATGCTTCAATTTCTTTAGCTCAAATTCATTTCAATAAATCTTTCTTTCATGTAAACATTTAGATGCATGGTTTAAATAGAATGTTGAAATAGCATAGTTTAAACTTTAGTTTTCTAGGAATACTGTTAGGAGGACTGCTAATTAAAACTCAGTTACAAATAGCCATGGACACGCCTCAAATTTAACACTAAGCAAACTAATATATTTAAATGCAAGGTGCATAATGACCCTTCTTAGGTAGGAGACATAAAGGTCTTTGAAAGAGGTGATGATGGTTCCACCCACAATGCTGTTAATGACATTATAGTGTTCTTTTGCACTCACAAAAGTAGCATGAGGTTTGTTGTTTTTCAAATCAAGAGGCATATAACCTAGTCCAAAGTGATCAGCATAGAACTCTACCTAGATCGACTCGAGGATGCCTTTCTCATGGAGTCCAAGGTCCTTACCCTTATATTTCATGTTTTTATAGATTTGTAGTCAAATAGGGTAGTTTTCTTTTAGGTAGACAAGTGCAGATTCTTTGTCATCTACTTCATCTCTATAGAGCCAGGAGTCTATGGATCCTTCAATATATTTTTGGTGTCATTGGATGAGGTTGTTGTTGAGGATGACCATAGGATTGTGGAGATAGAGGTAGTTGGCCAACATCAAAAGCATTGTGTAACTCGTATTCTCCACAACCCTTTCTAATGATCTTGATCTTTATAAATTTGGGAATTTTTGAAGGCGATGAAGTGGAAGAAAGGGTGTCAGGATTGATGTAGGAGGAGAAGGATTTGACCTTGTCATGAGTAGTGATGTCTATGCTAGGAAAATGGTGGGTTTTGTGATAAGAAGCTTCTATTGATTTGCAATATTCAAATAGTTGTCGATTAGCACAAATAGTGATTTCCACACTGTTGTGGGGGAATTTTAGGCATTAATGGTATGTGGATGGAATGGATTTCATGGCGTGTAGCCATGGGCAGCTGAGGAGAAGGTTGTATGGAAGATCAAGATCAACAATGTGACACATTATTTGTTGTAGGATGGGCCCCACCTAGATAGGAAGGCACATGGTTCCTTCTAATTCTCACTTTGTATTGCACAATGGACTTGAAGATGGAAGGTCATTTCTTGGTTAAGGTTCTGGACAAAAATATTGACAAGTTGTTTTTCAAGGATCAACCAAGGAAATTGACTTGCAAGACCTCTCCACCATTGTAAATAGGTAGCAAAGATTTCTCCACTATGTTGTTAAGCATTAAACATAGATCTAACATTGTAAGCTCATTCTTGATATTATAGGAGAAGCGTGCAATATTTTTTTCAATAAGTCAGCAAAGGTATTCATAGAGCCTAGAGGTAGGTGCATGAATCACTCCAAGGCTTGATTTGCCAAACTTTGGGGAAAGAGTTTTAATAGGTACACATCATTATAAGAAACCTCTTTGTAAGCCATGAAAAATTATTTGATATGATCTTGAGGGTCTCCCTTTCCCTTGTATTTGTCATATTTGGGGATTTCAAAGTGAGGGGGAAAAGGGGTCATTGAAATGGATTAGTTGAAGGGGTAGGGATGAAGATCTTCAAATTTAAAATGTTTGCATTAAGTCCTAGCTTGTAACCCTTTAAGAATATTTTTGATTTCCTTCTACTCTTGGTCAAAGGAGGTCCCAAGAGGAAGAGTAGGTGGTAGAGATGGGATGTAGTTGATAGCTCCAAATGGAAGGGGTTGTGTGATGATAGGATGAATAGGATAAGATATCATGTGACTTTGTATAAGTTGTTGATATGGATGTTGGATAACATGTGAAGATGAAAGAAGTTGTTGATATGTATTATGGTATAAAATGAATGGTGGTATGGTGGTTTGATGAGATCATGGGATAAGTTGATGTGAGATTGGCTTGATGTGTTGATGGATTAGGTTCGTATAATTTATGTGTTAGATGTGAAGTGATTGAATGATGTGATGTGGGTTGATATGAGACCAGTTGGTATGGAATATATGGTAGTAATGTGGGTTGGATTGGAGGTAGTTGTTGAGGGATGGGGAGAGGTGGGATTGATTGAATGAGGTTTTTCATAAGTGGAAATGAAGTTTGGAGCGGAATGGAAAATGTGGGAATATATTAGTGAGATGTCCTAGAAGGGATTGTGATTCATGAGGGTAGTGATGAAGACTGACTTTGTTGATGTGAATTAGAAGATGAAGGGGGATTATGAGGAGGTGGAGGTGGTGGGACACTACCACCCACTTGTTGATCATTGTGGTAGGTGATATAGTCATGAGTTGAGTATTTGGATGGATGGTCTAAAAGGTTTTCAAAGGTAGGGGTGGTGGTGAATCATGATAGATGAGATCTTTGAGTCTTTCTATGTCAAAGTTATGAGGGAGTTTAGCCCCTTCCTTAATAATATGTTCTAGGAGAATATCTTTATGATCACTTACAAATTGGTCCATCTTAGTGTGAGTTTCTTTGTTATTGATAAATTCCATGAATTGAGGTGAGTACTTAGATTGGTTGACAAGACTTCCATGATCACTTTCATTGTGAAGACAACCATGAGGTGAAGAGGGTCTAGTTTCTGCATGAGAGTCCATGTTCTTCTTGGTTTGAGATCTAGTTATGGGAGCATGAAATGATAATGTGACTAGGATGATGTGGACTTGAGGGTGAGTTGATGAAGATTCATATGGATTGGATTGTGGAATATTTGGATGTTGGTTTATTTGATCATGGATGATGATGATGATTTGGGAAAGTGACTTATGAGTGACTTTAGATTTAATTGGGTTTTAAACTTTGATGGAACTTTATGATGTTGTTAAGGTTGATTGATTTGAGGTTTTGCATTGGATTAGAGATTTATGAATGGAGATTGGATTAATTGATTGATGGTTGAAGGTCTATGAAAAGTGATTGAATTTGGCTTGATTTGATTGATAAAGGTTGGTGAAGGTTTGATGGATTTAATTTTGGTTGATTTGGATAAGGCAACCAAGTTATAGATGATTTGATTTGGTAGATGTGGTTAAGGATGTAAATCAAATGACTGAATTTGGGGTAAGTAATGTAGTTTCAATGAGGATTAAGATTCAACACCTTGTTGGATAATGATGATTCCATTTGATTTGTGGGTAAGGATTGGTTTCTATACTTAAGATAGGCTATGTTCTTAAGTAAGAGTTTGATTTGGAAATGAGGATTTAATTTAGGGTTTTGATTAAGGTGTAAAAACCTTAGATGGATGATTGATTTTGGATTGTTACTTAAGATAGGCAGGTTATTAAGTAAGCTAATGATGAAGGATAGTGAATTGATTAAGGGATTGATCTTAATTTAGGAATTTTGAGTTGAAAGAGGATGATTTGGTTCAAGGAGGATTAAGTGGTTGATCAGGTTTGAATATGGATTAAGGTGTGAGGTCTTGAGATTATGGTTTTATTAGAATGGGGGGTTGGTTTTGATTTAGATTTATATTTTGATGGGTATGGATGGGGTTTAAATGTGGATTTGGATCTCAAATATGTCAACCTTTGGCAGAAGGATTTTTGTCTTTAGGTTTCTTTCTAAAGCTAGATTTTTGACTTTGGATATTCAAGATTTTTGTATTTGGATGTTTTTGGACTAAGGGGTATTCATGATATTATCAAAAATAAAACACACCAAGCATATGAACAAGCCTATTTTATTCAAGTGGGAGTGTCAATCTTTGTGGGCTCACCAATATACTATCTACCAAGTTGTGGATAGATAGGGAATACAAGGTCATGTAACACATTTACACCCCTTACCATGGAGGCTAAATCCCTCCCCACAATAAATTTTATCTCTAAAAATTGAGAAGTACGGTGTGAGTAACTTATTGGGGCTACGTGCTTATCGATGCACTATAAAAAAGATGGTTGAAAGGTTTTATCTAGGATATGCAAGCAAATAGGGTATGTCCTTGTTATACACTAAGTATAGGAGGCCAAAATCCATGAATTAGTTCATGGGTAAACCCAATTCCACTTCACCTTGACTCCTTAGGAAAAGGGGTGCTAAGGTTGTGCCAAACACAATGATGAATCCTTTGAGATACATCTTTCGCTCTACCTCTTTTATATACCCTGTTGGAACACTTGGCTTAGGTCATCTCCTAAGGTGATAAAATCCATAGGTAGGTCAACTAAAAGGAAAGAAGTATAAGTACTTTTGATCTCCAATATCACCTTATGGTGTGAGGAGAGAGTATACACACTTAGATTCTTGAGTTTAACACAATAAAAAGTAAACTAAGGTACATTTGATCTCCAAGATCACCTTATGGTTTGAGGAGAGAGTATACACACTTAGATTCTTGAGTTTAACAAAATAAAAAGTAAACTAAGGTACTTTTGATCTCCAAGATCACCTTACAGTGTAATGAGAGAGCATACACACCAAATAGCTTACACAAAATGAAAAACGAAGCTAATTGACCTTTAAACATACAAAATGTGTAACTAATCTAGTGATAAAAAGAGTCTTGGAAAAATGAGTTGCACATAAGGATGCTATTAGTTTGATAAAATGGCCATTGGCAAGCCCCCGTTAATGGGGCTGGGGGAGTTGATTCCCTGAAGAAAAGAAGGGAGACTAGGTGGGTACCAACAGAAAAAGGATGGGTTAAGTTAAACTTTGATGGAGCATCGAAGGGCGATCTGAGAGAGTCTGGTACCAGTTGTCTGATGTGAAATTGGAAAGGGGAGATCATTAGAAAAGTGATGAAGAAATTAGCTCATGGGTCAAATAATGAAGCTGAGGTCCAGGCTCTCATCCTAGGACTCAATCTCTACCATCATCTTAAAGTGTCTAACGTGGAAATTAAAGGTGATTCCTTAATTGTTATCAATGCAATTAGAAAAAAGGAGATTTCAAATTGGAAACTTAATGTATTATTGAGAGAGGCTTTGAAATTATTAGAAGGATTTGGGAGTGTGGTAGTTAACCATGTTTATAGAGAGGGGAATGGCGAGGCTGACACATTAGCCAATTTGGCTATCAATTTGATGCATGCCATTTTTTAAGAGGTGAAGATTAATAATATTGCCTACTCATCTATTTGACATATTATCTTTTCCATGAGGTGTGATGGAGTTGGTAGAGCATGCGGGCTATTATTTTCTATGTGGTGACTTGGGTCAGGTGGAAATCAAGAGTTTTTCAGTGGATATTTCCTTACTTTTCCCCTCTCTGTCATTAATGGATACCCCAATTTGGCTGGTATGTTGTAAAGGCAAATATCTTTTCTGGGGCACATTTCAGACAAGTGGATGAAACAGGTCTTTAAATTGAAGAGTGTCATTGTCTTGTTCACCATTGAATGGGTCCTAGGTGAGGAATACATAGTGAATGTGAAAAGGTATAGGGTTAATTCGGATTTAGCCTCAATGTTTTTGGTGGTCCTGCTAGAATCAAATGAGGAGAAGGAGGTGATTCGGAGCCTGATGGAATCCTTTGTGAAAGCTGAATTCAGGGGGGTTGGAAAGAGGTTCTGGGAGTTGCACGATATGGAATTGGCATCCCGCTTCCTAGGGAATTTCATAGGATAAATGTGGCTAGGTGTTGGTGATTGTTTTGATGCAATCATAACAATAAGTTAAAATTCACATATATAATAAACTGAAACTATACTTGAAAGATAAGAAGGAATCATTTAAGATTCACTTAATCCCAAGTCTACAATGGTTCTGTTGGTCAAATTTAGTTGGTCAATGTGAAGCTGTAATGTTCAAGGGGCCTTACGTAGTTTAGGGTTTCTTTGCGGTTTACTGGACTCAAACTATGCAAAAAGATCATGAGATATGTCAATACTTTTCATTTCTTTGCATAAAAGTGCTATTGCCCTACAAAGCTTTAGATGATTGTCTTGAATTATTGCAGCCTTCCTCTTTATATATTTATGAAAACTTGTCTACTTTTAACCCTTGTTCATGCTTCTTCAAATATGAGACAAATTTCCTTCAAATTTCTACATTTTCAGCTAAATATTTTCAGATGGGTTGGGAAAAGTTAGAAAGATCTAATCTAAACATCATTTACTCTACCGAAGGATCTAATGGTTCTATTATGCACTATGTAAATCATACAGCAATTTGATCAAATCCACAGTAAAAACCTTAAATGTAAGTTCTGAGCATTTTCACAAACATACATTTAAAATTGCAAGCTCTCAAAGAAAATATTTCAAAACACAAAGAAGGCAGGAGAACACTCAGAAGATAGATGTAGAACTCCAAATTCTATTGTATTAGAAACAAACAGTCATACATGATTTACAATGTTGGAATGACTCTTAGTTTCATTGATCAAACTACAGAGAACTTACAAGCTTTACATATACAATAAAGAAGCCAGACATTCCATGCACTCCTTACTGCAGACAAACAGACAACATCCTTCCTCTACTTCTAAACTATGCTAAGTTGAAATCCCTGTGTTTTCCTAAAATCCCTGTTGTAAAGTATTACAATGTATTAAGGCACAATATATAGACTTTCTGATTGTCCTCAATACAGCTCAAAACCCTAATGGTTAAGCCAAGGTTCAAACCCTAGGTTACAGCATTAAATGTAGGTGAACCAATTTCTCAAAAATATCTCTGAATATGTGTCAAATCTGGGCAAAAATATGCCCCTTTCTGAAACCCTAGTAGCTCATAAGTAAATTTTGCAACCTATTTGTCATTATGTTTTATCTACATTTGGGTCTTCTCATTGATGTCCCTTGAATTTCTACACTTCATCCTTATCTTCTCTTGGCTTCTAAAATCTGATCTTCTTCTAGGACATCACTGCCATTAAGTTCCAGCCCCCTCTTGAGCTGCAAACCTGAAAAAATAGATCAGCAATAAATGTCATCACTATTAAACAATGAGAAACAAACATACCTGTTAGATCAAGTGGGGCCGAGCAAAAAATTGTAGCTATCAAGTCAAAAATACAAAAAAACGCGTTCATACCACGTATACTGTGTCAAAAACCTATCGGGTCAACAATCGCGGACCAAAAATGACGCAAACGCAGGGTCAAAATGGGTCAAAAACTATACAAAAATCCTATCGCAAAATGTCTATCGCTTATTGGTGCCAAAAAACCTCATCAGTAGGCCTGAAAATCGCCCACCGACTTAACTATGTCTGGCTGAAAAATGGCCCTTCATTTTTCTTTATCAGAAATGGTGCCCTCAGAGAGTGACATGTGGCGCATTCCGCGCGAGGGGCTATGAAACTTGTTTCTTCATGCGGAAGGCGACATGTGTCGCCACCCGCGAGACTCTCAAGATACTAAAAAACTGTTGCGAAACAGCCCCAGGGACTCTCAGAAACTTTTGAAACCCTGACTCCCGCGTGAGACGCCTATCGCTACCCGCGCGCTCCATTTAAAATCCAAAGGGGCTATTGAAACTTCTACAGAATGTGACACTTGTCACATTCCGTGCCCTCCTCAGAAACTCTTTTGAAACCATGAGACTCTTGCAGAAAGTGACACTTGTCACTATCCACGTGATCATTGCAACTTTAAGAAACTATTGGGGTACTTTTAAACTTGTTTGTGGAAGGCGCCATGTGGCGTCTTCCGCGCAACTGCTGAGACTACTTCGAAACCCCTTTGAAACTGGCAGAGGGACCTGCGGAGAGTGACAAGTGTCACACTCCGCGCTGCTCATGAAACCTTAAGAAACTTTTTGAAACTGCATGCGGAAGGTGCCACGTGGTGTCTTCCACGTCGTTGCTGAAACTTCAAGGGGTAGGGTGCGTCATACTTCAGAGTGTGACACTTGTCACACTCCGCGGGACTGTGGAAACTTTTAAAACTCTTATGCTGGGTCTTCAGGGGGTGACAAGTGGCGTACTCCACGGGGTCATTGAAACATGTTTGAAACTTTTTAAGAAACTTTATGGAGGGACCGTGGAAAGTGACACATGGCGCGCTCTGCGCAGGTGTCGAAACTTTAAGAAACTTTTGGAAACTGTCGAAGGTCATGCGGATAGTGACACTTGTCACTTTCCGCACAGCCGTTGAAACTTTAAGAAACTTTCGAAGGGATCCATCGGGAAACTTTGAAGGTCCTGCAGATAGTGATACTTGTCACTTTCTGCGCTGCTTATATGGGACTCTCCGTGGATGCTGAAACTTTAGGAAACTTTAAGGAAATGATGGCAGAAGGTGCCACGTGGTGTCTTCTGCACAACTGTTAGAAACCATTTCAAAACTTTAAGGGGGCTCCACGGAGGGTGACACATGGCACACTCCGCACTACTCTTGCAACATTAAGAAACTTTATGGAAACTTTAAAGGGACCCGCACTGCCTATTGAAACATTTAGAAACTGTTAAGAAACCTGCAGAAGGACCCGCGAAGAGTGACACTTGTCATGCTCCGTGCTACTGTTGAAACTTTAAGGAACTCTCTGCGGCTCTTTGAAACTATAAGGAAACAATTGCGGAGGGCGCCACATGGCACGCTCCGTGCAACACTTGAAACTTTTAAAGGGACTATTGCAGAAAGTGCCACCTGGCGTCTTCCGTGCAACTCTGTTGAAACTCTTAGGGACACTCCGCAAGGCCTTGAAACTTTAGGAAACTTTTTAGAAACTATTTGAAAACTATTAAAGCCCGCGGATGGTTTAAAATTAAAGGGGCTATTGCAGAAGGTGACACTTGTCTCCTTCCGCGTGACTCTGGAAACTGTTTAGGAACTGGTGCGAAACTCATGCAGGATGTAACACTTGGCAAGCTCCGCGTAGCCGCTAAAACACTTAGAAATATTTTAATGAAACATTTGAAACTTTGAAATATTTAAACTTGATAGTGCATTTTACCAAAATGGGCATAACTTGAAAAATATGGCAAATTTTTAGATGATTCAAAAAGCAACCCTGGCTCATTTTTGTAAAGGAATCCAACCATACCAGGCACTGGCACTTAAAATACATTTTCTCACTAATTTTATCAAAGTTTGCAAATTTCACTCTCTTTTCCCTTACCACCAAGGACAGACCCACAAAAACAGAAGCAAAAAGCAAAGCCACAGCAGGGGTCCCTATTTTGCTAAGGAGTAAAATGGGGCGTGTTGTGAACATCACAACAACTAGCAACCAAACAAAACAACCAAATTCAAGGCATTCAAGAAAACTAGATGAAATAAATGTATAACTTCTGACTATCCATCTTGTAAATTATTATTCAACTTGAGACCTAAGGCATTCAATAAAGGTGCATGAATTTTTATTTTCAGTTTAATTGTGTGCACGTGATTAATAAGCCTCATCTTGAAGATCGGTTGAAGAAACCAATGACTGACATTAGCCTACGTAGGTGAGGATATTCCCTCATAGCCGACCGGATAGAGCCTTGCTACCAGCGAGCATCTATAGCCCCGGCAAGGTTATCGTTACAATTCTCCTAAGTAGAGCCCCACTGCCAGCGAGCGTCTATAGCCCCGGTAGAGTTACTTAGATGGCTTAATCTAGATTTTTAGTATAATCTGCTTTATTTATTTTTTATATTTTATTTTTTTTATGATTTTGAAAGAGATTTCACAAGATTTAGCAATTTGTAGCTTCATTATGCAAGGAGTGGACACTCACTGAAATTAAGCTGAGAATTGTAATGGTAGCAAGGGTGACCTTTGATTTTTCACCTAATATCTACACTAGTAGGTTCAACAAACCCAAGGATTTTAGGTGTGTCATCGTGAGAAACTTGCTTCGAATTCTCAATCACATTTATTGAATATGAAACTTCAGAAGATAAATAACTCTCTACATTCATGACAGTCACAACAAGTTATGTGTAAATTGCAAATGATTAACTTGAATATCCTAAATTTTATGCTATTTTCAATGGTTGCTAGTTTGCTCCTTAATACTCTAAAGTAAAATAAAGATCCCTGCTAAGGAGAAAACAAACAAACCAACCAAACAGACTATACAAAAAGCAAAAAAAAGTAGAAAAAACTATACAAACAGGAACAAAACAACAAACAGAAAACAAACAGCCAACCCCAAAAAGGAAAACAACAAAAGAAGAACCGGACATTACTTACACTATATTACACCAAAATGGGCTGCCCTTTACCTCAGGCCTAGAAGTAGTGTTTCAAATGTTGGCCATTAACTGGTAATGGCACATCTTCTCCAGTCAAGGTCTTAAGTCTAAATGTATTGTCTCCTATTATTTCTGTGACTTGTAATGGACCTAGCCATAGTTTATCAAATTTTCCATGGCCTCCTTTCTTTTCATGTGCTTTGTCCCAGCACAACACTAAATCTAATATCCTAAATATTTTGACTCTTGTCCTTTTATCGAACCACCTCTTAACAACTGCTTGGTGTTTGGCAAACTTCTCGATGGCTTGACCTCTTTTCTCATCTAATTGTAGCATTTGTACTATTCTGGCTTCCCTATGGTCATCAAAGCCTAGATACTCATTGGTAAGCTTCCAGGTTGGTATTCTCAGATTTACTGGAAGTATGGGATCAGTCCCATAAACTAAATGATAAGGTGTGCTACCTAAAGCTACCTTAAACTTGGTCCTATCTACCCATAATGCATATCTTAACAGGGTATTCCACTCTCTAGGACTCTTTGCAACCAACTTTTTGATTATGTCTAATAAGATTTTGTTTTGATTCAACCAATCCATTACCTTGAGGGTAATAATTTGAAGAAAACCTTAAAATGATCCCATATTCAAATGCCCATTTAGAAAACTTTAAAGAAGAGAAAGCAGGGCCATTATCACATACCAATGAATAGGGAGTTCCAAACCTGGTGATGATGTTTTCTTCAAGAAACTTGATAACTACCTCAGTTGTGGAGAATTTGTAGTAGGTAGCCTCAGTCCACCTTGTACAATAGTCTGTTACTGTCAGTATAAATTTGTGTCCTGCAGAAGATGGGAGATTGATGACTCCAATAAAATCTAAGCCCCACTGTCCAAATGGTCTTGATTCAATCACAGGTTGTAGTGGATTGGCCTGATTTCTCCCTTTATCTGCTGTAGTCTGACAGGTGTGGCAACTTCTGATGTGACTATCAGTATCTTTGAACATCATGGGCCAGTAATAGCCTACCCTCAGTATTTTGTGTGTTGTAGCTAGATGGGAACCATGGCCGGTTCCGTACTTGTCATGTAGTTCTGTCAACACTTTATCTGCTTCAGCTCTGTTTAGACATCTCAGATAAATTCCATCATGGTTCTTCCTGAATAGAAGACCTCCTTGCACCATATATTTCTATACTTTAATCTTCAAAGCTCTCCTCTGAGAAGCTTTCATCCTGTTTGGGTACTTTCCAGCTATTAAAAGGGTGCTTAAATCTTCATACTAGTTTGATGCGTTTTAGGAATTCAATACGTACTGCTGTTTTATCAAATCTGGATCCGTATTTGCTATTGTTTACACTAACACCTGCCCTCTGACTAGCTTCATGGGAATGATTTCCATGTCGAACTCCTGCAGTGTGGTGATCCACTTGGCTCTTTTTTCTCCAGGTTCGTTCTGCATTAGCAACATTTTTACTATTGCGTCTGGCACTATGGCTTTGACCTGGCTGCGCAGAATGTAGTGTCTAAATCTTTTCACAGCCTTCATTAATGAAAATGCTTGTCTCTTGGTGTTTAGATACCTCAGTTGTGCAGCCTTTAGAGGCACGCTCATAAATGCGATGGGCCTTTCTTCATTGTTTTCGCCTTTCTGTGCCAAGGCAGCCGCGACTAAATGAGAAGATGCAAAGGAATAGATGTAAAACGGGCTTGTGTAGTCTGGACTTGCCAATACAAGAGCATTAGAAATTGCCTCCTTGATATCTTCAAATGCGGCTCTAGCCACAGGCGTCCATTCCATCTGCGCATCCTTCTTTAACATGGCATTTAACAGCTGCATGATCTCTGCAAAACCAGTGATAAACTTCCGAACAAAGTTAATTTTACCAAAAAATGATTTCAACTCTTTCCTACTATTTGGCATTTACAAATTTTTTCTGGATTCTATTCTATCTGGATCAATCAAAATTCTATCTTCAAAAATGACATGGCCTAATAATTTACCTTCAATTACACCAAATATACATTTCTTAGGATTAAGGGAAATCCCATGCCTTTCACATCACTTGAGTATTTTCCTGAGATCTTCAGCATGAGTGGATGCATCTTTGGAATACACAGTCAAATCATCCATATACACAACAATGCCCTTACCTGATAATCCACGGAATGCAATGTCCATGGCTCTCTGAAAAGTGGCACCTACATTGATCAGACCAAAAGGCATTCTTCTATATGCGTAATTTCCTCATTTACAAGTGAAGGTGGTTTTTAGTCTATCTTCTCTATCAATTAAGACCTGGTTATAACCTGAAAAATCATCTAAAGAAGACATCATCTTTGCTCCGTTTACTGCTTGCAGTACTTCGTCTATAGGAGACAGAGGATAATTATCCTTTTCAGATGCTTTGTTTAAATTTCTAAAGTCTACACATAACCTGATGTCTCCATTTTTCTTCCTCACTGGTACTAAGTTAGCTACCCAGACTGAATGTCTGATTGGGAAAATTATTCCAGCAGATAGCAATTTTTTTACTTCCTCAAAGATTAAAGGCTCCAAAATGGCGTTCACAGGCCTTTGTTTCTGCCTAAATGGTTTAACCTCTGGTCTTAAAGGTATTACGTGAGTTATGATGGACTCATCTAAGGTTTTCAAGTCTTCATACGTCCATGCTATTACATGTTTATAATCTTTCAGAGCGTCTAAAACCTCTTTTATGATTTTCTCAGAGCAAGCCTTTCCGATTAGTACGTTTTGTGGATTTTGCTCTGTCCCTAAGTTATGTAATTTGCACTTACCCCCTTCTATTTTGGGCAAGTCCCTCTGTCTCATTACTCCATCAAAGTCAAAGATATGTTCTAATTCAATTACTCCTTTGGGTAAGAAGTTGCTCTTTAAGTTGATTATATCCTCTTTGTCCCATGTTATTTCAGGCCTTTCTTGCTCATCAATGATTTGAGCCTCAAATGCCTCATTACAAGTCAGAAAATCAATAATTTGCTGATCCCCCCCAAATACCTAAAAGTGTGTAACATTGTCTGGGATATTGGGCACGTTAACTAGCTCAACCGCAAATCGTCTCAATTTTGACAGTGTCAATGGTTCTAATGTGCTAGCAGCAATTGCTAGTGCATTTGGCCTGTGGTTCAGCTCTCTAGGGATATGCTCTAAGTTGAAAGCATCAAACGCATCTATTAAACCCCATACTCTGTGTCTGTAACTAATCATTTTCTTGTAATTGCAGGCATATAGTTTCCTCACTTGTCTGACTACTAATTCAGAGTCTGAAAATACTCTGATCATTTTCACCCTTTTCTTGATGGCCATGACAAGTCCTAAAATTAGGGCCTCATATTCAGCAATATTGTTAGTACAAGAAAATTGTAATCTATATGCTGCCAAATGTGATTTACCTTGAGGATCTATGAGTTCAACACCTGCACCCATGCCCTGTTTTGATTTGGACCCATCACATTTTAATGTCCACATGCCCTCTTTACTTTTCTGACCTTTTATCTTAGCATGCTTTGTCTCTTTTATCACGTGTGGGGTGTTGTCCTGTTTATTCATGGGTTTTTCTGTTTGGTTAAGTTGCATATGTGTATTTCCATCTAGTAAATCAGAAAGACAACTACCCCTATCCCTTATTTCTTCTCCTAAATCTGGAATCAAGGCATCTATATTATCCTAAACGTATTTCTGTGTTGGATCAGGATTCTCATTTTCCTCTTGTAACTCTACCCTCCCTATGCATTTTTTGTATTCATATTCAATGATATCTTTGCATATTTCACAACTCTCTTCAGAATGTTGCCTATCATGGACTCTACACCTGTTTTTATACAATTTACATTGGACCGGCAGATTGTGTTTAACACACTCTTCCACCTCTTGTCTAATGGCATGACCAAATTTGTCTATTGCATTGTTATCTTCATCTAAAGAATTTCCATCAGACTCAATGAATAATGCTGTCCTATTGCTGACACATTTTTTTCTAATGTTTAACATCATGATCTCTTCAATCTGCACCCCATTGTTGGTAATTCTATAGACACCAGGTTCAACAGTAGCATATAATATTTCATTAGTTTGATTATACTCTGTTATCATATGTTTCATCTTGGGCTCTGCCTCTATTCTAATCTGGTTTGGGACACCTCTCCAAGGCAGCCACATATGTGAAAAGTCAGTGGCCATATATCCGTTTAATGTCTTGGACCAATCCCTACTCAACAACATTCCATAATTTATGGGTATATCCACTACTTGAATATCAATGATTTGGCTTACCCTAGGATCTAAAGCTAATTGCATTTGAATGTTCATGAGTTCTCCTATCACACTAACCTCAATCTTATCTAATTGTGTGACAACCTTGGCAAATTTGGTGGGAGTTAGCCCGAGAGTTTTACATATTCCTAAGGGCATTACATTGGCTGAGCCACTAGAGTCTACCATGCAATTGTGTATATTCTTCCCACACAATCTAACAGTCAACAAGAAAGGGGGAGTATCCCTCTTATCCACATGTATTACTACATTTGTATTGGAAGGATGCTCAACTTTCTTATTTTTCTCTTTAGGCAGTGAATCTCTGTTAGGAATAGTTATATCAACAGAAACCTCATCTGTCATGGATGTATCCAGAGATTTTATAAAAGCATTTCTGATCCCTGGGGTTTTCAACAATTCATTTAGAGGTATACTGACCTTAATTTTCTTTATTTCCTCTGACAAGTAACTCATTAATCTTGTTGTCTCTATTGTTTCAGTTTTACTTGTTTGATCCTTTTGTACTGTTGTTCTATTATTTGTGTGCTGATTAGCTTTAAGTATGGCAGGATTGTTGCTGGCATTCTGATCTGGGGGTGTATTGAAGTTATTCAGAGGAAAGGAAGTGGTGATAGGTCTTCCTGACCTAGGGTTGTTCCTCAAATTGTAGGTATGGTTTTTATTTGTCTATAGAAAGGCTTGCACCTCTTCTGTTTCAGTTAGTACCTCATTTTCAGATTCAAAGGGAAACTGAAAAGCATTTAACACAAAGGCTGATTCAGGATAAAGATTTTCACAACAGTATGGTTCATCTTTTAGCAATTCATCCTCTTTCTCTTCTGCAGTTGCAAAGGTAAATGTTTCTAAGACTAATGTTGTGTCATATCTTGAGGGTACTACCTCATTACCCTTGGGAATGAGAAATTCAGAGGTAGGAGGCTGGACATCTATATTAAAAATGTTGGCTGCTAAGTGGAACTGTGGGCAGTCGTGCTTAGCATGGGCATTGGTATTGTGAAATCTGCACCAATTTTTGGGTGTTGTACTAGCCATTTGGATGCCAGCTGTTTGTTTTGTATCATGATTATCTATGTTCTCAAAAGGAGAAGCTAGCTTACCATTGTTGGGCCCAGTGTTCCATGTCTTGGGTGGCCTAGGTTGATTCTGATTTCTGTTATTATTGCCCCAGGTCCTATTATCTATCACTGGCCCTCTATTTTGCATTGGTTGCCCCTAGTTGGGGCCTTGATGCTGATTATAGTTTTGGTTCTGATTATACTGCTGATTTTGATTGAAACTATAGTTCTGATTTTGGCCTTGGTTGTGATTTTGATGTTGATTGTAGTTTTGGTTGCCTCTTCCATAGAGGTTCTCGTTTCTTAGTTGTATCACTTTGGTGGTTAACATTTTCAAATGTGTAGTGATCTCTTTGATTTCTTCCCTATCCTCCTATGCTTTTGTCATAGTTGTATCCCTAGGAGGTTGGAAGAAAGGCTGACCATTATTTTGACTGTTATTGGAAGTGCTACTCGTGTAAGGAGTTATAGCTTGGATTGGGGTAGGACTATACACAGGTGTGTAAGAAGGAACTAGATTTAATAACGGAGTGTGATGCATAGGAGCTCCATTCCATGGTTGTGCCTGATTCTGCACCCCAAAATTCCCTCCATTAACAAATGGGCTATAAGTTGTATGCCTCATCTCTTGGTTCACTGAGGCTGCCTCTTTGTAGGCTTTGGATATTGAATCTATGTCAAGTTTTCTTTTGACAAACATGGCAATTAAAGGATCCAAGGCTACATAGCACATAGCCAACAAGGGATCATCATCCATGGTATATGGGGCTACTAGCCTAGAGTAGGCCTTTTGGAATCTGTCATTGAAATTATCAATCAGCTCTCCCTCACCTCATTTTATAGCAGCCAATTTATGATACAAAGCGCAAGGGTCAATGGGTCCTCTAAATCTTGACAGAAATGCTTCTTCCATAAGTGACCAGGAAGAAATGTAACTATTAGGTAAGTTTACATACCAGTTAGAGGCTTGTTCATTAAAGGTGTAGGGAAATAATCTACACACAACATCCTCGTGCTCTAACATAGCCCTAAAACATGCTTCCTTAAATATTCTAATATGATCCTCTGGATCCTGATGCAACTGGTACTTGGGACATATCTTTTCTAGATTTTTGGGCATCTCATGATAATCATTGAAGAATATGGGAGAATGAACATTGAAATAAGCCATTGCAGGTGTTTAAGCTTGACCTGAACTTGTAGAAATACCTGGATTGATTGGTGGGATAGGATTTCTAGGAGGATTAAGACCTCCAGGAGTGCCTGAATCAAGATTTAAAGATCTGAATAGTGATCTATCAGGACTCACAATACTACGGATGTTAAAAGGTGACCCAGGAGGTGTTCCAGATGAACTTCCTGCTTGTAATATTTTAGGATTCTAAATCAAAGGGCTCTTACTTCACCTTATATCAGGTAGTTGCACAAATATATCTCCTGAACTGGATCTAGACCTGGTCACTCTATCACTATTATTAGCCAGTTTGAAACAAACCCTAACTCAAATCAGGCCCTCCTTCTAGCGCCAGAAAACTATTGGTGATTGTTTTGGTGCAATCATAACAATAAGTTAAAATTCACATATATAATGAACTGAAACTATACTTGAAATATAAGAAGGAATCGTTTAAGATTCACTTAATCCCAAGTCTACAATGGTTCTGTTGGTCAAATTCAGTTGGTCAATGTGAAGCTGTAATGTTCAAGGGGCCTTACGTAGTTTAGGGTTTCTTTGCGGTTTACTGGACTCAAACTATGCAAAAAGATCATGAGATATGTCAATACTTTTCATTTCTTTGCATAAAAGTGCTACTGTGCTACAAAGCTTTAGATGATTGTCTTGAATTATTGCAACCTTCCTCTTTATATATTTATGAAAACTTGTCTACTTTTAACCCTTGTTCATGCTTCTTCAAATATGAGACAAATTTCCTTCAAATTTCTACGTTTTCAGCTAAATATTTTCAGATGGGTTGGGAAAAGTTAGAAAGATCTAATCTAAACATCATTTACTCTACCGAAGGATCTAATGGTTCTATTATGCACTATGTAAATCATACAACAATTTGATCAAATCCACAGTAAAAACCTTAAATGTAAGTTCTGAGCATTTTCACAAACATACATTTAAAATTGTAAGCTCTCAAAGAAAATATTTCAAAACACAAAGAAGAGTAGGAGAACACTCAGAAGATAGATGTAGAACTCCAGATTCTATTGTATTAGAAACAAACAGTCATACATGATTTACAATGTTGGAATGACTCTTAGTTTCATTGATCAAACTACAGAGAACTTACAAGCTTCACAGATACAATAAAGAAGCCAGACATTCCATGCACTCCTTACTGCAGACAAACAAGTGACCTCCTTCCTCTACTTCTAAACTATGCTAAGTTAAAATCCCTGTGTTTTCCTAAAATCCCTGTTGTAAAGTATTACAATGTATTAAGGCACAATATATAGACTTTCTGATTGTCCTCAATACAGCTCAAAACCCTAATGGTTAAGCCAAGGTTCAAACCCTAGGTTATAGCATTAAATGTAGGTGAACCAACTTTTCAAAAATATCTCTGAATATGTGTCAAATCTAGGCAAAAATATGCCCCTTTCTGAAACCCTAGTAGCTCAGAAGTAAATTCTACAACCTATTTGTCATTATATTTTATCTGCATTTGGGTCTTCTCATTGATGTCCCTTGACTTTCTACACTTCATCCTTATCTTCTCTTGACTTCTGAAATCTGATCTTCTTCTAGGACGTCACTTCCATTAAGTACCAGCCTCCTCATGAGCTGCAAACCTAAAAAAATAGATCAGCAATAAATGGCATCACTATTAAACACTGCAAAACAAACATACCTGTTAGATCAAGTGGGGCCGAACAAAAAATCGCAGCTATCAGGTCAAAACTGCAAAAAAACATGTTCATACCGCATATATTGTGTCAAAAACCTACCGGGTCAACCATCGGACCAAAAATGACGCAAACGCAGGGTCAAAATGGGTCGAAAACTATACAAAAATCCTATCGCAAAATGTCTGTCGCCTGTTGGTGCCAAAAAACCACATCGGCGGGCCCTGAAAATCACCCACCAACTTAACTATGTCTGGCCGAAAAATGGCCCGTCATTTTCCTTTATCAGAAATGGTGCCCTCAGAGAGTGACACGTGGCGCATTCCGCACGAGGGGCTATGAAACTTGTTTCTTCATGTGGAAGGCGACACATGTCGCCACCCACAGGACTCTCAAGATACTAAAAAACTGTTACGAAACTATCCCAAGGACTCTCGGAAACTTTTGAAACCCTGACTCCTACGCGAGACACGTGTCGCTACCCGTGCGCTCTATTTAAAATCCAAAGGGGCTGTTGAAACTTTTGCAGAATGTGACACTTGTCACATTTCGCGCCCTCCTCAGAAACTCTTTTGAAACCATGAGACTCTCACAGAAAGTGACACTTATCACTATCCGCGCGATCGTTGCAACTTTAAGAAACTGTTGGGGTACTTTTAAACTTGTTTGTGGAAGGTGCCACGTGGCCTCTTCCATGCAACTGCTGAGACTACTTCGAAACCCCTTCGAAACCGACGGAGAGACCTACAGAGAGTGACAAGTGTCACACTCCACGTTGCTCGTGAAACCTTAAGAAACTTTTTGAAACTACCTGCGGAAGGCGCCACGTGGTGTCTTCTGTGTCGTTGCTAAAACTTTAAGGTGCAGGGTGGGTCATACTTCGGAGTGTGACACTTGTCACACTTCGTGGGACTGTGGAAACTTTTGAAACTCTTACGCTGGGTCTTTGGGGGGTGACAAGCGGCTCCGTGGGGTCGTTGAAACATGTTTGAAACTTTTTAAGAAACTTTATGGAGGGACTGCGGAAAGCGACACATGGCGCGCTCCGCGCAGGCGTCAAAACTTTAAGAAACTTTTGGAAACTGTCGAAGGTCATGTGGATAGTGACACTTGTCACTTTCCGCGCAGCCGTTGAAACTTTAAGAAACTTTCAAAGGGACCCATCGGGAAAGTTTGAAGGTCCTACAGACATTGACACTTGTCACTTTCCGTGCTGCTTATACGGGACTCTCTGCGGCTGCTGAAACTTTAGGAAACTTTAAGGAAACGATGGCGGAAGGCACCACGTGGCATCTTCCGCGCAACTGTTAAAAATTGTTTCGAAACTTTAAGGGGGCTCTGCGGAGGGTGACACATGGCACACTCTGCACTACTCTTGCAACATTAAGAAACTTTATGGAAACTTTAAAGGGACCCGCACTGCCTGTTGAAACATTTAGAAACTGTTAAGAAACCCGCGGAAGGACCCGCAGAGAGTGACACTTGTCATGCTCCGTGCTACCGTTGAAACTTTAAGGAACTCTCCACGGCTCTTTGAAACTATAAGGAAACAATCGCGGAGGGCACCATGTGGCACGCTCCGTGCAACACTTGAAAATTTTAAAGGGACTATTGTGGAAGCCGCCACATGGCGTCTTCCGCGCAACTTTGTTGAAACTCTTAGGGACACTCTGCAGGGCCTTGAAACTTTAGGAAACTTTTTAGAAACTATTTGGAAACTATTAAAGCCCACGGATGGTTTAAAATTAAAGGGGCTATTGTGGAAGGTGACACTTGTTTCCTTTCGCGTGACTCTGGAAACTGTTTAGGAATTGGTGCGAAACTCATGCAAGATGTGACACTTGGCATGCTCCGCGTAGCCGCTAAAACACTTAGAAATATTTTAATGAAACATTTGAAACTTTGAAATATTTAAACCTGATAGTGCATTTATCAAAATGGGCATAACTTGAAAAATATGGTGAATTTTCAGATGATTCAAAAAGCAACCCTAGCTCATTTTTGACAAGGAATCCAACCATTCTAGGCACTGGCACTTGAAATGCATTTTCTCACTAATTTTATCAAAGTTTGAAAATTTCACTCTCTTTTCCCTTACCACCAAGGACAGACCCACAAAAATAGAAGCAAAAAGCAAAGCCATAGTAGGGGTCCCTATTTTGCTAAGGAGTAAAATGGGGTGTGTTGTGATCATCACAACACTAGGGATGTACTTGAGTGGTAGCCTTTCGTCATTGAAACCAATTTTGAGAAGATTGTAGGGCGCAAGAGGAGGGTGGCTTGGGGCATTGCCTTTCTTAAGAAGCTCATGGTACTTGATGTGGAGGATGATTGGATGCAAGAAATATTGGAGACTTATTATGCTATGGACTACAATGCTTGAGTTTGTTGTCTTTGTTAGCTAAGATAGATAGTCTAAGTAGATGGTTAGATATTGCAATATATAAGCTCAAAATGTAAATAGTTTTATATATGATTGTAATAGTTGTAGATTGGAGTATATTAGGGGTTTTGTTGTGACCCTAATTAGTAGTTTAGGTGGTGGTTTTTTTGTTGGTTCATCATACTCTGTTAGTATTTTATGTTAATGCTTTAAAATAAATGGGAGCAGACCCCAAGTCTATAGTTTATTGATCTAAAAATGAAAATGGCCATTGGCAAGCAAAATGTTATAAGAAAGGTGTTAGAATTAAAAAAAAACTGTAAAAATAAAAATTAATGTTATCCAATAGATAAATAGATGTGATCATGAGATTGCTTGTGATTTCTAATAGATTTTAAAAAATTACACTAAAATTGGACTTTGTATGCAAAAGATATGCTTGTTCAAAGATCAAACACAAAGCGGGAGTTTCAAATGATTATACCTAATTTTTGGGGTAAATTTTGAAAAAATCACCTTAGCCACAATGAAGTGCTTTAAGTCACCTTTCCAACACTTGTAAAACCATAAAAAAAATTGATATGTCTAGCAAAAGTTATGCAATTTTGAAAAAAGAGCTAATTTGAGCAAATAAAAAATAAAAAAGGCCAAAAAGGGCTACTAGGGTGGCACCACTAGTTCAAGTGGTGCTCAAGTGGTGCACCAAAAATAGGGTGGTTATGTATGGGTGGTGCTGCTAGGGCACGCAGTGAAGTTTCTTGGCATTGGGTCTTGGTCATAAATGTGACCGCATGGTTTGGGCCAAGGGCTAAGGGATTGGTGGTAGGCCCTAGTCTTTTAATAGGACTAACTAGTGAGGGTAGTGAGCATGAAAACCGATGGACCAAGTGGTTAAAACCCATGGATAAATCATATGTCACTTGCATATAAAAGATATAATTGATGGTGTCGACTTATGGTTAAATGAAATAGACCAAAGATTAAAGACTTTAGTTAATGACCCGCGATTAATGCCCTGCACATAATACACTATCGATGTCAAAACCTAAAGTTAAAATATTTTAAATGTCATCAATTTAAAATATTAAAATCTATAATAAAAACATTTAACAATTAAAAAATACATGATTGTTTTTGTGGGCGGTTGGGAGGGAGCCTTGCCACCCCATGATGGGTGGCAAGGCTGAGACAGCTAAGGGGTCATTGATGATGCACAGCTGCAGAGGGGAGGCACAAGCGGAAGGGATGCTTCGGTTGTTTCAATCATTATTGTGAATGACAGTTTAGGCATGATTGGGAGCTCAACTAGATTTTGCGAAGTTTCAGTTGGCTCCTTCATAAGCAGGCTGTAGAGATAGTCTTTCTTAGTCTTCCCGATGATAACCAAATGCCTTCCTACTTTGCAGTGATTGTTTCGACGTATGCTATACCGTGTGGGGGCATGGATACGCCAGTGCGTCTTACCAGCCGGAAGTGTCAAATGGCTTTCCTTGGAGCCATTATGGACCTTCGACTCCAGAGAATGCTGCGCTGGTCTGACATCTTGATGCTGGGAGCAGTGAAAATGGTTTTGGGGAGGGTGTTTCTGGAAAACGGTGAATGGTATAGAGTGGATACAGATATTACCTCTTAGACTCTGGTGATGTTACTAGAGCTAGGCCTGGACAAACAATTGATAAAGTCAATTATGCAGGGCATCTTCATTGCCGAGTTTCCGGGGGACCTCGAGTTTTCCTTGCAAATGGCTAGTGTGGGGTCAAGAATTCCGCGGCCGAAGGATTGGATCCAGTTCAAAGACCTGGGTGCAATAATTAATCTCTATCCATTTATCTTAGATGTCCAAGGCTTTGATTTGATTCTGCTCAAGGACCAAGTGAGACTGGTAGTCAGCTTCATTAAGAAGGCGTTAGGCTTGGAGACAGTGGTCGGGCTGGACTGGTTGGAGGACTTCAGGAACCTCCTTGCTTCTGCCAATCTCCAGTGTTTACTTCTTCTCTTGCTCCATTTTGTATAGCCGGAGCCCTGTAGTGGTTGATTAGGTGTTAGTATATTTCCTCTATAAATAAGGCTGGTGACCCTGTGAGGTCTCTCTTCCAAGCCTCCTAGATAGTATTGACAGACAGTGTATCTCTGGCCAGCCATGAAAGGCTGTGGATATGTAACTCCTTTTTGAAAATATAATATAAAATCAATATTATGGACCAAAACAAAAATACATGATTATTTTACCGTAAGCCTATGGACTACATGAGATGTATGACTGATCTATATGGTACTGATTCATACTGTACCAATCACCCAAGCACTAATTTGTAGACACCAAAAAAATTGTAAATTTTTTCAGAACCAAAATATATCAAATTATATATCAATCCTAGGGTTTTTAGGACTTCCAAACTCAACAATGAGTTCCTTTTTTCCCTAGGATGCTCCTAGAAAAATATCACCCCCAAATCTCTCTTAAAAATGAGTGAAAACCTACAAGATCAACTTAGCAAAACCTACAAACACAAGGGTTAGATGAGGGACAAGGTCCCATCGAGTGTGCCAGAATGTGTATACTAAAATATGAAATAAAATGAGGAACAATGCATCAAAATAAAGCACCTATTTCATATCTAACACCTTAAAGATTGAGCAAAGCGTTAGCAAAAATGAATGAAAATTAGAAAGCTCTCACAAACACCAACCCTTATTGCACCAACAATGGTGGTTGTGCTCCAATAAATTATTGATGTTGAGATTGATTGTCAGTTGCTCACTTGGACAACATGATATTACATTCTAAAAGCTTGTTGTAAATGGCTTGATTGAGGGTTGATTTTTGGATTTTTGGATGATAAGATGAAGGGCTAAGATTTGATTAGAATGGATGGATAGGATTGAATGAGATAAATTAGGGTAATTTTAGAAGATTCTAAGGCATTCTATAAGGTTGGATGGTTGAGATTAAAGATGAATGGATGGATAGGATTAAATGAGAAGAATTAGGGCAAGGATGGAAGCTTCTAGAGATTATCCTTATGTGAATGGCTAGGATTAAAAGATGTAGTTTGTGAAGGAATGGTGGAGATATAAAGTCAGTTTGACTTTTGTGGGAGTGTCTAGGTTCAATGACTCTAGACAACTTTTAGCTAGTCATGTGACTTCTTGAATTTTTAATTCATTAATTTGGGGATAATAGATAAAGATGTGAGATAAATGGGGAGTAGACTAGGATTTAGGATTTTTAGATTAAATAATCAAATAATCAAACTATTTAATTAATTAATGGAGAGGGAGGTGGGAAAATAAATATAATTTATTTAATTAATTTGATGATGGAATGAATATAATATTAATCAATTAAATAAATATAATTTATCTAATTAATTAGTTTCAATATGAATGTGATTAGGATGGAATTAGAACAATGTTGAAATGCATTAAAATTGTTGAAAGTGATTTTAGAAGTGTCATTTAGGATGTGGTGAATTTTAGATGTCTACATTTTGCCCCTCTTTGAGATGATGTTGCGATTGAGAGAAGTAACAAAAATTTCAAAGAAGATAAGATATAGTGAGATGGTGTTGAGGAAGAGAGGATGTGAGAGAGACTTAGGGAGAGAGAGAGACTCGAGAAGAGAAGAAGAGAGAGACATAGGGAGAGAGGGACACGTTTGACATGATTTGTATATTCTCATTTCACCTTTTATACATTTACCATGCTTTTCTTATTCTCATTTCACCTTCTATATGTTTGCTAGGAGTGAAATTTTACATTCTACACCTCTTGGCACTGAACTAACGGTGCCAACATGTCGGGGGTGGGTGGGTGAATTCTAAGTGGAGATCTCTTTTTAGTAGCCAAGCATCCCAATCCTTTCAGTATACATTGGACTAAAAGAGTTACTTAAGATCTCTAAGACCAAAAAAGGTGCCAAACTTTGGATCAACTGTTCTCTCAAATAGTGGCACCTAGGGATGTTAAATCTAGCTACAAATACCTACCTTGGTTTTTGCTAAGTTGAATCCATTTATGAATAGTGGCAACAAATGGAATGTTGTAACATGCTTGAGTTTCATTTAGTGAAAGGGTGCTAGGAGTGAAATTTTGCATTCCACATGTCCTGATAATGAACTGACAGTGCCAACATGTTGGGGTGGGCAGGTGAATGCTAGTGGAGGTCTCTTTTGTTAGGAAAATATATGTTCTACACCTTGTATAAAAATGAATTATTTATTTATGTAAAATAAATATTTATTTGTGGTGCATCTTAATTGGTGTGTTTAGCCACGTTAAATATTTATTTGGGGCCACTTGTAAAGTTGTATGTAACATTGGGTTAGTTATTTTATGTGTAAGAGATAGAATAATTAATTAATTAATTAGATTGTAAAGTGAAAACTTAGTTGCAAGAATTAAATGAGGGGTCAATGGTTTTGTGTTTCCATAGTTTTGGGACACATGGTTTTCCCTATACTACATCTTTTATTTGTGTGATCTTGATTTTATAAAAGCAAGCGCATGGTTAATAGTTGGGGTTGGTTGTTTGAGTGGGCTATCATTGTATTGAATTTCTTTTGTGAGTGCATTTGTGAAGCATGGCATGGGATGTGTAGTTACATGTTTGGACACAGGGAGGATGCATTGGAGGAGCTTGATGTTTCAGGAGTATTCATGAGACGCTATAAATGTATTGTAATGTTTCATTGCTAAATAATACATTCAGTGTGGATGCTTTTGGAGGCTGGGTTTTTTCTTCTTGAAGGTTTTCCTAGGGTATATCTTGTGTTATCTTGTGGCTTGTCTATTTGATCTTTAAATTATTGTAGATTTGTAAGGTTGTATGCATCATTATCTCTCATGGAGTTATATAGGAATTTGTTTGATCAACCTAGTAAATTGTCGACAAGTGGTATTAGAGCTATTTTCATGGTTGAGGGGAGGTGTGAGCTCCCTAGTTCTGTATAACCATTGTTTGTGTAAATCTGGTGCAAAGTTGATGCCATGGCAATGCAAGAAAGATTTGGGATATTACAACGTATGAGGATTTTATGTATGTTATTTTGTAGATTTGGGGCTTTGGGGCTTGTAGATTTGTTGGGTTTATTACAAATCTAAGTTGGAAAAATGTTTGGCAAATAGGGTATCTAGATGTGTTTCAAATGAAGATTTTATGGAGGATGTTTCACATATGACCTCCTAGGACAAAATAGACTTGAGCACCATTAGATCCAGGAGGCTCGAGACATGAAGAAAAACATATAATTTGACATATATTGGCCACTAGGTCCTGAAGAAAAAAAAATTTACCCCCTTGCCCTATTCGAATGTATGGCCATACGATCATGAAAATTTTAAAGAGCTAAAATTTATTGAAAAATAAAAAATTTCCCCTACGTAGGTAAAAAGATTCTATAGTTTGAAAAAAAATTATTTGAAAAATTTTTGGTTTACAAAACTGTAGAATTGAAATTAGATGTAAAAAAAAAGAAAAAAAATTAAGGGGCAGGGTTTGTAGACCCCATACCTTGCACCTACAGTTGGTAGGGTATTGACATGGTATGCCTGTCATGCGCCTTGTTAGCCCTCTAGCCGATGAGACCAGGTTGGCAAGGCCTTAGGCCCCTGGTCCCGGCCATCGGTCTGGCATGGTCAAGCTAGCTAAGCCCACAAAGCCCTGCAGGTGGTAGGAGAAATTGGACTTGAAAATTAAATTAAATCTTTCTCTAAACCATTTCAAGTCTGCAGTTTTAGAGATTTGCAAATTGCAAATTTAATCGCATTTGAATCTAGTTTGAAATCCGCTTGCATTACTGCCTAGTCAGCTACCTATGCCACATCAATGATGACATCATCATATGGATGCTAATGTCATCCGTAAGGATGATGATGTCATTCATATGAACATGGTCCCGCCATGGGGTTGTTTTTAGCCCTCAGAGGGCTTTTTCTTCTAGGAGCCATATCTTTCACCCACGATATCAATTTTTTGACTTCTTATAGGCATCATAAAGGTATATTTGAGAACTATGTAGTGGTATAGGTTTAGTCATCAAGCTTTTCTATTTGTGTTAGAATTTAGTGCCTGAAGCTAGGCATTGCTTTGGGAAAATTATTTTCTCATAACTTTCGTATACAAAATCAAATTTTTGATTTCAGATAGGCGTTGGAGAGATCTTGCAATGTACTACAATTTGAATCATGTAATTTTTTTATTTGGTGTGCAAAGAGAGATTTGTACTTGTTTGAGCACTTGTGGAAGCTTGAGTTTCAGGGTGTGATTGTGAGAGCATTCAAATCAATTTTTTGGGCACAAACTTTTGAGAGTACATGTTATGAGACCGTCATCATGGTATAGCAGGTTTTCAGATTTGGAGCTTTCAAGTATAGGTTCACAGGTGTTTTTAGAGTTTGGAATTTGATGGAGACAAGTACATAGGTTGTCTCTTGGTTTGAGGACATGGTTGATACACATGTGAGACTAGGAGTCTCATTTCAGTGGGAGTTGAGTACAGATATAGTGATGATGATTATGATGTCATGGATATGAAGGTACATTTGATCATTGGCATGACATGATCATGTATGTGGTTGATAGGTATGGGATATGATGTTTGATTCATGGTTATAGGTGGTGGTGTGGTGTAGTTTTAGGAGGTTGTTCTTATCTCCTAGATGCTTGGTTGGTTCCTTGACTATAGTTACTCATTTGTGGACTTGTTTGGCAAATCGAATATGGTGTTGATTTGGTGTTTGAGTCTTGAAATCTATAGGTTGTCTTCTTTGATATCTCAACTTGCAGGTTACTAATGTGATGACGCTCATTTACATTTTTCATTGGTTGGGATCTTCGAGTTATGTAGTTTTGTGGGTTGGCTACCCATTTGGTTGCAGTGGGATGACTCGAATGTGCAATGTCTATATCCATAAGATCGATTCAGTTTTGACATAGACTTTGTTAGTTGGTCTTGTCTGTGGTCATTTGTACATTGGTATGTTGTATTGGGATGAGAGGATGGATGACTAGAGTGCCTAGATAGTCAATTATTGGGACTTGTAGCATTTTTATGATGATGTCATGGATAGCTTGGTTACATGGTTTTGTGTGAGCTTTTGAAAGTGATGGTTTTATCTTCTTGTCTTGGAGATCTTGGTTCTACTTTGGTTTAATTATTATTACAGTTGTGTGTGTGGACCATGGTGATCTTCATTTAGGAAATGGTTATCATGATTCCATGTGTAGCTCGTATCATAGTTTAGTGGGAGCTTTGGTAGTGATGTGGATTCATCACCTAGTGATGGATGATCTTCTACAGTGGTTAGGTGTCATGGAAAAACTCTTGGATCATGATTCTTATGCAGTATGAGTGCTTTGACATCTTGGGTTACATTTTTATGAGGTGGTTATCTTCATGTGATTGGATATGTTGATCCTTGGTTTAGAGGTGTTGGTATTGTGTCTTGGTTTACTTTGGATACTGGTTTTGAGTATTGGCATGATAAAAGTTCTCTTGAGACCAGGATGTGTGCATTGGTGCATGTGATCTCTTAGGATGAGATGTTAGATCATGATGTCATGATGTGTTCCTAGATTATGCAAACATGCAGTGGGAGTTTTGACAGTGATCTTGTTTGTTCTCTTGGTATTGAGTACATTGGTCATGTGCTTGAAAGCTTCATGATAGTGTAGTGTTGTATTTGGAGCTTAGCATTGATTGATCAGTTGTAGATGCTCATGAATACTTGGGTACTTGGGTGAGGATGGAGTTCTCTTGAGATTAGAGGCATTCATTGAGATAGTTACTCTTTGGATGTTTTAGCAAGAAGACCTAGGATCCTTTCACTTGGATATAGACCTTAGAAGAGATTGTTCTTGGATAGAGTCATTGTGGCTTGGTGTATCCTGGAGGAGCATTCTCATTCCCCACCCTTGGTCTGCTCGGAAGGTTATCATCTAAGAGGTATTGCCCATCCTTTAGACACATTTTGTTTATGCTTTATCTTCTCATAGATATGGATCTTGAGCTTTGGTTATTAGTTCTGGAGGGTTCATTTGACAGATGTTATCATGGTTGTCTCCTTGTGCATATGTATTTAATTTATGATATAATTTATGAGGAGTTTAGGAGATGTTGATTGGGCTTATTCCTAGTTTATGGGAATGGATATTTGAGTTTTATCTTCCTTGGTTAGAGAGGCTTACATCCATGTTGGTTTTACATGATACATATGTTTCATTTAATCTATGAGATTGAGTGGTTGGGTGTTGTTGAGGCTTTTGATTTGGGGTTGTAAAGGATATCATACTTGACACATCTTAGCACTTTGAGGTGTTGGTAGAAGGACAAGTTATGATATGATTTACAAGGTTTCTCTCTTTGTTCTATGGCTACTTCCTAGAGCTTCATGTTCATATGATTTGGGAGAGTTATCGTGACATATTGTGAGAGAGTATGTAGCTATTTGTGTTGAATGTGTGGGTCATTTTGATTGTTCTTGATACTACATGGTTTGATAATTTACCACACCTTGGTTTGAGTGTTGATTGGTAGACTTGATATGCCTTGATCTATTTTCATATTAGACATTACCCATGCAGTGAGAGTTCCTAGATATGTATGTACTTTATTGATAGGTTTTATACAGGGAGCTTGTGATTGCAATATATGGCTTGGATATGTTGTTGGCATGAATTTACTGATGTTGTTGATACTTAGGAGGTATGGATGGTTGGATGTATTAGCATATGTTGTGAGTTCTAATCCTAGTCATGTGGGTTTTTACCTTTGAAAACAAATTGGAGCCTTTGTTATCACTTGGATTTGATGCTTGTGCTCTTTAGATTGGTGCATCTTCACCTTGGCATGTTCCTTTTCTTCCATAGGTGTCATGTTGGAGGATGAGAAGAGTTCTTGCTTAAGATGGTGGTCACATTGGTTTTATTACGTGTATCTTAATGGAGCACAAGAGCATGATGGAGATTCATGTGGTTTTATGTATGGCTATGATGATGTATTTCATTGATTGACCCTTATGTAATGTATACAACAAGTGGGAGAATGTTAGGAAAAGGTGTGTTATATACCTTGCATAAAAATGAATTATTTAATTATGTAAAATAAATATTTATTTGTGGTGCATCTTAATTGGTGTGTTTAGCCACATTAAATATTTATTTGGGGCCACTTGTAAAAGTTTTATGTAACATTGGGTTAGTTATTTTAAGTGTGGGAGACATAGAATGATTAATTAATTAATTGAAGCATAAAGTGAAAACTTAGTTGCAAGAGTTAAATGAGAGGTCAATGGTTTTGTGTTCCCATGGTTTTGGGACACATGGTTTTCCCTATAATAGATCTTGTATTTGTGTGAGCTTTATTCTATAAAAGCAAGCACATGGTTAGTAGTTGGGGTTGGCTAGTTCAGTGAGCTGTCATTGTATTGAGTTTCTCTTGTGAGTGCATTTGTGAAGCATGGCATGTGATGTGTGGTTACATGCTTGGACACATGGATGATGCATTGGAGAAACTTGATGTTTTAGGAGTATTCATGAGACTCTATAAGTGTATTGTAATATTTCATTATTAAATAATACATTGAGTGTGGATACTTTTGGAGGATGGGTTTTTCCGTCTTGAGTGTTTTCCCAAGGTATATCTTGTTTATTTTGTGGCTTGTCTATTTGATCTTTGCATTATGGTAAATATGTAAGCTTGTATGCATCATTATTTCTCATGGGGTTATGTAGGAATTGGTTTGATCAACTTTCTAAATTCCTAACATCTTTTTGGTGGCCAAGCATTATGATCCTTCCAAGATACATTGGACCAAGAAAGTCTCTTAAGAGAATTAAGACCAAAAAGGTCCCAATCTTTGGACTGACTATTGAAACTGTGGTGCTTAGGAATGTTTCATTTGCATGTACAGGTGGATGTCAGCTCCAAATACAAATAGCTACTTCAATTTTTGGTAACTCAAATCTATTTGCCCATGGTGGCAACAAATGAAATGTTGTAAAATGATTTAGTTTCATTTAGTGAAAGGGTGCTAGGAGTGAAATTTTGCATTCCACACCTCTTGGGACCTAACCAATAGTGCCAACACATCAGGTAGGAGGGTTAATGCTAGTGGAGGTCTCTTTTTGGCGGCCAACCATCTTAATCCTTCTAAGCTACACCAAACCAAGACAATTTAATAAGAGCCCTAAGACTAAAAAGGTGTCAAACTCTGGACCAACTATTCTCTCAAATTATGGCACCTAGGAATGTCTCATTTGCATGTACGAGTGGATGTCAGTCCACCTACAAATATCCACCTCAGTTTTTGATAACTCAAATTCATTTGATTGCAGTGGTGAGGAACACAATGTTTCAAAATGCTTCAGGTTCTTCTAGTGAAAAGGTGCTAGGAGTGAAATGTTACATTCCACACCTCATGGAATTGAACCGATAGTGCTAGCATTTCTGGTTGGGTGGGTGAATGCTAGTTGAGTTGTCTTTTTAATGGCCAAGCATCCTGATCCTTCCAGGATACATTGGATTGAGACAGTATCTTAAGAGACCTAAGAATTAATAACAATATGATGTTGTAACAAGGTTGATCTTGAGTTAGAATCCATTAGTACAACCATTAATTTGCATCATATCTTCCATTTCTTCCATCACTCAAACATTTTCAAGGCCTTTCCATGGTTTCCTCTTGTTGATCCAACCAACCAAGACCTCTAAAATGGTGTAGCAACAAAATATGAGGCTCAAAAATTAGGTTAAAGATCCATGTCTTCATCTAATTTTAGTTTCAACACCTTGTTTATATCATCATTGACCACTTCTATCCATGCATGTGGAGGTACAACAGTTGGTTCAAACAAAGAGCCCCCCAAATTGATCATGTTTCTACCTTGTTTCAGCCCTTCATGCCTTCATTTCACATATTTTCACCTTCACAAGATAAACCCAGTATCAAATCCTTCATAAAAATATCATTTACAATTGTTTATCATAAGTACAATAAGCATTCATATCAAAAAATTGGAAAACAATGGAGTTTCAGTCACATGTTTCCATGTATTTTTTATCATTTTTCATGAAATCAAGTGTGCCAAAGGAAACACCACCTAATTTATCCTTCTTAGTGTAACATCAGAAAATGTCCCCTTGGGGGCTTTTCCCTCATAAGGTTTAGCTCCTGGGTCTTTAGTATGTATTTAGGACATCTTACTTCATATTTTGGCATCCTGATGGAATGAGACCTAGGTTCCATGGAAAATTGGACCTAGGTGGAACCCTTGAGCTAGACCTTGCCCAAAATAGGGGGGAGGACTTGGACACCCGTGCTCTAGTCCTGCCCTATTTTAGGGTAGCCCTAATTTCTGGGTGTCAGTTTATGACCGTTATTTGGTCCTTTTTTCGACACAGTAAGTTTTGATTTTTAAAATCTTAGCGGGAGTGCTTGTAGTTGCATATATAAGCATGCTTAGGCATTCATTTAGAAACTAGATGACAATTGTGAGGTTCAAGTGTTCTCAAGGTGATTCAAGGATTTCTATTATGCTGCAAGAGCAGACTTGTGTGTTTTATGTGTTGATATTTGTAGATTTGAGCATCAATTTTCTCATGGCATGAAGAGCATCTTCCTCCCATGAGAGCATCACTACAAGGTGACATAATATTGTGTTTTCATCATTAATTCCTTTAGTTTTTGCCTCCGCCTCACAAGGGCATGCACTCTTTATCTGGCAATGGTGTTTAGAGACTTAAGTGTCCTCTAAGGCTTGACTGAGGCAAGCCTCTAAACACCACAACCCCCAAACCAAGTCTTGTGATTGCAGGTTACAGGTGTCGTATTTGGGAAAAGTGGAGTTGTAGGAAGGATTAGCAGGCATCAAGGATTCAGGATCTAAAGAAAAGGACACAAGAGCACTTCTAGGACTTGGGCACTCGCTCTAGTGTCCTCCGCATCTGAGTTTCAAAAAATAGAAGTTATAGGGCTGATCAGTATCGGAAGGAGGTCTGGATCCTACGAAGAAATAGATACCTTGGACTTGGGCACCCGCTCCAGTGTCCCTGACTGTTCTTCTTCAGAACCCTGAAAATAGGTATTTTGTAATTTGGTATTTTACTCATGTCTGCAAGATCTTTTTTCATCATTCATCAATTTGTTGTCGTATTTGCATAATTAGGGTTTTAATGGTTAATTAGGCATAAGAGAAGGAAAATTAATAATTAAATTCCCTAATCCAAGTTTCCCTACATCAGCAAGTGACCTAGGGAATGATAGTGCTCGTCACTCAACCCTAGATCCTTGAATGTATAGTGGAGAGGCAGATTTAAACATCTAAAATCTAGAACATTAACAAATCCAATTTTCCACTAAACACTTAGGATCTGTATTTGACTATTCAATCAATCCCATTTTAGTTTAAGCATCCATTTGCATGTTTCCAATAAGTTGCAACATGTTTCCAAAGTGTTTCCAACAATGTTTCCAAGCTATTTTCAATGCATTTTTTATGGCTTCAAGGTTGATAATCTTGCAAGAAGGATTCTAACATGTTTCTCATGATCGTTTAGGTCTCTAATGACTATGGCCAAGGTCTTATGGCATGTAATCTTCATGGCAACAAGTTGGACCATTTTAGGATTGTTTTGGATATTTTTAGTGAACAATAGTTTTCCTGATTGTCCTTTGTTACTAGATGATGGTGGTTACCTAGATAGACTACATACCTTTCAATACCCTAGATGACTGAGATTAGTTTAATGACTATTATGACATTCCTAGGTATGGTTGTCCTAATGAAGTCAAGGGCACTCTTTAACCATCTTGGACTATAATAATCCCTCTCACTATGTATGTAGTTTCCTTAAGGGTTTTAGGACCTTTAGAAATGTTGTACCATGATCATACAGTCCTTAGTTAGGCATTTGACAACTTGGAAGACCTTCTTATATGATTGTCCTAATGGCTTGGGGTAGTCTTTGATTATTTTGGACTGTGATAGTCCCTTCTTGACTTCTACATGACTATATAAGACAACAAAATACCTCTTCATCTTCCTTTTTCACTAACATGACAACATTTCCTTCTTCCTATGAAAGCTTACTATTGTTATGGCAGCATTTGGATGACCTTATCATGACAATATCTTGACTAATAACAACCCTTGTTATGTTTGTCATGTCAATAATCCTCCATCATTGTTGAAATCTTGAAGACATATCACCTAACCTACAACCACAGAGAGAGACATTATACTTGTCATGAAACCATGTCAATCCAAGCAAATGCATATGAACTAAGGCTCTTAAAACCCTAGGAAGACAAGGATCTAGAGAGGCAAAATTAGTAACGATCCTATGACACTTTGCAATGCATATACAAGGAATAAAATAAAGAGTCAAGGTTACTCCTAAGATTGCTACAACAATAATCCCTTGGGCATGGACAATCCTCATGGAAAAAGAGGTAAAATAGACTCCATGGCACTGTTATAATAACAACACCAACACTATAACATCAATATAAACCTTGTTTCTAGGGTTTGGTTAGTTGCCATGGGTAACCAAACCCTAGGTCCTCATACTCCACTCATGTTGTGAAGCTATTTTGACCAAAAATGCTACCATTATCATTATAGAACCCTCAAAATATTGAAGACCTTATGCTCATGCAACTAGGACCTCAAGAACATCCACGTGTATCTAAAATTATGTCAAACAATCATGAACTCCATACTCAAACCAAGTTGATCAATCAAGACCTGAAGCTCACAAGACAAGCTAAAAATTTGAGATGGGTTAGAGACAAGTAAAATGATGAAAATCAAAAGAGGCGGATCCCCATTTTCCTAAGAAACTATGGGGTGTGTGTGCAAGACACAACATGTGGATTCAGTTTTATCTAGTGAAAAGGTGCTAGGAATAAAATTTTACATTTTACAATTTGTGGGACTGGATCGAAAATACCTTGACACATCAAGGTGGGTGGGTGAATACTACTGGAGGCCTCATTTTTTTCCCCATGTCTCATGATCCTTCTAGGCTACATTGGACCGAGAGAGTCTCTTAAGAGCCTTAAGAGAAAAAAGTTATCAAACTTTGGCATAGTGATTCTCAAAATATGTGTCATGTAGGAATGTTTCATTTGCACCTATAGGGGATGTTAGGTTCATCTACAATAGCATATCTTAGTTTCTGTCAACTCCAAACCATTTGACTGTGTCAACAATGAATGCATTTTTGTAAAATGACTCATTTGAGAGCAATGTAAAGGTGGCAATAGCCATACTTTTTTGTCTGCACCTTATGGGAGTGAACTGATAACATCAACATATCGGGTGGGTGGATGAATGCTAGTGGAGGCCTTGTTTCATTCCCTAGGTCTCTTGATCCTTTTAGGCTACATTAGACTGAGAGAGTCTCTTAAGAGCCCTAAGAGAAAAAAGTTGTAAAACTTCAATGCAATGATTCCCAAAATCTATGGCACCTAGAAATAGTTCATTGGAACCTACAAGAGGATGTTGGGTCTTTCTACAATAGCCTATCTTAGTTTATGTTGACTCCAAACTATTTGACCATGCCAACAATGAATGCATTCTTGCAAAATGCCTCATTTGAGAGTGGTGTAAAGTTGTCAATAGCCATATTTTTTCTTCTGCACCACACAGGATCGAACCAATAGTGCCAAAATGTTGGGGTGGGTGGGTGAATTCTAGTGTAGGCCTCATTTGATACCTTGGGTATCGTAATCCTTTTGGGCTACATTAGACTGAGAGAGCCTCTTAAGAGCCATAAGAGCAAAAAGTTATCAAACTTTGACGTAGTGATTCTCAAAATTCATGGCACCTAGAAATGTTTCATTTGCACCTACAAGAGGATGTTGAGTTTGTCTATAATAGCCTATCTCAGTTTATATCAACTCTAGACTATTTGAGCATGCTGACAATTAATGTATTCTTGCAAAATGCCTCATTTGAGAGTAGTGTAAAGTTGTCAATAGCCATACTTTTTCTTTCACACCTCATGGGACCAAACTGATAGTGTTAACACATTGGGGTGGGTGGGTTAATTCTAGTGGAGGAATCATTTTATTCCCTAGGTCTTTCGATCCTTCCAGGCTACATTAGACTGAGAGAGTCTCTTAAGAGCCCTAAGAGCAAAAGTTATCAATCTTTGATGCAACAATTATCAGAATCCATGGCACCTAAGAATGTTTTGTTTGCACCTACAAGAGGGTGACGGGTTCATCTATGGTATCTTATCTCAATTTTTGTCAACTCTAGACCATTTGACAATGTTGATAATGAATGCATTATTGTAAAATACTTCATTTAAGAGCAGTGTCAAGTTGCCAATAGCCATATTTTTTCTTTTGCACCTTGTGGGACTAAATTGACAATGCCAACACATTAGGGTGGGTGATTTAATGTAGTGGAGGCCTTATTTCATTCCCCAAGTCTCTTGATCCTCTTGAGCTACATTAGATTGAGAGAGTCTCTTAAGAGCCCTAAGTGCAAAAAATTGTCAAACTTTGATGTAGTGATTTCTAGAATCCGTGGCATCTGGAATGTTTTGTTTACACTTGTAGGTGGATGTAAGGTCTATCTACAATAATCTATATTAGTTTCTATCAACTCCAAACTATTTGATTGTGTTGATAATGAATGCATTCTTACAAAATACCTCATTTAAGAGCAATGTAAAGTTACCAATCACTATATTTTTTCTTCTACACCTCATGGTACTAAACCAATAGTGCCAACACATTGGGGTGGGTGGGTGAATAGTGGAGGCCACACTTTGTTCCCTAGGCCTTGCAATCCTTCTAGGCTACATTGGACTGAGAGTGTCTCTTAAGATCCCTAAAAGAAATAAGTTGTCAAACTTTAACACAATGATTCTTTGGATCTCTGAAACATAGGAATGTTTCTTTTGCACCTAAAGGAGGATGTTTGGTCTATTTATAATATCCTAGATCTTAGTTTCTATCAACTCCAAATTGTTTGATTGTGTTGATAATAAATACATTCTTATAAAATGCTTCATTTGAGAGCAATATAAAGTTACCAATAGCCATATTTTTTCTTCTGCAACTTGTGGGACCAAATCAACAATGCCAACACATTAGGGTGGGTGAATTAATACTAGTGGAGGCCTTATTTTATTCCCTAGGTCTCCTAATCCTTTGAAGATACATTCGACAGAGAGAATCTCTTAAGATCTCTAAGAGCAAAAAGTTATTAAACTTTGACGTAACAATTCTCAAAATATGTGGTACCTAGGAATGTTTGTTTGCACCTACAAGTGGATGTCAAGTCCATCTATAATATCCTATCTTAGTTTCTATCAACTTCAAACTATTTGACCATGCTGAAAATGAATGCATTCTTGCAAAATGTCTCATTTGAGACCAGTGTAAAGTCGCCAATAGCTATATTTTTTCTTCTGTGCCTTGTGGGACCTAATTGATAGTGTCGATACATTAGGGAGGGTGGGTGAATTCTAGTGGAGGCCTTGTTTCATTCCCCATGTCTCCCAATTCTTCTAAGCTACATTGGAAAGAGAGTCTCTTAAGAGACATAAGAACTTAAGTTGTCAAACTTTGACACAACGATTCCTAGAATCTGTGGCACTTAAGAATGTTTCATTTGCACCTACAAGAGAATATCAAGTCCATATATAATATCCTATCTTAGTTTCTTGCAACTCTAGACCATTTGACAATGCAAACAATGAATGTATTATTACAAAATGACTCATTTGAGAGCAGCGTAAAGTTGCCAATAGTAATATTTTTCTTCCACATCCCATGGGACTAAATTGACAGTACCAACATGTTGGGGTGGGTGGGTAAATGCTAGTGGAGGCCTTATTTCATTCATAGGTCTCTCAATCCTTTCCAGATACATTAGATCAAGAGAGTCTCTTTAAATCCCTAAGGGAAAAAAGTTGTCAAACTTTGACGCAATGATTCTTAGCATCTGTGGCACCTAGGAATGTTTTGTTTACACCTATAGGTGGATTCAAATCCATCTACAATAGATTATCTTATTTTCTGTTAACTCTATACCATTTGATCATGTTGATAATGAATGAATTCTTGCAAAATGCCTCATTTGAGAGTAGTGTAAAGTTGGCAATACCCATATTTTTCTTTCGCACCTCACAAGACAAAACCAAAAGTGCTAACACATCAATTTGGTTAGGCGAATGCTATTAGAGGCCTCATTTTTCCCTAGGTTTCCTAATCCTTATGGACTACATTGGACTAAGAGTCTCATAAGAGCTCTAAGAGAAAAAAGTTGTCAAACTTTGATGCAATGATTCCCAGAATCCATGGCAGCTAAGAATGGTTCATTTAAACCTAAAGGAGGATGTTAGGTCCATCTACAATAGCCTATTTCAATTTTTGTCAACTCTAGACCATTTGATCGTGTCAATAATGAATGCATTGTTACAAAATGCCTCATTTGAGAGTAGTGCAAAGTTGTCAATAGCCATATTTTTTGTTTGCACCTCCTGGGACCGAACCAATAGCACCAACATTCGAGGTAGGTAGGTGAATGCTAGTGGAGGCCTTGTTTTGCTCCCTATCTCTCCCAATCCTTCTAAGCTATAGTGGATTGAGAGAGTCTCTTAAGAGGCATGAGAGCAAAAAGTTGACAAACTTTGATGTAGCATTTCTCAAAATTTGTGGTACCTATGAATGTCTTTTTTTCATCTATAGGTGGATGTTGGGTTTGTCTACAATACAATATCTTAGCTTTTATTAGCTCTAAACCATTTGACCATGCTAACAACAAATGCATTCTTGTAAAAAACCTCATTTAAGAGTAGTGTAAAGTTGTTAATAGCCATATTTTTTCTTTTGCACCTCATGTGACTGAACTAGTAGTGTCAACACATCGAGGTGGGTGAGTTAAAGTTATTGGAGGCCTCATTTCATTCCCTAGGTCTCCTAATCCTTCCGGGCTACATTAGACCAAGAGAGTCTCTTAAGAGCCCTAAGAGCAAAAAGTTGTCAAACTTTGACGCAACGATTCTCAAAATCTATGGCACCCAAGAATGTTTCATTTGCACCTAAAGGAGGATGTTGGGTCATCTATAATAGCTTATCTTAGTTTTTATCAACTCCAAACCATTTGATCATGTCCACAATGAATGCATTCTTACAAAATACCTCATTTGAGAGCAGTGTAAAGTTGCCACTAGCCATATTTTTTCTTCCACACCTCATGGGATTGAACTGACAATGTCAAAACATTAGGGTGGGTGGATGAATTCTAGTGGAGGCCTCCACCTCATTTCATCCCCTATGTCTCTTAATCCTTCCAGGCTACATTAGACCAAGAGAGTCTCTTAAGAGGTATAAGAGTAAAAAAAGTTGTCAAACTTTGATGCAACAATTCTTAGAATCTTTGTCATCTAGGAATGTTTTGTTTACACATACAAGTAGATGTAAATTCCATATATAATAGTCTATCTTAGTTTTTGTCAACTCCAGACCATTTGACCATGCCAATAATGAGTGCATTCTTGTAAAATTACTCACTTAAGAGTAGCCTAAAGTTGCTAATAGTTGTATTTTTTCTTCCACACTTCATGTGATTGAATCAACAGTGCCAACATGTCATGGTTGATGGGTGAGTGCTAGTGGAGGTCTCATTTCATTCCTCAGGCCTCTTGATCCTTCTAGGCTACATTGGACTGAGAGAGTCTCTTAAGAGCCCTAAGAGCAAAAGATGTCAAACTTTGACACAATGATTCTCAAAATTCATGGCACATCGGAATGTTTTTTCACATATAGGAGGATGTTGGGTCCATCTATAATAGCCTATCTCAGTTTCTATCAACTCCAAATTGTTTGACTGCGCTAGCAATAAATGTATTTTTACAAAAAGCCTTATTTGAGAGCAATGTAAAAGTGACAACAACCATATTTTTTCTTCCACACCTCATGGGAGTAAATTGATAGTTCCAACACATTGGGGTGGGTGGGTGAATGCTAGTGGATTTCTCATTTTATTCCGTGGGTCTCATGATCCTTCAAGGATATATTAGACCGAGAGAGTCTCTTACGACCCCTAAGAGTAAAAAGGTTGTAACTTTCTTCATTACTTTTCATGGTAAATTTGATGGGTTAAGTTTGTGTCTAAATCCTTTGCCTCTTCATCCTAAGTCCTAATAGCTAACACCTAGGGTTTCCAACCCATGTAACATTGGTCTCCACCCTTTTTAGTCATAGACCTCCCTTGCCAAATGGGCCTCATTAACTTCCTCCAACTAGCCATTATGAGTCAACTGAAGCACACAAATGTGTTAACTTATGTCATAGGGTTTTATATTTAAGAACAAGCCTTAATTTCTTTCAAATCATCCAAGTGCTATCTATGGATGATTTTTTAGATAGACAACAAGCATGCAAAAATTGACAATTTCTACAAATTTTCAACCAAGATGATAAGGGATGATTTTTCCTATTGAAACAACATATCATATAGTTCATTCCTATACATTTTTATTATTACAAAATTCAATGAAACTTTATATTTCATGTTTAACAATAAATTTAAGGTTTCCATAGCAACTTAAAACTATTTATTTAATACCTCATTATTCTATTGAAACAATAGGGGCTTATTCACATGTTCAAACAACAATAGTCTACCGAACCACTCATTCATGAGCTAAAATCATTATAATATTCATTTATTCCAAACATAAATAGCATAAAGTAGTTCACAAATTCTAAATATATAATTCCATTGAATACACGCTTCAATACTTTTTGACAACATTTGGATGTAGTTAAGAAACAATATCCTTTTACAACTTGTAGATCATCAACTTTCAACATAAATTAAAATAAAGAAATTGAAGATTAATAGTATTGTTTAAAAGTACAATCTCCATGAAGGTGCTAGTTCCAAACTAATGGGGGTATAGTTACCTCCCAACCATTGTGATGTTTTCAAGTATCATCCCTCCTTGCTAAGAGAGATTAAACATGGATCCTACACACTTGTATATTTTCAAGAGAGGTTCATGGAAACATTGAAGAACATGTAGGCAATATCAAAACCTGTAAAAATGTCACATTATCTATCGTATGTAGAATTAAAACCTTTTTAGGCAAGTTCATACCCTTCATGGGTATGAGTCAATACACTCTTACTTCTGAAAAAAGGGACAAACCTACTCATCTTAAGATAATTCTAAGACCAAATGAAAGACCCTTAACAAGACATAACACCATTTATAGCATACAACAATATTATTTCATTCTTTAAAATAAACATGTACAAAGGGAGAAAATAACCATAAAGCTTCAAACTCCATTCACACCAAGAAGATTAAACCACATTGAATAATGCCATACATTCATTGTACACATCAGACCACATCAAATAATACCATACACACCACATCTCTAGTCTCCTAATATTCATCTCATTAATCATATAATATAAATGGATTCTCAAATATATACAATAAATAATAAATTCAATGCACACTCGCCCAAATAAGCTCATAATAATATGATTTATGATAATATGGCATAACAAAAGTCATGATTACAGGTATATCATTGCATATCTATGTCTAAATCTAATAGCATCATATTTAAATAATAAATATGACATCTATAATCATAATTGATCATCATATATAACGTAAAATGTCATATACATAATGTCATGAAAATGCCATGTAGTGTATACATAATGTCATGAATATGGTGAATATATAAACAAATCCATATAGGCATACAATGATATCCATTGGTAAAACATAAATGTATGTGTACATGCATACAACAAAATGTCATAACATAAAAATTCCTATGGAGTGTTGTGGAATAGTCGATGACCCTTGCTCTCTCAAGAAGATGGAGAAGCAATCAATAACTCTTTCTCTCTAATCCACCGACTAGACCTCCTCTCATAATTTGTTTGGATCTCCACATATTAATACAATCAAATAATATAAGCATTAATATAGAAAACATGAAATATACAACGACATACATAAATAATCACTTACCATAAGCCGATAATCATTGTCAATCATCTATTGTCTCTCTTCATCTGCTTGAGATGTAGGTGTATAAAATGGAGTTGTGACTTATGATAAGAATGAAGAAGAAAATTAGATTAAAGATTAATGTCATTTATTTGCATTAAATTATGTGAGATAAAACAAGAAATACATAATGACATTTACACTATTGGCTCATCCCTTGGTCAAAGACATTGAAAACAAAATAACTGCAATAATGCCCACCTCCATTGTGCCATGAATATTAGAAGTCTGAATTGATGCCATCAACTAAAAAGAGAATAACATTATTAAATGACCAAAATCTAAATAACTTCATTTACATACATTAATGATTAAAAATAGTAAAATTTACCTTAGTGAAACTTGATATATGACTACCCCCACCAACTCCTCATGATGTTGGAGAGCCAACATCCACTTGTTCATCATCAAATGTCATTTTAAGATTACCATTGATATATGACACAAAAAATTACACGTAGTATATTTACTATTTTATTACAAATTACATACCTATAGACTCGACATGGCCACATAACCATGTGTTGGAGGGCCGACAAATGTACGATGAGTACTTTAACCTTAGAATTTCATAATACATAAACTTATTTATATTAATTTTCATTCACAATAGGATAATATAGTTAATTATAGAATTCAAAAGGAAAAATAATAAATTACAGAACCTTATTGAAAATTACTTGTTGGTCAATGTGAAAGGCTATATCTAGCAACTCATCTCTCATTACCATATTATCTAATATAGATGTATCCTACTATTGGCCTTGTGTAGCATATTCCTGAAACTATGGAGCATTCTCTCCAATGTGTGTATCATCAACATCCTTAGACCCATAATCACAAGGAGATCCACAAACATAACAAATGTGTGGTGATCATTGAAGCATAGGAGGTGTTGGTTTTTTCCCAGACTGGATTCTTATTCCCAGATTTCCCTACAAGGTAGCCATCAGTGATCAACAGGATCTCTGGGCCAGGGGCCAACAGTGTAGGAGATAGACTCTATATTTTATCTCCTCTTCTTCTTCAGGCTTTGCAAGACCTAGGGGGGTATTCCCTACTCAACATCCATGAGATACGCATACAAGGATTGGGATGCTGTCAGAAAGCAGATAAGTCCTCCTGTAAGTAGACCAAAACTGAAAGATAAGAGCAAAGGGGCTAGCTTTGGGCCTATTTGCAGTTGTAGACAGAGGACTGAGGATCCTAAAACTAATTCTAATGTCCTAATGGTTGTTTTAGAGTTTGAGTATGATTTTGAGTTTGGATGCAAAGCTGGACATGGTTGTAACACAAACACAAAGCAAGATTGGTGCCTATCCAGGGCCTAGAGTCAGTAGACATACACCTGTGAATGATCAGCATGAACAGCTAAAACTGGATTTCAGGGGGATATATGTGATACCTGCCTTACAGATATCTCCCAATACAGAGTGTTAAGTTATCTCTACTTATGGCATCCCTATTGCAGTATACCCTTCCCAATATTCAATCTGAAAATAGTTTAATCTACCCCTTGAGCAGAAGTTAAAAGATTAAACATTCAACACAAGAATTCTATGTTCTAGAATCTCAAACATTCCTTGAATACCTGGACTAAGAAGAAAGATACATGCAAGACTGGAGATAGAATTAGCATAACACATGCAAACATAGCATTATTCATATAAAATTAACCATGAAATCAGTGGATTCATGCCAAAACGTACAACAAGAGATACATAAACTCACAGGTTTCAACTGTACGGAGCAACCAAAACAGACTGTATTGTGTTACAGAGCCAAATGTTCAACTTTCAACAACAACTAAAATGGTAACACAGTCTGCTTATAACAGCCAAAAAGTGTACCATAGCAATTAATTACATGATTACAACAAAAAATCCGCCAGATACAGTCCTCAGAAGGAATGGCGCTCAGAAAATGTTAATGCAGCAGACAAAGGGGGGCCTCGAGCCACGCGCCACTATCTGGAAGTCTTCATTCTCAATCAGGCAGCCTAACCATTTGTATTCATTGCCCATACCCCTGCACGACCGTCATTGATGGCTCAACCACCCGCATTTCACTTGGAGACCGTCGCTGCATTCAAAACAGAATTCCCGCCAAAACGCGTTCTATCGCGGGTTCAAACTACACAGGGGAATAATCCCACATGCATGGCATAGAGACAACTTCGGAGCTTTAAAAACATAGTCGCATACATACCAAGTGTCGAGCACTTTTGCCGCGCTCGACACACATGCCTTCGTCAAAACCCATCGCCGTGACACAAACCATTGGCTCACTCCAAAAATCTCCTGCCGACCTCATTTGTCACACCGACGCCTACATAGCACACCCCCTCATCGGCCAGAGATAGACCATCGGGCCAGCCCTTCAAACCTTCACCGAGAGCAAATGTCTCCCCGACAGCATCTTCGCCATCGGCCAGACCAACACCGTCGGCCAACATGAAATTCCTCCTGCCGATATGCAACTTCCTGACGATGCTTCAAAAATCCTGATGACGTCACCGTCACCCGTCCGCATACCGTGCCCTTCTCATATCCGGATGATGTCATTAGGATACTGGCACCGGGGTGATATTAGTAAGATAACCTGATATTTCAGAATATCACTCCCATACAAAATATCATGATGCACTACAGACCAGATGATGATGATGACCACTTTAACTCAAAGAACATCAGGTCGGATTGAACAACTTAGAAAATGACCCCCTCAAGAGATCGGGGTGACAACATCATCATATCGGGGCAGGGTGATATTTGGAAGATCACTAGATGTTTGAATTATCACCCCCCGCAAGAATATCAGGGTGCACTGTAGCTCTACTGCAGGATCGGGATGATATCCAAACATCACCGATATTGAAACATGATGATCCTGATGAAAAATCTGGTTGACAGAAAATCATGATGATGCTGACCTCCTCCTCGAAGAAAATATGATGCTGCAGTTGAAAAATGCTGAGGAGGCCCAACACTTAGAACTTTTTTGGATTTTTTTGGGAAGGTGCCTGCATGAAAATTGCTTAGAAACTGACAGTGAAATCAGGCACCAACAGTGGCTCTGTCTGGGGATGTGCAGGTACAAGACTGCAGTGAGAACCCCAGATCTCTGGGATGCAGACCAGTCCCTTATCCATTGGGCACAGAGTCAAATACTGCACTGACCTACATCACCAAACACACTTGATGGCCTAAGGCCACCAAGAAAAGAAAAACATGTATCTCCCTTTGTCAAATATCTTGTTTTCATCTACATGCACTGGGTCAAGCTTGGAGATACTACATAGATCCACCCACAAACAAATCTTGTCATCTGCATACTCAACCCTCTGATTTGGCTTGTCATTGTCACCCCTATGCAGACAACCTTCAGCATCATGTGACATGTGGGTGTAGAATGTATCAAGCAATGCATATTCATATGGCATAGAACACAGGTTATCATCACTATGTATTGCAAAATGATTTCCTAGCTGGACTAAAAATTGAAAGCACTCGAAGTCCACCACACAACTAGGAAAGTCAGAGCTCATTTCATATGCTGGCCTCTCAAAAGAAAAGCTTTCAAATTCACAATTGTGCACATCATGTACACAACCAATAGCAGCACCAAACTGGAAAAGATCAGGCTCTGGCACCTCTTTCAAATCAGGCACATTTTCACGGTCACTTGCCTGATGTATGTCGGTTCCTCTTTCATCAGGATGAGAAATAGAATCCAAGCCAAAAATAGTGTCTAGATCTTCACCATACTCAGACAGATCCTCATCATCACATGTGTCATAAATGGGTGACCCAGGTGCATCAGTTTCATCATAGTATGCCATTGGTTCATGGGCAGCAGAGCACGTATCTCCATCACCAATGGATTCACTCTGTGGAGGAGTATCAACCTGTGTGTCATAAGCAAAACAGCCATCAAATGAAAAACAATCATGCTCTGAACTAGCACTTGTTTCAATCCCTGACTGCTCTTCATGATCTCCATGTGTTTGAAAGGTAGGCAATGGGTCACACATAGGACTGCTTCTCTGTTTGCTTATATCTTCTCTGTCTCGAGTACAATACTCACAATTGTCTCCACAGGTCCATTCCAAAAGTTGCTCATTACTGTCCACAACCTCGTTGTTGTTTTCATGGCCAGCTGCCTCATATTGCAATGGGAGTCTTCATTAGTTCCTTCATTGGCATCCTCAACTGGTGAACAATCCAGTTGAGCAGTATTGTTAGCATTATTTTCAAATACAGCAGTCTCAACCTCTATGCTTTCATTTTCATTTTTATCTGCACATGATGGCTTAATTATTTGGTCATTTGCAGCTTCACAACTATTTTTCACACCAAGGCCTGGGGATAGGGATATCAACAGGCGCCCATTTCTAAAATTTTCTATATTTTCAACAAATTTGTATGCCATCTGCATACCTGTTACCTTGAAATCCCTCAGTATTGCACTAGAGCCCTCCTCAAAAGCCTCAAAGAATATGCCAACACAGGCTGAAATATCAGGTCTGAAGACTTCTGGGATCTGTGAAAGGGCTACTGCAAACCTATGACTGAAATCAACACATGGCTCTTCATCTTGTTTTCTAATGTTCATCAATTCTGCAACAAGATCAGCAGGTTCTCTTGCAAATTCTTCTTTGAAACAGTCAGCAAGCTCATCCCAACAGGCAAAAAATCTCTTTGGAAGGCTCAAATACCAGTCTTTTGCTTTTGCATCAAAGGACCTAACAAAAAACCTCATCCACATATCCTCATCTCTGAATGAATGCTTTCCCATGAACTCATGAAAATTTTGGATATGTGCATTCCCATCACATACACTGTGACCACTAAATCTAGGCATCTGACGATATATCCTAGCAGGCATAGTTTCTACTTTATAATCCACCCATGACAAATCTAGTTGGTCATACAAATGATCAAAAGGGCTGATAGGAGGTTTAGCTTTCTGATTGGCAGACACAATAGGGTTATTATTTTTTAACTGGGCCTGCTCAGCCTCTAAGAATATCAACCTATTTCTTATCTCTTTTATTCTTTTGTCCAACATTTCACCGCTGAGTATGGGATAATACATACTTGGATTCATGAAATTTCTATTTTCAGACATCTTTTCCATTCCTAAGACCTATAGCCTCCCCTAGCATCTAACCTATGCAGCAAAACAGCAAATATAAAGGGGAAGGAACAAGGTACCTTTCTTATACAGATGCTGAAGTCTAAACAGCACATTTTCTGTCACAACACACACATCAACTTTTCATGTGCACTTGAATTTTTTGCAGAGTCGCCACCTCTCCAAAGAGGACAAAATTTACAGCAGCTGAAAGCTCATCAAATATGTTTCTGAGTTCATTCCACCAGCAGAGCAAAACTTCACCAGAGACTGCAGGATATCACTTTACATCAACATCCCCAGCAGAGTCGCCATTTTGTTGGTGACTCGGATGGGTCACAAGATATATTACTGGAGATGATTAGATAGTACTTTTACTTCTCAATCCCCAGTAGAGTCACCAATTTCTGTTGCTTTTTTCCCAGACTGGATGCTTATTCCCAGATTTCCCTACAAGGTAGCCATCAGTGATCAACAGGATCTCTGGGTCAGGGGCCAACAGTGTAGGAGATAGACTCTATATTTTATCTCCTCTTCTTCTTCAGGCTCTGCAAGACCTAGGGGGGTATTCCCTACTCAACATCCATGAGATACACATACAAGGATTGGGATGCTGTCAGAAAGCAGATAAGTCCTCCTGTAAGTAGACCAAAACTGAAAGATAAGAGCAAAGGGGCTAGCTTTGGGCCTATTTGCAGTTGTAGACAGAGGACTGAGGATCCTAAAACTAATTCTAATGTCCTAATGGTTGTTTTAGATTTTGAGTATGATTTTGAGTTTGGATGCAAAGCTGGACATGGTTGTAACACAAACACAAAGCAAGATTGGTGCCTATCCAGGGCCTGGAGTCAGTAGACATACACCTGTGAATGATCAGCATGAATAGCTAACACTGGATTTCAGGGGGATATATGTGATACCTGCCTTACAGATATCTCCCAATACAGAGTGTTAAGTTATCTCTACTTATGGCATCCCTATTGCAGTATACCATTCCCAATATTCAATCTGAAAACAGTTTAATCTACTCCTTGAGCAGAAGTTAAAAGATTAAACATTCAACATAGGAATTCTATGTTCTAGAATCTCAGACATTCCTTGAATACCTGGACTAAGAAGAAAGATACATGCAAGACTGGAGACAGAATTAGCATAACACATGCAAACATAGCATTATTCATATAAAATTAACCATGAAATCAGTGGATTCATGTCAAAACGTACAACAAGAGATACATAAACTCACAGGTTTCAACTATACAGAGCAACCAAAACAGACTGTATTGTGTTACAGAGCCAAATGTTCAACTTTCAACAACAACTAAAATGGTAACACAGTCTGCTTATAACAGCCAGAAAGTGTACCATAGCAATTAATTACATGATTACAACAAAAAATCCGCCAGATACAGTCCTCAGAAGGAATGGCGCTCAGAAAATGTTAATGCAGCAGACAAAGGGGGACCTCAAGCCACGCGCCACTATCTGGAAGTCTTCATTCTCAATCAGGCAGCCTGACCATTTGTATTCATTGCCCATACCCCTGCACGACCGTCATTGATGGCTCAACCACTCGCATTTTACTTGGAGACCGTCGCTGCATTCAAAAAGGAATTCCCGCCAAAACACGTTCTATCGCGGGTTCAAACTACACAGGGGAATAATCCCACATGCACGGCATAGAGACAACTTCAGAGCTTTAAAAACATAGTCGCATACATACCAAGTGTCGAGCGCTTTTGCCGCGCTCGACACACATGCCTTCGTCAAAACCCATCGCCGTGACACAAACCATCGGCTCACTCCAAAAATCTCCTGCCGACCTCATTTGTCACACCGACGCCTACATAGCACACCCCCTCATCGGCCAGAGATAGACCATCGGGCCAGCCCTTCAAACCTTCACCGAGAGCAAATGTCTCCCCAACAGCATCTTCGCCATCGGCCAGACCAACACCGTCGGCCAACATGAAATTCCTCCTGCCGATATGCAACTTCCTGACAATGCTTCAAAAATCCTGATGACATCACCGTCACCCGTCCGCATACCGCGCCCTTCTCATATCCGGATGATGTCATCAGGATACTGGCACCGGGGTGATATTAGTAAGATAACCTCATATTTCAGAATATCACTCCCATACAAAATATCATGATGCACTACAGACCAGATGATGATGATGACCACTTTAACTCAAAGAACATCAGGTCGGATTGAACAACTTAGAAAATGACCCCCTCAAGAGATCGGGGTGACAACATCATCATATCGGGGCAGGGTGATATTTGGAAGATCACCAGATGTTTGAATTATCACCCCCCGCAAGAATATCAGGGTGCACTGTAGCTCTACTGCAGGATCGGGATGATATCCAAACATCACCGATATTGAAACATGATGATCCTAATGAAAAATCTGGTCGACAGAAAGTCATGATGATGCTGACCTCCTCCTCGAAGAAAATATGATGCTGCAGTTGAAAAATGCTGAGGAGGCCCAACACTTAGAACTTTTTTGGATTTTTTTGGGAAGGTGCCTGCATGAAAATTGCTCAGAAACTAACAGTGAAATCAGGCACCAACAGGAGGCTTACCTCATCAACCTATGAAAGAGGCCTACTATGTTGTAATAATGTCTATATGAGGGAACTGATCGACTATAGGGTCTCCACCTCAATACTCTCCTTCATAATGGAAGGGACTGTGACATGTTGAATACATGGCCTCACTGGCAGTTTCACTGAGTTGTCCTAGGCACAATATGCCCCTCCCTATCTTGGATTGAGCCTTTCCTTCTACCTAGAAATCATGCATATCAAAATAATTTGGAATATCATTGAGGACAAATTCACAATAGAGTTTGTTGAAGATATATTTAGGCACCTCATTATTTTTGCATGGGGGATGGTCAAAAACCATCCACCACCTATCTCAAAAATTATTTTGTGTTTCTTGGTGTTGAAACCAATGAATAGGGAATCTTTTGCAACTTCCATGCATGGGCTCATTGGTTCTTGGATCAATAAATAATGCACATAAAATAGATTTCAATATTTTCTTATCTTTGACTTATTTATATGACAACTTTGTAGAATAATACTATCATGCATTCTCAGATTGATGATTTGACCATGTGTTTATTTGACCACTAACAAAATCTATATGAGAAATTATAGAGTCCAGGGATGTCACAAGGGCTCTTTGATGTCTTCTTGTTGCATTTGGAGTTTTTAATGTTTCAACATATGTTTGAAGTTCTTTTTTATTCTCTTCAATCTGCCCTCATATATTGGCTTGTGTCTCATGAGGGTGTTACAAAATGGATGGAAGTGTTTGGGGAAGGTTAGATTGTGCTCGTTCTTCAACAGGATTTTCATCATGCGCTCAATTTAGTGAATCAAGGTTTGGAGGCATTGGGGAGTTTTCATTTGCTAAAAATGAATCAAAACAATTGAAAAAATATATTTGAAAGATATGACATCAAGATGAACAAAATACTCCTTAAGTATTTGAGTTGTGTTATCATTATCCCTTTTATCTATTCTAGCAAGGTGAGCTTCATGATCAAAGGAGTCTTCTTCATTCAAATAAACCATTGTGTTTAGAATTCTAATGATGCGAGCTTTAGTTTGATGCATGACCATGGTTAGATTTAATCTAGGACTTCTCCTAAGTGGAAATTAGAGATTGGTTAATGGTATGCAAACAACAAAGAATTAAAATAGATAAAATAATGGAAACACAATAAGGTTTTAGATCTAAAATAAAAATTAGAAAAGAAATAGAAATTTATTAGATCATAAAATCATAACCAAGAACAAGACTTAATTCTATGGTTAAAACTAGAGAGATTTGGCAAGTTAGGGTTCACCAAAATATAGAGGAAATAAACACACCCTCTATAAACATTCTAGGGATCTATAGGATAATTAATGATTTACATTAATTAGACCCCCTAGATAGAGTAAGAAGAGTTGAGTATGACAACATGCCAAGTAATTAATAAAGTAAATAGGAGGTTAGAGGGTGCTTAGGTCTTAATGATACTGATAGAAGTTGATGTTGTTGATATGGATTACATAGATGTGTTCAACAATGATTATGAACTCTAGAAATTAGATCTGAAGGATGAATCATGTAGTTGATGTGTCCTCATAGTCTACACTACTATCAAATGAGATCACATGTGATTCTTTCTAAGACTTACGTTATTTTGTTCTACCTGTCATGATTATGTTTGTAACTCACCTACCTCTAGAATTTGAAATCTTATTGTCATATTTGAATTAGCACTAAGGTAGCATGTTAGTGAAAACCTTTTGGAGTTTGGTGTGCTAGGATTGAGGTTTAAAATTTTCTTGTACCTTAGTTAGACCCCTTGCTATTTTCTACATTAGTACAAAAATAGAAAACATGCAATATGGAATATGCCCAATGAAATATCATTTGATGCAAGTGTAGAAAGCTCTATGATTTGGTAACCTAATGCTTAAATGATGTTACCTACGAGTGCTTAAGTACTTGAAGGGATTCATGACTAGTACACTAGGGCTTGTCTTTATATATGACATCCTAAGTGCCAAATTCAAATATTATTGTGTGCAAGCCAATGGGCAATGCTCCATTTTTGGAATGGAGTCAGCTAGGGAAGAGTGAAAGTCAAGTTCAAATAAGGTGGATGTAAATGCATGCACAATTCATTCTAGGAGATAAAACTCACAATTCAGTCTTGGGTGGGAAAACAAATAAGAATCATGTTGGTTTAGTTCAGTCTTAGGTGGGAAAACAAATAAGAATCATGTTGGGTCTAAACCACCATGGATGAACTAGTAAAAAGCAAGGGCATTAGATGGGTCATGTTAGTTTGTGTGCAAAAATTCATTGAATTGGACACCAAAATGATATGTGCATCTATTGAAAAGGCCAAAATGAGTACAAAATGAGGGGAAAAGTATGAAGAATGCCCTTTGCTCATCTACAAGCTTATTATATAGTTTCAAATGACTAAGGCTAATTATGAAATTTGGCCAAGTTATGAACTTAACTTTAGCATTCATCTTTATTGTCTTGTTCCTGTTGTCTCTCAGATTTACACCCTTGCTAAGTTGTAAAACTTGGCAATCTGGAGAAACATGGGATTTTTCCAGGTCTGTGGGTCACTTGAGTTGGAAAGAACCTCCAGAGAAGGTCAGCTTCCTAGTTGGTTATCACCTAAAATCTACTGGATTTGCAGAGGAAAAGGGAGAAGGAATGCTTTTAAAAATGAAAGATAAAACAGGAAAACTTGAAAATAAGAGTGATTCACCAGGTTGAATAAAAGAACCCTCACAAAACTGAGAAAATGCACAAAATGACTAGATACAACCAATAAACATACATAGATCAAATTGATTTTAATAGAGGCAAGGAGCAAGAGATGACTAGAAGGAATTAAACATTCATGAACACATCATCCTTAGTTCACACAGAGTCAAAATAGCATGAAGAGGTAAAATAACCAGCATGTATTTAATTGGAAGGCAAGGTTACAGTAGAGGAATGCCTTGTTTGGAATCAGAACCATAAATTACTAAATCTTCCAACGCCTCTTACATCTCATGTTTATGCATATATAGCATTTTGCATTTGACCTGAGTCGGTTACAATGAATTCTCCCCATGGGCTTTGTTGGAAAATATCATCACCAGAAGGGACGTCCACCTGCAAGAAGTTATGGAATAAAATATCTGGAACAGGGCAGGTGGAAGATATTTTGGGGCCTTAAATGTGAGCAGCGCAAATATCTATCTTCAACAATGAACGCAACAAATATCTACATTGAAGGACATCTACAAAACTTAATTCAGCAGCTGAGATGTCCTTTCACCAAACACAAGAAGATCTGCCAGCGAGACACAAAGCCCATACGCATTGAAAAGTGAAGCCATCTGCCATGAATCCACCCGCAAATCCTACCAACTAGAATAAATGCAACAATATCAGCCCCTGTGTATGTCAAATCGGTCGCTAAAATGTCCAATCGATCAAGCCTGTAGATCTACATCAAATTCTAAAAGTGAAGATATCCTCCTCAAAGCCTGCCAGATGAAAGAGGAGGCAAAAACAAGCACATTTGCCTTTTGGAGCATACAGAAATTCCTCAGGACGAAGGAGATATGAGCGGTCAAATTTACGGTCCATTTCATCTTACATCTACATATCGCTTTGCATCTGCAATTGAATTAGCCTTTGAATTTTCCTTGTTTGACCGAACTTGCACTTTTGGCTTCTAAATCGGTGACTGTCAATTTTATCCTTGTTGCCAAGAGAAACGTTGTTTGTATGCATATAGACATACAAAAATGGATACACTGTAAAAACAACCATGATGATGTCAACATTATATAGAACTTGGGCAAAGAACAGGCCTTGATGAGGTCATCATGCTATCGGGTCCTTCAAATCCTTCGATTTGGCACTTATGTGATTTCTTAATTTTTTTGTATTTTGCATATCAAATCACTTTGCATATGTCTTTGAATCTCCCTTTGTATATGCTTTTGTATGTGCAATTGTATATACAATACAATGGCCAACATACAAAAGTGGACCTTAACCTTTATATCACCTTTTGTATATATGCCCTTGCCACATGTCATCACTCCATTGGTCACTGAGTTAAACCTGGGACCCACCACTACATCCTCCTGCACCTTTATCGGCCATCGGAGAGACCTCAAACTGAGACGTCGATACACATTGTCTCACCAGAAATCCATTGTATGTGACTTTGTATATGAGATACAATTGCATGTACATACAATTGTGGAACTCAAAGGATTATCAACCAGAAAAGAACATTGAAATAGGTCCAACTTGTATCTTTGTTTTTTTGCATATCGGCACATACATGCACTTCAACATACAACTGCAGACTCAACCACTGAGTTTGCCAAATTTAATTTCCCAGTCGGGTCCACATTGTATATCCCTTTTGTATCTAACCTTTGTATATGCAATTGTATATAGGATTGTATATGGGATGATACAATTGCATATACATACAATAGGTGGACTCCAACATTTTTATGAAGCAAATTGAAATTAATATTAGGTCCGGCCTTGTATCTTACCTTCTTGTATGTTGCACCCTTTTGACCTTGTATATGTAATATACAACTGCAGACCCCAAATGATTATCCGCCACATTCAATTCCCCAGTCATGTCTGGATTATATGTATTCCCTTGTATATTGCCTTTGTATATTGCATATGCAATGCGAAAATACAAACAAAACTGCATACAATCGCTTGTACATACAAACATTGCATCTGACCTTTGCATATGACCTTGTATCTGCAAATATACAATGTGAACATACATACAAAGATGCATACAACCACATCTGCCTTTCCAAAACCAAAATGTATATTCTTTTATGTCTGGGATTGTATCTCATATTTGTATAGCCTCTTGTATATTGCATTGTATATGCAGTTGTATGTGCGAAGTACAAAAGAGATACATACAACATAACCTACAATGAACCCAATGCATAGTAACATTTGTACATGACCAAGATACAAGGAAAATTGTATTTGAGGTACAATTCGACCAAATGACAAAAAAACCCAAAAACAAGGATGACGTCATCATCATATACATGAAAAATGACTAAGTACAAAACTGAGAAATCTCTGCAGTAGAAAACAATTGGAGACAAAAGATTTCTAGGTTTTTCTAGGTTTTCTTTAAGGATTCTCCAAGAAAGCTTTTAGGATTTTTGGCAAGTTAGAGCATGGGTTTTTGAAGAATTTAAGCTTTGTAGGGTCATTTTCTAAAGGATATTTAAGGAATATACAAGGTGAGCTATTTAACTCTGGACAGAGGAAAATAGGACAACATTTTGGCAACTTCTCAGGGATGTTTGCCTGCTAAACAATTAGACCAGTAGCCTAGACCTTATCCATTGGGCACAGGGTCATATTGAGACTTAAAAACACTTTTGACAATCAATCTTGACCTGAGTAACTCAGCATGTCAGCAATGAAGAACACTTGGAAAACCAAAGCCAAAACAAAAATGCTGAAAGCAACTCACCTAACTATGCTAGACAGCACTTAGGGAAAATAAAAAGGCATCTAAACTATTGTGCAACAACACTTATTGAAAGCAAGAAACCTAATCTACTATTTTACAAGGCAACTCATACCTCAAAACACCTCTTTAGGTGTATCCCATTGACTAGGATAGGCAAATTTTCTCCATCCATGTTTGATAACCAAAATGCATTGTGCTCCTTGCATTCAGTAATGATAAATAGGCCACTCCACATGCTATCAAACTTGAAGTGCCTCCCTGGCTTGCTTTTCAATTCATCCCATTTGAGTACCATATCACCCTCCCTAAAAATTATGGGAGTGGCTTTCTTATCAAAAGCTCTTTTTGTCTGAAGCTGATGACACTCCATAGCTTTCATAGCTTTATCACTAATCTCTTCAAGCTCCATAAGTTGAGCATATCTAATAGCCATGGGATCTTCTTCTTCAAACATATCCAGCTGATTCATGATATCAAGAGCCGGCAGCTCTACAGATATAGGCAGTCTTGCCTCTTTTCCATAAACTAACATATATGGGGAGTTTCCAATAGACCTCTTGGGAGTTATTCTATCTGCCCATAATGCAGATTTCAAATTGGTGTGCCAGGTCCTCTGGTTATCCTCTGTTGATTTTTTGATAATCCTTATGAGATTCTTATTTGTGGATTCATCCAAACCATTACCTTGTGGGTAATAATTTGATGAAGTGTTCAAATAGATTCCATTCTTCATAGCCCAGTCAGTTATCTTCAATCCAACAAAGGCTAGAGCATTGTCTGAGATAACTAACTTAGGTACCCCAAATCTAGATACCAAATCACAATAAAAGTTCAAAACAACATTCTCATTGGCTTCCTTCAAAGCCACTACTTTAGTCCACCTTGTGAAATAGTCTGTTGCTGTAAGTACCCACCTATGGCCTGCACTTGATAGTGGGTTAATGGGACCTATAAAATCAATGCCCCATCTCATGAAGGGCTACTCTACTTGAATCTGTTGTAGAGGTAAAGCTGACAGCCTTTCTTTGCTTGCAAAAATGACACATTTTACACACTTTTTAGCCCATGCATGGGCATCCTTGAATAAGATAGGCCAGTAATAGCTAGCTCTCACTATTTTCCAAGCAGCAGTTCTTGGGGAAAAATGCCCTCCTGCTGTTCCATCATGAAACTCATGCAGCACCTTGTCAGTTTGATCATTATCAATGCATCTTAACAACATACCATTAAAATCCTTTCTGAAAAGGATATCACTAATTAAAACATATGGAATAGACTATAGTCTAAAATATCTTCTCTTGGTTCTATCTAAACTCATTGGACATTCACCAGTTTATAAAAAATGAGTCATGTCATTAACCCAACCTGTTCCAACTGCTGTTGTATCATCCTGATGTTCATCTGCAATGGTCAGAAGCACCTCTTCTTCCTTCTCTGTTTCATTTTTATACCTAGTAGCAAGCTATTCATTGGGTCCTCTACCTCTGATGAGCTTGGTTATCTTGATATCTACGTCATATTCCATGACTTTGGTAATCCAACCAGCCCTTTTCTCATTAACATCCTTACCTAACAGAAACTCTTTCACACCAAGGTGAGTAACCATCAAATGTACCTTATTGTTAGAAATAAGATGCCTAAACTTCTTGAGACTCTTTACCACTGGAAGGACAAGTTTTTCAATGAAACTATACCTCTGTTCATACTCCTCCAGTCCTTGACTAAAGAAAGCAATTGCCTGCTCTAAGCCTTCACTTTGCTGTTGTACTAGAATTGTAGAAATTGTATCTAAATTACCATAAGCATACAAAATAAACTCTTTTGAGAAATTGAGATTTACCAAAGTTGGTGCAGCTGATAATGCTTCTTTTATGGACTCAAAGCTGAGTTTGGCCTCTTATGTCCAATTGAAAACTGCATTTTTCTTTAACATAGAGGTCAATGGCTTCAATAAATTTGCAATGTCGGGTATAAATCTTCGTAGAAAATTAATTCTACCAATAAAACTTTGCAGTCCCTTCTTGTGACTAGGTAAAGGCAACTCCAAAATAGCTCTTACTCTTTCTGTATCAATGGTAACTCCCCCCTTTGACACAATGTGTCCTAAAAGCTTTCCTTCATACATAGCAAAAATACATTTCTTGGGATTGAGAGATATCCCAAACTTTTTACATCTCTCAAATACTTGTTTCAGGTGGGATAAATGTTCAGCTGTATCTTTAAAGAAAATTGTGATGTCATCAAGGTACACAAGTACCAATTTATAAAGCAAACCTTTAAAAGCCATATCCATAACTCTCTGAAAAGTAGAGCCAACATTTGATAGACAAAAAGGCATCCTTTTGTAGGCCATGGTGCCCCATTTTGTGGTAAAAGCAGTTTTAAACTAGTCTTCTTCCTTGGCTAATACCTGATTATAACTTGAATATCCATCAAGTAAGGAGAATCTTTCTGAACCAACTACTACTTGCAAAATTTGCTCCATTGGGGGCAGCAAGTAGTGGTCCTTTAGGGAGGCTCTATTAAGGTCTCTAAAATCAATGCACAACCTAATCTCTCCATTCCTCTTCCTCATAGGAACAAGATTGGAGACCCCAAGAAGTATGCTTGATCAGAAAAATGATGTTTCCCTCGATCAGCTTAGTTAATTCCTTAATCATCAGAGGCTCAAGTTTTGAATCTAAAGGTCTTTGTTTCTACCTCACAGGTTTCGCACCTGACTCTAACTCTATAGTATGCTGGGCAATATGAGGGTCAAACCCTTTTAAGTCTGAGTATTCCCAAGCAAACATAGCCTCAAATTCTTAACAAAGAGTAATAAAAGCTTTCCTATCCTCAAGTGAATAGATTTTACCAATTTTGAGAAGCTTACCTTTGAAAATTTCTAGCTCCTCATAATGTTCCTCTCTGACCTGCATGTTGGTTTTGCTCTTTTTCAGCCAATCATTAGTACCAAAAATAGATTCCAAGGTTACCAACCCTCTAGGTAGCTTATTAGTCCTTAACTGAACAACTTGATGATCACCATATTGTTGTTTGAGTTTGTTCTGATTCATCACAGAGAACTCATCCTCTTCTAATAGAAAACGCAAAACTTGCTCATCACTCTCAAAAACCTACCAATGAATGTTATTGTCAGGAATAGAGGGCCTATCAACTATCTTAACATGAGGCTATATCTTTTCTCTTTGAATATCACTGGGGATATCGAACTGAGCCCCAATTGTAGCTAACCTATCTGCATGATTGCTCTAATTTCTTGGAATAGAGATTAGATTAAAAGTGTCAAACTCTTCAATCATATCCCATACCCTATGTTTATAGCATCTCAAAACATCACTCTTTGTAACATGCAGTCCCCTCACCTGATTCACAATAAGTTCGTTGTCCCCATACACCTGCAAACAACCAATTTTCCTCTTCCTTGCCCACTGCAAACCTTGAATCAACCCTTCATACTCAACAGTGTTATTTGTACACAAAAAAGCAAAATGGTAAGCAAAAAAATATATGTCACCCTGTGGAGACACAAGCATTGCACCACCACCAGATCCATTCCTATTCCTAGAGCCATAAAAGTACATTTTCCATACCTCATCTTTATTGTTCTATCTGTTGTTCTGCACTCTTTACAAGGTTTGGAATTGTTGTTTTAGGTTCGTGCAGTATGTAAACCCCCATACCAGTTTCTTGAATGTGTCCTTCAGGATCATCTACGATATTTTCTAATGCCCACTCCTTTAACAACACTTCTGGTATACTTTCAGCTTGCAGTTCTTGAGCAGCAACAAGCTCAGGATCATCAGAAATAATGTAATTTGCATTAACAACACTTGGGACATAAGGCTTTATGTGATATTTGGCAAGTAATTCATATTTTACGGTCACTTTTGTGCCATATCGGGTCCTAAAAAACATGTGGGACTAATCTGAGGATAAATATCCTCCTATCTTGGCTGTGAACTCTCTTGACAAACACATGGCAAAATAAGGAGGTAGATCTATGATGAACACCTCTTGGGAAATGGAAACATTTGGGTAGGTGTTCAAAGTGAGACCTAGATCTTTTATCACACCTATAGTGTTAACAGCTATGACATCTAGTTGGAGTACACCCTTCATAAGGGGCTGGTATTTCAATCCTAATTGGTTTGCAATCTGTTTTAGCATTACAGAACTACTTGCACCACTATCCACCATGCAGTTATGTACTAACTTGTCTCCTATTATTAATGACACATAAAATAGAAGTGGTTTAGCACTCTTATTTGGTCATTTACTATTGTCTTGGGATGAATTGGTAAGAACAGCCCTAGCTGGGTCGATAGTTGCATCATTTGACACTTTTAAATCAAACAAGGCAGATTGTAACATGTCCTTTTGACCTGGGATTGCTAAGGAATCCCACATAGATATTGTCACATTCATTTTCTTCATATTTTCAATGATATTAAAAGGTGAAGTAACATTTACCTTCTGATGTGACTTTGCAGTAACAATATCAGCTTGCAAATGAGGTTGTTCCCTGGCAGTTGCTTGAGTATTCCTTTGCAAAATATGGGAAATCTAGGATGTAGAAGGATCAACAAGTCCCTTTTCTTTGTTTGCTGCTTGATCTATCTCATAACCCCTCTTTTTAGCTCTCATATTTGCTACAACTGAAGTATCATCTCTGTTTATGCCACTTAACTCATCTTCTTGCCAGTTTAGGAAGGCAGTATCATTCTGAGGCTATTCTTGCTATTGTACACCCCCATCAATTAGTATGTTTGGTTGTGAAACTGCAACATTTTGCACCATTAGAGCCTGATTTATCACTCCATTTGAATAGGTTGCCTGACTGTGTGGCTAATTACATAGAAGACACCATTCATACTCAACTGCAAGGTTGTTCTGAACAGGGACAAGGTCACTAACTACATTAATGGGTGTAGGATTGTAAGGCTGGAAAGGCCTCTGGTTCACATTATGCCTAGCACCCTGGTAATTTCTTTGATAAGGTAGCCTATTAGCTTGGTATGGCTGATTTTGCCCTTGATAAGGCTGATTTTTCCCTTGGCTAAGTGGCTAATAAGGCTGTCTATTCTAGGACTGCTATTTTTTGATATTCACTAGCTCATTCCCAAAAGTTTGCAAGATATTCTCTATTTTTTGTTGGTTGTTTTTAATCTCTCTTAACTCTTGTGATGAGTTAGAAACAACAGTCTCAGGATTGGCAGTACCTAGCAATGCTACTGCAGCAGGTAAAGGGGCAAAAGACAGGATCAACAAAGGCATTGAAGCTTGAATCTTGGGAAAAATGGGCATTGGTGGTCTAGGTGCTATTTTCCCAGCTTGGATCAGGTTGTTTTCTGCTCTAATAGCTATTGCATATGCATCAGGTAAATTTGTACCTCCCATTGATTATATCATTACTGAAATGTCACTATTAAGAGCTTTCAAAAAATACAAAAATGTAGGTAGGAATTCTGTTCCATGTCTTTTGAAACCAAAAATTGAAATCTATCATTTGCTCCTGGGGAGCTCTCTTTATCGTAGTCAATTGTTCAACCAGCGGTAAGTTATCTAACTTATCTTGAAATTATTTGTTCAACTTATCACCCAGATCATCCCAAGTTGCAATGGTTTGCACTGGTAAACTCCTAAACCACTATAAAGCTTTTCCTTTAAATGAGGCAGCCGGTAGCCTGATGGCTACATTTTCTTGAGTTACATGATGAACACCACATAGAGAAGCTCTCTAATGTATTCGATTGGGGTAGTTTGATCCTCCCCAGTGAAATAAGGTAGGCTCTTCAAAGCTGCCATGGGTATATTATCATGCACTGTCAAATTCAATGGGCTGCCCCCATCAAAAGCCACAAATGGCTGATTTCTTGCCATTGGAATAGTTGAAGGTGGGTTTGCTTGAACTGGTGCAGGAACTATAGGTATTACTGGTCTGAAACTTAGTGGGGTTGATTGTATTCTTTTTGAAACTGGAGTTCTTACCACAGCTGTACTCTATCTTCTAGGCAGAGACAGTTGCAAATAATCAAAGGAGATCAAACTCTGAGTTTGAATTTTTCTCATAAAAAATGTAACAGCACTGATCTACTTGTCTTTCCTCAGTATGAGTCGCTAGATATGCTCAACTACCTCTTAAAGGCTTGATAACGCTGGTGGCATATCAAAACTAGCAATATGATTGTAATGTAGCACTATTTGGACTCGAACAGATTGGTCCCACTGGGCATGCCAAAAACTGTTGTCTCTTAGATTTGCACCCTTATTAAGTTGTAAAACTTGGCAATCTAGAGAAACATGGGATCTTTCCAGGTCTGTGGGTCACCTGAGTTGGAAAAAACTTCCAGAGAAGGCCAGCTTCCTAGCTGGTTATCACCTAAAATATACTAGATTTGCAGAGGAAAAGGGAGAAGGAATGCTTTTAAAAATGAAAGATAAAATAGGAAAACTTGAAAATAAGGGTGATTCACTAGGTTGAATAAAAGAACCCTCACAAAATTGAGGAAATGCACAAAATGACTAGATACAACCAATAAACATACACAAATCAAACTAATTTTAACAGAGGCAAGGAGCAAGAGATGACTAGAAGGAATTAAACATTCACAAACACATCATCCTTAGATCACACAGAGTCAAAATAGCATGAAAAGGTAAAATAACCAGCATGTATTTAATCATAAGGCAAGGTTACAGTAGAGGAATGCCCTATTTGGAATCAGAATCATAAATTACTAAATCTTCCAACCCCTTTTACATCTCATGTTTATGCATATATAGCATTTTGCATTTGACCTGAGTCAGTCAAAATGAATTCTCCCCATGGGCTCTATCAGAAAATATCATTACCAGAAGGGACGTCCACCTACAAAAAGTTATGGAATAAAATATCTGGAATAGGGCAAGTGGAAGATATTTTGGGGCCTTGAATGTGAGCAACTCAAATATCTATCTTCAACAATGAACGCAACAAATATCTGCATTGAAGGACCTCTACAAAACTTAATTCAGCCACTGAGATGTCCTCTTGCCAAACATAGGAAGATCTACCAATGAGACACAGAGCCCATACGCATTGAAAAGTGAAGCGATCTTCCATGAATCCACCAACAAAGCCTACCACTGGAATAAATGCAACAATATCAGCCCATGTGTATGTCAAATCGGTTGTTGAAACGTCCAATCAATCGAGCCTACAGATCTGCATCAAATTCTGAAAGTGAAGATATCCTCCTCAAAGCCCGCCAGATGAAAGAGGAGGCAAAAACAAGCACACTTACCTTTTGGAGCGTGTAAAAATTCCTCAGGATGAAGGAGATATGGCCGGTCAGAGTTATGGTCAACTACATCTTGCATCTGCATATCACTTTGCATCTGCAATTGAATCGGCCTTTGAATTTTCCTTGTTTGACCGAACTTGCACTTTTGGCTTCTAAGTCGGCGACTGTCAATTTTATCCTTGTTGCCAAGAGAAACATTGTTTGTATGCATACAGACATACAAAAGTAGATACACTATAAAAACAACCATGATGACATCAGCATCATATAGAACTTGGGCAAAGAATAGGCTTGGATGACATCATCATGCTATTGGGTCCTTCAAATCCTTCAATTTTGCACTTATGTGATTTCTTCATTTTTTTGTATTTTGCATATCAAATCACTTTGCATATGTCTTTGAATCTCCCTTTGTATATGCTTTTGTATGTGCAATTGTATATACAATACAATGGCCAACATACAAAAGTGGACCTTAACCTTTGTATCACCTTTTGTATATATGCCCTTGCCACGTGTCATCACTCCATTGGTCGCTGAGCTGAACCTGGGACCCACTGCTGCATCCTTCTACATCTTTATTGGCTATCGGAGAGACCTCAAACTGAGCCGCCGATACACATTGTCTTGCCGAAAATCCATTGTATGTGACTTTGTATATGTGATTGTATATGAGATAGAATTGCATGTACATACAATTGCGGAACTCAAAGGATTATCAACCAGAAAGAAACATTGAAACAGGTCCAACTTGTATCTTTGCTTTTTTGCATATCAGTACATACATGCACTTCAACATACAACTACAGACTCGACCACTGAGTTTGCCAAATTTAATTTCCCAGTCAAGTCTGCAATGTATATCCCTTTTGTATCTAACCTTTGTATATGCAATTGTATATGGGATGATACAATTGCATATACATACAATAGGTGGACCCCAACATTTTTATGAAGTAAATTGAAATTAACATCGGGTCTAGTCTTGTATCTTACCTTCTTGTATGTTACACCCTTTTGACCTTGTATATGCAATATACAACTGCAGACCCCAAATGATTATCCGTCACATTCAATTCCCCAGTCACGTCCAAATTGTATGTATTCCCTTGTATATTGCCTTTGTATATCACATATGCAATGCAAAATTACAAACAAAATGGCATACAATCATTTGTACATACAAACATTGCATCTAACCTTTGCATGCGACCTTTGCATGCGACCTTGTATCTGCAAATATACAATGTAAACATACATACAAAGATGCATACAACTGTATCTGCCTTTCCAAAACCAAAATGCATATTCTGTTAGGTCCGGGATTGTATCTCATATTTGTATAACCTCTTGTATATTGCATTGTATATGCAGTTGTATATGCAAAATACAAAAGAGATACATACAACAAAACCTACAACGAACCTGATGCATAGAAATATTTTTCCATGACCAAGATACAAGGAAAACTATATCCGAGGTATAATTCAACCAAATGATAGAAAAATGCAAAACAAGGATGACGTCATCATCACATACATGAAAAATGACTAAGTACAAAACTGAGAAATCTTTGCGGTAGAAAACAATTGGAGACAAAAGATTTCTAGGTTTTTCTGGGTTTTCATCAAGGATTCTCCAAGAAAGCTTTTAGGATTTTTGGCAAGGTAGAGCATGGATTTTTGAATAATTTAAGCTTTGTAGGGTCATTTTCTAAAGGATATTCAAGGAATATACGAGGTGAGCTATTTAACTCTGGACAGAGGAAAATAGGACAATAGTTCCAATCAAATTATTTTAAAAAAATATAAGGAGTCTCTTTGAACTATTTAATAAATGTTTTTAATAATGTTCCCAAACCTAATATTTTTTTCATAGGTTTAACTCATACAACATCAATTGGAGCTCTTAGGCCCATTAAAACATGAACTAGGGCTTTTATCTAGGTAGCATAGTGTCTCAACTAATGAATCCAACCTAAGAGAGTGCTACTTATCTCGAAATAAAATTAATGTGCTATGGAGCACTATATGAATGGTTCATAAGGCACAACACTGTTGAAGGTTTTGCAAATGAGGTATGAAGCTAAGTGGGTTGGATTATAAGCAAAACTCCATATAACTAAGTGTACTTGAACCAAACTAATTTTAAGATTAGTAACCCCTTGAGAAGTTGTGGTTTGTCAACTTGAATTACAATAAATACTAAACTAGCATATCTATATTTAAAAAATATATCTAAAATATGCCAAGAGATATCCTTCTGAGGCACCTTTTTTTTAGGCACCTAGAGAAGGATATCTCCAGACATATTTTAGATATATTTTTTAAATATAGATATGCTAGTTTTATTTAATAAATTTATGACTTTATAAATTTAGTTCTAGAAAAATCTTGGTTATAGTTGAGTGAATTCTAAACCTAATAAACTAGTGCCATACATTTACAATAAATAATGTTTGATTGGTTTACTATGTGTACATGTTTTGAGTGAATTCTAAACCTAACAAGTGCCACATAGTGGCTAGTACTTGCCTTGTGCCTTGTAGTGTTGTTATTATAGTATTTGTTTAGTTGTAATTTTTTGGGTTGATTAAGTATTGGTTGTATAGACAAATTGCATTCCAATAATTGAAAAATTAATTTTTCAAAAGTGTTGAAATGTCTTGGGTAAATAAAATTGAAATCTCATAAATAATCTAATTTGGTAAAAATATAATAGGACTAAAATATTTCCTTAACTATAAAACTAAACTTTACAAAGCCTATTAAATAACACAAATATTTCCTTAAAATATAATAATACTAATACTTTTATAATTTAAAATGCATTAAAATATTGTAAGTTTGAAGAATAATTACACAATATAATAACAATAACATATTCATATTTAGATCACTAGAGTTTTTTATGTTAGTCACTTAATATTTTGTTTAAGTAATAATAGTAAGTACTTTTAGAGAACATGATTTACTTTACAAAGCCTACATATGTGTATTATGTGGAGAGCCTTGGCCTAGTTGAGTGTATAGAGATTTGAAATGTTTGATTAAGATATTAAAATGTAATAATATTAATACTATGATAATTTAAATGTATGTTTGGAGAATAAAATAAAAAATGTAATAATGGCAAAATATTTTTCATACTATATATTTTAACTTTTTAGTAAATAAAATTGAAATCCCAAAAATAATCTAATTTCATAAAATAAAATGTGTAGAACCCTATATTTTTAATAATATTATTAATATTATAACTTTGTCCATTTGACAAAAAGTAATTTTTAAGCAAAAAATTAAATTCATTAAAAGTGATGATTCTTCCCTCTCATAATTATCGCCAATGAAGAAAAAAATTAAATTCATTAAAACTTACTAATAAACTATAGTAAAAATAATCATGTCTTTTGATTGGTTTACAATCAATAGATTAATAACTATTAAGTGCCAACTACAGGTAGTAATAAACTATAGTGATGTTTGATTGGTTTACTATTGTATATATGTTTTGATTAATGTTAATATATTTTTTCTTTTTCATTTTTTAGTTCTCTTACATATATTTTTTTAAAGCATCTCAAAGTAAATAATATAGGCTTTGCCCTAAAATAATATTTATCTTATAAAATGCTTCATTTGAGAGCAATATAAAGTTGCCAATAGCCATATTTTTTCTTCTGCAATTTGTGGGACCAAATCAACAATGCCAACACATTAGGGTGGGTGAATGAATACTAGTGGAGGCCTCATTTTATTCCCTAGGTCTCTCGATCCTTCGAAGATACATTGGACAGAGAGAATCTCTTAAGATCTCTAACAACAAAAAGTTATTAAACTTTGATGTAACAATTCTCAGAATATGTGGCACCTAGAAATATTTTGTTTGCACCTACAAGTGGATGTCAAGTCTATCTATAATAGCCTATCTTAGTTTCTATCAACTTCAAACTATTTGACCATGCTGACAATGAATGCATTCTTGCAAAGTGTCTCGTTTGAGAGCAGTGTAAAGTCACCAATAGCTATATTTTTTCTTCCGCACCTTGTGGGACCTAATTGATAGTGTCGATACATTAGGGTGGGTGGGTGAATTATAGTGGAGGCCTTGTTTCATTCCCCATGTCTCCCAATTCTTTCGAGCTACATTGGAAAGAGACTCTCTTAAGAGATATAAGAACTTAAGTTGTCAAACTTTGACACAACGATTCCTAGAATCTGTGGCACTTAAGAATGTTTCATTTACACCTACAAGAGAATATTAGGTCCATATATAATATCCTATCTCAGTGTTTTACAACTCTAGACCATTTGACATGCAAACAATGAATGTATTATTGCAAAATGACTCATTTGAGAGTAGCGTAAAGTTGCCAATAGTAATATTTTTCTTCCACATCCCATGGGATGAAATTGATAACACCAACACGTTGGGGTGGGTGGGTAAATGCCAGTGGAGGCCTTATTTCATTCATAGGTCTCTCAATCCTTTTGAGATACATTAGATCAAGAGAGTCTCTTTAAATCCCCAAGAGAAAAAAGTTGTCAAACTTTGACCTAGTGATTCTTAGAATCTGTGGCACCTAGGAATGATCATGTCAATAATGAATGAATTCTTGCAAAATGCCTCATTTGAGAGTAGTGTAAAGTTGGTAATACCCATATTTTTCTTTCGCACCTCACAAGACAAAACCAAAAGCGCTAACACATCAATTTGGTTAGGTGAATGCTAGTAGAGGCCTCATTTTTCCCTAGGTCTCCTAATCCTTATGGACTACATTGGACTAAGAGTCTCATAAGAGCTCTAAGAGAAAAAAGTTGTCAAACTTTGATGCAATGATTCTCAAAATCCATGGTAGCTAAGAATGGTTCATTTGAACCTAAAGGAGGATGTCAAGTCCATCTACAATAGCCTATTTCAATTTCTGACAACTCTAGACCATTTGATCGTGTCAATAATGAATGCATTCTTACAAAATGCCTCATTTGAGAGTAGTGTAAAGTTGTCAATAGCAATATTTTTCTTTTGCACCTCCTGGGACCGAACCAATAGCACAAAGATTCGAGGTAGGTAGGTGAATGCTAGTGGAGGCCTTGTTTTGTTCCCTAGCTCTCCCAATCCTTCTAAGCTATATTGGATTGAGAGAGTTTCTTAAGAGCCGTGAGAGAAAAAAGTTGACAAACTTTGATGTAGCATTTCTCAAAATTTGTGGCACCTATGAATGTTTTTTTTCCATCTATAGGTGGATGTTGGGTTTGTCTACAATAGAATATCTTAGTTTTTATCAGCCCTAAACCATTTGACCATGCTGACAACAAATGTATTCTTGTAAAAAACCTCATTTGAGAGTAGTGTAAAGTTGTTAATAGCCATATTTTTTCTTTTGCACCTCATGTGATTGAACTAGTAGTGTCAACACATCGAGGTGGGTGAGTGAAAGCTATTGGAGGCCTCATTTCATTCCCTAGGTCTCCTAATCCTTCTGGGCTGCATTGGACCAAGAGAGTCTCTTAAGAGCCCTAAGAGCAAAAAGTTGTCAAACTTTGACACAATGATTCTCAAAATCTATGGCACCCAAGAATGTTTCATTTGCACCTAAAGGAGGATGTTGGGTCATCTATAATAGCTTATCTTAGTTTTTATCAACTCTAGACCATTTGATCATGTCAACAATGAATGCATTCTTACAAAATACCTCATTTGAGAGCAGTGTAAAGTTGCCACTAGCCATATTTTTTCTTCCGCACCTCATGGGATTGAACTGATAGTGTCAAAACATTAGGGTGGGTGGATGAATTCTAGTGGAGGCCTCCACCTCATTTCATCCCTTAGGTCTCTTAATCCTTCCAAGCTACATTAGACCAAGAGAGTCTCTTAAGAGCCATAAGAGTAAAAAAAGTTGTCAAACTTTGATGCAACAATTCTTATAATCTTTGGCATCTAGGAATGTTTTGTGTACACATACAAGTAGATGTCAATTCCATATATAATAGTCTATCTTAGTTTTTGTCAACTCCAGACCATTTGACCATGCCACTAATGAGTACATTCTTGTAAAATTACTCACTTAAGAGTAGTCTAAAGTTGCTAATAGCCGTATTTTTTCTTCCACACTTCATGTGATTGAATCGATAGTGCCAACATGTCATGGTGGACGAGTGAATGATAGTGGAGGTCTCATTTCATTCCTCAGGCCTCTTGATCCTTTTAGGCTACACTGGACTGAGAGAGTCTCTTAAGAGCCCTAAGAGTAATTAAGAGCCCTAAGAGCAAAAGATGTCAAACTTTGACACAATGATTCTCAAAATTCATGGCACTTAGGAATGTTTTTTCACATATACGAGGATGTTGGGTCCATCTATAATAGCCTATCTCAGTTTCTATCAACTCCATATTGTTTGACTGTGCTAGCAATGAATGTGTTTTTGCAAAAAGCCTTATTTGAGAGCAATGTAAAAGTGACAACAACCATATTTTTTCTCCCACACCTCATGGGACTAAATTGATAGTGCTAACACATTGGGGTGGGTGGGTGAATGCTAGTGGATTTCTCATTTTATTCCTTGGGTCTCATGATCCTTCAAAGATATATTAGACCAAGAGAGTCTCTTAAGACCCCTAAGAGTAAAGAGGTTGTAACTTTCTTCATTACTTTTCATGGTAAATTTGATGGGTTGAGTTTGTGTCTAAATCCTTTGCCTCTTCATCCTAAGTCCTAATAGCTAACACCTAGGGTTTCCAACCCATGTAACATTGGTCTCCACCCTTTTTAGTCATATACCTCCCTTGCCAAATGGGCCTCATTGGCTTCCTCCAACTAGGCATTATGAGTCAATTGAAGCACACAAATATGTTAACTTATGTCATAGGGTTTTATATTTAAGAACAAGCCTTAATTTATTTCAAATCATCCAAGTATTATCTATGGATGATTTTTTAGGTAGACAACAAGCATGCAAAAATTGACAATTTCTACAAATTTTCAACCAAGATGATAAGGGATGATTTTTCCTATTGAAACAACATATCATATAGTTCATTCCTATAACATTTGTATTATTAAATTACAGAAAAGTGCTTTAATTTTTTATATACTGTTAGAAATAATTTCAACCAAAATTTTATACATGTTTTAGGTTTGAATCTTAATTAATTTATATAAAAAAATGTAGTAGTGTAATTTAATCAATGAAAAGTTTAAATTTGATTTGTTAATTAATTTGATGGGCAAGATATAAACCTTAAATAATTAAATAATTAACCAAAATTATGTATGTAGTAAATAAAATGATTCTAATGTGAACAAATAAAATAGCTTGAATATCTATATTAATATTTTAAAGTGTTTCATATAGGTTTATAGTTATGAAAAATAAATTATTGTAAATAACTAATAAAATATGAATCAATAAAGTGATTTAAAATTAAAAACGTAAATCCCAATAAATTATTATTAATCATTCAAAATAAATATATTATAAAAAACATTTCCTTGGTCAAGTTGCATGTTAGAAGAGTCCAAATGGAAAAGAGTTTGAAATTATCTTAGGGCTGCGGTTAGGTTGTTTTGGGCCTCGTGGAGTCATTAAAATTCAATTCAATTCAAATTATCTTAGGGTTGTGGTTAGGTTGTTTTGGGCCTCGTGGAGTCATTAAAATTCAATTCAATTCAAATTATCTTAGGGCTGGGGTTAGATTGTTTTGGGCCTCGTAGTCATTAAAATTCAATTCAATTCAAATTATCTTAGGGCTGCGGTTAGGTTGTTTTGGGCCTCGTAGTCATTAAAATTCAATTCAATTCAAATTATCTTAGGGTTGCGGTTAGGTTGTTTTGGGCCTCATAGTCATTAAAATTCAATTCAATTCAAATTATCTTAGAGTTGCGGTTAAGTTGTTTTGGGCGTCGTAGTCATTAAAATTCAATTCAATTCAAATTATCTTAGGGCTGCAGTTAGATTGTTTTGGGCCTCATGGAGTCATTAAAATTGAATTCAATTCAATTCATCAAAATTGTGGACAAAATGATACCAATGACAAATAATAATAGGCACCCACAATTTCAAAAAAAACATGGGAAAGACAGCGTTTCAACTAAATCCAACGACTAACTTAATAAATGAGATGTTGCGTGAGGTCTTCGAAAAACGAAGACAATTTGACCGTTTAAAAAGCCTCCTCTCACAGTTTTTTGTCACCTGCCACGTGTCTGTTAGTATTCAACTCCCGAATATATCGAAAAAGAGCATTATTCTCCTGTTTTATACGTGGTGCATTATTTTTTTACTTATCAAGTGACGTTGGAAGATATCTTTCCTTTCTTCTTAGGGTTTTGAGGTTTTCTAAAGCTAGGGTTTCATTTTATTCATTTATTTATGTAGTTAACCGTCGAGAGCAATTGATCTCAACTTTCTGTTTGCTGGAATTTTTATTCTTTTTTTTTTTTGGAAATAAATTGTGACCGTGAGATTTTTTAGGGTTTGGAGTAAGAATAAGAGCTAGAGTTTGCACAGATTGAACTCGGCTACAATGAACACTCTCAACTGACGGGAATTTTTTTATAGTTTGGTATAGTCCGAATGATAGCTTTAGTTGTTCATGAGATAATAGCTCTAGTTGTTCATGAGGGACTTGAAGTACGGTATGAAAACTTGTGAGTAGAAATGGGCTGAGACTGATGCTCTTTTAGATGAGGATGTTAATCAGGTGAATTTCAATTGATATGTGGGAAAATGTAAAATAGCAGAAGATTGGGTTTCATGGAGGATTATTATCAGGAGGAGATTAAAAGTGATTCCTTTTAGTTTTATATTATTTGTAGCTGGAGAAAGAGAAATTATTTTTCGAGCCACACTACTGGGTTATCGAGAGTGGGTCTGGTATAATGTCCTCTATTCAGGTGCCAGAATTATACAGGCAAAATATATTGCAGGATGAGCTTGAAGTTGGGAAGTCCAGGCTAGAACAAACGGAGATTCGTGGTAGGCAGCAGCTATCCTTGAGCCACACTCTTGGGATATCTGTTAATGGGGATGCAAATCATCCTCATCTTGGGCAGGTCGACATTGAAAGTGGAAATAGTATATCATCCCAAGAGCAGGAAACAGTTCCAGTTAAAAGTTCAATTTGCAAGGCTTTTTCTCTCAGGTAAGAATGAATGAATCAGTTTGTTTTATTTTTTATTTTCTTCCCATCATAGTGTCTTTAGTGGAAATCGTAACTTCAGTAAAAAGCCATAGTTGGGTTTTCAGAGCCAATTTGCAATTAGTATATTTAGTTGAGGGTCTGAGCGAAGTTAAGATGTCTCCCAAGTTACTTTTTGTACGTATAATACCGTGGCGGACCTTAGACTTGGAATTTGTTTGTTTGGATTAATTTCGCTTTCTTAAGAACTTGAGAATTCAGCCACAACTTGGGGAAGCACTGGCCAACGAAAAACTGTTCTTGACTGACAATGGAAAATTAGCCTCAGTTTTTAGTGGTTACAACCTCCCCATATTGTGGCAGAAGTTTTAGATTCTTGTTACCTATCATATGTAGGTGGATTGGGAAGGTATAGATTATTCCCAAGTTCTATTAGAAGGTCGAAAATTGCGAGTACAAAATTTGAATGCCATATTAGCTAAATGTAAAGAATTCCCCTCTTAGGCTTCTAAAGGTAGTCTCACAGCAATTTGTGCCTGGCCTGCTCATGACGTAAAAGCAACCTTTATAATATTCACTAATAGATGTTTGCTATGAGTCTTTTTATAGGCACTTTTTAAGCATAGCTGTTGTGTGGTATCAAGTTATAAACTAGAGAATATTTTTAACTTCTGATCCTTGTAAAAGAATAAAATTCTGTATATATCCATCATCTTGAGTTCAGCTTCGGGTCTAATGATCAAAGGAGTTGATCCCATTGAAAGAGTTTCCCATTTGGAGTCCTAATATAACTTAAACCTATGAATGTAGACTTTTTATAGATTCCGCAAGGGGCTTAGGTCTTTCCCACAGAGATGTTACTTAATTATCAAAATCTATTGTTGGGTGAGTGTGAGATCATGATGGGCTAAATAAGGCTCTTAAAATTTGCAATGAATCTACTAAAAAACAGACGTAAGTAATTTTACATGAAAAATTTTAAGTAACTTCACATGAAAAATTGATTGGGATGTTTACACAACTTGAAAAAAAAAAAAACTAGTAATAAAAGTTGTAGGAAATTGAATGTAGTTTATGGACCACTTTTTTTTTTTTCTTTTTTTTGAAATTTTTAAAATTAATTTGGTGAAAATTGAATATTTCAATGAGGTACATTTAAAATTTTCATTAAAAAATAAAGGTGTCATTCTGGTGAATTGAACTATTTAAAAAAAAAATCGAACTTTAAATATAAGTAAAAGGACACATATGACACATTTTTGCTATGTTCAATGGGGACATGGCTCCGACCTTGAAACCAACATCCTCATCCCTCATCACATTTCCAAGATGGTAAGATGGAAGGGGACATCCCTAACCATCCCCAATTTTTTCCAAAACTTTGAAATACCCTTGAAATGGTGTAGAACATTAGGAAACATTTGTGAGATGTTCGGCTATCCCAGGGATGGCTGGGGATGTCTGAGAAGGGGAATTTTGCATGTTTTTAAACCCCCAAAAACCTCGAATTTATGAAAAAAATAGTTTTAAAAAGCATCTTGGACATGCAGGTCTAGTAGACGATGACTTTAAATACTTCAATTCTCTAAATAGTTCTTATTGTACTGTGCATGTAATCAATCAATATGTATGTTTGACTTTCAATTTGGTTGTGCTTATTTAAAATTAGCCATGCAATTCTAATCGATGACAGCTGCAAGTACTTAAACTGAATCGGTATCTCCTATTGCTATTTGCCTACAATTAAACATTATATATGCATGGTTGACCTTTTAGGCCGTGCCTATTTTGAGGGAGCACTACACTTTGTAGTAAAAATGCTATTAAAACCTGATCTAGATGTGTTTGCTTCGTACTTGTAGCTCACATGAAGTATAGGGCAAGGAGAATTTGTGTTGACATTCCTATTTCAAGTTGGACCGAAGTCCATAAAATGGTACACACTTTCAGTGGAGGAGGTAGTTCATATTGAAATATAGGGCTAGAAGATATATATAGCTGTTATTGTCTTAATGATATATATTGCTATTACTGTCTTAATTTTGATGTTATGTATAGTTAAACTTGTAGAAATAAGAGTATATATACCATCCCCAAAAATAGTCCTTGGATTGCCATCCCTAAAATACGTCTCCATCCTTGAAATGTCGTGGAACATAGTATTTTTGCGATTTTTTAAAAATAAATAATTACTTATGAAAGTTTTATTGCAACTTATTAACTAGCATATCTATATTAAATATAATATATCTAAAGTATGCTAAGAGATATCCTTCTCGAGGCTCCTAATGTTAGGATTAGTGATTAAAAAATAGGTGCCTCGACAAGGATATCTCTCAGCGTACTTTATATATATTATATTTAATATAGATATGCTAGTTTATAATTACAACCAAAAAATGAGTGCTCTCATCTCCACCCCCACTGCAACTATAGTTGGCCTCTCGAAAAAATATAAAAAACAATTTTTTGGCCAAGAAATAAAATTCAATTCAAATTAGTGAAAAAAAAAAGCTATAGCCACATCTTTCATATATATATATCAAAATTAATAATAATTACCTATTAAAATTATAATGAGGCGTATATTTCATTTTTAGAATTCTGAAGATATATTTTTTTGGTTTTATCAAATTTGGATAAAAAATGGTATATCCAACTATGCAATTCTGAGGCAATTTTTAAAGGAAAAAATTTAAATAAGAAATGGATATCCATTTTAACTTACCAAACAAAAAAAAGTTGAAAATTCAAGCATAAAAGAAGTTTTGCAATATTTGCTAACACTTTCACATGATATTTTCCCCATTGACATTGTTTGATTCATCATTCATCATAATCTCATACTCAACCTTTCTTTCTACAATCCATGCCCTCTACACCATATACTAACTAATTCAAAGTTAAATTTTATTAAGATATGCATTTGAACATTAAATGCTTCATTTCTGGACCATGATTTACCATGAGCAAATTGCAGATTGTGTAATTAACCTCTGTAATTTTGGATATGCCTCTCTACCCCACTGAAATACGATGTCAGGAAAAAAAAGATAGTTCGTGCCTATAGGCTGAAAGAGAAGCAATGACATGGAAAATGTGAATTTAATATTTTGGCATGTTTTTATATAGAGATTAGTACTTGTGCACACAATAACTTCTGTTTTATGTTAACTTAAAAAAGCATTGCACATAACCTTGTGCTAAATTGATTGTTTGATTTTATTTTCTATTTTAGAAACCTACATCTTTGTCGATTTGCTTCTGACAGTTTCATACTATTGTAATGTTCTCAAGGTATGTGTTATTGTCTTTTGCAGAGCTTATGTGGCAAATATTTCGAGAAACAGATATAAGTAAATGCTGGCCTTTTCCTCTGCATTTACCGCAAAGAAGAATGAGGAAGAACACAGTCACTTTACTTCCCCCACTTGAAGTTCCTACATTCAGATATTGGGAATGCTTAGATTGTCTTGTTAGTGAATTTAACCTGGTTAGCTTAAATGAAATAAGGAATGATCAGCAGCAGCTAGATAACTTGATGAATGCCATGCCTATAAATGGTGATACAAATTTTCTAATTGAACTATCCGAAAATGAACATGAAGCTTCAGGCAATGGCATACAGAATCATCATCTAAGGAGAAAGGCAGGTAATGGTTTAGAGGAAGAGGAAGCAGGAATTGAAGTGGCACAGTGTATGGAAGTAGGTGAAAGACCTGGGGATGCCAGTGTTGAAAATCACAAGAAAAATCATCACAGTGAAGATAGAGTTCCATTACATGGCACGGTTAAGCAGTTGACATCAAAGAATGTATCAGATGGTGATAATTTGTATCCTAAATATGAAATTATTGCCTGTAATGCTACTGTGTGGCCTACAGACTCTGAAGAGACTTCCAGTGCAAAACAAAGTTTATCTGGCAAGGATGACGATCAAATTCTTTCCAATTGCACAAGTGAATTAAGAGCGGAAACATATACCTCAATTTTTACAGAGAAGGCAGACCACGTTAATTATATGCATTGTGCAGTGAACAAAGCAGCTATGTATGAGCTAGATGACGATGCCATTTTCCAAGAAAATTTTGGAAATATAACTGCAGAAGAGACAATGGAGGCATTTATAAGCAAGACTCAGGGAGATAGTACATTAGCATCATCCACTGTGGCCAATTTTGATGAGGAAGGTTGTATTACCAAGGTGGATATTGATGGTATCCTTCCCGTTGTAAAAAAACACAGTTCTGAAAGACAAAAGGGTGAAGTGAAAACACTGAAAAAAGGTTTAATATCAGATCTTATTGGTGTTGTCCCAAACGAACAACTGAGAAGCAATGAAGAAAACTGGAAATTTAAATTGAAGCATATGTCAAGGAGAGCAAAGATGGAGATGCAGAGAGTCTCAAAAGCTTCAATCTACAGCTCACAAAAATTTAAGGCTCAAGCTAAACCAAACCTAGAATCTGTGGATGATAAGAGGAAACTACAGTGCCAAGGCATTTCATGTCAATCTTTACCATCAGAGAAGTCTGTAAGAGTATGTATCTTTATGGTTATCCTGTGAAACTTCTTTCTTTTAAGTTTTGAGCTTTCTTTGCTTTGATTCTCCTATAATCTTTAAATGTATTACAAGATAGATCAACCATTTTGTAACGAGTATCCTAGATGTCATAGACATGAACTCAGGTCTCTTGCAAGGTGATTGAACATTGTATCCTCTTGACAATTATGCGAGATCCGCTCCTCACACTTTCTCAATAAATAGAATATTACTGTACTGGCAACCACTAGGACTGACTGACTTTTGGCATGTAATAGGTATCTCAGATGTCACAGATATTATCTTGTACTTTATGTTAAAAGAAGAACTATGCTTCTTCATCAATATAAGATCATATGAATATTAGAGAGGTGATGCTTTGTCCAATTACTAGGAAAACTTAAATTGTTTATTTTTCTATATGAATTGAAGGTAAAGACACTCTTCTTTTGTTTGCCGGTTTTGTTTACTGTTGATTTTAGGGAAGTCACATATGTGGCTGTTTCTGGTTCCTTGGACTCCAATTCATTGCTAACCTCATAGTTTTATAAGAAGTAGTGGAGATGTTCTTTTATGGTTTACAAATTTATTGTTAGAAAAAAATGATAACGTCTGTTTACAGTTTATTTAGGATCAAGTTAGCCTGATAGATTCTAAGAGTTCTATTAGAAGGATAACTTTGCCACACACTAAAGAAAGAAAAATAAGTGCTGTTTAATTCGAGATATCTACAGAACATATGGATGAAACATATTCTATTGTAAATTATAATGTTTGGGGATGTATTCAAATTCTGAAATCCAAAAGCATGCTTTTGTTTTCATTTATGTAGGAAGAACGAAGAGAAATCAAAAGATATTTTGGCTCAAAAAAGCTTGGGAGCCCTCAAAAGGAAGTGCTTTCGAAGGATTTGAAAAAGAAAGTACCTGTTGAAGAGCTTGTGCAGAATGGATTAGAGAAACAAGAAGTTTTACTTCCAGAAGAAGATGATTTACTGAATGATTTGGCACATTTTATGGCTAAAAATCAATATGAACGAGATTCAACAGCACGAAGATCTCACAATCTTAATAAAACTGATTTTCTCAAAGATTCATTGGTTCAGAAAAAAGAAACTGAAGATGGTAATTGTTTTGTGACAGAAAATAAGTCTGGTGATCCAATTCAATTTCACAACAACCAGTGTTTGAAGGATGAGGTGGTTAAAGGGACAGACACTTCAACTAAACATGCTGTAGTGGATGGTGAAGTTCTTCTTCTTATAGAAGATTGCAAGAAGATTAATCAAATCCAAGAGTCTGGTAAGAATGATAAACAGGAGATATCAGAAGAAACTGTGGAAACAGATTGAAATTTAGATACTGTGGTTGGTACTCCTTCAAGTTTAAATCATCATGCTTGCAAGAATACAGAGAAAGTTGATAAAAACCTGAAAAGAGATGTTAGTGATCAGTCAATCAGTGATAAAGACACCATAGGTAATGCTGTCAAGGTAATGGACCAGAAAAATGGTGGCTTCTGTACTTTTCGAATGAATTCAATTGAGCATCTAGGAAAGCTCATTAAATCAAATCATGATGATTCAGCTAAGCATGCCACAGTGGACAATGAAATTCATCTTCTCCTAGAAGATGGCAAGAAGATTAATCAAGTACAAGAGTCTAGTAAGCATGAGAAACAGGAGATGTCAGGACAAGATAAGGAAGCACATGTGGATTCAGATACTGTGATTGGTATTTCTTCAAGCTCAGATCATCATGCTTGCCAGAACACAGAAGCAGTTGATAGAAACATGAAAATAGATGCAAGTGATCAGTCGGTCTGTGATAAAGACAGCACTGAAAATGATGTCATGATAAAAGCTCAGAGAAACACTGGCTCCCGTATTTTTAAAAAGCAAACAATTGAGCATCTAGGAAAGCCCCTTAAATCAAATCACAATCAACTGCCCAATATTGAGCAATGTAATGCTTCTTTGTATGCTCCAATTCATGGCCTTTCAGCTACTAGGTTTGAGGGTTATGACAATGGCTTGGATGAATCTGTGCCCTCCAATTCTTGCAAAGATAATATCCGGAGTCATAATAATGGTTCAGAGAACTCTGTGCCCAAGATTCCATGCAAAGATACTTCTTTAAACACTTTGCAAACAGTTGCAGTGACAAAGAAAAGGAAAGCTGGGGACAGGCAGAGAATCGCTGTGCTTGCACTGGGTACAAGCAGACATTGTACACAAAATAAGGAAGTCAAGCAGGTCCAACCAGATGGTAGCACAGCTCCACCAATTGTACCACCTCTATTTCAATTTGATGCTCTTGGTAATCCCCTTAAACCAAATCATGATCAACCATCTATTATTGAGCAAAGTAATGCTTCTTTGGATGCTGCAATTCATGGCTTTTCAGCTACTAGTTTTGAGGGTTATGATGATGGCTTGGATGAATCTGTACCCTCCATTTCTTATAAAGATGCTCTCCATGATCATAACAATGGCTCAGAACAGTCTGTGCCCAAGAGTACATGCAAAGGCACTTCTTTAAACAGTTCCCAAACTGTTGGAGTGACAAGGAAAAGGAGAGTTGGGGACAGGCAGAGAACCACTGTGCTTGAATTAGGTAGAGGCAGAGATTGTGCACAAAATATGGAAGTTAAGCAGGTCCAACCAGATAGTAGCACAGCTCCACCAATTGTACTGCCGCTTTTTCAGTCTAATGTTTTGGGGGAGACCTTCAAATCAAATCACAATCAACTGTCTATTTTGAGCAAGGTAATGCTTCTTTGGATGCTTCAATTCATGGCTTTTCAGATACTAGTTTTGAGGGTTATGACAATGGCTTGGATGAATCTGTGCCTTCCAATTCTCGCAAAGACACTCTCCACAATCGTAACATTGGCTCAGAACAGTATGTGCCCGTGAGTGTATGCAAAGACACTTCTTTAAACACATGTAAAACAGTTGCAGTGACCGCTTTGTGTCCTCCCCAAACAAATGCAGCTGTATCAGTCCAACCTGATTTGTCTCTTCATTTTCAAAGCAGGCTGATAAATCCAAATCTGATTATAGATTTTGAAAATTCAACAAATTCAAACATTAAAGGGAACAGAGATTATACTTCATTTTCTGCAGGATACAATCTACTGTTAACTGGGTCTCAGCCAACTATGGGAGAGAATTTCATTACTAACCTATCATTGAGCTCAACCGAAAGAGAATTCATGTTTGAGGGTTCGGTAGGAATTTTGAAACAAAGAAAGGACCAGGTAAGCAATTGGATTAAAAGTTTGAATAAAGGCCACTTTCCAATCGCTGTCAGATCAGGATAATATTTTTGATCCATAGTTTGTGGCTTTGTTTTCCCATCGGTAAAAGAACTTTGTAAGATGTAGTTGGTAAATTTGGTAGAAAAAACAAAACTTTGCCCATTCTTATTCATTTAATCAGTTCTATCGGTCTCAATTTGAATTGAATTGAATTGGAATAGTCTGAATTTCAACCATTCTTAATTTAGAATTTGCATTAGCAAAATAACAAAAACCCATTCCAATTTATCTTCGCAGAAAATATTGGAGTAATATTTGAATTCAGCCAATTATATTGGCCAATGCAAAGAAGCCATTATTTAAGCAATGGTCTAACATGGGAGAGTATTTACTTCTTTACAGGTCTGCCAAAAACAGGGAACTTGTGTGGCACAAGCTGTTAGAACCTTTCCAGTATTGAGTGGTAATGAACAGCAAACACTGAAATTTCTGAATGGTGTTCCTGGTAAAAGTAAGTAATCATAAAACTTAGAATGTATGAAAAGTACCGTGTTCTAAAATGGGCCATATTGGGTAATGGGAATTTGTAGGTTTCTTGTTGCTTGATGTTCAACTTATCCAATTTTGAAAATATTGTCGCAGATTTTCCATGGAACATAAGCCATCAAACAAAATTGGCTTTCAACCTTCCTTTAATTGCAATCTGCCATGCAATACCATGAATGCTCCAAGTTTGGGTGCAGACACAATGGCCAATGCTGCCGAGCAACAGCCTTTAAGATCACCAGTTATTTTAACCTTTGCTCAAGGTAAAATGGAAAGCAAGTGAACTAAGCTGAGTTAGATTGTATTCTCAAACTTAAATATGAACTAGTTCCAGTGATAAGGCTTCTAATACAACTATATAAGATGGATCTGGTCATGAAACCAAAATTTTCGATGTGTACTTTTGCAGGAAACAAGTTAGATACACAGACTACACTATCTCGAGAGTGCTTTGATCAGAGCAAGTTTGAACTCCAGTCATACATAGAAAAGAGAATTGAACATTATTGTTCCAGTAAAGCTCCTAAAGGAATTGCAACTTACAAGGCTGAAAAAGGCCTCCAGGATGAAGACTTCCGGACTGCTGCTTCCCGTAATCCCAATTTCTGTAGCATAAATAAGAACCTAGTTCATGATGTAGGCTTTAAAGATAATCTGACAAGGAAAAGGAAAGTTGGGGACAGGCAGAGAATCGCTGTGCTTGCATTGAGGACAGGCAGACATTGTAAACAAAATAAAGAAGTTAATCAGGTCCAACCAGATAGTAGCACAGCTCTGCCAATTGTACTGCCTCTTTTTCAATCCAATGCTCTGGAAACAGTAATGAAGATTTCAGATGGACAAAATTGTAGCAGGGAAATGGTTGCAGAGGGGAGCCATGGTCATTCGTACCATCAACCTCATTTTCCACGAGAAAATATGAACACTAGTTTGGAGAACCCAGATAAACAGATTCCAAAAAGGGGGAAGATCAACAAAGGTAAACAGGCTCAAATGGAAAGTCAATCCTCAGAACCAGCTGCTATTGCTCTTTCTCAGACAAATTTACGAAGAAATGACAAATTATTGGATCCCGCTTGTCTGAAAAATAATATGCGTGCAGATGGGTCTGTTTTAAGCCAAAAGTATGTAAATAAAGCAGAAATAGAAGCAACAAAAACCAACAGGAAACTCGAAGTGCAGCCTCATTCCATACAAACTGAGATATGTGCCATGGACAACCACACGAGTCCAGATAATAATCCATCTTCACAAGAGCTGTCTTCAACAGCAAACCAGTTTGGTGGTTTCAAGCATGTGTTGAAGCCAATAGCACAGAATACTCAGCAACATCTTCTTGTTCCACCTGTTCCTTTTCCAGCAGATAAAAAAGATGAGGAGGAGGCAGTGGAAGCAAGACTGAAAATTTCAACATTGAATATGAACATGACAGGTTCAAAAAAGAAGCTAAAAGTAAAAGACCAACTCCCTGTGATACATAACTCTTATGACCCTCAAGCTATAGGCAATTACATAAAATGGGGAACATTCAATGTTGAGGTGCCATCTTCGCGAGATCCACCTACAAAAGTTGGTGCAGGTGTATCATCTCATCCTAAAATAGATCAAAATTATAATTTAATGAATTCCTCCAACTCGGGAGTACATTCAAACGTGATTGGATTAGACAATAACATGCTTGGGGCTGCTATGTCAAGTACTAGCCGCTCTACTCTTCCATCACATGCAATCAATACAAACATTGTTACTTCATCATGTGCAGACAATACCAACATTGGTATTCCATACAATAGAAGCAATCGAAATGTCGACATTTCTAATCAAGTATGTGCAGGTGTAGGCATTATGCCAGGCCTATTGAAACCATTGGGGGTGTCTGAACAAGAGTCACTGTTGTGTCAAATACAGGACTATCTTGACAAATCAAAATTTTGTGTCTCCTCTTTTACTCATGCAGATAAGCCACTTTCTACTTCCATCGATTCTCCACCTAACAAAACCTGATCATTTAGTATTGAATTCCTGCCGGAGGTTCAAAAGCAGAGACATGATGGAGTGTCATTTTCAAGCTTAGGAAGCTCTTGCGACATGACCAGTTTGAACAGGTATAATCCTCTTATAGCTCGGAGTAAATGGATGTTGGATGTTTACCCTAATTTATATAACTACAGTGGACAACCCCAATTATGGATAGGTCTTTCTTGTTGAAATTTTCGCAACCGATTGAACAGGCTGCAATTTTGAACTGGACGCAGGCATCCGCTGATGGATAATTTTGCATTTTTGATCCACCGGCAACCAACTATTGGAGAGGAGTTTTATTCATTGCCACTAAATTGTTGACTCTAGTTAAACATCATCAGATTCAATGGTAAAACAGTTAATGAAATTTTGCACCTCATCCAAGGTGGACAGCTTGGGAACTTTCACTTGAGGTGAAACCAACTTGAGCCCCTTGCATGGTTTTCACCATTTTTTGATTGTACAGAGGCAGATAGAAACGGAATTCTCCCTGATCGATTGAAACTAATAGCAATGGAGATATAATTTTAATTTAGTGCAATTTGTTTATTCACTTTGAATTGGTTTTTTCGGGGGTTCCTTACTTCTCTAGAAGCCTTTATCGTGAGTACTATAATTACTGAATCTCAGTTTTCTGAGATTGGGCTATTTTGGACTATGGAACTTGCGTACGTCTCCTGCGGATTTTTTAGTTAGTTATTTATATAAATAGGTTATTAATATTTCTTAAATTGATATGTTAGTGTATCTTATAAGAGGCAGAAGTCATTGCAAATCAGGAACATTTTTACAAGATAAGATTGAAAGAGGCCATAGAAATTAGGTAACACCCTAACAATTTGAAAACAGACAAGACTTGAGCTTGAGCCACTCCAAAAAAAAATTAAAAGATTAAATCTCCCAAGTGAAAGAATCAATTGGAAAATTAATATGATTATTAATATTATTTAGTTAGACAAAATAATTAGGACTAATGTGTAAAGAGTTAGGCTTTAATTAGTTTGTAACTATTAATTTATATATGTAGGGAAACAAAATGGAGTAGTAAGCATTCAGTTTAATTGGACCCCAAATTAATGTAACTTGAGATGAGTAATCTAAGAAAGAAATGATTGAGATGGAAATAAGGGCTCACTTAAAAATTGGCAAAGCTGGTTTTGATTGTTTTGACTACTTGCCATGCTTTGATAGAGATCTAAAAACTAAAATGTAGAATTGGATTTGTGATTGAAGCACAATGAAGAATGAATCCCAAGCTTTTTAGATGCTAAGATTAGGTCATGCTCACAATTTGATCCTTGGAGACTTTTCTCTAGTGTAATTTAGTCCACTACATAATTTTAGCTTTGGTACCTACATAACTTATTCATCATTGAATGTACTTACTTCTAAGAAAGGGTGGTGTTAATAAACACTTTTGTGGGCTTGCTAGGTATAGAGGGAAGAGCATTCAACTTCCTTGATGACAATCAAATCTCAAGGTCGATTTAACAAGATTGGTACAAAGAATGTTGGATGTTGAGTAAGTTGAGGTTGAATTGCCAAATGTGAATGCTTTCCATTAATATTTGATTATATCTCCTTATGAAAATAACATAGGATGGTTTCCTTAAAATACATAGCCCTTGACACACAATTCAAAACTTTTAGATGTGTGAGCCAATGTTTAACAATCATATTATGACATTGTTGACCTATGAAATGAAAAATTTTGAATTTCAAATTGGAAGATGATATCACACACGACCTATTCTAGGGAGGTTAAAATTTGAGGAAATGGATGATTACTATTTTGAATTAGAGGATTTAGCATAACAAAACGAGAGGTTCAAGAATAGGGTTAACTCGTTAGCCAAAAGAGACAATTTGGGTGCTAAAATTGTGCATCTACAATATCCATGCAAAGTGATGTAAAATGAGAGAGGAAAAGGGCAAGGTATGCAATTTTCTCCTCTACACTTTGGCCCCACTTTGGGGGGTATGCAAGTCCAAATAAGTAAGCATGCCAAAGTAGAAATGAAATAAATAACACTCATAAATAGGATGTAAATTTTTTGAAACCTAGAAATTTGAGCCATTGGAACAAGTGTGTGCTCCCTTTTGTCCCATATATGTAGAATGCATTCATCAAGCCTATTATACCATCAAAAGAAAATCACCAATTGTTGCATGTGTTGTCATTGATGTCAATAGTGTGATGTTCAATGTGTATAGGATTGCATATTTGTCAATAGTGCTGAAGGTTGGAAATGGAAGTGATGATCAGTTGATGAGATGCCAAAGTATTGTGATGACAAAGGGAAATTGTTGCATAATCTTGTGAGACAGAGAAACAAAGTGATGAGTATATGCTGAGGTGATTAGAGAAGAAGACAAAGGAGTAATAAAGAGATGGATCAAAGAAGTTGTGAAGTAAAGGGTAAGATGATGAAGGTCATGTACTATGTATACTAATTGGATCAGTATCATTTGTACACAGTTGTACCCTATCTTCTAAAGTTCATGTAGAAGTGAAAGTTGTGAGCAGAACAATGTACTAACATGAAGATTCTTGTTTTGTTGGAAGGAGTTGTGTTTGATATTGAGAATGAAGTCTCTAGTGTGGTGAATATTGTATTTCTTGTTTCTCGAGGAAAGATATTGCTTTAGTCTTGAAAGAAAGATTCATGAGGTCAAAGGCACTAGAGTTTGTACTGAAGCAGTTTGGGAGAATGATTCGCATTCCTCTGAATTTGAAGGTATGGCCTTGTGGTTTGGAAGTTAGTCAAAGACATGTATGAAGTTTATATGTTCAAAAAATATTTATGTAGAAGATTCTAGAGCTCGTAGAGTGAAGACAGAGGTTCAGAATGATTGCAGTCAGGAGGTCAGAGAAATGCTCCGAATTTCTCCGTTTTTGAAGATGAGGTCCTACGGTTTGGAGGATGGTAAGTTATAAATGAGAATACTCTTAAATTCAAGTTTTAGTTGTTTCGATGTACCTCAGAAGTTCTCCAGAGTCAACAGAACAAAGAACTATCATGTTGTTGATTAGGGTTTTCTGGAGGAGATAGTAAAATACACCGCATTTCACTATAGTTTATTTTTTGGCTTTGATGTTTGGAGGATGAGTTCAAATATTCAATATGATTGTTTATTTCAGGTTTCAGGTGCTGAAGTAAAATTTACCTTAGTGAAACTTGATATATGACTACCCCCACCAACTCCTCATGATGTTGGAGAGCCAACATCCACTTGTTCATCATCAAATGTGATTTTAAGATTACCATTGATATATGACACAAAAAATTACATGTAGTATATTTACTATTTTATTACAAATTACATACCTATAGACTCGACATGGACACATAACCATGTGCTGGAGGGCCGACAAATGTAGGATGAGTACTTTAACCTTAGAATTTCATAATACATAAACTATTTTATATTAATTTTCATTCACAATAGGTTAATATAGTTAATTATAGAATTCAAAAGGAAAATAATAAATTACAGAAGCTTATTGAAAATTACTTGTTGGTCAATGTGAAAGGCCATATCTAGCAACTCATATCTCATTACCATATTATCTAATATAGATGTATCCTACTGTTGGCCTTGTGTAGCATTGTCTTGAAACTATGGAGCATTCTCTCCAATGTGTGTATCATCAACATCCTTAGACCCATAATCACAAGTAGCTCCACAAACATGACAAATGTGTTGTGAGTATTGAAGCCTAGGAGGGTTACCTCATCAACCTGTGAAAGAGGCCTACTATGAGGGAACTGATAGACTATAGGGTCTCCACCTCAATACTCTCTGTCATAATGGAAGGGACTGTGACATGTTGAATAGATGGCTTGGCTGGTAGTTTCACTGAGTGGTCCTAGGCACAATGTGCCCCTCCCTATCTTGGATTAAGCCTCTACTTCTACCTAGAAATCATGCATATCAAAATAATTTGGAATATCATTGAGGACAAACTCACAATAGAGTTTGTTGAAGATATATTGAGGCACCTCATTATTTTTGCATGGGGGATGGTCAAAAACCATCCACCACCTATCTCAAAAATTATTTTGTGTTCCTTGGTGTCGACACCAATGAATAGGGAATCTTTTGCAACTTCCATGCATGGGCTCATTGGTTCTTGGATCAATAAATAATGTACATAAATTAGATTTCAATATTTTCTTATCTTTGACTTATTTATATGACAATTTTTCTAGAATAATACTATCATACATTCTTAGATTGATGATTTGACCATGTGTTTATTTGACCACTAAAAAAATCTATATGAGAAATTATAGAGTCCAAGGATGTCACAAGGGCTCTTCGATGTGTTCTTGTTGCATTTGGAGTTTTTAATGTTTCAACATATGTTTGAAGTTCTTTTTTATTTTCTTCAATCTGCCCTCATATATTGGCTTGTGTCTCATGAGGATGTCACAAAATGGATGGAAGAGTTTGGGGAGGGTTTGGTTGTGCTTGTTCTTCAGCAAGATTTTCATCATGCACTTAATTTAGTGAATCAAGGTTTTGAGGGATTGGGGAGTTTTCATTTGCTAAAAATGAATCAAAACAATTGAAAAACATATTTGAAAGATATGACATCAAGATGAACAAAATACTCCTTAAGTATTTGAGTTGTGTTATCATTATCCCTTTTATCCATTCTAGCAAGGTGAGCTTCATGATCAAAGGAGTCTTCTTCATTCAAATAAACCATTGTGTTTAGATTTCTAATGATGGGAGCTTTAGTTTGATGCATGACTATGGTTAGATTTAATCTAGGACTTCTCCTAAGTGGAAATTAGAGTCTGGTCAATGGTATGCAAACAACAAAGAATTAAAATAGATAAAACAATGGAAACACAATAAGGTTTTAGATCTATAGGATAATTAATGATGTACATTAATTAGACCCCCTAGATAAAGTAAGAAGAGTTGAGTATGACAACATGCCAAGTAATTAATAAAATAAATAGGAGGTTAGAGGGTGCTTAGGTCTTAATGATACTGATAGAAGTTGATGTTGTTGATATGGATTACATAGATGTGTTCAACAATGATTATGAACTCTAGAAATTAGATTTGAAGGATGAATCATGTAGTTGATGTTTCCTCATAGTCTACACTACTATCAAATGAGATCATATGTGATTCTTTCTAAGTCTTACGTTGTTTTGTTCTACCTATCATGATTATGTTTGTAACTCACATACCTCTAGAATTTGTACTCCTATTATCATATTTGAATTAGCACTAAGGTAGCACCTGTTAATGAAAAACTTTTGGAGTTTGGTGTGCTAGGATTGAGGTTTAAAATTTCCTTTTACCTTAGTTAGACCCCTTGCTATTTTCTACATTAGTACAAAAATAGAAAACATGCAATATGGAATATGCCTAATGCAATATCATTTGATGAAAGTGTAGAAAGCTCTATGATTTGGTGCCCTAATGCTTAAATGATGTTACCTATGAGTGCTTAAGTACTTGAAGGGATTCATGACTAGTACACTGGGGCTTGTCTTTATCTATGACATCCTAAGTGCCAAATTCAAATATTTTTGTGTGCAAGCCAATGGGCAATGCTCCATTTTTGGAGTGGAGTGAGCTAGGGAAGAGTGAAAGTCAAGTTCGAATAAGGTGGATGCAAATGCATTCACAATTCATTCCGGGAGATAAAACTCACAATTCAGTCTCGGGTAGAAAAACAAATAAGAATCATGTTGGTTTAGTTCAGTCTTGGGTGGGAAAACAAATAAGAATCATGTTAGGTCTAAACCACCATGGATGACCCAGTAAAAGGCAATGGCATTAGATGGGTCATGTTAGTTTATGTGCAAAAATTCATTGAATTGGAGACCAAAATGATATGTGCATCTATTGAAAAGGCCAAAATGAGTGTAAAATGAGGGGAAAAGTATGAAGTATGCCCTTTTCTCATCTAGAAGCCTATTAAATAGTTTCAAATGACTAAGGCTAATTATGAAATTTGGCCAAGTTATGAACTTAACTTTAGCATTCATCTTTATTGTCTTGTTTGAATCAAATTATTTTAAAAAAATATAAGGAGTCTCTTTGAACTATTTAATAATGTTCCCAAACCTAATAATTTTTTCATAGGTTTAACTCATACAACATCAATTAGAGCTCTTAGGCCCATTAAAACATGAACTAGGGCTTTTATCTAGATAACATAGTGTCTCAACTAATGAATCCAACCTAAGAGAGTTCTATTTATCTCGAAATAAAATTAATGTGCTATGGAGCACTATATGAATGGTTCATAAGACACAACACTGTTGAAGGTTTTGCAAATGAGGTATGAAGCTAAGTGGGTTGGAATATAGGCAAAACTCCATATAACTAAGTGTACTTGAACCAAACTAATATTAAGAATAGTAACCCCTTGAGAAGTTGTGGTTTGTCAACTTGAATTACAATAAATACTAAGCTAGCATATCTATATTTAAAAATATATGTAAAATATGCCAAGAAATATCCTTTTGGAGGCACTTTTTTTTAGGTACCTGGAGAAGGATATCTCCCGACATATTTTAGATATATTTTTTAAATATAGATATGCTAGTTTTATTTAATAAATTTATGACTTTATAAATTTAGTTCTAGAAAAATCTTGGTTATAGTTGAATGAATTCTAAACCTATTAAACTAGTGCCATACATTTACAATAAATAATGTTTGATTGGTTTACTATGTGTATATGTTTTGAGTGAATTCTAAACCTGACAAGTGCCAAATTGCATTCCAATAATTGAAAAATTAATTTTTGAAGAGTGTCGAAATATCTTGGGTGAATAAAATTGAAATCTCATAAATAATCTAATTTGGTAAAAATATAATAGGACTAAAATATTTCCTTAACTATAAAACTAAACTTTACAAAGCCTATTAAATAACACAAATATTTCCTTAAAATGTTATAATACTAATGCTTTTATAATTTAAAATGCATTAAAGTATTGTAAGTTTGAAGAATAATTACACAATATAATAACAATAACATATTCATATTTAGATAACTAGAGTATTTTTTGTTAGTCACTTAATTTTTTGTTTAAGTAATAATAGTAAGTACTTTTAGAGAACATGATTTACTTTACAAAGCCTACATATTTGTATTATGTGGAGAGCCTTGGCCTAGTTGAGTGTATAGAGATTTGAAATGTCTGATTAAGATATTGAAATGTAATAATATTAATACTATGATAATTTAAATGTATGCTTGAAGAATAAAATAAAAAATGTAATAATGGTGAAATATTTTTCATACTGTATATTTTTAACTTTTTAGTAAATAAAATTGAAATCCCAAAGATAATCTAATTTCATAAAATAAAATGTGTAGAACCTTATATTTTTAATAATATTATAACTTTGTCCCTTTGTTCTTCCCTCTCATAATTATCGCCAAGCTAATGAAGCATAAAATTAAATTCATTAAAACTGATGATTCTTCCCAGATGATTCTTCTCTCTCATAATTATCGTCATCCATTTAGGTATGACTTAACTAGTGGGAGACAAAATTTGTGTTCATAATTTGTTTACTTGCCACATTCTCCCTTCAAACCAAAATTCTATCTGCATTTATGACTTTTTGTTGCACGTTCATTTTTTTCAGCCAAGGCCAATATAGATAAATCAATTTTCAATAATTTTTTATTTAAAAATTTATCATGTTGACATAGGAAAAGTACAAATTTAAATCAATTTTTTCCATAAGAAAAATAATCATGTCTTTTGATTGGTTTACAATCAGTAGATTAATAACTAGAAAAGTGCCAACTCATTGCAATTTAAGGCAGGTACTAAAAATAATCATGTCTTTTGATTGGTTTACAATCAATAAATTAATAACTATTAAGTGCCAACACCACGTAGTAATAAACTATAGTGATGTTTGACTGGTTTACTATTGTATATATGTTTTGATTAATAACTATGCTAGTTTATAAAAAAAAATGTGGGTCTTTTAGATAAGATGTATTTAAGATATCTATGCCAGTTTATGAAAATAAAGTGTCAGTATATTTTATTAGGTTTCACTTTTGTATATATTAAATGAAAGAAAAGCGCTTTAATTTTTTATATACTGTTAGAAATAATTTCAACCAAAATTTTATACATGTTTTAGTGAATCTTAATTAATTTATCTAAAAAGTGTAATTTAATTAATAAAAAGTATAAATTTGATTTGTTAATTAATTTGATGGGCAAGATATAAACCTTAAATAATTAAATAATTAACCAAAATTATGTATGTAGTAAATAAAATGATTCTAATGTGAATAAATAAAATAGCTTGAATATCTATATTAATATTTTAAAGTGTTTAATATAGGGTTATTATTATGAAAAATAAATTATTGTAAATAACTACTCATAAAATATGAATCAATAAAAAAGTGATTTAAAATTAAAAACGTAAATCCCAATAAATTATTATTAATCATTTAAAATGAATATATTATAAAAAACATTTCCTTGGTCAAGTTGCATGTTAGAAGAGTCCAAATGGAAAAGAGTTTGAAATTATCTTAGGGCTGCGGTTAGGTTGTTTTGGGCCTGGTGGAGTCATTAAAATTCAATTCAATTTAAATTATCTTACGGCTGCGGTTAGGTTGTTTTGGGCCTCGTGGAGTCATTAAAATTCAATTCAATTTAAATTATCTTAGGGCTATGGTTTGGTTGTTTTGGGCCTTGTAGTCATTAAAATTCAATTCAATTCAAATTATATTAGGGTTGCGGTTAAGTTGTTAAGTTGTCTGCTATGTTTTCTCTGTGTCTTCAAGTGTTTGTGTTTTGGCGTGCTTGTTTTGTGTGGCATGTTTGTTGCCCCATATGTGGTCTAAAGACTTGCTCGATGAGTGCATCCTACATTTTGGGAGGTTTTGCATGTCTTACGTGTGTGTTGCCCCATATATATAGTCTAAAGACTTGCTCGATGAGTGCATCCTGTATTATGGGAGGTTTGTTTACTTTCTAGTACTTATATCTGCATTTCATATATATGAGAAAAAGAAAAGAAAAGATATCATCTCTGTCTTCCATGCATTAATGTGTCTTCTATGCATTGACTGTCTTCTCCATGTTGTACATGACTATAACTATCTTCTCTGTATTTTGCGTGCCTGTTATTGTCTTCTATGTGATTGGCATGTCTTGTCTATGCTTGGTGTGTTTGTTGTGTTTGTGACCTTACTTTAATGCATGTATTAGCCTCGTGTTTATATATACAGTAAAGTGGGGGCTAAATATAATGTCAGAAAATGTCCCCTTGGGGGCTTTTCCCTCATAAGGTTTAGCTCCTAGGTCTTTGGTATGCATTTAGGACATCTTAGTTCATATTTTGGCATCCCGATGGAATGAGACCTAGGTTCCATGGTAAATTGGACCTAGGTGGAGCCCTTGAGTTGTATCCTGCCCAAAATAGGGGGGAGGACTTGGGTGCCCACACCTTAGTCCTGCCCTATTTTGGGGCACCCCTAATTTCTAGGTGTCAGTTTATGACCATTAGTTGGTCCTTTTGCCGACACGGTAAGTTTTGATTTTTAAAATCTTGGTGGGAGTGCTTGTAGTTGCATATATAAGCATGCTTAGGCATTCATTTAGAAACTAGATGGCAATTGTGAGGTTCAAGTGTTCTGAAGGTGATTCAAGGATTTCTATTATGTTGCAAGGGTAGACTTGTGTGTTTTATGTGTTGATATTTGCATATTTGAGCATCAATTTCCTCATGGCATGAAGAGCATCTTCCTCCCATGAGAGCTTCACTACAAGGTGACATAATATTGTGTTTTCATCATTGATTCCTATGGTTTTTGCTTTTGCCTCACAAGGGCACGCACTCTTTATCTAACAATAGTGTTTAGAGACTTAAGTGTCCTTTAGGGCTTGACTGAGGCCAGTCTCTAAATACCACAACCCCCAAACCAAGTCTTGTGATTGTAGGTTATAGGTGTCGCATTTGGGAAAAGTGGAGTTGTAGGAAAGATTGGTAGGCATCAAGGATTTAGTATCTGAAGAAAAGCAGGACACAGGACCACTTCCAGGACTTGGGCCCTCGCTCTAGTGTCCTCCGCATTCGAGTTTCAGAAAATAGAAGTTACAGGGATGATCAGTGTTAAAAGGAGGTCCGGATCCCATGAAGAAACAAGTACCTTGGACTTGGGTGCCCACTCTAATGTCCCTAACTATTCCACTTCAAAACCTCGAAAATAGGTATTCTATAATTTGGTTTTTTACTCTTGTCTGCAAGAGCTTTTTCTGTCTTTCGTCAATTTGTTGTCCTATTTGTATAATTAGGGTTTTAATGGTTAATTGGGCATAAGAGAATGAAAATTAATAATTAAATTGCCTAATCCAAGTTTCCCTACAATGGCAAGTGACCTAGGGTATGACAGTGCTCATCACTTGACCCTACATCCTTGAATGTATAGTGGAGAGGCAGATTTAAACATCTAAAATCTAGAACATTAACAAATCCAATTTTCTACTAAACACTTAGGATGTGTATTTGACTGTTCAATCAATCCCATTTTAGTTTAAGCATCCATTTGCATGTTTCCAATAAGTTGCAACATGTTTCCAAAGTGTTTCTAGCAATGTTTCCAAGCTATTTTCAATTTATCTTTTATGGCTTCAAGGTTGATAATTGTGGAAGAAGGATTCTAACATGTTTCTCATGATCTTTTAGGTCTCTAATGGCTATGGCCAAGGTCTTATGGCATGCAATCTTCATGGCAACAAGTTGGACCATTTTAGGATTGTTTTGGATATTTTTAGTGAACAATAGTTTTCTTGATTGTCATTTGTTACTAGATGATGGTGGTTACCTAGATGGACTACATACCTTTGAATACCCTAGATGACTGACATTAGTTTAATTACTACTATGACATTCCTAGGTAGGGTTGTCCTAATGAAGTCAAGGGCACTCTTTAACCATCTTGGACTCTAATAATCCCTCTCACTATGTATGTAGTTTCCTTAAGGGTTTTAGGACCTTTAGAAATGATGTACCATGCTCATATAGTCCTCACTTAGGCATTTGACAACTTGGAAGATCTTCTTATATGATTGTCCTAATGGCTTGGGGTAGTCTTTGATTATTTTGGACTATAATAGTCCCTTCTTGACTTCTAAATGACTATATAGGACAACAAAATACCTCTTCATCTTCCCTTTTCACTAACATGACAACATTTCCTTCTTCCTAAGAAAGATTACTATTGTTATGGCAGCCTTTGGATGACTTTATCATGATAATATCTTGACTAATAACAACCCTTGTTATGTTTGTCATTTCAATAATCCTCCATGATTGTTGAAATCTTGAAAACATGTCACCTAACCTGCAACCATAGAGAGAGACATTATACTTGTCGTGAAACCATGTCAATCCAAGCAAATGCATATGAACTAATGCTCTTAAAACCCTAGGAATACAAGGATCTTGAGAGGCAAAATTAGTAACGATCCTATGACACTTTGCAATGCATATAAAAAGGAGTAAAATAAAGAGTCAAGGCGACTCCTAAGATTGCTACAACAATAATACCTTGGGCATGGACAATCCTCATGGAAAAAGAGGTAAAATAGACTCTATGGCAATGTTATAATAGCAAAACCAACACTATAACATCAATATAAACCTCCTTTCTAGGGTTTGGTTAGTTGTGATGGGTAACCAAACCCTAGGTGCTCATACTCCACTCATGCTGTGAAGCTATTTTGACCAAAAATGCTACCATTATCATTGTAGAACCCTCAAAATATTGAAGACCTTATGCTCATGCAACTAGAACCTCAAGAACATCCACGTGTATCCAAAATTATGTCAAACAATCATGAACTCCATACTCAAACCAAGTTGATCAATCAAGACCTGAATCTCACAAGACAAGGTAAAAAATTGAGATGGGTTAGAGACAAGTAAAATGATGTAAATCAAAATCCCCATTTACCTAAGAAGCTATGGGGTGTGTGTGCAAGACACAACATGTGCATTAAGTTTTATCTAGTGAAAAGGTGCTAGGAATGAAATTTTACATTTTGTACTTTGTGGGACTGGACCAAAAATGCCTTGACACATCGTGGGTGGGTGAATGCTAGTAGAGGCCTCATTTTTTTCTACAATAGCATATCTTAGTTTCTATCAACTCTAAACCATTTGACTATGTCAACAATGAATGCATTCTTGTAAAATGTCTCATTTGAGAGAAATGTAAAGGTGGCAATAGCCATACTTTTTTGTCCACACCTTATGGGAGTGAACTGATAACATCAACATATCGGGTGGGTGGATGAAAGCTAGTGGAGGCCTTGTTTCATTCTCTAGGTCTCTTGATCCTTTCAGGCTACATTGCACTGAGATAGTCTCTTAAGAGCCCTAAGAGCAAAAAGTTGTAAAACTTCAATGCAATGATTCTCAAAATCTATGGCACCTAGAAATAGTTAGTGGAACCTACAAGAGGATGTTGTGTCTTTCTACAATAGCCTATCTTAGTTTTTGTTAACTCCAAACTATTTGACCATGCCAACAATGAATGCATTCTTGCAAAATACCTCATTTGAGAGTGGTGTAAAGTTGTCAATAGCCATATTTTTTCTTTTGCACCTCTCGGGATCGAACCAATAGTGCTAAAATGTTGGGGTGGGTGGGTGAATTCTAGTGGAGGCCTTATTTTATTCCTTGGGTATCCTAATCCTTTTGGGCTACATTAGACGGAGAGAGTCTCTTAAGAGCCATAAGAGAAGAAAATTATCAAACTTTGACGTAGTGCTTCTCAAAATTCATGGCACCTAGAAATGTTTCATTTGTACCTACAAGAGGATGTTGAGTCTGTCTATAATAGCCTATCTCAGTTTATATCAACTCTAGACTATTTGAGCATGCTGACAATTAATGCATTCTTGCAAAATACCTCATTTGAGAGTAGTGTAAAGTTGTCAATAGCCATATTTTTTCTTTCACACCTCATGGGACCAAACTGATAGTGTTAACACATTGGGGTGGGTGGGTGAATTCTAATGGAGGAATCATTTTGCTCCCCAGGTCTTTCGATCCTTCCAGGTTACATTAGACTGAGAGAGTCTCTTAAGAGCCCTATGAGCAAAAGTTATCAATCTTTGATGCAATAATTATCAAAATCCATGGCACCTAAGAAAGTTATGTTTGCACCTACAAGAGGGTGACAGGTTCATCTATAATATCTTATCTCAATTTTTGTTGACTCTAGACCATTTGACAATGATGATAATGAATGTATTCTTGTAAAATGCTTCATTTGAGAGTAGTGTAAAGTTGCCAATAGCCATATTTTTTATTTTACACCTTGTGGGACTGAATTGACAATGCCAACACATTAAGGGTGGGTGAGTTAAAGTAGTGGAGGCCTTATTTCATTCCCCAAGTCTCTTGATCCTCTTGAGCTACATTGGATTGAGATAGTCTCTTCAGAGCCCTAAGTGCAAAAATATGTCAAAGTTTGACGTAGTGATTTCTAGAATCTGTGGCATCTTGAATGTTTTGTTTACACTTGTAGGTGGATGTCAGGTCTATCTACAATAATCTATCTTAGTTTCTATCAACTCCAAACCATTTGATTGTGTTGATAATGAATGCATTCTTACAAAATACCTCATTTAAGAGCAATGTAAAGTTACCAATAGCCATTATTTTTCTTTTGCACCTCATGGTACTAAGCCAATAGTGCCAACACATTGGGCTGGGTGGGTGAATAGTGGAGGCCACAATTTGTTCCCTAGGTCTTGCAATCCTTCTAGGCTACATTGAAATGAGAGAGTCTCTTAAGATCCCTAAGAGAAATAAGTTGTCAAACTTTAACACAATGATTCTTTGAATCTGTGAAACATAGGAATGTTTCTTTTGCACCTAAAGGAGGATGTCTGTTCTATTTATAATATCCTAGATCTTAGTTTCTATCAATTGTTTGATTGTGTTGACAATAAACGCATTCTTACAAAATGCTTCATTTGAGAGCAATATAAAGTTGCCAATAGCCATATTTTTTCTTCTGCAACTTGTGGGGCCAAATCAACAATGCCAACACATTAGGGTGGGTGAATGAATACTGGTGGAGGCCTCATTTTATTCCCTAGGTCTCCTGATCCTTCAAAGATACATTGGACAGAGAGAGTCTCGTAAGATCTCTAAGAGCAAAAGGTTATTAAACTTTGACGTAACAATTCTCAGAATATGTGGCACCTAGGAATGTTTTGTTTGCACCTACAAGTGGACATCAAGTCCATCTATAATAGCCTATCTTAGTTTCTATCAACTTCAAATTATTTGACCATGCTAACAATGAATGCATTCTAGCAAAATGTCTCATTTGAGAGCAGTGTAAAGTCGCCAATAGCTATATTTTTTCTTCTGTGCTTTGTGGGACCTAATTGATAGTGTCAATACATTAGGGTGGGTGGGTGAATTCTAGAGGAGGTTTTGTTTCGTTCCCCATGTCTCCCAATTCTTCCAAGCTAGATTGGAAAGAGAGTCTCTTAAGAGACATAAGAACTTAAGTTGTCAAACTTTGACACAATGATTCCTAGAATCTTTGGCACTTAAGAATGTTTCATTTGCACCTACAAGAGAATATCAGGTCCATATATAATATCCTATCTTAGTTTCTTGCAACTCTAGATCATTTGACCATGCAAACAATGAATGTATTATTGCAAAATGACTCATTTGAGAGCAGCATAAAGTTGCCAATAGTAATATTTTTCTTGGACACATCCCATGGGACTAAATTGATAGTACCAACACGTTGGGGTGGGTGGTTAAATTCTAGTGGAGGCTTTATTCCATTAATAGGTCTCTCAATCCTTTCGGGATACATTAGACTGAGAGAGTCTCTTTAAATCCCTAAGAGAAAAAAGTTGTCAAACTTTGACGCAGTGATTCTTAGAATCTGTGGCACCTAGAAATGTTTTGTTTCCACCTATAGGTGGATTCAAATCCATTTACAATAGATTATGTTAATTTTTGTTAAATCTATACCATTTGATCATGTTGATAATGAATGAATTCTTGCAAAATGCCTCATTTGAGAGTAGTGTAAAGTTGGCAATAGCCATATTTTTATTTTGCACCTCACAAGACAAAACCAAAAGTGCTAACACATCAATTTGGTTAGGTGAATGCTAGTAGAGGCCTCATTTTTCTCTAGGTCTCCTAATCCTTATGTACTACATTGGACTAAGAGTCTCATAAGAGCTCTAATAGAAAAAAGTTGTCAAACTTTGATGCAATGATTATCAAAATCGATGGCACCTAAGAATGGTTCATTTGAACCTAAAGGAGGATGTCAGGTCCATCTACAACTACCTATTTCAATTTCTGTCAACTCTAGACCATTTGATCATGTCAATAATGAATGCATTCTTACAAAATGCCTCATTTGAGAGTAGTGTAAAGTTGTCAATAGCCATATTTTTCTTTTGCACCTCCTGGGACCAAACGAATAGCACCAATATTCGAGGTAGGTAGGTGAATGCTAGTGAAGGCCTTTTTTTGTTCCCTAGCTCTCCCAATCCTTCTAATCCTCTACCTCATTTCATCCCCTAGGTCTCTTAATCCTTCTAGGCTACATTAGACCAAGAGAGTCTCTTAAGAGCCATAAGAGTAAAAAAATCTTTCAAACTTTGATGCAACAATTCTTAGAATCTGTGGCATCTAGGAATGTTTTTTTTACACACACAAGTAGATGTCAATTCCATATATAATAGTCTATCTCAGTTTTTGTCAACTCCAACCATTTGACCATGTCGATAATGAGTGCATTCTTGTAAAATGACTCACTTAAGAGTAGTCTAAAGTTGCTAATAGCCGTATTTTTTCTTCCATGCTTCATGTGATTCAATTGACAGTGCCAACATGTCATGGTGAATGGGTGAATGGTAGTGGAGATCTCATTTCATTCCTCAAGCCTCTTGATCCTTCTAGGCTACATTGAATTGAGAGAGTCTCTTAAGAGACCTAAGAGCAAAAGATGTCAAACTTTGACACAATGATTCTCAAAATTCATGGCACTTAGGAATGTTTTTTCACATATAGGAGGATGTTGGGTACATCTATAATAGCCTATCTTAGTTTCTATCAACTCCAAATTGTTGGACTGTGCTAGCAATGAATGTATTTTTGCAAAAAATCTTGTTTGAGAGCAATGTAAAAGTGCCAACAACCATATTTTTTCTTCCACACCTCATGGGACTAAATTGGTAGTGCCAACACATTGGGGTGGGTGGGTGAATGCTAGTGGATTTCTCATTTTATTCCTTAGGTGTCATGATCCTTCAAGGATATATTAGACCAAGACAGTCACTTAAGACCCCAAGGGTAAAAAGGTTGTAACTTTCTTCATTAGTTTTCATGGTAAATTTGATGGGCTGAGTTTGTGTCTAAATCCTTTGCCTCTTCATCCTAAGTCCTAATAGCTAACACCTAGGGTTTCCAACCCATGTAACATTGGTCTCCACCCATTTTAGTCATTTACCTCCCTTGCCAAATGGGCCTCATTGACTTCCTCCAACTAACCATTATGAGTCAACTGAAGCACGCAAATATGTTAACTTATCTCATAGGGTTTTATATTTAAGAACAAGCCTTAATTTATTTCAAATCATCCAAATGCTATCTATGGATGATTTTTTAGATAGACAACAAGCATGCAAAAATTGACAATTTCTACAAATTTTCAACCAAGATGATAAGGGATGATTTTTCCTATTGAAACGACATGTCATATAGTTCATTCCTACACATTTTTATTATTATAAAATTGAATGAAACTTTATATTTCATGTTTAACAATAAATTTAAGGTTTCCATAGCAACTTAAAACTATTTATTTAATACCTCATTATTCCATTGAAACAATAGGGGTCTATTCACATGTTCAAACAACAATAGTCTACCAAACCACTCATTCGTGAGCTAAAATCATTATAATATTCATTTATTCCAAACATAAATAGCATGAAGTAGTTCACAAATTCTAAATATATAATTCCATAGAATACATGCTTCAATACTTTTTGACAATATTTGGATGTAGTTAAGAAATAATATCCATTGACAACTTGTAGATCATCAACTTTCAACATAAATTAAAATAAAGAAATTAAAGATTAACAGTATTGTTTAAAAGTACAATCTCCATGAAGGTGCCAGCTCCAAACTAATGGGGTTATAGTTACCTCCCAACCATTGTGATGTTTTCAAGTATCACCCTCCTTGCTAAGAGAGATTAAACATGGATCTTCACACTTGTATATTTTCAAGAGAGGTTCATGGAAACATTGAAGAACATGTAGGCAATATCAAGACTTGTAAAAATGTCACATTATCTATCCTATGTAGAATTAAAACCTTTTTAGGCAAGTTCATACCCTTCATGGGTATGAGTCAATACACTCTTACTTCTGAAAAAAGGGACAAACCTACTCATCTTAAGATAATTCTAAGACCAAATGAAAGACCCTTAACAAGACATAACACCATTTATAGCATACAACACTATTATTTCATTATTTAAAATAAACATGTACAAAGGGAGAAAATAACCATAAAGCTTCAAACTCCATTCACATCAAGAAGATTAAACCACATTGAATAATGCCATACATTCATTGTACACATCATACCACATCAAATAATACCATACACACCACACCTCTAGTCTCCTAATATACATGGAATCTATCTTAATAAACATCATCTCATTAATCATATAATATAAATGGATTCTCAAATATATACAATAAATAATAAATTCAATGCACACTCACCCAAATAAGCTCATAATAATATGATTTATGATAATATGGCATAACAAAAGTCACGATTACGGGTATATCATTGCATATCTATGTCTAAATCTAATAGCATCATATTTAAATAATAAATATGACATCTATAATCATAATTGATCACCATATATAACGTAAAATGTCACATACATAATGTCATGAAAATGCCATATAGTGTATACATAATGTCATGAATATGGTGAATATATAAACAAATCCATATAGGCATACAATGATATACATTAGTAAAACATAAATGTATGTGTAGATGCATACAACAAAATGTCATAACATATAAACTCCTATGGAGTGTTGTGGAATAGTTGATGACCCTTGGTCTCTCAAGAAGATGGAGAAGCAATTGATAACTCTTTCTCTCTAATCCACTGACTAGACCTCCTCTCATAAAATTTTTGAGCTCCACATATTAATACAATTAAATAATATATGCATTAATATAGAAAACATGAAATATACAATAACATACATAAATAATCACTTACCATAAGCCAATAATCATTGTCAATCATCTGTTGTCTCTCTTCATCTGCCTGAGATGTAGGTGTATAAAATGGAGTTGTGAGTTATGACTAGCATATCTATATTTAGAAAAATATATCTAAAGTACGCTGAGAGATATCCTTCTCAAGGCACCTATTCGCCTATTCCACTTTTGTGAGGTATATTGATTAAAAATAGGTGCCTCGAGAAGGATATCTCTCGACGTACTTTAGATATATTTTTTTAAATATAGATATGCTAGTAGCATCTACAGCGGCAAGCCCAATTATAACTATATTATATAATTATAAGAATATATTATAATTATATAATATATTATATTATAATTATAATTATATTAATTATATAATATAATATATAATTATAATTATATATCTAACCTATATTATAATATCAAGGTTATTGTTTTAATCTAATTAAATTTATCGTTATGTTCATGGAAATATATGCTAAGTGTAATGTTAGCACAACTTGTCATAATTGTATCAATAACGATACCCTAATTCTATCCTAAATTTGAAATGTAACTCTAACTCTAATTCTATCCTATATTTGATATGTAATCCTAACCCTAATTGTATCACTAACCTTAATTTTATGCTTAACCCTAATCGTAATTTAACTCTAACCCTAGTTCTAACTCTAGTGTTTTTGCCTTATATATTAGCCCTAATTATAACCAAACCCATAACTCTAATTCTATACCTAAACCTAACCCACACCCTAATTCTATCCCTCAACCTAATTGTAAACCCAAACCTTTGGTTATATATATGCCCTGATTGTAACCGTAATTTGAATTGTAACCCTAAACCTCATTCTATTGAGAACCTTAATTTTATGATCCTTAACCATAACCCTAATTTAACTCTAACCCTAATTCTAGTTCTATTGTATTTTTAATTATATATTTTCCCTAATTATAACTAAACCCATAACACTAATTCTAACCCTAAACCTAACCCTAACCTTGATTTTATCTCTAACCCTAATCCTAGCCTAATCATAATTTTGATCCTAAGACTAACCCCAACCCTAATCGTAATTCTAACCCTAACCCTAAATAAATTTATAACCCCTACACTAATTATATTCTTAACCCTAATTTTGAACTTGGTCATAATTCTATCCATAACCTAGCCCTAATTATAACTCTAACCCTAACCCTAATTCTAACTCCAACCCTAACAATTTTTTTGTTATAAATATTTTCCCTAGTTGTAAACCTAGTTCTAATCATAACCCTAACTGTCATTCTATCCCAAACCCTATTTCTTTCATTATCGCTAACTCTATCCCTAATCCTAACCCTAATTCTAACTATAATTATAAGCAACCCCATAATTCTATCCCTAAACCTAATTATAAACCCAACCCTTTAGTTATATATGCCATGATTGTAAGCATAATTTGAACAATAACCCTAAACCTCATTCTATTGGTAACCTTAATTTTATCATTAACCCTAACCCTAATTTAACTCTAACCCTATTTCTAGTTCTATTATTTTTTACTTATATATTTTCCCTAATTATAACTTAACCCATAACTCTCATTCTATCTATAAACCTAAACCTAACCCTAAGACTAACCCCAACCCTAATCCTAATTCTAACCCTAACCCTTATTCTAACCCTAACCCTAACTAAATTTCTAACCCCTACTCTAATTATATCCCTAACTCTAACTCTATTATTTTTACTTATATATTTTCCCTAATTATAAGTAAACCCATAAAACTAATTATAACCCTAAACCTAACCCTAACCCTAATTTTACCTCTAACCCTAATCCTAGCCTAATCATAATTTTGATCCTAAGACTAACCCCAACCCTAATCGTAATTCTAACCCTAACCCTAACTAAATTTATAACCCCTACCCTAATTATATTCACAACCCTAATTTTGAACTTTGTCATAATTCTATCCATAACCTAGCCCTAATTATAACTCTAACCCTAACCCTAATTCTAACTCCAACCCTAACAATTTTTTTGTTATAAATATTTTCCCTAGTTGTAAACCTAATTCTAATCATAACCCTAACTATCATTCTATCCCAAACCCTATTTCTTTCATTATCGCTAACTCTATCCCTAATCCTAACCCTAATTCTAACTATAATTATAACCAACCCCATAATTCTATCCCTAAACCTAATTATAAACCCAACCCTTTAGTTATATATGCCATGATTGTAAGCATAATTTGAACAATAACCCTAAACCTCATTCTATTGGTAACCTTAATTTTATCGTTAACCCTAACCCTAATTTAACTCTAACCCTATTTCTAGTTCTATTATTTTTTACTTATATATTTTTCCTAATTATAACTAAACCCATAACTCTAATTCGATCTGTAAACCTAAACCTAACCCTAAGACTAACCCCAACCCTAATCCTAATTCTAACCCTAACCCTTATTCTAACCCTAACCCTAACTAAATTTCTAACCCCTACTCTAATTATATCCGTAACCCTAATTTAACTCTAACTCTATTATTTTTTACTTATATATTTTGCCTAATTATAACTAAACACATAAATCTAATTCTATCTGTAAACCTAAACCTAACCCTAAGACTAACCCCAACCCTTTAATCCTGATTCTAACCCTAACCCTAACTAAATTTCTAACCCCTACTCTAATTATATCCATAACCCTAATTTTGAACCTGGTTTGAATTCTATACCTAACCCTAAACCTCATTCTATCAATAACCTTAATTTTATCCTTAACCCTAACCCTAATTTAACTCTAACCCTAGAGTTCTAGTTCTATTATTTTTTACTTATATGTTTGCCCTAATTATAACTAAACCTATAACCCTAATTTATCCCTAACCCTAATTCTGACCCTAAGAATAACCCCAACCCTAATCCTAATTCTAAACCTAACCCTAATTAAATTTCTAACCCCTACCCTAAAATATTCATAACCCTAATTTTGAACCTGGTCAAAATTCTATTCCTAACCCTAACCCTAATTCTAACTCTAATCCTAACAATTTCTTTTGTTATAAATATTTTCCCTAACTGTAATTCTATCCCAAACCTTATTTCTTTCACTATCCCTAATTCTATCCCTAACCCTAACCCTAATTTTAACTATAATTATAACTAAACCCATAATTCTATCCCTAAACCTAATTTTAAACCCAACCCTTTGGTTATATATATGCCCTGATTATAACCCTAATTTGAATTGTCACCCTAAACCTCACAAACTCTAGTTTTACACTACCTTGTTTTAATTTTCTCCATTATTGTTTTTTTTCAGGAGACTCAAATTTTCTTGGTCTGCATGGAGGGTCGCCCTCAAATTTCTTCTTCTTGGTCTGCATGGAGGGTTACACAATGAAAGAATTTGGAATGGAGGTGTTTTACAAATTATTTTAACTATTTTATCAATTTAGTTGTGCAGCTGCAGGATTCACTGGGAAGATGGTATGCATGTAGGTTAAGAGGAAGGAAAACGAGATATTTAGCTAGAGTTTGATTGCAGGTATAGAAGATTGCAAAAAAAATCTAGATCCAAAAACCTCAATTTTCTTAGTGGGTTTACACATATAATCTATATATGATTGGGTTTCAATTATTTTAGGTCTATCATTTTAAAAATAGTATAATATACCAAATATACCCAATTAATAATATGTATGTATTAAAATTAAACAAAATATATTAATCTATATGCTAGTAGGATAAGGAAGTACAGAGTTAAATTATCAAAACAAATTTAATAAATTACAGGGGAGGGTGTATGTATATGTGTATATATATATACATACTGTATGCTATCTTTTTAAAAAATTAGAATACTCTTTATAAAAATACAAAAACATTGATTTTTTAAACTATTTTATTCTATGTTGTGCTTTTATTTACAATAGAATGTAAAGTAAAGTCTTTTAAAAAAAATTAAAATACTTTTATAAAAAAAAAAAAGCATTGATTTTTTAAACTATTTTTACTCTATGTTGTATTTAAAAAAAATAGAATGTAGAGTATTAAAGTCCATTGTAATTGCTATTTTGACACTTTAAGATAACATTATAATATTATAATATGATATAATATTATAATATATTATTATTTTTATTTAAAATAGAATGTAGAGTAAAGTCCATTGCTATTTTGACACTTTAAGATGACATTATAATATTATAATATGATATAATATTATAATATAGTATTATATTATAATATGATACAATCTTATAATATATTATATAATATTATAATATACTATTATAAAATAATATGATATATTATAATATAATGTGATACGCCTTTGATCAATTTCTGTAATTCTATTCTATTATATTATACTAAAATGATACTTTTTGAAAAAACAATTCTTGCAAGCCTTTGATCAATTTCTTCTATAATGCTATCCTTTTATGTGAATATGTGTCCTTTCATATGCCATTTATGTAACGTTTCTTTTCATGTTAGTGCATATGCCATTCTGTCCATCCGATAATATATTTTAATATATATTAAGTTAGGGAATCTTAATTGGTATTTTTAATTTTTTTTTACATCAATTTTGTTTTATGATTTTTGCTTACAGAATCTTAATGACTACTATGACATTCCTAGGTAGGGTTGTCCTAATGAAGTCAAGGGCACTCTTTAACCATCTTGGACTCTAATAATCCCTCTCACTATGTATGTAGTTTCCTTAAGGGTTTTAGGACCTTTAGAAATGATGTCCCATGCTCATATAGTCCTCACTTAGGCATTTGACAACTTGGAAGATCTTCTTATATGATTGTCCTAATGGCTTGGGGTAGTCTTTGATTATTTTGGACTATAATAGTCCCTTCTTGACTTCTAAATGACTATATAGGACAACAAAATACCTCTTCATCTTCCCTTTTCACTAACATGACAACATTTCCTTCTTCCTAAGAAAGATTACTATTGTTATGGCAGCCTTTGGATGACCTTATCATGATAATATCTTGACTAATAACAACCCTTGTTATGTTTGTCATTTCAATAATCCTCCATGATTGTTGAAATCTTGAAAACATGTCACCTAACCTACAACCAGAGAGAGAGACATTATACTTGTCGTGAAACCATGTCAATCCAAGCAAATGCATATGAACTAAGGCTCTTAAAACCCTAGGAATACAAGGATCTTGAGAGGTAAAATTAGTAACGATCCTATGACACTTTGCAATGCATATAAAAGGAGTAAAATAAAGAGTCAAGGCTACTCCTAAGATTGCTACAACAATAATACCTTGGGCATGGACAATCCTCATGGAAAAAGAGGTAAAATAGACTCTATGGCAATGTTATAATAGCAAAACCAACACTATAACATCAATATAAACCTCCATTCTAGGGTTTGGTTAGTTGTAATGGGTAACCAAACCCTAGGTGCTCATACTCCACTCATGCTGTGAAGCTATTTTGACCAAAAATGCTACCATTATCATTGTAGAACCCTCAAAATATTGAAGACCTTATGCTCATGCAATTAGGACCTCAGGAACATCCACGTGTATCCAAAATTATGTCAAACAATCATGAACTCCATACTCAAACCAAGTTGATCAATCAAGACCTGAATCTCACAAGACAAGGTAAAAAATTGAGATGTGTTAGAGACAAGTAAAATGATGTAAATCAAAAGCCCTATTTTCCTAAGAAACTATGGGGTGTGTGTGCAAGACACAACATGTGCATTTAGTTTTATCTAGTGAAAAGCTGCTAGGAATGAAATTTTACATTTTGCACTTTGTGGGACTGGACCAAAAATGCCTTGACACATCGTGGGTGGGTGAATGCTAGTAGAGGCCTCATTTTTTTCTACAATAGCGTATATTAGTTTCTATCAACTCCAAACCATTTGACTGTGTCAACAATGAATGCATTCTTGTAAAATGTCTCATTTGAGAGAAATGTAAAGGTGGTAATAGCCATACTTTTTTGTCCACACCTTATGGGAGTGAACTGATAACATCAACATATCGGGTGGGTGGATGAAAGCTAGTGGAGGCCTTGTTTCATTCCCTAGGTCTCTTGATCCTTTCAGGCTACATTGGACTAAGAGAGTCTCTTAAGGGCCCTAAGAGCAAAAAGTTGTGAAACTTCAATGCAATGATTCTCAAAATCTATGGCACCTAGAAATAGTTCATTGGAACCTACAAGAGGATGTTGTGTCTTTCTACAATAGCCTATCTTAGTTTCTGTTAACTCCAAACTATTTGACCATGCCAATAATGAATGCATTCTTGCAAAATACCTCATTTGAGAGTGGTGTAAAGTTGTCAATAGCCATATTTTTTCTTTTGCACCTCTCGGGATCAAACCAATAGTGCTAAAATGTTGGGGCGGGTGGGTGAATTCTAGTGGAGGCCTTATTTGATTCCTTGGGTATCCTAATCCTTTTGGGCTACATTAGATGGAGAGAGTCTCTTAAGAGCCATAAGAGAAAAAAGTTATCAAACTTTGACGTAGTGATTCTCAAAATTCATGGCACCTAGAAATGTTTCATTTGCACCTACAAGAGGATGTTGAGTCTGTCTATAATAGCCTATCTCAGTTTATATCAACTCTAGACTATTTGAGCATGCTGACAATTAATGCATTCTTGCAAACTACCTCATTTGAGAGTAGTGTAAAGTTGTCAATAGCCATATTTTTTCTTTCACACCTCATGGGACCAAACTGATAGTGTTAACACATTGAGGTGGGTGGGTGAATTCTAGTGGAGGAATCATTTTGTTCCCCAGGTCTTCGATCCTTCCAGGCTACATTAGACCGAGAGAGTCTCTTAAGAGCCCTAAGAGCAAAAGTTATCAATCTTTGATGCAATAATTATCAGAATCCATGGCACCTAAGAAAGTTTTGTTTGCACCTACAAGAGGGTGACAGGTTCATCTATAATATCTTATCTCAATTTTTGTTGACTCTAGACCATTTGACAATGTTGATAATGAATGTATTCTTGTAAAATGCTTCATTTGAGAGTAGTGTAAAGTTGCCAATAGCCATATTTTTTCTTTTACATCTTGTGGGACTGAATTGACAATGCCAACACATTAGGGTGGGTGAGTTAATGTAGTGGAGGCCTTATTTCATTCCCCAAGTCTCTGGATCCTCTTAAGCTACATTGGATTGAGAGAGTCTCTTAAGAGCCCTAAGTGCAAAAATATTGCAAAGTTTGACGTAGTGATTTCTAGAATCTGTGGCATCTTGAATGTTTTGTTTATACTTGTAGGTGGATGTTAGGTCTATCTACAATAATCTATCTTAGTTTCTATCAACTCCAAACCATTTGATTGTGTTGATAATGAATGCATTCTTACAAAATACCTCATTTAAGAGCAATGTAAAGTTACCAATAGCCATTATTTCTCTTCTGCACCTCATGGTACTAAGCCAATAGTGCCAACACATTGGGCTGGGTGGGTGAATAGTGGAGGCCACAATTTGTTCCCTAGGTCTTGCAATCCTTCTAGGCTACATTGGAATGAGAGAGTCTCTTAAGATCCCTAAGAGAAATAAGTTGTCAAACTTTAACACAATGATTCTTTGAATCTGTGAAACATAGGAATGTTTCTTTTGCACCTAAAGGAGGATGTCTAGTCTATTTATAATATACTAGATCTTAGTTTCTATCAATTGTTTGATTGTGTTGACAATAAATGTATTCTTACAAAATGCTTCATTTGAGACCAATATAAAGTTTCCAATAGCCATATTTTTTCTTCTGCAACTTGTGGGGCCAAATCAACAATGCCAACACATTAGGGTGGGTGAATGAATACTAGTGGAGGCCTCATTTTATTCCCTAGGTCTCCTGATCCTTCAAAGATACATTTGACAGAGAGAGTCTCTTATGATCTCTTAGAGCAAAAAGTTATTAAACTTTGACGTAACAATTCTCAGAATATGTGGCACCTAGGAATGTTTTGTTTGCACCTACAAGTGGATGTCAAGTCTATCTATAATAGCCTATCTTAGTTTCTATCAACTTCAAATTATTTGACCATGCTAACAATGAATGCATTCTAGCAAAATGTCTCATTTGAGAGCAGTGTAAAGTCACCAATAGCTATATTTTTTCTTATGTGCTTTGTGGGACCTAATTGATAGTGTCAATACATTAGGGTGGGTGGGTGAATTCTAGAGGAGGCCTTGTTTCATCCCCCATGTCTCCCAATTCTTCCAAGCTAGATTGGAAAGAGAGTCTCTTAAGAGACATAAGAACTTAAGTTGTCAAACTTTGACACAATGATTCCTAGAATCTTTGGCACTTAAGAATGTTTCATTTGCACCTACAAGAGAATATCAGGTCCATATATAATATCCTATCTCAATTTCTTGCAACTCTAGACCATTTGACCATGCAAACAATGAATGTATTATTGCAAAATGACACATTTGAGAGCAACGTAAAGTTGCAAATAGTAATATTTTTCTTGGACACATCCCATGGGACTAAATTGATAGTACCAACACATTGGGGTGGGTGGTTAAATTCTAGTGGAGGCCTTATTCCATTAATAGGTCTCTCAAACCTTTTGGGATACATTAGACTAAGAGAGTCTCTTTAAATCCCTAAGAGAAAAAAGTTGTCAAACTTTGACGCAGTGATTCTTAGAATCTGTGGCACCTAGAAATGTTTTGTTTCCCCCTATAGGTGGATTCAAATAGATTTACAATAGATTATGTTACTTTTTGTTAACTCTATACCATTTGATCATGTTGATAATGAATGAATTCTTGCAAAATGCCTCATTTGAGAGTAGTGTAAAGTTGGCAATAGCCATATTTTTATTTTGCACCTCACAAGACAAAACCAAAAGTGCTAACACATCAATTTGGTTAGGTGAATGCTAGTAGAGGCCTCATTTTTCTCTAGGTCTCCTAATCCTTATGGACTACATTGGACTAAGAGTCTCATAAGAGCTCTAATAGAAAAAAGTTGTCAAACTTTGATGCAATGATTATCAAAATCGATGGCACCTAAGAATGGTTCATTTGAACCTAAAGGAGGATGTCAGGTCCATCTACGACAACCTATTTCAATTTCTGGCAACTCTAGACCATTTGATCGTGTCAATAATGAATGCATTCTTACAAAATGCCTCATTTGAGAGTAGTGTAATGTTGTCAATAGCCATATTTTTCTTTTGCACCTCCTGGGACCAAATGAATAGCACCAATATTTGAGGTAGGTAGGTGAATGCTAGTGGAGGCCTTGTTTTGTTCCCTAGCTCTCCCAATCCTTCTAATCCTCTACCTCATTTCATCCCCTAGGTCTCTTAATCCTTCTAGGCTACATTAGACCAAGAGAGTCTCTTAAGAGCCATAAGAGTAAAAAAAGCTTTCAAACTTTGATGCAACAATTCTTAGAATCTGTGGCATCTAGGAATGTTTTGTTTAAACACACAAGTAGATGTCAATTCCATATATAATAGTCTATCTCAGTTTTTGTCAACTCCAAACCATTTGACCATGCCGATAATGAGTGCATTCTTGTAAAATGACTCACTTAAGAGTAGTCTAAAGTTGCTAATAGCCGTATTTTTTCTTCCATGCTTCATGTGATTGAATTGACAGTGCCAACATGTCATGGTGAATGGGTGAATGGTAGTGGAGATCTCATTTCATTCCTCAAGCCTCTTGATCCTTCTAGGCTACATTGGACTAAGAGAGTCTCTTAAGAGACCTAAGAGCAAAAGATGTCAAACTTTGACACAATGATTCTCAAAATTCATGGCACTTAGGAATGTTTTTTCACATATAGGAGGATGTTGGGTCCATCTATAATAGCCTATCTTAGTTTCTATCAACTCCAAATTGTTTGATTGTGCTAGCAATGAATGTATTTTTGCAAAAAATCTTATTTGAGAGCAATGTAAAAGTGCCAACAACCATATTTTTTCTTCCACACCTCATGGGACTAAATTGATAGTGCCAACACATTGGGGTGGGTGGGTGAATGCTAGTGGATTTCTCATTTTATTCCTTAGGTGTCATGATCTTTCAAGGATATATTAGACCAAGAGAGTCACTTAAGACCCCTAAGAGTAAAAAGGTTGTAACTTTCTTCATTAGTTTTCATGGTAAATTTGATGGGTTGAGTTTGTGTCTAAATCCTTTGCCTCTTCATCGTAAGTCCTAATAGCTAACACCTAGGGTTTCCAACCCATGTAACATTGGTCTCCACCCTTTTTAGTCATTTACCTCCCTTGCCAAATGGGCCTCATTGACTTCCTCCAACTAACCATTATGAGTCAACTGAAGCACACAAATATGTTAACTTATGTCATAGGGTTTTATATTTAAGAACAAGCCTTAATTTATTTCAAATCATCCAAGTGCTATCTATGGATGATTTTTTAGATAGACAACAAGCATGCAAACATTGACAATTTCTACAAATTTTCAACCAAGATGATAAGGGATGATTTTTCCTATTGAAACGACATGTCATATAGTTCATTCCTACACATTTTTATTATTATAAAATTGAATGAAACTTTATATTTCATGTTTAACAATAAATTTAAGGTTTCCATAGCAACTTAAAACTATTTATTTAATACCTCATTATTCCATTGAAACAATAGGGGTCTATTCACATGTTCAAACAACAATAGTCTACCAAACCACTCATTCATGAGCTAAAATCATTATAATATTCATTTATTCCAAACATAAATAGCATGAAGTAGTTCACAAATTCTAAATATATAATTCCATAGAATACATGCTTCAATACTTTTTGACAATATTTGGATGTAGTTAAGAAATAATATCCATTGACAACTTGTAGATCATCAACTTTCAACATAAATTAAAATAAAGAAATTAAAGATTAATAGTATTGTTTAAAAGTACAATCTCCATGAAGGTGCCAGCTCCAAACTAATGGGGGTATAGTTACCTACCAACCATTGTGATGTTTTCAAATATCACCCTCCTTGCTAAGAGAGATTAAACATGGATCTTCACACTTGTATATTTTCAAGAGAGGTTCATGGAAACATTGAAGAACATCTAGGCAATATCAAGACTTGTAAAAATGTCACATTATCTATCCTATGTAGAATTAAAACCTTTTTAGGCAAGTTCATACCCTTCATGGGTATGAGTCAATACACTCTTACTTCTGAAAAAAGGGACAAACCTACTCATCTTAAGATAATTCTAAGACCAAATGAAAGACCCTTAACAAGACATAACACCATTTATAGCATACAACACTATTATTTCATTATTTAAAATAAACATGTACAAAGAGAGAAAATGACCATAAAGCTTCAAACTCCATTCACATCAAGAAGATTAAACCATATTGAATAATGCCATACATTCATTGTACACATCATACCACATCGAATAATACCATACACACCACATCTCTAGTCTCCTAATATACATGGAATCTATCTTAATAAACATCATCTCATTAATCATATAATATAAATGGTTTCTCAAATATATACAATAAATAATAAATTCAATGCACACTCACCCAAATAAGCTCATAATAATATGATTTGTGATAATATGGCATAACAAAAGTCATGATTACGGGTATATCATTGCATATCTATGTCTAAATCTAATAGCATCATATTTAAATAATAAATATGACATCTATAATCATAATTGATCATCATATATAATGTAAAATGTCATATACATAATGTCATGAAAATGCCATATAGTGTATACATAATGTCATGAATATGGTGAATATATAAACAAATCCATATAGGCATACAATGATATACATTAGTAAAACATAAATGTATGTGTAGATGCATACAACAAAATGTCATAACATATAAACTCCTATGGAGTGTTGTGGAATAGTTGATGACCCTTACTCTCTCAAGAAGATGGAGAAGCAATTGATAACTCTTTCTCTCTAATCCACTGGCTAGACCTCCTCTCATAAAATTTTTGGATCTCCACATATTAATACAATTAAATAACATAAGCTGATAATCATTGTCAATCATCTGTTGTCTCTCTTCATCTACCTGAGATGTAGGTGTATAAAATGGAGTTGTGAGTTATGACTAGCATATCTATATTTAAAAAACATATATCTAAAGTACGCCGAGAGATATCCTTCTCAAGGCGCCTATTCGCCTATTCCACCTTTGAGAGGTATACTGATTAAAAATAGGCGCCTCGAGAAGGATATCTCTCGGCGTACTTTAGATATATTTTTTTAAATATAGATATGCTAGTAGCATCCGCAGCGGCAAGCCCAATTATAACTATATTATATAATTATAAGAATATATTATAATTATATAATATATTATATTATAGTTATAATTATATTAATTATATAATATAATATATAATTATAATTATATATCTAACCTATATTATAATAGCAAGGTTATGGTTTTAATCTAATTAAATTTATGGTTATGTTCATGGAAATATATGCTAAGTGTAATGTTAGCACAACTTGTCATAATTGTATCAATAACGATACCCTAATTCTATCCTAAATTTGAAATGTAACTCTAACTCTAATTCTATCCTATATTTGATATGTAATCCTAACCCTAATTGTATCACTAACCTTAATTTTATGCTTAACCCTAATCGTAATTTAACTCTAACCCTAGTTCTAACTTTAGTGTTTTTGCCTTATATATTTGTCCTAATTATAACCAAACCCATAACCCTAATTCTATACCTAAACCTAACCCACACCCTAATTCTATCCCTCAACCTAATTGTAAAACCAAACCTTTGGTTATATATATGCCCTGATTGTAACCCTAATTTGAATTGTAACCCTAAACCTCATTTTATTGAGAACCTTAATTTTATGATCCTTAACCATAACCCTAATTTAACTCTAACCCTAATTCTAGTTCTATTGTATTTTTAATTATATATTTTCCCTAATTATAACTAAACCCATAACACTAATTCTAACCCTAAACCTAACCCTAACCCTAATTTTATCTCTAACCCTAATCCTAGCCTAATCATAATTTTGATCCTAAGACTAACCCCAACCCTAATCGTAATTCTAACCCTAACCCTAACTAAATTTATAACCCCTACCCTAATTATATTCACAACCCTAATTTTGAACTTGGTCATAATTCTATCCATAACCTAGCCCTAATTATAACTCTAACCCTAACCCTAATTCTAACTCCAACCCTAACAATTTTTTTGTTATAAATATTTTCCCTAGTTGTAAACCTAATTCTAATCATAACCCTAACTATCATTCTATCCCAAACCCTATTTCTTTCATTATCGCTAACTCTATCCCTAATTCTAACTATAATTATAACCAACCCCATAATTCTATCCCTAAACCTAATTATAAACCCAACCCTTTAGTTATATATGCCATGATTGTAAGCATAATTTGAACAATAACCCTGAACCTCATTCTATTGGTAACCTTAATTTTATCATTAACCCTAACCCTAATTTAACTCTAACCCTATTTCTAGTTCTATTATTTTTTACTTATATATTTTCCCTAATTATAACTTAACCCATAACTCTAAGTCTATCTGTAAACCTAAACCTAACCCTAAGACTAACCCCAACCCTAATCCTAATTCTAACCCTAACCCTTATTCTAACCCTAACCCTAACTAAATTTCTAACCCCTACTCTAATTATATCCCTAACTCTAACTCTATTATTTTTACTTATATATTTTCCCTAATTATAACTAAACCCATAAAACTAATTGTAACCCTAAATCTAACCCTAACCCTAATTTTATCTCTAACCCTAATCCTAGCCTAATCATAATTTTGATCCTAAGACTAACCCCAACCCTAATCGTAATTCTAACCCTAACCCTAACTAAATTTATAACCCCTACCCTAATTATATTCATAACCCTAATTTTGAACTTGGTCATAATTCTATCCATAACCTAGCCCTAATTCTAACTCTAACCCTAACCCTAATTCTAACTCCAACCCTAACAATTTTTTTGTTATAAATATTTTCCCTAGTTGTAAACCTAATTCTAATCATAACCCTAACTGTCATTCTATCCCAAACCCTATTTCTTTCATTATCGCTAACTCTATCCCTAATCCTAACCCTAATTCTAACTATAATTATAACCAACCCCATAATTCTATCCCTAAACCTAATTATAAACCCAACCCTTTAGTTATATATGCCATGATTGTAAGCATAATTTGAACAATAACCCTAAACCTCATTCTATTGGTAACCTTAATTTTATCGTTAAACCTAACCCTAATTTAACTCTAACCCTATTTCTAGTTCTATTCTTTTTAACTTATATATTTTCCCTAATTATAACTAAACCCATAACTCTAATTCGATCTGTAAACCTAAACCTAACCCTAAGACTAACCCCAACCCTAATCCTAATTCTAACCCTAACCCTTATTCTAACCCTAACCCTAACTAAATTTCTAACCCTTACTCTAATTATATCTGTAACCCTAATTTAACTCTAACTCTATTATTTTTTACTTATATATTTTCCCTAATTATAACTAAACACATAAATCTAATTCTCTGTAAACCTAAACCTAACCCTAAGACTAACCCCAACCCTTTAATCCTAATTCTAACCCTAACCCTAACTAAATTTCTAACCCCTACTCTAATTATATCCATAACCCTAATTTTGAACCTAGTTGTAATTCTATACCTAACCCTAAACCTCATTCTATCAATAACCTTAATTTTATCCTTAACGCTAACCCTAATTTAACTCTAACCCTAGAGTTCTAGTTCTATTATTTTTTACTTATATGTTTGCCCTAATTATAACTAAACCTATAACCCTAATTCTATCCCTAAACCTATAACCCTAATTTATCCCTAACCCTAATTCTAACCCTAACCCTAATTCTGACCCTAAGAATAACCCCAACCCTAATCCTAATTCTAAACCTAACCCTAACTAAATTTCTAACCCCTAACCTAAAATATTCATAACTCTAATTTTGAACCTGGTCATAATTCTATTCCTAACCCTAACCCTAATTCTAACTCTAATCCTAACAATTTCTTTTGTTATAAATATTTTCTCTAACTGTAGTTCTATCCCAAACCTTATTTCTTTCACTATCCGTAATTCTATCCCTAACCCTAACCCTAATTTTAACTATAATTATAACTAAACCCATAATTCTATCCCTAAACCTAATTTTAAACCCAACCCTTTGGTTATATATATGCCCTTATTATAACCCTAATTTGAATTGTCACCCTAAACCTCACAAACTCTAGTTTTACACTACCTTGTTTTAATTTTCTCCATTATTTTTTTTTTTTAGGAGACTCAAATTTTCTTGGTCTGCATGGAGGGTTGCCCTCAAATTTCTTCTTCTTGGTTTGCATGGAGGGTTGCACAATGAAAGAATTTGGAATGGAGGTGTTTTACAAATTATTTTAACTATTTTATCAATTTAGCTGTGTAGCTGTAGGATTCACTGGGAAGATGGTATGCATGTAGGTTAAGAGGAAGGAAAATGAGATATTTAGCTAGAGTTTGATTGTAGGTATAGAAGATTGCAAAAAAAATCTAGATCCAAAAACCTCAGTTTTCTTAGTGGGTTTACACATATAATCTATATATGATTGGGTTTCAATTATTTTAGGTCTATCATTTTAAAAATAGTATAATATAACAAATATACCCAATTAATAATATGTATGTATTAAAATTAAACAAAATATATTAATCTATATGCTAGTAGGATAAGGAAGTACAGAGTTAAATTATCAAAACAAATTTAATAAATTACAGGGGAGGGTGTATGTATATGTGTGTATATATATACATACTGTATGCTATCTTTTTAAAAAATTAGAATACTCTTTATAAAAATACAAAAACATTGATTTTTTAAACTATTTTTATTCTATGTTGTGCTTTTATTTACAATAGAATGTAGAGTAAAGTCTTTTAAAAAAAATTAATATACTTTTATAAAAAAATAAAAGCATTGATTTTTTAAACTATTTTTACTCTATGTTGTATTTAAAAAAAATAGAATGTAGAGTATTAAAGTCCATTGTAATTGCTATTTTGACACTTTAAGATAACATTATAATATTATAATATGATATAATATTATAATATATTATTATTTAAAATAGAATGTAAAGTAAAGTCTTTGAAAAAAATTTAAAATACTTTTATAAAAAAATAACAGCATTGATTTTTTAAACTATTTTTACTCTATGTTGTATTTTAAAAAAAATAGAATGTAGAGTATTAAAGTCCATTGTAATTGCTATTTTGACACTTTAAGATAACATTATAATATTATAATATGATATAATATTATAATATATTATTATTTAAAATAGAATGTAGAGTAAAATCTTTTTAAAAAAATTAAAATACTTTTATAAAAAAATAAAAGCATTGATTTTTTAAACTATTTTTACTCTATATTGTATTTTTAAAAAATAGAAATAGAATGTAGAGTATTAAAGTCCATTGTAATTGCTATTTTGACACTTTAAGACAACATTATAATATTATAATATGATATAATATTATAATATATTATTATTTTTATTTAAAATAGAATGTAGAGTAAAGTCCATTTCTATTTTGACACTTTAAGATGACATTATACTATTATAATATGATATAATATTATAATATAGTATTATATTATAATATGATAGAATCTTATAATATATTATATAATATTATAATATACTATTATAAAATAATATGATATATTATAATATAATGTGATACGCCTTTGATCAATTTCTGTAATTCTATTCTATTATATTATACTAAAATAAATACTTTTTGAAAAAAAAATTCTTGCAGGCCTTTGATCAATTTCTTCTGCAATGCTATTCTTTTATGTGAATATGTGTCCTTTCATATGCCATTTATGTAACGTTTCTTTTCATGTTAGTGGATATGCCATTCTGTCCATCCGATAATATATTTTAATATATTTTAAATTAGGGAATCTTAATTGGTATTTTTAATTTTTTTTTACATCAATTTTGTTTTATGATTTTTGCTTACAGAATCTTAATTGTTTATGGGAATCTGAATCTTTCAGCCCTTGCTGCCACTGTATGACGCCTCTCGGCATAATAAGAATGAAGAATAAAATTAGATTAAAGACTAATGTCATTTATTTGCATTAAATTATGTGAGGTAAAACAAGAAATACATAATGAGATTTACACTATTGGCTCATCCCTTGGTCAAAGACATTGAAAACAAAATAACTGCAATAATGCCCACCTCCATTGTGCCATGAATATTAGAATTCTGAATTCATGCCATCAACTAAAAAATGAATAACATTATTAAATGACCAAAATCTAAATAACATCATTTACATACATTAATGATTAAAAATAGTAAAATTTACCTTACTGAAACTTGATATATGACTACCCCCACCAACTCCTCATGATGTTGGAGAGCCAACATACACTTGTTCATCATCAAATGTCATTTTAAGATTACCATTGATATATGACACAAAACGTAGTATATTTACTATTTTATTACAAATTACATACCTATAGACTCGACATGGCCACATAACCATGTGCTGGAGGGCCAACAAATGTAGAATGAGTACTTTAACCTTAGAATTTCATAATTCATACACTTTTTTATATTAATTTTCATTCAAAATAGGTTAATATAGCTAATTATAGAATTCAAAAGGAAAAATAATAAATTATAGAAGCTTATTGAAAATTACTTGTTGGTCAATGTGAATGGCCATATCTAGCAACTCTTCTCTCATTACCATATTATCTAATATAGATGTATCCTACTGTCGGCCTTGTGTAACATAATCCTAAAACTATGGAGTGTTCTCTCCAATGTGTGTATCATCAACATCCTTAGATCCATAATCACAAGTACCTCCACAAACATGACAAATGTGTGGTGATCATTGAAGCCTAGGAGGCTCACCTCATCAACATGTGAAAGAGGCCTCCTATGTTGTAATAAGGTCTATATGAGGGAACCAATAGACTATAGGGTCTCCACATCAATACTCTCCTGCATAATGGAAGGGACTGTGACATGTTGAATAGATGGCTTGGCTGGTAGTTTCACTAAGTGGTCCTAGGCACAATGTGCCCCTCCCTATCTTGAATTGAGCCTTTGTTTCTACCTAGAAATCAAGCATATCAAAATAATTTGGAATATCATTGAGGACAAACTCACAATAGAGTTTGTTGAAGATATATTGAGGCACCTCATTATTTTTGCATGGGGGATGGTCAAAAACCATCCACCACCTATCTCAAAAATTATTTTGTGTTCCTTGGTGTCGACAACATTGAATAGGGAATCTTTTGCAACTTCCATGCATGGGCTCATTGGTTCTTGGATCAATAAATAATGAACATAAATTAGATTTCAATATTTTCTTATCTTTGACTTATTTATATGACAATTTTGTAGAATAATACTATCATGCATTCTCAGATTGATGATTTGACCATGTGTTTATTTGACAACTAACTAAATCTATATGAGAAATTATAGATTCCAAGGATGTCACAAGGGCTCTTCGATGTGTCCTTCTTGCATTTGGAGTTTTTAATGTTTCAACATATGTTTGAAGTTCTTTCTTATTTTCTTCAATCTGCCCTCATATATTGGCTTGTGTCTCACGAGGGTGTCACAAAATGAATGGAAGAGTTTGGGGAGGGTTAGGTTGTTCTCGCTCTTCAACATGATTTTTCTCACGCACTGAGATTAGTGAATCAAGGTTTGGAGGGATTGGGGGGTTTTCATTTGTTGAAAATGAATCAAAACAATTGAAAAACATATATGAAATCTATATGACTTCAAGATGAACAAAATACTCCTTAAGTATTTGAGTTGCGTTAGCATTATCCCTTTTGTCCATTCTAGCAAGGTGAGCTTCATGATCTAAGGAGTTTTCTTCATTCAAATAAACCATTGTATTTATATTTCCAATGATGGGAGCTTTAGTTTGATGCATTTCCATGGTTAGATTTAATCTAATACTTCTCCTAAGTGGAAATTAGAGATTGGTCAATGGTATGCAAACAACAAAGAATAAAAATAGATAAAACAATGGAAACATAATAAGGTTTTAGATTTGAAATAAAAATTAGAAAAGAAAGAAATTTATTAGATCAAAAGAACATAACCAAGAACAAGACCTAATTCTAGGGGTAAATCTAGAGAGATTTGGCAAGTTAGGGTTCGCCAAAATATAGAGGAAATAAACACACCCTCTATAAATATCTAGGGATCTATAGGATATTTAATGATGTACATTAATTAGACCCCCTAGATAAAGTAAGAAGAGTTGAGTGTGACAACATGCCAAGTAATTAATAAAGTAAATAGGAGATTAGAGGGTGCTTAGCTCTTAATGATGCTAATAGAAGTTGATGTTTTTGATATGGATTACATAGACGTGTTCAATGATGATTATGAACTCTAGAAATTAGATTTGAAGGATGACTCATGTAGTTGATGTGTCCTTGTAGTCTGTACTACTATCAAATGAGATCACATGTGATTCTTTCCAAGTCTTATGTGATTTTGTTCTACTTGTCATGATTATGTTTGTAACTCACCTACCTCTAGAATTTGTACTCCTATTGAAATTTTTGAATTAGAACTAAGGTAGTGTTAATGAAAATCTTTTGGAGTTTGGTGTGCTAGGATTGAGGTTTAAAACTTCCTTGTACCTTAGTTAGATCCCTTGTTATTTTCCACAAGAATACAAAAAATATCAAACATGTAATTAGGAATATGCCTAATGTAGTATCATCTGATGCAAGTGTAGAATGCTCTATGATCTGATGCCCTAATTCTTAAATGATGTTATCTATGAGTGCTTAATTACTTGAAGGGATTCATGATTAGTGCACTAGGACTTGTCTTTAGATATGACATCCTAAGTGCCAAATTCAAATGTTTTTGTGTGCAAGCCAATAGGCAATGATCCATTTTTGGAATGGAGTTGGCTAGGGGAGAGTGAAAGTCAAGTTCAAAGAAGGTGTATGCAAATGCATGCATAATTCATTCCAAGAGACATAACTCACAATTCAATCTTGGGTGGGAAAACAAATAAGAATCATGTTGGGTCTAAACCACTGTGGATGAACTAGTAAAAGGTAAGGGCATTAGATGGGTCATGTCAACTTATGTGCAAAAATTCATTGAATTGAGCACCAAAATGATATGTGCATCTAATGACAAGGCCAAAATGAGTCTAAATTGAGTGGGGGAAAGTATGAAGTATGCACTTTTCTCATCTACAAGCTTATTATATAGTTTCAAATGGCTAAGGCTAATTGTGAATTTTGGCCAAGTTATGAACTTAACTTTATCATTCATCTTTATTGTCTTGTTCCAATCAAATTATTTTAAAAAATTATAAGGAGTCTCTTTGAACTATTTAATAAATGTTTTAATAATGTTCCCAAACCTAACAATTTTTTCATAGGTTTAACTCAAATAACATCAATTGGAGCTCTTAGGCCCATTAAAACAAGAAATCCAACCCAAGACAATGCTACTTATCTTGAAATAAAAGTAATGTGTTATGGAGCACTATATGAATGGTTCATAAGGCACAACAATCGTTGAAGGTGTTACAAATGAGGTATGAAGCTAAGTGGGTTGGATTATAGGCAAAAATCTATAGTTGTGTACTTGAACCTGTAACATCCAAAACCGAAATAACAAGAAGTAACTAAGTTTTTACAACGGTAAAATTTTTTTTTTACTAGGAAATCAATTACAAAAGTTACTCACTTATAATCCAATTCAACATTTTTCATTTTATCATAAACATGATCTCATTTTCATAAAGCTGAAATAAATGATATACATTAAACATTTTATTTTCTAACAGATGAAATTTTCTTGAAACAACAAATATTGGAAACATACCATTGTCATGCATCTCGATTGTCGATCCATCACATTCAAGACTCGGCATTCCTCAGTATTTGGAAGAGAAAGTATCTTCAAGGAGCTTAACCTCCAACCACAGACTGTCGGTCTCCCGCACTCCTTCCTAACCGGAAGTGGCCCTACCCTACTCAAGAGGATAGACTTAGGATAACCCTTGGCGTTTGCCATCTGAGCTCTGGTGTTGTAACCTATGCGTCTTGTTATCGCGCAGATCCCTAGATACCCTCTAGTCATGCACAACACTCCACAAGAAACGCCATCCAGTTACGGTGAACGTTTGATGCACTTGAGGATAGTACATCACCTTGGCCAAAGGATTTGTTTTTAATTAGCATTCTAGGAACGCATGAACTTGGTTCACCCACCCTACTCGACTTGAACTGGTCGAAATCCTACAGTTTCCTATTTGTATAATTTTAACTATTTGACGACCTTGATGACCTCAAGGGTTTAGGATATCCTCCTACAATAGCGCATGGCGCAACTTTTTCTCTAATCTCGAGTTCAGAATTTCATAATCCATTTCATGTAAAAACCTTTCTTATAAACGCCCACTCCTAAGTGGTTTCCTATTTGTTTACTTGGTTCCCATGTTTACACAACATACTCATATATTTAAAGCCATTTCCCATTATCCCGAAATTCAAGGATTCTAGACTCATATGGTCTACAAGATAAAACGATTCTAGCACCATCGTATGCAACGTAAATTCAACTCACATGCAGGTTTTCAACTCAAATTGTTCATTTCAGAACCATGACAGTTTCCTAATCATTACTAAAACTTTATCTTCCTACTCCTCTTTCCGTATCATTAGTTTCACATGGTTCTACAATATAAGAGTCATAAATAAAATATAAATGACTATGAAATCTTTCTTATGTTAATAGAGATGACCAATGCATGGTCGACCTCTAACTAAAGATGTATGATGGATAAGACATCAGCTGTTTACAACTGCATTTTCCGGCTATCAAACACTCTAATTTTACGTCAAAACGTGCTTAAAACTGTGGTTTTTGACTTCTACGCAACATGCACGCGGAGCAACATGTTTACTCGCTGTGGAGTTATCATTCAAGGAAGGTATATTGCATCTTGCATCATAATAAGTTCGTTCCTAAATGGATATGCGTTAGAGAACTGCGTTCTTTTATTACACCGCTTAATTCATGGCAAAAAAATGCTACAATTTCTGAGTTTACGAATTCAAGAAGACAGCATACTACTTTTTCTGAGTTTTTAAATCACAAACACAGTGATGAGACAGCAATACTTCTATTTCTGAGTTTTCAAATCTCAAACATAGCAATGATACTATTACATGGATTGACCGCATACAGATATCATACTAGGTTTACGTTGTCGTACATTTCTTCTCGTTTTAAACGTATTGATCTTTTGCAAAGTGAGTCTTACTTACAGATCTAAACTGAGAAAAGTAATGAAGGAAATGAACCTGTTGATAAAAATGGAGGTTGCTGTGGTAATTCCACGTTCTCCTCTGCTTTTCTTCGAAGCTATCTCTTTTATCTCCTTCTAAAAATAACGACAGTCCACACTAAACAGATCCCTCTCTCTGTCGGACACTATTCAAGTCAAGGTAGGCTCCTTACTTAGAAAACGTTCACCCACAGACAACTACAGGCTTCTTAGTTATCTCTCCCTCTACTTTCTACTCAGAAAATGGATCGCTCCCTAGAAGTAACCTATCACTCCTTCCCTCACTCACGTTTGCTCCTTCCATCAAAAACTTTCTTCCTCTACTAAACTCCCCAAACCCTCTCTCTTACTGCCACTTTTTCCCTCTTCACAAAGCCGAGCTCTCCTTCACAACTACAAACTACCTTCCTCTCACGTCATGGTAAAAGGAATCTCTCCAAAGAGTTCTCGGTTGACATAAATTTAATCATATGGGTCGACACAGTTGATTTTAAACCCAACTTCCCATTTATCACGACCAATCAAAAGGTGGTGGTTCCTAAGGCGACGTGGCTTGCTAGAAGACATAACAACTCTGCCTTCACTCGAATACCAAGTTATCTAATTCAATCCAAAAGCCACCATAAGATGTATTGTGGAGTTAAGCTCGGCTTGGCGGTGGTTTAGGAAATGACTAAAGCATCGTTTTGGTCGAAAAGGAACAAGAGGCAAAGACCAACTTATTAAGAAAGCTCAAAGTTAGATTGACAACTACTCGCGGTCAAAGACAAAAGAAAAGACTCACATTAATTGACGACCAAATAAATTATTTCACGCTATGGCTTCAAATCGACATTCGTCGATCTACAAGAATATAATAACTTCACAATACAAGTTCGACACATTTTACGACAATCACGACGGATTGGTTGTAACGCGAATGAGTTCTTACGACGTTAGACGCACAAAGCCGACTTCTCGCGTCTTTCGACTACGAGACAAGATTTACAATTTCGCCACAAGATGGTTCAATAAACACTTATAAACAAAAATATTAAACGTCTAAATAAGTCGACTTGCTATGATGGACTTACAATGACATCGACAACTCCAAGATTCTACATGATGTCTTTCGACTAGAATATCACACTTTATCCTTTGACGTCAACATCTAGTTAACTAACCCAACCGACAAACAAGACTAACTGGTTGGTTCCAAGGTTTATCTACCTGTTTGGCGATCTTAGTAACAAACGCCCATGGTTAATTTCCAGAGTCTATACTCTCTCTCGAAGATACTTTCTCTTCCCGTCGAACACGGTCCACCTGTTCCTGCATTGACAGGCTCACATACAATTTTGTGGTCAAAGCACCTATGTTCAAATCAAAACATTATATATCCAAACATCATTGCATTTATTATAAAGACATTTAGTCTACTATATCACCTTGATCGTAATTGTTAGATTCCACAATTCGATATAACAACTTTGTAAGATAAATCGTCAATTTCCATGTCATTCACAACATATTAAATTACTAAAATTCGCAAGAAAGTAAATAGCATAATTGTTTTCAAAAAGAGGGATGTGACAGAACCAAACTAATACTCCATAGTAACCCCTTGAGAAGTTGTGGTCTATCAACCCCCAATTACAATAAATACTAAATAAACCATTTATGATTATGAAAAATAAATTATTGTAAATAACTAGTATAGATATCTGTAAAAAATCTATCTAAAATAATGGGGAGAGATCAATTTGGAGTCATTTTATTTACTTTGAGTTATTTTATTTTACATTAGGACTATTTTATTTACTCTATACATGGACACGTTAATTATATGATTTGTGCATACATTAGTATATTATTTATTTATCTAAAATTTTATGTTTAAGTAGAAATAAAATAATAAGTAAAATCAAAACATACCCAACAAAATATTTTTAAAAAATAAAGTAAAATAAAATAATTTGTAAGTAAATCAAAATTCTAAAGTAAAATAAAATAACTCTTAAGTAAATAAAAATATAAACAATGTAAATAAAATAAAATAAATTTTAAATTGCTCTAAATATAATAAAATAACTTAAAATTGATATCTCTCAACATTTCTAGATAAATTTATTTAAAATATTTTAATATTAATATTTTGACATATAAATGGATGTCAAATTTAAGGTAAAAAGTAGGAGTTTTTGTAACACCCTCAAGCCATTACACTCCACCCCTTGCTGCCATTAAAATTGATATCTCTCAACATTTCTAGATAAATTTATTTAAAATATTTTAATATTAATATTTTGACATATAAATGGATGTCAAATTTAAGGTAAAAAGTAGGAGTTTTTGTAACACCCTCAAGCCATTACACTCCACCCCTTGCTGCCATTGTGGAACGCCTCTCAGCATTAAATATATAAATATTAATATTTTGACATATAAATGGATGCTAAATTTAAGGTAAAAGGTAAGAGTTTTTGTTAACAGGGTCACGTCATTACACTCCACCCCTTGCTGCCATTGTAGAATGCCTCTCAGCATTAACTACTCATAAAATATGAATCAGTAAAAAAATGTCAAATTTAAGGTAAAAGGTAAGAGTTTTTGTTAATAGGCTCACGTCATTACACTCCACCCTTTACTGCCATTGTAGAATGCCTCTCAACATTAACTACTCATAAAATATGAATCAATAGAAAAGTGTTAAATTTAAGGTAAAAGGTAATATTTTTTGTTAACAGGCTCACATCATTACACTCCACCCCTTACTACCATTGTAGAATGCCTCTCAGCATTAACTACTCATAAAATATGAATCAATAAAAAAGTGTCAATTTAAGAATTTTTGTTAACAGGGTCATGTCATTACATTCCACCCCTTGCTGCCATTGTAGAATGTCTCTCAACATTAACTACTCATAAAATATGAATCAATAAAAAAGTGTCAAATTTAAGGTAAAAGGTAAGAATTTTTGTTAACATGCTCACGTCATTACACTCCACCCCTTGCTGCCACTGTAGAATGTCTCTCAACATTAACTACTCATAAAATATGAATCAATAAAAAAGTGTTAAAATTAAGGTAAAAGGTAAGAATTTTTGGTAACAAGCTCACGTCATTACACTCCACCCCTTACTACCATTGTAGAATGCCTCCCAGTGTTAACCACTCATAAAATATGAATCAATAAAAAAGTGTCAAATTTAAGGTAAAAGGTAAGAATTAACAGGCTCACGTCATTACACTCCACCCCTTGCTGCCATTGTAGAATGCCTCCCAGCATTAACTACTCATAAAATAACTAAATACGTAAATCCCAATAAAATATTATTAATTGTTTAACATAAATATATTATAGAAAGCATTTCCTTTGCCAGAGCCAGCTCATCAAAATAAAATGCTATGAGTGTCATGCATACACCGTGGGAATGGGGAGGGCAATGCATTATCCAATGAAAAATAATAATAGGCACCCATAATTTCAAAAAAACATGGGAAAGACAGCGTTTCAACTAAATCCAACGACTAACTTAATAAATGAGATGTTGCGTGAGGTTTTCGAAAAACGAAGACAATTTGACCGTTTAAAAAGCCTCCTCTCACAGTTTCTTGTCACCTGCCACGTGTCTGTTAGTATTCAACTCCCGAATATATCGAAAAAGAGCATTATTCTCCTGTTTTATACGTGGTGCATTATTTTTTGACTTATGAAGTGACGTTGGAAGATATCTTTCCTTTCTTCTTAGGGTTTTGAGGTTTTCTAAAGCTAGGGTTTCATTTTATTCCTTTATTCATTCAAGAGAGCAATTGATCTCAACTTTCTGTTTGCTGGAATTTTTCTTCTTATTTTTTTTGGAAATAGATTGTGACCGTGAGATTTTTTAGGGTTTGGAGTAAGAATAAGAGCTAGAGTTTGCACAGATCGAACTCGGCTACAATGAACACTCTCAACTGAGGGAATTTTTTTATAGTTTGGTATAGTCCGAATGATAGCTTTAGTTGTTCATGAGAATAATAGCTCTAGTTGTTCATGAGAATAAATTGGTGTTATGGACGAACACAATTTAGTAGTGGATCTTTGTTGGTAAGGAAGTATGTTTGGTGGTTGAGCTTCTGGAAACAACTGGGTATGTAATTCTTAACTCCGATGTTTCGAGCCACACTACTGGGCTCATCATCAGCGAAACCAGTCTTTGAAAATTAATTGCAGGATGAGCTTGAAGTTGGGAAGTCCAGGCTAGAACAAACGGAGATTCGTTGTAGGCAGCAGCTATCCTTGAGCCACACTCTTGGGCAGGTCGACATTGAAAATGGAAAATGTATATCATCCCAAGAGCAGGAAACAGTTCCAGTGAAAAGTTCAATTTGCAAGGCTTTTTCTCTCAGGTAAGAATGAATGAATCAGTTTGTTTTATTTTAGATGTATAATACCGTGGCGGACCTTAGACTTGGAATTTGTTTGTTTGGATTAATTTCGCTTTCTTAAGAACTTGAGAATTCAGCCACAACTTGGGGAAGCACTGGCCAACGAAAAACTGTTCTTGACTGACAATGGAAAACTGTTCTTGACTTTTTATAGATTCCGCAAGGGGATTAGGTCTTTCCCACAGAGATGTTACCTAATTATCAAAATCTATTGTTGGGTGAGTGTGAGATCATGATGGGCTAAATAAGAGTCTTAAAATTGGCAATGAATTTACTAAAAAACAGACGTAAGTAACTTTACATGAAAAATTTTAAGTAACTTCACATGAAAAATTGATTGGGATGTTTACACAACTTGAAAAAAAAAAACTAGTAATAAAAGTTGTAGGAAATTGAATGTAGTTTATGGACCACTTTTTCTTTTTTTTTTTTGAAATTTATAAAATTAATTTGGTGAAAATTGAATATTTCAATGAGGTACATTTAAAATTTTCATTAAAAAATAAAGGTGTCATTCTGGCCAATTGAACTATTTAAACAAAAATTTGAACTTTGGATATAAGTAAAAGGACACATATGACACATTTTTTCTATGTTCAATGGGGACATGGCCCGGACCTTGAAGCCAACATCCTCATCCCTCATCACATTTCCAAGATGGTAAGATGGAAGGGGACATCCCTAGCCATCCCCAATTTTTTCCAAAACATTGAAATGCCCTTGAAATGGTGTAGAACATTAGAAAACATTTGTGAGATGTCCGTCTATCCCAGGGATGGCTGGGGATGTCTGAGAAAGGGAATTTTGCATGTTTTTAAACCAAAAAAACCTTGAATTTATGAAAAAAATAGTTTTAAAAAGCATCTTGGACATGCAGGTCTAGTAGATGATGACTTTAAATACTTCAATTCTCTGAATGGTTCTTATTGTATTGTGCCTATAATCAATCAATATGTATGTTTGACTTTCAATTTGGTTGTGCTTATTTGAAATTAGCCATGCAATTCTAATCAATGACAGCTGCAAGTACTTCAACTAAATCAGTATCTCCTATTGCAATTTGCCTACAATTAAACATTATATATATTTTGTTAATTTTAGTAATTAGATTGACAGTAAGAAACAATAAAACACAAATGCACACATAACACATATGTACCCTAGGAAAACCTCCCTCTTGGAGGTGAAAAACCCAGCAAGAAAATCTCAGATCTGATTTATATTAAGAGCAGAAATAGATTACAACTTCACCCAGCTAGGGCACGAAACATAGATATCAAAATACAACTTATCTGAACCTTAATTCTGATCCAAAATGGTCAGCATGAAGCTCGCTTGCACATAAGAGTAATTGCACAGTAAACACAGAGGTTCGGTAGCCTTAGATAATCCATAACAGATCTAGGTTTAAACTTTGCTCATGCTAGAACAGATCCGCTTCACCAAATAACAGGTTCGTTAATGATTGCAGATGAAAGTGGGATGATCAAATCAATTATCGAACCATTGAACTGGTTGAATCGTCGAACCTGTTGAACTGTCGAACCTGTTGAACCATCGAACTTGTTGAACCGTCGAACCTATCGAACAGTTGAACCTGTTGAACTGTTGAGCCTATCGAATGATTGAACCTATTGAACCGTCGAACCTGTTGAACCATTGAACCTGTTGAACTTATCGAACGGTTGAACCTGTTGAACTGTCAAACTCATTGAACCGTCGAACCCGTTGAACCATTAAACCGTTGAACTTGCTGAACCATCGAACAGTTCAACTATCAGTAGAATTCCTTATTAATTGCAGAAGTAGATCACTGATGGAGAGTTGTCTCAGAGAAGAATTTGGTGTCTTGTGTATGAATTGTGACTACAAGTCACTTTACATTTATAGGAGATCGCCCAAACAATAACCTTGGTCAGCCTGATACAATTTGGCACCAAGTTCAAATTACATTGAAATAGGTCTTGACCTATTTGCAATTTCAAGATACATCGAATAATGAATTCGCCCAATTAGGGCCTGCCTTAAATGGGATAATACAACTAAGATTCTTGAAATGCTAAGGCCGATAGGCCATTCTGTATTTTATGACTAGGTCGGTCTCTAGAAGGGATCTAACCTAGCTACCAAAATCAACACTCGCTCTTAGCTAGGGAGGATTCCTTCATAAGGATCAAGTCACATAGTGATTACCACCATGGCTACTCCCAGGGTAAATGCAAGAAGTTGTGTCCACTTAAGGTGGAAGTTTCAGAGTTAGAAAAAAATCCGAAATCGGGTTAACCAAAACAAGATCCCGCTTTTTATGAAACGGGATCCCGTTTTGCTTCGGGTTCTCGAGCCAAAAGCGGGATCCCGTTTTCAAGAAATGGGATCCCGTTTTGAGTTCCATAAAAGGTTAATATTTTAACCTTTATGAAACGGGATCCCGTTATTTAAAATTTGAATTTTAAGCTCGGGTTTTGCTTTATAACACGGTTCGGGAAATGCTTTGGGGACCCGAACCTGACCTCTGGACCAGGTTTGACCTGCAACTTGAAGGTCCTGTCAATGTCACAACAAAATAGTGACTTTGGCAATATATCTGAAGGTCTATTTTGCAGAATATTTTGACGAAATTAAAACCCATTATAGATGAGACAGTGTAGATTCCAAATATGGAATTTTTTTTACAATTGGATTAATTTTTCTATTTTTTAATTAATTTCTGATGAAATAGGTCCATAAACTTGAATTATTAGGGTTTTTAGTATTTTAATAACTTTTTATTAACATATTTTTTTGTAAAAAAAATTGTAGGAAAACGTACTTTAGACAATTCTTTTCAATTTTTTAAAAAAAAATTTCAAAAAATGTTAAGTTTAGGTCATCTTATGCATGACGTACACGATGATTTTTTAAAAGACCAAAAATGGCCAATAAAAAATTAATAAAAAAAAATATTCAATAAAAAATTACAAAAAAATATGGAAAACGTGCTTCAGTGAGTTACAAATATTTTCCCAAAAGGATTTTGAAAAATATGATTATTTAGGTTAAAATATGGATGACGTACATGTACATGGTATAGTAAAAAAAAGTGACTTTTAAACAGTGGTTTTTAGAAACACCTATTCAAAATCACTTTCTATCATCTGGGTATTGAAAAAAATTACATATTTGGAAACTAGACTCCGAGCACTACATTTCATATTTAGTGAATTTTTCCAAGATTCCACCGTTAAGTGCTTCAAATTTTTAGGTCAAATGTGACAAATTATGAAAATCAGGGAAAACACTTCCACTTTTTGGCCAATAAGTGGACAACTTCTTGCACACACCCCCCATAGAAAACATAAGTGCTTATTGTCATCTCCACATGACGTTTACCATAGATACTCCCAAAGGGTGAACAAGCACATCATGGAATTTCTCCCATGATATCCATCATACCTACTTGCAGAGGGTGGCTCCACCATGCCTACTCGCAGAGGGTGGAAGAGGGCTTTCACCTCAAACTTCTTCAAGAGAAGAGTGCATTACCACCATGCCTACTCATAGAGGGTGGATCCACTATGCCTACTCGTAGAGGGTGGAAGATACAGTATAATGTATCACTGATGCTGAGACTCCCCCCAGCTAGAGCTTCATTCTCCACAACTCCAAGCTTGTCTCGAAAATATGCAAGCTTCACTCGAGCAAGAGGTTTGGTGAGAACATCCATTGTTTGCTCATCAGTGCTGATGTACTTCAGCTGAATAGCATTCCTTTGCACCATATCCCGGATATAGTGATACTAAGTTTCCACATGCTTTGATCTGTCATGAAACATAGGATTGGCAGAGAGCTTCACATAGCTCTGGTTATCACTATGAATAATTGTAGGCTCCCAAGGTTGTCCAAACAATCCTGCAAGGAATTTTCAAAGCCACACTGCTTCTCGAGATGCCACACAAGCTGCAATAAATTTTGCTTCAGCAGCACTCAATGCTACTGAAGACTATTTCCTACTGCATCAAGATATCATGGCGGATCCCAAGCTGAAGCAAACTCCAGAAGTGCTCTTTCTATCAGTGACACGTCCTGCCAATTAGAATCATAATAGCCTTCTAAGATAATGACTGTATTGGAAGAGTACTTCAATCCATATCCAACTGTACCATGCAAATATCTCAAGATATGCTTGGCTGCAACAAGATGAATCTGCCTTGGTTCACACATGAACTGGCTGAGGGCACTCACTGCATAGCAAATGTCAGGCCTAGTGTTAACTAGATACATCAAGGATCCACAAGATCAAACCTAGCTGCAGATTCACTCAACTTCTTTAAGTTAGTTTCCATAGGAGTAGGCATAGGTTTACAATCTAACATTCCAAATCTCTTCAAAATATCAATGGTATATTTTCCTTTACTTAGAATAATTTCATTGGGTCTTCGCCATACTTCTAACCCTAGAAAGAAATGCATGAGACCTAGATCTTTCATTTCAAATTCTGAAGTCAATTCTTCCTTACATCTAAGAATGAGATGATCTTCTCCAGTTAGGAATAAGTCATCAACACATAAAACCAAAATCAACATTTCACCATTGAATACCTTGAAGTAAAGGTTAGGATCAGCATCGTTCTTATAGAATCCTAGGCTTACCAAGTACTTGTCAATGCTTTCATACCAAGCACAGGGGACTGCTTAAGGCCATATAATGCTTTCTTCAATCTGCATATATGAGATTCTTTCTTATGGATCACAAAACCTTCAGGTTGCTCAATGTAGACTTCTTCTTCAATAACACCATTGAGGAAGGTTGTCTTTACATTCATCTGATGCAACTTCCATCCCTTAGCTGCAGCAATAGCAATGATAGTCCTGATGGAAGTATATTGAGCAACAGGGGCAAAGGTTTCCTCATAATCTATGCCTTCTTTCTGAGAGAAGCCACAAGCCACAAATCTAGCTTTGTATTTCTCAATACTTCCATCAGCAGCATGTTTAATTTTAAACAACCATTTGGAAGATATGACAGACTTACCTTTGGGTCTAGGCACAATATCCCAAACATCATTCTTGATGATAGACTGATATTATTCATCCATAGCATTCTTCCATGCTTGTTGTTTCATGGCCTCTTCAACACTGGAAGGTTTAGTCTCAATGAGATTGCACATCAATGCAACATAGTCAGAGAATTTATGAGGCCTCCTACTTTTTCTGAATGTGCCACTTGGAGCTGCAAATTTTTCTGCCTCTTGAATCTAGAGAGGTCTCTTCTTACTCACTGTAATGTCCCTAGGCCCATCGGTAGGATCCAAAGGTTCACTTGGATCATCATATTTTCAGATTCTGTAGACTCTCTCTGAATCTCAGTATCATGCTCAATATCCATGTCTTGAGGGTTATCATGGACTTCATTGTCAATCTCTATACTTGAGCCTTTAGATCTTTTGAGTAGTGACATCTCTACTAACCTCAATAAACTTCTGACCTAGAATGTAAATTCTAAATGCTTTGGATGTTTCGCTGTAGCCCACAAGAATGCCTCTTTTTCCAGAAGGTTCCAACTTGGCTCTCTTCTCTTTGGGTATATGGATATATATTGGACTCCCGAAGATCCTCAAGTGATTGATATCAGGTTTGATCCCTGAAAATGCTTCTTCTGGAGTCATATCTTTCAATACATGGTGAGGGCATCTATTCTGAATGTGGACAGTAGTCTTAGATGCTTCGGCCCATAGGAAAGTCTGCAGATCTTGATCATGAATCATAGCTTTTTCTACCTCAAGTATGGATCTGTTCTTTCTTTTTGCAACCCCATTTTGCTGAGGGATGTAGGGAACACAAAACTCCCTCTTGATCCCTGCGTCAACACAAAAATCATGAAAACTACCCGAGGTGTATTCACCTCCATTGTCAGACCTTTAAACTTTAATTCTTTTCCCAGATATATTTTCAGCTAAAGCTTTAAATTCTTTGAATCTACTTAGAACTTCATCAGATTCTTTTGATTTGAGAAAGTAAATCCAAGTTTTACTAGAGTAGTCATCTATAAAGATTACATAATACAAGAATCCACTTGGGGAAGCAACAGACATAGGTCCACATAAATCAGAATGCACAAGAGCTAATTTCTCTTTAGACCTACTTTCACTTTGATGAAATGGACTCTTAGTGTTTTACCCATAGCACAACCTTTGCATGTATCATCATGAATATGACTAAGTTTAGGCATACCTTTAACCATCTTCTCAAGTGTAGGGAGGGCTCGGAAATGAAGATGTCCAAGTCTTCTATGCCATAGCTCGCTTGACTCAGGAGCTTCATGAATGAGAGCTTGAACTGGATGTGCTGAAAGCTTATATAGGCTCTCATACCTATTCCCAATGACATGAGCTAATTTGATGCTAGACTTCTTAGGCCATGCAAGCACTCTTCCCTCAGAAAATGCAATATGATAACCTTTATCTTCTAGTGCTGATATGGAGATAAGGTTTCTTTTGATTCCCAGCACAAACAAAATATCACTAAGGTGAAGAGAAATTCCCGAATCTAAATTAAGGGAAGTAGTACCAAAACCTCTCACAGAATAGAGAGCATCATCACCAATGACCACATGAAGATTAGACTCTTTCTCCACTAAATCTGAGAGGTGCTCTCGATAGCCGGTGATGTGTTTAGATACACTACTATCAATTAGCCAAGTATCACTATCTGAGGGTAGATTGCTTGACAGAGCAGAAATGAAAAGGAAGTCTTCAGTATTAGACTGATTTGAGACTTCATTTAAGTTTGCTCCTTGTTTCTTAGACTGGGATAAACAGTCCCTTGCATAGTGATTGAATTTGTCACACCTGAAGCACTTGATGTGAGACAGGTCCTTTTTCTTTTTCTTCAAATCATGAGGTGGATTAGACCTTTGATCTCTATTCCTCTTGAAATTGTTCTTCTTCCAATAGCCTCCTTTCTTCTTGAAAGACTGGGCAGCAAGGACATGATTGTCTTCATGAGTGTTTTTGATAACTCCTCTAGCAGCCAATCGAGACTCTTCTTGAATACAGTCAGCCCTTAATCTGTCAAACTTGGGCAGATCAGCTCTTGCACTAATTCCTTGAATGTAGGATTCCCAAGATGCTAGAAGACCATTGAGGGCTAGCATAGTTAAATCATTTTCATCAACAATCTTTCCAATAGATGAGAGCTGATCTCTCAAATCAGAAATCCTCATGAAGTAAGCCATGACGGATTCACCTTTAGCCATCTTGATTTGATGAAACTGCTGCTTCAAAGCTAGAACATGACTAGTGTTGTTGATTTCATACATCTCCTCCAAGGTTCTGAACATTTTGCTTGTCTTCAGCTTGGAGATGATGAGAACAATGTGGTCCTTTACTGAATCAATTAAGATCTTCTAAGCTTGAAGATCTTTCTTCCTCCATTAGGTCTTTTCTCCTTCTACCTCAGGCTTGAAAGATTCTTGGTCACAAAGTCTACAAGGTCATTTTCATTCAACGCAAGCATGATGCAGACTCTCCATCATGTGAAATTAGAAGCCCCATCCAATCTATCTTCCACCTTGAGAACCATCTTGAAGAAGTGATAAGAGCTGAAGTAGATAATTGGTTACTACAAATCTGATTATACTAATTCAAACTCAGCTCTGATACCATGTTAATTTTAGTAATTAGATTGACAGTAAGAAACAATAAAACACAAATGCACATATAACACATATGTACCCTGGGAAAACCTCCCTCTTGGAGGTGAAAACCCCAGCAAGAAAATCTCAGATCCAATTTATATTAAGAATTACAACTTCGCCCAGCTAGGGCACAAAACATAGATATCAAAATACAACTTATCTGAACCTTAATTCTGATCCAAAATGGTCAGCATGAAGTTCGCTTCCACATAAGAGTAATTGCACAATAAACATAGAGGTTTGGCAGCCTTAGATAATCTATAACAGATCTAGGGTTAAACTTTACTCATGCTATAATAGATTCGCTTCACCAAGTAATAGGTTCGCTGATGATTGCAGATGAAAGTGGGATGATCAAATCAATTATCGAACCATTGAACTGGTTGAACATTTGAACCTGTTGAACTGTCGAACCTATTGAACCATCGAACCTGAACATGTTGAACCGTCGAACCTATTGAACCGTCGAACCTATTGAACCGTTGAACCTATCGAATGGTTGAAACTATCTAACAGTTGAACCTGTTGAACCGTCAAACCTATTGAACCGTTGAACCTGTTGAACTGTTGAACCTATTGAACCGTCGAACGGTTCAACTATCGGTAGAATTCCTTGTTAATTGCAGAAGTAGATCGCTGATGGAGAGTTGTTTCAGAGAAGAATTCAGTGTCTTGTGTATGAATTGTGACTACAAGTCACTTTACATTTATAGGAGGTCTCCCAAACAATAACCTTGGTCGGCCTGATACAATTTGGCACCAAGTTCAAATTACATTGAAATAGGTCCTGACCTATTTGCAATTTCAAGATACATCAAATAATGAATTTGCCCAATTAGGGCCTACCTTAAATTGGATAATACAACTGAGATTCTCAAAATGCTAAGGCCGATAGGCCATTCATCATTTTATGACTATGTCAGTCTCTAGAAGGGATCCGACCTAGCTACCAAAATCAACATATGCATTGTTGACCTTTTAGGCCATGCCTATTTTGAGGGAGCACTACAATTTGTAGTAAAAATTCTATTAAAACCTGATCTAGATGTGTTTGCTTCATACTTGTAGCTCACATGAAGTATAGGGCAAGGAGAATTTGTGTTGACATTCCTATTTCAAGTTGGACCGAAGTCCATAAAATGGTACACACTTTTAGTGGAGGAGGTAGTTCATATTGAAATATAGGGCTAGAAGATATATATATATATAGCTGTTATTGTCTTAATAATATATATTACTATTACTGTCTTAATTTTGATGTTATGTATAGTTAAACTTGTAGAAATAAGAGTATATATACCATCCCCAAAAATAGCCCTTGGATTGCCATCCCTAAAATATGTTTCCATCCTTGAAATGTCATGGAACATAGTATTTTTAAAAAAATTTTAAAATAAGTAATTACTTATGAAAGCTTTACTGCAACTTATTAACTAGCATATCTATATTAAATATAATATATCTAAAGTACACTGAGAGATATCCTTCTGGAGGTGCCTAATGTTAGGATTAGTGATTAAAATATAGGTGCCTCAAGAAGGATATCTCTCGGCTAGATATATTATATTTAATATAGATATGCTAGTTTATAATTACAACCAAAAAATGAGTGCTCTCATCTCCACCCCCGCTGCGACCGTAGTTGGCCTCTCGAAAAAATATAAAAAACAATTTTTTGGCCAAGAAATAAAATTCAATTCAATTCAGAAGGAAAAAAAAAGCTATAGCCACATCTTTCAAATTCAAAAAAAATAAATGATATATATATATATATATATATATATATATATATATATATATATATATATATATATATATATATATATATATATATATATATATATATATATATATATATATATATATATAAATTAATAATAATTACCTATTAAAATTATAATGAGGCATATATTTCATTTTTAGAATTCTGAAGATATAGTTTTTTGGTTTTATCAAATTTTGATAAAAAAGGGTATATCCAACAATGCAATTCTGAGGAAAAAGTTTAAATAAGAAATGGATATCCATTTTGACTTACCAAACAAAAAAAAAATTGAAAATTCAAGCCTAAAAGAAGTTTTACAATATTTGCACTTTCACATGATCATTCATCATAATCTCATACTCAACCTTTCTTTCTACAATCCATGCCCTCTACACCATATGCTAACTAATTCAAAGTTATATTTTATTAAGATATTGTTGGCCTCATGTTTCCATCGGTAAGTTTTATGAATAATTAAACTAACATTTACCGCTGATGAATGAACCCGTTGTTTTAATCATCGAGTGTTGTCATTCATTTCATAACCACTAACGATCCCCGAGAACTTTTCGAATAAGTGCCTCATCATAACTTAAACAAACATTTGAACACTTCATTTCACCCACGATGCCCGATATTGGGCATGTGAGGAAACGGTTATATAGACCGGTGGGAAAGGCTTTCCAAGTCTTTATTTAGGAGCGGTTAGGGAAATCCACGACCATCGCCGGCATCTCCATGTAGCCTATGCAAAGATGGGAGCTTTTGGAGTAGGATGAACAATGGATCTATTGAGAAAGATTTAGAAACTTTCAAGTAAATAAAATCGTTAGGTGTGAAGCCACAATCCACAACCCGCTCTATTGAAGGGGAATATCATGCTTAAGTGTTTTCAGTTTGAACTGCTTTGATGAACACATTTTCAGAATAGGAAACAAAAGACAAAACCTATAGACCTTTGCAAAGAATATACTTCAAAGAGATGTCACCAATTAGAATGCAATGATTGGAGGATATGTGAGAAACGGTTTCATTGAAAAGGTCTCAAAAACCTTGAAGCAGATGCAATAAACTGGTGCAGAAATTGTTTCATAACCTTTAATACCATCTCTTTCTCTACTTTCCAAAATGGGAGCTTTGAATGTGTTTTTGCTGTAAATATAGAAGCATAAACATGGCATTTGAAATGCTTTCTAGGCCACCTAAAGAAATGGTAGTATAAAATGGAGGCATGTAAACTCTTTTGAAGACATTCAAACTGTTTTGAAGGCACCTCAATAGAGATATCACTTCATGGAATACAACTATTACAGGATACTACAAAATGGATTTATGGAAAATGCTTTAGAATCTTTCAAGCAAATATGCTTGATAGGTGTAAGAGATGGTTTCACAATGTTTTCTAGCATTCTTTCAGATTATGCCAAAAGAGGAGCTTTGGAATAAGGTATGGACACCCAGCAAAGTGTAATGGAAGGTGGATTTTTATTAGATACTACTACGGTTTGAAATACTCTGGGAGACATACATGCAAAATGTGAATGCACAGACAACCTTTGGCAACAATTTAAAAGAATGCCTCAAATAAATGTCATCTCAGAAAATGCAATGACCACAGGTTATGCATAAAATGGTTTTGTTGAAAAGACTTCATAAACTTCCAAGCAAACACAGCGGACTATAGTGAACCCAAACCACAACCTGTGTCAAAATGAGAACTTTGGAATGAAAGGTTTGCCAGATATTATAAAACACTCAGGATATGTACAAAAATGATTTGTTCAAAAGGTGTTTAAAACTTTCAAGTGATTCCATTCACAGGTGGAAAGCCAAATTCCATAACATTTTGCAGTTTGCCAGATATTATAAAACACTCAGGATATGTACAAAAATGATTTGTTCAAAAGGTGTTTAAAACTTTCAAGTGATTCCATTCACAGGTGGAAAGCCAAATTCCATAACATTTTCCAACATGCTCCCAGCCCGTGCCAAGATGGGATATTCGGAATAGGGTATGGACATCCATCAAAGCATAATTGAAAATGGATTTTTCTCATATGTAATAAGTGCCTCGATTGATCTTGATCATGTGGAAGAATAGAGGAAGCACGTTAGCTGTTTGACAAATTGCCTCGAAGAAATGGCGTCTCATGTACAACATTGACTTCAGCTATTGAAAATTCATTCTACAACCTTTGCAAGTATCATCCTAGACCTACGCTGACATCATCTCCAATAACACCAAATTGGGAGCTTTGGAATCGGCATTCCAAAGATTGGTGGTAAGGATCTAGACCTCTATTTATTGTAGAGGGAAGTAACTACTCGTGGAGGACTGCAAATGGTCATGAATGAGAGAAAATGGAAGGAGATCAAAGTTGTGCTTAACATTCCTTACACTACCACAAGTACTTCATTTGTTCTTCACAAGTACTACATTAATTTGCTTCACCATTTTGAGCAGGTTCACTTCTTTCAAAGTCCAAGGGCCCTTGGTTCCTCCTAACTCTTTCTTACATAGTTATTTTAAGTGCCTAAGTTAGGTAGTTACTCTAAGTGACTATCTTTACAAAAGAAAGTTAGTTGTGCAAAGTTAGTACACTTAGGTAGTTTTACCAAGAAGTTAAAAAAAGTGGTTGAGGTAGTTACCCTAGGTGGTTACTAACCTCACCTATAAATATACCATTGTAATTCAATCAAAGGGGGTTCCACTTTCTCACATGACAGTGTATGAAAGACTCGAATAGTATTATTCAAGTTGGAAAGCAATAAAAGAAATGTTTTGAATGTGTGTTCAACTCGATTTCATGTGTTTTTATTGGTATTTGTATGTTTAATCAATAATGATTATGTGCTTTCCTTTCTAAGTTGCATTGTGAGAAAGATATTTCACATCAAGTTTTGGTATCTCCACTTGGATGCATGGAACTTAAATTCATAAGTTTAACTCTTATTTCATCATTAGTGTTTGTTGTTTCTTTGTTTTTATTCTTATAATTCTAAAAATCTAAATACCCCTATCATACAAGGGAGCTGCCCCTCTTAAACGCAGAGAGGAATCGACATAGACCTGCGATTCTTCAACTGTTGTGAGCAGGTTGTTGCTAATCCAAGGGCGAACTTACTGTAGAAGATTATTTTAAAGCAACAAATCTGTTTACCAACAGATATGCATTTAAACATTAAATGCTTCATTTCTGAACCATGATTTACCATGGGCAAATTGCAGATTGTGTAATTAACCTCTCTGTAATTTTGGATATGCCTCTCTACCCCACTGAAATACGATGTCAGGAAAAAAAAGATCATGCCTATAGGCTGAAAGGAAAGCAATGACATGGAAAATGTGAATTTAATATTTTGGCATGTTTTTATATATAGATTAGTACTTGTGCACACAATAACTTCTGTTTTATGTTAACTTAAAAAAGCATTGCACATAACCTTGTGCTAAATTGATTGTTTGATTTTATTTTCTATTTTAAAAACCTACATCTTTGTCGATTTGCTTCTTGACAGTTTCATACTATTGTAATGTTCTCAAGGTATGTATTATTGTCTTTTGCAGAGCTTATGTGGCAAATATTCGAGAAACAGATATAAGTAAATGCTGGCCTTTTCCTCTGCATTTACCGCAAAGAAGAATGAGGAAGAACACAGTCACTTTACTTCCCCCACTTGAGGTTCCTACATTGAGATATTTGGAATGCTTACATTGTCTTGTTAGTGAATTTAGCCTGGTTAGCTTAAATGAAATAAGGAATGATCAGCAGCAGCTAGATAACTTGATGAATGCCATGCCTATAAATGGTGATACAAATTTTCCAATTGAACTATCCGAAAATGAACATGAAGATTCAGGCAATGGCATAAGGAATCATCATCTAAGGAGAAAGGCAGGTAATGGTTTAGAGGAAGAGGAAGCAGGAATTGAAGTGGCACAGTGTATGGAAGTAGGTGAAAGACCTGGGGATGCCAGTGTTGAAAATCACAAGGAAAATCATCACAGTGAAGATAGAGTTCCATTACATGGCACGGTTAAGCAGTTGACATCAAATAATGTATCAGATGGTGATAATTTGTATCCTAAATATGAAATTATTGCCTGTAATGCTACTGTGTGGCCTACAGACTCTGAAGAGACTTCCAGTGCAAAACAAAGTTTATCTGGCAAGGATGACGATCAAATTCTTTCCAATTGCACAAGTGAATTAAGAGCTGAAACACATACCTCAATTTTTACAGAGAAGGCAGACCACGTTAATTATATGCATTGTCCAGTGAACAAAGCAGCTATGTATGAGCTAGATGACGATGACATTTTCCAAGAAAATATTGAAAATATAACTGCAGAAGAGGCAATGGAGGCATTTATAAGCAAGACTCAGGGAGATAGTACATTAGCATCATCCACTGTGGCCAATTTTGATGAGGAAGGTTGTATTACCAAGGTGGATATTGTTGGTATCCCTCCCGTTGTAAAGAAACACAGTTCTAAAAGACAAAAGGGTAAAGTGAACACACTGCAAAAACGCTTAATATCAGATCTTATTGCTGTTGTCCCAAACGAACAACTGAGAAGCGATGAAGAAAACTGGAAATTTAAATTGAAGCATATGTCAAGGAGAGCAAAGAGGGAGATGCAGAGAGTCTCAAAAGCTTCAATCTGCAGCTCACAAAAATTTAAGCCTCAAGCTAAACCAAACCTAGAATCTGTGGATGATAAGAGGAAACTACAGTGCCAAGGCATTTCATGTCAATCTTTACCATCAGAGAAGTCTGTAAGAGTATGTATCTTTATGGTTATCCTGTGAAACTTCTTTCTTTTAAGTTTTGAGCTTTCTTTGCTTTGATTCTCCTATAATCTTTAAATGTATTACAAGATAGATCAACCATTTTGTAACGAGTATCCTAGATGTCATAGACATGAACTCAGGTGTCTTGCAAGGTGATTGAACATTGTATCCTCTTGACAATTACGCGAGATCCGCTCCTCACATTTTCTGAATAAATAGAATATTACTGTACTGGCAACCACTAGGACTGACTCACTTTTGGCATGTAATAGGTATCTCAGATGTCACAGATATTATCTTGTACTTTATGTTAAAATAAGAGCTATGCTTCTTCCTCAATATAAGATCATATGAATATTAGAGAGGTGATGCTTTTTCCAATTACTAGGAAAACTTAAATTGTTTATTTTTCTATATGAATTGAAGCTAAAGACACTCTTCTTTTGTTTGCCGGTTTTGTTTACTGTTGATTTTAGGGAAGTCACATATGTGGCTGTTTCTGGTTCCTTGGACTCCAATTCATTGCTAAGCTCATAGTTTTATAAGAAGTAGTGGAGATGTTCTTTTATGGTTTATAAATTTGTTGTTAGAAAAAAATGATAACGTCTGTTTACAGTTTATTTAGGATCAAGTTAGCCTGATAGGTTCTAAGAATCCTATTAGAAGGATAACTTTGCCACACACTAAAGAAAGAAAAATAAGTGCTGTTTAATTCGAGATATCTACAGAACATATGGATGAAACATATTCTATTATAATGTTTGGGGATGTATTCAAATTCTGAAATCCAAAAGCATGCTTTTGTTTTCATTTATGTAGGAAGAACGAAGAGTAATAAAAAAAAGCTTGGGAGCCCTCAAAAGGAAGTGCTTTCGAAGGATTTGAAAAAGAAAGTACCTGTTGAAGAGCTTGTGCAGAATGGATTAGAGAAACAAGAAGTTTTACTTCCAGAAGAAGATGATTTACTGAATGATTTGGCACATTTTATGGCTAAAAATCAATATGAACGAGATTCAACAGCACGAAGATCTCACAATCTTAATAAAACTGATTTCCTCAAAGATTCATTTGTTCAGAATAAAGAAACTGAAGATGGTAATTGTTTTGTGACAGAAAATAAGTCTGGTGATCCAATTCAGTTTCACAACAACCAGTGTTTGAAGGATGAGGTGGTTAAAGGGACAGACACTTCAACTAAACATGCTGTAGTGGATGGTGAAGTTCTTCTTCTTATAGAAGATTGCAAGAAGATTAATCAAATCCAAGAGTCTGGTAAGAATGATAAACAGGAGATATCAGGAGAAACTGTGGAAACAGATGCAAATTTAGATACTGTGGTTCGTACTCCTTCAAGTTTAAATCATCATGCTTGCAAGAATACAGAGAAAGTTGATAAAAACCTGAAAAGAGATGTTAGTGATCAGTCAATCAGTGATAAAGACACCATAGGTAATGCTGTCATGGTAATGGACCGGAAAAATGGTGGCTTCTGTACTTTTCGAATGAAATCAATTGAGCATCTAGGAAAGCTCATTAAATCAAATCATGATGATTCAGCTAAGCATGCCACAGTGGACAATGAAATTCATCTTCTCCTAGAAGATGGCAAGAAGATTAATCAAGTACAAGAGTCTAGTAAGCATGACAAACAGGAGATGTCAGGACAAGATAAGGAAGCACATGTGGATTCAGATACTGTGATTGGTATTTCTTCAAGCTCAGATCATCATGCTTGCCAGAACACAGAAGCAGTTGATAGAAACATGAAAATAGATGCAAGTGATCAGTCGGTCTGTGGTAAAGACAGCACTGATAATGATGTCATGATAAAAGCTCAGAGAACAATGGCTCCTGTATTTTTAAAAAGAAAACAATTGAGCATCTAGGAAAGCCCCTTAAATCAAATCACAATCAACTGCCCAATATTGAGCAATGTAGTGCTTCTTTGGATGCTCCAATTCATGGCCTTTCAGCTACTAGTTTTGAGGGTTATGACAATGGCTTGGATGAATCTGTGCCCTCCAATTCTTGCAAAGATAATATCCGCAGTCATAATAATGGTTCAGAGAACTCTGTGCCCAAGAGTCCATGCAAAGATACTTCTTTAAACACTTTGCAAACAGTTGCAGTGACAAAGAAAAGGAAAGTTGGGGACAGGCAGAGAATCGCTGTGCTTGCACTGGGTACAAGCAGACATTGTACACAAAATAAGGAAGTCAAGCAGGTCCAACCAGATGGTAGCACAGCTCCACCAATTGTACCACCTCTATTTCAATTTGATGCTCTTGGTAATCCCCTTAAACCAAATCATGATCAACCATCTATTATTGAGCAAAGTAATGCTTCTTTGGATGCTGCAATTCATGGCTTTTCAGCTACTAGTTTTGAGGGTTATGATGATGGCTTGGATGAATCTGTACCCTCCATTTCTTATAAAGATGCTCTCCATGATCATAACAATGGCTCAGAACAGTCTGTGCCCAAGAGTACATGCAAAGGCACTTCTTTAAACAGTTCCCAAACTGTTGGAGTGACAAGGAAAAGGAGAGTTGGGGACAGGCAGAGAACCACTGTCCTTGAATTAGGTAGAGGCAGAGATTGTGCACAAAATATGGAAGTTAAGCAGGTCCAACCAGATAATAGCACAACTCCACCAATTGTACTGCCGCTTTTTCAGTCTAATGTTCTGGGGGAGATCTTCAAATCAAATCACAATCAACGGTCTATTATTGAGCAAAGTAATGCTTCTATGGATGCTTCAATTCATGGCTTTTCAGATACTAGTTTTGAGGGTTATGACAATGGCTTGGATGAATCTGTGCCTTCCAATTCTCGCAAAGACACTCTCCACAATCATAACATTGGCTCAGAACAGTATGTGCCCGAGAGTGTATACAAAGACACTTCTTTAAACACATATAAAACAGTTGCAGTGACCACTTTGTGTCCTCCCCAAACAAATGCAGCTGTATCAGTCCAACCTGATTTGTCTCTTCATTGTCAAAGCAGGCTGATAAATCCAAATCTGATTGCAGATTTTGAAAATTCAACAAATTCAAACATAAAAGGGAACAGAGATTATACTTCATTTTCTGCAGGATACAATCTACTGTTAACTGGGTCTCAGCCAACTATGGGAGAGAATTTCATTACTAACCTATCATTGAGCTCAACCGAAAGAGAATTCATGTTTGAGGGTTCTGTAGGAATTGTGAAACAAAGAAAGGACGAGGTAAGCAATTGGATTAAAAGTTTGAATAAAGGCCACTTTCCAATCGCTGCTAGATCAGGATAATATTTTTGATCCATAGTTTGTGGCTTTGTTTTCCAATCGATAAAAGAACTTTGTAAGATGTAGTTGGTCAATTTGGTAGAAAAAACAAAACTTTGCCCATTCATATTCATTTAATCAGTTCTATCGGTCTTAATTTGAATTGAATTGAATTGGAATAGTCTGAATTTCACCCATTCTTAATTTAGAATTTGCATTAGCAAAATAACAAAAACCCATTCCAATTTATCTTCGCAGAAAATATTGGATTAATATTTGAATTCAGCCAATTATATTGGCCAATGCAAAGAAGCCATTATTTAAGCAATGGTATAACATGGGAGAGTATTTACTTCTTTGCAGGTCTGCCAAAAACAGGGAACTTGTGTGGCACAAGCTGTTAGAACCTTTCCAGTGTTGAGTGGTAATGAACAACAAACACTGAAATTTCTGAACGGTGTTCCTGGTAAAAGTAACTAATCATAAAACTTAGAATGTATGAAAAGTACCGTGTTCTAAAATGGGCCATATTGGGTAATGGGAATTTGTAGGTTTCTTGTTGCTTGATGTTCAACTTATCCAATTTTGAAAATATTGTCGCAGATTTTTCCATGGAACATAAGCCATCAAACAAAATTGGCTTTCAATCTTCTTTTAATTGCGATCTGTCATGCAATACCATGAATGCTCCAAGTTTGGGTGCAGACACAATGGCCAATGCTGCCGAGCAACAGCCTTTAAGATCACCAGTTATTTTAAGCTTTGCTCAAGGTAAAATGGAAAGCAAATGAACTAAGCTAAGTTAGATTTGTATTCTCAAACTTAAATATGAACTAGTTCCAGTGATAAGGCTTCTAATGCAACTATATAAGATGGATCTGGTCGTGAAACCAAAATTTTCGATGTGTACTTTTGCAGGAAACAAGTTAGATACACAGACTACACTATCTCGAGAGTGCTTTGATCAGAGCAAGTTTGAACTCCAGTCATACATAGAAAAGAGAATTGAACATTACTGTTCCAGTAAAGCTCCTAAGGGAATTGCAACTTACAAGGCTGAAAAAGGCCTCCAGGATGAAGACTTCCAGACTGCTGCTTCCCAGAATCCCAATTTCTGTAGCATAAATAAGAACCTAGTTGATGATGTAGGCTTTAAAGATAATCTGACAAGGAAAAGGAAAGTTGGGGACAGGCAGAGAATCGCTGTGCTTGCATTGAGTACAGGCAGACATTGTACACAAAATAAAGAAGTTAATCAGGTCCAACCAGATAGTAGCACAGCTCTGCCAATTGTACCGCCTCTTTTTCAATCCAATGCTCTGGAAACAGTAATGAAGATTTCAGATGGACAAAATTGTAGAAGGGAAATGGTTGCAGAGGGGAGCCATGGTCATTCGTACCATCAACCTCATTTTCCACGAGAAAATATGAACACTAGTTTGGAGAACCCAGATAAACAGATTCCAAAAAGGAGGAAGATCAACAAAGGTAAACAGGCTCAAATGGAAAGTCAATCCTCAGAACCAGCTGCTATTGCTCTTTCTCAGACAAATTTACGAAGAAATGACAAATTATTGGATCCCGCTTGTCTGAAAAATAATATGCGTGCAGATGGGTCTGTTTTAAGCCAAAAGTATGTAAATAAAGCAGAAATAGAGGCAACAAAAACCAACAGGAAACTCGAAGTGCAGCCTCATTCCATACAAACTGAGATATGTGCCATGGACAATCACACGAGTCCAGATAATAATCCATCTTCACAAGAGCTGTCTTCAACAGCAAACCAGTTTGGTGGTTTCAAGCATGTGTTGAAGCCAATAGCACAGAATACTCAGCAACATCCTGTTCCACCTGTTCCTTTTCCAGCAGATAAAAAAGATGAGGAGGAGGCAGTGGAAGCAAGACTGAAAATTTCAACATTGAATATGAACATGACAGGTTCAAAAAAGAAGCTAAAAGTAAAAGACCAACTCCCTGTGATACATAACTCTTATGACCTTCAAGCTATAGGCAATTACATAAAATGGGGAACATTCAATGTTGAGGTGCCATCTTCGCGAGATCCACCTACAATAGTTGGTGCAGGTGTATCATTTCATCCTAAAATAGATCAAAATTATAATTTTATGAATTCCTCCAACTCAGGAGTACATTCAAACGTGATTGGATTAGACAATAACATGCTCGGGAATGCTATGTCAAGTACTAGCCGCTCTACTCTTCCATCACATGCAATCAATACCAAGATTGTTACTTCATCATGTGCAGGCAATACCAACATTGGTATTCCATACAATAGAAGCAATCGAAATGTCGACATTTCTAATCAAGTATGTGCAGGTGTAGGCATTATGCCAGGCCTATTGAAACCAGTGGGGGTGTCTGAACAACAGTCACTGTTGTGTCAAATACAGGACTATCTTGACAAATCAAAATTTTGTGTCTCCTCTTTTACTCATGCAGATAAGCCACTTTCTACTTCCATCGATTCTCCACCTAACAAAACTTGATCATTTAGTATTGAATTCCTGCTGGAGGTTCAAAAGCAGTTAGTTACATGATGGAGTGTCATTTTCAAGCTTAGGAAGCTCTTGCCACATGACCAGTTTGAACAGGTATAATCCTCTTATAGCTCGGAGTAAATGGATGTTGGATGTTTTCCCTAATTTATATAACTACAGTGGACAATCCCAATTATGGATTGAACAGGCTGCAATTTTGAACTGGACGCAGGCATCCGCTGATGGATAATTTTGCATTTTTGATCCACCGGCAACCAACTATTGGAGAGGGGTTTTATTCATTGCCACTAAATTGTTGACTCTAGTTAAACATCATCAGGTTCAATGGTAAAACAGTTAATAAGGTTCAATGGTAAAACAGTTAATAGAAATTTTGCACCTCATCCAAGGTGGACAGCTTGGGAACTTTCACTTGAGGTGAAACCAACTTGAGCCCCTTGCATGGTTTTCACCATTTTTTGATTCTACAGAGGCAGAGAGAAACGGAATTCTCCCTGATCGATTGAAACTAATAGCAATGGATATATAATTTTAATTTAGTGCAGGCAATTGCTATTTGCTGCAATTTGTTTATTCACTTTGAATTGGTTTTTTCGGGGGTTCCTTACTTCTCTAGAAGGCTTTATCGTGAGTACTATAATTACTGAATCTCAGTTTTCTGAGATTGGGCTATTTTGGACTTTGGAACTTGCGTACGTCTCCTGCGGATTTTTTAGTTAGTTATTTATATAAATAGGTTATTAATATTTCTTAAATTGATATGGTTATAAACGCTTAGTGTGTCTTATAAGAGGCAGAAGTCATTGCAAATCAGGAACATTTTTACAAGATAAGATTGAAAGAGGCCATAGAAATTAGGTAACACCCTAACAATTTGAAGACAGACAAGACTTGAGCTTGAGCCACTCAAAAAAAAATTAAAAGATTAAATCCCCCAAGTGAAAGAATCAATTGGAAAATTAATATGATTATTAATATTATTTAGTTAGACAAAATAATTAGGACTAATGTGTAAAGAGTTAGGCTTTAATTAGTTTGTAACTATTAATTATATATGTAGGGAAACAAAATGGAGTAATAAGCATTCAGTTTAATTGGACCCTAAATTAATGTAACTTGAGATGAGTAATCTAAAAAAGAAATGATTGAGATGGAAATAAGGGTTCACTTAAAAATTGGCAAAGTTGGTTTTGATTGTTTTGACTACTTGCCATGCTTTGATAGAGATCTAAAAACTAAAATCTAGAATTGGATTTGTGATTGAAGCCCAATGAAGAATGAATCCCAAGCTTTTTAGATGCTAAGATTAGGTCATGCTCACAATTTGATCCTTGGACACTTTTCTCTAGTGTAATTTAGTCCACTACATAATTTTACCTTTGGTACCTACATAACTTATTCATCATTGAATGTACTTATTTCTGTGAAAGGGTGGTGTTAATAAACACTTTTGTGGGCTTGCTAGGTATAGAGGGAAGAGCATTCAACTTCCTTGATGACAATCAAATCTCAAGGTCGATTTAACAAGATTGGTACAAAGAATGTTGGATGTTGAGTAAGTTGAGGTTGAATTGCCAAATGTGAATGCTTTCCATTAATATTTGATTATATCTCCTTATGAAAATAACATAGGATGGTGTCCTTAAAATACACAGCCCTTGACACACAATTCAAAACTTTTAGATGTGTGAGCCAATGGGTAACAATCATATTCTGACATTGTTGACCTATGAAATGAAAAAATTTGAATTTCAAATTGGAAGACGATATCACACACATGACCTATTCTAGGGAGGTTAAAATTTGAGGAAATGGATGATTACTATTTTGAATTCGAGGATTTAGCATAACAAAACAAGAGGTTCAAGAATAGGGTTAACTCATTAGCCAAAAGAGACAATTTGGGTGCTAAAATTGTGCATCTACAATATCCATGCAAAGTGATGTAAAATGAGAGAGGAAAAGGGCAAGGTATGCAATTTTTTCCTCTACACTTTGGCCCCACTTTGGGGGGTATGCAAGTCCAAATAAGTAAGCATGCCAAAGTAGAAATGAAATAAATAACACTCGTAAATAGGATGTAAATTTTTTGAAACCTAGAAATTTGAGCCATTGGAAAAAGTGTGTGCTCCCTTTTGTCCCATATATGTAGAATGCATTCATCAAGCCTATTATACCATCAAAAGAAAATCACCAACTGTTGCATGTGTTGTCACTGATGTCAACAGTGTGATGTTCAATGTGTATAGGATTGCATATTTGTCAATAGTGATGAAGGTTCGAAGTGGAAGTGATGATCAGTTGATGAGATGCCAAAGTATTGTGATGACTAAGGGAAATTGTTGCATAATGTTGTGAGACAGAGAAACAAAGTGATGAGTATATGATGAGGTGATCAGAGAACAAGACAAAGGAGTAATAAAGAGATGGGTCAAAGAAGTTGTGAAGTAAAGGGTAAGATGATGAATGTCATGTACTATGTATACTAATTGGATCAATATCATTTGTACACAGTTGTACCCTATCTTCTGAAGTTCATGCAGAAGTGAAAGTTGTGAGCAGAACAATGTGCTAACATGAAGATTCTTGTTTTGTTGGAAGGAGTTGTGTTTGATATTGATAATGAAGTCTCTAGTGTGGTGAATATTGTATTTCTTATTTCTCGAGGAAAGACATTGCTTTAGTCTTGAGAGATAGATTCAGGAGGTCGAAGGCACTAGAGTTTGCACTGAAGCAGTTTGGGAGAATGCTTCGCATTCCTCTAAATTTGAAGGTATGGCCTTGTGGTTTGGAAGTTAGTCAGAGACATGTATGAAGTTTGTATGTTCTTGATTTCAGAGCTTGGAAGTTTCTGCAGATGATTCTAGAGCTCGTAGAGTGAAGACAGATGTTCAGAATGATTGCAGTCAGGAGGTCAGAGAAATGCTCTGCATTTCTCTGTTTTTGAAGATGAGGTCCTGCGGTTTGGAGGATGGTCAATTATAAATGAGAATACTCTTAAATTCAAGTTTCATTTGTTTCGATGTACCTCAGAAGTTCTCCGGAGTCAACAGAACAAAGAACTATCATGTTGTTGATTAGGGTTATCTGGAGGAGATAGCAAAATCCACCGCATTTCACTATAGTTTATTTTTTGGCTTTAATGTTTGGAGGATGAGTTCAAATATTCAGTATGATTGTTCATTTTAGGTTGCAGGTGCTGAAGTAAAATTTACCTTAGTGAAACTTGATATATGACTACCCCCACCAACTCCTCATGATGTTGGAGAGCCAACACCCAGTTGTTCATCATCAAATGTCATTTTAAGATTACCATTGATATATGACACAAAAAATTACATGTAGTATATTTACTATTTTATTACAAATTACATACCTATAGACTCGACATGGCCACATAACCATGTGCTGTAGGGCCGACAAATGTAGGATGAGTACTTTAACCTTAGAATTTCATAATACATAAACTTATTTATATTAATTTTCATTCACAATAGGTTAATATAGTTAATTATAGAATTCAAAAGGAAAAATAATAAATTATAGAACCTTATTGAAAATTACTTGTTGGTCAATGTGAAAGGCCATATCTAGCAACTCATATCTCATTACCATATTAGCTAATATAGATGTATCCTACTATTGGCCTTGTGTAGCATAGTCCTGAAACTATGGAGCATTCTCTCCAATGTGTGTATCATCAACATCCTTAGACCCATAATCATAAGTAGCTCCACAAACATGACAAATGTGTGGTGAGCATTGAAGCCTAGGAGGGTTACCTCATCAACCTGTGAAAGAGGCCTACTATGAGGGAACTAATAGACTATAGGGTCTCCACCTCCATACTCTCCTTCATAATGGAAGGGACTGTGACATGTTGAATAGATGGCTTGGCTGGCAGTTTCATTGAGTGGTCCTAGGCACAATGTGCCCCTCCCTATCTTGGATTGAGCCTTTGCTTCTACCTAGAAATCATGCATATCAAAATAATTTGGAATATCATTGAGGACAAACTCACAGTAGAGTTTGTTGAAGATATATTGAGGCACCTCATTTTTTTTGCATGGGGGATGGTCAAAAACCATCCACCACCTATCTCAAAAATTATTTTGTGTTCCTTGGTGTCGACACCAATGAATAGGGAATCTTTTGCAACTTCCATGCATGGGCTCATTGGTTCTTGGATCAATAAATAATGTACATAAATTAGATTTCAATATTTTCTTATCTTTGACTTATTTATATGACAATTTTGTAGAATAATACTATCATACATTCTCAGATTGATGATTTGACCATGTGTTTATTTGACCACTAATAAAATCTATATGAGAAATTATAGAGTCCAAGGATGTCACAAGGGCTCTTCGATGTGTTCTTGTTGCATTTGGAGTTTTTAATGTTTCAACCTATGTTTGAAGTTCTTTTTTATTCTCTTCAATCTACCCTCATATATTGGCTTGTGTCTCACGAGGGTGTCGCAAAATGGATGGAAGAGTTTGGGGAGGGTTAGGTTGTGCTTGTTCTTCAGCAGGATTTTCATCATGCACTTAATTTAGTGAATCAAGGTTTTGACGGATTAGGGAGTTTTCATTTGCTAAAAATGAATCAAAACAATTGAAAAACATATTTGAAAGATATGACATCAAGATGAACAAAATACTCCTTAAGTATTTGAGTTGTGTTATCATTATCCCTTTTATCCATTCTAGCAAGGTGAGCTTCGTGATCAAAGGCGTCTTCTTCATTCAAATAAACCATTGTGTTTAGATTTCTAACGATGGGAGATTTAGTTTGATGCATGACCATGGTTAGATTTAATCTAGGACTTCTCCTAAGTGGAAATTAGAGATTGGTCAATGGTATGCAAAAAACAAAGAATTAAAATAGATAAAACAATGGAAACACAATAAGGTTTTAGATCTAAAATAGAAATTAGAAAAGAAATAGAAATTTATTAGATCAGAAAATCATAACCAGGAACAAGACTTAATTCTATGGTTAAAACTAGAGAGATTTGGCAAGTTAGGGTTCACCAAAATATAGAGGAAATAAACACGCCCTCTATAAACATTCTAGGGATCTATAGGATAATTAATGATGTACATTAATTAGACCCCCTAGATAAAGTAAATAATAATCATATTGGGTCTAAACCACTATGGATGAACTAGTAAAAGGCAAGGGCATTAGATGGGTCATATTAGTTTATGTGCAGAAATTCATTGAATTGGACACCAAAATGATATGTGCATCTATTGAAAAGGTCAAAATGAGTGTAAAATGAGGGGAAAAGTATGAAGTATGTCCTTTTCTCATCTACAAGCTTATTATATAGTTTCAAATGACTAAGGCTAATTATGAGATTTGGCCAACTTATAAACTTAACTTTAGCATTCATCTTTATTGTCTTGTTCCAATCAAATTATTTTTAAAAAATATAAGGATTCTCTTTGAACTATTTAATAAATGTTTTTAGTAATGTTCCCAAACCCAATAATTTTTTCATAGGTTTAACTCATACAACATCAATTGGAGCTCTTAGGCCCATTAAAACATGAACTAGGGCTTTTATCTAGATAACATAGTGTCTCAACTAATGAATCCAACCTAAGAGAGTGCTACTTATCTTGAAATAAAATTAATGTTCTATGGAGCACTATATGAATGGTTCATAAGGCACAACACTATTGAAGGTTTTGCAAATGAGGTATGAATCTAAGTGGGTTGGATTATAGGCAAAACTCCATATAACTAAGTGTACTTGAACCAAACTAATATTAAGATTAGTAACCCCTTGAGAAGTTGTGGTTTGTCAACTTGAATTACAATAAATACTAAACTAGCATATCTACATTTAAAAATATATCTAAAATATGCCAAGAGATATCCTTTTGGAGGCACTTTTTTTTAGGCCCCTGGAGAATGATATCTCCCGACATATTTTAGATATATTTTTTAAATATAGATATGCTAGTTTTATTTAATAAATTTATGACTTTATAAATTTTGTTCTAGAAAAATCTTGGTTATAGTTGAGTGAATTCTAAACCTAATAAACTAGTGCCATACATTTACAATAAATAATGTTTGATTGGTTTACTATGTGTATATGTTTTGAGTGAATTCTAAACTTAACAAGTGCCAAATTGCATTCCAATAATTGAAAATTTAATTTTTGAAGAGTGTTGAAATGTCTTGGGTGAATAAAATTGAAATCTCATAAATAATCTAATTTGGTAAAAATATAATAGGACTAAAATATTTCCTTAACTATAAAACTAAACTTTACAAAGCCTATTAAATAACACAAATAGTTCCTTAAAATGTAATAATACTAATGCTTTTATAATTTAAAATGCATTAAAGTATTGTAAGTTTGAAGAATAATTACACAATATAATAACAATAACATATTCATATTAGAGAACATACTAGAGTATTTTCATATTCATACTAGAGTATTTTCTGTTAGTCACTTAATTTTTTGTTTAAGTAATAATAGTAAGTACTTTTAGAGAACATGATTTACTTTACAAAGCCTACATATTTGTATTATGTGGAGAGTCTTGGCCTAGTTGCGTGTATAGAGATTTGAAATGTCTGATTAAGATATTAAAATGTAATAATATTAATACTATGATAATTTAAATGTATGTTTGAAGAATAAAATAAAAAATGTAATAATGGTGAAATATTTTTCATACTGTATATTTTTAACTTTTTAGTAAATAAAATTGAAATCCCAAAGATAATCTAATTTCATAAAATAAAATGTGTAGAACCTTATATTTTTAATAATATTATAACTTTGTCCCTTTGACAAAAAGTAAATTTTAAGTAAAAAATGAAATTCATTAAAATTGATGATTCTTCCCTCTCATAATGCTTAAAGCTAACGATTCTTCTAGACGATTCTTTCCTCTCATAATTATCACCAAGATAATGAAGCAAAAATTCATTAAAGATGATGATTCTTCCCAAATGATTCTTCCCTCTCATAATTATCGCCAAGCTAATGAAGCATAAAATTAAATTCATTAAAACTGATGATTCTTCCCAGATGATTTTTCAGCCAAGGCCAATATAGATAAATCAATTTTCAATAATTTTTTATTTAAAAATTTATCATGTTGACATAGGAAAAGTACAAATTTAAATCAAATTTTTCCACAAGAAAAATAATCATGTCTTTTGATTGGTTTATAATCAATAGATTAATAACTAGATAAGTGCCAACTCATTGCAATTGTACTAGCCAAGGAAGGTACTAAAAATAATCATTTCTTTTGATTGGTTTACAATCAATAGATTAATAACTATTAAGTGCCAACTCTAGGTAGTAATAAACTATAGTGATGTTTGACTGGTTTACTATTGTATATATGTTTTGATTAATATCTATGGTAGTTTATAAAAATAAATGTGGGTCTTTTAATATGTATTTAAGATATCTATGCCAGTTTATGAAAATAAAGTGTCAGTATATTTTATTAGGTTTCACTTTTGTATATATTAAATGAAAGAAAAGCTCTTTAATTTTTTATATACTATTAGAAATAATTTCAACCAAAATTTGATGGGCATGATATAAACCTTAAATAATTAAATAATTAACCAAAATTATGTATGTAGTAAATAAAATGATTCTAATGTGAATAAATAAAATAGCTCGAATATCTATATTAATATTTTAAAGTGTTTAATATAGGGTTATAGTTATGAAAACTAAATTATTGTAAATAACTACTCATAAAATATGAATCAATAAAAAAGTGATTTAAAATTAAAAACGTAAATCCCAATAAATTATTATTAATCATTTAAAATAAATATATTATAAAAAACATTTCCTTGGTCAAGTTGCATGTTAGAAGAGTCCAAATGGAAAAGAGTTTGAAATTATCTTAGGGCTGCGGTTAGGTTGTTTTGGGCCTGGTGGAGTCATTAAAATTCAATTCAATTCAAATTATCTTATGGCTATGGTTAGGTTGTTTTGGGCCTCGTGGAATCATTAAAATTCAATTCAATTCAAATTATCTTAGGGCTGTAGTTTAGTTGTTTTAGGCCTCGTAGTCATTAAAATTCAATTCAATTCAAATTATATTAGGGTTGTGGTTAAGTTGTTAACTTGTCTGCTATGTTTTCTCTATGTCTTCAAGTGTGTGTTTTGGTGTGCTTGTTTTGTGTCGCATGTTTGTTGCCCCATATGCAGTCTAAAGACTTGCTCGATGAGTGCATCCTACATTTTGGGAGGTTTTGCATGTCTTACATGTGTGTTGCCCCATATATACAGTCTAAAGACTTGCTCGATGAGTGCATCCTGTATTATGGGAGGTTTGTTTACTTTCTAGTACTTATATCTGCATTTCATATATATGAGAAAAAGAAAAGAAAAGATATCATCTCTGTCTTCCATGCATTAATGTGTCTTCTATGCATTGACTGTCTTCTCCATGTTGTACATGACTATAACTATCTTCTCTGTATTTTGCGTGCCTGTTACTGTCTTCTATGTGATTGGCATGTCTTGTCTATGCTTGGTGTGTTTGTTGTGTTTGTGACCTTACTTTAATGCATGTATTAGCCTCGTGTTTATATATACAGTAAAGTGGGGGCTAAATATAATGTCAGAAAATGTCCCCTTGGGGGCTTTTCCCTCATAAGGTTTAGCTCCTAGGTCTTTGGTATGCATTTAGGACATCTTAGTTCATATTTTGGCATCCCGATGGAATGAGACCTAGGTTCCATGGTAAATTGGACCTAGGTGGAGCCCTTGAGTTGTATCCTGCCCAAAATAGGGGGGAGGACTTGGGTGCCCACACCTTAGTCCTGCCCTATTTTGGGGCACCCCTAATTTCTAGGTGTCAGTTTATGACCATTAGTTGGTCCTTTTGCCGACACGATAAGTTTTGATTTTTAAAATCTTGGTGGGAGTGCTTGTAGTTGCATATATAAGCATGCTTAGGCATTCATTTAGAAACTAGATGGCAATTGTGAGGTTCAAGTGTTCTGAAGGTGATTCAAGGATTTCTATTATGTTGCAAGGGTAGACTTGTGTGTTTTATGTGTTTTAGTAACGATCCTATGACACTTTGCAATGCATATAAAAGGAGTAAAATAAAGAGTCAAGGCTACTCCTAAGATTGCTACAACAATAATACCTTGGGCATGGACAATCCTCATGGAAAAAGAGGTAAAATAGACTCTATGGCAATGTTATAATAGCAAAACCAACACTATAACATCAATATAAACCTCCTTTCTAGGGTTTGGTTAGTTGTAATGGGTAACCAACCCCTAGGTTCTCATACTCCACTCATGCTGTGAAGCTATTTTGACCAAAAATGCTACCATTATCATTGTAGAACCCTCAAAATATTGAAGACCTTATGCTCATGCAACTAGGACCTCAAGAACATCCACATGTATCCAAAATTATGTCAAACAATCATGAACTCCATACTCAAACCAAGTTGATCAATCAAGACTTGAAGCTCACAAGACAAGCTAAAAAATTGAGATGGGTTAGAGATGAGTAAAATGATGTAAATCAAAAGAGGGGTATCCCCATTTTCCTAAGAAACTATGGGGTGTGTGTGCAAGACACAACATGTGGATTCAGTTTTATCTAGTGAAAAGGTGCTAGGAATGAAGTTTTACATTTTGCACTTTGTGGGACTGGACCAAAAATGCCTTGACACATTGTGGGTGGGTGAATGTTAGTAGAGGCCTCATTTTTTTCTACAATAGTGTATCTTAGTTTCTATCAACTTCAAACCATTTGACTGTGTCATCAATGAATGCATTCTTGTAAAATGTCTCATTTGAGAGAAATGTAAAGGTGGCAATAGCCATACTTTTTTGTCCACACCTTATGGGAGTGAACTGATAACATCAACATATCGGGTGGATGGATGAAAGATAGTGTAGGCCTTGTTTCATTCCCTAGGTGTCTTGATCCTTTCGGGCTACATTGGACTGAGAGAGTCTCTTAAGAGCCCTAAGAGCAAAAAGTTGTAAAACTTCAACGCAACGATTCTCAAAATCTATGGCACCTAGAAATAGTTCATTGGAACCTACAAGAGGATGTTGTGTCTTTCTACAATAGCCTATCTTAGTTTCTGTTAACTCCAAACTATTTGACCATGCCAACAATGAATGTATTCTTGCAAAATGCCTCATTTGAGAGTGGTGTAAAGTTGTCAATAGCCATATTTTTTCTTCTGCACCTCACAGGATCGAACCAATAGTGCCAAAATGTTGGGGTGGGTGGGTGAATTCTAGTGGAGGCCTTATTTGATTCCTTGGTTATCCTAATCTTTTTGGGCTACATTAGACCGAGAGAGTCTCTTAAGAGCCATAAGAGCAAAAAGTTATCAAACTTTGGCGTAGTGATTCTCAAAATTCATGGCACCTAGAAATGTTTCATTTGCACCTACAAGAGGATGTTGAGTCTGTCTATAATAGCCTATCTTAGTTTATATCAACTCTAGATTATTTGAGCATGCTAACAATTAATGCATTCTTGCAAAATACCTCATTTGAGAGTAGTGTAAAGTTGTCAATAGCCATATTTTTTCTTTCACACCTCATGGGACCAAACTGATAGTGTTAACACATTGGGGTGGGTGGGTGAATTCTAGTGGAGGAATCATTTTGTTCCCCAAGTCTTTCGATCCTTCCAGGCTACATTAGACTGAGAGAGTCTCTTAAGAGCCCTAAGAGCAAAAGTTATCAATCTTTGATGCAATAATTATCAGAATCCATGGCACCTAAGAATGTTGTGTTTGCACCTACAAGAGGGTGAGAGGTTCATCTATAATATCTTATCTCAATTTTTGTTGACTCTAGACCATTTGACAATGTTGATAATGAATGCATTCTTGTAAAATGCTTCATTTGAGAGTAGTGTAAAGTTGCCAATAGCCATATTTTTTCTTTTGCACCTTGTGGGACTGAATTGACAATGCCAACACATTAGGGTGGGTGAGTTAATGTAGTGGAGGCCTTATTTCATTCCCCAAGTCTCTTGATCCTCTTGAGCTACATTGGATTGAGAGAGTCTCTTAAGAGCCCTAAGTGCAAAAATATGTCAAGCTTTGACGTAGTGATTTCTAGAATCTGTGGCATCTTGAATGTTTTGTTTACACTTGTAGGTGGATGTTAGGTCTATCTACAATAATCTATCTTAGTTTCTATCAACTCCAAACCATTTGATTGTGTTGATAATGAATGCATTGTTACAAAATACCTCATTTAACAACAATGTAAAGTTACCAATAGCCATATTTTTTCTTCTGCACCTCATGGTACTAAACCAATAGTGCCAACACATTGGGGTGGGTGGGTGAATAGTGGAGGCCACACTTTGTTCCCTAGGTCTTGCAATCCTTCTAGGCTACATTGGACTAAGACAGTCTCTTAAGATCCCTAAGAGAAATAAGTTGTCAAACTTTAACACAATAATTCTTTGAATCTGTGAAACATAGGAATGTTTCTTTTGTACCTAAAGGAGGATGTCTGGTCTATTTATAATATCCTAGATCTTAGTTTCTATCAACTCCAAATTATTTTATTGTGTTGACAATAAATGCATTCTTACAAAATGCTTCATTTGAGAGCAATATAAAGTTGCCAATAGCCATATTTTTTCTTCTGCAACTTGTGGGGCCAAATCAACAATGCCAACACATTAGGGTGGGTGAATGATTACTAGTGGAGGCCTCATTTTATTCCCTAGGTCTCGTGATCCTTCAAAGGTACATTGGACAGAGAGAGTCTCTTAAGATCTCTAAGAGCAAAAAGTTATTCAACTTTGACGTAACAATTCTCAGAATATGTGGCACCTAGGAATGTTTTGTTTGCACCTACAAGTGGATGTCAAGTCCATATATAGTAGCCTATCTTAGTTTCTATCAACTTCAAACTATTTGACCATGCTGACAATGAATGCATCCTAGCAAAATGTCTCAATTGAGAGCAGTGTAAAGTCGCCAATAGCTATATTTTTTCTTCTGTACTTTGTGGGACCTAATTGATAGTTTCAATACATTAGGGTGGGTGGCTGAATTCTAGAGGAGGCCTTGTTTTATTCCCCATGTCTCTCAATTCTTCCAAGCTAGATTGGAAAGAGAGTCTCTTAAGAGACATAAGAACTTAAGTTGTCAAATTTTGACACAACGATTCCTAGAATCTTTGGCACTTCAGAATGTTTCATTTGCACCTACAAGAGAATATCAGGTCCATATATAATATCCTATCTCAGTTTTTTGCAACTCTAGACCATTTGACCATGCGAACAATGAATGTATTTTTGCAAAATGACTCATTTGAGAGCAGCGTAAAGTTGCCAATAGTAATATTTTTCTTCCACATCCCATGGGGCTAAATTGATAGCACCAACACGTTGGGGTGGGTGGTTAAATGCTAGTGGAGGCCTTATACCATTAATAGGTGAATGCTAGTAGAGGCCTCATTTTTCTCTAGGTCTCCTAATTCCAAAAGTGCTAACACATCAATTTGGTTAGGTGAATGCTATTAGAGGCCTCATTTTTCTCTAGGTGGGAAAACAAATAAGAATCATGTTGGGTCTAAACCACTGTGGATGAACTAGTAAAAGGCAAGGGAATTAGATGGGTCATGTCAACTTATGTACAAACGTTCATTGAATTGAGCACTAAAATGATATGTGCATCTAATGACAAGGCCAAAATGAGTCTAAATTGAGTGGGGGAAAGTATGAAGTATGCACTTTTCTCATCTACAAGCTTATTATATAGTTTCAAATGACTAAGGCTAATTGTGAATTTTGGCCAAGTTATGAACTTAACTTTATCATTCATCTTTATTGTCTTGTTCCAATCAAATTATTTTAAAAAATTATAAGGAGTCTCTTTGAACTATTTAATAAATGTTTTAATAATGTTCCCAAACCTAACAATTTTTTCATAGGTTTAGCTCAAACAACATCAATTGGAGCTCTTAGGCCCATTAAAACAAGAAATCCAACCCAAGACAATGCTACTTATCTTGAAATAAAATTAATGTGTTATGGAGCACTATATGAATGGTTCATAAGGAGTAAGAATCGTTGAAGGTTTTACAAATGAGGTATGAAGCTAAGTGGGTGGGATTATAGGCAAAACTCTATAGTTGTGTGCTTGAACCAAACTAATACTCCATAGTAACCCCTTGAGAAGTTGTGGTCTGTCAACCCCCAATTACAATAAATACTAAATAAACCATTTATTATTATGAAAAATAAATTATAGATATCTCTAAAAAATCTATCTAAATAATGGGGAGAGATTAATTTGAAGTCATTTTATATACTTTGAGTTATTTTATTTTACATTAGGACTATTTTATTTACTCTATACATGGACACGTTAATTATATGATTTGTGCATACATTAGTATATTATTTATTTATCTAAAATTTTATGTTTAAGTAGAAATAAAATAATAAGTAAAATCAAAAGATACCCAACAAAATATTTTTTTAAAAAAGTAAAATAAAATAATTTGGAAGTAAATCAAAATTCTAAAGTAAAATAAAATAACTCTTAAGTAAATAAAAATATAAACAATGTAAACAAAATAAAATAAATTTTAAATTGCTCTAAATATAATAAAATAACTTAAAATTGATATCTCTCAACATTTCTACATAAATTTGGAATGCCTCTCAGCATTAAATATATAAATATTAATATTTTGACATATAAATGGATGCCAAATTTAAGGTAAAAGGTAAGAGTTTTTGTTAACAGGCTCACGTCATTACACTCCACCCCTTGCTGCCATTGTAGAATGCCTCTCAGCATTAACTACTTATAAAATATGAATCAATAAAAAAATGTCAAGTTTAAGGTAAAAGGTAAGAGTTTTTGTTCACAGGCTCACATCATTACACTCCACCCCTTACTGTATTGTAGAATGCCTCTCAACATTAACTACTCATAAAATATGAATCAATAGAAAAGTGTTAAATTTAAGGTAAAAGGTAAGAATTTTTGTTAACGGGCTCACGTCATTACACTCCACCCCTTACTGCCATTGTAGAATGCCTCTCAGCATTAACTACTCATAAAATATGAATCAATAAAAAAGTGTCAAATTTAAGAATTTTTGTTAACAGCTCACGTCATTACACTCCACCCCTTGCTGCCACTGTAGAATGTCTCTCAACATTAACTACTCATAAAATATGAATCAATAAAAAAATGTCAAATTTAGGGTAAAACGTAAGAATTTTTGTTAACAGGCTCACATCATTACACTCCACCCCTTGCTGCCACTGTAGAATGTCTCTCAACATTAACTACCCATAAAATATGAATCAATAAAAAAGTGTTAAATTTAAGGTAAAAGGTAAGAATTTTTGTTAACAGGCTCACGTCATTACACTCCACCCCTTACTGCCATTGTAGAATGCCTCTCAGCATTAACCACTCATAAAATATGAATCAATAAAAATGTGTCAAATTTAAGGTAAAAGGTAAGAATTTTTGTTAACAGGCTCACATCATTACACTCCACTCCTTGCTGCCATTGTAGAATGCCTCTCAACATTAACTACTCATAAAATAACTAAACACAATAATCCCAATAAATTATTATTAATGGTTTAACATAAATATATTATAGAAAGCATTTCCTTTGCCAGAACCAGCTCATCAAAACAAAATGCTATTAGTGTCATGCATACACCGTGGGAATGGGGAGGGCAATGCATTATCCAATGAAAAATAATAATAGGCACCCACAATTTCAAAAAAACATGGGAAAGACAGCGTTTCAACTAAATCCAACGACTAACTTAATAAATGAGATGTTGCGTGAGGTTTTCGAAAAACGAAGACAATTTGACCGTTTAAAAAGCTTCTTGTCACCTGCCACGTGTCTGTTAGTATTCAACTCCCGAACATATCGAAAAAGAGCATTATTCTCCTGTTTTATACGTGGTGCATTATTTTTTGACTTATCAAGTGACGTTGGAAGATATCTTTCCTTTCTTCTTAGGGTTTTGAGGATTTCTAAAGCTAGGGTTTCATTTTATTCATTTATTTATGTAGTTAACCGTCGAGAGCAATTGATCTCAACTTTCTGTTTGCTGGAATTTTTATTCTTATTTTGAATTTTTATTTTTTATTTTTTTGGAAATAAATTGTGACCGTGAGATTTTTTAGGGTTTGGAGTAAGAATAAGAGCTAGAGTTTGCACAGATCGAGCTCGGCTACAATGAACACTCTCAACTGACTGGAATTTTTTTATAGTTTGGTATAGTCCGAATGATAGCTTTAGTTGTTCATGAGAATAATAGCTCTAGTTGTTCATGAGAATAATAGCTCTAGTTGTTGACGAACACAATTTAGTAGTGGATCTTTGTTGGAAAGGAAGGATCTTTTTTTGCTTTTTGCTTTTTTGGATTTTTGAACTTTTCTAATTTTTTTGTATTTTTTTTTTTAGAAAATTTCTACTTTTTTTGTATTTTCTGGAATATCAATCCACAACTTCGGAGTATCTAGTTGCCCTACTTGAAATGAAGAATATCCAGATCAGCCCTCCTTCTAGCGCCAAAAATGTTGATGTTTGTTTTTCGACAAGTCAACAATAGAGTAAAACACTAGAGTATCCCACTCTCTCTTGAATAAAGCTCTTCAAACGCTGAACAATGTGATCCAGTGAAGTAACTCCAAGGTTGCTTTTTATAATTCATGATGGGTTAACTTAGTGATTACATGTGATCTTGTTGATAATCACAAAGGGACTTACGCAAACTTCTTCATACACTTAGCTTATTTCTCCTTTTAGTGTGGATGATGTATCAATGATAAAGAAAAGACAAAAAATAAAGGTTTAAGGAATCTAATCTATGGTCAATGAAGCAATGATGATGCGTGAATAGACAAACTCCTGAATAAAGCTAACTCCACTTCGCCAAGGATGCCTACAACTATATGAAGTTGGTGCTATCTCCTAAGGTATGCGAATGGTTTTCAAATCCTGAAGACTCATATAAACACCCTTTAAATGGCGCAGTTCAAACAAGTATCTACAATCGAACTTATGCAAATTATAAGGCTCAGACTAGCTTTACATAACACTTCACCAGTGATGAATGTCAAAAGCATGAGCTAGGAGTTGATCAAATATCCAATACAACATACATTACATCAAAGAACTTCTAATCTCCTTGAAACATCTCTCCATTTCATCAAGATACAAGAAATCATGTCATTCCACAAGACAAGACTTAAACACCAAACAAGTGGCTCCAATGTCTTTGCATTAACCTTGAGAAATATTTACAACAACTTCAAGTCCTCTTAGGAAATTTTGAGTCTCTTCTACTCTACTCCTACTTGCCTACTGACTACTCTCTAATCTATATATTACAAATGAGGCAACAAGGCCTTTATATAGTGTCCAGATTACAATGAATGGCTAAGATCAATTCATGTAGGCAAAGGTTCAGATCATGCCAACTCAACAGGTAGTTACAATAACTTGCTATTTTTAGCACAAAAGAGAGAGGCAATGAAGACACCTTTTCCAATGTGATAAGGTATGGAGAAATCATTTAAAACATCCCCCACATAGGAATCCCTTTGACTTCTTTTATTAAATGATACATTTAATGCATTTAAAATAATGTGTACTCGCCACATAGATGCCACCTCAGCATACTTTGAAAATTGTATTATCAATGTGGTGATGTATTCAATGTGATTGCTTGAACTTGTATGTTTGGGAATACATCTTGTAGATCTTGCCTTGTTCATTCTTCTTGTAGACTGAATGTATGATACTTGTTGCTTTACTTAACTAACTTCATGATTCTTTCTTCTTCTTGTAGGTAAGTTGATATGATGATTTTTTTTATGATGCTCCTTCTTGAAGAGTAAGTGATAGAGTAGATGATGATGATAGCATGAAGTAGAGTGTATGATGATCTTCATTCATAAATTGGAATAGGAGACCTCTCTTGGACTTGAAGATTGAATGAAACTTAAAGTTGAATAGATGAAGTGTCTTTGCTTGATGTAGAAGTTGAAGAAGTGATCCTTCATGATGGCCTTTGAAGTGACCCTCTTGGAGTGTAGATGATAATACCTTCCTTGGATGTGAAGTAGATGTTGATAACCTTTAGAAGAAACTTTGAAGCTTGATGAACCTTGACTTGAAGCTTGGATGGGAAACGCCTTGTCTTTGAACATGATGCAAAGGATGAAGTATGATATCATTGATGTAGGAGACTTGAGGTGTGATCCCTCCGCAACTTGAAGGTGATCTTGAAGTGATCTCAAAAGGTGGGTAGCATGATCTCTTCCTTGAAGGTGATTCCAAGCTCCTTGCTCAAAGGTGACTCCTCAAATAACTCCTATCCTTTTTGATGTACCTACAAGACAAGATAAACAATACATCAATCAATTTATAACAAAGGAAACACTCTAAACATACAAAAATCTTACTTCAAGCTTAGGCATGCATATAGGTAATAAGAGGAGTAAAAGGGCGCCTAACATAAATTTAGTCCCACATTCATCACTTTAATGATTTCAATCAATTGTAATGCTTTTAAAGAAGTCAATCCCCCTTAAGAGATTCATCCAAAAGGTGCCTTTAAATGCAATTTCTCCCTTAGGGGCCCATTTAGGTTGGTAGATATGTGAAAGTATGCCTACTACAATTTAATCCCACATTCATAAGTTTAAATGATTTCTAACAACTGCAATAGTTTAAAGTGATTTCGCCTACTTCTAGGTATGAACTTGAGTGATTCTCTTCAAGGCTCTAGTTCAAGTCTTCATGGAGGTAAAAAGGTGCCTAGATAAAATAGCCTTACTTTTATCATTTCAAACTCAAATTGATAATTATGACTCTCTACTTTAACAAGGTGAGGTCCTTCATACTTGATCTTCGTCTTCACAAGGCTAGGCGTTGATTTGAAGTTACACCCACACTATGATTTTAAGGCACTAGAAATGATTTGGGAAGGCAAGATAGGGCGCCTAAGGTCACTTAGCTCATTTCTTAGTCTTCAAATGATTTCTTTTCATGTTTGGACTTCACCAAACCTTCATTCTCTCCTCCAGGCGCTTCTTAAGGTACATTTAACTCCTTGAAAGCTTATAGTGACTTTTTCATCTCCTTATATTCTTAGGCGCTAATGATGATATCTCTAGGAAATGGCACCTAACACAACAAATATGCCTTTAGTGCCTAGAAGACTTACTTCAAGTTAGGCACCATTTGATGATTTCCCCACATCATGCACTCCTAGGTGCCATAAGATCATCTCTCCAACTCTCTAGATGTAGGGCACCCAAAGGTAATGATAATAACAAGAAAGTGCGCCTAAAATTATCTACATCAACTCAAGACGCAAGTTGATGATCATTTGAGTGTGAAATTGGTGCCCAACTTGAAATGGAGGTTTTGTGGACTTAGATCAATCCTTGAGTCTTAAGGAAGGAAATATCTCTTTAGGCGCCATCCACAATTGACTTGGACCTCTCCTCCCATCAAGGTGCACATCTAAGTCAACCTAAGGTGCACTTTTTTAGTGTCTGTAAGTGAGAAAATGCACCTAAGGTCTTTCGGAGAAAATTCGTGCCTAGAAATAGTAGTCCAAGAGCATAAGGTATATTGAAAAATATATTTAAGTATGAGTTTAAATATTTTAAATATACCTTATACTTTAAATATTTTTCAATATACCTTTCAGGATGTTTGAGATAGGTCTCAGATCCACCAGATTTAACATGCAGATTCTGGATTTTTGAGGATCCACCAGATTTCAGACAGCCAATTTTCAGGATCTTCAGGATCAGGATACCAGACTTAGTCATTTTCAGGATCTCAAACATCAGGATCAGGTCATCAAGGGACTACAGGACTCAAACACCACTAACTTCATGAAATAGCTCTAAGACATCATACAAGACTCAGCAAAGCACTGGATTTTTTTTAAAAATAGGGGGTCCCCATTTGCCATGGGGCGATGTGTGATTTGGTCACAACACAAGGTAATGACTGTATTGAAAGAGTACTTCAATCCATATCCAACTGTACCACGCAAATATCTCAAGATATGCTTGGCTGCAACAAGATGAATCTGCCTTGGTTCGTACATGAACTGGCTGAGTGCACTCACTGTATAGAAAATGTCAGGTCTAGTGTTAACTAGATACATCAAGGATCTAATCAGCTGCCTGTATTCAGTGGGATTCACAAGATCAGACCTAGCTACAGATTCACTCAACTTCTTTAAGTTAGTTTCCATAGGAGTAGGCATAGGTTTACAATCTAACATTCCAAATCTCTTCAAAATATCAATGGTGTATTTTACTTGGCTTAGAATAATTTCATTGGGTCTTTGCCATACTTCTAACCCTAGAAAGAAATGCATGAGACCTAGATCTTTCATTTCAAATTCTAAAGTCAATTCTTCCTTATATCTAAGAATAAGATGATCTTCTCCAGTTAGGAATAGGTCGTCAACATATAAGACCAAAATCAACATTTCACCATTGAATTCCTTGAAGTAAAGGTTAGGATCAACATCATTCTTACAGAATTCTAGGCTTACCAAGTACTTGTCAATTCTTTCATACCAAGCACAGGGGGCCTGCTTAAGGTCATATAATGCTTTCTTCAATCTACATACATGAGATTCTTTCTTATGGATCACAAAGCCTTCAGGTTTCTCAATGTAGACTTCTTCTCCAATAACACCATTGAGGAAGGCTGTCTTTACATCCATCTGATGCAATTTCCATCCCTTAGCTGTAGCAATAGCAATGATAGTCCTAATGGAAGTATATTGACCAACAAGGGCAAAGGTTTCCTCATAATCTATGCCTTCTTTCTGAGAGAAGCCACGAGCCACAAATCTAGCTTTGTATTTCTCAATACTTCCATTAGCAGCATGTTTAATTTTAAACAACCATTTGGAAGATATGACAGACTTAACTTTGGGTCTAGGCACAATATCCCAAACATCATTCTTTATGATAGACTGATATTCTTCATCCATAGTATTCTTCCACACTTGTTGTTTAATGGCCTCTTCAATGCTGGAAGGTTTAGTCTCAATGAGATTGCACATCAATGCAACATAGTTGGAGAATTTCTGAGGTCTCCTACTTATTTTGGATATGCCACTTGGAGCTGCAAACTTTTCTGCCTCTTGAATCCAGAGAGGTCTCTTCTTACTCATGGTAATGTCCCTAGGCCCATCGGTAGGATCCAAAGGTTCACTTGGATCATTATGATTTCCAGATTCTGTAGACTCTCTCTGAATCTCAGTATCATGTTCAATGTCCATGTCTTGAGGGTTATCTTGGACTTCATTGTCAATCTCTATACTTGAGCCTTTATATCTTTTGAGTGCAATATTTTCTTCAAAAGTTACATCTCTACTAACCTCAATAAACTTCTGACCTGGAATGTAAATTCTAAATGCTTTGGATGTTTCACTGTAGCCCACAAGAGTGCCTCTTTTGCCAGAAGGTTCCAACTTGGTTCTTTTCTCTTTGGGTACATGGACATGTACTGGACTCTCGAAGATCCTCAAGTGACTGATATCAGGTTTGATCCATGAAAATGCTTCTTCTGAAGTCATGTCTTTCAATACACGATGAGGGCATCTATTATGAATGTAGACAACGGTCCTAGATGCTTCAGCCCATAGGAAAGTCTGCAGATCCTGATCATGAATCATAGCTTTTGCTGCCTCAACAATGGATCTGTTCTTCCTTTTTGCAACCCCATTTTGCTGAGGGTTGTAGGGAACACAAAACTCCCTCTTGATTCCTGCCTCATCACAAAAATCATGAAAGCTACCTGAGGTGTATTCAACTCCATTGTCAGACCTTAAACCTTTAATTCTTTTCCCAGATAGATTTTCAGCTAAAGCTCTAAAATCTTTGAATCTACTTAGGACATCATTAGATTGTTTTGATTTGAGAAAGTAAATCCAAGTTTTCCTAGAGTAGTCATCTATAAAGATTACATAATACAAGAATCCACTTGGGGAAGCAACAGACATAGGTCCACATAAATCAGAATGCACAAGAGCTAATTTCTCTTTAGACCTACTTTCACTTTGATGAAATGGACTCTTAGTGTTCTTACCCATAGCACAACCTTTGCATGTATTATCATGAATATGACTAAGTTTAGGCATACGTTTAACTATCTTCTCAAGTGTGGGGAGGGCTCGAAAATGAAGATGTCCAAGTCTTCTATGCCATAGCTCGCTTGACTCAGGGGCTTCATGAATGAGAGCTTGAACTGGATGTGTTGAAAGCTTATATAGGCTCTCATACCTATTCCCAATGACACGATCTGATTTGATGCTAGACTTCTTAGGCCATGCAAGCACCCTTCCCTCAGAAAATGCAATCTGATAACCCTTATCTTCTAGTGCTGATATGGAGATAAGGTTTCTTTTGATTCCCAGCACAAACAAAATATCACTAAGGTGAAGAGAAATTCTAGAATCTAGATTAAGAGAACTAGTACCAAAACCTCTCACAGAATAGCGAGAATCATCACCAATGACCACATGAAGATTAGACTTTTTCTCCACTAAATCTGAGAGGTGCTCTCGATAGCTAGTGATGTGTCTAGATGCACCACTATCAATCAACCAAGTATCACTGTCTGAGGGTACATTGCTTGAAGGAGAAGAAATGAAAAGGAAGTCTTCAGTATTAGACTAATTTGAGACTTCATTTAAATTTGCTCCTTGTTGCTTAGGCTGGGATAAACAGTCCCTTGCATAGTGACCAAATTTATCACACCTGAAGCACTTGATGTGAGACAGGTCCTTTTTCTTTTTCTTCGAATCATGAGATGGATTAGACCTTTGATCTCTATTCCTCTTGAAATTGTTCTTCTTCCAATAGCCTCCTTTCTTCTTGAAAGATTGGGCAGCAAGGACATGATTGTCTTCATGAGTGTTTTTTATAACTCCTCTAGCAGCCAGTCGAGACTCTTCTTGGATACAGTCAACTCTTAATCTGTCAAACTTGGGCAGATCAGCTCTTGCACTAATTCCTTGAATGTAGGATTCCCAAGATGCCGGAAGACCATTGAGGGCTAGCATAGTTAAATCATTTTCATCAACAATCTTTCCAATAGATGAGAGCTGATCTCTGAATTTAGAAATCCTCATGAAGTAAGCCATGACAGATTCACCTTTAGCCATCTTGATGTGATGAAGCTGCTGCTTCAAAGTTAGAATACGACTAGTGTTGTTGATTTCATACATCTCTTCCAAGGTTCTGAACAATGTGCTTGCTATCTTTAGCTTGGAGATGATGAGAACAATGTGGTCCTTTACTAAATCAATTAAGATCTTCTGAGCTTGAAGATCTTTCTTCCTCCATTGGGCCTTTTCTCCTTCTACCTCAGGCTTAGAAGATTCTTTGGTCACAAAGTTTGCAAGATCATTTTCATTCAGCACAAGTATGATGCGGACTTTCCATGATGTGAAATTGGAAGCCCCATCCAATCTATCTTCCACCCTGAGACTGAGAACCATCTTCAAGAGGTGATAGAAGCAAAAGTAGATAATTGGTTACTGCAAATCTAAATATGCTAATTCAAACTTAGCTCTGATACCATGTTAATTTTAACATTTAGATTGACAGTAAGAAACAATAAAACACAAATGCTCACATAACATGCATATACCCTGGGAAAACCTCCCTCTTGGAGGTGAAAAACCCAGCAAGAAAAATCTCAAATCTGATTTATATTAACAACGGAAACATACTACAATTTCACCCAGCTAGGGCACGAAACATAGATATCAAAATACAACTTATCTGAATCTTTAGAAGATCTAGGGTTAAGCTTGCTCATGCTAAAACGGATCCGCTACACCAAGTAATAGGTTCGCTGATGATTGCAAATGAACCATTGAACTTCTTGAATTATCGAACCATTGAACTTCTTGAATCATCGAACCCAGTGAACTAGTTGAACTGTTGAACAATTGAACCGTCGAATTAGTGAACCAGTTGAACCGTTGAACCAGTTGAACCAGTTCAACAATCGGCGGAACCCCTGCACAGTTGAACCTTTAAACCTGTGGAACAGTTGAACCGTTGAACCTATCAAATGGTTCAACTATTGGCAACACTCCTTGAGCCACGAACCCTTTGAACCTTTGGAGCTCGATGAATTCGTTGAACCGATGAACCAATGAACCGGTTGAACCGGTGAACCGATTGAACTGTTGAACCGATGAACCGGTGAACTGGTTGAACTGTTGAACCTGTCGAACAATTCAACCAACGGAGGAACTCCTTTGAACTGTTCTTGAAGTAAATTGCTGATGGATTAGATTTTGTAGAGAAGAATTCGGTGAGTGATTGCTATGTATTGTGACTACAAGTCACTTTACATTTATATGAGATCGCACAAACAATTTGGCACCAATTTACATATACGTTACATTTGAAATAGGTCCTGACCTATTTGTAATTTCAAGGTACATAGAATAATGAGTTAGCCCAATTGGGGCCTGCCTTAATCAGATAATACAACTGAGTTCTCAAAATGCTAAGGCCAATAGGCCATTCAGCATTTTATGACTAGGTCAGTCTCTAGAAGGGATCCGACCTAGCTACCAAAATCAACACTTTTATGGTTTATAAATTTGTTGTTAGAAAAAAATGGTAACGTTTGTTTACAGTTTATTTAGGATCAAGTTAGCCTGTGTAACATCCACATTCTTAAACATAGTTAAAACCACAATTTTCACCCAAAAAGTAAATGAACAAGGTAAAAAAATGAGATAGAGAAAATTTTTCTTTTAATCAACATATAGTCGAGTAACTACAATTACACGATATCTCGTTACATTTTCAGTAAACCATATTGTCTTTCCCGAGTACAATGTTTACAAAAATAAATCTATTATAAATGCCTGAAACAAATAATATTTTAATTGGTCTCAATAAACACAAGTCTCAGAGATATACTGCATCCAGAAATCTGACATCTTTATCGCAAGCCTCGGCATGTCTTCTGCTAGAGAGAGAGAGTATCTTTCCAGTGATTTACCTCCAACCATAGACCATCGGTCTCCCGCACTCCTTCCTAACCGGAAGTGGCCCTTCCCTTCACGAGAAGTATAGACCAAGGAGACCAGTGGTAATTTGCCTTTCTGAGTACATAGTGTTGTATCTTACACAACTCTATCTATCATACAACCCTATATACCCTCTAGCTAAGTATGATTCCCGATAGGATGTGCAATCCAGATACAATGAACCGACAAATGCACGCAGAGACATATGCATTACTATGGCCATAGTTTTGAATATAAATTGATGTTCACAATGAACGTTGTCGTAATGTTCACCCACCCCAACTCGACTTGGATACTATCATATTCCTATAGTTTGACTTGGTCAACTACGTTTTACTTATGAAGTCGTGGTGTTTTCATTAATTTAGTCTTCCCGACTCATACATGTTTTCTTTCATTGTCTATAATCCATAGACCCATTCAATTTTCTTTCTTTACAAGGACTCTCATTGCATCCTTGCAATACCCGAGGTTCACGACTTATTGTCTCATAAAAGATATAGATAGTCTAATTACGACTAAGATGATAACCCTACCTTGGATAAGCAATATAATCTAGGAATCTAAATCACTTCTTGCAAGTAAGAATAATTACGCATAGTCAGGGCACTTGACCCTTCAATCACGATCTACATAATGATCTCAATACCTTAATATAATAATTACCATATCTAGGTTAGTTAAGGTTTAACTAAAGAGTTTCATTTAACTCGAAACTAGTCTTCTTGACTTAGATAGATTCTCCAGACACCATCGTTGTTCCAAAAATCATAAGAAATAACTTTCTATACTTGGGTATCTCCTTGCATCCTTGCATCATCTGAGATTCATAACTTATCGACACTTAATACTTAAGTCGAATTGAAAACAATCAAATAGGTTTATACACCAAAGAATTAATGAACAAATTTAGGGTTCTCACCCCTTTATCATTGATTCATAAGGTAGTCATGAAGGTAAATTAAATAATATTACCCTACTAGGTCAACCTAGGGTTTGTCTTTTCCTTTCCATGATAATGGAATATCAAACAATCAATTCTAGAAAGAATAGTGTTTAAGTAAGTGATTTTCCTTTAGTCTTCTTTTTGACTTAAAAGTTGTTTCAAATTTCCAAACAAGTCTCCTTTAAATTATAAGAGAATACCTCAATAACAATAATGCCAAACGATTCAACTCTGAGTCTAAGCTTCTCCCAAGTTTAGTTTGATTCCAACTGGATTGATAGTCTAATCCCATTTTCTATCTGTTTGAATTCATGTTAAAGTTCTCCTTTTGCATACTGAACTATATAGAGTCAACAATAGACAAGTGTTTTCATCTAAGTTGATGTAGGGTAATCCACTCACTTTGGCCATTCCTAAAGCAAAGTATTCTCTTAATGATATTAACAACCTTTTAATACTAAAGTTTTCTAAGAGCATAAGATTATTTACTATTTTTGAGACATCTTAAGCCTTGCAAGTTCTTCTCTAACAAGAAGAATAAACATTCATAGTTAGAGTACTTGCCCCTACATTGTCGATCTATTTAGTGATCTCAAAGGTTTAGATTATACAATTACCCTATTGGGTCAAATTTAGGTTTTGTCCTCCCTATTCCACCTTAATGGAATAACAAACCTATAAATACATAGAGTAATAATTTAATAAGAAACAGGGTCAGCCTCCTTGTCGATGATGTCATTCTAAGTTTCTCAACCCTTGGCTAGATAGAAGATTGTTTTCCATTGTTCGTACCACTAAGTGGATGTTCAATCCTTTACAACTAGGTTAATCTTCCCTTACAAAGAGATCTTAATTATATCTTGATTATATCTAACCTTATGGTTTCATATAAGTCTAAAATATTGACTAAGATTGATTTATTATCAAAAAATGTACAAAGACTGGTTTAAGTTATTGTCAACCTAGGTTTATTGTCTAAGTTGTTTTCCACATACAAAAATATATCTAATGTAGCCATAACATGCTATTATAATCAGAGGTCTTTTTCACAACTGCAACCTATTGTTTCGTTAGTTGTTCTACAATACTCATAGCATGATTTTACTAATAACATGATGACTATATCCTAGAGCGAATGTAATAGTCTCAAGCTTATTAGTTCATATGAAATCATTAACCAAAGCATCCCAATACTGGAGTAAGTTTGAATTGATTACATTGTTCAAAAAGAGGTCTTCGATATGATAACGAGAATGGAGGCGTTTTCAAATCTATTTGAATAGAGTCTTTGGAATGTATATACAAACAAAAATATAATATGTTTGTAATGATTAGCAAAAGTTCTCTCAAATTAAACATTCCTACCTATATCACTGTCTATATTTATCCCATGATTTTGAAATGATACCAGTCTAACCATCATTCGAAATAACAAGAAACAATGACTCCTATTGGTCAAAATGACTCTAAACATAGTTAACTTCATTAATCAAAGTTACCAGCACATGCTAGACCTCAAAATTTCATCTATTTCGTCATCCATGGACATCGACATTACAAGATAAGAGCAGTGATTCTGAGTTTGAAAGAAGACTACAATATAAAAACCAGTATAGGAAAATCTATGCAAAAACTTTATGTAAGGAAAAGAACCTGTTTAGACGAGCTTCTAAAGATCCTAAGGAAGATTACGCACGTTCCCCGTGATCTCAAGCTTACACTGATGCTCATTATCCCTTCCTTCTACATTATGCTCTACCCTCTACTCGTTTGCCCACTCGCTCCCCTCTATTACTTGCCAAAAGTAATGTTATACCATTCTCCCCTCTATTTCTGTCAAGCACAGCATAACCGCTCCAAGCTATCCCTCTGCCGTTTCTTAACATCCACTGCCTAATCTTTCACCTCCCGCGAAGAAGATCTCTCCCTTCTCTCGAAGACCACCCCAAAACTCACTCCCAAAAACCCGCTCTAACACCTTTGGCAATCATTGCCTTTGCATTCATCAGAACCAGTGGAGTGTTTGAACCCACACGGGCATATATATCCAACTCTGACATAATTTTATGATCCTGTATGAACACATCAAAAGAACCCTCATCCCAGGAGATCCATTGGTAAATACTATCTCTGCAACTTATTGGCAGCGTACCACCTTCCCACGGCGAGCTCTGTCACCGCCCCACAACTGTCCACCATGCCTCATAAGATGGCCGATCTTATGGCATGTATGGTTGGCTTTTAACCATCCGCCAACACTCTCCCCATAATGGAGCTTTTTAAGGCGATACGGCAGTTGGAAAAAGTAACAGCCCTTCCACTACACATAAGATAAGGGCTTCAATACCATGTTCTTTGCAAATGGTGTTCAACTCTTGCAGGGTGGTAATTATAAAACAATAAAGTGTCTCTAAAGTCAATCAAGAGAATAAACGGAGGCCAACTTACCAAAAAAATAAAGATTAGATCAGTAATAACTCCAAGTCTTAAGCTAGAAGGAAGAAAACTCATTCGAAATGGAAGACGTCAAAAACATTAGCACTTGGGTGAAAACCTACTCGGCTTCGACGAGAAAAATGACATCAACAAACTAAAGGAAAAAACCTCACGTTTACCAAGAAATATAACTAAGGCGAATTTGGAATATTCTTCCAAATAACAACCATAACAGTTATAGCATATAATGACTTCGCATTCGACTTCCGTCGATTTACAAAAGGAAAACAAATTCACAACACACTATCAACGCGTTTTGACGGCAATCGCGACGGATTGGGCGTAACGCAACACAAGTTTTCTAAATCGTTTGATGCACAAAATGACTTCTCGCATCTTTCGACTACGAGACGTGATCCACAAATCTGCCATAAATAGGTTCATCTATTGACGTTAAACGTCGGCAATATTAGCGTCATCTAGCTTGATGGGAACGTCTTGACGTTTAAGAGTCGACAATACAACCTCAAGTGACACAACAGAATAACGCAACCATTTTTATGGCTATGACGTTGTTAACTTAACAAGCGACTATGTCGACTCATCATCAAGTTGACTAGATGATAATCAAGGTATTGACTACCCGTCGAATTAGATTCAAAAGTAACTGGCAAGACAAGACATACCTCATACGACTCATTGGTCACATTATCGTTTAACACTAGACTCATTTGGCAAATTTACCACTTGTAATCCAAGGTCTATCTCTCTCTTCTCAAAAGATACTCTCTCTCTCTTCTCTAAGAGTCGATAATTTGTAATCCTGTTTCACTTGTCATCAAACATTAAGAGATCAGTGCATCATTATTCAAAATAAATCAATTCTCATCATATAGATATAAAATTGACAATAACATAATCATTTCCATGATTTCCTAACTAATATTCATTATAATTCCATGTAAAATCTTCTCAAAAATCTATAATATCTCAATAAATTTACTTATGCCCAAGTAAAAAGGTAAAAGTATAGCAAGTCAGAAATAGGGATGTAACATATCCTTCCCCTAAAGATTCATCGTCCTCGATGATATAAAGCATCAAATTGCAACTTAAAACATATTCATTATTTAATTGCTATCAGCATAAAGTAAATGAGGAAATTTCTGCTAGAATTCATGGTAATTTCTCCCCATGCAAAACTATTCTATGCATACTGGTCCCACTGGACCTTACACTTCATAACCTCTATGTTACACAAGCATTGCTTATGATCTTCAAGTATCTCAGAAGCTTGATCATAACCTTTCCTAGGTTCTTGTACTTCTAAATCATTCATAATTAACATTTATATATTACATGAATATATTCCTCATATATAAATCACAAAAAGCATGTTACCTCCGGGCAATAATTGATAATAGATTGATTCTAGATATCAGTAAAATTTCTAACCTTAAAGTTTAGAAGGGTCCTTTATACTTAGGAACGGGTTTAGAGTACATTCCATTCTTTATGAAACATTTTTAGGGGTTTAACCCTTAAAAGAAATTTCCTTCTCTAACCAAGAATTGTCTTGGTGTACGCTTAATCATTAATGTAATTTTTCTATTCATTATCGATTTCCATCGATCTTTCTTGATCAGCTAAATCTTTTCATCCATTTCGGATAACATCTCCGGACTAATGTTAATCCTACCTTCTAGCTTACCCAGCTTATAGGAGTTCGGCATCTTTCTGTCCAATGTTTCAATTCAAGCCATCTTAATAGCAAAAGTTAAATATTGTCAAGATTTCACGTAATAAGTAGTCTCCCTACTTGCATTGCTAATCCATGCAGCATGATTTGGAACTATCTTCTAAAACATGGTTAACTTCCTTAGTTTAACCATCTGTTCACAGGATAATAAACGTATACTCTTTAAAATTTCAGTCCTTAACATAGAGGACAAGTTTGTCATAACCTTGACATTACACGCATATTTCTATCTGAGATATCCTTCTCAGGAAACCAAGCAGTCTAAAACATATCTTGCACAAAATGCATGCTAACACTGATGCTCCATCAATTCAATCCCCTAGTAAATAATGTGTTACCTTCGAGAGTTTATCATCTCAAGGTGGCATTGTGTCTTTTCCCCAGCATAGAAAGACTTCATACAATACCCTTGCCAACAATTTGCCATTTCCATTCTGTCATGTCATACGGGTACATCAATCCTACATGAATTGATGTTCTACTCTTTCCCTCTGGCCTTCTAGACAATATGCTACTAATCTCGCAGCATCATTCTGTATTCCTTTCGAGAATTAAAGAGGTTTCATATCTGTTAGTAGTTGGTTGCCCCTAGATTTCATGGTATGGTGGATTATGAATTCGCTCCACACCAGTTTTCTTATTTCAGAAGAATTAGAAACACATATTCTTTCTCTGAAACTCAATAGTCTGTGAGACTCAATATGAAAACCTTCATACCTTGAATCTTTTAGTATTTTACCTCAAGAATTTGCTTAATTTACTTATCATGTAAAGGTACACCCCTTCAACCATTTCCTGAGGCATCAGTTTTTCCCTCATACTATCCTTCGGAACAGGAATTTCATATCATTGGTGCTATTGTAATTTCTCTTAACCATGAGAGAATCATTTGCACATAAGGATAACGTTCTCCTTCATGCTTAAAATGAATAAGTACATCTTCTAGAAGACTAGAACAAATATGTCTAAACAATCTCTAGACACACTGCTCATGAGATTCATGAATATGACAAGGCAGTTGTATTTTCAAAGGACAACACTGCTAACTCACAATGCCCATTCTTGTCCAAAAGTTGTTTCAAGGATACCCTCATCCTTTAGTCTTGATTGATGACATACTGATTGCTAAATAATCACTTTCATTCTACACATCTATTCAAGGAGATCACTAATACGTGGTGAAAGATATTTGCTCCTTATCATGGTTTTAATGAGCAAATGATCTGAAATACACATTGTAGAGTTATGTCATCCTTGACAAAACAATTCCTAGTGCACCCCACGGTAACATACTAGATCTAAACAAACCTTTTAGCCAATAATTCTTATAAGGGGCTTTTGATTCCATTGATCCTATAGTTGTCATAAGATATGGTACTTTTCTAGGTAACTCATCCCAGAATTCTAAGAGGAATAGGATTTTCCGTGGATTTAAACATTGCTCCATCGACTTTGGCGGAAGACTTCATTTTCCAAAATACTAGGTATCTCCTTAGTTTTTTTTCAAACATGGTTAGGATTGCTCCAATTTGATCAAGAGACTAACTAGTGGTTTAATCTCTTTTAGACTTTCACCTTGGTTTGGTTCTAGAATAAACATGCTCTCATGTTCCTCATGCCAGATAATTAAGTTATCTATCAGTTTTTTTTTTAATCTAAAGCGTCTCAAAACATCAAACATATATATCTCATAATAATCCAAAGATTGGTATAAAACATTGTCATCTTTATTATAAAGTGTTTAGGAGTAACCACATCCTTATTTATATAGTTGATACGACAAGACTACATGTCACTGTCGATTTACAATCTTCCAGTTTAACAAACATAGAGGGTGGATGTACACACAAGTACTCCAACACCTTTTTCCTAAAACAAAATCATTACATCAACGTTCAAGTGAAAAATTGTAACTGGCTATAGTTTACTAGGTTTTACTACACCAGTAGAAATAGTAGGATTCTTGGCTAGTTCATAACATTGTTTTCTTTCTAGCCAAATACGCTTAAGCGCATCAGCAAAAGTCTTTGAATCCTCTAGCCAAGCACCTTCAGAGTCAACTACATGCTCTTTAAGTTCAACCTCCTCGATAGGTTTCTTCTTAACCACTAATCTAGGCAACAGCTGGGGAATAGACTTCCTAGCTGTTTTCTTTGTTCTTCTCCACGTCATTCTGGCACAAGAAGATTCAAACATTAGCTAACCGCTTAATGTTGACTATAGGTTAGCACAGTGGACTCATAAGCCCTAGTGTTGAACCCAATAGCTCTGATACCATATGTAACATCCACATTCTTAAACATAGTTAAAACCACAATTTTCACCCAAAAAGTAAATGAACAAGGTAAAAAAATGAGATAGAGAAAATTTTTCTTTTAATCAACATATAGTCGAGTAACTACAATTACAAGATATCTCGTTACATTTTCAGTAAACCATATTGTCTTTCCCGAGTACAATGTTTACAAAAATAAATCTATTATAAATACCTGAAACAAATAATATTTTAATTGGTCTCAATAAACACAAGTCTCAGAGATATACTGCATCCAGAAATCTGACATCTTTATCGCAAGCCTCAGCATGTCTTCTGCTAGAGAGAGAGAGTATCTTTCCAGTGATTTACCTCCAACCACAGACCGTCGGTCTCCCGCACTCCTTCCTAACCGGAAGTGGCCCTTCCCTTCACGAGAAGTATAGACCAAGGAGACCAGTGGTAATTTGTCTTTCCGAGTACATAGTGTTGTATCTTACACAACTCTATCTATCATACAACCCTAGATACCCTCTAGCTAAGTATGATTCCCGATAGGATGTGTAATCCAGATACAGTGAACTGACAAATCCACGCAGAGACATATGCATTACTATGGCCGTAGTTTCGAATATAAATTGATGTTCACAATGAACGTTGTCGTAATGTTCACCCACCCCAACTCGACTTGGATACTATCATATTCCTACAGTTTGACTTGGTCAACTATGTTTTACTTATGAAGTCGTGGTGTTTTCATTAATTTGGTCTTCCTGACTCATACATGTTTTCTTTCATTGTCTATAATCCATAGACCCATTCAATTTTCTTTCTTTACAAGGACTCTCATTGCATCCTTGCAATACCCGAGGTTCACGACTTATTGTCTCATAAAAGATATAGATAGTCTAATTACGACTAAGATGATAACCCTACCTTGGTTAAGCAATATAGTCTAGGAATCTAAATCACTTCTTGCAAGTAAGAATAATTACGCATAGTCAGGGCACTTGACCCTTCAATCACGATCTACATAATGATCTCAATACCTTAATATAATAATTACCATATCCAGGTTAGTTAAGGTTTAACTAAAGAGTTTCATTTAACTCGAAACTAGTCTTCTTGACTTAGATAGATTCTCCAGACACCATCATTGTTCCAAAAATCATAAGAAATAACTTTCTATACTTGGGTATCTCCTTGCATCCTTGCATCATCTGAGATCCATAACTTATCGACACTTAATACTTAAGTCGAATTGAAAACAATCAAATAGGTTTATACACCAAAGAATTAATGAACAAATTTAGGGTTCTCACCCCTTTATCATTGATTCATAAGGTAGTCATGAAGGTAAATTAAATAATATTACCCTACTAGGTCAACCTAGGGTTTGTCTTTTCCTTTCCATGATAATGGAATATCAAACAATCAATTCTAGAAAGAATAGTGTTTAAGTAAGTGATTTTCCTTTAGTCTTCTTTTTGACTTAAAAGTTGTTTCAAATTTCCAAACAAGTCTCCTTTAAATTATAAGAGAATACCTCAATAACAATAATGCCAAACGATTCAACTCTGAGTCTAAGCTTCTCCCAAGTTTAGTTTGATTCCAACTGGATTGATAGTCTAATCCCATTTTCTATCTGTTTGAATTCAAGTTAAAGTTCTCCTTTTGCATACTGAACTATATAGAGTCAACAATAGACGAGTGTTTTCATCTAAGTTGATGTAGGGTAATCCACTCACTTTGGCCATTCCTAAAGCAAAGTATTCTCTTAATGATATTAACAACCTTTTAATACTAAAGTTTTCTAAGAGCATAAGATTATTTACTATTTTTGAGACATCTTAAGCCTTGCAAGTTCTTCTCTAACAAGAAGAATAAACATTCATAGTTAGAGTACTTGCCCCTACATTGTCGATCTATTTAGTGATCTCAAAGGTTTAGATTATGCAATTACCCTATTGGGTCAAATTTAGGTTTTGTCCTTCCTATTCCACCTTAATGGAATAACAAACCTATAAATACATAGAGTAATAATTTAATAAGAAACAGGGTCAGCCTCCTTGTCGATGATGTCATTCTAAGTTTCTCAACCCTTGGCTAGATAGAAGATTGTTTTCCATTGTTCTTACCACTAAGAGGATGTTCAATCCTTTACAACTAGGTTAATCTTCCCTTACAAAGAGATCTTAATTATATCTTGATTATATCTAACCTTATGGTTTCATATAAGTCTAAAATATTGACTAAGATTGATTTGTTATCAAAAAATGTACAAAGACTGGTTTAAGTTATTGTCAACCTAGGTTTATTGTCTAAGTTGTTTTCCACATACAAAAATATATCTAATGTAGCCATAACACGCTATTATAATCAGAGGTCTTTTTCACAACTGCAACCTATTGTTTCGTTAGTTGTTCTACAATACTCATAGCATGATTTTACTAATCACATGATGACTCTATCCTAGAGCGAATGTAATAGTCTCAAGCTTATTAGTTCATATGAAATCATTAACCAAAGCATCCCAATACTGGCGTAAGTCTGAATTGATTACATTGTTCAAAAAGAGGTCTTCGATATGATAACAAGAATGGAGACATTTTCAAATCTATTTGAATAGAGTCTTTGGAATGTATATACAAACAAAAATATAATATGTTTGTAATGATTAGCAGAAGTTCTCTCAAATTAAACATTCCTACCTATATCACTGTCTATATTTATCCCATGATTTTGAAATGATACCAGTCTAACCATCATTCGAAATAACAAGAAACAATGACTCCTATTGGTCAAAATGACTCTAAACATAGTTAACTTCATTAATCAAAGTTACCAGCACATGCTAGACCTCAAAACTTCATCTATTTCGTCATCCATGGACATCGACCTTACAAGATAAGAGCAGTGATTCTGAGTTTGAAAGAAGACTACAATATAAAAACTAGTATAGCAAAATCTATGCAAAAACTTTATGTAAGGAAAAGAACCTGTTTAGACGAGCTTCTAAAGATCCTAAGGAAGATTATGCACGTTCCCCGTGATCTCAAGCTTACACTGATGCTCATTATCCCTTCCTTCTACGTTATGCTCTACCCTCTACTCGTTTGCCCACTCGCTTCCCTCTATTACTTGCCAAAAGTAATGTTATACCATTCTCCCCTCTATTTCTATCATGCACAGCGTAACCGCTCCAAGCTATCCCTTCGCCGTTTCTTAACATCCATAGCCTAATCTTTCACCTCCCGCGAAGAAGATCTCTCCCTTCTCTTGAAGACCACCCCAAAACTCACTCCCAAAAACCTGCTCTAACACCTTCGGCAATCATTGCCTTTGCATTCATCAGAACTAGTGGAGTGTTTGAACCCACACGGGCATATATATCCAACTCTGACAGAATTTTATGATCCTGTATGAACACATCAAAAGAACCCTCATCCCAGGAGATCCATTGGTAAATACTATCTCTGCAACGTATTGGCAGCGTACCACCTTCCCACGGTGAACTCTGTCACCACCTCACAACTGTCCACCATGCCTCATAAGATGGCCGATCTTATGGCATGTATGGTTGGCTTTTAATCATCCGCCAACACTCTCCCCATAATGGAGCTTTTTAAGGCGATACGGCAGTTGGAAAAAGTAACAACCCTTCCACTACACATAAGATAAGGGCTTCAATACCATGTTCTTTGCAAATGGTGTTCAACTCTTGCAGGGTGGTAATTATAAAAGAATAAAGTGTCTCTAAAGTCGATCAAGAGAATAAACGGAGGCCAACTTACCAAAAAAATAAAGATTAGATCAGTAATAACTCCAAGTCTTAAGCTAGAAGGAAGAAAACTCATTCGAAATGGAAGACGTCAAAAACATTAGCACTTGGGCGAAAACCTACTCGGCTTCGACGAGAAAAACGACATCAACAAACTAAAGGAAAAAACCTCACGTTTACCAAGAAATATAACTAAGGCGAATTTGGAATATTCTTCCAAATAACGACCATAACAGTTATAGCATATAACGACTTCGCATTCGACTTCCGTCGATTTACAAAAGGGAAACAAATTCACAACACACTATCAATGCATTTTGACGGCAATCGCGACGGATTGGGCGTAACGCAACACAAGTTTTCTAAATCGTTTGACGCACAAAATGACTTCTCGCATCTTTCGACTACGAGACGTGATCCACAAATCTGCCATAAATAGGTTCATCTATTGACGTTGAACGTCAGCAATATTAGCGTCATCTAGCTTGATGGGAACGTCTTGACGTTTAAGAGTCGACAATACAACCTCAAGTGACACAACAGAATAACGCAACCATTTTTATGGCTATGACGTTGTTAACTTAACAAGCGACTATGTCGACTCATCATCGAGTTGACTAGATGATAATCAAGGTATTGACTACCCGTCGAATTAGATTCAAAAGTAACTGGCAAGACAAGACATACCTCATACGACTCAATGGTCACATTATCGTTTAACACTAGACTCATTTGGCAAATTTACCACTCGTAATCCAAGGTCTATCTCTCTCTTCTCAAAAGATATTCTCTCTCTCTTCTCTGAGAGTCGATAATTTGTAATCCTGTTTCACTTGTCATCAAACATTAAGAGATCAGTGCATCATTATTCAAAATAAATCAATTCTCATCATATAGATATAAAATCGACAATAACATAATCATTTCCATGATTTCCTAACTGATATTCATTATAATTCCATGTCAAATCTTCTCAAAAATCTATAATATCTCAATAAATTTACTTATGCCCAAGTAAAAAGGTAAAAGTATAGCAAGTCAGAAATAGGGATGTAACAGCCTGATAGGTTCTAAGAGTTCTATTAGAAGGATAACTTTGCCACACACTAAAGAAAGAAAAATAAGTGCTGTTTAATTCGAGATATCTACAGAACATATGGATGAAACATATTCTATTATAATGTTTGGGGATGTATTCAAATTCTGAAATCCAAAAGCATGCTTTTGTTTTCATTTATGTAGGAAGAACGAAGAGTAATCAAAAGACATTTTGGCTCAGAAAAGCTTGGGAGCCCTCAAAAGGAAGTGCTTTCGAAGGATTTGAAAAAGAAAGTACCTGTTGAAGAGCTTGTGCAGAATGGATTAGAGAAACAAGAAGTTTTACTTCCAGAAGAAGATGATTTACTGAATGATTTGGCACATTTTATGGCTAAAAATCAATATGAACGAGATTCAACAGCACGAAGATCTCACAATCTTAATAAAACTGATTTCCTCAAAGATTCATCTGTTCAGAATAAAGAAACTGAAGATGGTAATTGTTTTGTGACAGAAAATAAGTCTGGTGATCCAATTCAGCTTCACAACAACCAGTGTTTGAAGGATGAGGTGGTTAAAGGGACGGACACTTCAACTAAACATGCTGTAGTGGATGGTGAAGTTCTTCTTCTTATAGAAGATTGCAAGAAGATTAATCAAATCCAAGAGTCTGGTAAGAATGATAAACAGGAGATATCAGGAGAAACTCTGGAAACAGATGCAAATTTAGATACTGTGGTTCGTACTCCTTCAAGTTTAAATCATCATGCTTGCAAGAATACAGAGAAAGTTGATAAAAACCTGAAAAGAGATGTTAGTGATCAGTCAATCAGTGATAAAGACACCATAGGTAATGCTGTCATGGTAATGGACCAGAAAAATGGCGGCTTCTGTACTTTTCGAATGAAATCAATTGAGCATCTAGGAAAGCTCATTAAATCAAATCATGATGATTCAGCTACGCATGCCACAGTGGACAATGAAATTCATCTTCTCCTAGAAGATGGCAAGAAGATTAATCAAGTACAAGAGTCTAGTAAGCATGAGAAACAGGAGATGTCAGGACAAGATAAGGAAGCACATGTGGATTCAGATACTGTGATTGGTATTTCTTCAAGCTCAGATCATCATACTTGCCAGAACACAGAAGCAGTTGATAGAAACATGAAAATAGATGCAAGTGATCAGTCGGTCTGTGATAAAGACAGCACTGATAATGATGTCATGATAAAAGCTCAGAGAAACAATGGCTCCCGTATTTTTAAAAAGCAAACAATTGAGCATCTAGGAAGGCCCCTTAAATCAAATCACAATCAACTGCCCAATATTGAGCAATGTAGTGCTTCTTTGGATGCTCCAATTCATGGCCTTTCAGCTACTAGTTTTGAGGGTTATGACAATGGCTTGGATGAATCTGAGCCCTCCAATTCTTGCAAAGATAATATCCGCAGTCATAATAATGGTTCAGAGAACTCTGTGCCCAAGAGTCCATGCAAAGATACTTCTTTAAACACTTTGCAAACAGTTGCAGTGACAAAGAAAAGGAAAGTTGGGGACAGGCAGAGAATCGCTGTGCTTGCACTGGGTACAAGCAGACATTGTACACAAAATAAGGAAGTCAAGCAGGTCCAACCAGATGGTAGCACAGCTCCACCAATTGTACCACCTCTATTTCAATTTGATGCTCTTGGTAATCCCCTTAAACCAAATCATGATCAACCATCTATTATTGAGCAAAGTAATGCTTCTTTGGATGCTGCAATTCATGGCTTTTCAGCTACTAGTTTTGAGGGTTATGATGATGGCTTGGATGAATCTGTACCCTCCATTTCTTATAAAGATGCTCTCCATGATCATAACAATGGCTCAGAACAGTCTGTGCCAAAGACTACATGCAAAGGCACTTCTTTAAACAGTTCCCAAACTGTTGGAGTGACAAGGAAAAGGAGAGTTGGGGACAGGCAGAGAACCACTGTCCTTGAATTAGGTAGAGGCAGAGATTGTGCACAAAATATGGAAGTTAAGCAGGTCCAACCAGATAGTAGCACAACTCCACCAATTGTACTGCCGCTTTTTCAGTCTAATGTTCTGGGGGAGACCTTCAAATCAAATCACAATCAACGGTCTATTATTGAGCAAAGTAATGCTTCTATGGATGCTTCAATCCATGGCTTTTCAGATACTAGTTTTGAGGGTTATGACAATGGCTTGGATGAATCTGTGCCTTCCAATTCTCGCAAAGACACTCTCCACAATCATAACATTGGCTCAGAACAGTATGTGCCCGAGAGTGTATACAAAGACACTTCTTTAAACACATATAAAACAGTTGCAGTGACCACTTTGTGTCCTCCCCAAACAAATGCAGCTGTATCAGTCCAACCTGATTTGTCTCTTCATTGTCAAAGCAGGCTGATAAATCCAAATCTGATTACAGATTTTGAAAATTCAACAAATTCAAACATAAAAGGGAACAGAGATTATACTTCATTTTCTGCAGGATACAATCTACTGTTAACTGGGTCTCAGCCAACTATGGGAGAGAATTTCATTACTAACCTATCATTGAGCTCAACCGAAAGAGAATTCATGTTTGAGGGTTCTGTGGGAATTGTGAAACAAAGAAAGGACGAGGTAAGCAATTGGATTAAAAGTTTGAATAAAGGCCACTTTCCAATCGCTGGCAGATCAGGATAATATTTTTGATCCATAGTTTGTGGCTTTGTTTTCCCATCGGTAAAAGAACTTTGTAAGATGTAGTTGGTAAATTTGGTAGAAAAAACAAAACTTTGCCCATTCTTATTCATTTAATCAGTTCTATCGGTCTTAATTTGAATTGAATTGAATTGGAATAGTCTGAATTTCACCCATCCTTAATTTAGAATTTGCATTAGCAAAATAACAAAAACCCATTCCAATTTATCTTCGCAGAAAATATTGGAGTAATAGTTGAATTCAGCCAATTATATTGGCCAATGCAAAGAAGCCATTATTTAAGCAATGGTCTAACATGGGAGAGTATTTACTTCTTTGCAGGTCTGCCAAAAACAGGGAACTTGTGTGGCACAAGCTGTTAGAACCTTTCCAGTATTGAGTGATAATGAACAGCAAACACTGAAATTTCTGAACGGTGTTCCTGGTAAAAGTAAGTAATCATAAAACTTAGAATGTATGAAAAGTACCGTGTTCTAAAATGGGCCATATTGGGTAATGGGAATTTGTAGGTTTCTTGTTGCTTGATGTTCAACTTATCCAATTTTGAAAATATTGTCGCAGATTTTTCCATGGAACATAAGCCATCAAACAAAATTGGCTTTCAATCTTCTTTTAATTGCAATCTGCCATGCAATACCATGAATGCTCCAAGTTTGGGTGCAGACACAATGGCCAATGTTGCCAAGCAACAGCCTTTAAGATCACCAGTTATTTTAAGCTTTGCTCAAGGTAAAATGGAAAGCAAGTGAACTAAGCTGAGTTAGATTTGTATTCTCAAACTTAAATATGAACTAGTTCCAGTGATAAGGCTTCTAATGCAACTATATAAGATGGATCTGGTCATGAAACCAAAATTTTCGATGTGTACTTTTGCAGGAAACAAGTTAGATACACAGACTACACTATCTCGAGAGTGCTTTTATCAGAGAAAGTTTGAACTCCAGTCATACATAGAAAAGAAAGTTGAACATTACTGTTCCAGTAAAGCTCCTAAAGGAATTGCAACTTACAAGGCTGAAAAAGGTCTCCAGGATGAAGACTTCCAGACTGCTGCTTCCCAGGATCCCAATTTCTGTAGCATAAATAAGAACCTAGTTGATGATGTAGGCTTTAAAGATAATCTGACAAGGAAAAGGAAAGTTGGGGACAGGCAGAGAATCGCTGTGCTTGCATTGAGTACAGGCAGACATTGTACACAAAATAAAGAAGTTAATCAGGTCCAACCAGATAGTAGCACAGCTCTGCCAATTGTACCGCCTCTTTTTCAATCCAATGCTCTGGAAACAGTAATGAAGATTTCAGATGGACAAAATTGTAGAAGGGAAATGGTTGCAGAGGGGAGCCATGGTCATTGGTACCATCAACCTCATTTTCGACGAGAAAATATGAACACTAGTTTGGAGAACCCAGATAAACAGATTCCAAAAAGGAGGAAGATCAACAAAGGTAAACAGGCTCAAATGGAAAGTCAATCCTCAGAACCAGCTGCTATTGCTCTTTCTCAGACAAATTTACGAAGAAATGACAAATTATTGGATCCCGCTTGTCTGAAAAATAATATGCGTGCAGATGGGTCTGTTTTAAGCCAAAAGTATGTAAATAAAGCAGAAATAGAGGCAACAAAAACCAACAGGAAACTCGAAGTGCAGCCTCATTCCATACAAACTGAGATATGTGCCATGGACAATCACACGAGTCCAGATAATAATCCATCTTCACAAGAGCTGTCTTCAACAGCAAACCAGTTTGGTGGTTTCAAGCATGTGTTGAAGCCAATAGCACAGAATACTCAGCAACATCTTCCTGTTCCACCTGTTCCTTTTCCAGCAGATAGAAAAGATGAGGAGGAGGCAGTGGAAGCAAGACTGAAAATTTCAACATTGAATATGAACATGACAGGTTCAAAAAAGAATCTAAAAGTAAAAGACCAACTCCCTGTGATACATAACTCTTATGACCTTCAAGCTATAGGCAATTACATAAAATGGGGAACATTCAATGTTGAGGTGCCATCTTCGCGAGATCCACCTACAAAAGTTGGTGCAGGTGTATCATTTCATCCTAAAACAGATCAAAATTATAATTTTATGAATTCCTCCAACTCAGGAGTACATTCAAACGTGATTGGATTAGACAATAACATGCTCGGGGCTGCTATGTCAAGTACTAGCCGCTCTATCTTCCATCACATGCAATCAATACCAAGATTGTTACTTCATAATGTGCAGGCAATACCAACATTGGTATTCCATACAATAGAAGCAATCGAAATGTCGACATTTCTAATCAAATGTGTGCAGGTGTAGGCATTATGCCAGGCCTATTGAAACCATTGGGGGTGTCTGAACAACAGTCACTGTTGTGTCAAATACAGGACTATCTTGACAAATCAAAATTTTGTGTCTCCTCTTTTACTCATGCAGATAAGCCAGTTTCTACTTCCATCAATTCTCCACCGAACAAAACTTGATCATTTAGTATTGAATTCCTGCTGGAGGTTCAAAAGCAGTTAGTTACATGATGGAGTGTCATTTTCAAGCTTAGGAAGCTCTTGCCACATGACCAGTTTGAACAGGTATAATCCTCTTATAGCTCGGAGTAAATGGATGTTGGATGTCTTTCCTAATTTATATAACTACAGTGGACAACCCCAATTATGGATAAGTCTTTCTTGTTGATATTTTCGCAACCCATTGAACAGGCTGCAATTTTGAACTGGACGCAGGCATCCGCTGATGGATAATTTTGCATTTTTGATCCACCGGATAATTTTGCATTTTTGATCCACCGGCAACCAAGTATTGGAGAGAGGTTTTATTCATTGCCACTAAATTGTTGACTCTAGTTAAACATCATCAGATTCAATGGTAAAACAGTTAATAGAAATTTTGCACCTCATCCAAGGTGGACAGCTTGGGAACTTTCACTTGAGGTGAAACCAACTTGAGCCCCTTGCATGGTTTTCACCATTTTTTGATTCTACAGAGGCAGAGAGAAACGGAATTCTCCCTGATCGATTGAAACTAATAGCAATGGATATATAATTTTAATTTAGTGCACGCAATTGCTATTTGTTGCAATTTGTTTATTCACTTTGAATTGGTTTTTTCGGGGGTTCCTTACTTCTCTAGAAGGCTTTATCGTGAGTACTATAATTACTGAATCTCAGTTTTCTGAGATTGGGCTATTTTGGACTATGGAAATTGCGTACGTCTCCTGCGGATTTTTTAGTTAGTTATTTATATAAATAGGTTATTAATATTTCTTAAATTGATATGGTTATAAACGCTTAGTGTATCTTATAAGAGGCAGAAGTCATTGCAAATCAGGAACATTTTTACAAGATAAGATTGAAAGAGGCCATAGAAATTAGGTAACACCCTAACAATTTGAAAACAGACAAGACTTGAGATTGAGCCACTCCAAAAAAAATTAAAAGATTAAATCTCCCAAGTGAAAGAATCAATTGGAAAATTAATATGATTATTAATATTATTTAGTTAGACAAAATAATTAGGACTAATGTGTAAAGAGTTAGGCTTTAATTAGTTTGTAACTATTAATTTATATATGTAGGGAAACAAAATGGAGTAATAAGCATTCAGTTTAATTGGACCCCAAATTAATTTAACTTGAGATGAGTAATCTAAGAAAGAAATGATTGAGATGGAAATAAGGGCTCACTTAAAAATTGGCAAAGTTGGTTTTGATTGTTTTGACTACTTGCCATGCTTTGATAGAGATCTAAAAACTAAAATCTAGAATTGGATTTGTGATTGAAGACCAATGAAGAATGAATCCCAAGCTTTTTAGATGCTAAGATTAGGTCATGCTCACAATTTGATCCTTGGACACTTTTCTCTAGTGTAATTTAGTCCACTACATAATTTTAGCTTTGGTACCTACATAACTTATTCATCATTGAATGTACTTACTTCTGAGAAAGGGTGGTGTTAATAAACACTTTTGTGGGCTTGCTAGGTATAGAGGGAAGAGCGTTCAACTTTTTTGATGACAATCAAATCTCAAGGTCGATTTAACAAGATTGGTACAAAGAATGTTGGATGTTGAGTAAGTTGAGGTTGAATTGCCAAATGTGAATGCTTTCCATTAATATTTAATTATATCTCCTTATGAAAATAACATAGCATGGTGTCCTTAAAATACGTAGCCCTTGACACACAATTCAAAACTTTTAGATGTGTGAGCCAATGGGTAACAATCATATTCTGACATTGTTGACCTATGAAATGAAAAATTTTGAATTTCAAATTGGAAGACGATATCACACTCATGACCTATTCTAGGGAGGTTAAAATTTGAGGAAATGGATGATTACTATTTTGAATTAGAGGATTTAGCATAACAAAGTGAGAGGTTCAAGAATAGGGTTAACTCATTAGCCAAAAGAGACAATTTGGGTGTTAAAATTGTGCATCTACAATATCCATGCAAAGTGATGTAAAATGAGAGGAAAAGGGCAAGGTATGCAATTTTCTCCTCTACACTTTGGCCCCACTTTGGGGGGTATCCAAGTCCAAATAAGTAAGCATGCCAAAGTAGAAATGAAATAAATAACACTCGTAAATAGGATGTAAATTTTTTGAAACCTAGAAATTTGAGCCATTGGAACAAGTGTGTGCTCCCGTTTGTCCCATATATGTAGAATGCATTCATCAAGCCTATTATACCATCAAAAGAAAATCCCAACGGTTGTATGTGTTGTCATTGATGTCAACAGTGTGATGTTCAATGTGTATAGGATTGCATAGTTGTCAATAGTGCTGAAGGTTGGAAGTGGAAGTGATGATCAGTTGATGAGATGCCAAAGTATTGTGATGACTAAGGGAAATTGTTGCATAATGTTGTGAGACAGAGAAACAAAGTGATGAGTATATGTTGAGGTGATCAAAGAAGAAGACAAAGGAGTAATAAAGAGATGGATCAAAGAAGTTGTGAAGTAAAGGGTAAGATGATGAATATCATGTACTATATATACTAATTGGATCAGTATCATTTGTACATAGTTGTACCCTATCTTTTGAAGTTTATGCAGAAGTGAAAGTTGTGAGCAGAACAATGTGCTAACATGAAGATTCTTGTTTTGTTGGAAGGAGTTGTGTTTGATATTGAGAATGAAGTCTCTAGTGTGTTGAATATTGTATTTCTTGTTTCTCAAGGAAAGACATTGCTTTAGTCTTGAAAGAAAGATTCAGGAGGTCGAAGGCACTAGAGTTTGCACTGAAGCAGTTTGGGAGAATGCTTCGCATTCCTCTGAATTTGAAGGTATGGCCTTGTGGTTTGGAAGTTAGTCAGAGACATGTATGAAGTTTGTATGTTCTTGATTTCAGAGCTTGGACATTTTTGCAAAACATTCTAGAGCTCATAGAGTGAAGACAGAGGTTCAGAATGATTGTAGTCAGGAGGTCTGAGAAATGCTTTGCATTTCTCGATTTTTGAAGATGAGATCCTGCGGTTTGGAGGATGGTCAGTTATAAATGAGAAGACTCTTAAATTCAAGTTTCTGTTGTTTCAATGTACCTCAGAAGTTCTCCGGAGTCAATAGAACAAAGAACTATCATGTTGTTGATTAGGGTTATCTGGAGGAGATAGCAAAATCCACCACATTTCACTATAGTTTATTTTTTGGCTTTGATGTTTGGAGGATGAGTTCAAATATTCAGTATGATTGTTCATTTCAGGTTTCAAGTGCTAAAGTAAAATTTACCTTAGTGAAACTTTATATATGACTACCCCCACCAACTCCTCATGATGTTGGAGAGCCAACACCCACTTGTTCATCATCAAATGTCATTTTAAGATTACCATTGATATATGACTCAAAAAATTACATGTATTATATTTACTATTTTATTACAAATTACATACCTATAAACTCGACATGGCCACATAACCATGTGTTGTAGGGCCGACAAATGTAGGATGAGTGAGTACTTTAACCTTAGAATTTCATAATACATAAACTTATTTATATTAATTTTCATTCACAATAGGTTAATATAGTTAATTATAGAAATCAAAAGGAAAAATAATAAATTACAAAACCTTATTGAAAATTACTTGTTGGTCAATGTGAAAGGCCATATCTGGCAACTCATATCTCATTACCATATTATCTAATATAGATGTATCCTACTGTTGGCCTTGTGTAGCATAGTCCTGAAACTATGGAGCATTCTCTCCAATGTGTGTATCATCAACATCCTTAGACCCATAATCACAAGTAGCTCCACAAACATGACAAATGTGTGGTGAGCATTGAAGCCTAGGAGGGTTACCTCATCAACCTGTGAAAGAGGCCTACTATGAGGGAACTGATAGACTATAGGGTCTCCACCTCAATACTCTCCTTCATAATGGAAGGGACTGTGACATGTTGAATAGATGGCTTGGCTGGCAGTTTCACTGAGTGGTCCTAGGCACAATGTGCCCCTCCCTATCTTGGATTGAGCCTTTGCTTCTACCTAGAAATCATGCATATCAAAAGAATTTGGAATATCATTGAGGACAAACTCACAATAGAGTTTGTTGAAGATATATTGAGGCACCTCATTATTTTTGCATGGGGGATTGTCAAAAACCATCCACCACCTCTCTCAAAAATTATTTTGTGTTCCTTGGTGTCGACACCAATGAATAGGGAATCTTTTGCAACTTCCATGCATGGGCTCATTGGTTCTTGGATCAATAAATAATGTACATAAATTAGATTTCCATATTTTCTTATCTTTGACTTATTTATATGACAATTTTGTAGAATAATACTATCATACATTCTCAAATTGATGATTTGACCATGTGTTTATTTGACCACTAACAAAATCTAAATGAGAAATTATAGAGTCCAAGGATGTCACAAGGGCTCTTCGATGTGTTCTTGTTGCATTCGGAGTTTTTAATGTTTCAACATATGTTTGAAGTTCTTTTTTATTTTCTTCAATCTGCCCTCATATATTGGCTTGTGTCTCACGAGGGTGTCGCAAAATGGATGGAAGAGTTTGGGGAGGGTTAGGTTGTGCTTTTTCTTCAGCAAGATTTTCATCATGCACTTAATTTAGTGAATCAAGGTTTGGATGGATTGGGTAGTTTTCATTTGCTAAAAATGAATCAAAACAATTGAAAAACATATTTGAAAGATATAACATCAAGATGAACAAAATACTCCTTAAGTATTTGAGTTGAGTTATCATTATCCCTTTTATCCATTCTAGCAAGGTGAGCTTCATGATCAAAGGAGTCTTCTTCATTCAAATAAACCATTGTGTTTAGATTTCTAATGATGGGAGCTTTAGTTTGATGCATGATCATGGTTAGATTTAATCTAGGACTTCTCCTAAGTGGAAATTAGAGATTGGTCAACGGTATGCAAACAACAAAGAATTAAAATAGATAAAACAATGGAAACACAATAAGGTTTTAGATCTAAAAATAAAAATTAGAAAAGAAATAGAAATTTATTAGATTAGAAAATCATAACCAGGAACAAGACTTAATTCTATGGTTAAAACTAGAGAGATTTGGCAAGTTAGGGTTCACCAAAATATAGAGGAAACAAACCCGCCCTCTATAAACATTCTAGGGATCTATAGGATAATTAATGATGTACATTAATTAGACCCCCTAGATAAAGTAAGAAGAGTTGAGTATGACAACATGCCAAGTAATTAATAAAGTAAATAGGAGGTTAGAGGGTGCGTAGGTCTTAATGATACTGATAGAAGTTGATGTTGTTGATATGGATTACATAGATGTGTTCAACAATGATTATGAACTCTAGAAATTAGATCTGAAGGATGAATCATGTAGTTGATGTTTCCTCATAGTCTACACTACTATCAAATGAGATCACATGTGATTCTTTCTAAGTCTTACGTTATTTTGTTCTACCTATCATGATTATGTTTGTAACTCACGTACCTCTAGAATTTGTACTCCTATTATCATATTTGAATTAGCACTAAGGTAGCACTTGTTAATGAAAAACTTTTGGAGTTTGGTGTGCTAGGATTGAGGTTTAAAATTTCCTTTTACCTTAGTTAGACCCCTTGCTATTTTCTACATTAGTACAAAAATAGAAAACATGTAATATGGAATATGCCTAATGCAATATCATTTGATGCAAGTGTAGAAAGCTCTATGATTTGGTGCCCTAATGCTTAAATGATGTTACCTATGAGTGCTTAAGTACTTGAAGGGATTCATGACTAGTACACTGGGGCTTGTCTTTATATATGACATCCTAAGTGCCAAATTCAAATATTTTTGTGTGCAAGCTAATGGGCAATGCTCTATTTTTGGAGTGGAGTGAGCTAGGGAAGAGTGAAAGTCAAGTTCAAAGAAGGTGGATGCAAATGCGTTCACAATTCATTCCAAGAGATAAAACTCACAATTCAGTCTTGGGTGGGAAAACAAATAAGAATCATGTTAGGTCTAAACCATCGTGGATGAACTAGTAAAAGGCAATGGCATTAGATGGGTCATGTTAGTTTATTTGCAAAAATTCATTGAATTGGACACCAAAATGATATGTGCATCTATTGAAAAGGCCAAAATGAGTGTAAAATGAGGGGAAAAGTATGAAGTATGCCCTTTTCTCATCTACAAGCCTATTATATAGTTTCAAATGACTAAGGCTAATTATGAAATTTGGCCAAGTTATGAACTTAACTTTAGCATTCATCTTTATTGTCTTGTTCCAATCAAATTAGTTTTTAAAAAATATAAGGAGTCTCTTTGAACTATTTAATAAATGTTTTTAATAATGTTCCCAAACCTAATAATTTTTTCATAGGTTTAACTCATACAACATCAATTAGAGCTCTTAGGCCCATTAAAACATGAACTAGGGCTTTTATCTAGATAACATCGTGTCTTAACTAATGAATCCAACCTAAGAGAGTTCTACTTATCTCGAAAAAAAATTAATGTGCTATGGAGCACTATATGAATGGTTCATAAGGCACAACACTATTGAAGGTTTTGCAAATGAGGTATGAAGCTAAGTGGGTTGGATTATAGGCAAAACTCCATATAACTAAGTGTACTTGAACCAAACTAATATTAAGATTAGTAACCCCTTGAGAAGTTGTGGTTTGTCAACTTGAATTACAGTAAACACAAAACTAGCATATCTATATTTAAAAATATATGTAAAATATGCCAAGAGATATCCTTTTGGAGGCACTTTTTTTTAGGCACCTGGAGAAGGATCCCGACATATTTTAGATATATTTTTTAAATATAGATATGCTAGTTTTATTTAATAAATTTATGACTTTATAAATTTAGTTCTAGAAAAATCTTGGTTATAGTTGAGTGAATTCTAAACCTAATAAACTAGTGCCATACATTTACAATAAATAATGTTTGATTGGTTTACTATGTGTATATGTTTTGAGTGAATTCTAAACCTAACAAGTGCCAAATTGCATTCCAATAATTGAAAAATTAATTTTTGAAGAGTGTTGAAATGTCTTGGGTGAATAAAATTGAAATCTCATAAATAATCTAATTTGGTAAAAATATAATAGGACTAAAATATTTCCTTTACTATAAAACTAAATTTTACAAAGCCTATTAAATAACACAAATATTTCCTTAAAATGTAATAATACTAATGCTTTTATAATTTAAAATGTATTAAAGTATTGTAAGTTTGAAGAATAATTACACAATATAATAACAATAACATATTCATATTTAGATCACTAGAGTATTTTCTGTTAGTCACTTAATTTTTTGTTTGAAGAATAAAATAAAAAATGTAATAATGGTGAAATATTTTTCATACTGTATATTTTTAACTTTTTAGTAAATAAAATTGAAATCCCAAAGATAATCTAATTTCATAAAATAAAATGTGTAGAATCTTATATTTTTAATAATATTATAACTTTGTCCCTTTGACAAAAAGTAATTTTTAAGAAAAAAATTAAATTCATTAAAATTGATGATTCTTCCCTCTCATAATGCTTAAAGCTAATGATTCTTCTAACGATTCTTTCCTCTCATAATTATCACCAAGCTAATGAAGCAAAAATTCATTAAAGCTGATGATTCTTCCCAAATGATTCTTCCCTCTCATAATTATCGCCAAGCTAATGAAGCATAAAATTAAATTCATTAAAACTGATGATTCTTACCAGATGATTCTTCTCTCTCATAATTATCGTCATTCATTTAGCATGACTTAACTAGTGGGAGACAAAATTTGTGTTCATAATTTGTTTACTTGCCACATTCTCCCCTCAAACCAAAATTCTCTCCGCATTTATAGCTTTTTGTAGCAGGTCATTTTTTTTAGCCAAGGCCAATATAGATAAATCAATTTTCAATAATTTTTTATTTAAAAATTTATCATGTTGACATAGGAAGAGTACAAATTTAAATCAAGTTTTTCCATAAGAAAAATAATCATGTCTTTTGATTGGTTTACAATCAATAGATTAATAACTAGATAAGCGCCAACTCATTGCAATTGTACTGCCAAGGCAGGTACTAAAAATAATCATGTCTTTTGATTGGTTTACAATCAATAGATTAATAACTATTAAGTGCCAACTCCAGTAGTAATAAACTATAGTGATGTTTGAATGGTTTACTATTGTATATATGTTTTGATTAATATCTATGCTAGTTTATAAAAATAAATGTGGGTCTTTTACATAAGATGTATTTAAGATATCTATGCTAGTTTATGAAAATAAAGTGTCAGTATATTTTATTAGGTTTCACTTTTGTATATATTAAATGAAAGAAAAGAGCTTTAATTTTTTATATACTATTAGAAATAATTTCAACCAAAATTTTATTCATGTTTTAGGTTTGAATCTTAATTAATTTATCTAAAAAGTGTAATTTAATCAATAAAAAGTTTAAATTTGATTTGTTAATTAATTTGATGGGCTTAAATAATTAAATAATTAACCAAAATTATGTATGTAGTAAATAAAATGATTCTAATGTGAATAAATAAAATAGCTTGAATATCTATATTAATATTTTAAAGTGTTTAATATAGGGTTATAGTTATGAAAAAATAAATTATTGTAAATAACTACTCATAAAATATGAATCAATAAAAAAGTGGTTTAAAATTAAAAACGTCAATCCCAGTAAATTATTATTAATCATTTAAAATAAATATATTATAAAAAATATTTCCTTGGCCAAGTTGCATGTTAGAAGAGTCCAAATGGAAAAGAGTTTGAAATTATCTTAGGGCTGCTGTTAGGTTGTTTTGGGCCTGGTGGAGTCATTAAAATTCAATTCAATTCAAATTATCTTACAGCTGCAGTTAGGTTATTTTGGGACTCGTGGAGTCATTAAAATTCAATTCAATTCAAATTATCTTAGGGCTGCAGTTTGGTTGTTTTGGGCCTTGTAGTCATTAAAATTCAATTCAATTCAAATTATGTTAGGGTTGCGATTAAGTTGTTAAGTTGTCTGCTATGTTTTCTCCGTGTCTTCAAGTGTGTGTTTTTTGGTGTGCTTGTTTTGTGTGGCATGTTTGTTGCCCCATATGCAGTCTAAAGACTTGCTCAATGAGTGCATCCTACATTTTGGGAGGTTTTGCATGTCTTACGTGTGTGTTGCCCCATATATACAGTCTAAAGACTTGCTCGATGAGTGCATCCTGTATTATGGGAGGTTTGTTTACTTTCTAGTACTTATATTTGCATTTCATATATATGAGAAAAAGAAAAGAAAAGATATCATTTCTGTCTTCCATGCATTAATGTGTCTTCTATGCATTGATTGTCTTCTCCATGTTGTACATGACTATAACTATCTTCTCCATGTTTTGCGTGCCTGTTACTGTCTTCTATGTGATTGGCATGTCTTCTCCATGCTTGGTGTGTTTGTTGTGTTTGTGACCTTACTTTAATGCATGTATTGGCCTCATGTTTATATATACATTAAAGTGGGGGCTAAATATAATGTCAAAAAATGTCCCCTTGGGAGCTTTTCCTTCATAAGGTTTAGCTCCTAGGTCTTTGGTATGCATTTAGGTCATCTTAGTTCATATTTTGGCATCCCGATGGAATGAGACCTAGGTTCCATGGCAAATTGGACCTAGGTGGACCCCTTGAGTTGTACCCTGCCCAAAATAGGGGGCAGAACTTGGGTCCCCACACCCTAGTCCTGCCCTATTTTGGGGCACCCCTAATTTCTAGGTGTCAATTTATGACCGTTAGTTGGTCCTTTTGCCGACACGGTAAGTTTTGATTTTTAAAATCTTGGTGGGAGTGCTTGTAGTTGCATATATAAGCATGCTTAGGCATTCATTTAGAAACTAGATGCAATTGTGAGGTTCAAGTGTTCTGAAGGTGATTCAAGGCTTTCTATTGTGTTGCAAGGGTAGACTTGTGTGTTTTATGTGTTGATATTTGCATATTTGAGCATCAATTTCCTCATGGCATGAAGAGCATCTTCCTCCCATGAGAGTTTCACTACAAGGTGACATAATATTGTGTTTTCATCATTGATTCCTTTGGTTTTTGCCTCTGCCTCACAAGGGGCATGCACTCTTTATCTAACAACGGTGTTTAGAGACTTAAGTGTCCTTCAGGGCTTGACTGAGGCCAGTCTCTAAACACCACAACCCCCAAACCAAGTCTTGTGATTGTAGGTTACAGGTGTCACATTTGGGAAAAGTGGAGTTGTAGGAAAGATTGGCAGGCATCAAGGATTTAGGATCTAAAGAAAAATAGGACACAGGAGCACTTCCAGGACTTGGGCACTTGCTCTAGTGTCCTCCACATTCGAGTTTCAGAAAATAGAAGTTACAGGGATGATCAGTGTCAGAAGGAGGTCTAGATCCCATGAAGAAACAAGTACCTTGGACTTGGGTGCCTACTCCAATGTCCCTAACTATTCCGCTTCAGAACCTCAAAAATAGGTATTCTATAATTTGGTTTTTTACTCTTGTCTACAAGAGCTTTTTCCATCATTCATCAATTTGTTTTCGTATTTGCATAATTAGGGTTTTAATGGTTAATTGGGCATAAGAGAAATAAAATTAATAATTAAATTCCCTAATCCGAGTTTCCCTACATCGGCAAGTGACCTAGGGTATGATAGTGCTCGTCACTCGACCCTAGATCCTTGAATGTATAGTGGAGAGGTAGATTTAAACATCTAAAATCTAGAACATTAACAAATCCAATTTTCTACTAAACACTTAGGATGTGTATTTGACTGTTCAATTCCCATTTTAGTTTAAGCATCCATTTGCATGTTTCCAATAAGTTACAACATGTTTCCAAATTGTTTCTAGCAATGTTTCCAAGCTATTTTCAATGTATTTTTTATGGCTTCAAGGTTGATAATCTTGGAAGAAGGATTCTAACATGTTTCTCATGATCTTTTAGGTCTCTAATGGCTATGGCCAAGGTCTTATGGCATGCAATCTTCATGGCAACAAGTTGGACCATTTTAGGATTGTTCTGGATATTTTTAGTGAACAATAGTTTTCTTGATTGTCCTTTGTTATTAGATGATGGTGGTTACCTGGATGGACTACATACCTTTCAATACCCTAGATGGCTGACATTAGTTTATTGACTATTATGACATTGCTAGGTATGGTTGTCCTAATGAAGTCAAGGGCACTCTATAACCATCTTGGACTGTAATAATCCCTCTCACTGTGTATGTAGTTTCCTTAAGGGTTTTAGGACCTTTAGAAATGATGTACCATGCTCATATAGTCCTCACTTAGGCATTTGACAACTTGGAAGACCTTCTTATATGATTGTCCTAATGGCTTGGGGTAGTCTTTGATTATTTTAGACTGTAATAGTCCCTTCTTGACTTCTAAATGACTATATAGGACAACAAAATACCTCTTCATCTTCCCTTTTCACTAACATGACAACATTTCCTTCTTCCTAAGAAATATTACTATTGTTATGGCAGCCTTTGGATGACCTTATCATGATAATATCTTGACTAATAACAACCCTTGTTATGTTTGTCATGTCAATAATCCTCCATGATTGTGAAAATCTTGAAAACATATCACCTAACCTACAACCACAGAGAGAGACATTATACTTGTCGTGAAACCATGTCAATCCAAGCAAATGCATATGAACTAAGGCTCTTAAAACCCTAGGAATACAAGGATCTTGAGAGGCAAAATTAGTAACGATCCTATGACACTTTGCAATGCATATAAAAGGAGTAAAATAAAGAGTCAAAGCTACTCCTAAGATTGCTACAACAATAATACCTTGGGCATGGACAATCCTCATGGAAAAAGAGGTAAAATAGACTCTATGGCAATGTTATAATAGCAAAACCAACACTATAACATCAATATAAACCTCCTTTCTAGGGTTTGGTTAGTAGTAATGGGTAACCAAACCCTAGGTGCTCATACTCCACTCATGCTGTGAAGCTATTTTGACCAAAAATGCTACCATTATCATTGTAGAACCCTCAAAATATTGAAGACCTTATGCTCATGCAACTAGGACCTCAAGAACATCCACGTGTATCTAAAATTATGTCAAACAATCATGAACTCCATACTCAAACCAAGTTGATCAATCAAGACTTGAAGCTCACAAGACAAGCTAAAAAAATGAGATGGGTTAGAGACAAGTAAAATGACATAAATCAAAAGAGGGGTATCCCCATTTTCCTAAGAAACTATGGGCTGTGTGTGCAAGACAAAACATGTGGATTCAGTTTTATCTAGTGAAAAGGTGCTAGGAATGAAATTTTACATTTTGCACTTTGTGGGACTGGACCAAAAATGCCTTGACACATTGTGGGTGGGTGAATGCTAGTAGAGGCCTCATTTTTTTCTACAATAGCGTATCTTAGTTTCTATCAACTCCAAACCATTTGACTGTGTCAACAATGAATGCATTCTTGTAAAATGTCTCATTTGAGAGAAATGTAAAGGTGGCAATAGCCATACTTTTTTGTCCACACCTTATGGGAGTGAACTGATAACATCAACATATTAGATGGGTGGATGAAAGATAGTGGAGGTCTTGTTTCATTCCCTAGGTCTCTTGATCCTTTTGGCCTACATTGGACTGAGAGAGTCTCTTAAGAGCCCTAAGAGCAAAAAGTTGTAAAACTTCAATGCAATGATTCTCAAAATCTATGGCACTAGAAATATTTCATTGGAACCTACAAGAGGATGTTGTGTCTTTCTACAATAGCCTATCTTAGTTTCTGTTAACTCCAAACTATTTGACCATGCCAACAATGAATGCATTCTTGCAAAATGCCTCATTTGAGAGTGGTGTAAAGTTGTCAATAGCCATATTTTTTCTTCTGCACCTCACGGGATCAAAATAATAGTGCCAAAATGTTGGGGTGGGTGGGTGAATTCTAGTGGAGGCCTTATTTGATTCCTTTGGTATCCTAATCCTTTTGGGCTACATTAGACCGAGATAGTCTCTTAAGAGCCATAAGAGCAAAAAGTTATCAAACTTTGACATAGTGATTCTCAAAATTCATGGCACCTAGAAATGTTTCATTTGCACCTACAAGAGGATGTTGAGTCTGTCTATAATAGCCTATCTCAGTTTATATCAACTCTGGACTATTTAAGTATGCTGACAATTAATGCATTCTTTCAAAATACCTCATTTGAGAGTAGTGTAGATGTCAATAGCCATATTTTTTCTTTCACACCTCATGGGACCAAACTGATAGTGTTAACACATTGGAGTGGGTGGGTAAATTCTAGTGGAGGAATCATTTTGTTCCTCAGGTCTTTCGATCCTTCTAGGCTACATTAGACCAAGAGAGTCTCTTAAGAGCCCTAAGAGCAAAAGTTATCAATCTTTGATGCAATAATTATCAGAATCCATGGCACCTAAGAATGTTTTGTTTGCACCTACAAGAGGGTGATAGGTTCATCTATAATATCTTATCTCAATTTTTGTTTAATCTAGACCATTTGACAATGTTAATAATGAATGCATTCTTGTAAAATGCTTCATTTGAGAGCAATGTAAATTTGCCAATAGCAATATTTTTTCTTTTGCACCTTGTGGGACTGAATTGACAATGCCAACACATTAGGGTGGGTGAGTTAATGTAGTGGAGACCTTATTTCATTCCCCAATTCTCTTGATCCTCTTGAGCTACATTGGATTAAGAGAGTCTCTTAAGAGCCCTAAGTGCAAAAATATGTCAAACTTTGACGTAGTGATTTCTAGAATCTGTGGCATCTGGAATGTTTTGTTTACACTTGTAGGTGGATTTCAGGTCTATCTACAATAATCTATCTTAATTTCTATCAACTCCAAACCATTTGATTGTGTTGATAATGAATGCATTCTTACAAAATACCTCATTTAAGAGCAATGTAAAGTTACCAATAACCATATTTTTTCTTTTGCACCTCATGGTACTAAACCAATAGTGCCAACACATTGGGGTGGGTGGGTGAATAGTAGAGGCCACACTTTGTTCCCTAGGTCTTGCAATCCTTCTAGGCTACATTGGACTAAGAGAGTCTCTTAAGATCCCTAAGAGAAATAAGTTGTCAAACTTTAACACAATGATTCTTTGAATCTGTGAAACATAGGAATGTTTTTTTTGCACCTAAAGGAGGATGTCTGGTCTATTTATAATATCCTAGATCTTAGTTTCTATCAACTCCAAATTGTTCGATTGTGTTGACAATAAATGTATTCTTACAAAATGCTTCATTTGAGAGCAATATAAAGTTAACAATAGCCATATTTTTTCTTTTACAACTTGTGGGGCCAAATCAACAATGCCAACACATTAGGGTGGGTGAATGAATACTAATGGAGGCCTCATTTTATTCCCTAGGTCTCCTGATCCTTTGAAGATACATTGGACAGAGAGAGTATCTTAAGATCTCTAAGAGAAAAAAGTTATTAAACTTTGACATAACAATTCTCCGAATATGTGGCACCTAGGAATGTTTTGTTTGCACCTACAAGTGGATGTCAAGTCCATCTATAATAGCTTATCTTAGTTTCTATCAACTTCAAACTATTTGACCATGCTGACAATGAATGCATTCTTGCAAAATGTCTCATTTAATAGGTCTCTCAATCCTTTCAGGATACATTAGATTAAGAGAGTCTCTTTAAATCCCTAAGAGAAAAAAGTTGTCAAACTTTGATGCAGTGATTCTTAGAATCTGTGGCACCTAGAAATGTTTTGTTTCCATCTATAGGTGGATTCAAATCCATTTACAATAGATTATGTTATTTTTTGTTAACTCTATACCATTTGATCATGTTGATAATGAATGGATTCTTGCAAAATGCCTCATTTGAGAGTAGTGTAAAGTTGGCAATAGCCATATTTTTATTTTGAACCTCACAAGACAAAACCAAAAGTGCTAACACATCAATTTGGTTAGGTGAATGCTAGTAGAGGCCTCATTTTTCTTTAGGTCTCCTAATCCTTATGGACTACATTGGACTAAGAGTCTCATAAGAGCTCTAACAGAAAAAAGTTGTCAAACTTTGATGCAATGATTATCAAAATCCATGGCAGCTAAGAATGGTTCATTTGAACCTAAAGGAGGATGTCAGGTCCATCTACAATAGCCTATTTCAATTTCTGTCAACTCTAGACCATTTGATTGTGTCAATAATGAATGCATTCTTACAAAATGCCTGATTTGAGAGTAGTGTAAAGTTGTCAATAGCCATATTTTTCTTTTGCACCTCCTGGGACCAAATGAATAGCACCAACATTCGAGGTAGGTAGGTGAATGCTAGTGGAGGCCTTGTTTTGTTCCCTAGCTCTCCCAATCCTTCTAAGCTATATTGGATTGAGAGAGTGTCTTAAGAGCCATGAGAGCAAAAAGTTGACAAACTTTGACGTAGCATTTCTCAAAATTTGTGGCACCTATGAATGTTTTTTTTTGCATCTATAGGTGGATGTTGGGTTTTTCTACAATAGAATATCTTAGTTTTTATCAGCTCCGAACCATTTGACCATGCTGGCAACAAGTGCATTCTTGTAAAAAACCTCATTTGAGAGAAGTGTAAAGTTTTTAATAGCCATATTTTTTCTTTTGCACCTTGTGGGACTGAACTAGTAGTGTCAACACATCGAGGTGGTTGAATGAAAGCTATTGGAGGCCTCATTTCATTCCCTAGGTCTCTTAATCCTTCCGGCCTACATTGGACCAAGTGAGTCTCTTAAGAGCCCTAAGAGCAAAAAGTTGTCAAACTTTGACGCAACGATTCTCAAAATCTATGGCACCCAAGAATGTTTCATTTGCACCTAAAGGAGGATGTTGGGTCATCTATAATAGGTTATCTTAGTTTTTTATCAACTCCAGACCATTTGATCATGTCAACAATGAATGCATTCTTACAAAATACCTCATTTTAGAGCAGTGTAAAGATGCCAATAGCCATATTTTTTCTTCTGCACCTCATGGGATTGAACTGACGGTGTCAAAACATTAGGGTGGGTGGATGAATTCTAGTGTAGGCCTCCACCTCATTTCGTCCCCTAGGTCTCTTAATCCTTCCAGGCTACAATAGACCAAGAGAGTCTCTTAAGAGCCATAAGAGTAAAAAAAGCTGTCAAACTTTGATGCAACAATTCTTAGAATCTATGGCATCTAGGAATGTTTTGTTTACACACACAAGTAGATGTCAATTCCATATATAATAGTCACAGACACAAAAGTCACGATTACGGGTATATCATTGCATATCTATGTCTAAATCTAATAGCATCATATTTAAATAATAAATATGACATCTATAATCATAATTGATCATCATATATAACGTAAAATGTCATATACATAATGTCATGAATATGGCGAATATATAAACAAATCCATATAGGCATACAATGATATATACATTAGTAAAACATAAATGTATGTGTACATGCATACAACAAAATGTCATAACATATAAATTCCTATGGAGTGTTGTGGAATAGTCAATGACCCTTGCTCTCTCAAGAAGATGGAGAAGCAATTGATAACTCTTTGTCTCTAATCCACTGACTAGAACTCCTCTCATAAAATTTTTGGAGCTCCACATATTAATACAATTAAATAATATATGCATTAATATAGAAAACATGAAATATACAATAACATACATAAATAATCACTTACCATAAGCCGATAATCATTGTCAATCATCTGTTGTCTCTCTTCATCTGCCTAAGATGTAGGTGTATAAAATGGAGTTGTGAGTTATGATAAGAATGAAGAATAAAATTAGATTAAAGATTAATGTCATTTATTTGCATTAAATTATGTGAGATAAAACAAGAAATACATAATGACATTTACACTATTGGCTCATCCCTTGGTCAAAGACATTGAATGCAAAATAACTACAATAATGCCCACCTCCATTGTGCCATGAATATTAGAAGTCTGAATTGATGCCATCAACTAAAAATAGAATAACATTATTAAATGACCAAAATATAAATAACATCATTTACATACATTAATGATTAAAAATAGTAAAATTTACCTTACTAAAACTTGATATATGACTACCCCCACCAACTCCTCATGATGTTGGAGAGCCAACATCCACTTGTTCATCACCAAATGTCATTTTAAGATTACCATTAATATATGACACAAAACATTACACGTAGTATATTTACTATTTTATTACAAATTACATACTTATAGACTCGACATGGCCACATAACCATGTGCTGGAGGGCCGACAAATGTAGAATGAGTACTTTAACCTTAGAATTTCATAATACATACACTTTTTTATATTAATTTTCATTCACAATAGGTTAATATAGCTAATTATAGAATTCAAAAGGAAAAATAATAAATTATAGAAGCTTATTGAAAATTACTTGTTGGTTAATGTGAAAGGCCATATCTAGCAACTCTTCTCTCATTACCATATTATCTAATATAGATGTATCCTACTATTGGCCTTGTGTAGCAAAATCCTAAAACTATGGAGTATTCTCTCCAATGTGTGTATCATCAACATCCTTAGACCCATAATCACAAGTACCTCCACAAACATGACAAATGTGTGGTGATCATTGAAGCCTAGGAGGCTCACCTCATCAACCTGTGAAAGAGGCCTACTATGTTGTAATAAGGTCTATATGAGGGAACCGATAGACTATAGGGTCTCCACATCAATACTCTCCTTCATAATGGAAGGGACTGTGACATGTTGAATAGATGGATTGGTTGGCAGTTTCACTGAGTGGTCCTAGGCACAATGTGCCCCTCCCTATCTTGAATTGAGCCTTTGCTTCTACCTAGAAATCATGCATATCAAAATAATTTGGAATATCATTGAGGACAAACTCACAATAGAGTTTGTTGAAGATATATTGATGCACCTCATTATTTTTGCATGGGGGATGGTCAAAAACCATCCACCACCTATCTCAAAAATTATTTTGTGTTCCTTGGTGTCGACACCAATGAATAGGGAATCTTTTGCAACTTCCATGCAAGGGCTCATTGGTTCTTGGATCAATAAATAATGCACATAAATTAGATTTCAATATTTTCTTATCTTTGACTTATTTATATGACAATTTTGTAGAATAATACTATCATGCATTCTCAGATTGATGATTTGACCATGTGTTTATTTGACCACTAACTAAATTTATATGAGAAATTATAGATTCCAAGGATGTCACAAGGGCTCTTCAATGTGTCCTTGCATTTGGAGTTTTTAATGTTTCAATATATGTTTGAAGTTCTTTCTTATTTTCTTCAATCTGCCCTCATATATTGGCTTGTGTCTCATGAGGGTGTCACAAAATGAATGGAAGAGTTTGGGGAGGGTTAGGTTGTTCTCGCTCTTCAACATGATTTTTCTCATGCACTGAGATTAGTGAATCAAGGTTTGGAGGCATTGAAAAACATATATGAAATCTATATGACATCAAGATGAACAAAATACTCCTTAAGTATTTGAGTTGTGTTAGCATTATCCCTTTTGTCCATTCTAGCAAGGTGAGCTTCATGATCTAAGGAGTCTTCTTCATTAAAATAAACCATTGTATTTATATTTCCAATGATGGGAGCTTTAGTTTGATGCATGTCCATGGTTAGATTTAATCTAATACTTCTCCTAAGTGGAAATTAGAGATTGGTCAATGGTATGCAAACAACAAAGAATTAAAATAGATAAAACAATGGAAACATAATAAGATTTTAGATTTGAAATAAAAATTAGAAAAGAAAGAAATTTATTAGATCAAAAGAACATAACCAAGAACAAGACTTATTTCTAGGGGTAAATCTAGAGAGATTTGGCAAGTTAGGGTTCGCCAAAATATACAGGAAATAAACACACCCTCTATAAATATCTAGGGATCTATGGGATATTTAATGATGTACATTAATTAGACCCCCTAGATAAAGTAAGAAGAGTTGAGTATGACAACATGCCAAGTAATTAATAAAGTAAATAGGAGATTAGAGGGTGCTTAGCTCTTAATGATGCTAATAGAAGTTGATGTTTTTGATATGGATTACATAGACATGTTCAATGATGATTATGAACTCTAGAAATTAGATTTGAAGGATGGCTCATGTAGTTGATGTGTCCTTGTAGTCTATACTACTATCAAATGAGATCATAGGTGATTCTTTCCAAGTCTTATGTGATTTTGTTCTACTTTTCATGATTATGTTTGTAACTCACCTACCTCTAGAATTTGTACTCCTATTGTCATTTTTGAATTAGAACTAAGGTAGTGTTAATGAAAATCTTTTGGAGTTTGGTGTGCTAGGATTGAGGTTTAAAACTTCCTTGTACCTTAGTTAGATCCCTTGTTATTTTCCACAAGAATACAAAAAATATCAAACATGTAATTTGGAATATGCCTAATGTAGTATCATCTGATGCAAGTGTAGAATGCTCTATGATCTGATGCCCTAATTCTTAACTGATGTTATCTATGAGTGCTTAATTACTTGAAGGGATTCATGATTAGTGCACTAGGACTTGTCTTTAGATATGACATCCTAAGTGCCAAATTCAAATGTTTTTGTGTGCAAGCCAATAGGCAATGCTTCATTTTTGGAATGGAGTTGGCTAGGGGAGAGTGAAAGTCAAGTTCAAAGAAGGTGTATGCAAATGCGTGCATAATTCATTCCAAGAGACATAACTCACAATTCAATCTTGGGTGGGAAAACAAATAAGAATCATGTTGGGTCTAAACCACTGTGGATGAACTAGTAAAAGGCAAGGGCATTAGATGGGTCATGTCAACTTATGTGCAAAAATTCATTGAATTGAGCACCAAAATGATATATTGAATTTTGGCCAAGTTATGAACTTAACTTTATCATTCATCTTTATTGTCTTGTTCCAATCAAATTATTTTAAAAAATTATAAGGAGTCTCTTTGAACTATTTAATAAATGTTTTAATAATGTTCCCAAACCTAACAATTTTTTCGTAGGTTAACTCAAACAACATCAATTGGAGCTCTTAGGCCCATTAAAACAAGAAATCCAACCCAAGACAATACTACTTATCTTGACATATAAATGGATGCTAAATTTAAGGTAAAAGGTAAGAGTTTTTGTTAACAGGCTCACGTCATTACACTCTACCCCTACCCCTTGCTGCCATTGTAGAATGCCTCTCAGCATTAACTACTCATAAAATATGAATCAGTAAAAAAAATGTAAAATTTAAGGTAAAAAAGGTAAGAGTTTTTCTTAACAAGCTCATGTCATTACACTCCACCCCTTACTGCCATTGTAGAATGCCTCTCAACATTAACTACTCATAAAATATGAATCAATAGAAAAGTGTTAAATTTAAGGTAAAGGGTAAGAATTTTTGTTAACGGGCTCACGTCATTACACTCCACCCCTTACTGCCATTTCTGCCATTGTAGAATGCCTCTCAGCATTAACTACTCATAAGATATGAATCAATAAAAAGTGTCAAATTTAAGAATTTTTGTTAACAGGGTCACGTCATTACACTCCACCCCTTGCTGCCACTGTAGAATGTCTCTCAACATTAACTACTCATAAAATATGAATCAATAAAAAAGTGTCAAATTTAAGGTAAAAGGTAAGAATTTTTGTTTACAGGCTCACGTCATTACACTCCACCCCTTGATGCCACTATAGAATGTCTCTCAACATTAACTACTCATAAAATATGAATCAATAAAAAAGTGTTAAATTTAAGGTAAAAGGTAAGAATTTTTGTTAACAGGCTCAGTCATTACACTCCACCCCTTACTCCCATTGTAGAATGCCTCTCAGCATTAACCACTCATAAAATATGAATCAATAAAAAAGTGTCAAATTTAAGGTAAAAGTTAAAAATTTTTGTTAACAGGGTCACGTCATTACACTCCACCCCTTCCTGCCATTGAGGAATGCTTCTCAACATTAACTACTCATAAAATAACTAAACACTTAAATCCCAATAAATTATTATTAATTGTTTAACATAAATATATTATAGAAAGCATTTTCTTTGCCAGAACCAGCTCATTAAAACAAAATGCTATGAGTATCATGCATACACCGTGGGAATGGGTGAGGGCAATGCATTATCCAATGAAAAATAATAATAGGCACCCACGATTTCAAAAAAACATGGGAAAAGACAGCGTTTCAATTAAATCCAACGACTAACTTAATAAATGAGATGTTGCATGAGGTTTTCGAAAAGCGAAGACAATTTGACCGTTTAAAAAGCCTCCTCTCACAGCTTCTTGTCACCTGCCACGTGTCTGTTAGTATTCAACTCCCGAATATATCGAAAAAGAGCATTATTCTCCTGTTTTATACGTGGTGCATTATTTTTTGACTTATCAAGTGACGTTGGAAGATATCTTTCCTTTCTTCTTAGGGTTTTGAGGTTTTCTAAAGCTAGGGTTTCATTTTATTCATTTATTTATTTAGTTAACCGTCGAGAGCAATTGATCTCAACTTTCTGTTTCCTGGAATTTTTATTCTTATTTTTTTGGAAATAAATTGTGACCGTGAGATTTTTTAGGGTTTGGAGTAAGAATAAGAGCTAGAGTTTGCACAGATCGAACTCGGCTACAATGAACACTCTCAACTGATGGGAATTTTTTTATAGTTTGGTATAGTCCGAACGATAGCTTTAGTTGTTCATGAGAATAATAGCTCTAGTTGTTCATGAGAATAAATTGGTGTTATTGACGAACACAATTTAGTAGTGGATCGTTGTTGGAAAGGAAGTCTGTTTGGTGGTTGAGCTTCTGGAAACAACTGGGTATGTAATTCTTAACTCCGATGTTTCGAGCCACACTACTGGGCTCATCATCAGCGAAACAAGTCTTTGAAAATTAATTTTTGGTTATCGAGAGTGGGTCTGGTATAACGTCTTCTATTCAGGTGCCAGAATTATACAGGCAAATCATCCTCATCTTGGTCAGGTCGACACTGAAAGTGGAAAATGTATATCATCCCAAGAGCAGGAAACAGTTCCAGTGAAAAGTTCAATTTGCAAGGCTTTTTCTCTCAGGTAAGAATGAATGAATCAGTTTGTTTTATTTTTTATTTTCTTCCCATCATAGTGTCTTTAGTGGAAATCGTAACTTCAGTAAAAAGCCATAGTTGGGTTTCAGAGCCAATTTTGCAATTAGTATATTTAGTTGAGGGTCTGAGCGAAGTTAAGATGTCTCCCAAGTTACTTTTTATATGTTTAATACCGTGGCGGACCTTAGACTTGGAATTTGTTTGTTTGGATTAATTTCGCTTTCTTAAGAACTTGAGAATTCAGCCACAACTTGGGGAAGCACTGGCCAACGAAAAACTGTTCTTGACTTTTTATAGATTCCGCAAGGGGATTAGGTCTTTCCCACAGAGATGTTATCTAATTATCAAAATCTATTGTTGGGTGAGTGTGAGATCATGATGGGCTAAATAAGACTCTTAAAATTGGCAATGAATCTACTAAAAAATAGACGTAAGTAACTTTACATGAAAAATTTTAAGTAACTTCACATGAAAAATTGATTGGGATGTTTACACAACTTGAAAAAAAAAAACTAGTAATAAAAGTTGTAGGAAATTGAATGTAGTTTATGGACCACTTTTTTTTTTTTTTTCTTTTTTTGAAAATTTTAAAATTAATTTGGTGAAAATTGAATATTTCAATGAGGTACATTTAAAATTTTCATTAAAAAACAAAGGTGTCATTCTGGCCAATTGAACTATTTAAACAAAAATTCGAACTTTGGATATAAGTAAAAGGACACATATGACACATTTTTTCTATGGGGACATGGCCCAGACCTTGAAACCAACATCCTCATCCCTCATCACATTTCCAAGATGGTAAGATGGAAGGGGACATCTCTAGCCATCCCCAATTTTTTCCAAAACTTTGAAATGCCCTTGAAATGGTGTAGAACATTAGAAAACATTTGTGAGATGTTCGTCTATCCTAGGGATGGCTGGGGATGTCTGAGAAGGGGAATTTTGCATGTTTTTAAACCAAAAAAAACCTTGAATTTATGAAAAAAATAGTTTTAAAAAGCATCTTGGACATGCAGGTCTAGTAGATGATGACTTTAAATACTTCAATTCTTTGAATGGTTCTTATTGTATTGTGCCTGTAATCAATCAATATGTATGTTTGACTTTCAATTTGGTTGTGCTTATTTGAAATTAGCCATGCAATTCTAATCGATGACAGTTGCAAGTACTTAAACTGAATCGATATCTCCTATTGTAATTTGCCTACAATTAAACATTATATATATGCTGTTAATTTTAGTAATTAGATTGACAGTAAGAAACAATAAAACACAAATGCACACATAACACATATGTACCCTAGGAAAACCTCCCTCTTGGAGGTGAAAAACCTAGCAAGAAAATTTCAGATCCAATTTATATTAAGAGCAGAAATAGATTACAACTTTGCCCAGCTAGGGCATGAAACATAGATATCAAAATACAACTTATCTGAACCTTAATTCTGATCCAAAATGGTCAGCATGAAGCTCGCTTGAACATAAGAGTAATTGCACAGTAAACACAAAGGTTCGGCAGCCTTAGATAATCCATAACAGATTTAGGGTTAAACTTTGCTCATGCTAGAACAGATCCGCTTCACCAAGTAACAGGTTCGCTGATGATTGCAGATGAAAGTGGGATGATCAAATCAATTATTGAACCATTGAATTGGTAGAACCATTGAACCTATTGAACCGTCGAACTTGTTGAACCATTGAACTTGTTGAACCGTCGAACCTGTTGAACCATCAAACCTGTTGAACCATCAAACCTATCGAACGGTTGAACCTGTTGAACCGTTGAACTCGTTGAACCTGTTGAACCTATTGAACAGTTGAACCTGTTGAACCATCGAACCCGTTGAACCGTTAAACCATTGAACTTGTTGAACCGTTGAACCTATTGAACTGTTAAACAGTTCAACTATCAGTAGAATTCCTTGTTAATTGCAGAAGTAGATGGCTGATGGAGAGTTGTCTCAGAGCAGAATTCAGTGTCTTGTGTATGAATTGTGACTACAAGTCACTTTACATTTATAGGAGATTGCTCAAACAATAGCCTTGGTCAGCCTGATACAATTTGGCACCAAGTTCAAATTACATTAAAATAGGTCCTGACCTATTTGCAATTTCAAGATACATCGAATAATGAATTCGCCCAATTAGTGCCTGCCTTAAATCAGATAATACAACTGAGATTCTCGAAATGCTAAGGCCGATAGGCCATTCTGTATTTTATGACTAGGTCGATCTCTAGAAGGGATCCAACCTAGCTACCAAAATCAACACTCCATCTTAGCTAGGGAGGATTCCTTCATAAGGATCAAGTCACATAGTGACTACCACCATGGCTACTCCCATAGAAAACATAAGTGCTTATTGTCATCTCCACATGACATTTACAATAGATACTCCGAGAGGGTGAACAAGCACATCATAGAATTTCTCCCATGATATCCACCATACCTACTTGCAGAGGGTGGCTCCGCCATGCCTACTCGCAGAGGGTGGAAGAGGGTTTTCACCTCAAACTTCTCCCAGAGAAGAGTGCATAACCACCATGCCTATTCGTAGAGGGTGGATCCACCATGCCTACTCATAGAGGGTGGAAGATACAATATAATGTATCACTGATGTTGAGACTCCCCCTCAGCTAGAGCTTCATTCTCCACAACTCCAAGCTTGTCTTAAAAATATGCAAGCTTCACTCGAGCAAGAGGTTTGGTGAGAACATCCGTTGTTTGCTCATCAGTGTTGATGTACTTCAGCTGAATAGCATTCCTTTGCACCATATCCCGAATATAGTGATACTGAGTTTACACATGCTTTGATCTGTCATGAAACACAGGATTGGCAGAGAGGTTCACACAGCTCTGGTTATCACTATGAATAACTGCAGGATCCCAACGTTGTCCAAACAATCCTGCAAGGAGTTTTCAAAGCCACGCTGCTTCTCAAGATGCCACACAAGCTACAATATATTCTACTTCAGCAGTACTCAATGCTACTGAAGACTGTTTCCTACTGCATCAGGATATCATGGCAGATCCCAAGCTGAAGCAAACTCTAGAAGTGCTCTTTCTATTAGTGACACTCCTTGCCCAATCAGAATCAGATATGACATCCTTAGCAAGACAGGGCTAGTGTTAAATGATACATCAAGGATCCAATCAGCTGTCTGTATTTAGTAGGATCCACAAGATCAGACCTAGCTGCAGATTCACTCAACTTCTTTAAGTTAGTTTCCATAGGAGTAGGCATAGGTTTACAATCTAACATTCCAAATCTCTTCAAAATATCAATGGTGTATTTTCCTTGACTTAGAATAATTTCATTAGGTCTTTGCCATACTTCTAACCCTAGAAAGAAATGCATGAGACCTAGATCTTTCATTTCAAATTCTGAAGTCAATTCTTCCAGACATCTAAGAATGAGATGATCTTCTCCAGTTAGGAATAAGTCATCAACATATAAAACCAAAATCAACATTTCACCATTGAATACCTTGAAGTAAAGGTTAGGATCAGCATTCTTACAGAATCCTAGGCTTACCAAGTACTTGTCAATTCTTTCACACCAAGCACAGGGGGCCTACTTAAGGCCATATAATGCTTTCTTCAATCTGCATATATGAGATTCTTTCTTATGGATCACAAAGCCTGCAGGTTGCTCAATGTAGACCTCTTCTTTAATAACACCATTGAGGAAGGCTGTCTTTACATCCATCTAATGCAACTTCCATCCCTTAGCTGCAGCAATAGCAATGATATTCCTGATAGAAGTATATCAAGTAACATGAGAAAAGGTTTCCTCATAATCTATGCCTTCTTTCTGAGAGAAGCCATGAGCCACAAATCTAGCTTTGTATTTCTCAATACTTCCATCAGCAGTATGTTTAATTTTAAACAACCATTTGGAAGATATGACAGACTTACATTTGGGTCTAGGCACAATATCCCAAACATCATTCTTGATGATAGACTGATATTCTTCATCCATAGCATTCTTCCATGCTTCTTGTTTCATGGGCTCTTCAACGCTGGAAGGTTCAATCTCAATGAGATTGCACATCAATGCAACATAGTCAGAGAATTTATGAGGCCTCCTACTTTTTTCTGAATGTACCACTTGGAGCTGCAAACTTTTCTGCCTCTTGAATCTAGAGAGGTCTCTTCTTAGTCACTGTATTGTCCCTAGTCCCATCGGTAGGATCCAAATGTTCACTTGGATCATCATGATTTTCAGATTTTGTAGACTCTCTCTGAATCTCAGTATCATGCTCAATATCCATGTCTTGAGGGTTATCATGGACTTCATTGTCAATCTCGATACTTGAGCCTTTAGATCTTTTGAGTGCAATATTTTCTTCAAAAGTGACATCTCTACTAACCTCAATAAACTTCTGACCTGGAATGTAAATTCTGAATGCTTTGGATGTTTCGCTGTAGCCCACAAGAATGCCTCTTTTGCCAAAAGGTTCCAACTTGGTTCTCTTCTCTTTGGGTGCATGGATATATACTGGACTCTCAAAGATCCTCAAGTGACTCATATCAGGTTTGATCCCTGAAAATGCTTCTTCTGGAGTCATATCTTTCAATACATGGTGAGGGCATCTATTTTGAATGTGGACAGTGGTCTTAGATGCTTTGGCCCATAGGAAAATCTGCAGATCCTGATCATGAATCATAGCTTTTTCTGCCTCAACTATGGATCTGTTCTTTCTTTCTGTAAGCCCATTTTGCTGAGGGATGTAGGGAACACAAAACTCCCTCTTGATCCCTGCCTCAACACAAAAATCATGAAAACTACCTGAGGTGTATTCACCTCCATTGTCAGACCTTAAAACTTTAATTCTTTTCCCAGATATATTTTTAGATAAAGCTTTAAATTCTTTTAATCTACTTAGAACTTCATCAGATTCTTTTGATTTGAGAAAGTAAATCCAAGTTTTCCTAGAGTAGTCATCTATAAAGATTACATAATACAAGAATCCACTTGGGGAAGCAACAGACATAGGTCCACATAAATCAGAATGCACAAGAGCTAATTTCTTTTTAGACCTACTTTCACTTTGATGAAATGGACTTTTAGTGTTTTTACCCATAGCACAACCTTTGCATGTATCATCATGAATATGACTAAGTGTAGGCATACCTTTAACTATTTTCTCAAGTGTAGGGAGGGCTTGGAAATGAAGATGTCCAAGTCTTCTATGCCATAGCTCGCTTGACTCAGGAGCTTCATGAATGAGAGCTTGAAATGGACATGCTGAAAGCTTATATAGGCTCTCATACCTATTCCCAATGACACAAACTGATTTGATGCTGAACTTCTTAGGCCATGCAAGCACTCTTCCCTCAGAAAATACAATATGATAACTTTTATCTTCTAGTGTTGATATGGAAATAAGGTTTCTTTTGATTTCCAGCACAAACAAAATATCAATAAGGTGAAGAGAAATTCCAGAATCTAAATTAAGGGAAGTAATACCAAAACCTCTCACAGAATAGAGAGCATCATCACCAATGACGACATGAAGATTAGACTCTTTCTCCACTAAATCTGAGAGGTGCTCTTGATAGCTGGTGATGTGTCTAGATGCACCACTATCAATCAGACAAGTATCACTATCTGAGGGTACATTGCTTGACAGAGCATAAATGAAAAGGAAGTCTTCAGTATTAGACTGATTTGAGACTTCATTTAAGTTTACTCCTTATTTCTTAGACTGGGATAAATAGTCCCTTGCATAGTGATCAAATTTGTCACACCTGAAGCACTTGATGTGAGACAGGTCCTTTTTTTTTTCTTTGAATCATGAGGTGGATTAGACCTTTGATCTCTATTCCTCTTGAAATTGTTCTTCTTCCAATAGCCTCCTTTCTTCTTGAAAGATTGGGTAGCAAGGACATGATTGTCTTCATGAGTGTTTTTGATAACTCCTCTAGCAGCCAGTTGAGACTCTTCTTAACTACAATCAGCCCTTAATCTATCAAACTTGGACAGATCAGCTCTTGCACTAATTCCTTGAATGTAGGATTCCCAAGATGTTGGAAGACCATTGAGGGCTAGCATAGTTAAATCATTTTCATCAACAATCTTTCCAATAGATGAGAGCTGATCTCTCAAATCAGAAATCCTCATGAAGTAAGCCATGACGGATTCACCTTTAGCCATCTTGATGTGATGAAGCTGCTACTTCAAAGCTAGAACATGACTAGTGTTGTTGATTTCATACATCTCCTCCAAGGTTCTGAACATTGTGCTTGCTGTCTTCAACTTGTAGATGATGAGAACAATGTGGTCCTTTACTGAATCAATCAAGATCTTCTGAGCTTGAAGATCTTTCTTCCTCCATTGGGTCTTTTCTCCTTCTGCCTCAGGCTCAGAAGATTCTTGTTCACAAAGTTTGCAAGGTCATTTTCATTCAACACAAGCATGATGCGGACTCTCCATGATGTGAAATTGGAAGCCCCATCCAATGTATCTTCCACCTTGAGAACCATCTTGAAGAAGTGATAAGAGCAGAAGTAGATAATTGGTTACTGCAAATTCAATTATACTAATTCAAACTTGGCTATGATACCATGTTAATTTTAGTAATCAGATTGACAGTAAGAAACAATAAAACACAAATGCACACAACACATAAGTACCTTGGGAAAACCTCCCTCTTGGAGGTGAACAACCCAATAAGAAAATCTCAGATCCGATTTATATTAAGAGCAGAAACAGATTACAACTTCACCCAACTAGGGCACGAAACATAGATATCAAAATACAACTTATCTGAACCTTAACTCTGATCCAAAATGGTCAGCATGAAGTTCGCTTGCACATAAGAGTAATTGCATAGTAAACACAGAGGTTCGGCAACCTTAGATAATCTATAACAGATCTAGGGTTAAACTTTGCTCATGCTAGAATAGATCAACTTCACCAAGTAACAGGTTCGCTGATGATTGCAGATGAGAGTGGGATGATCAAATCAATTATCGAACCATTGAACTGGTTGAACCATTGAACCTGTTGAACCGTCGAACCTATTGAACCATTGAACCTGTTGAACCGTCAAACCTGTTGAACTGTCGAACCTGTTGAATCGTCGAACCTATCGAATGGTTGAACCTGTTGAACTATTGAACCTATCGAATGGTTGAACCTATTGAACCGTCAAACTCATTGAACCTGTTGAACCATTGAACGGTTCAACTATCTGCAGAATTCCTTGTTAATTACAGAAGTAGATCACTGATGGAGAGTTGTCTTAGAGCAGAATTTGGTGTCTTGTGTATGAATTGTGACTACAAGTGACTTTACATTTATAGGAGATCGCCCAAACAATAACCTTGGTCGGCCTGATACAATTTGGCACCAAGTTCAAATTACATTGAAATAGGTCCTGACCTATTTGCAATTTCAAGATACATCGAATAATGAATTCACCCAATTAGGGCCTGCCTTAAATCGAATAATACAACTGAGATTCTTGAAATGCTAAGGCCGATAGGCCATTCAACATTTTATGACTAGGTCGGTCTCTAGAAGGGATCCGACCTAGGTACCAAAATCAACATATGCATGGTTGACCTTTTAGGCCATGCCTATTTTGAGGGAGCACTACACTTTGTAGTAAAAATTCTATTAAAACCTGATCTAGATGTGTCTGCTTCGTACTTGTAGCTCACATGAAGTATAGGGCAAGGAGAATTTGTGTTGACATTCCTATTTCAAGTTGGACTGAAGTCCATAAAATGGTACACACTTTTAGTGGAGGAGGTAGTTCATATTGAAATATAGGGCTAGAAGATATATATAGTTGTTATTGTCTTAATGATATATATTGCTATTATTGTCTTAATTTTGATGTTATGTATAGTTAAACTTGTAGAAATAAGAGTATATATACCATCCCCAAAAATAGCCCTTGGATTGCCATTCCTAAAATACGTTTCCATCCTTGAAATGTCGTGAAACATAGTATTTTTGCGATTTTTTAAAAATAAATAATTACTTATGAAATCTTTACTACAACTTATTAACTAGCATATCTATATTAAATATAATATATCTAAAGTACGCTGAGAGATATCCTTCTCAAGGTGCCTAATGTTAGGATTAGTGATTAAAATATAGGTGCCTCGAGAAGGATATCTCTCGGCATACTTTAGATATATTATATTTAATATAGCTATGCTAGTTTATAATTACAACCAAAAAATGAGTGCTCTCATCTCCACCCCCGCTGTGACTATAGTTGGCCTCTCGAAAAAATATAAAAAACAATTTTTTGGCCAAGAAATAAAATTCAATTCAATTTAGAAGAAAAAAAAAAAGCTATAGCCACATCTTTCAAATTAAAAAAAAACAAATGATATATATATATATATATTACCTATTAAAATTATAGTGAGGCATATATTTCATTTTTAGAATTGTGAAGATATATTTTTTTGGTTTTATCAAATTTTGATAAAAAAAAAGGGTATATCCAATAATGCAATTCTGAGGCAATTTTTAAAGGAAAAAGTTTAAATAAGAAATGGATATCCATTTTGACTTACCAAACAAAAAAAAGTTGAAAATTCGAGTCTAAAAGAAGTTTTGCAATATTTGCACTTTCACATGATATTTTTCCTATTGACATTGTTTGATTCATCATTCATCATAATCTCATACTCAACCTTTCTTTCTACAATCCATGCCCTCTACACCATATACTAACTAATTCAAAGTTAAATTTTATTAAGATATGCATTTAAACATTAAATGCTTCATTTCTGGACCATAATTTACCATGGGCAAATTGCAGATTGTGTAATTAACCTCTCTGTAATTTTGGATATGCCTCTCTACCCCACTGAAATATGATGTCAGGAAAAAAAAGATAATGCCTATAGGCTGAAAGGAAAGCAATGACAAGGAAAATGTGCATTTAATATTTTGGCATGTTTTTATATATAGATTAGTACTTGTGCACACAATAACTTCTGTTTTATGTTAACTTAAAAAAAGCATTGCACAAAACCTTTTGCTAAATTGATTGTTTGATTTTATTTTCTACTTTAAAAACCTACATATTTGTCGATTTGCTTCTTGACAGTTTCATACTATTGTAATGTTCTCAAGGTATGTATTATTGTCTTTTCCAGAGCTTATGTGGCAAATATTCGAGAAACAGATATAAGTAAATGCTGGCCTCTTCCTCTGCATTTACCGCAAAGAAGAATGAGGAAGAACACAGTCACTTTACTTCCCCCACTTGAAGTTCCTACATTGAGATATTCGGAATGCTTACATTGTCTTGCTAGTGAATTTAGCCTGGTTAGCTTAAATGAAATAAGAAATGATCAGCAGCAGCTAGATAACTTGATGAATGCCATGCCTATAAATAGTGATACAAATTTTCCAATTGAACTATCCGAAAATGAACATGAAGATTCAGGCAATGGCATACAGAATCATCATCTAAGGAGAAAGGCAGGTAATGGTTTAGAGGAAGAGGAAGCAGGAATTGAAGTGGCACAGTGTATGGAAGTAGGTGAAAGACCTGGAGATGCCAGTGTTGAAAATCACAAGGAAAATCATCACAGTGAAGATAGAATTCCATTACATGGCACGGTTAAGCAGTTGGCATCAACTAATGTATCAGATGGTGATAATCTGTATCCTAAATATGAAATTATTGCCTGTAATGCTACTGTGTGGCCTACAGACTCTGAAGAGACTTCCAGTGCAAAACAAAGTTTATCTGGCAAGGATGACGATCAAATTCTTTCCAATTGCACAAGTGAATTAAGAGCTGAAACACATACCTCAATTTTTACAGAGAAGGCAGACCACGTTAATTATATGCATTGTCCAGTGAACAAAGCAGCTATGTATGAGCTAGATGACGATGACATTTTCCAAGAAAATATTGAAAATATAACTGCAGAAGAGGCAATGGAGGCATCTATAAGCAAGACTCAGGGAGATAGTACATTAGCATCATCCACTGTGGCCAATTTTGATGAGGAAGGTTGTATTACCAAGGTGGATATTGTTGGTATCCCTCCCGTTGTAAAGAAACACAGTTCTAAAAGACAAAAGGGTAAAGTGAACACACTGCAAAAACGCTTAATATCAGATCTTATTGCTGTTGTCCCAAACGAACAACTGAGAAGCGATGAAGAAAACTGGAAATTTAAATTGAAGCATATGTCAAGGAGAGCAAAGATGGAGATGCAGAGAGTCTCAAAAGCTTCAATCTGCAGCTCACAAAAATTTAAGCCTCAAGCTAAACCAAACCTAGAATCTGTGGATGATAAGAGGAAACTACAGTGCCAAGGCATTTCATGTCAATCTTTACCATCAGAGAAGTCTGTAAGAGTATGTATCTTTATGGTTATCCTGTGAAACTTCTTTCTTTTAAGTTTTGAGCTTTCTTTGCTTTGATTCTCCTATAATCTTTAAATGTATTACAAGATAGATCAACCATTTTGTAACGAGTATCCTAGATGTCATAGACATGAACTCAGGTGTCTTGCAAGGTGATTGAACATTGTATCCTCTTGACAATTACGCGAGATCCACTCCTCACATTTTCTGAATAAATAGAATATTACTGTACTGGCAACCACTAGGACTGACTGACTTTTGGCATGTAATAGGTATCTCAGATGTCAGATATTATCTTGTACTTTATGTTAAAATAAGAGCTATGCTTCTTCCTCAATATAAGATCATATGAATATTAGAGAGGTGATGCTTTGTCCAATTACTAGGAGAGCTTAAATTGTTTATTTTTCTATATGAATTGAAGCTAAAGACACTCTTCTTTTGTTTGCCGGTTTTGTTTACTGTTGATTTTAGGGAAGTCACATATGTGGCTGTTTCTGGTTCCTTGGACTCCGATTCATTGCTAACCTCATAGTTTTTCTGGTTCCTTGGACTCCAATTCATTGCTAACCTCATAGTTTTATAAGAAGTAGTGGAGATGTTCTTTTATGGTTTATAAATTTGTTGTTAGAAAAAAATGATAACGTCTGTTTACAGTTTATTTAGGATCAAGTTAGCCTGATAGGTTCTAAGAGTTCTATTAGAAGGATAACTTTGCCACACACTAAAGAAAGAAAAATAAGTGCTGTTTAATTCGAGATATCTACAGAACATATGGATGAAACATATTCTATTATAATGTTTGGGGATGTATTCAAATTCTGAAATCCAAAAGCATGCTTTTGATTTCATTTATGTAGGAAGAACGAAGAGTAATTAAAAAAAAAGCTTGGGAGCCCTCAAAAGGAAGTGCTTTCGAAGGATTTGAAAAAGAAAGTACCTGTTGAAGAGCTTGTGCAGAATGGATTAGAGAAACAAGAAGTTTTACTTCCAGAAGAAGATGATTTACTGAATGATTTGGCACATTTTATGGCTAAAAATCAATATGAACGAGATTCAACAGCACGAAGATCTAACAATCTTAATAAAACTGATTTCCTCAAAGATTCATTTGTTCAGAATAAAGAAACTGAAGATGGTAATTGTTTTGTGACAGAAAATAAGTCTGGTGATCCAATTCAGTTTCACAACAACCAGTGTTTGAAGGATGAGGTGGTTAAAGGGACAGACACTTCAACTAAACATGCTGTAGTGGATGGTGATGTTCTTCTTCTTATAAAAGATTGCAAGAAGATTAATCAAATCCAAGAGTCTGGTAAGAATGATAAACAGGAGATATCAGGAGAAACTGTGGAAACAGATGCAAATTTAGATACTGTGGTTCGTACTCCTTCAAGTTTAAATCATCATGCTTGCAAGAAAACAGACAAAGTTGATAAAAACCTGAAAGAGATGTTAGTGATCAGTCAATCAGTGATAAAGACACCATAGGTAATGCTGTCATGGTAATGGACCAGAAAAATGGTGGCTTCTGTACTTTTCGAATGAAATCAATTGAGCATCTAGGAAAGCTCATTAAATCAAATCATGATGATTCAGCTAAGCATGCCACAGTGGACAATGAAATTCATCTTCTCCTAGAAGATGGCAAGAAGATTAATCAAGTACAAGAGTCTAGTAAGCATGAGAAACAGGAGATGTCAGGACAAGATAAGGAAGCACATGTGGATTCAGATACTGTGATTGGTATTTCTTCAAGCTCAGATCATCATGCTTGCCAGAACACAGAAGCAGTTGATAGAAACATGAAAATAGATGCAAGTGATCAGTCGGTCTGTGATAAAGACAGCACTGATAATGATGTCATGATAAAAGCTCAGAGAAACAATGGCTCCCGTATTTTTAAAAAGCAAACAATTAAGCATCTAGGAAAGTCCCTTAAATCAAATCACAATCAACTGCACAATATTGAGCAATGTAGTGCTTCTTTGGATGCTCCAATTCATGGCCTTTCAGCTACTAGTTTTGAGGGTTATGACAATGGCTTGGATGAATCTGTGCCCTCCAATTCTTTCAAAGATAATATCCGCAGTCATAATAATGGTTCAGAGAACTCTGTCCCCAAGAGTCCATGCAAAGATACTTCTTTAAACACTTTGCAAACAGCTGCAGTGACAAAGAAAAGGAAAGTTGGGGACAGGCAGAGAATCGCTGTGCTTGCACTGGGTACAAGCAGACATTGTACACAAAATAAGGAAGTCAAGCAGGTCCAACCAGATGGTAGCACAGCTCCACCAATTGTACCACCTCTATTTCAATTTGATGCTCTTGGTAATCCCCTTAAACCAAATCATGATCAACCATCTATTATTGAACAAAGTAATGCTTCTTTGGATGCTGCAATTCATGGCTTTTCAGCTACTAGTTTTGAGGGTTATGATGATGGCTTGGATGAATCTGTACCCTCCATTTCTTATAAAGATGCTCTCCATGATCATAACAATGGCTCAGAACAGTCTGTGCCCAAGAGTACATGCAAAGGCACTTCTTTAAACAGTTCCCAAACTGTTGGAGTGACAAGGAAAAGGAGAGTTGGGGACAGGCAGAGAACCACTGCCCTTGAATTAGGTAGAGGCAGAGATTGTGCACAAAATATGGAAGTTAAGCAGGTCCAACCAGATAGTAGCACACTTCCACCAATTGTACTGCCGCTTTTTCAGTCTAATGTTCTGGGGGAGACCTTCAAATCAAATCACAATCAACGGTCTATTATTGAGCAAAGTAATGCTTCTGTGGATGCTTCAATTCATGGCTTTTCAGATACTAGTTTTGAGGGTTATGACAATGGCTTGGATGAATCTGTGCCTTCCAATTCTCGCAAAGACACTCTCCACAATCACAACATTGGCTCAGAACAGTATGTGCCCGAGAGTGTATACAAAGACACTTGTTTAAACACATATAAAACAGTTGCAGTGACCACTTTGTGTCCTCCCCAAACAAATGCAGCTGTATCAGTCCAACCTGATTTGTCTCTTCATTGTCAAAGCAGGCTGATAAATCCAAATCTGATTACAGATTTTGAAAATTCAACAAATTCAAACATAAAAGGGAACAGAGATTATACTTCATTTTCTGCAGGATACAATCTACTGTTAACTGGGTCTCAGCCAACTATGGGAGAGAATTTCATTACTAACCTATCATTGAGCTCAACCGAAAGAGAATTCATGTTTGAGGGTTCTGTGGGAATTGTGAAACAAAGAAAGGACGAGGTAAGCAATTGGATTAAAAGTTTGAATAAAGGCCACTTTCCAATCGCTGGCAGATCAGGATAATATTTTTGATCCATAGTTTGTGGCTTTGTTTTCCCATCGGTAAAAGAACTTTGTAAGATGTAGTTGGTAAATTTTGTAGAAAAAACAAAACTTTGCCCATTCTTATTCATTTAATCAGTTCTATCGGTCTTAATTGGAATTGAATTGAATTGGAATAGTCTGAATTTCACCCATCCTTAATTTAGAATTTGCATTAGCAAAATAACAAAAACCCATTCCAATTTATCTTCGCAGAAAATATTGGAGTAATATTTGAATTCAGCCAATTATATTGGCCAATGCAAAGAAGCCATTATTTAAGCAATGGTCTAACATGGGAGAGTATTTACTTCTTTGCAGGTCTGCCAAAAACAGGGAACTTGTGTGGCACAAGCTGTTAGAACCTTTCCAGTATTGAGTGGTAATGAACAGCAAACACTGAAATTTCTGAACGGTGTTCCTGGTAAAAGTAAGTAATCATAAAACTTAGAATGTATGAAAAGTACCGTGTTCTAAAATGGGCCATATTGGGTAATGGGAATTTGTAGGTTTCTTGTTGCTTGATGTTCAACTTATCCAATTTTGAAAATATTGTCGCAGATTTTTCCATGGAACATAAGCCATCAAACAAAATTGGCTTTCAATCTTCTTTTAATTGCAATCTGTCATGCAATACCATGAATGCTCCAAGTTTGGGTGCAGAAACAATGGCCAATGCTGCCGAGCAACAGCCTTTAAGATCACCAGTTATTTTAAGCTTTTCTCAAGGTAAAATGGAAAGCAAGTGAACTAAGCTGAGTTAGATTTGTATTCTCAAACTTAAATATGAACTAGTTCCAGTGATAAGGCTTCTAATGCAACTATATAAGATGGATCTGGTCTTGAAACCAAAATTTTCGATGTGTACTTTTGCAGGAAACAAGTTAGATACACAGACTACATTATCTCGCGAGTGCTTTGATCAGAGCAAGTTTGAACTCCAGTCATACATAGAAAAGAGAATTGAACATTACTGTTCCAGTAAAGCTCCTAAAGGAATTGCAACTGACAAGGCTGAAAAAGGCCTCCAGGATGAAGACTTCCAGACTGCTGCTTCCCAGGATCCCAATTTCTGTAGCATAAATAAGAACCTAGTTGATGATGTAGGCTTTAAAGATAATCTGACAAGGAAAAGGAAAGTTGGGGACAGGCAGAGAATCGCTGTGCTTGCATTGAGTACAGGCAGACATTGTACACAAAATAAAGAAGTTAATCAGGTCCAACCAGATAGTTGCACAGCTCTGCCAATTGTACCGCCTCTTTTTCAATCCAATGCTCTGGAAACAGTAATGAAGATTTCAGATGGACAAAATTGTAGAAGGGAAATGGTTGCAGAGGGGAGCCATGGTCATTCGTACATTAACCTCATTTTCCACTAGAAAATATGAACACTAGTTTGGAGAACCCAGATAAACAGATTCCAAAAAGGAGGAAGATCAACAAAGGTAAACAGGCTCAAATGGAAAGTCAATCCTCAGAACCAGCTGCTATTGCTCTTTCTCAGACAAATTTACGAAGAAATGACAAATTATTCGATCCCGCTTGTCTGAAAAATAATATGCGTGCAGATGGGTCTGTTTTAAGCCAAAAGTATGTAAATAAAGCAGAAATAGAGGCAACAAAAACAAATAGGAAACTCGAAGTGCAGCCTCATTCCATACAAACTGAGATATGTGCCATGGACAATCACACGAGCCCAGATAATAATCCATCTTCACAAGAGCTGTCTTCAACAGCAAACCAGTTTGGTGGTTTCAAGCATGTGTTGAAGCCAATAGCACAGAATACTCAGCAACATCTTCCTGTTCCGCCTGTTCCTTTTCCAGCAGATAAAAAAGATGAGGAGGAGGCAGTGGAAGCAAGACTGAAAATTTCAACATTGAATATGAACATGACAGGTTAAAAAAAGAAGCTAAAAGTAAAAGACCAACTCCCTGTGATACATAACTCTTGTGACCTTCAAGCTATAGGCAATTACATAAAATGGGGAACATTCAATGTTGAGGTGCCATCTTCGCGAGATCCACCTACAAAAGTTGGTGCAGGTGTATCATTTCATCCTAAAATAGATCAAAATTATAATTTTATGAATTCCTCCAACTCAGAAGTACATTCAAACGTGATTGGATTAGACAATAACATGCTCGGGGCTGCTATGTCAAGTACTAGCCGCTCTACTCTTCCATCACATGCAATCAATACCAAGATTGTTACTTCATCATGTGCAGGCAATACCAACATTGGTATTCCATACAATAGAAGCAATCGAAATGTCGACATTTCTAATCAAGTATGTGCAGGTGTATGTTGGCATAATACTAGTATTACATTGTTAAATAAATATAAGTAAATAATTATAATTAGTTGGTTAGGTTTTGGGAAGTTACTTTCCCATAAGAAGTTATATACGGGAATATCAAGGCTTTAAAAAGCCAATGTACTGCATTGTAAAATGATCCAAAGACAATAATATATAATTTTATATTTTAATATTGCTGTACAATAATGGTGTAATTATCTGTGTTTGTGCTCACCATATTTCAATATGGTATCAGAGCAAGTATTTGGCTGAGGCTGTGCATTCTAAAATGGAAGGTTGAAAGCTTGTTTGGAGGAGAGCCAATGGAAATTAAAATCTATATCAAAGGCATCTAAGATTTCAAATGGAGGCGTATATCATTCTCAGTCTCGCTGTCCAAACAAATTTGTTGTTGTCCAAATGAATTTGCTGATGTTGAGAGAGTATTATTGTTTGATACTTAGGGTTTTCATGGTTTTTGTTTATTGTGAGGAGACAATGGTGTAAAGTTTTTAAAACATTGCTGTGCTGAAATTGCATCCTTTACATTCAATCTGCATTAAGTAATCTTTTAGAAGTAATTGATATGGAAATTGTTTGTTGTGAGGAGATGCAAGCTGTTTGATATTAAAGTTGCACTCAAAGATGGAAAACCAGGTGTACACCGAATACAACAAGGAAATCTCTTCTTGGAAAATCTATTTGAGCACATGAGAATGGTTGCTAGCGCTATTATTGGAGGATAATTATTTGTTTGATCCATAGAAAGAGTTTCTTGCCCTTCATTTTAGTTGCTGTGGAGACTATGAGTGCTGGAATAAACTTAGTGGTTGTAGAGAGACAAGAAATTCTAAAATCTGCGTAAAATGTTTGTTTGTTGCACTATGTAAGGGTTTTCAGAGAAGGCATATCTTACATTGTTATTTTTTTTTTTTGTCAAACATTTTATGTGAGAAAATAAAATTTTGGATAACGATATGGAGTAGGTGTTTTTTTTTTATTGCATAGAGGCCACAAATTGATGCCTAAGCACAGAAGCTATTTTGGAGAAACTAGAGTAAAACAATTTTGTTTGAATAAAGTTAAAAAAAAATTTAAGGAAGAAATTTACAGTTTATTTTGGAGAAAAGTTTTTAAAAGGGAGATATAAGTATTAAGGAAAAGGTATTTAAAATATTTACTTTTGAGGGATTGGGAGAAATAAGGGGAAGTATTGAAAAAAATTAATTTGGAGGTAAATTTAATTTTTGTGGTAAGATAAGGTTTTAACATTTGAAAATGGACACACATTATGTTTGTGGTTCCGATGCCATCTATGCTATTATTGATAGAAATTTGAGAGACTTACATGCTTGTGCTATTGAAGAGTCTAAAGTAAATGGATAGAGTTTAAGGATATCAAATTGGAGGTAGGCGGCATCGGAGGATGGAGGATTTACCATCATCTCAAGTTAGCTTCTCGCTTTGAAATGATGCTTTGCATGAGAAGCATTTTTGGTTTTGGTTGTTTTCTTTACTGATGCTCACAGAGCTGACAGATTTGAAGAATGTATGTTTTATAAAGATTTTGTTTTGGAGACAGGTTTGGGGTTTGGTGTTGAGCTCAATATGGATTGTTGTCCAGCGAGCTTCAAAGAGTATATGATTTTGAATTATACCCTTTCGCGGTCACTAGACAACATGGCAGAGATCTGTCGTATCTCTTAGGGGCCATTGTCGAATAATTCAAGACTCTGTTATTTAAGAGCTTGGGACTAAAGAGCTCAAGAACACAGCTCGAAGCGACGCCTTTCTGAGGGTAGATGAGACAGCATGATGGAGCCTTGCTTGGTTCAGGATTTGTTCGAAGATCTTCTATAAATATGTATTCATATTATGTAATCAGCTTTGTTGAGTTTTTTAGCATTCAGGGGGGGTCCATTGGTACTATTGTAGGAACAATGTAATAATGGGGGGAATGTTGGCATAATACTAGTATTACATTGTTAAATAAATATAAGTAAATAATTATAATTAGTTGGTTAGGTTTTGGGAAGTTACTTTCCCATAAGAAGTTATATACGGGAATATCAAGACTTTAAAAAGCCAATGTACTGCATTGTAAAATGATCCGAAGACAATAATATATAATTTTATGTTTTAATATTGCTGTGCAATAATGGTGTAACTATCTGTGTTTGTGCTCACCATATTTCAATAGTGTAGGCATTATGCCAGGCCTATTGAAACCATTGGGGGTGTCTGAACAACAGTCACTGTTGTGTCAAATACAGGACTATCTTGACAAATCAAAATTTTGTGTCTCCTCTTTTACTCATGCAGATAAGTCACTTTCTACTTCCATCGATTCTCCACTTAACAAAACTTGATCATTTAGTATTGAATTCCTGCTGGAGGTTCAAAAGCAGTTAGTTACATGATGGAGTGTCATTTTCAAGCTTAGGAAGCTCTTGCCACATGACCAGTTTGAACAGGTATAATCCTCTTATAGCTCGGAGTAAATGGATGTTGGATGTTTTCCCTAATTTATATAACTACAGTGGACAACCCCAATTATGGATAGGTTTTTCTTGTTGAAATTTTCGCAACCCATTGAACAGGCTGCAATTTTGAACTGGACGCAGGCATCCGCTGATGGATAATTTTGCATTTTTGATCCACCGGCAACCAAGTATTGGAGAGGGGTTTTATTCATTGCCACTAAATTGTTGACTCTAGTTAAACATCATCAGGTTCAATGGTAAAACAGTTAATAGAAATTTTGCACCTCATCCAAGGTGGACAGCTTGGGAACTTTCACTTGAGGTGAAACCAACTTGAGCCCCTTGCATGGTTTTCACCATTTTTTGATTCTACAGAGGCAGAGAGAAACGGAATTCTCCCTGATCGATTGAAACTAATAGCAATGGATATATAATTTTAATTTAGTGCAGGCAATTGCTATTTGCTGCAATTTGTTTATTCACTTTGAATCGGTTTTTTCGGGGGTTCCTTACTTCTCTAGAAGGCTTTATCGTGAGTACTATAATTACTGAATCTCAGTTTTCTGAGATTGGGCTATTTTGGACTATGGAACTTGCGTACGTCTCCTGCGGATTTTTTAGTTAGTTATTTATATAAATAGGTTATTAATATTTCTTAAATTGATATGGTTATAAACGCTTAGTGTATCTTATAAGAGGCAGAAGTCATTGCAAATCAGGAACATTTTTACAAGATAAGATTGAAAGAGGCCATAGAAATTAGGTAACACCCTAACAATTTGAAAACAGACAAGACTTGAGATTGAGCCACTCCAAAAAAAATTAAAAGATTAAATCTCCCAAGTGAAAGAATCAATTGGAAAATTAATATGATTATTAATATTATTTAGTTAGACAAAATAATTAGGACTAATGTGTAAAGAGTTAGGCTTTAATTAGTTTGTAACTATTAATTTATATATGTAGGGAAACAAAATGGAGTAATAAGCATTCAGTTTAATTCGACCCCAAATTAATGCAACTTGAGATGAGTAATCTAAGAAAGAAATGATTGAGATGGAAATAAGGGCTCACTTAAAAATTGGCAAAGTTGGTTTTGATTGTTTTGACTACTTGCCATGCTTTGATAGAGATCTAAAAACTAAAATCTAGAATTAGATTTGTGATTGAAGCCCAATGAAGAATGAATCCCAAGCTTTTTAGATGCTAAGATTAGGTCATGCTCACAATTTGGTCCTTGGACACTTTTCTCTAATGTAATTTAGTCCACTACATAATTTTAGCTTTGGTACCTACATAACTTATTCATCATTGAATGTACTTACTTCTGAGAAAGGGTGGTGTTAATAAACACTTTTGTGGGCTTGCTAGGTATAGAGGGAAGAGCATTCAACTTCTTTGATGACAATCAAATCTCAAGGTCGATTTAACAAGATTGGTACAAAGAATGTTGGATGTTGAGTAAGTTGAGGTTGAATTGCCAAATGTGAATGCTTTCCATTAATATTTGATTATATCTCCTTATGAAAATAACATAGGATGGTGTTCTTAAAATACATAGCCCTTGACACACAATTCAAAACTTTTAGATGTGTGGGCCAATGGGTAACAATCATATTCTTACATTGTTGACCTATGAAATGAAAAACTTTGAATTTCAAATTGGAAGACGATATCACACACATGACCTATTCTAGGGAGGTTAAAATTTGAGGAAATGGATGATTACTATTTTGAATTAGAGGATTTAGCATAACAAAGCAAGAGGTTCAAGAATAGGGTTAACTCGTTAGCCAAAAGAGACAATTTGGGTGCTAAAATTGTGCATCTACAATATCCATGCAAAGTGATGTAAAATGAGAGAGGAAAAGGGCGAGGTATGCAATTTTCTCCTCTACACTTTGGCCCCACTTTGGGGGGTATGCAAGCCCAAATAAGTAAGCATGACAAAGTAGAAATGAAATAAATAACACTCGTAAATAGGATGTAAATTTTTTGAAACCTAGAAATTTGAGCCATTGGAACAAGTGTGTGCTCCCATTTGTCCCATATATGTAGAATGCATTCATCAAGCCTATTATACCATCAAAAGAAAATCACCAACTGTTGCATGTGTTGTCATTGATGTCAACAGTGTGATGTTCAATGTGTGTAGGATTGCATATTCGTCAATAGTGCTGAAGGTTGGAAGTGGAAGTGATGATCAGTTGATGAGATGCCAAAGTATTGTGATGACTAAGGGAAATTGTTGCATAATGTTGTGAGACAGAGAAACAAAGTGATGAGTATATGCTGAGGTCATCAGAGAAGAAGACAAAGGAGTAATAAAGAGATGGATCAAAGAGGTTGTGAAGTAAAGGGTAAGATGATGAATGTCATGTACTATATATACTAATTGGATCAGTATCATTTGTACACAATTGTACCCTATCTTTTGAAGTTCATGCAGAAGTGAAAGTTGTGAGCAGAACAATGTGCTAACATGAATATTCTTGTTTTGTTGGAAGGAGTTGTGTTTGATATTGAGAATGAAGTCTCTAGTGTGGTGAATATTGTATTTCTTGTTTCTCGAGGAAAGACATTCCTTTAGTCTTGAAAGAAAGATTCAGGAGGTCGAAGGCACTAGAGTTTGTACTGAAGCAGTTTGGGAGAATGCTTCGCATTCCTCTGAATTTGAAGGTATGGCCTTGTGGTTTGGAAGTTAGTCAGAGACATGTATGAAGTTTATATGTTCTTGATTTCAGAGCTTGGATGTTTCTGCAGAAGATTCTAGAGCTCGTAGAGTGAAGATAGAGGTTCAGAATGATTGCAGTCAGGAGGTCATAGAACTAATCCGCATTTCTCTTTTTTTGAAGATGAGGTCCTGCAGTTTGGAGGATGGTCAGTTATAAATGAGAAGACTCTTAAATTCAAGTTTCATTTGTTTTGATGTACCTCAGAAGTTCTCTAGAGTCAACAGAACAAAGAACTATCATGTTGTTGATTAGGGTTATCTGGAGGAGATAGCAAAATCAACCGCATTTCACTATAGTTTATTTTTTGGCTTTGATGTTTGGAGGGTGAGTTCAAATATTCAGTATGATTGTTCATTTCAGGTTTCAAGTGCTGAAGTAAAATTTACCTTAGTGAAACTTGATATATGACTACCCCCACCAACTCCTCATGATGTTGGAGAGCCAACACCCACTTGTTCATCATCAAATGTCATTTTACGATTACCATTGATATATGACACAAAAAATTACATGTAGTATATTTACTATTTTATTACAAATTACATACCTATAGACTCGACATGGCCACATAACCATATGCTGAAGGGCCGACAAATGTAGGATGAGTACTTTAACCATAGAATTTCATAATACATAAACTTAGTTATATTAATTTTCATTCACAATAGGTTAATATAGTTAATTATAGAATTCAAAAGGAAAAATAATAAATTACAGAACCTTATTGAAAATTACTTGTTGGTCAATGTGAAAGGCCATATCTAGCAACTCATATCTCATTACCATATTATCTAATATAGATGTATCCTACTGTTGGCCTTGTGTAGCATAGTCCTGAAACTATGGAGCATTCTCTCCAATGTGTGTATCATCAACATCCTTAGACCCATAATCACAAGTAGCTCCACAAACATGACAAATGTGTGGTGAGCATTGAAGCCTAGGAGGGTTACCTCATCAAACTGTGAAAGAGGCCTACTATGAGGGAATTGATAGACTATAGGGTCTCCACCTCAATACTCTCCTTCATAATGGAAGGGACTGTGACATGTTGAATAGATGGCTTGGCTGGCAGTTTCATTGAGTGGTCCTAGGCACAATGTGCCCCTCCCTATCTTGGATTGAGCCTTTGCTTCTACCTAGAAATCATGCATATCAAAATAATTTAGAATATAATTGAGGACAAACTCACAATAGAGTTTGTTGAAGATATATTGAGGCACCTCATTATTTTTGCATGGGGGATGGTCAAAAACCATCCACCACCTATCTCAAAAATTATTTTGTGTTCCTTGGTGTTGACACCAATGAATACATGCATGAGCTCATTGGTTCTTGGATCAATAAATAATGTACATAAATTAGATTTCAATATTTTCTTATCTTTGACGTATTTATATGACAATTTTGTAGAATAATACTATCATACATTCTCAGATTGATGATTTGACCATGTGTTTATTTGACCACTAACAAAATCTATATGAGAAATTATAGAGTCCAAGGATGTCACAAGGGCTCTTCGATGTGTTCTTGTTGCATTTGGAGTTTGTAATGTTTCAACATATGTTTGAAGTTCTTTTTTATTTTCTTCAAGCTGCCCTCATATATTGGCTTGTGTCTCACGAGGGTGTCGCAAAATGAATGGAAGAGTTTGGGGAGGGTTAGGTTGTGCTTGTTCTTCAGTAGGATTTTCATCATGCACTTAATTTAGTGAATCAAGGTTTTGAGGGATTGGGGAGTTTTCATTTGCTAAAAATGAATCAAAACAATTGAAAAACATATTTGAAAGATATGACATCAAGATGAACAAAATACTCCTTAAGTATTTGAGTTGTGTTTATCCCTTTTATTCATTCTAGCAAGGTGAGCTTCGTGATCAAAGGAGTCTTCTTCATTCAAATAAACCATTGTGTTTAGATTTCTAATGATGGGAGTTTTAGTTTGATTCATGACCATGGTTAGATTTAATCTAGGACTTCTCCTAAGCGGAAATTAGAGATTGGTCAATGGTATGCAAACAACAAAGAATTAAAATAGATAAAACAATGGAAACACAATAAGGTTTTAGATCTAAAATAGAAATTAGAAAAGAAATAGAAATTTATTAGATCAGAAAATCATAACCAGGAACAAGACTTAATTCTATGGTTATAACTAGAGAGATTTGGCAAGTTAGGGTTCACGAAAATATAGAGGAAATAAACACGCCCTCTATAAACATTCTAGGGATCTATAGGATAATTAATGATGTACATTAATTAGACTCCCTAGATAAAGTAAGAAGAGTTGAGTATGACAACATGCCAAGTAATTAATAAAGTAAATAGGAGTTAGAGGGTGCTTAGGTCTTAATGATACCAATAGAAGTTGATGTTGTTCATATGGATTACATAGATGTGTTCAACAATGATTATGAACTCTAGAAATTAGATCTGAAGGATGAATCATGTAGTTGATGTTTCCTCATAGTCTACACTACTATCAAATGAGATCACATGTGATTCTTTCTAAGTCTTACCGTATTTTGTTCTACCTATCATGATTATGTTTGTAACTCACGTACCTCTAGAATTTGTACTCCTATTATCATATTTGAATTAGCACTAAGGTAGCACTTGTTAATCAAAAACTTTTGGAGTTTGGTGTGCTAGGATTGAGGTTTAAAATTTCCTTTTACCTTAGTTAGACCCCTTGCTATTTTCTACATTAGTACAAAAATAGAAAACATGCAATATGGAATATACCTAATGCAATATCATTTGATGCAAGTGTAGAAAGCTCTATGATTTGGTGCCCTAATGCTTAAATGATGTTACCTATGAGTGCTTAAGTACTTGAAGGGATTCATGACTAGTACACTAGGGCTTTTCTTTATATATGACATCCTAAGTGTCAAATTCAAATATTTTTGTGTGCAAGCCAATGGGCAATGCTCCATTTTTGGAGTGGAGTGAGTTAGGGAAGAGTGAAAGTCAAGTTCAAATAAGGTGGATGCAAATGCATTCACAATTCATTCTAGTAGATAAAACTCACAATTCAGTCTTGGGTGGGAAAACAAATAAGAATCATGTTGGTTTAGTTCAGTCTTGGGTGGGAAAACAAATAAGAATCATGTTAGGTCTAAACCATCATGGATGAACTAGTAAAAGGCAATGGCATTAGATGGGTCATGTTAGTTTATGTGTAAAAATTCATTGAATTGGACACCAAAATGATATGTGCATCTATTGAAAAGGCCAAAATGAGTGTAAAATGAGGGGAAAAGTATGAAGAATGCCCTTTTCTCATCTACAAGCATATTATATAGTTTCAAATGACTAAGGCTAATTATGAAATTTGGCCAAGTTATGAACCTAACTTTAGCATTCATCTTTATTGTCTTCTTCCAATCAAATTATTTTTAAAAAATATAAGGAGTCTCTTTGAACTATTTAATAAATGTTTTTAATAATGTTCCCAAACCTAATAATTTTTCCATAGGTTTAACTCATACAACATCAATTAGAGCTCTTAGGCCCATTAAAACATGAACTAGGGCTTTTATCTAGATAACATAGTGTCTCAACTAATGAATCCAACCTAAGAGAGTGCTACTTATCTCGAAATGAAATTAATGTGCTATGGAGCACTATATGAATGGTTCATAAGGCACAACACTGTTGAAGGTTTTGTAAATGAGGTATGAAGCTAAGTGGGTTGGATTATAGGCAAAACTCCATATAATTAAGTGTACTTGAACCAAACTAATATTAAGATTAGTAACCCCTTGAGAAGTTGTGGTTTTTCAACTTCTAAACTAGCATATCTATATTTAAAAATATATGTAAAATATGCCAAGAGATATCCTTTTGGAGGCACTTTTTTTAGGCACCTAGAGAAGGATATCTCCCGACATATTTTAGATATATATTTTAAATATAGATATGCTAGTTTTATTTAATAAATTTATGACTTTATAAATTTAGTTCTAGAAAAATCTTGGTTATAGTTGAGTGAATTCTAAACCTGGTTTACTATGTGTATATGTTTTGAGTGAATTCTAAACCTAACAAGTGCTAAATTGCATTCCAATAATTGAAAAATAAATTTTTGAAGAGTGTTGAAATGTCTTGGGTGAATAAAATTGAAATCTCATAAATAATCTAATTTGGTAAAAATATAATAGGACTAAAATATTTCTTTCACTATAAAACTAAACTTTACAAAGCCTATTAAATAACACAAACATTTCCTTAAAATGTAATAATACTAATGCTTTTATAATTTAAAATGCATTAAAGTATTGTAAGTTTGAAGAATAATTACACAATATAATAACAATAACATATTCATATTTAGATCACTAAGGTATTTTCTATTAGTCACTTAATTTTTTGTTTAAGTAATAATAGTAAGTACTTTTAGAGAACATGATTTACTTTACAAAGCCTGCATATTTGTATTATGTGGAGAGCCTTGGCCTAGTTGAGTGTATAGAGATTTGAAATGTTTGATTAAGATATTAAAATGTAATAATATTAATACTATGATAATTTAAATGTATGTTTGAAGAATAAAATAAAAAATGTAATAATGGTGAAATATTTTTCATACTGTATATTTTTAACTTTTTAGTAAATAAAATTGAAATCCCAAAGATAATCTAATTTCATAAAATAAAATGTGTAGAACCTTATATTTTTAATAATATTATAACTTTGTCCCTTTGACAAAAAATAATTTTTAAGCAAAAAATTAAATTCATTAAAATTGATGATTCTTCCCTCTGATAATGCTTAAAGCTAATGATTCTTCTAGATGATTCTTTCCTCTCATAATTATCACCAAGCTAATGAAGCAAAAATTCGTTAAAGTTGATGATTCTTCCCTCTCATAATTATTGCCAAGCTAATGAAGCATAAAATTAAATTCATTAAAACTGATGATTCTTCCCAGATGATTCTTCTCTCTCATAATTATCGTCGTCCATTTAGGCATGACTTAACTAGTGGGAGACAAAATTTGTGTTCATAATTTGTTTACTTGCCACATTCTCCCCTCAAACCAAAATTCTCTCCGCATTTATAGCTTTTTGTTGCACGGTCATTTTTTTCATCCAAGATATAGATAAATCAATTTTCAATAATTTTTTATTTAAAAATTTATCATGTTGACATAGGAAAAGTTCAAATTTAAATCAAAATTTTCCATAAGAAAAATAATCATGTCTTTTGATTGGTTTACAATCAATAGATTAATAACTAGATAAGTGCCAACTCATTGCAATTGTACTGGCCAAGGCATGTACTAAAAATAATCATGTCTTTTGACTAGTTTACTATTGTATATATGTTTTGATTAATATCTATGCTAGTTTATAAAAATAAATGTGGGTCTTTTAGATAAGATGTATTTAAGATATCTATGCCAGTTTATGAAAATAAAGTGTCAGTATATTTTATTAGGTTTCACTTTTGTATATATTAAATGAAAGAAAAGCGCTTCAATTTTTTATATACTGTTAGAAATAATTTCAACCAAAATTTTATACATGTTTTAGGTTTGAATCTTAATTAATTTTACAATAAAAAGTTTAAATTTGATTTGTTAATTAATTTGATGGGCAATATATAAACCTTAAATAATTAAATAATTAACCAAAATTATTTATGTAGTAAATAAAATGATTCTAATGTGAATAAAAAAAATAGCTTGAATATCTATATTAATATTTTAAAGTGTATAATATAGGGTTATATTTATGAAAAATAAATTATTGTAAATAAATACTCATAAAATATGAATCAATAAAAAAGTGATTTAAAATTAAAAATGTAAATCCCAATAAATTATTATTAATCATTTAAAATAAATATATTATAAAAAACATTTCCTTGGTCAAGTTGCATGTTAGAAGAGTCCAAATGGAAAAGAGTTTGAAATTATCTTAGGGCTGTGGTTAGGTTGTTTTGGGCCTGGTGGAGTCATTAAAATTCAATTCAATTCAAATTATCTTACGACTGTGGTTAGGTTGTTTTGGGCCTGGTGGAGTCATTAAAATTCAATTCAATTCAAATTATCTTAGGGCTGCAGTTTGGTTGTTTTGGGCCTCATAGTCATTAAAATTCAATTCAATTCAAATTATATTAGGGTTGCGGTTAAGTTGTTAAGTTTTCTACTATGTTTTCTCCGTGTCTTCAAGTGTGTGTGTTTTGGCATGCTTGTTTTGTGTGGCATGTTCGTTGCCCCATATGTAGTCTAAAGACTTGCTCGATGAGTGCATCCTACATTTTGGGAGGTTTTGCATGTCTTACGTGTGTGTTGCCCCATATATACAGTCTAAAGACTTGCTCGATGAGTGCATCCTGTATTATGGGAGGTTTGTTTACTTTCTAGTACTTATATCTGCATTTCATATATATGAGAAAAAGAAAAGAAAAGATATCATTTCTGTCTTCCATGCATTAATGTGTCTTCTATGCATTGACTGTCTTCTCCATGTTGTACATGACTATAACTATCTTCTCCATGTTTTGCGTGCCTGTTACTGTCTTCTATGTGATTGGCATGTCTTCTCCATGCTTGGTGTGTTTGTTGTGTTTGTGACCTTACTTTAATGTATGTATTGGCCTCATTTTTATATATACATTAAAGTGGGGGCTAAATGTAATGTCAGAAAATGTCCCCTTGGGGGCTTTTCCCTCATAAGGTTTAGCTCCTAGGTCTTTGGTATGCATTTAAGACATCTTAGTTCATATTTTGGCATCCCGATGGAATGAGACCTAGGTTCCATGGCAAATTGGACCTAGGTGGACCCCTTGAGTTGTACCTTGCCCAAAATTGGGGGGAGGACTTGGGTACCCACACCCTAGTCCTACCCTATTTTGGGGCACCCCTAATTTCTATGTGTCTGTTTATGACAGTTAGTTGGTCCTTTTGCCGACACGGTAAGTTTTGATTTTTAAAATCTTGGCGGCAGTGCTTGTAGTTGCATATATAAGCATGCTTAGGCATTCATTTAGAAACCAGATGGCAATTGTGAGGTTCAAGTGTTCTCAAGGTGATTCAAGGCTTTCTATTATGTTGCAAGGGCAGACTTGTGTGTTTTATGTGTTGATATTTGCATATTTGAGCATCAATTTCCTCATGGCATGAAGAGCATCTTCCTCCCATGAGAGCTTCACTACAAGGTGACATAATATTGTGTTTTCATCATTGATTCCTTTAGTTTTTGCCTTTGCCTCACAAGGGCACGCACTCTTTATCTAACAACGATGTTTAGAGATTTAAGTGTCCTTCAAGGCTTGATTGAGGCTAGTCTCTAAACACCACAACCCCCAAACCAAGTCTTGTGATTGTAGGTTACAGGTGTCACATTTGGGAAAAGTGGAGTTGCAAGAAAGATTGGCAGGCATCAAGGATTTAGGATCTGAAGAAAAGCAGCACACAGGAGCACTTCTAGGACTTGGGCGCTCGCTCTAGTGTCCTCCGCATTAGAGTCTTAGAAAATAGAAGTTACAAAGATGATCAGTGTCAGAAGGAGGTCTGGATCCCACGAAGAAACAAGTACCTTGAACTTGGGTGCCCACTCCAGTGTCCCTAACTATTATGCTTCAAAACCTTGAAAACAAGTATTCTATAATTTGGTTTTTTACTCCTATCTACAAGAGCTTTTTCTGTCATTTGTCAATTTGTTGTCGTATTTACATAATTAGGGTTTTAATGGTTAATTTGGCATAAGAGAAAGAAAATTAATAATTAAATTCCCTAATCCAAGTTTCCCTACATCGGCAAGTGACCTAGGGTATGATAGTGTTCGTCACTCAACCCTAGATCCTTGAATGTATAGTGGAGAGGCAGATTTAAACATCTAAAATCTAGAACATTAACAAATCCAATTTTCTACTAAACACTGAGGATGTGTATTTGACTGTTCAATTAATCCCATTTTAGTTTAAGCATCCATTTGCATGTTTCCAATAAGTTGCAACATGTTTCCAAAGTGTTTCTAGCAATGTTTCCAAGCTATTTTCAATGTATTTTTTATGGCTTCAAGGTTGATAATCTTGGAAGAAGGATTCTAACATGTTTTTCATGATCTTTTAGGTCTCTAATGGCTATGGCCAAGGTCTTATGGCATGCAATCTTCATGGCAACAAGTTGGGCCATTTTAGGATTGTTTTGGATATTTTTAGTGAACAATAGTTTTTTTGATTGTCCTTTGTTACTAGATGATGGTGGTTACCTGGATGGACTACATACCTTTCAATACCCTAGATGACTAACATTAGTTTAATGACTATTATGACATTCCTAGGTAGGGTTGTCCTAATGAAGTCAAGGGAACTCTTTAACCATCTTGGACTCTAATAATCCCTCTCACTATGCATGTAGTTTCCTTAAGGGTTTTAGGACCTTTAGAAATGATGTACCATGGTCATATAGTCCTCACTTAGGCATTTGACAACTTGGAAGACCTTCTTATATGATTGTCCTAATGGCTTGGGGTAGTCTGTGATTATTTTGGACTATAATAGTCCCTTCTTGACTTCTAAATGACTATATAGGACAACAAAATACCTCTTCATCTTCCCTTTTCACTAATATGACAACATTTCCTTCTTCCTAAGAAATATTACTATTGTTATGGCAGCATTTGGATGACCTTATCATGATAATATCTTGACTAATAACAACCCTTGTTATGTTTGTCATGTCAATAATCCTCCATGATTGTTGAAATCTTGAAAACATATCACCTAACCTACAACCACAGAGAGAGACATTATACTTGTCGTGAAACCATGTCAATCCAAGCAAATGCATATGAACTAAGGCTCTTAAAACCCTAGGAATACAAGGATCTTGAGAGGCAAAATTAGTAATGATCCTATGACACTTTGCAATGCATATAAAAGGAGTAAAATAAAGAGTCAAGGCTACTCCTAAGATTGCTACAACAATAATACCTTGGGCATGGACAATCCTCATGGAAAAAGAGGTAAAATAGACTCTATGGCAATGTTATAATAGCAAAACCAACACTATAACATCAATATAAACCTCCTTTCTAGGGTTTGGTTAGTTGTAATGGGTAACCAAACCCTAGGTGCTCATACTCCACTCATGTTGTGAAGCTATTTTGACAAAAAATGCTACCATTATCATTGTAGAACCCTCAAAATATTGAAGACCTTATGCTCATGCAACTAGGGCCTCAAGAACATCCACGTGTATCCAAAATTATGTCAAACAATCATGAACTCCATACTCAAACCAAGTTAATCAGTCAAGACCTGAAGCTCACAAGACAAGCTAAAAAATTGAGATGGGTTAGAGACAAGTAAAATGATGTAAATCAAAAGAGGGGTATCCCCATTTTCCTAAGAAAATATGGGCTGTGTGTGCAAGACACAACATGTGGATTCCGTTTTATCTAGTGAAAAGGTGCTAGGAATGAAATTTTACATTTTGCACTTTGTGGGACTAGACCAAAAATGCCTTGACACATTGTGGGTGGGTGAATGCCAGTAGAGGCGTCATTTTTTTCTACAATAGCATATCTTAGTTTCTATCAACTCCAAACCATTTGACTGTGTCAACAATGAATGCATTCTTGTAAAATGTCTCATTTGAGAGAAATGTAAAGGTGGCAATAGCCATACTTTTTTGTCCACACCTTATGGGAGTGAACTGATAACATCAACATATCGGGTGGGTGGATGAAAGATAGTGGAGGCCTTGTTTCATTCCCTATGTCTCTTGATCCTTTCGGGCTACATTGGACTGAGAGAGTCTCTTAAGAGCCCTAAGACCAAAAAGTTGTAAAACTTGAACACAATGATTCTCAAAATCTATGGCACCTAGAAATAGTTCATTGGAACCTACAAGAGGATGTTGTGTCTTTCTACAATAGCCTATCTTAGTTTCTGTTAACTCCAAACTATTGGACCATGCCAACAATGAATGTATTCTTGCAAAATGCCTCATTTGAGAGTGGTGTAAAGTTGTCAATAGCCATATTTTTTCTTCTACACCTCATAGGATCGAACCAATAGTGCCAAAATGTTGGGGTGGGTGGGTGAATTCTAGTGGAGGCCTTCTTTTATTCCTTGGGTATCCTAATCCTTTTGGGCTACATTAGACCGAGAGAGTCTCTTAAGAGCCATAAGAGCAAAAAGTTATCAAACTTTGACATAGTGATTCTCAAAATTCATGGCACCTAGAAATGTTTCATTTGTACCTACAAGAGGATGTCGAGTCTCTCTATAATAGCCTATCTCAGTTTATATCAAATCTAGACTATTTGAGCATGCTGACAATTAATGCATTCTTGCAAAATACCTCATTTGAGAGTAGTGTAAAGTTGTCAATAGCCATATTTTTTCTTTCACACCTCATGGGACCAAACTAATAGTGTTAACACATTGGAGTAGGTGGGTGAATTCTAGTTGAGGAATCATTTTGTTCCCCAGGTCTTTCGATCCTTCTAGGCTACATTAGACTGAGAGAGTCTCTTAAGAGCCCCAAGGACAAAAGTTATCAATCTTTGATGCAATAATTATCAGAATCCATGGCACCTAAGAATGTTTTGTTTGCACCTACAAGAGGATGACAAGCTCATCTATAATATCTTATCTCAATTTTTGTTGACTCTAGACCATTTGACAATGTTGATAATGAATGCATTCTTGTAAAATGCTTCATTTGAGAGCAATGTTAATTTCCCAATAGCCATATTTTTTCTTTTGCACCTTGTGGGACTGAATTGACAATGCCAACACATTAGGGTGGGTGAGTTAATGTAGTGGAGGCCTTATTTCATTCCCCAAGTCTCTTGATCCTCTTGAGCTACATTGGATTGAGAGAGTCTCTTAAGAGCCCTAAGTGCAAAAATATGTCAAACTTTGACGTAGTGATTTCTAGAATCTGTGGCATCTGGAATGTTTTGTTTACACTTGTAGGTGGATGTCAGGTCTATCTACAATAATCTATCTTAGTTTCTATCAACTCCAAACCATTTGATTGTGTTGATAATGAATGCATTCTTACAAAATACCTCATTTAAGAGCAATGTAAAGTTACCAATAGCCATATTTTTTCTTCTACACCTCATGGTACTAAACCAATAGTGCCAACACATTGGGGTGGGTGGGTGAATAGTGGAGGCCACACTTTGTTCCCTAGGTCTTGCAATCCTTCTAGGCTACATTGGACTGAGAGAGTCTCTTAAGATCCCTAAGAGAAATAAGTTGTCAAACTTTAACACAATGATTCTTTGAATCTATGAAACATAGGAATGTTTCTTTTGCACCTAAAGGAGGATGTCTGGTCTATTTATAATATCCTAGATCTTAGTTTCTATCAACTTCAAATTGTTTGATTGTGTTGACAATAAATGCATTCTTACAAAATGCTTCATTTGAGAGCAGTATAAAGTTGCCAATAGCCATATGTTTTCTTCTCCAACTTGTCGTGCCAAATCAACAATGCCAACACAGTAGGGTGGGTGAATGAATACTAGTGGAGGCCTCATTTTATTCCCTAGGTCTCCTGATCCTTCAAAGATACATTGGATAGAGAGAGTCTCTTAAGATCTCTAAGAGAAAAAAGTTATTAAACTTTGACGTAACAATTCTCAGAATATGTGGCACCTAGGAATGTTTTGTTTGCACCTACAAGTGGATATCAAGTCCATCCATAATAGCCTATCTTAGTTTCTATCAACTTCACACTATTTGACCATGCTAACAATGAATGCATTCTTGCAAAATATCTCATTTGAGAGTAGTGTAAAGTCGCCAATAGCTATATTTTTTCTTCTGCGCTTTGTGGGACCTAATTGATAGTGTCAATACATTAGGGTGGGTGGGTGAATTCTAAAGGAGGCCTTGTTTCATTCCCCATGTCTCCCAATTCTTCCAACCTAGATTGGAAAGAGAGTCTCTTAAGAGACATAAGAACTTAAGTTGTCAAAATTTGACACAACGATTCCTAGAATCTTTGGCACTTAAGAATGTTTCATTTGCACCTACAAGAGAATATCAAGTCTATATATAATATCCTATCTTAGTTTCGTGCAACTCTAGACCATTTGCCCATGCAAACAATGAATGTATTATTGCAAAATGACTCATTTGAGAGCAGCGTAAAGTTGCCAATAGTAATATTTTTCTTCCACATCCCATGGGACTAAATTGATAGCACCAACACATTGGGGTGGGTGGTTAAATGCTAGTGGAGGTCTTATTCCATTAATAGGTCTCTCAATCCTTTTGGGATACATTAGATTGAGAGAGTCTCTTTAAATCCCTAAGAGAAAAAGTTGTCAAACTTTGATGCAGTGATTCTTAGAATCTGTGGCACCTAGAAATGTTTTGTTTCCACCTATAGGTGGATTCAAATCCATTTACAATAGATTATCTTATTTTTTGTTAACTCTATACCATTTGATCATGTTGATAATGAATGAATTGTTGCAAAATTCCTCATTTGAGAGTAGTGTAAAGTTGGCAAGCCATATTTTTATTTTGCACCTCACAAGAGAAAACTAAAAGTGCTAACACATCAATTTGGTTAGGTGAATGCTAGTAGAGGCCTCATTTTTCTCCAGGTCTCCTAATCCATATCGACTACATTGGACTAAGAGTCTCATAAGAGCTCTAACAAAAAAAAAGTTGTGAAACTTTGATGCAATGATTATTGAAATCCATGGCAGCTAAGAATGGTTCATTTGAACCTAAAGGAGGATGTCAGGTCCATCTACAATAGTCCATTTCAATTTCGATCAACTCTAGACCATTTGATCGTGTCAATAATGAATGCATTCTTACAAAATGCCTCATTTGAGAGTAGTGTAAAGTTGTCAATAGCCATATTTTTCTTTTGCACCTCCTGGGACCAAACAAATAGCACCAACATTCAAGGTAGGTAGGTGAATGCTAGTGGAGGCCTGGTTTTGTTCCCTAGCTCTCCCAATCCTTCTAAGCTATATTGGATTGAGAGAGTCTCTTAAGAGCCATGAGAGCAAAAAGTTGACAAACTTTGACGTAGCATTTCTCAAAATTTGTTGCACCTATGAATGTTTTTTTTTTGCATCTATAGGTGGATGTTGGGTTTGTCTACAATAGAATATCTTAGTTTTTATTAGCTCTGAACCATTTGACCATGCTGACAACAAATGCATTCTTGTAAAAAACCTCATTTGAGAGCAGTGTAAAGTTGTTAATAGCCATATTTTTTCTTTTGCACCTTGTTGGACTGAACTAGTAGTGTCAACACATCGAGGTGGGTGAGTGAAAGCTATTGGAGGCCTCATTTCATTCCCTAGGTCTCTTAATCCTTCTGGGCTAAATTGGACCAAGCGAGTCTCATAAGAACCCTAAGAGAAAAAAATTGTCAAACTTTGACGCAACGATTCTCAAAATCTATGGCACCCAAGAATGTTTCATTTGCACCTAAAGGAGGATGTTGGGTCATCTATAATAGGTTATCTTAGTTTTTATCAACTCCAGACCATTTGATCATGTCAACAATGAATGCATTCTTACAAAATACCTCATTTCAGAGCAGTGTAAAGATGCCAATAGCCATATTTTTTCTTCCACACCTCATGGGATTGAATTGACAGTGTCAAAACATTAGGGTGGGTGGATGAATTCTAGTGGAGGCCTCCACCTCATTTCATCCCCTAGGTCGCTTAATCCTTCCAGGCTACATTAGACCAAGAGAGTCTCTTAAGAGCCATAAGAGTAAAAAAAGCTGTCAAACTTTGATGCAACAATTCTTAGAATTTGTGGCATCTAGGAATATTTTGTTTACACACACAAGTAGATGACAATTCCATATATAATAGTCTATCTCAATTTTTGTCAACTCCAAACCATTTGACCATGCCGATAATGAGTGCATTCTTGTAAAATGACTCACTTAAGAGTAGTCTAAAGTTACTAATAGCTGTATTTTTTCTTCCATGCTTCATGTGATTGAATTGACAATGCCAACATGTCATGGTGAATGGGTGAATGCTAGTGGAGGTCTCATTTCATTCCTCAAGCCTCTTGATCCTTCTAGGCTACATTGGACTGAGAGAGTCTCTTAAGAGCCCTAAGAGAAAAAGATGTCAAACTTTGACACAATGATTCTCAAAATTCATGGCACTTAGGAATGTTTTTTCACATATAGGAGGATGTTGGGTCCATCTATAATAGCCTATCTCAATTTCTCTCAACTCCAAATTGTTTGACTGTGCTAGCAATCAATGTATTTTTGCAAAAAATCTTATTTGAGAGCAATGTAATAGTGCCAAAAAGCATATTTTTTCTTCCACACCTCATGGGACTAAATTGATAGTGCCAACACATTGGGGTGGGTGAGTGAATGCTAGTGGATTTCTCATTTTATTCCTTACGTCTCATGATCCTTCAAGGATATATTAGACAAAGAGAGTCTCTTAAGACCCCTAAGAGTAAATAGGTTGTAACTTTCTTCATTAGTTTTCATGGCAAATTTGATGGGTTGAGTTTGTGTCTAAATCCTTTGCCTCTTCATCCTAAGTCCTAATAGCAAACACCTAGGGTTTCCAACCCATGTAACATTGGTCTCCACCCTTTTTAGTCATATACCTCCCTTGCCAAATGGGCCTCATTAACTTCCTCCAACTAACCATTATGAGTCAACTAAAGCACACAAATATGTTAACTTATGTCATAGGGTTTTATATTTAAGAACAAGCCTTAATTTATTTCAAATCATCCAAGTGCTATCTATGGATGATTTTGTAGATAGGCAACAAGCATGTAAAAATTGACTTATATAGGAGGTTAGAGGGTGCTTAGGTCTTAATGATACCGATAGAAGTTGATGTTGTTGATATGGATTATATAGATGTGTTCAACAATGATTATGAACTATAGAAATTAGATCTGAAGGATGAATCATGTAGTTGATGTTTCCTCATAGTCTACACTACTATCAAATGAGATCACATGTGATTCTTTCTAATTCTTACGTTATTTTGTTCTACCTATCATGATTATGTTTGTAAGTCACGTACCTCTAGAATTTGTACTCCTATTATCATATTTGAATTAGCCCTAAGGTAGCACTTGTTAATGAAAAAATTTTGGAGTTTGGTGTGCTAGGATTGACGTTTAAAATTTCCTTTTACCTTAGTTAGACCCCTTGCTATTTTCTACATTAGTACAAAAATAGAAAACATGCAATATGGAATATGCCTAATGCAATATCATTTGATGCAAGTGTAGAAAGCTCTATGATTTGGTGCCCTAATGCTTAAATGATGTTACCTATGAGTGCTTAAGTACTTGAAGGGATTCATGACTAGTACACTGGGGCTTGTCTTTATATATGACATCCTAAGTGCCAAATTCAAATATTTTTGTGTGCAAGCCAATGGGCAATGCTCCATTTTTGGAGTGGAGTGAGCTAGGGAAGAGTGAAAGTCAAGTTCAAATAACGTGGATGCAAATGCGTTCACAATTCATTCCAGTAGATAAAACTTGCAATTTAGTCTTGGGTGGGAAAACAAATAAGAATCATGTTGGTTTAGTTCAGTCTTGGGTGGGAAAACAAATAAGAATCGTGTTAGGTCTAAACCACCATGGATGAACCAGTAAAAGGCAATCTCATTAGATGGGTCATGTTAGTTTATGTGCAAAAATTCATTGAAATTGACACCAAAATGATATGTGCATCTATTGAAAAGGCCAAAATGAGTGTAAAATGAGGGGAAAAGTATGAAGTATGCCTTAGTTTCAAATGACTAGGGCTAATTATGAAATTTGGCCAAGTTATGAACTTAACTTTAGCATTCATCTTTATTGTCTTGTTCTAATCAAATTATTTTTAAAAAATATAAGGAGTCTCTTTGAACTATTTAATAAATGTTTTTAATAATGTTCCCAAACCTAATAATTTTTTCATAGGTTTAACTCATACAACATCAATTAGAGCTCTTAGGCCCATTAAAACATGAACTAGGGCTTTTATCTAGATAATATAGTGTCTCAACTAATGAATCCAACCTAAGAGAGTTCTACTTATCTCGAAATAAAATTAATGTGCTATGGAACACTATATGAATGGTTCATAAGGCACAACACTATTGAAGGTTTTGCAAATGAGGTATGAAGCTAAGTGGGTTGGATTATAGGCAAAACTCCATATAACTAAGTGTACTTGAACCAAACTAATATTAAGATTAGTAACCCCTTGAGAAGTTGTGGTTTGTCAACTTGAATTACAATAAATACTAAACTAGCATATCTATATTTAAAAATATATGTAAAATATGCCAAGAGATATCCTTTTGGAGGTGTTTTTCTTTAGGCACCTAGAGAAGGATATCTCCCGACATATTTTAGAAATATTTTTTAAATATAGATATGCTAGTTTTATTTAATAAATTTATGACTTTACAAATTTAGTTCTAGAAAAATCTTGGTTATAGTTGAGTGAATTCTAAACCTAATAAACTAGTGCCATACATTTACAATAAATAATGTTTGATTGATTTACTGTGTATATATGTCTTGAGTGAATTCTAAACCTAACAAGTGCCAAATTGCATTGCAATAATTGAAAAATTAATTTTTGAAGAGTCTTGAAATGTCATGGGTGAATAAAATTGAAATCTCATAAATAATCTAATTTCGTAAAAATATAATAGGACTAAAATATTTCTTTAACTATAAAACTAAATTTTACAAAGCCTATTAAATAACGCAAATATTTCCATAAAATGTAATAATACTAATGCTTTTATAATTTAAAATGCATTAAAGTATTGTAAGTTTGAAGAATAATTACACAATATAATAACAATAACATATTCATATTTAGATCACTAGAGTATTTTCTGTTAGTCACTTAATTTTTTGTTTAAGTAATAATAGTAAGTACTTTTAGAGAACATGACTTACTTTACAAAGCCTGTATATTTCTATTATGTGGAGAGCCTTGGCCTAGTTGAGTGTATAGAGATTTGAAATGTCTAATTAAGATATTAAAATGTAATAATATTAATACTATGATAATTTAAATGTATGTTTGAAGAATAAAATAAAAAAATGTAATAATGGTGAAATATTTTTCATACTGTATATTTTTAACTTTTTAGTAAATAAAATTGAAATCCCAAAGATAATCTAATTTCATAAAATAAAATGTGTAGAACCTTATATTTTTAATAATATTATAACTTTGTCCCTTTGACAAAAAATAATTTTTAAGAAAAAAATTAAATTCATTAAAATTGATGATTCTTCCCTCTGATAATGCTTAAATCTAATGATTCTTCTAGATGATTCTTTCCTCTCATCATTATCACCAAGCTAATGAAGCAAAAAATCATTAAAGCTGATGATTCTTCCCAAATGATTCTTCCCTCTCATAATTATCGCCAAGCTAATGAAGTATAAAATTAAATTCATTAATACTGATGATTCTTCCCAAATGATTCTTCTATCTCATAATTATCGTCATCCATTTAGGCATGACTTAACTAGTGGGAGACAAAATTTGTGTTCATAATTTGTTTACTTGCCACATTCTCCCCTCAAACCAAAATTCTCTCCCCATACAATCAATAGATTAATAACTAGATAAGTGCCAACTCATTGCAATTGTACTGGCCAAGGCAGGTACTAAAAATAATCATATCTTTTGATTGGTTTACAATCAATAGATTAATAACTATTAAGTACCAACTCCAGGTAGTAATAAACTATAGTGATGTTTGACTGGTTTACTATTGTATATATGTTTTGATTAATATCTATGTTATTTTATAAAAATAAATGTGGGTCTTTAGATAAGATGTATTTAACATATCTATGCCAGTTTATGAAAATAAAGTGTTAGTATATTTTATTAGGTTTCACTTTTGTATATATTAAATGAAAGAAAAGCGCTTTAATTTTTTATATATTGTTAGAAATAATTTCAACCAAAATTATATACATGTTTTAGGTTTGAATCTTAATTAATTTATCTAAAAAGTGTAATTTAATTATTAAAAAGTTTAAATTTGATTTGTTAATTAATTTGATGGGCAAGATATAAACCTCAAATAATTAAATAATTAACCAAAAATATGTATGTAGTAAATAAAATGATTCTAATGTGAATAAATAAAATAGCTTGAATATCTATATTAATATTTTAAAGTGTTTAATATAGGGTTATAGTTATGAAAAATAAATTATTGTAAATAACTACTCATAAAATATGAATCAATAAAAAAGTGATTTAAAATTAAAAACGTAAATCCCAATAAATTATTATTAATCATTTAAAATAAATATATTATAAAAAATATTTCCTTGGTCAAGTTGCATGTTAGAAGAGTCCAAATGGAAAAGAGTTTGAAATTATCTTAGGGCTACAGTTAGGTTGTTTTGGGCCTAGTGGAGTCATTAAAATTCAATTCAATTCAAATTATCTTACGGCTGCGGTTAGGTTGTTTTGGGCCTTATGGAGTCATTAAAATTCAATTCAATTCAAATTATCTTAGGGCTGCGATTTAGTTGTTTTGGGCCTCGTAGTCATTAAAATTCAATTTAGTTCAAATTATATTAGGGTTGCGGTTAAGTTGTTAAGTTGTCTGCTATGTTTTCTCCGTGTCTTGAAGTGTGTGTGTTTTGGCGTGCTTGTTTTGTGTGGCATGTTTGTTGCCCAATATGTAGTCTAAAGACTTGCTCGATGAGTGCATCCTACATTTTGGGAGGTTTTGCATGTCTTACGTATGTGTTTCCCCATATATATAGTCTAAAGACTTGCTCGATGAGTGCATCCTGTATTATGGGAGGTTTGTTTACTTTCTAGTACTTATATCTACATTTCATATATATGAGAAAAAGAAAAGAAAAGATATCATTTATGTCTTCCATGCATTAATGTGTCTTCTATGCCTTGACTGTCTTCTCCATGTTGTACATAACTATAACTATCTTCTCCGTGTTTTGTGTGCCTGTTACTGTCTTCTATGTGATTGGCATGTCTTCTCCATGCTTGGTGTGTTTGTTGTGTTTGTGACCTTACTTTAATGCATGTATTGGCCTCATTTTATATATACATTAAAGTGGGGGCTAAATGTAATGTCAGAAAATGTCCCCTTGGGGGTTTTTCCCTTATAAGGTTTAGCTCCTAGGTCTTTGCTATGCATTTAGGACATCTTAGTTCATATTTTGGCATCCCGATGGAATGAGACCTAGGTTCCATGGCAAATTGGACCTAGGTGGACCCCTTGAGTTGTACCCTACCCAAAATAGGGGGGAGGACTTGGGTACCCACACCCTAGTCCTGCCCTATTTTGGGGCACCCCTAATTTCCACGTGTCAGTTTATGACCGTTAGTTGGTCCTTTTGCCGATACGGTAAGTTTTAATTTTTAAAATCTTGGTGGGAGTGCTTGTAGTTGCATATATAAGCATGCTTAGGCATTCATTTAGAAACTAGATGGTAATTGTGAGGTTCAAGTGTTCTGAAGGTGATTCAAGGCTTTCTATTGTGTTGCAAGGGCAGACTTGTGTGTTTTATGTGTTGATATTTGCATATTTGAGCATCAATTTCCTCATGGCATGAAGAGCATCTTCCTCCCATGAGAGCTTCACTACAAGGTGACATAATATTGTGTTTTCGTCATTGATTCCTTTGGTTTTTCCCTCTACCTCACAAGGGCACGCACTCTTTATCTAACAACATTATTTAGAGACTTAAGTGTCCTTCAGGGCTTGACTGAGGTCAGTCCCTAAACACCACAACCCCAAAACCAAGTCTTGTGATTGTAGGTTACAGGTGTCGCATTTGGGAAAAGTGGAGGTGCAGGAAAGATTGGCAGGCATCAAGGATTTAGGATCTGAAGAAAAGTAGGACACAGGAGCACTTCTGGGACTTGGGCGCTCGCTCTAGTGTCCTCCGCATTCAAGTTTTAGAAAATAGAAGTTATAGGGATGATCAGTGTCAGAAGGAGGTCTAGATCCCATGAAGAAACAAGTACCTTGGACTTGGGTGCCCGCTCTAGTGTCCCTAACTAATCCACTTCAGAACCTCGAAAATAGGTATTCTATAATTTGGTTTTTTACTCCTGTCTGCAAGAGCATTTTTCGTCTTTTGTCAATTTGTTGTTGTATTTGCATAATTAGGGTTTTAATGGTTAATTGGGCATAAGAGAAAGAAAATTAATAATGAAATTCCCTAATCCAAGTTTTCCTACATCGGCAAGTGACCTAGTTTATGATAGTGCTCGTCACTCAACCCTAGATCCTTGAATGTATAGTGGAGAGGCAGATTTAAACTTCTAAAATCTAGAACATTAACAAATCCAATTTTCTACTAAACACTTAGGATGTGTATTTGACTGTTTAATCAATCCCATTTTAGTTTAAGCATCCATTTGCATGTTTCCAATAAGTCGCAACATGTTTCCAAAGTGTTTCTAGAAATGTTTCCAAGCTATTTTCAATGTATTTTTTATGGCTTCAAGGTTGATAATCTTGGAAGAAGGATACTAACATGTTTCTCATGATCTTTTAGGTCTCTAATGGATATGGCCAGGGTCTTATGGCATGCAATCTTCATGGCAACAAGTTGGACCATTTTAGGATTGTTTTGGATATTTTTAGTGAACAATAGTTTTCTTGATTGTCTTTTGTTACTAGATGATGGTGGTTACCTGGATGGATTACATACCTTTCAATACTCTAGATGACTGAGATTAGTTTAATGACTATTATGACATTCCTAGGTATGGTTGTCCTAATGAAGTCAAGGGCACTCTATAACCATCTTGGACTGTAATAATCCCTCTCACTATGTATGTAGTTTCCTTAAGGGTTTTAGGACCTTTAGAAATGATGTACCATGCTCATATAGTCCTCACTTAGGCATTTGACAACTTGGAAGACCTTCTTATATGATTGTCCTAATGGCTTGGGGTAGTCTTTGATTATTTTGGATTGTAATAGTCCCTTCTTGACTTCTAAATGACTATATAGGACAACAAAATACCTCTTCATCTTCCCTTTTCACTAACATGACAACATTTCCTTCTTCCTAAGAAAGATAACTATTGTTATGGCAGCCTTGGGATGACCTTATCATGATAATATCTTGACTAATAACAACCCTTGTTATGTTTGTCATGTCAATAATCCTCCATGATTATTGAAATTTTGAAAACATATCACCTAACCTACAACCACAGAGAGAGACATTATACTTGTCGTGAAACCATCTCAATCCAAGCAAATGCATATGAACTAAGGCTCTTAAAACCCTAGGAAGACAAGGATCTTGAGAGGCAAAATTAGTAACGATCCTATGACACTTTACAATGCATATAAAAGGAGTAAAATAAAGAGTCAAGGCTACTCCTAAGATTGCTACAACAATAATACCTTGGGCATGGACAATCCTCATGGAAAAAGAGGTAAAATAGACTCTATGGCAATGTTATAATAGCAAAACAAACACTATAACATCAATATAAACCTCCTTTCTAGGGTTTGGTTAGTTGTAATGGGTAACCAAACCCTAGGTGCTCATACTCCACTCATGTTGTGAAGCTATTTTGACCAAAAATGCTACCATTATCATTGTAGAACACTCAAAATATTGAAGACCTGATGATCATGCAACTAGGACCTCAAGAACATCCACGTGTATCCAAAATTATGTCAAACAATCATGAACTCCATACTCAAACCAAGTTGATCAATCAAGACCTGAAGCTCACAAGACAAGCTAAAAAATTGAGATGGATTAGAGACAAGTAAAATGATGTAAATCAAAAGAGGGGTATCCCCATTTTCCTAAGAAACTATGGGGTGTGTGTGCAAGACACAACATGTGGATTTCGTTTTATCTAGTGAAAAGGTGCTAGGAATGAAATTTTACATTTTGCAGTTTGTGGGACTGGACCAAAAATGCCTTGACACATTGTGGGTCGGTGAATGCTAGTAGAGGCCTCATTTTTTTCTACAATAGCGTATCTTAGTTTCTATCAACTCCAAACCATTTGACTGTGTCAACAATGAATGCATTCTTGTAAAATGTCTCATTTGAGAGAAATGTAAAGGTGGCAATAGCCATACTTTTTTGTCCACACCTTATGGGAGTGAACTGATAACTTCAACATATCAGGTGGGTGGATGAAAGCTAGTGGAGGCCTTTTCTCATTCCCTAGGTCTCTTGATCCTTTTGGGCTACATTGGACTAAGAGAGTCTCTTAAGAGCCCTAAGAGCAAAAAGTTGTAAAACTTCAACGCAATGATTCTCAAAATCTATGGCACCTAGAAATACTTCAGTGGAACCTACAAGAGGATGCTGTGTCTTTCTACAATAGCCTATCTTAGTTTTTATTAACTCCAAACTATTTGACCATGCCAACAATGAATGCATTCTTGCAAAATTCCTCATTTGAGAGTGGTGTAAAGTTGTCAATAGCCATACTTTTTCTTCTGCACCTCACGGGATCGAACTAACAGTGCCAAAATGTTGGGGTGGGTGGGTGAATTCTAGTGGAGGCCTTATTTGATTTCTTGGGTATCCTAATGCTTTTGGGCTACATTAGACCGAGAGAGTCTCTTAAGAGCCATAAGACCAAAAAGTTATCAAAATTTGATGTAGTGATTCTCAAAATTCATGGCACCTAGAAATGTTTCATTTGCACCTACAAGAGGATGTTGAGTCTGTCTATAATAGCCTATCTCAGTTTATATCAACTCTAGACTATTTGAGCATGCTGACAATTAATGCATTCTTGTAAAATACCTCATTTGAGAGTAGTGTAAAGTTGTCAATAGCCATATTTTTTCTTTCACACCTCATGGGACCAAACTGATAGTGTTAACACATTGGGGTGTGTGGGTGAATTCTAGTGGAGGAATCATTTTGTTCCCCAAGTCTTTCGATCCTTCCAGGCTACATTAGACCAAGAGAGTCTCTTAAGAGCCCTAAGAGCAAAAGTTATCAATCTTTGATGCAATAATTATCAGAATCCATGGCACCTAAGAATGTTTTGTTTGCACCTACAAGAGGGTGACAGGGTCATCTATAATATATTATCTCAATTTTTGTTGACTCTAGACCATTTGACAATGTTGATAATGAATGCATTCTTGTAAAATGCTTCATTTGAGGGCAGTGTAAAGTTACCAATAGCCATATTTTTTCTTTTGCACCTTGTGGGACTGAATTGACAATGCCAACACATTAGAGTGGGTGAGTTAATGTAGTGGAGGCCTTATTTCATTCCCCAAGTCTCTTGATCCTCTTGAGCTACATTGGATTGAGAGAGTCTCTTAAGAGCCCTAAGTGCAAAAATATGTCAAACTTTGACGTAGTGATTTCTAGAATCTGTGGCATCTGGAATATTTTGTTTACACTTGTAGGTGGATGTCACATCTATCTACAATAATGTATCTTAGTTTCTATCAAATCCAAACCATTTGATTGTGTTGATAATGAATGCATTCTTACAAAATACCTCATTTAAGAGCAATGTAAAGTTACCAATAGCCATATTTTTTCTTCTGGACCTCATGGTACTAAACCAATAGTGCCAACACATTGGGGTGGGTGGGTGAATAGTGGAGGCCACACTTTATTCCCTAGGTCTTGCAATCCTTCTAGGCTACATTGGAATGAGAGAGTCTCTTAAGATCCCTAACAGAAATAAGTTGTCAAACTTTAACACAATGATTCTTTGAATCTGTGAAACATAGGAATGTTTCTTTTGCACCTAAAGGAGGATATCTGGTCTATTTATAATAACCTAGATCTTAGTTTCAATCAACTCCAAATTGTTTGATTGTGTTGACAATAAATGCATTCTTACAAAATGCTTCTTTTGAGAGCAGTATAATGTTGCCAATACCCATATTTTTTCTTCTGCAACTTGTGGGCCCAAATCAACAATGCCAACACATTAGGGTGGGTGAATGAATACTAGTGGAGGCCTCATTTTATTCCCCAGGTCTCCTGATCCTTCGAAGATACATTGGACATAGAGAGTCTCTTAAGATCTCTAAGAGCAAAAAGTTATTAAAATTTGACGTAACAATTCTCAAAATATGTGGCACCTAGGAATGTTTTGTTTGCACCTACAAGTGGATGTCAAGTCCATCTATAATAGCCTATCTTAGTTTCTATCAACTTCAAACTATTTGACCATGCTTACAATGAATACATTCTTGCAAAATGTCTGATTTGAGAGCAGTGTAAAGTTGCCAATAGCTATATTTTTTCTTCTGCACTTTGTGGGACCTAATTGATAGTGTCAATACATTAGGGTGGGTGGGTGAATTCTAGAGGAGGCCTTGTTTCATTCCCCATGTCTCCCAATTCTTCCAAGCTAGATTGGAAAGAGAGTCTCTTAAGAGACATAAGAACTTAATTTGTCAAAGTTTGACACAATGATTCCTAGAATCTTTGGCACTTAAGAATGTTTCATTTGCACCTACAAGAGAATATCAAGTCCATATATAATATCCTATCTTAGTTTCTTACAACTCTAGACCATTTGACCATGCAAACAATGAATGTATTATTCCAAAATGACTCATTTGAGAGTAGCGTAAAGTTGCCAATAGTAATATTTTTCTTCCACATCCCATGGGACTAAATTGATAGCACCAACATGTTGGGGTGGGTGGTTAAATGCTAGTGGAGGCCTTATTCCATTAATAGGTCTCTCAATCCTTTCGGGATACATTAGATTGAGAGAGTCTCTTTAAATCCCTAAGAGAAAAAAGTTGTCAAATTTTGACACAGTGATTCTTAGAATCTGTTGCACCTAGAAATGTTTTGTTTCCACCTATAGGTGGATTCAAATCCATTTACAATAGATTATCTTATTTTTTGTTAACTCTATACCATTTGATCATGTTGATAATGAATGAATTCTTGCAAAATGCCTCATTTGAGAGTAGTGTAAAGTTAGCAATACCCATATTTTTATTTTACACCTCACAAGACAAAACCAAAAGTGCTAACACATCAATTTGGTTAGGTGAATGCTAGTAGAGGCCTCATTTTTCTCTAGGTCTCCTAATCCTTATGGACTACATTGGACTAAGAGTCTCATAAGAGCTCTAATAGAAAAAAGTTGTCAAACTTTGATGTAATGATTATCAAAATACATGGCAGCTAAGAATGGTTCATTTGAACCTAAAGGAGGATGTTAGGTCCATCTACAATAGCCTATTTCAATTTCTGTCAACTCTAGACCATTTGATCTTGTCAATAATGAATGCATTCTTACAAAATGCCTCATTTGAGAGTAGTGTAAAGTTGTCAATAGCCATATTTTTCTTTTGCACCTCCTAGGACCAAATGAATAGCACCAACATTTGAGGTAGGTAGGTGAATGCTAGTGGAGGCCTTGTTTTGTTCCCTAGCTCTCCCAATCCTTCTAAGCTATATTGGATTGAGAGAGTCTCTTAAGAGCCATGAGAGCAAAAAGTTGACAAACTTTGACAGGGCATTTCTCAAAATTTGTGGCACCTATGAATGTTTTTTTTTTCATCTATAGGTGGATGTTGGGTTTGTCTACAATAGAATATCTTAGTTTTTATCAGCTCTGAACCATTTGACCATGCTGACAACAAATGCATTCTTGTAAAAAACCTCATTTGAGAGCAGTGTAAAATTGTTAATAGCCATATTTTTTCTTTTGCACCTTGTGGGACTGAACTAGTAGTGTCAACACATCGAGGTGGGTGAGTGAAAGCTATTGGAGGCCTCATTTCATTCCCTATGTCTCTTAATCCTTCCGGGCTACATTGGACCAAGCAAGTCTCTTAAGAGCCCTAAGAGCAAAAAGTTGTCAAACATTGATGCAACGATTCTCAAAATCTATGGCACCCAAGAATGTTTCATTTGCACCTAAAGGAGGATGTTGGGTCATCTATAATAGGTTATCTTAGTTTTTATCAACTCTAGACCATTTGATCATGTCAACAATGAATGCATTCTTACAAAATACCTCATTTCAGAGCAGTGTAAAGATGCCAATAGCCATATTTTTTCTTCCGCACCTCATGTGATTGAATTGACGGTGTCAAAACATTAGGGTGGGTGGATGAATTTTAGTGGGGGCCTCCACCTCATGTCATCCCCTACGTCTCTTAATCCTTCCAGGCTACATTAGACCAAGAGAGTATCTTAAGAGCCATAAGAGTAAAAAAAGCTGTCAAACTTTGATGCAACAATTCTTAGAATCTATGGCATCTAGGAATGTTTTGCTTACACACACAAGTAGATGTCAATTCCATATATAATAGTCTATCTCATTTTTTGTTAACTCCAAACCATTTGACCATGCCAATAATGAGTGCATTCTTGTAAAATGACTCACTTAAGAGTAGTCTAAAGTTGCTAATAGCCGTATTTTTTCTTCCATGCTTCATGTGACTGAATTGACAGTGCCAACATGTCATGGTGAATAGGTGAATGCTAGTGGAGGTCTCATTTCATTCCTCAAGCCTCTTGATCCTTCTAGGCTACATTGGACTGAGAGAGTCTCTTAAGAGCCCTAAGAGCAAAAGATGTCAAACTTTGACACAATGATTCTCAAAATTCATGGCACTTAGGAATGTTTTTTCACATGTCAAAGGATGTTGGGCCCATCTATAATAGCCTATCTCAGTTTCTATCAACTCCAAATTGTTTGACTATGCTAGCAATCAATGTATTTTTGCAAAAAATCTTATTTGAGAGCAATGTAAAAGTGCCAACAACCATATTTTTTCTTCCACACCTCATGGGACTAAATTGATAGTGCCAACACATTGGGGTGGATGGGTGAATGCTAGTGGATTTATCATTTTATTCCTTAGGTCTCATGATCCTTCAAGGATATATTAGACCAAGAGAGTCTCTTAAGACCCCTAAGAGTAAAAAGGTTGTAACTTTCTTCATTAGTTTTCATGGTAAATTTGATGGGTTGAGTTTGTGTTTAAATCCTTTTCCTCTTCATCCTAAGTCCTTATAGCTAACACCTAGGGTTTCCAACCTATGTAACATTGGTCTCCACCCTTTTTATTCATATACCTCCCTTGCCAAATGAGCCTCATTGACTTCCTCCAACTAACCATTATGAGTCAACTGAAGCACATAAATATGTTAACTTATGTCATAGGGTTTTATATTTAGGATCAAGCCTTAATTTATTTCAAATCATCCAAGTGCTATCTATGGATGATTTTGTAGATAGACAACAAGCATGCAAAAATTGGCAATTTCTACAAATTTTCAACCAAGATGATAAGGGATGATTTTTCCTATTGAAACAACATATCATATAGTTCATTCCTACACATTTTTATTATTATAAAATTGAATGAAACTTTATATTTCATGTTTAACAATAAATTTAAGGTTTCCATAGAAACTTAAAACTATTTATTTAATACCTCATTATTCCATTGAAACAATAGGGGCCTATTCACATATTCAAACAACAATAGTCTACCAAACCACTCATTCATGAGCTAAAATCATTATAATATTCATTTATTCCAAACATAAATAGAATGAAGTAGTTCACAAATTCTAAATATATAATTCCATAGAATACATGCTTCAATACTTTTTGACAACATTTGGATGTAGTTAAGAAATAATATCCTTTTACAACTTGTAGATCATCAACTTTCAACATAAATTAAAATAAAGAAATTAAAGATTAACAGTATTGTTTAAAAGTACAATCTCCATGAAGGTGCCAGCTCCAAACTAATGGGGGTATAGTTACCTCCCAACCATTGTGATGTTTTCAAGTATCACCCCTCCTTGCTAAGAGAGATTAAAAACATGGATCTCCACACTTGTATATTTTCAAGAGAGGTTCATGGAAACATTGAAGAACATGTAGGCAATATCAAGACTTGTAAAAATGTCACATTATCTATCCTATGTAGAATTAAAACCTTTTTAGGCAAGTTCATACCCTTCATGGGTATGGGTCTTTATACTCTTACTTCTGAAAAAAGGGACAAACCTACTCATCTTAAGATAATTCTAAGACCAAATGAAAGACCCTTAACAAGACATAACACCATTTATAGCATACAGCAATATTATTTCATTATTTAAAATAAACATGTACAAAGGGAGAAAATAACCATAAAGCTTCAAACTCCATTCACATCAAGAAGATTAAACCACATTGAATAATGTCATACATTCATTGTACACATCAGACCACATCGAATAATACCATACACACCACATCTCTAGTCTCCTAATATACATGAAATCTATCTTAATCAACCTCATCTCATTAATCATATAATATAAATGGATTCTCAAATATATACAGTAAATAATAAATTCAATGTACACTCACCCAAATAAGCTCATAATAATATGATTTATGATAATATGGCATAACAAAAGTCACCATTATGGGTATATCATTGCATATCTATGTCTAAATCTAATAGCATCATATTTAAATAATAAATATGACATCTATAATCATAATTGATCATCATATATAACGTAAAATGTCATATACATAATGTCATGAAAATGCCATATAGTGTATACATAATGTCATGAATATGGTGAAAATATAAACAAATCCATATAGGCATACAATGATATACATTAGTAAAACATAAATGTATGTGTACATGCATACAACAAAATTTCATAACATATAACTCCTATGGAGTGTTGTGGAATAGTCGATGACCCTTGCTCTCTCAAGAAGATGGAGAAGCAATTGATAACTCTTTGTCTGTAATCCACTGACTAGACCTCCTCTCATAAAATTTTTGGAGCTCCACATATTAATACAATTAAATAATATATGCATTAATATAGAAAACATGAAATATACAATAACATATATAAATAATCACTTACCATAAGCCGATAATCATTGTCAATCATCTGTTGTCTCTCTTCATCTGCCTGAGATGTAGGTGTATAAAATGGAGTTGTGAGTTATGATAAGAATTAAGAATAAAATTAGATTAAAGATTAATGTCATTTATTTGCATTAAATTATGTGAGATAAAACAAGAAATACATAATGACATTTACACTATTGGCTCATCCCTTGGTCAAAGACATTGAAAACAAAATAATTGCAATAATGCCCACCTCCATTGTGCCATGAATATTAGAAGTCTGAATTGATGCCATCAACTAAAAATAGAATAACATTATTAAATGACCAAAATCTAAATAACATCATTTACATACATTAATGATTAAAAATAGTAAAATTTACCTTACTAAAACTTGATATATGACTACCCCCACCAACTCCTCATGATGTTGGAGAGCCAACATCCACTTGTTCATCATCAAATGTCATTTTAAGATTACCATTGATATATGACACAAAAAATTACACGTAGTATATTTACTATTTTATTACAAATTACATACCTATAGACTTGACATGGCCACATAACCATGTGCTGGAGGGCCGACAAATGTAGAATGAGTACTTTAACCTTAGAATTTCATAATACATACACTTTTTTATATTAACTTTCATTCACAATAGGTTAATATAGCTAATTATAGAATTCAAAAGGAAAAATAATAAATTACAGAAGCTTATTGAAAATTACTTGTTGGTCAATGTGAAAGGCCATATCTAGCAACTCTTCCCTCATTACCATATTATCTAATATAGATGTATCCTACTGTTGGCCTTGTGTAGAATAATCCTAAAACTATGGAGTATTCTCTCCAATGTTTGTATCATCAACATCCTTAGACCCATAATCACAAGTAGCTCCACAAACATGACAAATGTGTGGTGATCATTGAAGCCTAGGAGGCTCACCTCATCAACCTGTGAAAGAGGCCTACTATGTTGTAATAAGGTCTATATGAGGGAACCAATAGACTATAGGGTCTCCACATCAATACTCTCCTTCATAATGGAAGGGACTATGACATGTTGAATAGATGGCTTGGCTGGCAGTTTCACTGAGTGGTCCTAGGCACAATGTGCCCCTCCCTCTCTTGAATTGAGCCTTTGCTTCTACCTAGAAATCATGCATATCAAAATAATTTGGAATATCATTGAGGACAAACTCACAATAGAGTTTGTTGAAGATATATTGAGGCACCTCATTATTTTTGCATGGGGGGTGGTCAAAAACCATCCACCACCTATCTCAAAAATTATTTTGTGTTCCTTGGTGTCGACACCAATGAATAGGGAATCTTTTGCAACTTCCATGCATGGGCTCATTGGTTCTTGGATCAATAAATAATGCACATAAATTAGATTTCAATATTTTCTTATCTTTGAGTTATTTATATGACAATTTTGTAGAATAATACTATCATGCATTCTCAGATTGATGATTTGACCATGTGTTTATTTGACAACTAACTAAATCTATATGAGAAATTATAGATTCCAAGGATGTCATAAAGGCTCTTCGATGTGTCCTTCTTGCATTTGGAGTTTTTAATGTTTCAACATATGTTTGAAGTTCTTTCTTATTTTCTTCAATCTGCCCTCATATATTGGCTTGTGTCTCACGAGGGTGTCGCAAAATGGATGGAAGCGTTTGGGGAGGGTTAGGTTGTTCTCGCTCTTCAACATGATTTTTCTCACGTACTAAGATTAGTGAATCAAGGTTTGGAGGCATGGGGGGGTTTTCATTTGTTGAAAATGAATCAAAACAATCAAAAAACATATATGAAATCTATATGACATCAAGATTAACAAAATACTCCTTAAGTATTTGAGTTGTGTTAGCATTATCCCTTTTGTCCATTCTAGCAAGGTGACCTTCATGATCTAAGGAGTTTTCTTCATTCAAATAAACCATTGTATTTATATTTCCAATGATGGGAGCTTTAGTTTGATGCATGTCCATGGTTAGATTTAATCTAATACTTCTCCTAAGTGGAAATTAGAGATTGGTCAATGGTATGCAAACAACAAAGAATTAAAATAGATAAAACAATGGAAATGTAATAAGGTTTTAGATTTGAAATAAAAAATAGAAAAGAAAGAAATTTATTAGATCAAAAGAACATAACCAAGAACAAGACTTAATTCTAGGGGTAAATCTAGAGAGATTTGGCAAGTTAGGGTTCACCAAAATATAGAGGAAATAAACACACCCTCTATATATATCTAGGGATCTATAGGATATTTAATGATGTACATTAATTAGACCCCCTAGATAAAGTAAGAAGAGTTGAGTATGACAACATGCCAAGTAATTAATAAAGTAAATAGGATATTAGAGGGTGCTTAGCTCTTAATGATTCTAATAGAAGTTGATGTTTTTGATATGGATTACATAGACGTGTTCAATGATGATTATGAACTGTAGAAATTAGATTTGAAGGATGACTCATGTAGTTTATGTGTCCTTGTAGTCTGTACTACTATCAAATGAGATCACATGTGATTCTTTCCAAGTCTTATGTGATTTTGTTCTACTTGTCATGATTATGTTTGTAACTCACCTACCTCTAGAATTTGTACTCCTATTGTCATTTTTGAATTAGAACTAAGGTAGTGTTAATGAAAATCTTTTGGAGTTTGGTGTGCTAGGATTGAGGTTTAAAACTTCCTTGTACCTTAGTTAGATCCCTTGTTATTTTCCACAAGAATACAAAAAATATCAAACATGTAATTTGGAATATGCCTAATGTAGTATCATCTGATGCAAGTGTAGAATGCTCTATGATCTGATGCCCTAATTCTTAAATGATGTTATCTATGAGTGCTTAATTACTTGAAGGGATTCATGATTAGTGCACTAAGACTTGTCTTTAGATTTGACATCCTAAGTGCCAAATTCAACTGTTTTTGTGTGCAAGCCAATAGGCAATGCTCCATTTTTGGAATGGAGTTGGCTAGGGGAGAGTGAAAGTCAAGTTCAAAGAAGGTGTATGCAAATGCATGCATAATTCATTCCAAGAGACATAACTCACAATTCAATCTTGGGTGGGAAAACAAATAAGAATCATGTTGGGTCTAAACCACTGTGGATGAACTAGTAAAAGGCAAGGGCATTAGATGGGTCATGTCAACTTATGTGCATAAATTCATTGAATTGAGCACCAAAATGATATGTGCATCTAATGACAAGGCCAAAATGAGTCTAAATTGAGTGGGGGAAAGTATGAAGTATGCACTTTTCTCATCTACAAGCTTATTATATAGTTTCAAATGACTAAGGCTAATTGTGAATTTTGGCCACGTTATGAACTTAACTTTATCATTCATCTTTATTGTCTTGTTCCAATCAAATTATTTTAAAAAATTATAAGGAGTCTCTTTGAACTATTTAATAAATGTTTTAATAATGTTCCCAAACCTAACAATTTTTTCATAGTTTTAACTCAAACAACATCAATTGGAGCTCTTAGGCCCATTAAAACAAGAAATCCAACCCAAGACAATGCTACTTATCTTGAAAGAAAATTTAATGTGTTATGGAGCACTATATGAATGGTTCATAAGGTGTAACAATCTTTGAAGGTTTTGCAAATGAGGTATGAAGCTAAGTGGGTTGGATTATAGGCAAAACTCTATAGTTGTGTACTTGAACCAAACTAATACTCCATAGTAACCCCTTGAGAAGTTGTGGTCTATCAACCCCCAATTACAATAAATACTTAATAAACCATTTATGATTATGAAAAATAAATTATTGTAAATAACTAGTATAGATATCTCTAAAAAATCTATCTAAAATAATGGGGAGAGATCAATTAGAAATAAAATAACAAGTAAAATCAAAACATACCCAACAAAATATTTTTTAAAAATAAAGTAAAATAAAATAAATTGGAAGTAAATCAAAATTCTAAAGTAAAATAAAATAACTCTTAAGTAAATAAAAATATAAACAATGTAAACAAAATAAAATAAATTTTAAATTGCTCTAAATATAATAAAATAACTTAAAATTGATATCTCTCAACATTTCTAGATGAATTTATTTAAAATATTTAAATATTAATATTTTGATATATAAATGGATGTCAAATTTAAGGTAAAAAGTAGGTGTTTTTTAACACCCTCAAGCCATTACACTCCACCCCTTGCTGCCATCCACCCCTTGCTGCCATTGTATAATGCCTCTCGGCATTAACTACTCATAAAATATGAATCAATAAAAAAATGTCAAATTTAAGGTAAAAGGTAAGAGTTTTTGTTAACAGGCTCACGTCATTACGCTCCACCCCTTACTGCCATTGTAGAATGCCTTTCAACATTAACTACTCATAAAATATGAATCAATAGAAAAGTGTTAAATTTAAGGTAAAAGGTAAGAATTTTTGTTAACGGGCTCACGTCATTACACTCCACCCCTTACTGCCATTGTAGAATGCCTCTCAGCATTAACTACTCATAAAATATGAATCAATAAAAAAGTGTCAAATTTAAGAATTTTTGTTAACATGCTCACGTCATTACACTCCACCCCTTGCTGCCACTGTAGAATGTCTCTCAACATTAACTACTCATAAAATATGAATCAATAAAAAAATGTCAAATTTAAGGTAAAAGGTAAGATTTTTTGTTAACAGGCTCACGTCATTACACTCCAGCCCTTGCTGCCACTGTAGAATGTCTCTCAACATTAAATACTCATAAAATATGAATCAATAAAAAAATGTCAAATTTAAAATAAAAGGTAAGAATTTTTGTTAACAGGCTCACGTCATTACACTCCACCCCTTGCTGCCACTGTAGAATGTCTCTCAACATTAACTACTCATAAAATATGAATCAATAAAAAAATGTCAAATTTAAAATAAAAGGTAAGAATTTTTGTTAACAGGCTCACGTCATTACACTCCACCCCTTGCTGCCACTGTAGAATGTCTCTCAACATTAACTACTCATAAGATATGAATCAATTAAAAAGTGTTAAATTTAAGGTAAAAGGTAAGAATTTTTGTTAACAGGCTCACGCCATTATACTCCACCCCTTATTGCCATTATAGAATGCCTCTTAGCATTAACCACTCATAAAATATGAATCAATAAAAAAGTGTCAAATTTAAGGTAAAAGGTAAGAATTTTTGTTAACAGGCTCACGTCATTACACTCCACCCCTTGCTTCCATTGTAGAATGCCTCTCAGCATTAACTACTCATAAAATAACTAAACACGTAAATCCCAATAAATTATTATTAATTATTTAACATAAATATATTATAGAAAGCATTTCCTTTGCCAGACCCAGCTCATCAAAACAAAATGCTATGAGTGTCATGCATACACCGTCGGAATGGGGAGGGCAATGCATTATCCAATAAAAAATAATAATAGGCACCCACAATTTCAAAAAACACATGGGAAAGACAGCGTTTCAACTAAATCCAACGACTAACTTAATAAATGAGACAATTTGACCGTTTAAAAAGCCTCCTCTCACAGCTTCTTGTCACCTGCCACGTGTCTTTTAGTATTCAACTCCCGAATATATCGAAAAAGAGCATTATTCTCCTGTTTTATACGTGGTGCATTATTTTCTTGACTTATCAAGTGACGTGGGAACTTTCCTTTCTTAAGCTAGGGTTTCATTTTATTCATTTATTTATGTAGTTAACCGTCGAGAGCAATTGATCTCAACTTTCTGTTTGCTGGAATTTTTATTCTTATTTTTTTTGGAAATAAATTGTGACCGTGAGATTTTTTAGGGTTTGGAGTAAGAATAAGAGCTAGAGTTTGCACAGATCGAACTCGGCTACAATGAACACTCTCAACTGATGGGAATTTTTTTATAGTTTGGTATAGTCCGAATGATAGCTTTAGTTGTTCATGAGAATAATAGCTCTAGTTGTTCATGAGAATAAATTGGTGTTATTGACGAACACAATTTAGTAGTGGATCTTTGTTGGAAAGGAAGTATGTTTGGTGGTTGAGCTTCTGGAAACAACTGGGTATGTAATTCTTAACGCCGATGTTTCGAGCCACACTACTGGGCTCATCATCAGCGAAACAAGTCTTTGAAAATTAATTTTTGGTTATCGAGAGTGGGTCTGGTATAACGTCTTCTATTCAGGTGCCAGAATTATACAGGCAAAATATATTGCAGGATGAGCTTGAAGTTGGGAAGTCCAGGCTAGAACAAACGGAGATTCGTTGTAGGCAGCAGCTATCCTTGAGCCACACTCTAGGGATATCTGTTAATGGGGATGCAAATCATCCTCATCTTGGGCAGGTCGACATTGAAAGTGGAAAATGTAAATCATCCCAAGAGCAGGAAAGAGTTCCACTGAAAAGTTCAATTTGCAAGGCTTTTTCTCTAAGGTAAGAATGAATGAATCAGTTTGTTTTATTTTTTATTTTCTTCCCATCATAGTGTCTTTAGTGGAAATCGTAACTTCAGTAAAAAGCCATAGTTGGGTTTTCAGAGCCAATTTTGCAATTAGTATATTTAGTTGAGGGTCTGAGCGAAGTTAAGATGTCTCCCAAGTTCCTTTTTATATGTATAATACCGTGGCGGACCTTAGACTTGGAATTTGTTTGTTTGGATTAATTTCGCTTTCTTAAGAACTTGAGAATTCAGCCACAACTTGGGGAAGCACTGGCCAACGAAAAACTGTTCTTGACTGACAATGGAAAACTGTTCTTGACTTTTTATAGATTCCGCAAGGGGATTAGGTCTTTCCCACAGAGATGTTACCTAATTATCAAAATCTATTGTTGGGTGAGTGTGAGATCATAATGGGCTAAATAAGACTCTTAAAATTGGCAATGAATCTACTAAAAAACAGACGTAAGTAACTTTACATGAAAAAATTTAAGTAACTTCACATGAAAAATTGATTGGGTGTTAGCGTTACTACATTGTTCAGTCAGTCTTGATCAGGCGGTTCCTTCAGTTTTGTTCAGTTCGTTATAACTGTTTCCACATTGTTGCGTTGGCTGGTACATAACTGTGGCTGGTGCATAACTGTTTCCATAGTATTTAACTGTGTATTTTGTATCTGCATGATCATCGAATAAAACACTATCTTCTCTGATTTTCTATATTTGGTATCAGAGCGGTATGTGATCCTGTGCTGTGAGAGCAATATGAGTTTGCCAGTATGAAATCTGTGTTTGTTGTTGTTTATAGAAGAATTGGTGTGCATTTTTGTGCGTGGGGAGTCACAATGTTGCCAGTAATCTTTCCTTGAATCATTGCAGAATTCAGATGAAAACTAATTGAGGAGGCGTTAAATATGACAAAGAAATAGAACCTGCAATGGCGCAACCTGTAATGGCGTGTTAGAATGAAGGGAGGCATGAGTAGTGTAGCCTCTGACAAAGATCCCTATGGAGGCCATGAGTTGAATGCATTAATAGAAGATTTACTGGTTTGTTTCATTTTTTCTTTCATGCTTTATGTTGTGATTTGATGATGAGAGTTGAGGAGAATATAGGAAATCCATGAGGAACTTCTTGAAGTTGAGATTCTCACGCTGATTTTGTTATTCTTCATATCACATTTTGTTGAAGACTGGAATATCTAACTGTTATGCATCAAGCAATTTCCAACCTCATAAGTGGACACACAGTTACTCTTATCCATCAGATTTTCATGGAAATCATGTGGGAAGTTCATCTATGATTCATAACAAAGGCGCTGTGCACCTGAAAGAGGAAGACATAGTTTGCAAAACCTGGCAATCAAAGAAAAGTGGATGCCCATTATTGGTATGTATTGAAGTGTGTTTGTAAGTGCAAATTTTATAAGCAAATATATTTAAGTCTGAGTAAGAAGTCAATCTTTTGAGTATTATGTAAATGGAGATCCCATTAGACAAGTATTCTAGTTCCAATTTTCATACTTGGAGAATGAAAATTCAAATGCAACTAATGAATAAAAATTTATGGGCAATAGTCAGTGGAAAGGAAAAAGCACCTATAGATGCAAATAAGTTATTAGATTGGAGTAGTAGAGATGATAAAGCCAAGGCTATAATTGGTCTTGCTCTTTCTAACACCGAATTGCACCATATTGATTTGGATAAATCATCAGCCAAAATTTGGGATAATCTAAATAAATTGTTTGGAGCAAAAGTCGTTAATGCAAAGTTTTCTCTAAAACTTCAATTATTTTGATTTAAGATGGACAATGGAATCACAATGTCAAATCATATAAGTAACTTGCAGTCTCTCATTAGACAGCTAGCAGAGGTTAAGGTTACAGTAGATGATGATGATGCTAGGGCCATCCTATTAAATAGCTTGCCTTCAAAATACAACAATGTTGTTTTTACTCTCAGTCAAATATCTTCACAAACTCTAGAAGGTATGATTTCTACTCTTCTATCAGAAGAGAAGATAACAATAGAAGATTCAAAAGATGATCCTCAGGAGAAAGCATTATTTTCAAGAAGCAATTACAAGAGATTAGAGAGAATCAAATGTTTTTATTGTAGGAAAAACAGTCACATAGCTTGGGATTGTAGAACTTGAGCGAGTGATGTTCTTAAAGGAAAGCTCAAAAATGAAGGAAATCTTGCTTGCATTGAAGATGATAAGGACCCACCAGATATTGAGGATGAGGATCCACCAGATGGTACTATTAATTTCTGTGGATATGCCCTTTGAGCAGGGTTATATTGGAGGCAGGCGGCATCGGAGGATGGAGGATTTATCATTATCTCAAGTTAGCTTCTCACTTTGAGATGATGCTTTGCATGAGAAGCGTTTTTGGTTTTGGTTGTTTTGTTTTTCTTTGTTGATGCTGACAGAGCTGACAGATTTGAAGAATGTATGTTTTATGAAGATTTTGTTTTGGAGACAGGTTTGGGGTTTGGTGTTGAGCTCAATATGGATTATTGTCCAGCGAGCTTCAAAGAGTATATGATCTTGAATTATACCCTTTCGCGGTCACTAGACAACATGCAGAGATCTGTCGTATCTCTTAGGGGCCATTGTCGAATAATTCAAGACTCTGTGATTTGAGAGCTTGGGACTAAAGAGCTCAAGAACACAACTCGAAGTGATGCCTTTCCGAGGGTAGACGAGATAGCATGATGGAGCCTCGCTTGGTTCAGGATTTGTTCTTTGGGAGAATATCTTCTATAAAATATGTATTCATACTATGTAATCAACTTTGTTGAGTTTTTAGCATTAAGGGGGGGTACCTTGGTACTATTGCAGAAACAATGTAATAAGGGGGGGAATGTTAGCGTTACTAAATTGTTCAGTCAATCTTGATCAAGCGGTTCCTTCAGTTTTGTTTAGTACATTATAACTGTTTCCACATTGGTGCATTGGCTGGTACATAACTGTGGCTGGTGCATAATTGTTTCCACAATATTTAACTGTGTATTTTGTATCTGCATGATCATCGAATAAAACACTATCTTCTCTGATTTTCTATATTGGGATATTTACACAACTTGAAAAAAAAATCTAGTAATAAAAGTTGTAGGAAATTGAATGTAGTTTATGGACCACTTTTTTTTTTCATTTTTTGAAATTTTTAAAATTAATTTGGTGAAAATTGAATATTTCAATGACGTACATTTAAAATTTTCATTAAAAAACAAAGGTGTCATTCTGGCCAATTGAACTATTTAAACAAAAATTTGAACTTTGGATATAAGTAAAAGGACACATATGACACATTTTTGCTATGTTCAATGGGGACATGTCCCGGACCTTGAAACCAACATCCTCATCCCTCATAACATTTCCAAGATGGTAAGATGGAAGGGGACATCCCTAGCCATCCCCTTTTTTTCCAAAACTTTGAAATGCCCTTGAAATGGTGTAGAACATTAGAAAACATTTGTGAGATGTTCGTCTATCCCAGGGATTGTTGGGGATGTCTGAGAAGGGGAATTTTGCATGTTTTTAAACCAAAAAAAACCTTGAATTTATGAAAAAAATAGTTTTAAAAAGCATCTTGGACATGCAGGTCTAGTAGATGATGACTTTAAATACTTCAATTCTCTGAATGGTTCTTATTGTATTGTGCCTGTAATCAATCAATATGTATGTTTGACTTTCAATCTAGTTGTGCTTATTTGAAATTAGCCATGAAATTCTAATCGATGACAACTGCAAGTACTTAAACTGAATCAGTATCTCCTATTGCAATTTGCCTACAATTAAACATTATATATATGCTGTTAATTTTAGTAATTAGATTGACAGTAAGAAATAATAAAACACAAATGCACACATAACACATATGTACCCTGGGAAAACCTCCCTCTTGGAGGTGAAAAACCCAGCAAGAAAATCTCAGATCTGATTTATATTAAGAGTAGAAACAGATTACAACTTCGCCCAGCTAGGGCACAAAACATAGATTTCAAAACACAACTTATCTGAACCTTAATTTTGATCCAAAATGGTTAGCATGAAGCTCACTTGCACATAAGAGTAATTGCACTGTAAACACAGAGGTTCGGTAGCCTTAGATAATTCATAACAGATCTAGGGTTAAACTTTGCTCATGCTAGAACAGATCCACTTCACCAAGTAACAAGTTCGCTGATTATTACAGATGAAAGTGGGATGATCAAATCAATTATCGAACCATTGAACTGGTTGAACCATTGAACCTGTTGAATCATCGAACCTGTTGAACCGTCGAACCTGTTGAACCATCGAACCTGTTGAACTATCAAACCTATCAAATGGTTGAACCTGTTGAACTGTTGAACCTATCGAATGGTTGAACCTGTTGAACTGTCGAACCTGTTGAACTGTTGAACCTATCGAACAGTTGAACCTGTTGAACTGTCGAACCCGTTGAACCGTTAAACTATTGAACCTGTTGAACCATTGAATGGTTCAACTATCGGCAGAATTCCTTGTTAATTACAGAAGTAGATCGCTGATGGAGAGTTGTCTCAGAGCAGAATTCGGTGTCTTGTGTATGAATTGTGACTACAAATCACTTTACATTTATAGGAGATCGCCCAAACAATAACCTTGGTCAGCCTGATACAATTTGGCGCCAAGTTTAAATTATATTAAAATAGGTCCTGACCTATTTGCAATTTTAAGATACATCAAATAATGAATTCACCCAATTAGGGCCTGCCTTAAATCGGATAATACAACTGAGATTCTTGAAATGCTAAGGCCGATAGCCCATTCTTTATTTTATGACTAGGTCGGTCTCTAGAAGGGATCCAAACTAACTACCAAAATCAACACTCCCTCTTAGCTAGGGAGGACTCCTTCATAAGGATCAAGTCACATAGTGACTACCACCATGGCTACTCCCATAGAAAACATAAGTGCTTATTGTCATCTCCACATGACGTTTACCATAGATACTCCCAGAGGGTGAACAAGCACATCATGGAATTTCTCCCGTGATATCCACCATACCTACTTGCAGAGGGTGGCTCCACCATGCCTACTCACAAAGGGTTGAAGAGGGCTTTCACCTCAAACTTCTCCCAGAGAAGAGTGCATTACCACCATGCCTACTCACAAAGGGTGGATCCACCATGCCTACTCGTAGAGGGTGGAAGATACAGTATAATGTATCACTGATGCTGAGACTAATGGACAGGCAGAAGAAAGAAATGTTGTATTCGATGATTTGGCAAATACATCAAGGGAATATATATCAGTAGTTATCAGTTAGAAACTGGTGTAACTGCGTGGAACTGCAACAAGTGTAACCGCAGATGATAACTGATATAACTATGCAATGTAGTTACTAAACTAAACAATGTAATAATTACGCTAACATTCCCCCCCTTATTACATTGTTTTTACAAATGTACCCCCTAAACAATTTAAATTTGATCCTACCAAGAGATTTGGTGAACATATCTACGATCTGAGAGTTTGTAGGGCAGTAAAGGAGCTGGATGTGGTGGTTCAAAACTTGATCCCGAATGTAATGACATTCAACCTCGATATGCTTAGTGCGCTCATGGAAAACTGGATTCTTCACAAGTTTTAACACACCCTGATTGTTGCAATGAAGAACTAGTGACTTGTCTTCAGGAATGTCCATATCTGCCAGAATGCGACGTAACCAAATTGCTTCGCACATAGCTCCTCGTGCGGTGCGATATTCAGCCTCAGTGGATGAAAGAGTAACAACAGTTTGCTTCTTACTAACCCACGAAATTGGCCCAAATCCAAGATGAAAAACATAACCTGAGGTGGATTTCCTGTCATCTATAGATCCTGCATAATCCAAGTCTATATATCCCTGTAAGAAGAACTGAGTGTTCTTCTTATATTCCAGACCATAATCAACTGTGCCTTGGATATATCTCAACACATGCTTTGCTGCAACCCAATGACACTTCTTTGGTTCCTGCATGAATCTAGCAAGATAGCTTACAGCAAAACACAAGTCTGGTGTGGTGTAGGTCAAGTAGATAAGGCTCCCAACCAGCTACCTGTAGAGAGTGACATCTACTTGAGGTGAATCCTGGAAATGAGATAGTTGCAAACCTTTCTCCATTGGAGTGGACATAGGCTTACAGTTGACCATTCCATACTTTTCCAAGAGTGTCTTGGCATATTTCATTTGGGAGATGAATATGTGGTTCTTCTTTTGCCATATCTCCAAGCCAAGACAATAATGAAGTAGCCCCAAATCTGTCATGTCGAAGGAGTTCTTTAGATCATTCTTGACATCATCAACGAGACTGTCTAAGCTGCCAGTGAGAATAAGATCGTCCACATACAAAACTAGAATGACAATCTCTGTGCCTACCTTCTTAATATACAAATTAGGATCTGAGGGGCTACGGGTGAATCCATGCTGCAATAGGTGACCATCAATCTTGATGTACCATGCCCTAGGAGCTTGCTTAAGGCCATAAAGAGATTTGATAAGACAACATACCTTGTGTGGATGATGTTCATCAACAAACCCTTCTGGCTGGGTCATGTACACTTCTTCTTTGAGATCACCGTTTAAGAAAGCACTCTTGACATCCATCTGCTGAAGCTTCCATCCCTTCTATGCTGCCATTGCACAGACCATTCTGATAGTTTTGATCTTCGCAGTGGGTGCAAAGGTCTCTTCATAATCAATGCCTTCCTGTTGAGCATATCCCTTTGCTACAAGTCGTGCTTTGTACTTGTCGATAGATCCATCTGCCTTGTACTTTGTTTTGAAGATCCATTTGCAGTCAATGGGTTTCTTCCCTTCAGATAGATCGACAAGTTCCCAAGTATGATTTTGCATTAGAGAATCATACTCTGCATCCATAGCCTTCTTCCACTGAGGTTGGCTTAAGGCCTCTCGAACTGTGTCAGGTTTAGTGCTATCAACAACAGTACTCATGAGCGCAAGATTCACTTCATTTCTTGTCTGACTCCTGGTTCTGACTCCTGACGAAGTGTCTGGAAGAGTGTGTAGGTTAGAGTCCCTAATTGTACTTTGGACCCACTTTGGAGGTTGATTGTGCTACTGCTGGTGTGGAATGTTTTCTAGAGGGCCCAGAACAACATACAACTCTCCTTGTAGTTCACTGTCTTTGTGAGAGTCATCCATATGCTCATCATCTGATTGTGAGAGCAATTTATGAGAAGTAGGAGGCTGTTGCTCTTCTTTCTGTGATAAGGAATCGAATGACGATTCATCACATACCACATCTCGACTCTCATGTATCTTCATTGTCTCAGGATCTATGAGACGATAAGCTTTTGATGTAATACTATATCCCAACAATATACACTGAAGTGTCTTAGGATCAGTCTTCTTTCTCCTATTGGCAGGGACATGCATGTATGCAGTGCAACCAAACACCATTAGATGAGAAATTGAAGGCTTTTGTCCAGTCCATACCTCTTCCGGTGTCTTGTGTTACAGAATCTTTGTTGGTGCCCTATTGATGAGGTATACAACTGTCCGTACTGCTTCTGTCCAAAATCTTTCCTCCAACTTGGCTATGGAGAGCATGCATCGAGCCATCTCCATGACAGTCCGATTGCGACATTCTGCAACTCCATTCTATTGGGGTGTATAGGGAGCAGTGAGGTGCTGCTTGATGCCATGATGTTTCAGGTATGCCATGAACTCCTTGGAGGTGAATTTCCCCCCTCGATCTGACCGGAGGACAAGAAGAGACTGGCCAGCTTCTTTGACAACTTGCTTGTGAAAGTCCTGAAAGTTGGCAAAGGCTTCATCTTTCTTCTTGAGGAAATACACCCAGGTCTTTCGGGAGAAGTCATCCACGAACAACTAGAAGTACTTATGGCCTGAAAAAGCAGGCATGGGTCCGCATAGATTGGATATATCTCAACACATGGACAGGCAGAAGAAAGAAATGTTGTATTCGATGATTTGGCAAATACATCAAGGGAATATATATCAGTAGTTATCAGTTATAAACTGGTGTAACTGCGTGGAACTGCAATAGGTGTACCGCAGATGATAACTGATATAACTATGCAATGTAGTTACTAAACTAAACAATGTAATAATTACGCTAACAGAGACTCCCCCTCAGCTAGAGCTTCATACTCCACAACTCCAAGCTTGTCTCAAAAATATGCAAGCTTCACTCGAGCAAGAGGTTTGGTGAGAACATCCACTGTTTGCTCATCAGTGCTGATGTACTTCAGCTGAATAGCATTCCTTTGCACCATATCCCAGATATAGTGATACTGAGTTTCCACATGCTTTGATCTGTCATGAAACACAGGATTGGTAGAGAGCTTCACATAGCTCTAGTTATCACTATGAATAATTGTAGGCTCCCAAGGTTGTCCAAACAATCCTACAAGGAGTTTTTGAAGCCACACTGCTTCTCGAGATGCCACACAAGCTACAATATATTCTGCTTCAACAATACTCAATGCTACTGAAGACTGTTTCCTACTGCATCAAGATATCATGGCGGATCCCAAGCTGAAGCAAACTCCAGAAGTGCTCTTTCTATCAGTGACACTTCCTGCCCAATCAAAATCATAATAGCCTTCCAAGGTAATGACTATATTGGAAGAGTACTTCAATCCATATCCAACTGTACCACGCAAATATCTCAAGATATGCTTGGCTGCAACAAGATGAATTTACCTTGGTTCACACATGAACTGGCTGAGGGCACTCACAACATAGTAAATGTCAGGTCTAGTGTTAACTAGATACATCAAGGATCCAATCAGCTGCCTATATTTAGTATGATCCACAAGATCAGACCTAGCTGCAGATTCACTCAACTTCTTTAAGTTAGTTTCCATAGGAGTAGGCATAGGTTTACAATCTAACATTCCAAATCTCTTCAAAATATCAATGGTATATTTTCCTTGACTTAGAATAATTTCATTGGGTCTTTGCCATACTTCTAACCCTAGAAAGAAATGCATGAGTCCTAGATCTTTCATTTCAAATTCTGAAGTCAATTCTTCCTTACATCTAAGAATGAGATGATCTTCTCTAGTTAGGAAGAAGTCACCAACATATAAAACCAAAATCAACATTTCACTATTGAATACCTTGAAGTAAAGGTTAGGATCAGCATCATTTTTATAGAATCCTAGGCTTACCAAGTACTTGTCAATTCTTTCATACCAAGCACAGGGGGCCTGCTTAAGGCCATATAATGCTTTCTTCAATCTGCATATATGAGATTCTTTCTTATGGATCACAAAGCCTTCAGGCTGCTCAATGTAGACCCGTTCTTCAATAACACCATTGAGGAAGGCTGTCTTTACATTCATCTGAGGCAACTTCCATCCCTTAGCTGTAGCAATAGCAATGATAGTCCTGATGGAAGTATATCAAGCAACAGGGGCAAAGGTTTCCTCATAATCTATGCCTTCTTTCTGAGAGAAGCCACGAGCCACAAATCTAGCTTTGTATTTCTCAATACTTCCATCAGTAGCATGTTTAATTTTAAACAACCATTTGGAAGATACGATAGACTTACCTTTGGGTCTAGGCACAATATCCCAAACATCATTCTTGATGATAAACTGATATTCTTCATCCATAGCATTCTTCCATGCTTGTTGTTTCATGGCCTCTTCAATGCTGGAAGGTTCAGTCTCAATGAGATTGCACATCAATGCAACATAGTCAGAGAATTTATGAGGCCTCCTACTTTTTCTGAATGTGCCACTTGGAGCTGCAAACTTTTCTACCTCTTGAATCCAGAGAGGTCTCTTCTTACTCACTGTAATGTCCCTAGGCCCATCGGTAGGATCCAAAGGTTCACTTGGATCATCATGATTTTCAGATTCTGTAGAGTCTTTGAATCTCAGTATCATGCTCAATATCCATGTCTTGAGGGTTATCATGGACTTCATTGTCAATCTCTATACTTGAGCCTTTAGATCTTTTGAGTGCAATATTTTCTTCAAAAGTGACATCTCTACTAACCTCAATAAACTTCTGCCTGGAATGTAAATTCTGAATGCTTTGGATGTTTTTCTGTAGCCCACAAGATTCTTTTGATTTGAGAAAGTAAATCCAAGTTTTCCTAGAGTAGTCATCTATAAAGATTACATAATACAAGAATCCACTTGGGGAAGCAACAGACATAGGTCCACATAAATCAGAATGCACAAGAGCTAATTTCTCTTTAGACCTACTGTCACTTTGATGAAATGGACTCTTAGTGTTTTTACCCATAGCACAACCTTTGCATGAATCATCATGAATATGACTAAGTTTAGGCATACCTTTAACTATCTTCTCAAGTGTAGGGAGGGCTCAGAAATGAAGATGTCCAAGTCTTCTATGCCATAGCTCGCTTGACTCAGGAGCTTCATGAATGAAAGCTTTACTGCAACTTATTAACTAGCATAATTTAGATATATTATATTTAATATAGATATACTAGTTTATAATTACAACCAAAAAATGAGTGCTCTCATCTCCACCCCGCTGCGAAAAAATATAAAAAACAATTTTTTGGCCAAGAAATAAAATTCAATTCAATTTAGAAGAAAAAACAAAGCTATAGCCACATCTTTCAAATTCAAAAAAAATAAATGATATATATATATATATATATATATATATATATAAATATAAATTAATAATAATTACCTATTAAAATTATAATGAGGCATATATTTCATTTTTAGAATTTTGAAGATATATTTTTTTGGGTTTTATCAAATTTTGATAAAAAAGGGTATATCCAACAATGCAATTCTAAGGCAATTTTTAAAGGAAAAAGTTTAAATAAGAAATAGATATCCATTTTGACTTACCAAACAAAAAAAAGTTGAAAATTCGAGCCTAAAAGAAGTTTTGCAATATTTGCACTTTTACATGATATTTTTCCTATTGACATTGTTTGATTCATCACTCATCATAATCTCATACTCAACCTTTCTTTCTACAATCCATGCCCTTTACACCATATGCTAACTAATTCAAAGTTAAATTTTATTAAGATACGCATTTAAACATTAAATGCTTCATTTCTGGACCATGATTTACCATGGGCAAATTGGAGATTGTGTAATTAACCTCTCTGTAATTTTGGATATGCCTCTCTACCCCACTGAAATACGATGTCAGGAAAAAAAAGATCATGCCTATAGGCTGAAAGGAAAGCAATGACATGGAAAATGTGAATTTAATATTTTGGCATGTTTTTATATATAGATTAGTACTTGTGCACACAATAACTTCTGTTTTATGTTAACTTAAAAAAGCATTGCACATAACCTTGTGCTAAATTGATTGTTTGATTTTATTTTCTATTTTAAAAACCTACATCTTTGTCGATTTGCTTCTTGACAATTTCATACTATTGTAATGTTCTCAAGGTATGTATTATTGTCTTTTGCAGAGCTTATGTGGCAAATATTCGAGAAACAGATATAAGTAAATGCTGGCCTTTTCCTCTGCATTTACCGCAAAGAAGAATGAGGAAGAACACAGTCACTTTACTTCCCCCACTTGAAGTTCCTACATTGAGATATTCGGAATGCTTAGATTGTCTTGTTAGTGAATTTAGCCTGGTTAGCTTAAATGAAATAAGGAATGATCAGCAGCAGCTAGATAACTTGATGAATGCCATGCCTATAAATGGTGATACAAATTTTCCAATTGAACTATCCCAAAATGAACATGAAGATTCAGGCAATGGCATACAGAATCATCATCTAAGGAGAAAGGCAGGTAATGGTTTAGAGGAATAGGAAGCAGGAATTGAAGTGGCAGTGTATGGAAGTAGGTGAAAGACCTGGGGATGCCAGTGTTGAAAATCACAAGGAAAATCATCACAGTGAAGATAGAGTTTCATTACATGGCACGGTTAAGCAGTTGACATCAAATAATGTATCAGATGGTGATAATTTGTATCCTAAATATGAAATTATTGCCTGTAATGCTACTGTGTGGCCTACAGACTCTGAAGAGACTTCCAGTGCAAAACAAAGTTTATCTGGCAAGGATGACGATCAAATTCTTTCCAATTGCACAAGTGAATTAAGAGCTGAAACACATACCTCAATTTTTACAGAGAAGGCAGACCACGTTAATTATATGCATTGTCCAGTGAACAAAGCAGCTATGTATGAGCTAGATGACGATGACATTTTCCAAGAAAATATTGAAAATATAACTGCAGAAGAGGCAATGGAGGCATTTATAAGCAAGACTCAGGGAGATAGTACATTAGCATCATCCACTGTGGCCAATTTTGATGAGGAAGGTTGTATTACCAAGGTGGATATTGTTGGCATCCCTCCCGTTGTAAAGAAACACAGTTCTAAAAGACAAAAGGGTAAAGTGAAAACACTGCAAAAACGCTTAATATCAGATCTTATTGCTGTTGTCCCAAACGAACAACTGAGAAGCGATGAAGAAAACTGGAAATTTAAATTGAAGCATATGTCAAGGAGAACAAAGATGGAGATGCAGAGAGTCTCAAAAGCTTCAATCTACAGCTCACAAAAATTTAAGCCTCAAGCTAAACCAAACCTAGAATCTGTGGATGATAAGAGGAAACTACAGTGCCAAGGCATTTCATGTCAATCTTTACCATCAGAGAAGTCTGTAAGAGTATGTATCTTTATGGTTATCCTGTGAAACTTCTTTCTTTTAAGTTTTGAGCTTTCTTTGCTTTGATTCTCCTATAATCTTTAAATGTATTACAAGATAGATCAACCATTTTGTAACGAGTATCCTAGATGTCATAGACATGAACTCAGGTGTCTTGCAAGGTGATTGAACATTGTATCCTCTTGACAATTACGCGAGATCCGCTCCTCACATTTTCTCAATAAATAGAATATTACTGTACTGGCAACCACTAGGACTGACTGACTTTTGGCATGCAATAGGTATCTCAGATGTCACAGATATTATCTTGTACTTTATGTTAAAATAAGAGCTATGCTTCTTCCTCAATATAAGATCATATGAATATTAGAGAGGTGATGCTTTGTCCAATTACTAGGAAAACTTAAATTGTTTATTTTTCTATATGAATTGAAGCTAAAGACACTCTTCTTTTGTTTGCCGGTTTTGTTTACTGTTGATTTTAGGGAAGTCACATATGTGGCTGTTTCTGGTTCCTTGGACTCCAATTCATTGCTAACCTCATAGTTTTATAAGAAGTAGTGGAGATGTTCTTTTATGGTTTATAAATTTGTTGTTAGAAAAAAATGATAACGTCTGTTTACAGTTTATTTAGGATCAAGTTAGCTTGATAGGTTCTAAGAGTTCTATTAGAAGGATAACTTTGCCACACACTAAAGAAAGAAAAATATGTGCTGTTTAATTCGAGATATCTACAGAACATATGGATGAAACATATTCTATTATAATGTTTGGGGATGTATTCAAATTCTGAAATCCAAAAGCGTGCTTTTGTTTTCATTTATGTAGGAAGAACGAAGAGTAATGAAAAGACATTTTGGCTCAAAAAAGCTTGGGAGCCCTCAAAAGGAAGTGCTTTCGAAGGATTTGAAAAAGAAAGTACCTGTTGAAGAGCTTGTGCAGAATGGATTAGAGAAACAAGAAGTTTTACTTCCAGAAGAAGATGATTTACTGAATGATTTGGCACATTTTATGGCTAAAAATCAATATGAATGAGATTCAACAGCACAAAGATCTCACAATCTTAATAAAACTGATTTCCTCAAAGATTCATTTGTTCAGAATAAAGAAACTGAAGATGGTAATTGTTTTGTGACAGAAAATAAGTCTGGTGATCCAATTCAGTTTCACAAGAAGCAGTGTTTGAAGGATGAGGTGGTTAAAGGGACAGACACTTCAACTAAACATGCTGTAGTGGATGGTGAAGTTCTTCTTCTTATAGAAGATTGCAAGAAGATTAATCAAATCCAAGAGTCTGGTAAGAATGATAAACAGGAGATATCAGGAGAAACTGTGGAAACAGATGCAAATTTAGATACTGTGGTTCGTACTCCTTCAAGTTTAAATCATCATGCTTGCAAGAATACAGAGAAAGTTGATAAAAACCTGAAAAGAGATGTTAGTGATCAGTCAATCAGTGATAAAGACACCATAGGTAATGCTGTCATGGTAATGGACCAGAAAAATGGTGGCTTCTGTACTTTTCGAATGAAATCAATTGAGCATCTAGGAAAGCTCATTAAATCAAATCATGATGATTCAGCTAAGCATGCCACAGTGGACAATGAAATTCATCTTCTCCTAGAAGATGGCAAGAAGATTAATCAAGTACAAGAGTCTAGTAAGCATGAGAAACAGGAGGTGTCAGGACAAGATAAGGAAGCACATGTGGATTCAGATACTGTGATTGGTATTTCTTCAAGCTCAGATCATCATGCTTGCCAGAACACAGAAGCAGTTGATAGAAACATGAAAATAGATGCAAGTGATCAGTCGGTCTGTGATAAAGACACCACTGATAATGATGTCATGATAAAAGCTCAGAGAAACAATGGCTCCCGTATTTTTAAAAAGCAAACAATTGAGCATCTAGGAAAGCCCCTTAAATCAAATCACAATCAACTGCCCAATATTGAGCAATGTAGTGTTTCTTTGGATGCTCCAATTCATGGCCTTTCAGCTACTAGTTTTGAGGGTTATGACAATGGCTTGGATGGATCTGTGCTCTCCAATTCTTGCAAAGATAATATCCGCAGTCATAATAATGGTTCAGAGAACTCTGTGCCCAAGAGTCCATGCAAAGATACTTCTTTAAAAACTTTGCAAACAGTTGCAGTGACAAAGAAAAGGAAAGTTGGGGACAGGCAGAGAATCGCTGTGCTTGGACTGGGTACAAGCAGACATTATACACAAAATAAGGAAGTCAAGCAGGTCCAACCAGATGGTAGCACAGCTCCACCAATTGTACCACCTCTATTTCAATTTGATGCTCTTGGTAATCCCCTTCAACCAAATCATGATCAACCATCTATTATTGAGCAAAGTAATGCTTCTTTGGATGCTGCAATTCAGGGCTTTTCAGCTACTAGTTTTGAGGGTTATGACGATGGCTTGGATGAATCTGTACCCTCCATTTCTTATAAAGATGCTCTCCATGATCATAACAATGGCTCAGAACAGTCTGTGCCCAAGAGTACATGCAAAGGCACTTCTTTAAACAGTTCCCAAACTGTTGGAGTGACAAGGAAAAGGAGAGTTGGGGACAGGCAGAGAACCACTGTCCTTGAATTAGGTAGAGGCAGAGATTGTGCACAAAATATGGAAGTTAAGCAGGTCCAACCAGAATTTAGCACAACTCCACCAATTGTACTGCCGCTTTTTCAGTCTAATGTTCTGGGGGAGACCTTCAAATCAAATCACAATCAACGGTCTATTATTGAGCAAAGTAATGCTTCTATGGATGCTTCAATTCATGGCTTTTCAGATACTAGTTTTGAGGGTTATGACAATGGCTTGGATGAATCTGTGCCTTCCAATTCTCGCAAAGACACTCTCCACAATCATAACATTGGCTCAGAACAGTATGTGCCCGAGAGTGTATACAAAGACACTTCTTTAAACACATATAAAACAGTTGCAGTGACCACTTTGTGTCCTTCCCAAACAAATGCAGCTGTATCAGTCCAACCTGATTTGTCTCTTCATTGTCAAAGCAGGCTGATAAATCCAAATCTGATTACAGATTTTGAAAATTCAACAAATTCAAACATAAAAGGGAACAGAGATTATACTTCATTTTCTGCAGGATACAATCTACTGTTAACTGGGTCTCAGCCACCTATGGGAGAGAATTTCATTACTAACCTATCATTGAGCTCAACCGAAAGAGAATTCATGTTTGAGGGTTCTGTAGGAATTGTGAAACAAAGAAAGGACCAGGTAAGCAATTGGATTAAAAGTGATGCAGTGGCATCTCGTTTCATATTCCTGCTAATTTTGGAGAGGACGTGGCTTACAGACATGTCCAGTTTGAAAAGGCAAAAAGCCTCAGATCGTGCAATTTAGGAATGGACCAGTTGGCAGCAATCAAAAGATTCTTCCTGATTTTTTTCCTTCCTTGTGGCTCGACATATTTAGAAACAACAGATCTTTTCTTGGGCGATGCATTATGTATCTCTTTATTTCCTTTTGCATTTAGTTCGATGGTTTTATTTTTCTGGATCATGGGAGTTGTGTGGTGTCAGTGCTTCATTTATTTTCTGCAGACCACCATAAGAAATCGTGGGCAGTTATGCTTAGTGGGCATCATGGGTTTATGCCTGGCGGCTGAACGTGGGTGTATGGTTTTGTTTTCCCTGTCTGACGAAGAAGTTGTAGACTTTAAGCATGGGGGCTATTCATATATAGAGGGCAGAGTAAGGTCAATATGGAAGCGGTAGAGGGAAAGGCCGATCATCATCAAAGGCCATCTTTAAAAGGAAGGTCGATAGAGTAGGAGTGAGTAGTTTAGGGGAAGATTTGATTTCTACACATAATGAGGCCAAACACACAGGCCGTGGAAAAATGTATTTCAAGCTTTGTTAATTGAACAAGAGGAGTGATAGAAAATAAAATGTAATAGTATGAGTTAGAGAGAGAGTCATAGAGAATTGTTGGGATAGAGGGATGAGTCTTGGTATAGAGGCTGATGCACAAACAAATGTAATTCATGTTTTGATAAATCAAGGGAATTTCTGAGTGAAGTCGCAGTTTTGATATGAGCTCAATAATTTCAATCCTTCTCTGAAACTAATCATTTCATTCTTCTGTCATTATTCCTGCATATGGATTTGATTTTTTTTGTTTCCTATAAATGGGTTTTAATCTGAATCTATGAATTCTTCCATCAAGGGATCTCAGAGCAAAATGTGTTTAGGACTGGTTCCATCAAGTGGTATCAGAGCCCTAAAAGATCTGGGCAATAAAAGTTTGATGTGGGTTTTGATAGTTTGATGTTTTTAGGAAACCTAAAGTGTTATGTGCGTTTGGAGAGTTAATGGGTTATAGAAGAAACCTAGATTCCCAAAAGATCTGAGCAACAAACACTATGTGTGTTCCTGATTTTGATGGATGTTGTGTATGAGTGTTGCGATCTAATGAATGCTGCAGAGGCAGAAGATCCCTAGCATGGTGGAAAATATGCACATGAGAGTTGCTGATTAATACAGTAACAAGAAAGGAGAAGCACCAAAAGACTGGGCAAAGAGGAAAGAGAAAAGCCCTAGGTGAGGTGCAGAGGTGTGTTGTGTGTGAACAGATCGCCGAAGGAGAGGCAATTTGCACTTGGAGATTGAATAAGAGAAATGGGTTTTTGAGTAAGAAAACCTGTGATAATCCCATATTGGAATAGATATTGGGATGAAGTAGAAAGAAGAAGGTACAGAGAGGGATTGGAAGAGATCTCGAGAAGAATGGAGATCTTGGAAAAGATTTATTTTCTTGACAAGGTTGTGACTGCACAAAGCAGACAAGGAGAGAAGAAGAAAGTTCTCATTGTGGAGGACTTGAATAAAAGTAAGAAAAAGATAAAAGAGGAGGTGCAACAAGGAGCACTAGAAAAAGAAGAGAACAAGGTGTCCATGATGAAGGCACCTGAGGAGATATCATGGTCTTTTGATTTATTTTCTAATGATTTGTTTGAAGTTGTGAATACAGGTGTGAAGAAGACTAAGGACAAGCCTTTGGAGGCAAAGAAAGAAAGGGCAAGAAGAGAGCTCATCAACGGAGCTGGAGATAAGAGAAAAAGAAGCCAGATTGCAGCAATAGATAATAAAAGACAGTTTGCAGTAGCAGTTCCTAAAGGTGCAAAGAGGGCTGATCAAGAAAAGAAGAAAGCCTGTGAAGAAAGAGAGTCGGCAAGACATGCAACTAAGAATATTTGCAAATTGGGGCAGCAGACCAATGACAAGGTAAAAGTTCATTTTGATTGTGCAAGTGGTAATGGGAATGTAGATGTGCAAGTTCAAAAGGAAAAGGGTAAATTAGTAGATCATGGGTATATAATCCCATCTTGGCAAAAGAAATCAATTGTTGATGTGCAACAAAGAGGAGTGGTTTGTATTAACCTTTGTGATAGAAAACTAACATCAAGGGTAGAAGAAGTTGACAGCAAGAAAGCTAAGGATGTTGATGAGGACTGCGAATAGTTTGATAAGGAAAAAGATTATCAAGAAAAAGATTATCAAGTGACAGAAAATGACAAAAGTGTAGATTTTCAGAAGTTTGAAGTTGATCCTGTTGATGTTCAAGGTAATTATGAGTTCAATGCTATAGTTCATGTTGCTAAAGATGATAAATATAATGAAGATGAAAAGAAAACCATGTCTACAAAAGAGGATGAGCAACTAGATGTGCAAAACAGTTCAAAGGCAAATTTGGAAGGTGAAAGTGTAAAGGTGATTATAGTAGAGAAAGAAAGTGCAGAAGGTTCAATAAAAGAACCATAGGATGTAGAAGAGGCAAAAGACTTATTGTTACTTGATCACATTGCTGTTATAAAGATTCCGAAGGTAATTTCTTTTGCACAGAGCAAAGATGAGGTTTTGTTTTCATTTGAGATGATGTCCGTAGATGATTGTGATGATGAGTCAGGATGGTGGAGATTTGGAGTTGATAAGGAGAATCAAAGGTGGAAGCATGCACAGAGGGAAAGAAGCTGACAAATGCAAACAACAAAACTTCGAAGGCAACAATGCATGTATGGAAATGCAGCATTAAGGAATTGGAAAGTGAGGAAAAAGAAAAGAGGAATTGTGGACCTCATGAGCAGGAGCTCATGAATTTTTCTGCCTGGGGAGTCTGATGCAGTGGCATCTCGTTTCATATTCCTGCTAATTTTGGAGAGGACGTGGCTTACAGACATGTCCAGTTTGAAAAGGCAAAAAGCCTCAGATCGTGCAATTTAGGAATGGACCAGTTGGCAGCAATCAAAAGATTCTTCTTGATTTTTTTCCTTCCTTGTGGCTCGACATATTTAGAAACAACAGATCTATTCTTGGGCGATGCATTATGTATCTCTTTATTTCCTTTTGCATTTAGTTCGATGGTTTTATTTTTCTGCATCATGGGAGTTGTGTGGTGTCAGCGCTTCATTTATTTTCTGCAGACCACCATAAGAAATCGTGGGCAGTTATGCTTAGTGGGCATCATGGGTTTATGCCTGGCGGCTGAACGTGGGTGTATGGTTTTGTTTTCCCTGTTCGACAAAGAAGTTGTAGACTTTAAGCATGGGGGCTATTCATATATAGAGGGCAGAGTAAGGTCGATATGGAAGCAGTAGAGGGAAAGGCCGATCATCATCAAAGGCCATCTTTAAAAGGAAGGTCGATAGAGTAGGAGTGAGTAGTTTAGGGGAAGATTTGATTTCTACACATAATGAGGCCAAACACACAGGCCGTGGAAAAATGTATTTCAAGCTTTGTTAATTGAACAAGAGGAGTGATAGAAAATAAAATGTAATAGTATGAGTTAGAGAGAGAGTCATAGAGAATTGTTGGGATAGAGGGATGAGTCTTGGTATAGAGGCTGATGCACAAACAAATGTAATTCATGTTTTGATAAATCAAGGGAATTTCTGAGTGAAGTCGCAGTTTTGATATGAGCTCAATAATTTCAATACTTCTCTGAAACTAATCATTTCATTCTTCTGTCATTATTCCTGCATATGGATTTGATTTTTTTTGTTTCCTATAAATGGGTTTTAATCTGAATCTATGAATTCTTCCATCAAGGGATCTCAGAGCAAAATGTGTTTAGGACTGGTTCCATCAAAAAGATTGAATAAAGGCCACTTTCCAATCCCTGGCAGATCAGGATAATATTTTTGATCCATAGTTTGTGGCTTTGTTTTCCCATCGGTAAAAGAACTTTGTAAGATGTAGTTGGTAAATTTGGTAGAAAAAACAAAACTTTGCCCATTCTTATTCATTTAATCAGTTCTATCGGTCTTAATTTGAATTGAATTGAATTGGAATAGTCTGAATTTCACCCATTCTTAATTTAGAATTTGCATTAGCAAAATAACAAAAACCCATTCCAATTTATCTTCGCAGAAAATATTGGAGTAATATTTGAATTCAGCCAATTATATTGGCCAATGCAAAGAAGCCATTATTTAAGCAATGGTCTAACATGGGAGAGTATTTACTTCTTTACAGGTCTGCCAAAAACAGGGAACTTGTGTGGCACAAGCTGTTAGAACATTTCCAGTATTGAGTGGTAATGAACAGCAAACACTGAAATTTCTGAACGGTGTTCCTGGTAAAAGTAAGTAATCATAAAACTTAGAATGTATGAAAAGTACCGTGTTCTAAAATGGGCCATATTGGGTAATGGGAATTTGTAGGTTTCTTGTTGCTTGATGTTCAACTTATCCAATTTTGAAAATATTGTCGCAGATTTTTCCATGGAACATAAGCCATCAAACAAAATTGGCTTTCAATCTTCTTTTAATTGCAATCTGCCATGCAATACCATGAATGCTCCAACTTCGGGTGCAGACACAATGGCCAATGCTGCCGAGAAAACAGCCTTTAAGTCACCAGTTATTTTAAGCTTTGCTCAAGGTAAAATGGAAAGCAAGTGAACTAAGCTGAGTTAGATTTGTATTCTCGAACTTAAATATGAACTAGTTCCAGTGATAAGGCTTCTAATGCAACTATATAAGATGGATCTGGTCATGAAACCAAAATTTTCGATGTGTACTTTTGCAGGAAACAAGTTAGATACACAGACTACACTATCTCGAGAGTGCTTTGATCAGAGCAAGTTTGAACTCCAGTCATACATAGAAAAGAGAATTGAACATTACTGTTCCAGTAAAGCTCCTAAAGGAATTGCAACTTACAAGGCTGAAAAAGGCCTCCAGGATGAAGACTTCCAGACTGCTGCTTCCCAGGATCCCAATTTCTGTAGCATAAATAAGAACCTAGTTGATGATGTAGGCTTTAAAGATAATCTGACAAGGAAAAGGAAAGTTGGGGACAGGCAGAGAATCACTGTGCTTGCATTGAGTACAGGCAGACATTGTACACAAAATAAAGAAGTTAATCAGGTCCAACCAGATAGTAGCACAGCTCTGCCAATTGTACCGCCTCTTTTTCAATCCAATGCTCTGGAAATAGTAATGAAGATTTCAGATGGACAAAATTGTAGAAGGGAAATGGTTGCAGAGGGGAGCCATGGTTATTCGTACCATCAACCTCATTTTCCACGAGAAAATATGAACACTAGTTTGGAGAACCCAGATAAACAGATTCCAAAAAGGAGGAAGATCAACAAAGGTAAACAGGCTCAAATGGAAAGTCAATCCTCAGAACCAGCTGCTATTGCTCTTTCTCAGACAAATTTACGAAGAAATGACAAATTATTGGATCCCGCTTGTCTGAAAAATAATATGCGTGCAGATGGGTCTGTTTTAAGCCAAAAGTATGTAAATAAAGCAGAAATAGAGGCAACAAAAACCAACAGGAAACTCGAAGTGCAGCCTCATTCCATACAAACTGAGATATGTGCCATGGACAATCACACGAGTCCAGATAATAATCCATCTTCACAAGAGCTGTCTTCAACAGCAAACCAGTTTGGTGGTTTTAAGCATGTGTTGAAGCCAATAGCACAGAATACTCAGCAACATCTTCCTGTTCCACCTGTTCCTTTTCCAGCAGATAAAAAAGATGAGGAGGAGGCAGTGGATGCAAGACTGAAAATTTCAACATTGAATATGAACATGACAGGTTCAAAAAAGAAGCTAAAAGTAAAAGACCAACTCCCTGTGATACATAACTCTTATGACCTTCAAGCTATAGGCAATTACATAAAATGGGGAACATTCAATGTTGAGGTGCCATCTTCGCGAGATCCACCTACAAAAGTTGGTGCAGGTGTATCATTTCATCCTAAAATAGATCAAAATTATAATTTTATGAATTCCTCCAACTCAGGAGTACATTCAAACGTGATTGGATTAGACAATAACATGCTCGGGGCTGCTATGTCAAGTACTAGCCGCTCTACTCTTCCATCACATGCAATCAATACCAAGATTGTTACATCATCATGTGCAGGCAATACCAACATTGGTATTCCATACAATAGAAGCAATCGAAATGTCGACATTTCTAATCAAGTATGTGCAGGTGTAGGCATTATGCCAGGCCTATTGAAACCATTGGGGGTGTCTGAACAACAGTCACTGTTGTGTCAAATATAGGACTATCTTGACAAATCAAAATTTTGTGTCTCCTCTTTTACTCATGCAGATAAGCCACTTTCTACTTCCATCGATTCTCCACCTAACAAAACTTGATCATTTAGTATTGAATTCCTGCTGGAGGTTCAAAAGCAGAGACATGATGGAGTGTCATTTTCAAGCTTAGGAAGCTCTTGCCACATGACCATTTTGAACAGGTATAATCCTCTTATAGCTCGGAGTAAATGGATGTTGGATGTTTTCCCTAATTTATATAACTACAGTGGACAACCCCAATTATGGATAGGTCTTTCTTGTTGAAATTTTTGCAACCCATTGAACAGGCTGCAATTTTGAACTGGACGCAGGCATCCGCTGATGGATAATTTTGCATTTTTGATCCACCGGCAGCCAACTATTGGAGAGGGGTTTTATTCATTGCCACTAAATTGTTGACTCTAGTTAAACATCATCAGGTTCAATGGTAAAACAGTTAATAGAAATTTTGCACCTCATCCAAGGTGGACAGCTTGGAACTTTCACTTGAGGTGAAACCAACTTGAGCCCCTTGCATGGTTTTCACCATTTTTTTATTGTACAGAGGCAGAGAGAAACGGAATTCTCCCTGATCGATTGAAACTAATAGCAATGGATATATAATTTTAATTTAGTGCAGGCAATTGGTATTTGCTGCAATTTGTTTATTCACTTTGAATTGGTTTTTTCGGGGGTTCCTTACTTCTCTAGAAGGCTTTATCGCGAGTACTATAACTACTGAATCTCAGTTTTCTGAGATTGGGCTATTTTGGACTATGGAACTTGCGTACGTCTCCTGCGGATTTTTTAGTTAGTTATTTATATAAATAGGTTATTAATATTTCTTAAATTGATATGGTTATAAACGCTTAGTGTATCTTATAAGAGGCAGAAGTCATTGCAAATCAGGAACATTTTTACAAGATAAGATTGAAAGAGGCCATAGAAATTAGGTAACACCCTAACAATTTGAAAACAGACAAGACTTGAGCTTGAGCCACTCCAAAAAAAATTAAAAGATTAAATCTCCCAAGTTAAAGAATCAATTGGAAAATTAATATGATTATTAATATTATTTAGTTAGACAAAATAATTAGGACTAATGTGTAAAGAGTTAGGTTTTAATTAGCTTGTAACTATTAATTTATATATGTAGGGAAACAAAATGGAATAATAAGCATTCAGTTTAATTGGACCCCAAATTAATGTAACTTGAGATGAGTAATCTAAGAAAGAAATGATTGAGATGGAAATAAGGGCTGACTTAAAAATTGGCAAAGTTGGTTTTGATTGTTTTGACTACTTGCCATGCTTTGATAGAGATCTAAAAACTAAAATCTAGAATTGGATTTGTGATTGAAGCCCAATGAAGAATGAATCCCAAGCTTTTTAGATGCTAAGATTAGGTCATGCTCACAATTTGAGCCTTGGACACTTTTCTCTAGTGTAATTTAGTCCACTACATAATTTTAGCTTTGGTACCTACATAACTTATTCATCATTGAATATTCTTACTTTTGAGAAAGGGTGGTGTTAATAAACACTTTTGTGGGATTGCTAGGTATAGAGGGAAGAGCATTCAACTTCCTTGATGACAATCAAATCTCAAGGTCGATTTAACAAGATTGGTACGAAGAATGTTGGATGTTGAGTAAGTTGAGGTTGAATTGCCAAATGTGAATGCCTTCCATTAATATTTGATTATATCTCTTTATGAAAATAACATAGGACGATGTCCTTAAAATACATAGCCCTTGACACACAATTCAAAACTTTTAGATGTGTGAGCGAATGGGTAACAATCATATTCTGACATTGTTGACCTATGAAATGAAAAATTTTGAATTTCAAATTGGAAGACGATATCACACACATGACCTATTCTAGGGAGGTTAAAATTTGAGGAAATGGATGATTACTATTTTGAATTAGAGGATTTAGCATAACAAAGCGAGAGGTTCAAGAATAGGGTTAACTCGTTAGCCAAAAGAGACGATTTGGGTGCTAAAATTGTGCATCTACAATATCCATGCAAAGTGATGTAAAATGAGAGAGGAAAAGGGCAAGGTATGCAATTTTCTCCTCTACACTTTGGCCCCACTTTGGGGGGTATGCAAGTCCAAATAAGTAAGCATGCCAAAGTAGAAATGAAATAAATAACACTCGTAAATAGGATGTTAATTTTTTGAAACCTCGAAATTTGAGCCATTGGAACAAGTGTGTGCTTCCTTTTGTCCCATATATGTAGAATGCATTCATCAAGCCTATTATACCATCAAAAGAAAATCACCAACTGTTGCATGTGTTGTCATTGATGTCAACAGTGTGATGTTCAATGTGTATAGGATTGCATATTTGTCAATAGTGCTGAAGGTTGGAAGTGGAAGTGATGATTAGTTGATGAGATGCCAAAGTATTGTGATGACTAAGGGAAATTGTTGCATAATGTTGTGAGACAGAGAAACAAAGTGATGAGTATATGCTGAGGTGATCAAAGAAGAAGACAAAGGAGTAATAAAGAGATGGATCAAAGAAGTTGTGAAGTAAAGGGTAAGATGATGAATGTCATGTACTATGTATACTAATTGGATGAGTATCATTTGTACACAGTTGTACCCTATCTTCTGAAGTTCATGCAGAAGTGAAAGTTGTGAGCAGAACAATGTGCTAACATGAATATTCTTGTTTTGTTGGAAGCAGTTGTGTTTGATATTGAGAATGAAGTCTCTAGTGTGGTGAATATTGTATTTCTTGTTTCTTGAGGAAAGACATTGCTTTAGTCTTGAAAGAAAGATTCAAGGGGTCGAAGGCACTAGAGTTTGCACTGAAGCAGTTTTGGAGAATGCTTCGCATTCCTCTCCATTTGAAGGTATGGCCTTGTGGTTTGGAAGTTAGTCAGAGACATGTATGAAGTTTGTATGTTCTTGATTTCAGAGCTTGGACATTTTTGCAGAAGATTCTAGAGCTCGTAGAGTGAAGACAAAGGTTCAAAATGATTTCAGTCAGGAGGTCAGAGAAATGCGGAAATGCTCCGCATTTCTCCATTTTTGAAGATGTGGTCCTGCGGTTTGGAGGATGGTCAGTTATAAATGAAAATACTCTTAAATTCAAGTTTCAGTTGTTTTGATGTTCCTCAGAAGTTCTCCGGAGTCAACAAAACAAAGAACTATCATGTTGTTGATTAGGGTTATCTGGAGGAGATAGCAAAATCCACCGCATTTCACTATAGTTTATTTTTTGGCTTTGATGTTTGGAGAATGAGTTCAAATATTTAGTATGATTGTTCATTTCAGGTTTCAGGTGCTGAAGTAAAATTTACCTTAGTGAAACTTGATATATGACTACCCCCATGAACTCCTCATGATGTTGGAGAGCCAACATCCACTTGTTCATCATCAAATGTCATTTTAAGATTACCATTGATATATGACACAAAAAATTACATGTAGTATATTTACTATTTTATTACAAATTACATACCTATAGACTCGACATGGCCACATAACCCTGTGCTGGAAGGCCGACAAATGTAGGATGAGTACTTTAACCTTAGAATTTCATAATACATAAACTTATTTATATTAATTTTCATTCACAATAGGTTAATATAGTTAATTATAGAATTCAAAAGGAAAAATAATAAATTACAGAACCTTATTGAAAATTACTTGTTGGTCAATGTGAAAGGCCATATCTAGCAACTCATCTCTCATTACCATATTATCTAATATAGATGTATCCTACTATTGGCCTTGTGTAGCATACTCCTGAAACTATGGAGCATTCTCTCCAATGTGTGTATCATCAACATCCTTAGACCCATAATCACAAGTATCTCCACAAACATGACAAATGTGTGGTGATCATTAAAGCCTAGGAGGGTTACCTCATCAACCTGTGAAAGAGGCCTACAATGAGGGAACTGATAGACTATAGGGTCTCCACCTCAATACTCTAATTCATAATGGAAGGGATTGTGACATGTTGAATAGATGGCTTGGCTAGCAGTTTCACTGAGTGGTCCTAGGCACAATGTTTCTACCTAGAAATCATGCATATCAAAATAATTTGGAATATCATTGAGGACAAACTCACAATAGAGTTTGTTGAAGATATATTGAGGCACCTCATTATTTTTGCATGGGGGATCATCAAAAACCATCCAACACCTATCTCAAAAATTATTTTGTGTTCCTTGGTGTCGACACCAATGAATAGGGAATCTTTTGCAACTTCCATGCATGGACTCATTGGTTCTTGGATCAATAAATAATGTACATAAATTAGATTTCAATAAATTTTCTTATCTTTGACTTATTTATATGACAATTTCGTAGAATAATACTATCATGCATTCTCAGATTGATGATTTGACCATGTGTTTATTTGACCACTAAAAAAATCTATATGAGAAATTATAGAGTCCAAGGATGTCACAAGGGCTCTTCAATGTGTTCTTGTGCATTTGGAGTTTTTAATGTTTCAACATATGTTTGAAGTTCTTTTTTATTTTCTTCAATCTACCCTAATATATTGGCTTGTGTCTCATGAGGGTGTTGCAAAATGGATGGAAGAGTTTGGGGAGGGTTAGGTTGTGCTTGTTCTTCAGCATGATTTTCATCATGCACTTAATGTAGTGAATCAAGGTTTGGAGGGATTGGGGAGTTTTCATTTGCTAAAATTGAATCAAAACAATTGAAAAACATATTTGAAAGATATGACATCAAGATGAAGAAAATACTCCTTAAGTATTTGAGTTGTGTTATCATTATCCCTTTTATCCATTCTAGCAAGGTGAGCTTCATGATCAAAGGAGTCTTCTTCATTCAAATAAACCATTGTGTTTAGATTTCTAATGATGGGAGCTTTAGTTTGATGCATGACCATGGTTAGATTTAATCTAGGACTTCTCCTAAGTGGAAATTAGAGATTGGTCAATGGTATGCAAACAACAAAGAATTAAAATAGATAAAACAATGGAAACACAATAAGGTTTTAGATCTAAAATAAAAATTAGAAAAGAAATAGAAATTTATTAGATCAGAAAATCATAACCAAGAACAAGACTTAATTCTATGGTTAAAACTAGAGAGATTTGGCAAGTTAGGGTTCACCAAAATATAGAGGAAATAAACACACCCTCTATAAACATTCTAGGGATCTATAGGATAATTAATGATGTACATTAATTAGACCCCCTAGATAAAGTAAGAAGAGTTGAGTATGACAACATGCCAAGTAATTCAAAAAGTAAATAGGAGGTTAGAGGGTGCTTAGGTCTTAATGATACCGATAGAAGTTGATGTTGTTGATATGGATTACATAGATGTGTTCAACAATGATTATGAACTCTAGAAATTAGATCTAAATGATGAATCATGTAGTTGATGTTTTCTCATAGTCTACACTACTATCAAATGAGATCACATGTGATTCTTTCTATGTCTTACGTTATTTTGTTCTACCTATCATGATTATGTTTGTATCTCACATACCTCTAGAATTTGTACTCCTATTATCATATTTGAATTAGCACTAAGGTAGCACTTGTTAATGAAAACCTTTTGGAGTTTGGTGTGCTAGGATTGAGGTTTAAAATTTCCTCGTACCTTAGTTAGACCCCTTGCTATTTTCTACATTAGTACAAAAATAGAAAACATGCAATATGGAATATGCCTAATGCAATATCATTTGATGCAAGTGTAGAAAGCTCTATGATTTGGTACCCTAATGCTTAAATGATGTTACCTATGAGTGCTTAAGTACTTGAAGGGATTCATGACTAGTACACTGGGGCTTGTCTTTATATATGACATCCTAAGTGCCAAATTCAAATATTTTTGTGTGCAAGCCAATGAGCAATGCTCCATTTTTGGAGTGTAGTGACCTAGGGAAGAGTGAAAGTCAAGTTCAAATAAGGTGGATGCAAATGCATTCACAATTCATTCCAGGAGATAAAACTCACAATTCAGTCTTGGGTGGGAAAACAAATAAGAATCATGTTGGGTCTAAACCACCATGGATGAACTAGTAAAAGGAAAGGGCATTAGATGGGTCATGTTAGTTTTTCTGCAAAAATTCATTGAATTAGACGCCAAATTAATATGTGCATCTATTGAAAAGGCCAAAATGAGTGTAAAATGAGTGGAAAAGTATAAAGTATGCCCTTTTCTCAGCTACAAGCTTATTATATAGTTTCAAATGACTAAGGCTAATTATGAAATTTGGCCAAGTTATGAACTTAACTTTAGCATTCTTCTTTATTGTCTTGTTCCAATCAAATTATTTTAAAAAAATATAAGGAGTCTCTTTGAACTATTTAATAAATGTTTTTAATAATGTTCCCAAACCTAATAATTTTTTCATAGGTTTAACTCATACAACATCAATTCGAGCTCTTAGGCCCATTAAAACATGAACTAGGGCTTTTATCTAGATAAAATAGTGTCTCAACTAATGAATCCAACCTAGGAGAGGGCTACTTATCTTGAAATAAAATTAATGTGCTATGGAGCACTATATGAATGGTTCATAAGGCAGAACACTGTTGAAGGTTTTGCAAATGAGGTATGAAGCTAAGTGGGTTGGATTATAGGCAAAACTCCATATAACTAAGTGTACTTGAACCAAACTAATATTAAGATAGTAACCCCTTGAGAAGTTGTGGTTTGTCAACTTGAATTACAATAAATACTAAACTAGCATATCTATATTTAAAAATTTATCTAAAATATGCCAAGAGATATCCTTTTGGAGGTGCTTTTTTTCAGGCACCTGGAGAGCCGACATATTTTAGATATATTTTTTAAAATATAGATATGCTAGTTTTATTTAATAAATTTATGACTTTATAAATTTAGTTCTAGAAAAATCTTGGTTATAGTTGAGTGAATTCTAAACCTAATAAACTAGTGCCATACATTTACAATAAATAATGTTTGATTGGTTTACTATGTGTATATGTTTTGAGTGAATTCTAAACCTAACAAGTGCCAAATTGCATTCCAATAATTGAAAAATTAATTTTTGAAAAGTGTTGAAATGTTTTGGGTGAATAAAATTGAAATCTCATAAATAATCTAATTTGGTAAAAATATAATAGGACTAAAATATTTCCTTAACTATAAAACTAAACTTTACAAAGTCTATTAAATAACACAAATATTTCCTTAAAATGTAATAATACTAATGCTTTTATAATTTAAAATGCATTAAAGTATTGTAAGTTTGAAGAATAATTACACAATATAATAACAATAACATATTCATATTTAGATCACTAGAGTATTTTCTAGAGAACATGATTTACTTTACAAAGCCTGCATATTTGTATTATGTGGAGAGCCTTGGCCTAGTTGAGTGTATAGAGATTTGAAATGTTTGATTAAGATATTAAAATGTAATAATATTAATACTATGATAATTTAAATATATGTTTGAAGAATAAAATAAAAAATGTAATAATGGTGAAATATTTTTCATACTGTATATTTTTAACTTTTTAGTAAATAAAATCGAAATCCCAAAGATAATCTAATTCCATAAAATAAAATGTGTAGAACCTTATATTTTTAATAATATTATAACTTTGTCCCTTTGACAAAAAGTAATTTTTAAGCAAAAAATTAAATTCATTAAAATTGATGATTCTTCCCTCTCATAATGCTTAAAGCTAATGATTCTTCTAGACGATTCTTTCCTCTCATAATTATCACCAAGATAATGAAGCAAAAATTCATTAAAGCTGATGATTCTTCCCAAATGATTCTTCCCTCTCATAATTATCGCCAAGCTAATGAAGCATAAAATTAAATTCATTAAAACTGATGATTCTTCCCAAATGATTCTTCTCTCTCATAATTATCGTCATCCATTTAGGGATGACTTAACTAGTGGGAGACAAAATTTGTGTTCATAATTTGTTTACTTGCCACATTCTCCCCTCAAACCAAAATTCTCTCCGCATTTATAGCTTTTTGTTGCACAGTCATTTTTTTCAGCCAAGGCCAATATAGATAAATCAATTTTCAATAATTTTTTATTTAAAAATTTATCATGTTGACATAGGAAAAGTACAAATTTAAATCAAAATTTTCCATAAGAAAAATAATCATGTCTTTTGATTGGTCTACAATCAATAGATTAATAACTAGATAAGTGCCAACTCATTGCAATTGTACTGGCCAACTCAGGTACTAAAAATAATCATGTCTTTTGATTGGTTTACAATCAATAGATTAATAACTATTAAGTGCCAACTCCATAAACTATAGTGATGTTTGACTAGTTTACTATTGTATATACATTTTGATTAATATCTATGCTAGTTTATAAAAATAAATGTGGGTCTTTTAGATAATATGTATTTAAGATATCGAGGCCAATTTATGAAAATAAAGTGTTAGTATATTTTATTAGGTTTCACTTTTTTATATATTAAATGAAAGAAAAGCGCTTTAATTTTTTATATACATGTTTTAGGTTTGAATCTTAATTAATTTATCTGAAAAGTGTAATTTAATCAATAAAAAGTTTAAATTTGATTTGTTAATTAATTTGATGGGCAAGATATAAACCTTAAATAATTAAATAATTAACCAAAATTATGTATGTAGTAAAAAAAATGATTCTAATGTGAATAAATAAAATAGCTTGAAAATCTATATTAATATTTTAAAGTGTTTAATATACAGTTATAGTTATGAAAAATAAATTATTGTAAATAACTACTCATAAAATATGAATCAATAAAAAAGTGATTTAAAATTAAAAACATAAATCCCAATAAATTATTATGAATCATTTAAAATAAATATATTATAAAAAACATTTCCTTGGTCAAGTTGCATGTTAGAAGAGTCCAAATGGAAAAGAGTTTGAAATTATCTTAGGGTTGTGATTAGGTTGTTTTGGGCCTGGTGGAGTCATTAAAATTCAATTCAATTCAAATTATCTTACGACTGCGGTTAGGTTGTTTTGGGCCTTGTGGAGTCATTAAAATTCAATTCAATTCAAATTATCTTAGGGCTACGGTTTGGTTGTTTTGGGCCTCATAGTCATTAAAATTCAATTCAATTCAAATTATATTAGGGTTGCGGTTAAGTTGTTAAGTTGTCTGATGTGTTTTCTCCGTGTCTTCAAGTGTGTGTGTTTTGGCGTGCTTGTTGTGTGGCATGTTTGTTGCCTCATATGCAGTCTAAAGACTTGCTCGATGAGTGCATCCTACATTTTGGGAGGTTTTGCATGTCTTACGTGTGTGTTGCCCCATATATACAGTCTAAAGACTTGCTTGATGAGTGCATCCTGTATTATAGGAGGTTTGTTTGCTTTCTAGTACTTATATCTACATTTCATATATATGAGAAAAAGAAAAGAAAAGATATCATTTCTGTCTTCGATGCATTAATGTGTCTTCTATGCATTGAATGTCTTCTCCATGTTGTACATGACTGTAACTATCTTCTCCATGTTTTGTGTGCCTATTACTATCTTCTATGTGATTGACATGTCTTCTCCATGCTTGGTGTGTTTGTTGTGTTTGTGACGTTACTTTAATGCATGTATTGGCCTCATGTTTACACATACATTAAAGTGGGGGCTAAATGTAATGTCAGAAAATGTCCCCTTGGGGGATTTTCCCTCATAAGGTTTAGCTCCTAGGTCTTTGGTATGCATTTAGGACATCTTAGTTCATATTTTGGCATCCCGATGGAATGAGACCTAGGTTCCATGGCAAATTGGACCTAGGTGGACCCCTTGAGTTGTACCTTGCCCAAAATAGGGGGGAGGACTTGGGTGCCAACGCCCTAGTCCTGCCCTATTTTGGGGCACCCCTAATTTCTAGGTGTCAGTTTATGACCGTTAGTTGGTCCTTTTGACGACACGGTAAATTTTAATTTTTAAAATCTTGATGGGAGTGCTTGTAGTTGCATATATAAGCATGCTTATGCATTCATTTAGAAACTAGATGGCAATTGTGAAGTTCAAGTGTTCTCAAGGTGATACAAGGCTTTCTATTGTGTTGCAAGAGCAGACTTGTGTCATTTATGTGTTGATATTTGCATATTTTAGCATCAATTTTCTCATGGCATGAAGAGCATCTTCCTCCCATGAAAGCTTCACTACAAGGTGACATAATATTGTGTTTTCATCATTGATTCCTTTGGTTTTTACCTCTACCTCACAAGGGCATGCACTCTTTATCTAACAACGGTGTTTAGAGACTTAAGTGTCCTTCAGGGCTTGACTGAGGCCGGTCACTAAACACCACAACCCCCAAACCAAGTCTTGTGATTGTAGGTTACAGGTATCACATTTGGGAAAAGTGGAGTTGTAGGAAAGATTGGAAGGCATCAAGGATTTAGGATTTGAAGAAAAGCAGGACACAGGAGCACTTCCAGGACTTGGGTACTCGCTCTAGTGTCCTCCACATTTGATTTTTAGAAAATAGAAGTTATAGGGATGATCAGTGTCAGAAGGAGGTCCAGATCCCACGAAGAAATAGGTACCTTGGAATTGGGTGCCTGCTCCAGTGTCCCTAACTATTCCACTTCAGAACCTCAAAAACAGGTATTCTATAATTTGGTTTTTTACTCCTGTCTGCAAGAGCTTTTTCCATCATTCGTCAATTTGTTGTTGTATTTACATAATTAGGGTTTTAATGGTTAATTGGGCATAAGAGAAAGAAAATTAATAATTAAATTACCTAATCCAAGTTTCCCTACATCGACAAGTGACCTAGGGTATGATAGTGCTCGTCACTCGACCCTAGATCCTTGAATGTATAGTGGAGAGGCATATTTAAACATCTAAAATCTAGAACATTAACAAATCCAATTTTCTACTAAACACTTAGGATGTGTATTTGACTGTTCAATCAATCCCATTTTAGTTTAAGCATCCATTTGCATGTTTCCAATAAGTTGCAACATGTTTCCAAAGTGTTTCTAGCAATGTATCCAAGCTTTTTCAATGTATTTTTTATGTCTTCAAGGTCGATAATCTTGGAAGAAGGATTCTAACATGTTTCCCATGATCTTTTAGGTCTCTAATGGCTATGGCCAAGGTCTTATGGCATGCAATCTTCATGACAACAAGTTGGACCATTTTAGGATTATTTTGGATATTTTTAGTGAACAATAGATTTCTTGATTGTCCTTTGTTACTAGATGATGGTGGTTACCTAGATGGACTACATACCTTCCAATACCCTAGATGACTGAGATTAGTTTAATGACTATTATGACATTCCTAGGTATGGTTGTCCTAGTGAAGTCAAGGGCACTCTTTAGCCATCTTGGACTGTAATAATCCCTCTCACTATGTATGTAGTTTCCTTAAGGGTTTTAGGACCTTTAGAAATGATGTACCATGCTCATATAGTTCTCACTTAGGCATTTGACAACTTGGAAGACCTTCTTATATGATTGTCCTAATGGCTTGGGGTAATCTTTGATTATTTTGGACTGTAATAGTCCCTTCTTGACTTCTACATGACTATATAGGACAACAAAATACCTCTTCATCTTCCCTTTTCACTAACATGACAACATTTCCTTCTTCCTAAGAAATATTACTATTGTTATGGTAGCCTTTGGATGACCTTATCATGATAATATCTTGACTAATAACAACCCTTGTTATGTTTGTCATGTCAATAATCCTCCATGATTGTTGAAATCTTGAAAACATATCACCTAACCTACAACCACAGAGAGAGACATTATACTTGTCATGGAACCATGTCAATCCAAGCAAATGCATATGAACTAAGGCTCTTAAAACCCTAGGAAGACAAGGATCTTGAGAGGCAAAATTAGTAATGATCCTATGACACTTTGCAATGCATATAAAAGGAGTAAAATAAAGAGTCAAGGCTACTCCTAAGATTGCTACAACAATATTACCTTGGGCATGGACAATCCTCATGCAAAAAGAGGTAAATTAGACTCTATGGAAATGTTATAATAGCAGCACCAACACTATAACATCAATATAAACCTCCTTTCTAGGGTTTGGTTAGTTGTAATGGGTAACCAAACCCTAGGTGCTCATACTCCACTCATGCTGCGAAGCTATTTTGACCAAAAATGCTACCATTATCATTGTAGAACCCTCAAAATATTGAAGACCTTATGCTCATGCAACTAGGACCTCAAGAACATCCACATGTATCCAAAATTATGTCAAACAATCATGAACTCCATACTCAAACCAAGTTGATCAATCAAGACCTGAAGCTCACAAGACAAGCTAAAAATTTGAGATGGGTTAGAGACAAGTAAAATGATGTAAATCAAAAGAGGGGGATCCCCATTTTCCTAAGAAACTATGGGGTGTGTGTGCAAGACACAACATGTGGATTCAGTTTTATCTAGTGAAAAGGTGCTAGGAATGAAATTTTACATTTTACACTTTGTGGGACTGGACCAAAAATGCCTTGACACATCGAGGTGGGTGGGTGAATGCTAGTAGAGGCCTCATTTTTTTCTACAATAGCATATCTTAGTTTTTATCAACTCCAAACCATTTCACTGTGTCAATAATGAATGCATTCTTGTAAAATGTCTCATTTGAGAGAAATGTAAAGGTGGCAATAGCCATACTTTTTTGTCCACACCTTATGGGAGTAAACTGATAACATCAACATATCGGGTGGGTGGATGAAAGCTAGTGGAGGCTTTGTTTCATTCCCTAGGTCTCTTGATCCTTTCGGGCTACATTAGACTGACAGAGTCTCTTAAGAGCCCTAAGAGCAAAAAGTTGTAAAACTTCAACGCAATGATTCTCAAAATCTATGGAACCTAGAAATAGTTCATTGGAACCTACAAGAGAATGTTGTGTCTTTCTACAATAGCCTATCTTAGTTTCTGTTAACTCCAAACTATTTGACCATGCCAACAATGAATGCATTCTTGCAAAATGCCTCGTTTGAGAGTGGTGTAAAGTTGTCGATAGCTATATTTTTTCTTCTGCACCTCATAGGATCAAACCAATAGTGCCAAAATGTTGGGGTGGGTGGGTGAATTCTAGTGGAGGCCTTATTTAATTCCTTGGGTATCCTAATCCTTTTGGGCTACATTAGATCGAGAGAGTCTCTTAAGAGCCATAAGAGCAAAAAGTTATCAAACTTTGATGTAGTGATTCTCAAAATTCATGGCACCTAGAAATGTTTCATTTGCACCTACAAGAGGATATTGAGTCTGTATATAATAGCCTATCTTAGTTTATATCAACTCTAGACTATTTGAGCATGGTGACAATTAATGCATTCTTGCAAAGTACCTCATTTGAGAGTAGTGTAAAGTTGTCAATGGCCATAGTTTTTCTTTCACACCTCATGGGACCAAACTGATAGTGTTAACATATTGGGGTGGGTGGGTGAATTCTAGTGGAGGAATCATTTTGTTCCCCAGGTCTTTCTATCCTTCCAGGATACATTAGACCGAGAGACTCTCTTAAGAGCGCTAAGAGCAAAAGTTATCAATCTTTGATGCAATAATTATCAGAATCCATGGCACCTAAGAATGTTTTGTTTGCACCTACAAGAGGGTGACAGGTTCATCTATAATATCTTATCTCAATTTTTGTTGACTCTAGACCATTTGACAATGTTGATAATGAATGCATTCTTGTAAAATGCTTCATTTGAGAGCAGTGTAAAGTTACCAATAGCCATATTTTTTCTTTTGCACCTTGTGGGACTGAATTGACAATTCCAACACATTAGGGTGGGTGAGTTAATGTAGTGGAGGCCTTATTTCATTCCCCAAGTCTCTTGATCCTCTTGAGCTACATTGGATTGAGAGAGTCTCTTAAGAGCCCTAAGTGCAAAAATATGTCAAACTTTGACGTAGTGATTTCTAGAATCTGTGGCATCTGGAATGTTTTGTTTACACTTGTAGGTGGATGTCAGGTCTATCTACAATAATCTATATTAGTTTCTATCAACTCCAAACCATTTGATTGTGTTGATAATGAATGCATTCTTACAAAATACCTCATTTAAGAGCAATGTAAAGTTACCAATAGCCATATTTTTTCTTCTGCACCTCATGGTACTAAACCAATAGTGGCAACACATTGGGGTGGGTGGGTGAATAGTGGAGGCCATGCTTTTTTCCCTAGGTCTTGCAATCCTTCTAGGCTACATTGGACTGAGAGAGTCTCTTAAGATCCCTACGAGAAATAAGTTGTCAAACTTTAACACAATGATTCTTTGAATCTACGAAACATAAGAATGTTTCTTTTGCACCTAAAGGAGGATGTCTGGTCTATTTATAATATCCTAGATCTTAATTTCCAGCAACTCCAAATTCTTTGATTGTGTTGACAATAAATGCATTCTTACAAAATGCTTCATTTGAGAGCAATATAAAGTTGCCAATAGCCATATTTTTTCTTCTGCAACTTGTGGGGCCAACTCAACAATGCCAACACATTAGGGTGGGTGAATGAATACTAGTGGAGGTCTCATTTTATTCCTTAGGTCTCCTGATCCTTCAAAGATACATTGGACAGAGAGAGTCTCTTAAGATCTCTAAGAGCAAAAAGTTATTAAACTTTGACGTAACAATTCTTAGAATATGTGGCACCTAGGAATGTTTTGTTTGCACCTACAAGTGGATGTCAAGTCCATCTATAATAGCCTATCTTAGTTTCTATCAACTTCAAACTATTTGACCATGCTGACAATGAATGCATTCTTGCAAAATGTCTCATTTGAGAGCAATGTAAAGTCGCCAATAGCTATATTTTTTCTTCTGCGCTTTGTGGGACCTAATTGATAGTGTCAATACATTAGGGTGGCTGGGTGAATTCTAGGAGGCCTTGTTTCATTCCCCATTTCTCCCAATTCTTCCAAGCTAGATTGGAAAGAGAGTCTCTTAAGAGACATAAGAAATTAAGTTGTCAAACTTTGACACAACAATTCCTAGAATCTTTGGCACTTAAGAATGTTTCATTTGCACCTACAAGAGAATATCAAGTCCATATATAATATCCTATCTCAATTTCTTGCAACTCTAGACCATTTGACCGTGCAAACAATTAATGTATTATTGCAAAATGACTCATTTGAGAGCAGCGTAAAGTTGCCAATAGTAATATTTTTCTTCCACATCCCATGGGACTAAATTGATAGCACCAACATGTTGGGGTGAGTGGTTAAATGCTAGTGGAGGCCTTATTCCATTAATAGGTCTCTCAATCCTTTTGGGATACATTAGATTGAGAGAGTCTCTTTAAATCCCTAAGAGAAAAAAGTTGTCAAACTTTGATGTAGTGATTCTTAGAATCTGTGGCACCTAGGAATGTTTTGTTTACACCTATAGGTGGATTCAAATCCATTTACAATAGATTATCTTATTTTTTGTTAACTCTATACCATTTGATCATGTTGATAATGAATGAATTCTTGCAAAATGCCTCATTTGAGAGTAGTGTAAAGTTGGCAACAGCCATATTTTTATTTTGCACCTCACAAGACAAAACCAAAAGTGCTAACACATCAATACATTCTTGTAAAATGACTCACTTAAGAGTAGTCTAAAGTTGCTAATAGCCGTATTTTTTCTTCCATGCTTCATGTGATTGAATCGACAGTGCCAACATGTCATGGTGAACGGGTGAATGCTAGTGGAGGTCTCATTTCATCCCTCAAGCCTCTTGATCCCTCTAGGCTACATTGGACTAAGAGAGTCTCTGAAGAGCCCTAAGAGCAAAAGATGTCAAACTTTGACACAATGATTCTCAAAATTCATGGCACTTAGGAATGCTTTTTCACATATAAGAGGATGTTGGGTCCATCTATAATAGCCTATCTCAGTCTCTATCAACTCCAAATTGTTTGACAGTGCTAGCAATGAATGTATTTTTGAAAAAAATCCTATTTGAGAGCAATGTAAAAGTGCCAACAACCATATTTTTTCTTCCACACCTCATGGGACTAAATTGATAGTGCCAACACATTGGGGTGGGTGGGTGAATGTTAGTGGATTTCTCATTTTATTCCTTGGGTCTCATGATCCTTCAACAATATATTAGACCAAGAGAGTCTCTTAAGACCCCTAAGAGTAAAAAGATTGTAACTTTCTTCATTAGTTTTCATGGTAAATTTGATGGGTTGATTTTGTGTCTAAATCCTTTGCCTCTTCATCCTAAGTCCTAATAGCTAACACCTAGGGTTTCCAACCCATGTAACATTGGTCTCCACCCTTTTTAGTCATAAACCTCCCTTGCCAAATGGGCCTCATTGACTTCCTCCAACTAACCATTATGAGTCAACTGAAGCACACAAATATGTTAACTTATGTCATAGGGTTTTATATTTAAGAACAAGCCTTAATTTATTTCAAATCATCCAAGTGCTATCTATGGATGATTTTTTAGATAGACAACAAGCATGCAAAAATTGACAATTTCTACAAATTTTCAACCAAGATGATAAGGGATGATTTTTCCTATTGAAACAACATATCATATAGTTCATTCCTACACATTTTTATTATTATAAAATTGAATGAAACTTTATATTTCATGTTTAACAATAAATTTAAGGTTTCCACAGCAACTTAAAACTATTTATTTAATATCTCATTATTCCATTGAAACAATAGGGGCCTATTCACATGTTCAAACAACAATAGTCTACCAAACCACTCATTCATGAGATAAAATCATTATAATATTCATTTATTCCAAACATAAATAGCAAGAAGTAGTTCACAAATTCTAAATATATAATTCCATAGAATACATGCTTCAATACTTTTCAACAACATTTGGATGTAGTTAAGAAATAATATCCTTTTACAACTTGTAGATCATCAACTTTCAACATAAATTAAAATAAAGAAATTAAAGATTAACAGTATTGTTTAAAAGTACAATCTCCATGAAGGTGCCAACTCCAAAGTAATGGGGGTATAGTTACCTCCCAACCATTGTGATGTTTTCAAGTATCACCCCTCATTGATAAGAGATTAAACATGGATCTTCACACTTGTATATTTTCAAGAGAGGTTTAAGGAAACATTGAAGAGCATGTAGGCAATATCAAGACTTGTAAAAATGTCACATTATCTATCCTATGTAGAATTAAAACCTTTTTAGGCAAGTTCATACCCTTCATGGGTATGAGTCAATACACTCTTACTTCTGAAAAAAGGGACAAACCTACTCATCTTGAGATAATTCTAAGACCAAATGAAAGACCCTTAACAAGACATAACATCGTTTATAGCATGCAACAATATTATTTCACTATTTAAAATAAACATGTACAAAGGGCGAAAATAACCATAAAGCTTCAAACTCCATTCACATCAAGAAGATTAAACCACATTGAATAATGCCATACATTCATTGTACACATCAGACCACATCGAACAATACCATACACACCACATCTCTAGTCTCCTAATATACATGAAATCTATCTTAATAAACCTCATCTCATTAATCATATAACATAAATGGATTCTCAAATATATACAATAAATAATAAATTCAATGCACACTCACCCAAATAAGCTCATAATAATATGATTTATGATAATATGGCATAACAAAGGTCATGCTTATGGGTATATCATTGCATATCTATGTCTAAATCTAATAGCATCATATTTAAATAATAAATATGACAAATATAATCATAATTGATCATCATATATAATGTAAAATGTCATATACATAATGTCATGAAAATGTCATATAGTGTATACATAATGTCATGAATATGGTGAATATATAAACAAATCAATATAGGCATGCAATGATATACATCAGTAAAGCATAAATGTATGTGTACATGCATACAACAAAATGTCATAACATATAAACTCCTATGGAGTGTTGTGGAATAGTCGATGACCCTTGCTCTCTCAAGAAGATGGAGAAGCAATTGATAACTCTTTCTCTCTAATCCACTAACTAGACCTCCTCTCATAAAATTTTTGGAGCTCCACATATTAATACAATTAAATAATATATGCATTAATATAGAAAACATGAAATATACAATAACATACATAAATAATCACTTACCATAAACCGATAATCATTGTCAATCATCTATTGTCTCTCTTCATCTGCCTGAGATGTAGGTGTATAAAATGGAGTTGTGAGTTATGATAAGAATGAAGAATAAAATTAGATTAAAGATTAATGTCATTTATTTGCATTAAATTAGGTGAGATAAAACAAGAAATACATAATGACATTTACACTATTGGCTCATCCCTTGGTCAAAGACATTGAAAACAAAATAACTGCAATAATGCCCACCTCCATTGTGCCATGAATATTAGAAGTCTGAATTGATGCCATCAACTAAAAATAGAATAACATTATTAAATGACCAAAATCTAAATAACATCATTTACATACATTAGTGATTAAAAATAGTAAAATTTACCTTACTGAAACTTGATATATGACTACCCCCACCAACTCCTCATGATGTTGGAGAGCCAACATCCACTTGTTCATCATCAAATGTCATTTTAAGATTACCATTGATATATGGCACAAAAAATGACATGTAGTATATTTACTATTTTATTACAAATTACATACCTATAGACTCGACATGGCCACATAACCATGTGCTGGAGGGCCAACAAATGTAGAATGAGTACTTTAACCTTAGAATTTCATAATACATACACTTTTTTATATTAATTTTCATTCACAATAGGTTAATATAGCTAATTATAGAATTCAAAAGGAAAAATAATAAATTACAGAAGCTTATTGAAAATTACTTGTTGGTCAATGTGAAAGGCCATATCTAGCAACTCTTCTCTCATTACCATATTATCTAATATAGATGTATCCTACTGTTGGCCTTGTGTAGCGTAATCCTAAAACTATGGAGTATTCTCTCCAATGTGTGTATCATCAACATCCTTAGACCCATAATCACAAGTAGCTCCACAAACATGACAAATGTGTGGTGATCATTGAAGCCTAGGAGGCTCACCTCATCAACCTGTGAAAGAGGCCTACTATGTTGTAATAAGGTCTATAGGAGGGAACTGATAGACTATAGGGTCTCCACATCAATACTCTCCATCATAATGGAAGGGACTATGACATGTTGAATAGATGGCTTGGCTGGCAGTTTCACTGAGTGGTCCTAGGCACAATGTGCCCCTCCCTATCTTGAATTGAGCCTTTGCTTCTACCTAGAAATCATGCATATCAAAATAATTTGGAATATCACTAAGGACAAACTCACAATAGAGTTTGTTGAAGATATATTGAGGCACCTCATTATTTTTGCATGGGGGGTGATCAAAAACCATCCACCACCTATCTCAAAAATTATTTTGTGTTCCTTGGTGTCGACACTAATGAATAGGGAATCTTTTGCAACTTCCATGTATGGGCTCATTGGTTCTTGGATCAATAAATAATGCACATAAATTAGATTTCAATATTTTCTTATCTTTGACTTATTTATATGACAATTTTGTAGAATAATACTATCATGCGTTCTCAGATTGATGATTTGACCATGTGTTTATTTGACCACTAACTAAATCTATCTGAGAAATTATAGATTCGAAGGATGTCACAAGGGCTCTTCGATGTGTCCTTCTTGCATTTGGAGTATTTAATGTTTCAACATATGTTTGAAGTTCTTTCTTATTTTCTTCAATCTGCCCTCATATACTGGCTTGTGTCTCACGAGGGTGTCGCAAAATGGATAGAAGAGTTTGGGGAGGGTTAGGTTGTTCTCGCTCTTCAACATGATTTTTCTCACGCACTGAGATTAGTGAATCAAGGTTTGGAGGCATTGGGGGGTTTTCATTTGTTGAAAATGAATCAAAACAATTGAAAAACATATATGAAATCTATATGACATCAAGATGAACAAAATACTCCTTAAGTATTTGAGTTGTGTTAGCATTATCCCTTTTGTCCATTCTAGCAAGGTGACCTTCATGATCTAAGGAGTCTTCTTCATTCAAATAAACTATTGTATCTATATTTCCAATGATGGGAGCTTTAGTTTGATGCATGTCCATGGTTAGATTTAATCTAATACTTCTCCTAAGTGGAAATTAGAGATCGGTCAATGGTATGCAAACAACAAAGAATTAAAATAGATAAAACAATGGAAATGTAATAAGGTTTTAGATTTGAAATAAAAATTAGAAAAGAAAGAAATTTATTAGATCAAAAGAACATAACCAAGAACAAGACTTAATTCTAGGGGTAAATCTAGAGAGATTTGGCAAGTTAGGGTTCTCCAAAATATAGAGGAAATAAACAAACCCTCTATAAATATCTAGGGATCTATAGGATATTTAATGATGTACATTAATTAGACCCCCTAGATAAAGTAAGAAGAGTTGAGTATGACAACATGCCAAGTATTTAATAAAGTAAATAGGTGATTAGAGGGTGCTTAGCTCTTAATGATGCTAATAGAAGTTGATGTTTTTGATATGGATTACATAGACGTGTTCAATGATGATTATAAACTCTAGAAATTAGATTTGAAGGATGACTCATGTAGTTGATGTGTTCTTGTAGTCTGTACTACTATCAAATGAGATCACATGTGATTCTTTCCAAGTCTTATGTGATTTTGTTCTACTTGTCATGATTATGTTTGTAACTCACCTACCTCTAGAATTTGTACTCCTATTGTCATTTTTGAATTAGAACTAAGGTAGTGTTAATGAAAATCTTTTGGAGTTTGGTGTGCTAGGATTGAGGTTTAAAACTTCCTTGTACCTTAGTTAGATCCCTTGTTATTTTCCACATGAATATGAAAAATATCAAACATGTAATTTGGAATATGCCTAATGTAGTATCATTTGATGCAAGTGTAGAATGCTCTATGATCTGATGCCCTAATTCTTAAATGATGTTATCTATGAGTGCTTAATTACTTGAAGGGATTAATGATTAGTGCATTAGCACTTGTCTTTAGATATGACATCCTAAGTGCCAAATTCAAATGTTTTTGTGTGCAAGCCAATAGGCAATGCTCCATTTTTGGAATGGAGTTGGCTAGGGGAGAGTGAAAGTCAAGTTCAAAGAAGGTGTATGCAAATGCGTACATAATTCATTCCAAGAGACATAACTCACAATTCAATCTTGGGTGGGAAAACAAATAAGAATCATGTTGGGTCTAAACCACTGTGGATGAACTAGTAAAAGGCAAGGGCATTAGATGGGTCATGTCAACTTATGTGCAAAACTTTATTGAATTGAGCACCAAAATGATGTGTGCATCTAATGACAAGGCCAAAATGAGTCTAAATTGAGTGGGGGAAAGTATGAAGTATGCACTTTTCTCATCTACAAGCTTATTATATAGTTTCAAATGACTAAGGCTAATTGTGAATTTTGGCCAAGTTATGAACTTAACTTTATCATTCATCTTTATTGTCTTGTTCCAATCAAATTATTTTAAAAAAAATATAAGGAGTCTCTTTGAACTATTTAATAAATGTTTTAATAATGTTCCCAAACCTAACAATGTTTTCATAGGTTTAACTCAAACAACATCAATTGGAGCTCTTAGGCCCATTAAAACAAGAAATCCAACCCAAGACAATGCTACTTATCTTGAAATAAAATTAATGTGTTATGGAGCACTATATGAATGGTTCATAAGGTGCAACAATCCTTGAAGGTTTTGCAAATGAGGTATGAAGGTAAGTGGGTTGGATTATAGGGAAAACTCTATAGTTGTGTACTTGAACCAAACTAATACTCCTTAGTAACCCCTTGACAAGTTGTGGTCTATCAACCCCCAATTACAATAAATACCTAATAAACCATTTATGATTATGAAAAATAAATTATTGTAAATAACTAGTATAGATATCTCTAAAAAATCCATCTAAAATAATGGGGAGAGATCAATTTGAAGTCATTTTATTTACTTTGAATTATTTTATTTTACATTAGGACTATTTTATTTACTCTATACATGGACACATTAATTATATGATTTGTGCATACATTAGTATATTATTTATTTATCTAAAATTTTATGTTTAAGTAGAAATAAAATAATAAGTAAAATCAAAACATACCCAACAAAATATTTTTAAAAAATAAAGTAAAATAAAATAGTTTGGAAGTAAATCAAAATTCTAAAGTAAAATAAAATAACTCTTAAGTAAATAAAAATATAAACAATGTAAACAAAATAGAATAAATTTTAAATTGCTCTAAATATAATAAAATAACTTAAAATTGATAAATATTAATATTTTGACATATAAATGGATGCCAAATTTAAGGTAAAAGGTAAGAGTTTTTGTTAAAAGCCATTGCACTCCACCCCTTGCTGCGATTGTAGAATGCCTCTCAGCATTAACTACTCATAAAATATGAATCAATAAAAAAGCTATGATATTTTATTTTAGGGTTTAACTGCGTAGTTTTTGAGTCAAACACATGACCCATATTTCATGAGTAGTGGTTCACATGAACCCATCTCTCATGTTAATGATTGCATCTAGGTGATGCACACAGGCGTGAAGCATTGGGACTTCCTGGGAGGTCACCCATCCCAGTACTACTCTGACTCAAGTGCGCTTAACCATGGAGTTTCCCCCAAGAGCAAGCCCACTTAGCTTGCTACCCCATTTGCAAAACCTTCAGCAAGTATTGTGCCTTATGAACCATTCATTATAGAGCCCCTTTAGCTCATCAATTGATAAGTAGGAGGTATTTTTCGCAGCATGTCAAATATATCGAAAAAAGCATTATTCCCCTGTTTTATACGTGGTGCATTATTTTTTGACTTATCAAGTGACGTTGGAAGATATCTTTCCTTTCTTCTTAGGGTTTGGAGGTTTTCTAAAGCTAGGGTTTCATTCTATTCATTTATTTATGTAGTTAACCATCGAGAGCAATTGATCTCAACTTTCTGTTTGCTGGAATTTTTATTCTTATTTTTTTGGAAATAAATTGTGACCGTGAGATTTTTTAGGGTTTGGAGTAAGAATAAGAGCTAGAGTTTGCACAGATCGAACTCGGCTACAATGAACACTCTCAACTGATGGGAATTTTTTTATGGTTTGGTATATTCCGAATGATAGCTTTAGTTGTTCATGAGAATAATAGCTCTAGTTGTTCATGAGGGACTTGAAGTATGGTATGAAAACTTGTGAGTAGAAATGGGCTGAGACTGATGCTCTTTTAGATGAGGATGTTAATCAGGTGAATTTCAATTGATATATGGGAAAATGTAAAATAGGAGAAGATTAGGTTTCATGGAGGATTATTATCAGGAGGAGAATAAAAGTGATTCTTTTAGTTTTATCTTATTTGTAGTTGGAGAAAGAGAAATTTGTAGGATAAGCTTTAGCCTCGGCGGAGTGCTCTCCTGTTGTTATTATTGTCTACAGATGGTATCCTTCGACCTCCTAAATGTAAAAGTCTAGAGCCTTCAGTAGACTAACTTATAAAGGAAAAATTACAGGAGGAGGAAGTATGTTCATGAAAATAAATTGGTGTTATTGACGAACACAATTTAGTAGTGGATCTTTGTTGGAAAGGAAGTATGTTTGGTGGTTGAGCTTCTGGAAACAACTGGGTATGTAATTCTTCACTCCGATGTTTCGAGCCACACTATTGGGCTCATCATCAGCGAAACAAGTCTTTGAAAATTAATTTTTGGTTATCGAGAGTGGGTCTGGTATAATGTCTTCTATTCGGGTGCCAGAATTATACAGGCAAAATATATTGCAGGATGAGCTTGAAGTTGGGAAGTCCAGGCTAGAACAAACGGAGATTCGTTGTAGGCAGCAGCTATCCTTGAGCCACACTCTAGGGATATCTGTTAATGGGGATTTAAATCATCCTCATCTTGGGCAGGTCGACATTGAAAGTGGAAAATGTATATCATCCCAAGAGCAGGAAACAGTTCCAATGAAAAGTTCAATTTGCAAGGCTTTTTCTCTCAGGTAAGAATGAATGAATCAGTTTGTTTTATTTTTTATTTTCTTCCCATCATAGTGTCTTTAGTGGAAATCGTAACTTCAGTAAAAAGCCATAGTTGGGTTTTCAGAGCCAATTTTGCAATTAGTATATTTAGCTGAGGGTCTGAGCGAAGTTAAGACGTCTTCCAAGTTACTTTTTATATGTATAATACCGTGGCGGACCTTAAAATTGGAATTTGTTTGTTTGGATTAATTTCGCTTTCTTAAGAACTTGAGAATTCAGCCACAACTTGGGGAAGCACTGGCCAACGAAAAACTGTTCTTGACTGACAATGGAAAACTATTCTTGACTTTTTATAGATTCCGCAAGGGGGTTAGGTCTTTCCCACAGAGATGTTACCTAATTATTATAGATTTCTTAGAACGCAGCCTTCAGCTCTAAACCAGCTGATTTAATTCAGATGAAAATAACAGCAGAAAGAATAAAAAACTTTCAACTCAGGGAAAAAAACACACAGCACAGTTCCGTAGTTTGCAGACTTAAAATACTATCTTTATTGATGCGTATTTAAAAGAATAATTAAACTGTTACATAAATCGTTGTAGCTAAAAATATGCTGGTAAAAAACTATAAACTAAGCATGCAGATTACATGATTTATTCCTGCGCTGGATTCGGCGGTGAAAAACCAAGTTTATTAACTGCTGTCAAAACTCAAAACTAACCATCTAAATTGCTTGACTAAAACTGTTCTAAATTAAGGAATTGCATGGGTCAAAAACCAACATGCAACATGCAATCTAAAGGATTCTAAATAACTAAATCTATGCAAGACATTCATCGGCGGTAGAACTGAATGTTCAACTAAACTCCAGCATCAGTTTTCAACATTCTCCCCCTTGATGCTGAGAGGGGTCACAATCTGATCTCTGAGTGCCAAAAATTGATCCTTTGCAACTGCCTTGGTGAATATATCCGTTAACTGCTCTTTTGTGCTGATGTATTTCAATTCTACTGCCTTCTTCTGCACCAAATCTCTGATAAAATGATGTTTTAAATCAAAATATTTTGTCCTGCTGTGATGGACTGGATTCTTGGCCAATTTAATGGCACTAATGTTATCACAAAAAATTACTGTGGGCTGAATTTGTATCTCTCCAATTTCTTCAAGAAGTTTTCTAAGCCATAATGCTTGTGTACCTGCTGAAGTGACTGCAACATACTCTGCTTCTGTAGAAGAAAGGGCAACTATACTTTGCTTCTTTGAACTCCAAGTAATCAAACTAGAACCAAAAGAAAAGCAATTACCAGATGTAGACTTTCGGTCATCCAAACTACCTCCCCAATCTGAATCACTAAATCCAACAAGATTGAAGCTTTTAGAAGTGTAGTAATGAATACCAAAATTTAGAGTGCCTCCCACATACCTCAAAATTCTCTTAGCTCCCTTCATATGTATTTCAGATGGCTCTGTCATGTACCTTGAAACAAGTGAAACTGAATAAGCAATATCAGGTCTTGTGTGACTTAAAAACATCAAACTACCAATAATACTCCTATAAGCTGTCTCATCAACTATTTCAGCACCATTATCTCTACACAACACAACTCCATGAGCAACTGGAGTGGAGACTGGTTTACAATCAACTATATCAAATTTCTTCAACATATCTTTGGCATACTTTGTTTGACAAATGAAAATTTCATTCTCATTTTGATAAACCTCCATTCCTAGAAAATATTTCATGAGACCTAAATCTTTCATCTCAAATTCATTCATAATAGAAACTTTGAATTCATCCTTCATCTTAGAACTACTACCCATATACAACAAATCATCAACATACAAAATTACAATAAGAATATCATCACCTTCTTGTTTGTAGTAAAGGGTAGGTTCACTCTTACTTCTCTTAAAACCATTATCCTAAAAGTATCCATCAATCCTGGCATACCATGCTTTTGGTGCTTGCTTGAGGCCATACAAAGCCTTCTTCAACTTGTAGAGATGATTCTTGTTTCCTTCCACTTCATAACCTTGTGGCTGTTCCACATATACTTCCTCTTCTAAGTACCCATTCAAGAAGGCACTTTTCACGTCCATATGATGTATGCTCCATTTCTTTTGAGCTGCTAATGAAATCAGCATTCTGATGGTCTCTTGTCGTGCAACTGGTGCAAATGTCTCTTCATAATCAAGCCCATACCTTTGTGTGAAGCCTTTGGCAACTAATCTTGCCTTATGCCTTTCAACACTCCCATCACTGTTAAACTTGGTCTTGTAGACCCATTTGGTGCCAATCTTCTTCTTGTCATGTGGAAGCTTTGTAAGCTCCCAAGTATCATTCTTGTGAATAGAATCTATCTCTTCTTGCATTGCTTGCATCCAAACCTTATTAGTACATGCTTCTTCAAAACATGATGGTTCAAAATCAGCCTTGGTAAATAAAGCAAAGTTAAATGTCTCACCTATTGGATTTTCTTCATGTGCTTGATTTGCACTACTTTGATAAATATCACTCAATCTTCTTACTTTCCTTGTAGAACTTGGACTTGAAGCTGGAATTGAACTTGGAATTGATGAGGGGCTACTTGGTGGACTTGTAGCTCTTGAAACTGAAATGTTAGTGGGCTGCCCATGATCAATATCATCAATAATAACATCATTTAAAATAGATTTTGACTTCTCCATATGGCCTTTTTGATGACCTTAAACTCCCTCTTCATCAAAAATCACATCTCTTGACACAATAAGCCTATTAGTGAGAGGATTATATAACCTGTAAGCTTTACTTTCCTCACTATATCCCACAAAAATACATGACTCACTTTTGGGATCTAACTTTTGTCTCTTTTGATCAGGAACATGAACATAGGCTAAACAACCAAAAACTTTGAAATGATTAACATTTGGTTTTTTCTCATACCAGGCTTCATACAGAGTCATCTTCTCAAGTGCACTAGTGGGACTTCGATTGAGAATATATACTGTTGTAGCTACTGTATCTCCCCAAAAAGAATTGCTTAATCCCTTTGTTTGTAGCATACTCCATGCCATCTCCACCACTGTATGATTCTTCCTTTCAGCTACACCATTTTGTTGAGGTGTGTAGGCAGTGGTGAGTTGCCTTTTGATGCCATGCATATCACAATAATCTTGAAAGGCTCTTGAACAAAATTCTCCTCCATGATCTGTCCTCAAGCACTTGATACTACACCCCTTTTCCTTTTCCACAAGGGCTCTAAACCTCTTGAATGTCTCAAGGGCTTCATCCTTAGACTTCAAAAAATAAACCCAACACATTTGTGAGTAATCATCAATAAAAGTAATGAAATATGATGACTTACCCAAACTCTTTGTTTGCATAGGACCACAAATATCTGAATGAATAAGTTGAAGTGGGTAATGGGCCCTCCATGCATTGCCCTTTGAAAACTTTTCCCTTGCATGTTTGCCTTTAGCACATCCTTCACAAATCTCCTTGTGCTCTTCAACCTTGGGCAAACCAGAAACTAATGCTTGTGATGTTAGAATCTTCAAACTATGAAAATTTAAATGCCCATACATGAGATGCCACAACCAACTTGTATCCTCATATGCCATATTTGCACGGCTACTATTATGTTCACCAAACTTCAATGGGAACATCCTATTCTTTGTCATAGGCACAACTGTAACCACTCTATTGCCCTGATTCTTATCAGAAATTATACATTGCTGATTTTCAAACACAACTTTATAATTCTTCTCACACAATTGTCCAACACTCAACAAATTATGCTTTAACTATGGAGTGTAATAAATGTCTTTTAACACTCTTCATACCTTCTTTTGTATGGACTTCCATAGCTCCTTTTGCATCAACCTTCAATGATTTGTCATCACCAAGCTGGATCTTGGATTTGAAACTTTCATCCATTGTTGAAAACAACTTCTCATTCGCTCACATATGGTTAGAACATCTAGAATCTAAATACCAAACATTTTTTCTATTATTTTCAGCTTTGGCATAGGATAAAAATAAATGATCTGGAGGATTCTCATTACCTTCTTGAGCATAATTAGCACTTTTACCTTCTTTTAATCTGTAATCTCTTTCAAAGTGGCCATACCTGTTACAATGGTAACATTGGACATTCCTCTTATCAAATCTGCCTCTACCTCTTCCTCTTAAGCCACCTCTGCCTCTATTTCCTCTTGACTGATTCTGATTTTGACCTCTACCTTGGCCTTGATTGTTGTTGTTGCTACTACCGACATCTTCATTCTTTGTGATTTGCAATTTGGATGAAAAAGCTTTCACATCACCTTCAAATGAATCTCTTAATCTCTCTTCATGAGACATAAGAGAGCCAACTAGTTGATCAAATTGAAGGATTGTCAAATCTTTGCTTTCTTCTATGATTATTGCAACATGATTCCATTTTGGTGTGAGAGTTCTCAACACTTTTTTGATCAAAGGCTCATTATTCACAATTTCTTCAAGTGTAGCCATCTTATTGACCACATCTTTAACTCTAACACAATATTCACTCACACTTTTAGCTTCTTGCATCTTCAAATTCTCTAAGTCTCTCTTCAACGTCTGTAGCTTGACAACCTTGACTTGGTCACTGCCTTGGTAAGCTTTCTGTAGAGTCTTCCAGGCATCTTTAGCTGACTTTGCACCTAAAATTCTTAGAAATAAGCTCTTATCAAGATCTATTTGAATGTGAAACAAGGATTGAGCATTCTTCTTCTTGGCCTCCTTCTTGGCTGTTTTTTCATTGGCTCTGAGGGCATTCCAATCAGCTAGCTCTATATAACCTAATTCAACAATCTCCCACAATTCTTTTCCTATCAAAAATGTCAATCATTTTGATGCACCAATACTCATACTCATTTCCATCAAATTCTGGAATGGGCAAGGAGTTAGAATTTGACATGATAATGTTTTGGCGAAATTCCAACCACTAAATCTTTAACCCAAAAGAAAAAAACTGGCTCTGATACCAAATATAGATTTCTTAGAATGCAGCCTTCAGCTCTAAACCAGCTGATTTAATTCAGATGAAAATAACAACAGAAAGAATAAAAAAACTTTCAACTCAGGAAAAAACACACACAGCACAGTTCTGTAGTTTGCAAACTCAAAATACTATCTTTATTGATGTGTATTTAAAAGAATAATTAAACTGTTACATAAATCGTTGTAGCTAAAAATATGCTGGTAAAAAACTATAAACTAAGCATGTAGATTACATGATTTATTCCTCGCTGGATTCGGAGGTGAAAACCAAGTTTATTAATTGCTGTCAAAACTCAAAACTAACCATCTAACTTGCTTGACTAAAACTGTTCTAAATTAAGGAATTGCATGGGTCAAAAACCAACATGCAACATGCAATCTAAAGGATTCTAAATAACTAAATCTATGCAAGACATTCATAGGTGGTAGAACTAAATGTTCAACTAAACTCCAGCATCAGTTTTCAACAATTATCAAAATCTATTGTTGGGTGAGTGTGAGATCATGATGGGCTAAATACGACTTAAAATTGGAAAAAAACTAGTAATAAAAGTTCTAGGAAATTAAATGTAGTTTATGGACCTTTTTTTCTTTTTTGAAATTTTTAAAATTAATTTGGTGAAAATTGAATATTTTAATGACGTACATTTAAAATTTTCATTAAAAAACAAAGGTGTCATTCTGGCCAATTGAACTATTTAAACAAAAATTTGAACTTTGGATATAAGTAAAAGGACACATATGACACATTTTTGCTATATTCAATGGGGACATGGCCCGGACCTTGAAACCAACATCCTCATCCCTCATCACATTTCCAAGATGGTAAGATGAAAGGGGACATCCCTAGGCATCCCCAATTTTTTATAAAATTTTGAAATGCCGTTGAAATGGTATAGAACATTAGAAAACATTTGTGAGAAGGGGAATTTTGCATGTTTTTAAACAAAAAAACCCTTGAATTTATGAATAAAATAATTTTAAAAAGCATCTTGGGCATGCAGGTCTAGTAGATGATGACTTTAAATACTTTTCTCTGAATGGTTCTTATTGTATTGTGCCTGTAATCAATCAATATGTATGTTTGACTTTCAATTTGGTTGTGCTTATTTGAAATTAGCCATGCAATTCTAATCAATGACAGCTGCAAGTACTTAAACTGAATCGGTATCTCCTATTGCAATTTGCCTACAATTAAACATTATATATATGCATGGTTGACCTTTTAGGCCGTGCCTATTTTGAGGGAGCACTACACTTTGTAGTAAAAATTAAAACCTGATCTAGATGTGTTTGCTTCGTACTTGTAGCTCACATGAAGTATAGGGCAAGGAGTGTTTGTGTTGACATTCCTATTTCAAGTTGGACCGAAGTCCATAAAATGGTACACACTTTCAGTGGAGGAGGTAGTTCAAATTGAAATATAGGGCTAGAAGATATATATAGCTGTTATTGTCTTAATGATATATATTGCTATTACTGTCTTAATTTTGATGTTATGTATAGTTAAACTTGTAGAAATAACAGTATATATACCATCACCAAAAATAGCCCTTGGATTGCCATCCCTAAAATACATCTCCATCCTTGAAATGTTGTGGAACATAGTATTTTTTGTGATTTTTTAAAAATAAATAATTAATTATGAAAGCTTTACTGCAACTTATTAACTAGCATATCTATATCGCCTATTTTTAGTTGGCCTCTCTAAAAAATATAAAAAACAATTTTTTGGCCAAGAAATAAAATTCAATTCAATTTAGAAGAAAAAAAAAAGCTATAGCCACATCTTTCAAATTTAAAAAAAATAAATGATATATATATAAATATAAATTAATAATAATTACCTATTAAAATTATAATGAGGCATATATTTCATTTTTAGAATTCTGAAGATATATTTTTTTGGTTTTACCAAATTTGGATTGAAAAGGGTATATCCAACAATGCAATTCTGAGGCAATTTTTAAAGGAAAAAGTTTAAATAAAAAATGGATATCCATTTTGACTTACCAAACAAAAAAAAGTTGAAAATTCGAGCCTAAAAGAAGTTTTGCAATATTTGCACTTTCACATGATATTTTTCCCATTGACATTGTTTGATTCATCATTCATCATTCATCATAATCTCATACTCAACCTTTCTTTCTACAATCCATGCCCTCTACACCATATGCTAACTAATTCAAAGTTAAATTTTATTAAGATATGCATTTGAACATTAAATGCTTCATTTCTGGACCATGATTTACCATGGGCAAATTGCAGATTGTGTAATTAACCTCTCTGTAATTTTGGATATGCCTCTCTACCCCACTGAAATACGATGTCAGGAAAAAAAAAGATAGTTCATGCCTATAGGCTGAAAAGAAAGCAATAACATGGAAAATGTGAATTTAATATTTTGGCATGTTTTAGTACTTGTGCACACAATAACTTCTGTTTTATGTTAACTTAAAAAAGCATTGCACATAACCTTGTGCTAAGTTGATTGTTTGATTTTATTTTCTATTTTAAAAACCTACATTTTTGTCGATTTGCTTCTTGACAGTTTCATACTATTGTAATGTTCTCAAGGTATGTATTATTGTCTTTTGCAGAGCTTATGTGGCAAATATTCGAGAAACAGATATAAGTAAATGCTGGCCTTTTCCTCTGCATTTAGCGCAAAGAAGAATGAGGAAGAACACAGTCACTTTACTTCCCCCACTTGAAGTTCCTAAATTCAGATATTGGGAATGCTTAGATTGTCTTGTTAGTGAATTTAACCTGGTTAGCTTAAATGAAATAAGGAATGATCAGCAGCAGCTAGATAACTTGATGAATGCCACGCCTATAAATGGTGATACAAATTTTCCAATTGAACTATCCGAAAATGAACATGAAGATTCAGGCAAAGGCATACAGAATCATCATCTAAGGAGAAAGGCAGGGAATGGTTTAGAGGAAGAGGAAGCAGGAATTGAAGTGGCACAGTGTATGGAAGTAGATGAAAGACCTGGGGATGCCAGTGTTGAAAATCACAAGGAAAATCATCACAGTGAAGATAGAGTTCCATTACATGGCACGGTTAAGCAGTTGACATCAAAGAATGTATCAGATGGTTATAATTTGTATCCTAAATATGAAATTATTGCCTGTAATGCTACTGTGTGGCCAACATACTCTGAAGAGACTTCCAGTGCAAAACAAAGTTTATCTGGCAAGGATGACGATCAAATTCTTTCCAATTGCACAAGTGAATTAAGAGCTGAAACACATACCTCAATTTTTACAGAGAAGGCAGACCACGTTAATTATATGCATTGTCCAGTGAACAAAGCAGCTATGTATGAGCTAGATGACGATGCCATTTTCCAAGAAAATATAACTGCAGAAGAGGCAATGGAGGCATTTATAAGCAAGACTCAGGGAGATAGTACATTAGCATTATCCACTGTGGCCAATTTTGATGAGGAAGTTTGTATTACCAAGGTGGATATTGATGGTATCCCTCCCGTTGTAAAGAAACACAGTTCTAAAAGACAAAAGGGTAAAGTGAAAACACTGCAAAAACGCTTAATATCAGATCTTATTGCTGTTGTCCCAAACGAACAACTGAGAAGCAATGAAGAAAATTGGAAATTTAAATTGAAGCATATGTCAAGGAGAGCAAAGATGGATATGCAGAGAGTCTCAAAACCTTCAATCTACAGCTCACAAAAATTTAAGGCTCAAGCTAAACCAAACCTAGAATCTGTGGATGATAAGAGGAAACTACAGTGCCAAGGCATTTCATGTCAATCTTTACCATCAGAGAAGTCTGTAAGAGTATGTATCTTTATGGTTATCCTGTGAAACTTCTTTCTTTTAAGTTTTGAGCTTTCTTTGCTTTGATTCTCCTATAATCTTTAAATGTATTACAAGATAGATCAACCAGTTTGTAACGAGTATCCTAGATGTCATAGACATGAACTCAGGTGTCTTGCAAGGTGATTGAACATTGTATCCTCTTGACAATTATGCGAGATCCGCTCCTCACATTTTCTCAATAAATAGAATATTACTGTACTGGCAACCACTAGGACTGACTGACTTTTGGCATGTAATAGGTATCTCAGATGTCACAGATATTATCTTGTACTTTATGTTAAAATAAGAGCTATGCCTCTTCCTCAATATAAGATCATATGAATATTCGAGAGGTGATGCTTTGTCCAATTACTAGGAAAACTTAAATTGTTTATTTTTCTATATGAATTGAAGCTAAAGACATTCTTCTTTTGTTTGCCGGTTTTGTTTACTGTTGATTTTAGGGAAGTCACATATGTGGCTGTTTCTGGTTCCTTGGACTCCAATTCATTGCTAACCTCATAGTTTTATAAGAAGTAGTGGAGATGTTCTTTTATGGTTTATAAATTTGTTAGAAAAAAATGATAACGTCTGTTTACAGTTTATTTAGGATCAAGTTAGCCTGATAGGTTCTAAGAGTTCTATTAGAAGGATAACTTTGCCACACACTAAAGAAAGAAAAATAAGTGCTGTTTAATTCGAGATGTCTACAGAACATATGGATGAAACATATTCTATTATAATGTTTGGGGATGTATTCAAATTCTGAAATCCAAAAGCATGCTTTTGTTTTCATTTATGTAGGAAGAACGAAGAGTAATCAAAAGACATTTTGGGTCAAAAAAGCTTGGGAGCCCTCAAAAGGAAGTGCTTTCGAAGGATTTGAAAAAGAAAGTACCTGTTGAAGAGTTTGTGCAGAATGGATTAGAGAAACAAGAAGTTTTACTTGGAGAAGAAGCTGATTTACTGAATGATTTGGCACATTTTATGGCTAAAAATCAATATGAACGAGATTCAACAGCACGAAGATCTAACAATCTTAATAAAACTGATTTTCTCAAAGATTCATTGGTTCAGAATAAAGAAACTGAAGATGGTAATTGTTTTGTGACAGAAAATAAGTCTGGTGATTCAATTCAGTTTCACAACAACCAGTGTTTGAAGGATGAGGTGGTAAAAGGGACAGACACTTCAACTAAACATGCTGTAGTGGATGGTGAAGTTCTTCTTCTTACAGAAGATTGCAAGAAGTCTGTAAGAGTAAGTATCTTTATGGTTATCCTGTGAAACTTCTTTCTTTTAAGTTTTGAACTTTCTTTGCTTTGATTCTCCTATAATCTTTAAATGTATTACAAGATAGATCAACCATTTTGTAACGAGTATCCTAGATGTCATAGACATGAACTCAGATCTCTTGCAAGGTGATTGAACATTGTATCCTCTTGACAATTATGCGAGATCCGCTCCTCACATTTTCTCAATAAATAGAACATTATTGTACTGGCAACCACTAGGACTGACTGACTTTTGGCATGTAATAGGTATCTCAGATGTCACAGATATTATCTTGTACTTTATGTTAAAATAAGAGCTATGTTTCTTCCTCAATATAAGATCTTATGAATATTAGAGAGGTGATGCTTTGTCAAATTACTAGGAAAACTTAAATTGTTTATTTTTCTATATGAATTGAAGCTAAAGACACTCTTCTTTTGTTTGCCGGTTTTGTTTACTGTTGATTTTAGGGAAGTCACATATGTGGCTGTTTCTGGTTCCTTGGACTCCAATTCATTGCTAACCTCATAGTTTTATAAGAAGTAGTGGAGATGTTCTTTTATGGTTTATAAATTTGTTGTTAGAAAAAAATGATAACGTCTGTTTACAGTTTATTTAGGATCAAGTTAGCCTGATAGGTTCTAAGAGTTCTATTAGAAGGATAACTTTGCCACACACTAAAGAAAGAAAAATAAGTGCTGTTTAATTCGAGATATCTACAGAACATATGGATGAAACATATTCTATTATAATGTTTGGGGATGTATTCAAATTCTGAAATCCAAAAGCATGCTTTTGTTTTCATTTATGTAGGAAGAACGAAGAGTAATCAAAAGACATTTTGGGTCAAAAAAGCTTGGGAGCCCTCAAAAGGAAGTGCTTTCGAAGGATTTGAAAAAGAAAGTACCTGTTGAAGAGCTTGTGCAGAATGGATTAGAGAAACAAGAAGTTTTACTTCCAGAAGAAGATGATTTACTGAATGATTTGGCACATTTTATGGCTCAAAATCAATATGAACGAGATTCAACAGCACGAAGATCTCACAATCTTAATAAAACTGATTTTCTCAAGGATTCATTGGTTCAGAATAAAGAAACTGAAGATGGTAATTGTTTTGTGACAGAAAATAAGTCTGGTGATCCAATTCAGTTTCACAACAACCAGTGTTTGAAGGATGAGGTGGTTAAAGGGACAGAGACTTCAACTAAACATGCTGTAGTGGATGGTGAAGTTCTTCTTCTTATAGAAGGTTGCAAGAAGATTAATCAAATCCAAGAGTCTGGTAAGAATGATAAACAGGAGATATCAGGAGAAACTGTGGAAACAGATGCAAATTTAGATACTGTGGTTCGTACTCCTTCAAGTTTAAATCATCATGCTTGCAAGAATACAGAGAAAGTTGATAAAAACCTGAAAAGAGATGCTAGTGATCAGTCAATCAGTGATAAAGACACCATAGGTCATGCTGTCATGGTAATGGACCAGAAAAATGGTGGCTTCTGTACTTTTCGAATGAAATCAATTGAGCATCTAGGAAAGCTCATTAAATCAAATCATGATGATTCAGCTAAGCATGCCACAGTGGACAATGAAATTCATCTTCTCCTAGAAGATGGCAAGAAGATTAATCAAGTACAAGAGTCTAGTAAGCAAGAGAAACAGGAGATGTCAGGATAAGATAAGGGAGCACATGTGGATTCAGATACTGTGATTGTTATTTCTTCCAGCTCAGATCATCATGCTTGCCAGAACACAGGTAGTGCTTCTTTGGATGCTCCAATTCACGGCCTTTCAGCTACTAGTTTTGAGCGTTATGACAATGGCTTGGATGAATCTGCACCCTCCAATTCTTGCAAAGATAATATCCGCAGTCATAATAATGGTTCAGAGAACTCTGTGCCCAAGAGTCCATGCAAAGATACTTCTTTAAACACTTTGCAAACAGTTGCAGTGACAAAGAAAAGGAAAGTTGGGGACAGGCAGAGAATCGCTGTGCTTGCACTGGGTACAAGCAGACATTGTACACAAAATAAGGAAGTCAAGCAGGTTCAACCAGATGGTAGCACAGCTCCACCAATTGTACCACCTCTATTTAAATTTGGTGCTCTTGGTAATCCCCTTAAACCAAATCATGATCAACCATCTATTATTGAGCAAAGTAATGCTTCTTTGAGTGCTGCAATTCATGGGTTTTCAGCTACTAGTTTTGAGGGTTATGATGATGACTTGGATGAATCTGTACCCTCCATTTCTTATAAAGATGCTCTCCATGATCATAACAATGGCTCAGAACAGTCTGTGCCCAAGAGTACATGCAAAGGCACTTCTTTAAACAGTTCCCAAACTGTTGGAGTGACAAGGAAAAGGAGAGTTGGGGACAGGCAGAGAACCACTGTCCTTGAATTAGGTAGAGGCAGAGATTGTGCACAAAAAATGGAAGTTAAGCAGGTCCAACAAGATAGTAGCACAGCTCAATCAATTGTACTGCCGCTTTTTCAGTCTAATGTTCTCGGGGAGACCTTCAAATCAAATCACAATCAACTGTCTATTATTGAGCAAAGTAATGCTTCTATGGATGCTTCAATTTATGGCTTTTCAGATACTAGTTTTGAGGGTTATGACAATGGCTCGGATGAATCTGTGCCTTCCAATTCTCGCAAAGACACTCTCCACAATCATAACATTGGCTTAGAACAGTATGTGCCCGAGAGTGTATGCAAAGACACTTCTTTAAACACATATAAAACAGTTGCAGTGACCACTTTGTGTCCTGCCCAAACAAATGCAGCTGTATCAGTCCAACCTGATTTGTCTCTTCATTGTCAAAGCAGGCTGATAAATCCAAATCTGATTACAGATTTTGAAAATTCAACAAATTCAAACATGAAAGGGAACAGAGATTATACTTCATTTTCTGCAGGATACAATCTACTGTTAACTGGGTCTCAGCCAACTATGGGAGAGAATTTCATTACTAACCTATCATTGAGCTCAACCGAAAGAGAATTCATGTTTGAGGGTTCTGTAGGAATTGTGAAACAAAGAAAGGACCAGGTAAGCAATTGGATTAAAAGTTTGAATAAAGGCCACTTTCCAATCGCTGGCAGATCAGGATAATTTTTTTGATCCATAGTTTGTGGCTTTGTTTTCCCATCGGTAAAAGAACTTTGTAAGATGTAGTTGGTAAATTTGGTAGAAAAAACAAAACTTTGCCCATTCTTATTCATTTAATCAGTTCTATCGGTCTTAATTTGAATTGAATTGAATTGGAATAGTCTGAATTTCACCCATTCTTAATTTAGAATTTGCATTAGCAAAATAACAAAAACCCATTCCAATTTATCTTCGCAGAAAATATTGGAGTATTATTTGATATCAACCAATTATATTGGCCAATGCAAAGAAGCCATTATTTAAGCAATGGTCTAACATGGGAGAGTATTTACTTCTTTGCAGGTCTGCCAAAAACAGGGAACTTGTGTGGCACAAGCTGTTAGAACCTTTCCAGTATTGAGTGGCAATGAACAGCAAACACTGAAATTTCTGAATGGTGTTCCTGGTAAAAGTAAGTAATCATAAAACTTAGAATGTATGAAAAGTACCGTGTTCTAAAATGGGCCATATTGGGTAATGGGAATTTGTAGATTTCTTGTTGCTTGATGTTCAACTTATCCAATTTTGAAAATATTGTCGCAGATTTTTCCATGGATCATAAGCCATCAAACAAAATTGGCTTTCAACCTTCTTTTAATTGCAATCTGCCATGCAATACCATGAATGCTCCAAGTTTGTGTGCAGACACAATGGCCAATGCTGCCGAGCAACAGCCTTCAAGATCACCAGTTATTTTAAGCTTTGCTCAAGGTAAAATGGAAAGCAAGTGAACTAAGCTGAGTTAGATTTGTATTCTCAAACTTAAATATGAACTAGTTCCAGTGATAAGGCTTCTAATGCAACTATATAAGATGGATCTGGTCATGAAACCAAAATTTTCGATGTGTACTTTTGCAGGAAAAAAGTTAGATACACAGACTACACTATCTCGAGAGTGCTTTGATCAGAGCAAGTTTGAACTCCAGTCATATATAGAAAAGAGAATTGAACATTACTGTTCCAGTAAAGCTCCTAAAGGAATTGCAACTTACAAGGCTGAAAAAGGCCTCCAGGATGAAGACTTCCAGACTGCTGCTTCCCGGGATCCCAATTTCTGTAGCATAAATAAGAACCTAGTTGATGATGTAGGCTTTAAAGATAATCTGACAAGGAAAAGGAAAGTTGGGGACAGGCAGAGAATCGCTGTGCTGGCATTGAGTACAGGCAGACATTGTACACAAAATAAAGAAGTTAATCAGGTCCAACCAGATAATAGCACAGCTCTGCCAATTGTACCGCCTCTTTTTCAATCCAATGCTCTGGAAACAGTAATGAAGATTTCAGATGGACAAAATTGTAGAAGGGAAATGGTTGCAGAGGGGAGCCATGGTCATTCGTACCATCAACCTCATTTTCCACGAGAAAATATGAACACTAGTTTGGAGAACCCAGATAAACAGATTCCAAAAAGGAGGAAGATCAACAAAGGTAAACAGGCTCAAATGGAAAGTCAATCCTCAGAACCAGCTGCTATTGCTCTTTCTCAGACAAATTTACGAAGAAATGACAAATTATTGGATCCCGCTTGTCTGAAAAATAATATGCGTGCAGATGGGTCTGTTTTAAGCCAAAAGTATGTAAATAAAGCAGAAATAGAGGCAACAAAAACCAACAGGAAACTCGAAGTGCAGCCTCATTCCATACAAACTGAGATATGTGCCATGGACAATCACACGAGTCCAGATAATAATCCATCTTCACAAGAGCTGTCTTCAACAGCAAACCAGTTTGGTGGTTTCAAGCATGTGTTGAAGCCAATAGCACAGAATACTCAGCAACATCTTCCAGTTCCACCTGTTCCTTTTCCAGCAGATAAAAAAGATGAGGAGGAGGCAGTGGAAGCAAGACTGAAAATTTTAATATTGAATATGAACATGACAGGTTCAAAAAAGAAGCTAAAAGTAAAAGACCAACTCCCTGTGATACATAACTCTTATGACCTTCAAGCTATAGGCAATTACATAAAATGGGGAACATTCAATGTTGAGGTGCCATCTTCGCGAGATCCACCTACAAAAGTTGGTGCAGGTGTATCATTTCATCCTAAAATAGATCAAAATTATAATTTTATGAATTCCTCCAACTCAGAAGTACATTCAAACGTGATTGGATTAGACAATAACATGCTTGGGGCTGCTATGTCAAGTACTAGCCGCTCTACTCTTCCATCACATGCAATCAATACCAACATTGTTACTTCATCATGTGCAGGCAATACCAACATCGGTATTCCATACAATAGAAGCAATCGAAATGTCGACATTTCTAATCAAGTATGTGCAGGTGTAGGCATTATGCCAGGCCTATTGAAACCATTGGGGGTGTCTGAACAACAGTCACTGTTGTGTCAAATACAGGACTATCTTGACAAATCAAAATTTTGTGTCTCCTCTTTTACTCATGCAGATAAGCCACTTTCTACTTCCATCCATTCTCCACCAAACAAAACTTGATCATTTAGTATTGAATTCCTGCTGGAGGTTCAAAAGCAGAGACATGATGGAGTGTCATTTTCAAGCTTAGGAAGCTCTTGCCACATGACCAGTTTGAACAGGTATAATCCTCTTATAGCTCGGAGTAAATGGATGTTGGATGTTTTCCCTAATTTATATAACTACAGTGGACAACCCCAATTATGGATAGGTCTTTCTTGTTGAAATTTTCGCAACCCATTGAACAGGCTGCAATTTTGAACTGGACGCAGGCATCCGCTGATGGATAATTTTGCATTTTTGATCCACCGGCAACCAACTATTGGAGAGGGGTTTTATTCATTGCCACTAAATTGTTGACTCTACTTAAACATCATCAGGTTCAATGGTAAAACAGTTAATAGAAATTTTGCACCTCATCAAGGTGGACAGCTTGGGAACTTTCACTTGAGGTGAAACCAACTTGAGCCCCTTGCATGGTTTTCACCATTTTTTTATTGTACAGAGGCAGAGAGAAACGGAATTCTCCCTGATCGATTGAAACTAATAGCAATGGATATATAATTTTAATTTAGTGCAGGCAATTGGTATTTGCTGCAATTTGTTTATTCACTTTGAATTGGTTTTTTCGGGGGTTCCTTACTTCTCTAGAAGGCTTTATCGTGAGTACTATAATTACTGAATCTCAGTTTTCTGAGATTGGGCTAGTTTGGACTATGGAACTTGCGTACCTCTCCTGCGGATTTTTTAGTTAGTTATTTATATAAATAGGTTATTAATATTTCTTAAATTGATATGGTTATAAACGCTTAGTGTATCTTATAAGAGGCAGAAGTCATTGCAAATCAGGAACATTTTTACAAGATAAGATTGAAAGAGGCCATAGAAATTAGGTAACACCTTAACAATTTGAAAACAGACAAGACTTGAGCTTGAGCCACTCCAAAAAAAAATTAAAAGATTAATTCTCCCAAGTGAAATAATCAATTGGAAAATTAATATGATTATTAATATTATTTAGTTAGACAAAATAATTAGGACTAATGTGTAAAGAGTTAGGCTTTAATTAGTTTGTAACTATTAATTTATATATGTAAAGAAATAAAATGGAGTAATAAGCATTCAGTTTAATTGGACCCCAAATTAATGTAACTTGAGATGAGTAATCTAAGAAAGAAATGATTGAGATGGAAATAAGGGCTCACTTAAAAATTGGCAAAGTTGGTTTTGATTGTTTTGACTACTTGCCATGCTTTGATAGAGATCTAAAAACTAAAATCTAGAATTGGATTTGTGATAGAAGCCCAATGAAGAATGAATCCCAAGCTTTCTAGATGCTAAGATTAGGTCGTGCTCACAATTTGATCCTTGGACACTTTTCTCTAGTGTAATTTAGTCCACTACATAATTTTAGCTTTGGTACCTACATAACTTATTCATCATTGAATGTACTTACTTCTGAGAAAGGGTGGTGTTAATAAACACTTTTGTGGGCTTTCTAGGTATAGAGGGAAGAGCATTCAACTTCCTTGATGACAATCAAATCTCAAGGTCGATTTAACAAGATTGGTACAAAGAATGTTGGATGTTGAGTAAGTTGAGGTTGAATTGCCAAATGTGAATGATTTCCATTAATATTTGATTATATCTCCTTATGAAAATAACATAGGATGATGTCCTTAAAATACATAGCCCTTGATACACAATTCAAAACTTTTAGATGTGTGAGCCAATGGGTAACAATCATATTCTGACATTGTTGACCTATGAAATGAAAAATTTTGAATTTCAAATTGGAAGACGATATCACACACATGACCTATTCTAGGGAGGTTAAAATTTGAGGAAATGGATGATTACTATTTTGAATTAGAGGATTTAGCATAACAAAGTGAGAGGTTCAAGAATAGGGTTAACTCGTTAGCCAAAAGAGACAATTTTGGTGCTAAAATTGTGCATCTACAATATCCATGCAAAGTGATGTAAAATGAGAGAGGAAAAGGGCAAGGTATGCAATTTTCTCCTCTACACTTTGGGCCCACTTTGGGCCCACTTTGGGGGGTATGCAAGTCCAAATAAGTAAGCATGCCAAAGTAGAAATGAAATAAATAACACTCGTAAATAGGATGTAAATTTTTTGAAACCTAGAAATTTGAGCCATTGGAACAAGTGTGTGCTCCCTTTTGTCCCATATATGTAGAATGCATTCATCAAGCCTATTATACCATCGAAAGAAAATCACCAACTGTTGCATGTGTTGTCATTGATGTCAACACTGTGATGTTCAGTGTGTATAGGATTGCATATTTGTCAATAGTGCTGAAGGTTGGAAGTGGAAGTGATGATTAGTTGATGAGATGCCAAAGTATTGTGATGACTAAGGCAAATTGTTGCATAATGTTGTGAGACAGAGAAACAAAGTGATGAGTATATGCTGAGGTGATCAGAGAAGAAGACAAAGGAGTAATAAAGAGATGGATCAAAGAAGTTGTGAAGTAAAGGGTAAGATGATGAATGTCATGTACTATGTATACTAATTGGATCAGTATCATTTGTACATAGTTGTACCCTATCTTCTGATGTTCATGCAGAAGTGAAAGTTGTGAGCAGAACAATGTGCTAAAATGAAGATTCTTATTTTTTTGGAAGGAGTTGTGTTTGATATTGAGAATGAAGTCTCTAGTGTGGTGAATATTGTATTTCTTGTTTCTTGAGGAAAGACATTGCTTTAGTCTTGAAAGAAAGATTCAGGAGGTTGAAGGTACTAGAGTTTACACTGAAGCAGTTTGGGAGAATGCTTCGCATTCCTCTGCATTTGAAGGCATGGCCTTGTGGTTTGGAAGTTAGTCAGAGACATGTATGAAGTTTGTGTGTTCTTGATTTCAGAGCTTGGACATTTCCACAGAAGATTCTAGAGCTCGTAGAGTGAAGACAGAGGTTCAGAATGATTGCAGTCAGGAGGTCAGGGAAATGCTCTGCATTTCTCCATTTTCGAAGATGAGGTCCTGCAGTTTGGAGGATGGTTAGTTATAAATGAGAATATTCTTAAATTCAAGTTTTAGTTGTTTTGATGTACCTCAAATGTTCTCCGGAGTCAACAAAACAAAGAACTATCATGTTGTTGATTAGGGTTATCTGGAGGAGATAGCAAAATCCACCGCATTTCACTACAGTTTATTTTTTGGCTTTGATGTTTGGAGGATGAGTTCAAATATTCAGTATGATTGTTCATTTCAGGTTTTAGGTGCTGAAGTGCACGACAAGTTGGTTTCTCAATGCCCTATCTCAAGACTAGTTATTCAGTGTTTGTATATGATACTGGGTTTAGTATCTGTTTGCTTGCGCTAGAAAGAAATCATATATTTCAGAGGAAGGAATGTTGACAAGGTTTGTGGAAGTCTTATGTTGCTTGTGAATGATCCACATGATGCTAATTGTTCTCTCCGGTACCACTTTTGGTCTGGAGCTATCTTGTGGAAGGAAAAGTGTTTGTTGGACCGACCTCAAGTGTTTTGATGATCCCGTTAGATGTTTTGAATTGTGAGTCTTCTTGGAAAATTTTGTTAAGGAAAGAATAGGTCCTGGTTATCATTTGTCTTGAACCACATTAGATTTCTACATCTTTTGGTTTTTGACTTGGTATCTCCATTGCATGTTTCATGTATACATGTTTTATCTTGGTTGATGTGGGAGAAAGATTTTATAATTTGCAGAAGGTATAAATAAAAAATCTTGTTTGGCATGAAATGTAAGAGTGTGTGAGAGGGTGCGAGGTTATGTGAATGAGTGTGAAAGTGAGTGAGTATGTATGTGAAGATGTGTTGAAGGGAGCAGTGTTTACGTTGTAGAAGAAGTGAAGATATGAGTCAGAGTGAAGTGTGTGGATGTTGCAGAGGTGTTTGATCAGTGAGGTTAGTTGAAGGTGATGTTTATAGGTTGTAGCCTCATTCTATAAGTGTTGTAGTATTGTATTTTAGAGAGTTGCAACTTCCTTTGGGTTGTAGCCCATAAATAATATTGTAAATCTTATTTTTATTTGTGAGGCTAGATTTGGATAGTAGATCCAAGCAGCTTGCTCACTGTGGTTTTTTCCTTCTAGAGTTTTTGACATAAATCTAGTGTTGTAATTGAGTGCTCATGTGTTGTGCTTTGATTTATTTAATTTGCTTTATCATTTATTTAAGGGAGTAAGAAGATTTAGTTGATAAAGTTATTCTAGAATAAAGTTTTGGGATAACAGATTCACCCCCCTCTTAGTATATCATTGTGTTCTAACATCAACTTGTGAAAACTATGCACCAACTAGAAATAGAATTAGTGATAATATGTCCCCCTCAAATTGTGTACTATGAAGAAGGGCCCACAAATTGAAGAAGAAAGAAACTGAAATATGAAAATTCTAATTTAAAATTGAGCATGATATGAAAAGAAATTAAATATGATTTATAAAAAAATAGAAAGTTTTTACATAAGATATACATGTGTGTGTGTGTAATTGATATGAAAGATAACCCCAAGTTTTACCCCTAATAAGAGAAAGTATGGGCATATAGAACTTTCAAAAAGCAACAATACAATGCCCTTGTGGAAAGGTCAAGTGGAAGTGTGGAAACTTGAACCTAGCATTTGAAAATTAATATTATAATATATGACAAAGAAAGCAATCTATAGACATGGGAAAGAGCTTGGACAATGGTTTTAGTGTACTTGGGTGATAATAGGTCTACCTTAGTAGGATCAAAAGATGTGTCATAAGAATCAATGCCCTAATGGAACTATCCTTTATGATGATATGATGCACAAGTACCAATGGTGATGATGTATGATCATGAAGTATTTCTTTATGAACAAAAGTATTGTATAAATGTGGCAATCTTGATGTTTGCCTTGGAGAAGTAGGTAGATATGTCTTTTGTGATTTTTTTATAGATGTTTCTTGTGTTTGATCATGAGCATGAGAATGCATAGTGAATGATGTATCTTTTATAACCTTTGTCTCACTTTGATTTTTTCTAGGTTCCCTTGTTTCTATTGTAATGTTCATTAGAATTGTAGGGTTAACCATCATACCACCACATGGTGTGCCATTTATGCTTAATTGCATGTATATCTTTCCTTGATTGTCATCATGTTTAATATCTTCATTTATAATATTGATGTTTGATATGCTAAATATAACCTTAGATTTTTTAACAAAACCAATATGATCAATATAATTAGTATTTCTAGGATCCTCAGATCAACAACTTTGACATGATTAAACTTTTCATTTTGAGGTGTTAAAAATGTAATTTCAGGATTATGAATACCTTCAAGTTAAAGAACATTTTAAAAAATATATTATTATGGATCTATTTAAGGGCCCCACCTAGAAATATAAAGAATACACCTTACACCATATAACCATTATACATTATAAAGTAATATATTGCATAAAAAATGACCACACTCCTATTCTGAAGAAAAAAGTAAAGCTACTACTAAATGCAACTTGAAACTAATAAATAAGATGCCACCTATGACCATACAAGTAGGCATACAATGTCTAAATAGAGCAAACAAACAAAAAGAAGAGAGAACAATACAAACCACCTTCAACACCTGTTATTCCTAACTATAAACCTAAAGACTACATATGCTCTTAGGCATTGCAACTCCTTGGAGAGGTTGTCTTCCACCTTTAAGAGTCATGATAGTAAACCAAATTCCATGAAATTGGTGTGACTTTCAACATGGGCACAAACACTCTAGTATTTAAGACCGCTCCATGAACCTCGATCCCTTTACTAACCTATGTTCACCTCATGACCTTGGTCAACAATCTATTCTCCAATAGTGGAATTATGAAACCACTGATCAACTCTAGAGTTCCATTATGAAAAGAAACTTCCATGTGCCTCATGGGCATGCACAAGTCCTAGAAAAACTCCTCCAAAATATTGATAGCCACTCACAACTCATGCACCTCCTCTTAGAACTGTATTATTGATGCTTCTAGAAAAACACATGGGGGTTGATACCTACACTTGTGGAGCACATACCTAAGCTCACTAGAAAATATCTCAGCTTCCTTTAATAGCCTTTCAATTTCTGCATTCTTCACTACTCATTTCAATTTATACTTAAAAATTTGCTAGAAATGTTGCATGTGTTTTGAAATGACCATTATCAACCAAACCCTCATAACCTAAAATAGCCTTCACTAGCCACAAATTGACCACCTCATCATGGTTAAAAATTGGCTTAAGATAGTGGTTAAAGATTGGTCTTTGTCTTAATGGATCCTTAGACAACTCACCCTTCACCATGGGAAGATGATAAAATACATAGACCAATAACATGAGCCCAATTTCAACAACCCAAGCCAATTTATAATAGCCAACAACACTTTCTAGAAAGTACTAATACCTAGCATGGCACCACAAAACATTATAACCAAACACCTCTCATATCTCTTATCACATACAACAACATGCCAACTACCTACTACCGTATAATTATCCTTCTTCTTATGAAGCAAGGCCACCCTATCATATTAACATTAGATCACATTTAACCACCTAAGATGGCTGATCCAATTCTATAATAGAGGATAAATTATCCCAATCTTTAATCTCCTTTCTAACAATTTAAAATCCTTTAGCATTATCCCTTGTTTAGCCATTAAATATGCAACTTTATTTTGTGACCTATAGCAATGAGAAATCGAAAAAGAAAGAAATTTTGATTGCCATAGTAATACTTCTTAGATTTCTCTCAATTCTAAGTTTGGACATTGACCTTTCTTTACCACATTAACAATATTTAAGTCCCCTCAAACTTCCACCTCACTAAAAATTGCCACATAAGTTTCTTTGAGACCACTAACCAACACTTCTCATTCCACATAGTTATTGGTCTTTTTCCCTAGGAAGATATAACCTTCAAGCACAAAACCACCTTTGTTATTATGCAACACATAACCAACTCCTACCTAACTAGGGTTATCTTTTGAAGCCTCATCAAAATTTTAATTTTAGCGTTCTTCTCTTTATCTTCTATCTCAACTCTTCCTATACTTTCTTTTTTCTATTCACCCTTGAAGGAATCTACCTGAAGCACATTGTTTTCAATAAGTTGATTTTGCAATAGTTGTTGTGACACTACATATGGAGGATCTATCAATCTAGTGGATTTTCTAAATTATTTTGGTTTTAATTGAATTTTATTGACATGAGAATTATTAACTACATTGATATTGTTCTTGAATCCACCCTCATTGCCCCTATTTTTGAAATTTGACTTGGATTGAAGCTTATGGGGATAAGCAGGAGTGTAGATGCTATAGTGAAAGAGATTATTTTGAAACAATCAAACCTTATAATGGCATACACTAGAGCATAATTCACAAAATGAACTATAATTATTGAAAAACACTTTTCCTTAATGATGGGCAAGTGACTATTGATAAGTGTGTGTTAAAGCTTGATTTTCTTTGATTAAAACTCATTTAAGCTAACATAGTTTGAAATATAAGAATGTAATCATTGATTGAACATTACATGTGATCCTTGTTTTAATCGTGTTAATTGTACAACTATTACTTTAACTCGAATATTGTGTTGGAAATATTCAACAAAGACATTAGCTTAATTTTCAAACAATAAAGCATGAGATAAAAATATAACCAAGTAAGTGCATAATATTTCAAGCTCTATGAAAATAACTTAGCAAGTAAGTACATATCATAAATGCAGTCTAGTCAACTTAGGGAAAATCTATACAAAGATGATAATGGGTCCTGGCTACTAGGCCATGATTATGCCCATGATGTCTTCAAAAAATACTCAGTGATCTCTAAGCCAATGCTGAGGTGTGACAAATGTTTAGATTTAGGTATAGGGACCATAGATGTATGGTGATAACTGAACCCAGAAGAAGCTGATACTACTGCAGAGGATGTCAAAAACATGATGACAAAATCAAATATGTGGACTTATAAATATCTACAAAATCTATCACTATAGAAGTTGATGTAGGCAAGGTAAGAGCAATCATATATGAAGAAGACAAGACTGATGCAACTTTGTAGAAGCTATCATCGAAAAGAAGATGAATGTCCTCAATGGTGTCTCCCAAATCTGCGATGCAAGACTCTACAAAAAGACATGAAATGTCGAGCAGATATGCATCCCAATGTGGTGGATCTAGAAAAATGATAACCATATCCTAGTGCAAAGAATTGTTGGAAGCCATGGAGATATCAACTCTAGATTCAAATGCAGCAACAAGTGATGATGGTGTAGATGGGATCTCAATTTAATTCATCTGACTACAGTGTACATACCCAACTGATGATGTCTCACAAGATGGCATAGTGAGATGAGTTTTTTTGCAAGTGCTTTATTAAGATCAATAGAAAGTTGATATGCATGAAGAATTTGTTGTTGTAGTTCATCTATTTTGTGATGATGACATTCTTCTGATATATGTTGTTTTAGCCCACAATATCCACATTTGATCTTCCATTTATTATGAGGTTTATTGAGAATACCCGAATGGAAGGGATTGTGAGTGAGAGACAGGATCAAATTAAAGAACTATCAAAGCAGAAATAAAAATTTCCCCCCCAACAAGGATTATGACCAAGTTAGAAGCCATCCTAGAAAAATATACAAGAGAAAAAGTACAATTTGTGCAAGTGTGGAATCCAAATCATCTGTTTATAGAACACATAGATTTTTACAAAATTTTAAAAATGGCTATCCAAAAGTAAATTTTACTTGCACTAATGAACTCCTTGCAAAATTCTGAGCAACTTCACAAAAAAATTCAGGAAATTTCGATGTCATGGGCAAAAGTTATGCCTTGTCAAAATTTGTGATTACAATAAACTTTGAGGATTTAAAACCCATCAAAACGGGCAATTTTTTTATTTGACTTCACCAAAGTGAGGTAGATGGAAATACCTTTTTGTCAACTATAATTTTACAAATTTTTGCCTCCGTGGATGAAAGTTGTGGCCAAATGAAAAAAATCCAAGTGTAGGACTTTGAAAGGGTCTCAGAGGTCACCGTGTCATAAAATTTTAGCTTCTGGCAAAAAATGATAAGTCTATGGTAGTTTACAAATGGTTACATTAAATTTTTGAGGTTATTGTTGTGTTGAGGTTACATGTGAAGAACAAATGCTAAGTGTTAGACATTTCCAACAGAAAATGATGTCACCACAAACAAAAGAAAATAAATAGGAAAATAGTTAACAACTAATGTTAACTGTTGATTATTTCCTTTCCTTAGCAAGTGGTGAGAATTTTTCACAACCACAGTAAAAATTTAAATCAAAGGGTTCGGCTCTTATCACAGAGACTCCAGATAAAGTGAAGGTGGTGCCCGCTTTAAGTTTCAGGTATGGTTCGAAAGTAAATATTATCAGCCATGTCCGGAATGAGTGCGCCATCTATTGAAAGGCAGCCATCCCATTTGGGAAGCAATGAGACACAGCAACTAAAGCCATAGTCTGTGTCAATGTAAGACACAGTAGAATGAAGCAGAAGCCTCCACGTGGAGACACCCGAGCAAAAGAAAGAGTTTCAAGGTTGAATGTAGATGTGAGCACGTGGAGTCGTCCGCGCACAGGGATGCAAAAGTTTCATTTTATTTCACTAATGTAAATGTTACGGGTTAAGATAAATGAAAGAGTCTCTTAAATAATATAAGATGTGGGTCCCTCATCAAATGTGTCACAGGAATTAAATATTGAAAGCCACAAAAAGTTAAATGAGCCACTTTATTTTTTATGATGGAAATTGAAAGGTTATGCGGAGGCTGCCAAATGTAAGTGTCCGCGGCAATAAAAAGAAACTTAAGAAACTTGCAGAGGCTGCCAAATGTAAGTGTCCGCAGCAGTGAGGAAATAACTAAGAGTTATGCGGAAGCCACCACGTGGAGACGTCCGCGCACAGGGAACTTAAATGCTTGTTTCATTTAATAAAATGCATCAAATGTGTCAGGGGAAATAAGAGACTGAGGATTTAATATAAAGTTCTTATTATATTAAATGGTGGGGCCCTTTTCATATGCAGTTGAATATTTTATTTAAGTTGCATTAATGATTCACAGGACTTTTTAGGGAACCACTCGAGATTTTTGAAAGGAAATCAAGAACCTTGTGGAGGCTGCCACTTGTCGGCACCCGAACAATTTTAAAAGGCAACCAAAATTCAGCGGAAAGAGCCACGTGGAGCAGCCCGTGCATAGGGAAATAATAAGGTTTTGTTTCATTTTAAATTGCCTCATTTCTTATTATATTAAATGGTGGGACCCTTTCATAAGAATATTTTATTATGCCTCTATGAAGCCATGGAAAAGTTCAATTTTAAATAAAGATTTATCTTTATTTTAAATATGATGTGGGGCAAAATATTAAGATGAGACTTTATTACAATGGAATAAACTCATGGGAGTTAAAAGTGAAACCCTAAATGTGAGCAGCCATTTTTATTTTATGAAGCAAGTTACAGGAAAATAGCGACGGGAGTCCTCTTTCTCACACAGAGATATTTTTCCAACCATGGGCAAAATAGAAACTGCAGTTCAGTTATGGTTTTCGGTGGCCACTTCAGTTCAGTTTCAAATGTCGAATTTAGTGCCAGATTTTCAGGGATTCAGTTGTGGATTTTTAGAGAGACCATTGGGATTTTGTTGAGTTATTTCAAGCTACAAATAGCCACATCTAGGACACATTCAAAGGGGAGTTCTGGAGGTTGAAGGTTCTTCAGAGATACATATAGAGTTCTACATTCTACAGATCAGAGAGTTGGAGCAGCAGACATAGATTTTCTTTCTTCTTGCCTTTGCAATTATTTCTTTATGAGAATGTAACAGTCATTTTGTGTAGCAACTATTGCCTCTGTAATTTGTGGTCATTCAAATAAATGAGATGTGTTCTGTGCATACTGGGATATCTTTGGTTCTTGTCTCTAATTTCTCTGTTTCTCTACCTCTGTTTAATATGTTTTAGATCTGAGTTTTAATCATGCATATTTTGCTCTTTAAATCTAGTCAAATCTTTCAGAGTTAGACACTGTGCAAACTAAGTTTCAAATCTGGTGGATCACCTTAGTTTAGGCATTTACTTTCTGCAATCTAGTTTTCTTTCTAACTTTTCCCAAACCCTACTGAAAGAACGGAAGAGCCAGCTTCCTAAAAATCTGGAGGTCACTCTGAGGAGCATTCCCACATCTCAGAGTTTCCCATGTTGCTACTGGATTACACCCACAGATTTATGCATCAACAACAAGCTTACAATGACTTAGATTTAGGCAAACCACATATGATGAAACTATGGGTGCTCCATACACGTGTTAATCGGTTGAAGATCAAGAATGGTGTTGAACTAAACCATGACTTGGTAGTTGCAAGAAGTGTCCAACCACGACTTCAAACAAGGCAAAAAAATAGGGAAGGCACTTGATGAACTCCAAATGGGACTATAAGATTGTAAATTAGGACGTAGAAGAGGTTTGAAGCATGGACTTCAAACTACAAATGGTGACTTGTAATATGTTGGGTGAATATTTTGTTATCAACTAACTGATGACAAAATGGTTATATCAACCACAGTATGATGAGATAAATCTCTCCTCTCAGAAAGGGGAGGTTCCCTTCTTATTGCTAACTATAATCAACTGGTAATTAACTAAGCTTATTTACATTAAAACTATCCATGGGGTGTTTCCATATCATCTAATTCTCTTATTTTAGAATAAATGTTCTCTTATAAACTTACAATAACAATCTTGTGATGCTTACAACATGCAATAAACCACAAACTACTAATTGGAGCAATAATTACCGATATCCAATTAAGTTAAACAAAAGAGTACCTAAGATGATACCAACATATGTTAACACCAAGAAATCCACAAAAGCACAAAGTCTTTTATTGCTTCTTAGGCCAATTAGAAAAGGAAAATGTATGGAATATGATGTAGCTCAAAGTCTTCACCGTATGCCACAATTAGATCAAACAATCACAGATGATAACTTGCAGCCCAAATTCTTCAAGTCACCTTGAATCATGAACATAAGACACAAATCCAAAGATGGCATTGCAGCTCAAAGAATACAAAATCAGATTTAGAGTACCTTCTATAATATTTGATTCCATGCCACGATTCAATCACATACACAAGAGAATGCAATCGAAAAGACTTAAGAATAATTCCAATGCACCACAAGCTTGATTCAAGACAAAGATTGAATGCCAACTTGTTTCACTTATATTGATTGGATAAGATTTACACTTTTGAACACAAAGTTTCAATAGGCTCCTCAATTCGACAGTGTTTCACTTCGATGGCTAAAAGATAATACTTACAAAAGAGCCCCCTCTTATTTACAGAGGGAAGCTACGAGCAAAGATAGGAAATCTACAACTACTTTGACTTATTCAAGACAGAGTCCAACTTGATTTGGGACTCTATACTTCTCCTACATGTAATTGCATATTACAAAAAGACATGTAGGATGTCATTTGCAAATTACAAACTACATGAAAAAAAATTGGAAAATAAACTAAGTGTCCAAAGACACATTCTCTTCTTCTTCTTTCTCTTTCTCTAGCAAGTCTTCATATCTTTTCAAAGCTGCCTAAACTTCAGTGTCATTTGGCCTGGTGTGTAACTAGAGATAGCTAGAACTCATGTGATATAGTCCCCTATGTTGACATGTACCTTTCTGTGCTTGTCCAAAATTGTCTGCGACTTGTCCAAAATTACTTGGAAGTCCACTAATTTATCAATGGAAGCTAATAAGAAAGCTTCTGATTCTATCTTAGTATGAATTAGTATAGTAAATTCCTGAATAACTATGTCCACAGGAAGAGTCTTCTAACTATCATGAAGTATCTGACATGAAATCTCCCCTATCTTATTAGTGATATCTAATCCCTTGTCAATGCTTCTATTTTAGGTTTCATGTAGATCTTTTATCAGCTCCTTGAGGACATCTCTCTTATGATTCATTGCTTCTCGGTACTCAATATACATTTTCCTTGTGGGGATCACCCCATTCTCAACTAACACTTCCAACTTGAAATCTTTTAGCTTTGTCCAGGTCTCAAGGTCTTTTTCCACCAGCTGCAAGTTTTGTGATAACATGTCAAGTGTTTGATTCAACTCTAACTTGACATCATTCATGTTGTTAAACAATCTGATAAAAGACTTTATAAGTTGAGTTCCTTGTGCAATTATTCTTTCAATCCATGCACTCATAGCTTGGCCTTGTGTCCCGATCTTTTCAGCCTTCTGAATTGCATCATCATCAACACATGTTGTAACAGGTTCAACTAGTTTAGAAGATTGACTTATTTTTAATAGCATAGAAGTAAGTTGTTCCACCTTGAGGTTAAGTTGATCTTTGATAATCTCTCTATCATATCTCTCGAGAAAAGAAGCCAATGTTTCTTGTAGGTCCTCCTTGGCACTTTCATGTGTCTATTTTCCAAGCTCGATCCCTGAGATAACATAATTAGTACCTTTCATTTCTTCTGCAATCCAAAAGAAACAGTTACAGATTACCAAATCCCATTCAAACAACTCATCTCTTGCATCACAGTAGCTCATGGAATGGGGATTTAAAATAAGTTAGAGTTGGAGACCACTCAGAAACTCCTTCAGGACCAGGAATTAGCTGACATTCTCTTAAACGCGGGGTAGTTGTCTTTCATAGAAAACTTTGAAGGGTTTCAAGAGAATATTGTTGAAGAATTTGTCACAAAGCTCAAGAACGGTTGAAGTATAGTGTGAGATGTCATCATTCCTATCTCCTCTTTTATTATCAACACCATCTCTAGGCTCCTTGACAAAGGTGGGAAATTCTACCACATTAAGACTCTATATTTTGATTTAATTAAGAATTTTTCTAGTGAGGGTGAACCTGAAGTAAGAACACTGAGTAATAAAGGAGAACTAAAGGGCATTATATATACAAGCCTTCCTAAGCCATGGCAATCTGTGGCATCATGGCTAATGAGATGCTTTACTTCTAATGGGAAATTTTCCATAGTGTTAGGACCCATCATGAAATTGCTCATTCATCTAAGACATGGCAACAATCATCTATAGTATAGGGTAAATTTGCCACATTTCATGTCTTCTTATATAAACACAATGGCAAATAGATATCAACTAGGTAAGAGCCCAATTAAGTACCATGGTCTTATTGTTCTTGTTTGCAAGCACTATTCCATCTCTAAAAGAAGGGGGAAAACCCACTGGCAAGCCTTCTTAGAAGGTTCATATATAGAAAAGAAAAAGGGAGTGAAGACCATATCATAGGAGTCTTCTTTGACTCTGGTGGAGAAAAAGAGAGGTAAATCCATATCACAAGAGTATTCTTCAACTCTAGGGGAAAAGAAGAAAGGAAAGATTGTAATTAAAGAACCTTCCCCAACTTTGGAAAAAAAAATGGGAGAACAACTATTGAGGAACCTCCTCAGTCGTCAGAGAAAAAGAAGGGCAAAACATTAGTGACTGAGGCATCATCTCTTGCCCTAAAAAGGAAGAGGAAGGATGTAGAAGGACCTCCTCAAAATCTATAAAAAGAGGAAAAAGAAACAACAGTTGAAGAGCCTTCTCAGAATCCAAAACAAAAAGGAAGGAAAAGAAAGATGACTATAGAAGGACCTTCTTTAGCTCTGGGAAGAAGGTAGAAACAAAAGGAAGTAATAGAATTAATGGCTAAAGAACCATCTTTATCCTTGAGAAGGAGAGAAAGGGGAAGAGAAACTACAGAAGGCCCCTAGAAAGCCCTGGCATATCTCTTATAGAGCATCAAAACTCTCCATGTGTTGCCTTAGTAGCACCAGAGGCTACAACAAATGAGCCATAGACCATTTCTTTCAAAACATAAGAACCCTAGCAAGTGTTGGAGACTCAAGAATAGTAGTCACCCAGAAGACTCTAGAGAAGCAAGCATTAAAAGTATAAAACTCAACAAGAAAAATATTTTGAACTTGTAGAAATCATTGTTGAACTTAGGACATCAGTAATCCCTCCTACCTTTCAAGTTGCTTCAAAATAATATTGAAGAGCCTTTAGGAAATGGAGCTGGGCCATCTAGCACACATGACAAATTAACAAAAGCAGAAATAGAAGCAAGGGTGGAGATGGAAGTAGGGGAAAAGATAGAAGCAGAGGTAGATGTGGAAACAAAAATAAGATTTGAAACAGGAAGCCAATCCTAGGCCATAGATCATGAGGACATAGAAATTTCCAAAGAGTAGGAACAACAAGAAGAAATTGCCAACTTGAAATAACTACTTTGGAATAGACACCTTGTCATTTTGGATTTGAAAAGAACTATCAAGGAAAAAGGGGGTATACGTAAAGAAAAAGACCGAGAATTGCTCACCCTCAGGGAAAACATAAAAGAAAAAGAAGATATTATTGGCACAAAGGATAATGAGATTCTAATTGGACAAGATCTCCTCAAGGAAAGAGATGTTGAAAATTGACAGAAGGTAATGCAGATTTCTAAGGCAGTGTAGAAATTAAAAAAGAAGGAAATTGAATTAGCTAAAACAATAGCTAATTGTATTACTCTAATGGTAGCATTGAAGGAAATAGTTAATAATCAAGCCTAAGAGATAACAAATGACAATAATAAGATTTTTGACCTTGAGTAGCAGGTCAGGGAATTGTCTATCCAAATGCCTACTGAAAATAAGGGTACCAAGATTGATATTTCTCTTAAAACATTCCAATTGAATGTTCCTAGAGCCTTATATCACTAGGAATAAAGATGCCATGATTTAGCTAGTGATAGTGTGATGCTACAACTTCAAGATGAAATTTTTACATTAACAACAAAGGCAAAGACATTGGAAGAAGGAGCAGTCACAACAACAACCCTGGCTTCCAATGCATTGTCTTGTAGGCCACCTAGTGGAAACTATACCATGTTCTTAAGAGAACAATTCTTTCTTTGAAAAATATTAGAAAATATCTCTGGCCTTATAGATTCCGCAAAGGATGGGCATGAAATCACGAAGATATACATAAACAATACACCTTAAAATTAGAATTTGCTATGTGAATTCTTTCTCCATAAGTTCCTTATAGATAAACATACAATATTCTTCATTAACCTATTTTTTGGGGAATGCCAATTGAGGGCATTCATTTCACTAATACAAAATCATGAGACATGGTTACAAAGGATGGAGGAATATACTCATAATGAAGAAAATGTTGGCCTTTATATCAAACATGAAATCCCAACTCTAATGACATTCAAGACACAATTTTGTGCATGTGTATACACTCCTAATTTTCTACCTCTCTATAAGCAAAATTTATAATCTTGTGTTATAAAATTTGATATATATGTGTAGTCATCATTCAATAAAGTCCCGACAGCCTATAAGAAAAGGTGGAGCAATATGTCCACATATCATAAAATGAGAGAATTAGTTTAACCAGCAAACCTAAAATGATTCCCATGGAAAGCCAAAACTATTGCAAGGTTAATGGAGAAAAATAAATAGGAATGGCTGGGAATATAGTTCAGACCTCCCCTAATCATTAAGCCTCTACCCATGTGGGTAGACCAAATGGAGGAGTTAAAATTTGAAAAATGGTTAGAACAGGTAAATTAGTTTCAGGCCAACATAGATACAACAAGGAGGACCTTCCTATCTGACTATAATATTCTAGAAAAACTATATCTCATTAATAGGATGAGGCTCCAAGGCAGTACAAGAGGACCTGTGAACCCTAGTTAATCTCGGGGGGGGGGGGGGGGGGGGGGGTGTGATGAGCTTCCTGATTTGCAGTACATCCCTTATTTGTACATGATATTGTTTGGAACCTTGTTTTAATTATGTTAATTATAGGTGCAATAATGGAAGTAATTTTTGGAATCAAGAGGTTTTATGTTGTAGGTCTTAAATAATAAATGGCATGCAGAAATATACTTTTTTTGGTAGGATCCTTGAATTATTAGCAACAAAACACTATAGAGCTCTGAAGATGTTTTCATAACTTTAGAGTTATCAGCAACAAGGATTTTTAGAAAGTTTCAGAGATGTCTTCAACACTCTGGAGTCATATAATGGACTCCAAGGATATTTTGAAGAACTGCAATGTACTTTTTGCCAATACACGCTCTTGAATTTTTGCGGGGTAGATTGACCTTTGTTCCTTCCTAAGATAGTAGATCTAGTATGGAGAGGAGAAGGCGCTAGAAGAATGTTCATGCAAGGATTGCAAAGTATACCTCCAACTACCATTTTATGTTGCTTTCTTTTACTAAGGCTGATTCTCATTGCTATTGAAACATAAAATAACTCTCTATTTAAGAGGGCACGGTCAGTGCCACTTTATGATTTTCTTCGGTATTGCATGTTTCCCTTAGATTTAGAAATTATCCAATCAGTGAATTGAATGAATAAGTTTTGTAACTTCTGCAAGAATCTTGTTTAGAAATAATAATTTTGGAGGTATCTATTAGTGAAAGAATGACTAGTATATATAGGATCCATAGCATAAAAAAGATATAGATTATTTTTTGTTGAAATCAGAGAACCCTGTTATTTTAAGAGGCATATACTTTGATCTTCATATTCTGAAATAAAGAAAGCAGTTACATATTTGTTGTGATTTGAAAGCTTAATTGATCTCTTTTCTAGAGGTGGAGCAAGGGTCCACTCTCACCAAAGGACAAGAACCAGTGGCCTTTTTAGTTAGATTCATTCCTTTGTCATTTCTAAATTTGTTAATTAGATTTATTGCTTTATTAAACTAGTTGTTTCAAATCTTTGTTTAAGTAAATTGGATTTCAACAATTGTAATGCTTCAATTTCTTTAGTTCAAAGTCATTTAAGTAAAGCTTTCTTTCAAGTAAACATCTAGATGCATGGTTTAAATAGAAGGTTGAAATAGCATAGTTTGAACTTTAGTTTTCTAGGAATACTATTAGGAGAAGTCCTAATTAAACTCTGTTGCAAATAGCCATGGACACGCCTTCAATTTGACACTAGACAAACTAATATATTTATTAACAAGGTGTACAATGACCCTTGTCATTTTTGGCACCATTTTTGGAGACTAGTGTTAGTAGATCAATTAATTAGTAGTTCTTAGGATTAGGAGTAGAGTAATTTTTGCATGGTTAGGCAAAGAGACCCACAAGGTAGGTTTATTAAACAGAAACCCCAAACACATTCTATAGGTGAAAGTAGTGGGGCAGATTAGAATATTGTTGATAAGGTAAATCACTCATCTGACACCTTAGAAGTATCACAAAACATAGATGTTCCTACATCCCCCAAATATCATATAATTTCGTAATACATCCAACATTTGCAAGAAAAACATGAGCAAATTCAAACTGATATCATAGAAGGATCAAATTCTCAAGAAGATTGACCTAATCCAATCACCATGGGGGATAACAATGAAAATGAAGACCCTCTTAGGGATAGAACTCAAGGGAGAACTTTCTCCTACCCCATAGTGCTTAATCCAGAGGGGAATTCTCCCATGAAGAATATTTCTCCATCAACACTTCCAACTTTTAGAGAAATTCCTTCAGAAGATCTAGATCAATTTCTCTTTGAGTTTAAGGTGTTGGGCCAAACATATGACTATGTTTCAAATAACCAAAAATTGAAATTATTTCCTTCAACACTTAAAGATTCTGCTGTGAGATGGTTCCATATTTTGATCTTCATATTCAAAAATAAAGAAAGCAGTTACATGTTTGTTGTGATCTGAAAGATTAATTGGTCTCTTTTTTGGAGGTGGAGCAAGGGCCCACTCTCACCAAAGGACAAGGACCAGTTGTAGTGCCCCCTCATTTTTGGCTTGTGATAGTGGTAGTTTTGCCTTGCTCTTTGTCAGTTCTGAGACAGTTGCTAGTCTTTCATTGCATTCATACAGGTTTTAGACATTTGGATTAGTAGGTTATGGTTTATGTTTATTTTGATCTTGATGGACTATGTTCAACTGATATAGTTTAGACATGTGTTATGAGTTTATGATGGCATTATTATTATTCTAGTTATGATGAGTTTGACATGTTTAGTAATGATTTAATATTATCATGTTTCAATTGATCTATTGGTATCTGAATTCAAATAAAAGTTGCTATGGTATTGTTTCAAGAGAAGAGATGGTGTAGTACTACTTGCTTCGAGCACCCTACTACGTTGTGATTCTCTAACTCTGTGTGTTGACATATATGTATTTGATCATATACAACCAATTGTTCAGATGTAGGCTGTAGGTACCGAGCCTCGACTCCACCTGATATAGCAGGTTTGAGCGGGCTCTTACACCAATGGGTATCAGTGATGGGAGATAACGTGAGGTTTTCCGCTAGGTCAGTCCTAGTCTTTTGTTGTGGTCTTGTGTCGTGATGTGACGTTGGATCCTTATTTCATGTTGTTGGTCATCACGTGTTGTGGGCATTGTGAATTTGTTTAAGTTACGTATATGTGTTCTTGCTATCATTATGTTAAATCCAAAAGTATTTTGAGTAGTTGTTAAATTTGGGATATTGCTTAAGTAAAATGTTATTACTGACGTAATTAATTATTTAATGTTTGACTTACCATCATGAGTTTTAGTATGATTAATTATTATGTTTTTATTTAAAAGAATAATTTTAGGTAGTAAATTAATGTCATGGGTTGTCGATTGTGAAATTTTAAGATTTGGAGAATCTCTTTTATTAGCAAATTTTAAATTCTCGGAGGAGTGGGATGCTAGGTAATGGATGCATGTCTGTGTTAATTTATGAGCTGAGCCATTTTTATATTGGGGGGATTTTGTTCTGGAGAGGGAGTTAGAAGGAGAATTCAGAAATTGGGGAAAAAACATAGAATTGGTTGCGGGAAAACGGAAGAAATTGGAGGCTCCAGATCAAAGTTTTGTTCCGGGTATGTTACTGTATAATTCTTAATTGAGTGTTATTTGTGTTTGGATAAATTACTTCTTCTTCCTCATGCTTTTGAATCTGTTAGTCTGGGGTTTTGTTCTGGTCTGCCTGTCACTTTCTTCTATCTCAATTTCTGTAGCTGTTCATCTTGGAAAATTTATAAATTAAATATTGTGACATTGTTGGGTCCTTGTGTCGAATCAATCCTCATTTAGTTGTGTCTTTTTTGCCATTGAAATCTGGTATAAACAAGTAAGAATCTTCTGCCATATATGAGCATTACATTTACCTATATCCTTGTGTCTTTTACTACCATTTAATGGTGTTATGCTTTGCATATAATCTTATCGGATTCAATTTATAGACAATTAATTCTTTCTAGATTTTCTTCTATATTTGTCTTGGCTGAATCCTTGCTAAATCTGCCTTATTCTCATAATCATAGAAAACATAAATTGAATAGATTAGAATGTGAGTCATTTAGGGAAGTTAATCTTTTATTCTCAAGTTTCCAATTTCACTATGAATGGCCGACTGTGTCTTAAGTAATGGACATAGTTTTTTGTCAATTACCTTCCAATTTCTACTGATGCTATTTAAACCTATTCCATGTTTTTTTCATAGAACGACTAGTTAGCCGTAATAATATTAGCGTGTGTTTTAAGTGAAAGGTATTCATATATTTGTGGTCGCTTTAGTTGACAGTGTAGTTTGAATGTGGGATGGGTATCACATTAGTAATTGTTCTATTAAAAAATTGTAGTCATAGAAAGTTAAGGGTTAGTCGACGTGCATAGGCAAATAAATGTAATTTGAAGTTGTTTGTTAGTTATTGAAGATAGTGGTAGCGATGGGGCATACATATTTATTTTGTAGTGTTCGATTTGAGATTATTTTATATTAGATGAAAATTTATGCTTGGGAAAAGAAATATATATGTAATTGTAGATGATCTCATTAAGAATTGTAGTTAGTAGCATGTCAATGGTAATATATGCAAATGGGAAAATATAGATATTTATAGTTGTTGTTTAATAGAATGGGTAGTTGGAAAAATGTGATGGAAGTTCATGTTTATAGAAAATCTATGTAAATAATTATAGTTTGTTGTTATTAGCAAATTGGTAGTTATTAGAATATTGTAGTAGTAAAATGATCACCGAAAAGTTTATTATTATTATAGCAAGAATATTTATATCTTGTAGTTGTTCATATTAGGATGTGTAATTAGTAAATCTTAGATGGAAAATTCATGCTTAGCAAATATATATTATGGTGTGTTTTTATTAGAAGATGGTAGTTGTTAGGAAAGTGATAACCTAAAAATATATCTAGGTGGGTCGGGTAGTTTTTCACATAACAAAGATAAGTATGTTGCCTCTCCCATGCCTTAAGTGCTCTCATAGATTAAGGATGGGATGAGAAGGCCTGGTTGGCAAGGTCGACCTCCTTGTCCACATGAGAGGATGTGTTGGCTCCAGATGTGTCACCCTATGGGGTCAGTGCTAGAGAAGGGTCGCCAAGATAACCATAGATGGGGCCGGCTTCTAGTGAGAGATAGCCTGGATAACCCATGATTAGGACCATGCGATGACACTCTCCTCCCTGCAACTTAGCTACTTCCCTCTTTATGTTTTCATTGTTGCCTCTGGAGCATAGTCATGTCTTGAGCAGTTTTTGTTATTATGGTCGATTGTGTCAAGTCTATATTTGTTTGGTTTATTTGATGTTGTTCTTTTGGCTTAGTGGAATCCTCATTGTTATCTCGTAGCTCAGAGGGGTGGACCTCAAGGTTCCACATGGTTGGGAGGCAGAGCTATCCATTGGTCTTCTTGGAGAATCAGTTCAAGTCTAGTGCAGAAGTGATCCAGTTCTAGATTTGCATTACACCTTCAGAGTTGTTGTATACTTTCATATGTATTCATTTGTAAACCAACGTGTTCGGTCTTGTAATCTTGTATTGTAAATTTGGGAATTTTTGAAGGCAATGAAGTGGAAGAAAGGGTGTCAGGATTGATGTAGGAGGAGGATTTGACCTTGTCATGAGTAGTGATGTCTATGCTACGAAAATGGTGGGTTTTGTGATAAGAAGCTTCTATGGATTTGTAATATTTGAACAATTGTCAATTGGCACAAATAGTGATTTCCACATTGTTGCAGGGGAATTTTAGGCATTAATGGTATGTGGATGGAACAGATTTCATGGCATATAACCATGGGCAGATGAAGAGAAGGTTGTATAGAAGACCAAGATCAACAATGTGACACATTATTTGTCGTAGGATGGGCCCCACCTAGATGGGAAGGCATATGGTTTGTGCTGATTCTCACTTTGCATTGTCACAGGCATTAATAGTCATAAAATATGGATTCAAGTTAGTCACAAAGTATCCCAATTATTTTATGAGTCTTAAAGTGTATAGATTTAAGATAGACCCATTATCCAAGAGGACATGTTTAACCTTGTGTTTAGCGATCAGAACCTCAATGTGGAGGGCTTTATTGTGGGATGCATCAATGGGAGGCATATTATTTTGACTAATTGTGAGTTGGTAGGTGGATGATAGATGGCCCATAATGGCTTGGAATTTCTTACGTTTGATGTTATTCAAGACTCAAGATTCCTCTAAGGCTTGATCCAGTATGTCTCTATGGATAGGAGACATCTTGAGGAGCTCCAACATTGATATCTATGCTAGAGTCTTCCCAAGGTGTTCTAAGATATTATAATAGGGAGCCTATGATGAGGATGATGGTGAAGACCCTTAGACGGTGACTTTGCCACATTGTGCAATCACAACATAGTCAGGGGACTTGGATTTTGTTTTTATTGTTGCAACTCACCTATAATCATAGTCGATATGCCCCACAACGGTGTTGTAGGCATGACTTGGGTTTTATTGTAGAAAACAATATGGGTGTGATTATCTGGGATTGACCTTGGTGACTATGTTTGCTTACACCAATTTGTGAAATACAATCTCCATGGGTTCCCTCAAGGAGGTGTATTTGCATTTTGGATTTAGGGACTACTTGGATTATCCTAGAGAAATGAAAATAGTACTAGTTTTGAGGATATTTTGTTCATTTTCTTGTGAGGGTTGCATGGTTTGAATATGCTTTGATTTGGTGACCCCTTCATTGACTACATTTTTGTTCTTTGCCCAAAATTTAAGTTTATCATTTATTTGATTGTTATCTTTGTTCTATATCTTGACTAAAACTTTCACAATAAGGTCCTTTTCAATAGTGACACCTTTCTCAATGATCTTCTCAAATGTAAAAACACAATGGACTTGAAGATGGAAGGTCATTTCTTGGTTAATGTTCTGGACAAAAATATTGACAAGTTTTTTTTCAAGGATCAACCAAGGAAATTGACTTGCAAGACCTCTCCACCATTGTAACTAGGTAGCAAAGATGTCTCCACTATGTTGCTCAGCATTAAACATAGATCTAACATTGTAAGCTCATTCTTGATATTATAGGAGAAGTGTGCAACAATTTTTTCAATAAGTCAACGAAGGTATTGATAGAGCCTAGAGTTAGGTGCATGAATCACTCCAAGGCTTGATTTGCCAAACTTTGGGGAAAGAGTTTTAACATGTACACATCATTATAAGAAACCTCTTGGTATGCCATGAAAAATTATTTGATATGATCTTGAGGGTCTCCCTTTCCCTTGTATTTGTCATATTTGGGGATTTCAAACTGAGGGGGAAAATGGGTCATTGAAATGGATCAGTTGAAGGGGTGGGGATGAAGATCTTCAAATTTAAAATGTTTGCATTGAGTCCCAACTTGTAACCCTTTAAGAATATTTTTCATTTCCTTCTACTTTTGGTCAAAGGAGGTCCCAAGAGAAAGAGTAGGTGGTAGAGATGGGATGTAGTTGATAGCTCCAAATGGAAGGGGTTGTGTGATGATAGGATGAATAGGATAAGATATCATGCGACTTTGTATAGGTTGTTGATATGGATGTTGGATGACATGTGAAGATGAAAGAATTTGTTGATATGTATTATGGTATAAAATGAATGGTGGTATGGTGGATTGATGAGATCATGGGATAAGTTGATGTGAGATTGGATTGATGTGTTGATGGATTAGGTTTGTATAATTTATGTGTTAGATGTGAAGTGATTGAATGATGTGATGGGGGTTGATATGAGATCAATTGGTATGGAATATATGATAGTAATGTGGGTTGGATTGGATGTAGTTGTTGAGGGATGGGGAGAGGTGGGATTGATTGAATGAGGTTTTTCATAAGTGGAAATGAAGTTTGGAGTGGAATGGAAAATGTGGGAACATATTGGTGAGATGTCCTAGAAGGGATTGTGATTCATAAGGGTAGTGATGAAGACTGACTTTGTTGATGTGAATTAAAAGATGAAGGGGGATTATGAGGAGGTGGAGGTGGTGGGACACTACCACCTACTTGTTGATCATTGTGGTAGGTGATATAGTCATGAGTTGAGTATTTGGATGGATGGTCTAAAAGGTTTTCAAAGGTAGGGGTGGTGGTAAATCATGATAGATGAGATCTTTGAGTCTTTCTATGTCAAAGTTATGAGAGAGTTTATTCCCTTCCTTAATAATATGTTCTAGGAGAATATTTTTATGATCACTTACAAATTGGTCCATCTTAGTGTGAGTTCCTTTGTTATTGATAAATACCATGAATTGTGGTGAGTACTCAGGTTGGTTGACAAGACTTCCATGATCAATTTCATTGTGAAGACAACCATGAGGTGAAGAGGGTCTAGTTTTTCCATGAGATTCCATGTTCTTGTTGGTTTGAGATCTAGTTACATGGGAGCATGAAATGATAGTGTGACTAGGATGATGTGGACTTGAGGGTGAGTTGATGAAGATTGATATGGATTGGATTGTGGAATATTTGGATGTTGGTTTATTTGATTATGGATGATGATGATTTGGGAAAGCAACTTATGAGTGACTCTGGATTTAATTGGGTTTTAAACTTTGATGGAACTTTATGATATTGTTAAGGATGATTGATTTGAAGTTTTGCATTGGATTAGAGGTTTATTAATGGAGATTGGATTAATTGATTGATGGTTGAAGGTCTATGAAAAGTGATTGAACTTGACTTGATTTGATTGATGAAGGTTGGTGAAGGTTTGATGGATTTAATTGTGGTTGATTTGGTAGATGTGGTTAAGGATGTAAATCAAATGATTGAATTTGGGGTAAGTAATGTAGTTTCAATGAGGATTAAGATTCAAGACCTTGTTGGATAATGATGATTTCATTTGATTTGTGGGTGAGGATTGGTTTCTATACTTAAGATAGGTTATGTTCTTAAGTAAGAGTTTGATTTGGAAATCAGGATTTAATTTAGGGTTTTGATTAAGGTGCAAAAACCTTAGATGGATGATTGATTTTGGATTGTTACTTAAGATAGGCAAGTTATTAAGTAAGCTAATGATGAATGATAGTGAATTGATTAAGGGAATGATCTTAACTTAGGAATTTTGAGTTGAAAGTGGATGATTTGGTTTAAGGAGGATTAAGTGGTTGATCAAGTTTGAATATGGATTAAGGTGTGAGGTCTTGAGATTATGGTTTTATTAGAATGGGGGGTTGGTTTTGATTTAGATTTAGATTTTGATGGGTATGGATGGGGTTTAAATGTGGATTTGGATCTCAAATATGTCAACCTTTGGTGGGTTACTATCGCTGATTTGTGAGAGATTTCTCTCAGGTAGCCCATCCCATCACTTCTCTTTAGCGGAAAGGGAAGAAGTTTGTGTGGTCAAATCAGTGTGAGTTAGCGTTTTAGGCTCTTAAGGAGTGACTAACTAGTGCACCTATCCTAGTAGTGCCAGATCCTATAGGTGATTTTGTAGTGTGCATCGATGCTTCATTGGAGGGTGTGGGGGCAGTTCTCATGCAGGAGGGATGAGTGATAGCATATGAGTCCCGTAAGCTCAAGGATCATGAGATGAACTACCCCACCCACGATTTGGAGTTAGCAACTGTGGTCCATGCGCTTGTGCGTTGGAGACATTTCCTTTTGGGACATCGGTTTGACTTGCATAATGATCATTGCAGTTTACAGTATATCTTCACTCAGCTGAATTTGAATGCTCAGCAGCGCCATTGGATGGAGTTCCTCTGTGAGTACGACTTTGAGGTTCACTACATTCAGGGTAAGGACAATGTTGTTGCAGATGCCTTGAGTAGGAGGAGATATGAGATTTCAGCTTTGTCTCTTAGAGTGGACTTGCGGAGCCATATTTTGGAGTCACTTCCTAGTGATACCTGGTATCAAGAGGTGAGAGCAGAGATTGAGTCTGGGAGAGTCCTTGAGGGCAGGTTTACAGGGTTCTCTCTCAAACCTGATGGACTTTTGCGACATCTTGGTCATATTTATGTTCCAAATTCTGGTGATCTTCATTCCTTGGTTTTATCAGAAGCCCATCATGCACCCTATTCAGCTCATCTGGGTGTCACGAAGATGCATGCCAATCTTCAACAGTTGTATCATTGGGCAGGTTTACGACAAGATATTGCTGACTTTGTGGCTCAATGTCTTGAGTGTCAGCGGGTGAAGGTAGAGCATCAGCACCCAGCAGGATTGTTGTAGCCTCATTCCATCCCTGGATGGAAGTGGGATACGATATCTCTGGATTTTATAGTGGGGCTACATATGTCTTCGCATCATCATGATGCTATTATGGTTACATTGGACAAGTTGTCCAAGGTGGCACACTTCTCCCCCATGAGATCTTCCTACACTGCAGCGTCCGTAGCTCAAGTGTTTATGGAGGATATTGTGCATCTGCATGGTATTCCTCGTAGGATCATTTCTAATCGTGATCCAGTGTTCACTTCAACTTTGTGGATTTCTCTTCAGCATGCTTTGGGAGCTAAGCTTAATTTCAGCTCTGCATACCTACCATCCTGAGACTGGCGGACAGATGGAGCGGGTTAATCAGGTCTTAGAGGATATGCTTCGGATGTATGTTATGGATTGACAATCTTGTTGGGAGGACTATTTGTACCTAGTTGAGTATTCTCATAACAATGGGTATCATAGTTCTCTCAGTATGTCTCCCTTCTAGGCCTTGTATGGTAGGCCATGCTGTACTCCGTTGAGTTGGCATCGCTTAGAGGACCGAGTTATTTTGGGTCCAAAGATGCTTCAGGATATGGAGCAGCAGGTAGTACAGATCAGAGAGCATTTGGCTACAGCTCAGGATCGGCAGAGGAAGTATGCCGATGCCTGTAGGTTGGATCGCCACTTCTCGGTAGGTGACTATGTATTTTTGAGAGTTCGTCCACGAAAGAGCCCCATCCATTATGGGAAAGGCTTGAAGCTGGCACCTCATTTTGTTGGACCTTTTGAGATCCTTCAGAGGATTGGCCTAGTTGCCTATCGCCTTGCATTACTACCAAGTCTATCACGCATCCACGATGTGTTCCATGTTTTAGTTCTTAGACAGTATATTCCTGATGTGACCCATGTACTTGATTGGACTACTTTGTAGGTCGAGGTGGATAGGCAGCTTTCTTTGGAACCCGTACGCATCCTTCAGCATCGAAGGTTGACCCTTAGGGGTCGGGGCATAGAGCAGGTAAGGGTCCAATGGGATCCTAATGGTGAGTCGTCAGCATCTTGGGAAGATGCGATGAGGATGAGAGACCTTTATCCCTATCTTTTTACAGACTTCTAGGGGATGCAATGACCTTGTGTTCATATTATGTTTTTCTTATCTTGATGGACTTGGATGACTAAATATTTTATTTTGGATTACACATCTTGTTATTATTTTGTATTGGCACCGGTGATGTGCAATCTCAATACTATTATGATGTGGACATTATTATTACTTATGATGGATTTCATGCCTATATGACTGTTGTTGCTTCAGCTAAATGATGTATATATATGCACAGGTAACTTCACATGTGCTTGGAGTGTTGCAGGTACTGAGTATCGACTCTGCTTGGATTCACAGGCCTGAGCATACTCTTATTATCCCCGATGGTGGTTACTGGAGATAGTCACAGGCCCTGTTCCCTATACCATACCCTAGCCTACTACACCCAGATAATGTAGTGTTCCCATATTGTTGTCTTACCGTCCGGATTTCCTCATGGTCATGTGTTGTTTGCCAGTCCATTTGTTGAGACTTTTCTCCTTGGTTTCTATAGATTGTATCAAGTTTCTTGGTCTATTGTTTGCTTTGAATGCATCTTAGCATTTGCAGGCTTCTAGGAGTAAGCCTAGTCCTAGGGGGGCAGAATGTAACAACCCCTTTTGACCTTCGAATATGGATTTGGGATGAGTTGGTAGATATTAAATGGAGAAAATATCTATGGAGTGGGTGATCTAATTTATGGAGGAGAGGGAGCCGCTTGCGAATGGGATATTGCTATATTATTTTATTTTATTCCTATTTCTACCTCATGCCATATACGATGGCTTTTAAAGGGGAGTGGTGAGTGCTATTAATGCAAAAAAACAAATATCTTGTGGAAGGAGTATATCTAATCGAAAGGGAGTCAACGCCTAGGGATAGAGAGGAGTCGTGGCATGGATGTGGGTGTATGAGTTTATTACTGTAGAGAAATATCTAGTGAGCGGTGGAGTTCATTAAAGACAGGAAGAAAATATCTGGGAGACACGGTGTGGGAGTTAAAGGAGAAGGATCGCGTGAAAAGGGGGGAGTCCCTCTGTTTTGGAAGGAAAGAACAAAGAAAGTATAGAGAGAACGACAGGGGGATAAAGAGGAAGAAAAGAGGCGAGAACGGAGAAGAAAGAAGAATTGCAAAGAAGAGAACAAAGAAGAAGAGTTACAGGTCAGACGATAAACTAAATCATTGTTTTCCTTTTGAAATGGGAGAAAACATGTTTTAGTAGACTAAATCTTCCACTGGAATGATAACAAATATGTTGTATTGCATTCAAAAAACCCTATGGAGTACAAGTTGTTTAAAGGTGTTTTAAACTGCCTAGGTCGCATTTGATATTGGATGCTATTTTAGGCTTTTGTTCCTCTGTTCCAGTCTTGAATACATTTTAGACCTGTATAGTGACTCTTGGAATTGAACCAAACATTATTCTCTTCGTTTTATATTAAAAACATCTCTAGTTTTATGCATTAGATTAATATTATATACATATAAATGCATATGTATACTGAAAGCATAATGCATGTATATGTGTAAAATATTAAGGACTAGTTTTACATAGTCATTTCTGGAAGCATGCAGGCCATATTTCAAGCCAATTTCATCATTATTTTATCAGCATTTAGAGGTTGCATTGGATATTCCTTATGGGTTGATAGAAACTTGACCCACAACTATTGCTATTGTTGTGTTAAAGAGGGTTTAATAGGCTGATATGCATATGGCCAAGGAGGGTTGTATATCCAGTTATAAAGTCCCAAGATATGGTCGACTTCATCCATTATTTTAACTATTATTTTTGTCTTTAAACATCATACATTGAAAGTCTTAGTCACCACATGAATTATGAAAGGCTCTTTCTTTTTGAGTAAGTATTAGACAACAACATATACTTTGTTTTCTTATAACCTACAAACACAGACAAGGGCGTTAGCAGTTTATATCTCAGTAACCATTAATAGTATGAATATTACAAAAAGAGAAGTTGAGAAGGCTCTTGTCCTGTTCAGCAATATAAGAAAAAAATAGTCCATGAAAGAGTAAATTTTATGCAGAAATTAATAAGAAAATAGAGGCTTCGATTATGAGAAACATTGAGATTAAATAAGTTATCCATTCCTTCATAAACGACATCAAAATTGGGAAACCAAAATAAATATCCTTTTTGTTTACACATTATTAGATGCTTATACAATTGAAGTCCAAAACCAAGCATAGTTGTAACTTATAAAGTATGAATGTGAACTGATAAGCTACAGGGCTTATCATTTCGTAATCATATTTATAAGCATGAATATCTGAGCTGAATATATAGAGATTCTATAGAAAATATATGAGTTTGGGTTTTGTAGATCTTTTTCTTTCATCTTTACTAGTTTAAATTTATGACTTATTGTTTTTAGTCATTTCGGATTCCTCATTGGTTACATGAGATGAACTAGGTCTAGGCATTAGAGTGGTCGTCTGGAGTGGCTCTCTACGGGCCCGAGGCCTGCAAGTGGCTGCCAGGGGAACTAGTAGCAGAGTTACATTAATAAGTGATAACTAAAACTAAAACATTGGGGTAAAAACACTAATAAGATAACTAGACCTCGTGCATGGCCTTGAGTGCTTGTAAAGGCTAAGGATGCAATGAGAAGCCCTATCCGTTTGTGGGGCATTGAGTCATCCGTCTACAGGACGTGGATTCAGGCATGATTGAGTCTCCTCATCTGTATGAGAGGTACTTGGTCCCGTGTGTGCCATCCCTTTGAGCACATATGATGACACTCCATATGATTACACTCTAGTACCTAGCACCTTAGCAGTCATGAGTAGTACCTGACCTATGACTTAGATGAGTACACCTTTATTATGACCTTGAGTGTAAACACTGTTCTCCGTGTCTACTCTGTGTCTGATGTGTGTGTTGGCCATCTTGTAGCCCCTTGTTGTTATTCATCCGTTTGGGCCTTGTGACTATCTCCGAGCATGGTGGGGTGGTGTCTTAGGAGTCCACATGGTTGGGAGGCGTTGCCACCACCATTGGGGACTGGCGAATAGGTTTTGGAGCACTAGCTTGAGATGATCTCTCCTTCCATTACTTCATTCAACTTTTGTAACCATTCAACCCTTGTATCATACTCTGGAATATATCATTGTAATTGTATATGTAGTTATGTAATTGAAATCTTTTCAGAGAGAAGTTGTAATCATAGTATTTAATGAGAAGAAATGTGATGTTCTTTTATTGCTTTACGGATTCCGGTGTGGGTATCGGATCCGCCTGTATTTTATGCTTTTGGATTCATGTTTTTATTAGATAGGATAGGAACATTTGCTTTGGTGTTTAAAATAAATGGTATCAATCTATCGAATTGATAGCTAAACTTTTGTATGTTGTTTACTTATGTCAAAAAAAATTATCTTGTCCCCTTTTTGGCTCTTACCCTTCGGGGTTATGTATCGGGATGTTACATCTAGTATCAGAGCACAAGTTCACACACTGGGAGCTCTGGCATACTTGAGCCTTCTATGTTTTGCTGTGTTTGACGTGTGTGGCATGAGTTTTTTATATTGTTCTATAGTCATGTTGTTATGCTTTCATGCCTTAGTATGGTGATTAGGTCATCTTTGCGATGATCTATTTTGATGTATTCTTTGTTTCTTTAGGATGCCTCCTAGGGGTAGAGCCAGAGGCAGAATTAGAGGTATAGCCACTATTCTTCGATGTAGCACCCGGCATGATGCTGGTTAGGATAATCAGGATAATCAGGATAATCGGAGCAATCAGGGCAATCAGGGTGAGCGTTAGGAGGAACTGCGTGTTGAGAATCAAGCTGAAGGGCTCAGGGGTGCTCATGTTTTAGCTATTTTATAGAAAATTTTGGACTGATTAGGACCTTGTCAAGAGGTATCTCATGAGGCAGAGTCACACTCTTCTCGTCAGGATGGTCAAGATGCTGGAGCTGAGTGTGAGCATTCTCGTAGTCCAGATCATTCGAGAGTAGTTGTTGTGAGGGATAGGGTGGATAGAGACAGTGTTATTGCAGGTCACATGAGGGATCTTCTTAGGGCCCATCCCCCTACTTTTGATGGTTCTGGTATAGGTATCGAGGCAGAGACTTGGTTGATCGATCTTGATCGATGCTTTACTATGCATCCTTGTAGTAGCAATACTAGAGCTCGATGTGCCATTATGCATCTCAGAGGTTTTGCATCTACATGGAGAGTAGAGGAGCAGAAGCTTCACCTAGACATTGCTTCTGTGTCATGGGGACTGTTCTTAGAGAGGTTCCATGCATGATTTCTTTCAGACTACTATCGACAGAGATGTGCTGACGAGTTCCATGAACTTCATTAGTTGACTATGACCGTAGATCAATATGAGCACCGCTTCTTTGAGCTGAAGCAATATGCTAGCATTTCTGATGATAAGCCAATGTTAGTACAGCATTTCATTAGGGGCTTGAATGCCCGTATTAGTGGTGGTGTCTGTGTGTTTGAGCCAAAGACCTTAGAGGTTACCGTGGAGAAGGCGAGGTTGATAGAGGAGAATTTTACTAGGGGTTTTGGTGGTCAGGCAGGTGTTCAGATTGGTAATGCCCCTCCTTCAGGATTAGTTGCTCGGGGTACACAGTCTCAGGGAGCTGGACTGTCTAGATCTCATACTGCACCTTCTAGACATGGTCAGTGACAAAGGCATAGGCCTACTCAGTCTCAGCAGAGTGGGCAGAATCCTGGTACTCCATTTTCTAGATATCGTTCACGTTATCACTCTTAGAGTAGGCAATAGAGTGGTCTGTCACAGAGTTTTTAGAGTGCTCAGCAGAGTTTTAGGGGTGGTGGATCCCAGTAGTCACGTGCACCATTTTCAGGCCGAGGTTTTGGTAGGGGTGGTTGTTATGCTTGTGGGTAGCATGGTCATATAGCAGTTCAGTGTCTACAGAGATCAGTGACTGGAGGTAGTCAGAGATAGGCCACTTCAGAGTATACAGTAGGTGAGGCTGGCAGATCACATAGAGTTTTTATGGTGGTTGATAACCGTCAGGCTGAGCATTAGGGCACCGTAGTCGAGTATTTAGGTGTGTTATGTGGGATTACCACATCTATCTTGTTTGATTCAGGAGCTTCAGATTCTTTCATATCTCCTTCTCTTGTGGAGCGTTGTGGACTCATGGTGGCAAGGCAAGATGTTGGTTGACAGGTTGAGTTAGCAACTGGATCCAAGGTGGCTGTAGACTCCCTTGTTCGTGGTTGTGTGTTGGATTTGGGCACCTTCACTACCACAGTGGATCTCCGTGTGTTGCCTTTGGGGTCCTACGGGATTGTTTTAGGCATGGATTGGTTGGAGACCCACCTAGCCAGTATAGATTGTCGGCGTAAGTCAGTTCAGTGTGTTGACGATGTCGGGGAGCATGTTGAGTTAGTTGGGGTTCAGAGACCCATTTCTCTCCGTGTGACTTCAGCGATGCAGCTGAAGCGTGCCATGTGGAAAGGTTGTCAAATGTTTGCTATTTTAGTTAGTGATCTTGCTGAGGGTGGGATTCAGGAGGTATCTCTTGATGATCATCCTATTCTTCAAGAATTTGTAGATGTCTTTCCAAGCGATATTCCAGGTATGCCGCCTAAGTGCGACATAGACTTCTGTATCGATCTCATTCCTGGTGCAGAACCTATTTATTGGGCACCGTATTGCATGACTACTCAGGAGTTGGGTGAGTTGCAGTTGCAGTTAGAGGAGTTACTGGAGAAGGGTTTCATTCGTCCTAGTGTATCTGCTTGGGGTGCACCTGTCATCTTCGTGAAGAAGAAGGACGGATCTCTTCTCTTGTGCATTGATTATTGCCAGTTGAACAAAGTGACAGTGAAGAATCGATACCCGTTGCCTCGAATAGATGATTTGTTTGATCAGATGAGGGGAGCCAAGCTATTCTCTAAGATAGATCTAAAGTCAGGATACCATCAGCTTCGCATTCATGAGGCAGACATTCATCAGACAACATTTCGTACACGTTATGGGCATTATGAGTTCACGGTTGTCCCTTTTGGATTGACCAATGCTACATCAGTTTTGATGAGTTTGTTGAATGGGGTGTTTCGCACCTATCTTGATCAGTTTGTTCTCATGTTCCTCAATGATATTTTGATTTATTCGAGGACTATGGAGGGGCATGAAGGCCATTTGCGGCAAGTGTTGCAGTGCTTGCAGGATAATCAGTTGTTTGGCAATTTGGCTAAGTGTGAGTTCTTCCAAATTGAGGTGAGATATTTGGGTCACATCATCTCAGGAGAAGGTATCTCAGTGGATCCTTCTAAGATTCAGGCTATTGTGGATTGGCCAGCACCAACGAATGTGACTGAGGTTCACAGTCTCATGGGATTGGTGGGTTACTATCGCCGATTTGTGAGAGATTTCTCTTAGGTAGCCCAACCCATCACTTCTCTTCAGCGGAAAGGGAAGAAGTTTGTGTGGTCAGATCAGTGTGCGTCAACGTTTCAGGCTCTTAAGGAGCGGCTGACTAGTGCACCTATCCTAGTAGTGCCAGATCCTATAGGTGATTTTATAGTGTGCATCGATGCTTCATTGGAGGGTGTGGGGGCAGTTCTCATGTAGGAGGGATGACTGATTGCATATGAGTCCCGTAAGCTCAAGGATCATGAGCTGAACTACCCCACCCACGATTTGGAGTTAGTGGTTGTTTTCCATGCACTTGTGCATTGGAGACATTTCCTTTTGGGACATTAGCTTGAGTTGCATAGTGATCATCGCAATTTATAGTATATCTTCACTCAGCTGAGTTTGAATGCTCGACAGCGCCATTGGATGGAGTTCCTCTGTAAGTACGACTTTGAGGTTCACTACATTCAAGGTAAGGAGAATGTTGTTGCAGATGCCTTGAATAGGAGGAGATATGAGATTTCAGCTTTGTCTCTTGGAGTGGACTTGCAGAGCTGTATTTTGGATTCACTTCCTAGTGATACCTAGTATCAGGAGGTGAGAGCAGAGATTGAGTCTGGGAGAGTCCTTGAGGGCAGGTTTATAGGGTTCTCTCTTGAACCTGATGGACTTTTGTGACATCTTGGTCGTATTTATGTTCTAGATTCTAGTGATCTTCGTTCCTTGGTTTTATCAGAAGCCCATTGTGCACCTTATTCAGCTCATCTAGGTGTCACGAAGATGCATGCCGATCTTTGATAGTTGTATCATTGGGTAGGTTTACGATGAGATATTGCCGACTTTGTGGCTCGATGTCTTGAGTGTCAGCGGGTGAAGTCAGAGCATCAGCACCTAGTAGGATTGTTGCAGCCTCATTCCATCCCTGGATGGAAGTCAGATATGATATCTCTAGATTTTATAGTGGGGCTACCTATGTCTTCGCGTCGTCATGATGCTATTATGGTTATAGTGGACAAGTTGTCCACGGTGGCACACTTCTCCCCCATGAGATCTTCCTACACTGCAGTGTCCGTAGCTCGAGTGTTTATGGAGGATATTGTGCGTCTGCATGGTATTCCTTGTAGGATCATTTCTGATCATGATCCAGTGTTCACTTCAACTTTGTGGACTTCTCTTCAGCATGCTTTGGGAGCTCAACTTAATTTCAGCTCTACATACCATCCCAAGACTGATGGACAGACGGAGCGGGTTAATCAGGTCTTAGAGGATATGCTTTGGATGTGCATTATGGATCGACAGTCTCGTTGGGAGGACTATTTGTACCTAGTTGAGTTTGCTTATAACAATGGGTATCACAGTTCTCTCGGTATGTCTCCTTTCCAGGCCTTGTATGGTAGGCCATTTCGCACTCCGTTGAGTTGGGATCGCTTAGAGGACTAAGTTATTTTGGGTCCAGAGATGCTTCAGGATATGGAGCAACAGGTAGTACGGATTAGAGAGCATTTGGCTAAAGCTTAGGATCGGCAGAGGAAGTATGCCGATGCCCGTAGGTTGGATTGCCACTTCTCAGTAGGTGACCATGTATTTTTGAGAGTTCATACGCGGAAGAGCCTCATCCATTATGGGAAAGGCTCGAAGCTGGCACTTCATTTTGTTGGACCTTTTGAGATCCTTGAGAGGATTGGTCTGGTTGCCTATCGCCTTGCATTAGCACCGAGTCTATCACGCATCCACGATGTGTTCCATGTTTTAGTTCTTAGACAGTATATTCCTGATGTGACCCATGTTCTTGATTGGACTGCTTTGCAGGTTGAGGCAAATGGGCAGCTTTCTTTGGAACCCGTACACATCCTTCAGCATTGGAGGTTGACCCTCAGGGGTTGGGGCATAGAGTAGGTAAGGGTCCAATGGGATCTTGATGGTGAGTCCTCAGCATCTTGGGAAGATGCGACGAGGATGAGAGACATTTATCCCTATCTTTTTACAGACTTCTAGGGGATGTAATGACCTTGTGTTCATATTATGTTTTTCTTATCTTGATGGACTTGGATGACTAAATATTTTATTTTGGATTACGCATCTTGTTATTATTTTGTATTGGCACCGGTGATGTGCAATCTCGATACTATTATGATGTGGACATTATTATTACTTATGATGGATTTCATACTTATATGACTATTGTTGCTTTGGCTATATGATGTATATATATGCATAGGTACCTTGACATGTGCTTAGAGTGTTGCAGGTACTGAGTATCGACTCCACCTAGATTCAATGGCCTGAGCATACTCTTATTATCCCCGATGGTGGTTACTGGAGATAGTCACAGGCCTTGTTCCCTATACCATACCCTAGCCTACTGCGCCTAGATAATGTAGTGTTCCCGTTTTGGTGTCTTACCATCCAGATTTCCTCATGGTCATGTGTTGTTTGCCAGTCCATTTGTTGAGACTTTTCTCCTTGGTTTCTATAGATTGTATCTAGTTTCTTGGTCTATTGTGTGCTTTAGATGCATCTTAGCGTTTGCAGGCTTCCAGGAGTAAGCCTAGTCCTAGGGGGGTAGAATGTAACAACCCCTTTTGACCTTTGAATATGGATTTGGGATGAGTTGGTAGATATTAAATGGAGAAAATATCTATGGAGTGGGTGATCTAATTTATGGAAGAGAGGGAGTTGCTTGTGAATGGGATATTGCTATATTATTTTATTTTATTCCTATTTCTACCTCATGCCATATACGATGGCTTTTAAAGGGGAGTGGTGAGTGCTATTAATGCAAAAAAAACAAATATCTTGTGGAAGGAGTATATCTGATTGAAAGGGAGTCAATGCCCGGGGATAGAGAGGAGTCGTGGCATGGAGGTGGGTGTATGAGTTTATTACTGCAGAGAAATACCTAATGAGCAGTGGAGTTCATTAAAGACAGGAAGAAAATATCTTGGAGACACGGTGTGGGAGTTAAAGGAGAGGGACCGCGTGAAAAGTGGGGAGTCCCTCTGTTTTGGAAGGAAAGAACAAAGAAAATATAGAGAGAATGACCAGGGGATAAAGAGGAAGAAAAGAGGTGAGAATGGAGAAGAAAGAAGTATTGCAAAGAAGAGAACAAAGAAGAAGAGTTACAGGTTAGACAATAAACTAAATCATTGTTTTCCTTTTGAAATGGGAGAAAACGTGTTTTAGTAGATTAAATCTTCCACTGGAATGATAACAAATATGTTGTATTGCATTCAAAAAACCCTATTGAGTACAAGTTGTTTAAAGGTGTTTTAAACTGCCTAGGTTGCATTTGATATTGGATGCTATTTTAGGATTTTGCTCCTCTGTTCTAGTCTTGAATACATTAAATTAGACCTGTATAGTGACTCTTGGAATTGAACCAAACATTATTCTCTTCATTTTATATTAAAAACGTCTCTAGTTTTATGCATTAGATTAATATTATATACATATAAATGCATATGTATACTGAAAGTATAATGCATGTATATACATAAAATATTAAGGACTAGTTTTACATAGTCATTTCTGGAAGCATGCAAGCCATATTTCAGGCCGATTTTATCATTATTTTATCAGCATTTAGACGTTGCATTGGATATTCCTTATGGGTTGATAGAAACTTGACCCACAACTATTGCTATTATTGTGTTAAAGAGGGTTTAATAGGCCGATATGCATATGGCCAAGGAGGGTTGTATATCCAGTTATAAAGTCCCAAGATATGGTCGACTTAGCCCATTATTTTAACTATTATTTTTGTCTTTAAACATCATACATTGAAAGTCTTAGTCGCCACATGAATTATGAAAGGCTCTTTCTTTCTGAGTAAGTATTAGACAACAACATATACTCTATTTTCTTATAACCTACAAACACAGACAAGGGCGTTAGCAGTTTATATATCAGTAACCATTAATAGTATGAATATTACAAAAAGAGAAGTTGAGAAGGTTCTTCTCCTATTCAGAAATATAAGAAAAAAATAGTCCATGAAAGAGTAAATTTTATGCAGAAATTAAGAAGAAAACAGAGGCTTCGATTATGAGAAACATTGAGATTAAATAAGTTATCCATTCCTTCATAAACGACATCAAAATTGGGAAACCAAAATAAATATCCTTTTTGTTTACACATTATTAGATGCTTATACAATTGAAGTCCAAACCCAAGCATAGTTGTAACTTATAAAGTATGAATGTGAACTGATAAGCTACAGGGCTTATCATTTCATAATCATATTTATAAGCATGAATATCTGAGCTGAATATATAGAGATTTTACAAAAAATATACGAGTTTGGGTCTTGTAGATCATTTTTCTTTCATCTTTACTAGTTTAAATTTATGACTTATTGTTTTTAGTCATTTCGGATTTCTCATTGGTTACATGAGATGAACTAGGTCTAGGCATTAGAGTGGTCGTCTGGAGTGGCTCTCTATGGACCTGGGGCCCGCAAGTGGCTGCCAGGGGAACTAGTAGCAGAGTTACATTAATAAGTGATAACTAAAACTAAAACATTGGGGTAAAAACACTAATAAGATAACTAGACCTCGTGCATGGCCTTGAGCAATTGTAAAGGCTAAGGATGCAATAAGAAGGCCTATCCATTTGCGGGGTGTTGAGTCATCCATCTGGGGGATGTGGATTTAGGCACAATTAAGTCTCCTCATCTGTACGAGAGGTACTTGGTCCCATGTGTGCCATCCCTTCAAGCACATATGATGACACTCCATATGATTACACTCTAGTACCTAGTACCTTAGCGGTCGTGAGTAGTACCTGACCTATGACTTAGATGAGTACACCTTTATTATGACCTTGAGTGTAAGCACTATTCTCCATGTCTGCTCTGTGTTTGATGTGTGTGTTGGCCATCTTGTACCCCCTTGTTGTTATTCATCCGTTTGGGCCTTGTGACTATCTCCGAGCATGGTGGGGTGGTCTCTTAGGAGTCCACATGGTTGGGAGATGTTGCCACCACCATTGGGGACTGGCGAACAGGTATTGGAGCACCAGCTTGAGATGATCTCTCCTTCCATTACTTCATTCAACTTTTGTAACCATTTAACCCTTGTATCATTCTCTGGAATATATCATTGTAATTGTATATGCAGTTATGTAATTGAACTCTTTTCAGAGAGAAGTTGTAATCATGGTATTTAATGAGAAGAAATGTGATGTTCTTTTATTGCTTTACAGATTCCGGTGTGGGTATCAGATCCGCCTGTATTTTATGCTTCTAGATTCATGTTTTTATCAGATGGGATAGGAACATTTGCTTTGGTGTTTAAAATGAATGGTATCAATCTATCGAATTCATAGCTGAACTTTTGTATGTTGTTTACTTATGTCAAAACAAAATTATCTTGTCCCCTTTTTGGCTCTTACCCTTTGGGGTTACATAGCGGGATGTTACATCTTTGGCATACTTTGTTTGACAAATAAAAATTTCATTCTCACTTTGATAAACCTCCATTCCTAGAAAATATATCATGAGACCTAAATCTTTCATCTCAAATTCATTCATCATAGAAACTTTGAATTCATCCTTCATCTTAGAACTACTACCCATATACAACAAATCATCAACATACAAACTTACAATAAGAATATCATCACCTTCTGGTTTGTAGTAAAGGGTAGGTTCACTCTTACTTCTCTTAAAGCCATTATCCTAAAAGTATCCATCAATCCTAGCATACCATGCTCTTGGTGCTTGCTTGAGGCCATACAAAGCCTTCTTCAACTTGTAGACATGATTCTCATTTCCTTCCACTTCATAACCTTGTGGCTCTTTCACATATACTTCCTCTTCTAAGTACCCATTCAAGAAGACACTTTTCATGTCCATATGATGTATGCTCCATTTCTTTTGAGCTGCTAATGAAATCAGCATTCTGATGGTCTCTTGTCATGCAACTGGTGCAAATGTCTCTTCATAATCAAGCCCATACCCCTGTGTGAAGCCTTTGGCATGTAATCTTTCCTTATGCCTTTCAACACTCCCATCACTGTTAAACTTGGTCTTGTAGACCCATTTGGTGCCAATCTTCTTCTTGTCATGTGGAAGCTTTGTAAGCTGCCAAGTATCATTCTTGTGAATAGAATCTATCTCTTCTTGCATTTCTTGCATCCAAACCTTATTAGTACATGCTTCTTCAAAACATGATGGTTCAAAATCAGCCTTGGTAAATAAAGCAAAATTAACTGTCTCACCTATTGGATTTTCTTCATGTGCTTGATTTGCACTACTTTGATAAATATCACTCAATCTTCTTACTTTCCTTGTAGAACTTGGACTTGAAGCTAGAACTGAACTTGGAATTGATGAGGGGCTACTTGGTGGACTTGTAGCTCTTGAAACTGAAATGTTAGTGGGCTCCTCATGATCAATATAATCAATAATAACATCATTTAAAATAGATTTTGACTTCTCCATATGGCCTTTTTGATGACCATAAACTCCCCCTTCATAAAAAATTACATCTCTTGACACAATAAGCCTATTAGTGAGAGGATTATATAACTTGTAAGCTTTACTTTCCTCACTATATCTGACAAAAATACATGACTCACTTTTGGGATCTAACTTTTGTCTCTTTTGATCAGGAACATGAACATAGGCTAAACAACCAAAACTTTGAAATGATTAACATTTGGTTTTTTCTCATACCAGGCTTCATAAGGAGTCATCTTCTCAAGTGCACTAGTGGAACTTCAATTGAGAATATATACTATTGTAGCTACTGTATCTCCCCAAAAAGAATTGCTTAATCCCCTTATTTGTAGCATACTCCGTGCCATCTCCACCACTATACGATTCTTCCTTTCAGCTACACCATTTTGTTGAGGTGTGTAGGTAGTGGTGAGTTGCCTTTTGATGCCATGCATATCACAATAATCTTGAAAGGCTCTTGAACAAAATTCTCCTCCACGATCTGTCCTCAAGCACTTGATACTACACCCCTTTTCCTTTTCCACAAGGGCTCTAAACCTCTTGAATGTCTCAAGGGCTTCATCATTAGTCTTCAAAAAATAAACCCAACACATTCGTGAGTAACCATCAATAAAACTAATGAAATATGATGACTTACCCAAACTCTTTGTTTGCATAGGACCACAAATATCTGAATGAATAAGCTGAAGTGGGTAATGGGCCCTCCATGCATTTCCCTTTGAAAACTTTTCCCTTGCATGTTTACCTTTAGCACATCCTTCACAAATCTCCTTGTTCTCTTCAACCTTGGGCAAACCAGAAACTAATGCTTGTGATGTTAGAATATTCAAACTATGAAAATTTAAATGTCCATACATGAGATGCCACAACCAACTTGTATCCTCATATGCCATATTTGCAAGGCTACTGTTATGTTCACCAAACTTCAATGGGAACATCCTATTCTTTGTCATAGGCACAACTGTAGCCACTCTATTGCCTTGATTCTTATCATAAATTATACATTGCTGATTTTCAAACACAACTTTATAATTCTTCTCACACAATTGTCCAACACTCAACAAATTATGCTTTAACTATGGAGTGTAATAAATGTCTTTAACACTCTTCATACCTTCTTTTGTATGGACTTCCATAGCTCCTTTTGCATCAACCTTCAATGATTTGTCATCACCAAGCTGGATCTTGGTTTGGAAACTTTTATCCATTGTTGAAAACAACTTCTCATTCCCTGACATATGGTTAGAACATCCAAAATCTGAATACCAAACATCTTTTCTATTATTTTCAGCTTTGGCATAGGATAAAAATAAATGATCTGGAGGATTCTCATTACCTTCTTGAGCATAATTAGCACTTTTACCTTCTTTTAATCTGCAATCCCTTTCAAAGTGGCCATACCTGTTACAATGGTAACATTGGACATTCCTCTTATCAAATCTGCCTCTACTTCTTCCTCTTGAGCCACCTTTGCCTCTATTTCCTCTTGATTGATTCTGATTTTGACCTCTACCTTGGCCTTGATTGTTGTTGTTGCTATGCTGACATCTTCATTCTTTGTGATTTGCAATTTGGATGAAAAAGCTCTCACATCACCTTCAAATGAATCTCTTAATATCTCTTCATGAGACATAAGAGAGCCAACTAGTTGATCAAATTGAAGGATTGTCAAATCTTTGCTTTCTTCTATGATTATTTCAACATGATTCCATCTTGGTGTGAGAGTTCTCAACACTTTTTTGATCAAAGGCTCATTGTTCACAATTTCTCCAAGTGTAGCCATCTTATTGACCACATCTTTAACTCTGACACAATATTCACTCACACTTTCAACTTCTTGCATCTTCAAATTCTCGAAGTCTCTCTTCAACGTCTGTAGCTTGACAACCTTAACTTGGTTACTACCCTGGTAAGCTTCCTATAGAGTCTTCCAAGCATCTTTAGCTGACTTTGCACCTAAAATTCTTAGAAATAAGCTCTTATCAAGAGCTATTTGAATGTGAAACAAGGCTTGAGCATTCTTCTTCTTGGCCTCCTTCTTGGCTGTTTTTTCATTGGGTGTGAGGGTATTCCAATCAGTTGGCTCTGTATAACCTGATTCAACAATCTCCCACAATTCTTTTCCTATCAAAAATGTCATCATTTTGATGCACCAATACTCATACTCATTTCCATCAAATTTTGGAATGGGCAAGGAGTTAGAATTCAACATGATAAAGTTTTGGCGAAATTCCAACCACTAAATCTTTAACCCAAAAGAAAAAAATTGACTCTGATACCAAATATAGATTTCTTAGAATGTAGCCTTCAGCTCTAAACTAGCTGATTTAATTCAGATGAAAATAACAATAGAAAGAATTAAAAAAATTTCAACTCAGGAAAAAAAACACACAGATGAAAATAACAACAGAAAGAATTAAAAAAATTTCAACTCAGGAAAAAAAACACACAGCACAGTTCTGTAGTTTGCAGACTCAAAATACTATCTTTATTGATGTGTATTTAAAAGAATAATTAAACTGTTACATAAATCGTTGTAGCTAAAAATATGCTAGTAAAAAACTATAAACTAAGCATGCAGATTACATGATTTATTTCTGCGCTGGATTCCGCGGTGAAAACCAAGTTTATTAACTGCTGTCAAAACTCAAAACTAACCATCTAAATTGCTTGACTAAAACTGTTCTAAATTAAGGAATTGCATGGGTCAAAAACCAACATGCAACATGCAATCTAAAGAATTCTAAATAACTAAATCTATGCAAGACATTCATTCAACAATTATCAAAATCTATTGTTGGGTGAGTGTGAGATTATGATGGGCTAAATAAGATTTAAAATTGGCAATGAATCTAAAAACAGACGTAAGTAACTTTACATGAAAAATTTTAAGTAACTTCACATGAAAAATTGATTGGGATGTTTACACAACTTGAAAAAAAAAATTAGTAAACTAGTCATAAAAGTTGTAGGAAATTGAATGTAGTTTATGGACCATTTTTTTTTTTTTTGAAATTTTTAAAATTAATTTGGTGAAAATTGAATATTTCAATGAGGTACATTTAAAATTTTCATTAAAAAACAAAGGTGTCATTCTGGCCAATTGAACTATTTAAACAAAAATTCGAACTTTGGATATAAGTAAAAGGACACATATGACACATTTTTGCTATGTTCAATGAAGACATGGCCCGGACCTTGAAACCAACATCCTCATCCCTCATCACATTTCCAAGATGGTAAGAACATTAGAAAACATTTGTGAGAAGGGGAATTTTGCATGTTTTTAAACCAAAAAAAACCTTGAATTTATGAAAAAAATAGTTTTAAAAAGCATCTTGGACATGCAGGTCTAGTAGATGATGACTTTAAATACTTCAATTCTCTGAATGGTTCTTATTGTATTGTGCCTGTAATCAATCAATATGTATGTTTGACTTTCAATTTGGTTGTGCTTATTTGAAATTAGCCATGCAATTCTAATCGATGACAGCTGCAAGTACTTAAACCGAATCGGTATCTCCTATTGCAATTTGCCTACAATTAAACATTATATATATGCATGGTTGACCTTTTAGGCCGTGCCTATTTTGAGGGAGCACTACACTTTGTAGTAAAAATTCTATTAAAACCTGATCTAGATGTGTTTGCTTCGTACTTGTAGCTCACATGAAGTATAGGGCAAGGAGTGTTTGTGTTGACATTCCTATTTCAAGTTGGACCGAAGTCCATAAAATGGTACACACTTTCAGTGGAGGAGGTAGTTCATATTGAAATATAGGGCTAGAAGATATATATAGCTGTTATTGTCTTAATGATATATATTGTTATTACTGTCTTAATTTTGATGTTATGTATAGTTAAACTTGTAGAAATAAGAGTATATATACCATCCCCAAAAATAGCTCTTGGATTGCTATCCCTAAAATACGTCTCCATCCTTAAAATGTCGTGGAACATAGTATTTTTGCTATTTTTTAAAAATAAATAATTACTTTTGAAAGCTTTACTAAAACTTATTAACTAGCATATCTATATTAAATATAATATATCTAAAGTATGAGAGATATGCTAGTTTATAATTACAACCAAAAAATGAGTGCTCTCATCTCCACCCCCGCTCGACTGTAGTTGGCCTCTCTAAAAAATATAAAAAACAATTTTTTTGGTCAAGAAATAAAATTCAATTCAATCTAGAAGAAAAAAAAAACTATCGCCACATCTTTCAAATTAAAAAAAAAAATGATATATATATATAAATATAAATTAATAATAATTACCTATTAAAATTATAATGAGGCATATATTTCATTTTTAGAATTCTGAAGATATATTTTTTTGGTTTTATCAAATTTGGATTAAAAAGGGTATATCCAACAATGCAATTCTAAGGCAATTTTTAAAGGAAAAAGTTTAAATAAGAAATGGATATCCATTTTGACTTACCAAACAAAAAAAAGTTGAAAATTCGAGCCTAAAAGAAGTTTTACAATATTTGCACTTTCACATGATATTTTTCCCATTGACATTGTTTGATTCATCATTCATCATTCATCATAATCTCATACTCAACCTTTCTTTCTACAATCCATGCCCTCTACACCATATGCTAACTAATTCAAAGTTAAATTTTATTAAGATATGCATTTGAACATTAAATGCTTCATTTCTGGACCATAATTTACCATGGGCAAATTGCAGATTGTGTAATTAACCTCTCTGTAATTTTGGATATGCCTCTCTACCCCACTGAAATACGATATCAGGAAAAAAAAGATAGTTCATGCCTATAGGCTGAAAGGAAAGCAATAACATGGAAAATGTGAATTTAATATTTTGGCATGTTTTTATATATAGATTAGTACTTGTGCACACAATAACTTCTGTTTTATGTTTAACTTAAAAAAGCATTGCACATAACCTTGTGCTAAATTGATTGTTTGATTTTATTTTCTATTTTAAAAACCTACATCTTTGTCGATTTGCTTCTTGACAGTTTCATACTATTGTAATGTTCTCAAGGTATGTATTATTGTCTTTTGCAGAGCTTATGTGGCAAATATTCGAGAAACAGATATAAGTAAATGCTGGCCTTTTCCTCTGCATTTACCGCAAAGAAGAATGAGGAAGAACACAGTCACTTTACTTCCCCCACTTGAAGTTCCTACATTCAGATAGTCGGAATGCTTAGATTGTCCTGTTAGTGAATTTAACCTGGTTAGCTTAAATGAAATAAGGAATGATCAGCAGCAGCTAGATAACTTGATGAATGCCATGCCTATAAATGGTGATACAAATTTTCCAATTGAACTATCCGAAAATGAACATAAAGATTCAGGCAATGGCATACAGAATCATCATCTAAGGAGAAAGGCAGGTAATGGTTTAGAGGAAGAGGAAGCAGGAATTGAAGTGGCACAGTGTATGGAAGTACGTGAAAGACCTGGGGATGCCAGTGTTGAAAATCACAAGGGAAATCATCACAGTGAAGATAGAGTTCCATTACATGGCACGGTTAAGCAGTTGACACCAAAGAATGTATCAGATGGTGATAATTTGTATCCTAAATATGAAATTATTGCCTGCAATGCTACTGTGTGGCCTACAGACTCTGAAGAGACCTCCAATGCAAAACAAAGTTTATCTGGCAAGGATGACGATCAAATTCTTTCCAATTGCACAAGTGAATTAAGAGCTGAAACACATACCTCAATTTTTACAGAGAAAGCAGACCACGTTAATTATATGCATTGCCCAGTGAACAAAGCAGCTCTGTATGAGCTAGATGACAATGCCATTTTCCAAGAAAATATTGAAGATATAACTGCAGAAGAGGCAATGGAGGCATTTATAAGCAAGACTCAGGGAGATAGTACATTAGCATCATCCACTGTGGCCAATTTTGATGAGGAAGGTTGTATTACCAAGGTGGATATTGATGGTATCCCTCCCGCTGTAAAGAAACACAGTTCTAAAAGACAAAAGGGTAAAGTGAAAACACTGCAAAAACGCTTAATATCAGATCTGATTGCTGTTGTCCCAAACGAACAACTGAGAAGCAATGAAGAAAACTGGAAATTTAAATTGAAGCATATGTCAAGGAGAGCAAAGATGGAGATGCAGAGAGTCTCAAAAGCTTCAATCTACAGCTCACAAAAATTTAAGGCTCAAGCTAAACCAAACCTAGAATCTGTGGATGATAAGAGGAAACTACAGTGCCAAGGCATTTCATGTCAATCTTTACCATCAGAGAAGTCTGTAAGAGTATGTATCTTTATGGTTATCCTGTGAAACTTCTTTCTTTTAAGTTTTGAGCTTTCTTTGCTTTGATTCTCTTATAATCTTTAAATGTATTACAAGATAGATCAACCATTTTGTAACGAGTATCCTAGATGTCATAGACATGAACTCAGGTGTCTTGCAAGGTGATTGAACATTGTATCCTCTTGACAATTATGCGAGATCCGCTCCTCACATTTTCTCAATAAATAGAATATTACTGTACTGGCAACCACTAGGACTGACTGACTTTTGGCATGTAATAGGTATCTCAGATGTCACAGATATTATCTTGTACTTTATGTTAAAATAAGAGCTATGCTTCTTCCTCAATATAAGATCAAATGAATATTAGAGAGGTAATACTTTGTCCAATTACTAGGAAAACTTAAATTGTTTATTTTTCTATATGAAATGAAGTTAAAGACACTCTTCTTTTGTTTGCCGGTTTTGTTTACTGTTGATTTTAGGGAAGTCACATATGTGGCTGTTTCTGGTTCCTTGGACTCCAATTCATTGCTAACCTCATAGTTTTATAAGAAGTAGTGGAGATGTTCTTTTATGGTTTATAAATTTGATGTTAGAAAAAAATGATAACGTCTGTTTACAGTTTATTTAGGATCAAGTTAGCCTGATAGGTTCTAAGAGTTCTATTAGAAGGATAACTTTGCCACACACTAACGAAAGAAAAATAAGTGCTGTTTAATTCGAGATATCTACAGAACAAATGGATGAAACATATTCTATTATAATGTTTGGGGATGTATTCAAATTCTGAAATCCAAAAGCATGCTTTTGTTTTCATTTATGTAGGAAGAAGGAAGAGTAATCAAAAGACATTTTGGCTCAAAAAAAGCTTGGGAGCCCTCAAAAGGAAGTGCTTTCGAAGGATTTGAAAAAGAAAGTACCTGTTGAAGAGCTTGTGCAGAATGGATTAGAGAAACAAGAAGTTTTACTTCCAGAAGAAGATGATTTACTGAATGATTTGGCACATTTTATGGCTAAAAATCAATATGAACGAGATTCAACAGCACGAAGATCTCACAATCTTAATAAAACTGATTTTCTCAAAGATTCATTGGTTCAGAATAAAGAAACTGAAGATGGTAATTGTTTTGTGACAGAAAATAAGTCTGGTGATTCAATTCAGTTTCACAACAACCAGTGTTTGAAGGATGAGGTGGTTAAAGGGACATGTTGATGTTTGTTTTTTGACAAGTCAACAATAGATTAAAATACAGAGTATCTAACTGTATCTTGAGCAAAGCCTCTCGAATGCTGAACAAAGTGATCAACCTAGATGACTCCAAGGTTCGTTTTCTTGTGATTTCGTAAGGGATAGCTCAGTGACTTCATATGATTCTGCTGATAAACACAAAGGGACTTACACAATTGTTCGACAAGATGTTGTTTTAATGAAAGAGGTGGACACTAGACTATCTAAGTACTACGATCTACGACGTATGATATGGCAATGAAGTATTGAATCCTAATTCTAACCAAATTGATAAAAGAAAAGACAAAAGATGAAAGGTGTAGTGAACTAATCTAATCCTAGATGCAAGGATTATTACTGCTTAGGTGAAATTAAACCAAATCTTGCTTCGCCAAGTCAGACAACTACACAAGATTGATGCAATCTTCTAAGGTTATAGAAGATATTTAAATCACTTATGCTCATGAAGGATTCAACAAACATAGAGATCAAATTTAAGCTCAATTTCGTTCAGACTAACCATACACTGCAATTTGCAAGCCACAAACTACAAATGGTGTGAACATAAAGATTTCACCACAAACAATAATGAAGCCTTCCACCAACTAACATATACTTAAAGAAAACTTAATCTAAATTAATATTCGCTTGAAGAAATCCAAATCATGCAACACTTAGAAACATATATAGAGTCACCAAACAATGAGTTATATTATTCCAGAGAGCTCTTGCAACAATTTTCAGAGTCTTCAATCGTACAAATGAGAGCAAAAGGAGCCCTTTTATAGACCCCAAAATGTATGAAGGGTCAAGATCAATTCGCCAAGCCAATGGACCAGATTATGCCACATCACAAGTAGTTATAACAAACTCCTATCTTTATTAAATGAAAGAGGCTATCTTTAGTAAATGAAGGAGGCAATGAAGGCACGCTTCCCAAGAAGATAAGGATAACACATTATCAGCCTATGAGGAATCTCCATGTGAATATCCATCACTAGAAGCTTGACATTCAATGAATCTAGACACTATTTTCTTGACATCATCCAAAGGTACACTTGGCACGTTTTGAGTGGTTCCTTCAGCTTCAAGTACATCATCTGAATAGAGGCCAAGTATCTTCTCCCAATCAGCCATCCTTGATTTGTTGGCGCCAAGGTGGACAGTAAGTGAGAGAATACTATCAAGCTTGTCATTAGAAACATCATCTTCTTGGGAATAGAAAGCTTGAACTTGTTCTTTCATGTTATCAAGAATCATTTCTCCAAACAGATTACATATCTTCATCAAGGAGGCATGTACTCCATCTTGAATCCTTTGAAGTACACTCCTTATTCTTGACATATCTATTTCTATCTTATCTAACAACTGTCCTTTAATGCGAAAGCCATAATACCAAGAAGAGAAGTCATATGTCCTACCTTCTTCAATCACTTCAACATGTATCAACTCATCAACTGAAGTCTCTATCAAGCTCTTCAAATGTGGCAGGTATTGTTCCTTGATATCTTTGAATTCAGTACAAACTGTCAACAATGCAAGTACCCTTTCTTTGAGATCAGCGATCTTATCATACACTTGCATGATATCTTCTAGGTGTTTATATGTAGCTTCCTTTGATCTTTTCATCCAATCTTTCAACCTATGAGATGAAGATTTCAACTCCTCAAGATGTATAATCGTTTCTGGAAGAAGAAGGGATGGAGGTGTAGAAACCATGTCTTGTTGACGAATAGGATGAACCAAGTGCTAAATATACTGCTCTAAGGCTTGACATCTTTGCTCAGCTTTAATTCTACCTTTTGTTTCTTGCCTTATGATAGCTCGAGCATTATCAATTGATCCTTGAAGTTCTTCTTCTACTTGCATTCCAGTCAACGGACCCAAATTGATTGTATTGATGTCATAATTATCAGGTGTTATATCTTCTATATTCTTCTCAAGCCTTGGAACTACTACATGAACTTTCCTTACACTTGTTTCATCTTTAGTAATCTTTGAAAGAATAGTGGCTTTCTTCTTTGGTTTTTCATTAGACATGTCCAGAAGTAACTCATCAATTGGAAGAGGAGGACATTTCTCAACTTCATAATTTTCCCTAATTCTTTCCTGCAGCCACTCTGGCAATGATGAAAGATCTTGTAGCTGTTGTATTTGCTTTCCTTGTACAGGCAATGATTCTTCTGCAGCTTCATCCTTGTCTTCAGTGTCATCTTCATCAATGATCTCAGTATCATGTGGACTAGAAGGCACTTCTTCAACTGGAGTTTCTGGAACTGCATCATCAACACATACCACTATGTCTTGATTTAGTGGAGTATCACCTGGTTGTCTAGAAGAAGCAGTTTCAATACTTATCCTCTTCTTTTTCTTAGTTGATTCTCCTTGTGTGGATTCAAGTTGTTTTTTTTTTCTTTGCTTGACCTGAATCTTTTTCATTGTCCTTATTCTGTGAACTTCCACCAAGTACACTATGTTGTTCCTGATGTTCTACTTCTCCCATCTTAGTATAAGTGAGTTTCTTACCTTCATCAAGCAATGCTTGTACTTGCTCTTTTACTTGTTCTTTAGTAATGGCAATAATAGGCTTTATCAACCCTTCATCATCAACCCTTTCTCTATCAACCCAATTGATATCATAAGGCAGGTTCTAGATCTTATTGTACTCATCACCCAAAAGAGTTCTTTCATTATCTAACTGATCATGAATCCTTAATACCTTAGTAGCTCTCTCTAAATCCCATTTCAGCCTTGAACATTTTTGCATCCTAACATCATCATCATCAATGGCATTAGCCCAATGGTCCTCAAGCTGCTCAGCATGTCTGTAGAAAGAATATGACTACTTAATGGCTCCATGTGAATCAAAGTTCTCCCTCGTTGAATCATGAGGATGCAGATGATATGCCTAAAGCTCAATCTCTGAATGCTCAGCTGCTTGAAGTGATGGACAAGAGTAATATCTGCCAAGGCATCATTGAACATGGTGAAGGCATCATTGAACCTCTTGTAATGATTGATGTTCTTCAAGTAGAGCTGAGGATAACACTGATGTGAAAGAATCTGTCCAGGCTTTGTACCTACTTCTCCTTTAGCTATTAATCCTTTATAAACCACATTTCTTGCTAGGATGTAAACAAGGTAGGAAGTCATGAAGAATGACTTTGTTTCATCAAACCTTTTGAATTGCTCATCAAGCCCAGTCAACCATCTTATTCTTTGTAAACGCATGATCAAAATAAGTATACATCCAACCTTCAAAAGTAGATGATTGAGGCCTACCTGTTACTCGATTTAGGAACAAGATGAAGTAACTTATCTCTTGTTTGAAGTCTGCCTTGTGATACTTTGGATCTTTAGAGTTGTATATCTTGATTGACGAATCTGTCATCCACTTCTTTCTCACTTCTTGCATATAGTGCTTGGGATTGCCTTCAAAAGTACATTGAGCAGTTGTAGGACAAATGAACACTCCCTTTCAGCTTTGGATGTTGAAGATCTCCTGGATGGCTTTTCTTTGCAGATAAGCGAGAACAGTCTCCTCTTTGGCTATAATCTGTCTCTTCTGTTTGTCATAATGTTGAACACATTCCAACACTAACTCAGCATTAGGCAAGGTAGGTGGGAAGCATGCTGCTTATACAATTCCACTCTTCGCACTGGCCTTGATGTCTTCATTCCTTGTGATGGCAAGTAAGAGGTCCTTCACCTCATCCAAGTTGACATGTCCCATGTTGGTGTCTCCCACGTTCTTCCACTGAGTTTCAAGCTTGGAGTTAGGTATGGTGGAGTTGACATCCATCTTGATCATCACTTGCCTCTCCTTTGCCGTCATGCCCATTTATCTACAAATAAGACTCAAATAAGCGACTCAAAATAATAGAACTTACCATTGCAAACCTGATTTTTAGATCATAAAATCATAAAATTTAGCAAAATTAAATACATAGAAGGCAGTTTTATGAAGTGAAAAGTGATTTAAAACATACCTTGTATCAATTTCTAATCTAGAAAAAAGCAGATTTCTATATTTAATGATAAACATCAGTCAAAAATGGCAGAAATTAGACATGAAACATCCAGAAATTAGTCAAAAAAGTAGGTAAGCCTTCACAAATCAACTCTTCTTCTTGAAATTGTGCTCCTTCTCTTGAAAAAATTCACTGTTTTTCTTAAAATTTTGCTGCTACTATAAAATTCGCTGCTCCTTGGAATTGGAATATGAATTATGATAAATGGCAAGGAGTGCCCTCTATTATATAGCAAATTCACCTATATTAAATGTTGGCAGCTAGGAGGGAGGTTGGTCTCAAATGCATTTAATGCAATTTTTTAAAATTCAAAACCTACTTAGGCGCCAATCTAAGTTTGTTAGTCTAGGCGCCAACTTTAAGAAGTTTCTATGTATCCTTCCACAAGGCACTCATGGAGGTGAAAGCAACAAACAAAAGCGCCTAGCATACCTAGCTTATCATTTGACATTTTTAATGACTTCAAAACACTTAAACAAGAGTTAGAATAATCCTTTTTCTCAAATGCTTACTCTTGTATGTTAAGCCATGTGATTTCTCCCTAAGGCACTATGAATATCTACCATACCTTGTAACACTCCAAGGCACCAAAACTCACCCCTATCATCAGTTGACTCCTTCCAAGGCTCTAATTAGTGATCACACCAACAAGAAGTGTGTCCAAGCTCATTTGCTAACATTCTTGGTGCCTTTTGATGACCCATATGATGGGAAAGACCTTAGAATGATTATATCACCCAAAAGAGCTATCTCATATAAAATTCTTCCTAGGCGCCTATGGTCAAAGTCTCCAACACTTCATTTTCAATCCTCTTGTCCTCTAGGCACAATTTTGAAGGCTTTCACTCTTAGGTGCCAATTCAATGTGAGAGAATCTAACAAATGCACCTAAGCTCTTCAAAAGGTTAATTGACTTTCTAACATCTTCATTGCTAAATGAACTTTGTAGTTGCCAAGGTATGGATTTGTGTGTAAGATCATACAAATATTTGCTTCACTTCTCATGGATTCAAGTCATTAGATAAACTTAAGAAAGTGTTCAAGATGCTTCAAGTATCCGACAATGATAGTTAAAACATGTTCTTTGTCTAGACGCACTCTGTGGTGGTTTTAAGTTGAATTTGGCACCTAGATGATATGAAAACTCCTTTTACCCACCTTATCATTCAAAAAGACATCATCCAAAATGTAGGTTAATTCCTCTTGAAGGAGCCAAAACTAGGCAATTATGAAGGCAAAAGGCACCCTGAGTTTGGAAAAGACTTACTTCATTCCTCAAGGATCTTAAGACTAGAATTCTTCCAAATTGTGTGATAAATACCCCTTTAGATTTAGGAGCTCAAACAAATATTACACAAAACTACTAGAAGTGGCACCTAAGGTCTTCATGCAAGGTTTTAGTCATTTAGAGGCCCCCAACACAAGTAGACACTTCAATAGGCTAAATTATCTTCACAACTTCAAGGAGGACTAGAGGTAACTAAGGCGCCTAAGGTTCTAGGTGATTTCCTTAAGCTTTCAAAGACTTTAATCAAATGTATTCCCTCTAGAAACACCCTCCCTTCTCAAGGCACTCAAATGGTGATGCTTTGACTTATCTACCCTTAGGCGCCTAAAGCTTGACTCAACTAGAGCTAAAAATGTGCCAATCACGATGATGATCTCAAGCCCCCTTAGACTAGGTGCTAAATTGTGGTAGTTTAAACATGTATAGTTGCCTAACACAAGTAACTTGATACTTCTTCTCCTTCAACTTCACCTTCCTCATTTAAGGCACAATCTATCACCTATTTAAACTTCATCCCACACCAAGGCACCCAGAAGTGGTAGGAACAACAAGGAATGGGCACCCAAACCTATTCCTCTCAACTCAAGGTACAATTTTGAAGATCATTTGAACCTAGAAAGGCAGCTAAGCTCACAATATGTTATTTCCTTGTCAAATTTTCACTTGTTGAGGTCTTTTAACAACTTTCAATCAAGGCGCCATCTTTGTTTGCTCCTGTGCTGATCTCATGTCAAGGCACAATTTTGAAGTTGGTTGGACTGATGGGAGGCACCCTGAGTTGTAGGCGCCATTTGGAGTCACTGCAAGTAGAGAAATGCGCCTGGAAATGGAAGTCCCCTAAGTAAAGGTATATTGAAAAATATATTTAAGTATAAGTTGAGAGATTGAAATTTCAAGATGTTTGAGATAGGTCTCAAATTCACTTGATTTAACATGCAGATTATAGAATTTGGAGGATCCACCAGATTTCAGACTTAGCCAATTTTAAAGATATTTTAGGATCAAAATACCAGACTTAGTCATTCTTAGGATCTCAAACATCAGGATCAAGTCATCAAAAATGAAAGCACGTGACACTTGGACTAGAACTAGACTAAGAACTTCAAACAAACCATTGACTCCAACATGCAGTCAACCTAAGACATCATACAAGACCCAGCAAAGCACTGGAATTCAAAAAAACTAGGGGGGGTCCCCATCATGATGGGGTGATGTGTGATTTGGTCACAACATCTGGTGACTCCACGGAAGAAATGTTCATGAACATTTCAAAAATAAGAATTCAATCCCACTCAGGACTGTCAAATCATCAGCTTCAACCTATCAATGAGTCAAAACAAATTCGAAAGGGAAAGGAATCATAAATTGGATCAAGACACTATCTCTTATGATGTGTGATTAAAGATAAGTTTTCATTACAATAGTTTCTTAAGTGTTCCAAAGATAAACAAAAATCAGGTTTCAACATTTACATGTACACCCACACACCAGATCAAATAAACACAACTACTTGATCAAAGAATCAAAGCCAATTGCCAGCACGACTATCCATATTCAAGGTTTGAAGTGCAAACACTTGAGTTCATTCCCATCCCTTAGAAGCCAGGATCATCTAAGCTTACCTATCTCAAGCTTGGTAAATTCATGGAAAGCAGATGGAGGGATGAATATATACATATGGATGAAATGGGAAAATGATAACATGCAATGACATTGAATGGAGCGATGACGAAATAGGGTATAATATGGAATGGAAATGCAATGAAATAGAAAGAAGTGAAACAAGACAGGGTGTCTCTACGCATGATGCTTGTTTACCAAGTTTTCATCATGGTACCTATCCATGGCGCCTATTTACCAGGTTTTCACCAGTGGACTAAATTTTTTTCTCTTTACTATTTTTTTTTAGAATCACCAAAACAATGGCACCTGTTTGCCAGGTTTTCATCATGGTAACAAACAAGAAGAACTCTAGAGTCTGATTCTGTAGATAACCTAGTGGTCCATACGCAAAACCTTGTCAAATTAGTGCACACACTGATGTTGGCAGGGAAACGAAATGATAAAATAGTGGATTATAACATGGATTATAAAAAATAGATAGGTGAAAGTGGGTTCAGACATAAACCAAGTAAGTGACGGGATATGCTGAACAACAAAGGTAGTGAAATGGATGATATATAATGGAAAGGATGGAATGAAACCATAATCAACGTTTGTTCATATCAACCTAAACCTCGAAGCTTGCAACCGGAAGGGGATATATAATGGGAAACGGAGAAAGCGATAAATGAAATGGTAACTTCATGTCCCATAAGAACTTGGAATTTTCTTGTTTTGATTGTACTTTACAGGATTGTTGATGATTGTTTTTAGACAGGTCAACAATAGAGTAAAACACTAGAGTATCCCACTCTCTCTTGAATAAAGCTCTTCAAAGGCTGAACAATGTGATCCAGTGAAGTAACTCCAAGGTTCCTTTTTATGATTCATGATGGGTTAAATAGTGATTACATGTGATCTTGCTGATAATCACAAAGGGACTTACGTAAACTTCTTCATATTTCATTTAGCTTATTCCTCCTTCAGTGTGGATGACATATCAATGATAAAGAGAAGATAAAAGATAAAGGTTCGAAAAAAACTAATCTAAGGTTAATGAAGCAATGATGATGTATGAACAGACAAACTCCTTGATAAATCTAACTCCACTTCACCAAGGATGCCTACAACTACATGGAGTTGGTGCAATCTCCTAAGGTTATGCGAATGGTTTTCAAATCATGAAGGCTTATATAAGCACCCATCGGATGGCGCAGCTCAAACAAGCATCCACAATCAAACTTATGCAAATTATGAAGGCTTAGACCAGCTTTACACAACACTTCACGAGCGATGAATGTTAAAAGCATGAGCTAGGAGTTGATCAAATATTCAAATACAACATACATTACATAGAAGAGCATCTAATCTACTTTTAATCTACTTGAAACATCTCTCCATTCAATTCAAGATACAAGAAATCATGTGGTTCCACAAGACAAGACTTAAACACCAAGTGAACTCCAATATCCTTTGCATTAATCTTGAGAAATATTTACAACTTCAAGTCCTCTCAGAAAATTTTGAGAGTCTCTCCTAGTCTACCTCTAAAATCTAAAAAAATTACAAATGAGGCAACAAGGCCTTTATATAGAGTCCAAAATACAACAAATGGCTAAGATCATTTCATGTAGCCAAGGGCCCAAATCATGCCAACTCAGAGGTAGTTACAACAACTTGCTATTTTTAGTACAAAGAGAGAGGCAATGATAGCACATTTTCCAATGTGATAAGGATAAGATGGAATCATTTAAAACATCTTCCACATAGGTGTCCCTTTGGCTTCTTTTATTAAATGATACATTGAATGCATTTAAAATAATGTGGCTGATATGATTGGATGATGATAGGTACTCGCCACATAGGTGCCACTTCAACATGTTCCCAAATGCCCTTGATGATGAACACTTGAGATGTATTATGTTGATCTTGCCTTGTTCATTATAAGTAGGATATGTATGATGCTTGTAGCTTCTTTTGACTAACTCTGTGATGTTTCTTCTTATAGGTAGGTTGATGCTGATCTTCTTCGATGCATCTTCATGAAGAGTAGATGATGATGATATTTATCTTCTCAATTTGTAGACAATGATTCTTCATTCATGAATCGGAGTAGGAGATCTCTCTTGGATTTGAAGTTTCAAGAGGAACTTGAAATTGAATAGACGAATGTCTTCAATGTAGAAGTTGATGAAGTAGTCCTTCACGATGATCTTTGAAGTGGCCCTTTGAAGTGTAGTAGATGACCTCTCAAGGAAACTTTGAAGCTTGATGAATCTTGAAGCTTAATAGATAAAGTGTCCTCGAACATAATGCAGATAATGAAGCATGTGAAACTTGATGATGATCTTGAAGTGATCCCCAAAGGTGGCTAGCATGATGCTTCTTCTTGCAATGACAATTTCTTGACTTCACTCCTTGAATTAAAGTGACTCCAGGCTTCTTGCTTGAAGGTGACTCCTTGTACAACTCCTTAGCTTTGTTAACGTTCCTACAAGACAAGATAAACAATATATCAATCACTTCATATGATAGGAATAACTTTAAACATGTAATAATCATTCTTCAAGCTTAGGTGCATATATAGGTAATAAGAGGAGCAAAAGGGTGCCTAACTCAAGTTAGTCCCACATTCATAACTTCAAATGATTTCTAACAATTGTAATGCTTAAAAAAAGTCAATCTCCCTTATGATGTTCATTAAAATGTGTTTTCAATACAATTTCTCCAAGGCGCCAAAACAAAATAGCCTTGCATTTGATATCTTATGACTTCAATTGACTTAGAATGACTTATGATGACTCAATTTTTCAAGTGCTTTCTCAATGATGCAAATTTAAACCCCTTTTTCTCCTAGGCACTCAATCAATGAGATCATTAGGTACAACTTACCCTTAGGTGCTCATGGAGGTATGGAGAAACAAGTTAAGGTGCCTACTTTTAGGCATGAATTTGAATGATTTTCCCTAGGGTACCTATTTAAGGTGGCAGAGGTAGGAATGGGTGCCTAACACAATTTGAGCTTTATACTTGTCATTTTAAGGTCTTCAACACTAGTTTACACCCTTGCAAAACTACTTTACCCTTAGGCGCTATCCGTCATGGATTTAAACTTCATCTCACATCAAGGTGCCCAACATGACCAGAACAACAAGGAATGGGTGCCTAAACTCATCCACCTCAACCTAAGGTGCAATTTGATGATCATTTGGACATAGAAAGGGTGCCCAAACTCTTGAATCATTCCTTTGTCAAATCTTTTGATGTTTAAGGCCTTTTACATCAATTGCAATCAAGGCACCATCTTTTGGAGTGGTTAAAAGTTGATTGTATTCTAGGCGCACATATGAGTCTCCACCTAAGGCGCACTTATGGGTCTCTGCAAGTGGGAAAATTACACCTAAGTAGTAGAGAGAATTCGTGCCAAGAAATGTAAGTCACCAAGGTAAGGTATATTGAATAATATATTTAAGTGTACTTTAAATATTTTTCAATATACCTTTCAAGATATTTGAGATAGGTCTCAGATCCACTGGATTTAACATGTAGATTATAGAATTTGGAGGATCCACCAGATTTCAGACTTAGTCAATTTTTCAGTGTTTCAAGATTTCAGGCTACCAGACTTAGTCATTTTCAGGATCTCAAACATACATCAGGGATTTCATACTCTTTCTCCCTAAGGCGCAAACTACAGTTAATTTAAACATCTCTTTCATGCTAAGGCACCAAAATGATGGTCTAATGCATGAAGGGCACCTAGCTTAAGTTTGCTCATTCTTGACATTTGAAGTTGTTTACACCCTTGTGAGATTGGATCATCCTTAGGCGCCCATTTAGAGGTTATTCATCCACACTATTGCCAAGGCACCAAAATAGGTAGTCTAATCAACTTAGGCACACTTCTGTGGTTGAGTAAAACATGAAATGGCACCTAGACCTAAATGCCATTTCCTTGTCAAATTTGTAGTGTTTCATGCTTCCCAACATCAATTTCAATCAAGGTGCTTTGGTTTGAACCCTTCCTTGCCCAAGGCGCAATCTCGATGTTGTCTAGATGATAGAAGGTGCCCTAAATTATAGGCAAAGTTTTGATGTTGTCCAAGTTGGAGAGATGCACCTATTATCCCATAGCAAATTCGCGCCCAGAACTGAAAGTTCCTGAGGTAAGGTATATTGAAAAATATATTTAAGTATAAGTTGAGCGATTGAATTTCTTATACTTTAAATATTTTCAATATACCTTTCAGTATGTTTGAGATAGGTCTCATATCCACTGGATTTAACATGCAGATTCTAGATTTTTGAGGATCCACCAGATTTCAGACTTCACCAATTTTTAGGATCTTCAGGATCAGGATACCAGACTTAGTCATTTTCAGGATCTCAAACATCAGGATCAGGTCATCAAGGGGCTCTAAGACTCAAACACCACTGACTTCATCATGAAATAGCTCTAAGACATCATCAAAACTTCATGCAAAGCATCAAAACTCAAAAAAAGCGGGGTCCCCATTTGCCATGGGGCGATGTGTGATTTGGTCACAACATCTGGCGTCAACCCGAATAAATGTTCTTGAACATTTCAGAGACAAAGACTCAATCTAGACTCCAAAAACTTCAGACACTCCTCTACTCATCAACTAGCTAGACAACGAAATTGAAAAGGAAAAGAATCATAGATTGGATCAAGACACTGCATCTCCTAATGTGTGATTAAAGATTGATTTCAATTAAAATAGTTTCTTAAGCATTCCAAAGATAAACAAAAATGAGGTGTCAAAATCTCCATGTACACCCACACACTAGATCAAATAAACAAAACCACCTAATCAAAGAATCAAAACCAATCACCAGCGTGACTATCTGTATTTGAAGTTTGAAGTGCAAGCACTTGTGTTCATTCCCATCCCTCAGAAACCAGGATCATCTAAGCTAACCTGTCTCAAGCTAGGTATATTCATGAAAGGCGGATGAACGGACATATATATACATATGGATGAAATGAGCAGTGATGGAATGCAATTGCATTGAACAGAGCAATGAGAAACAGGGATGATATGCAAATGATCAGAAAATGGAATGACATGAAACAGAGGGGAATGCAATGAGACAGGGTGTCTCTACGCATGATGCCTGTTTGCCAGGTTTTCATCATGGTACTTATCCAAGGCGCCACCAGAAGTGGTTTTTGTTGTGATGTTCACAACACGCCCCATTATTGCTCCTTAGCGAAATGGGGACCCCTGCTGTCACTTTGCTTTTTGCTTCTGCTTGTGTTTGTCTGCTTTCTGGCGGTTTGGTAAAAATGAGTCAGGTGCATCATCATCATGAAGGTTAGGATGAGGTAGGTCATCATCATGAGGTCAGTTTGTCAAAGTTCATATTTTGTTTCTGTGACCTCATATTTAGAAAGAGCTTGAAATTCCATGCAGGTTTGCCTTTTACATCACCCTAAAATTCGTCCATATGAGAAAGTTATGACAAGTCAAAGGTCTGGTCAAACATGATTTTAGGAGGGTCATATTTCATAACAACGAGCATCATGATACTATAACATCACCCGATATTATAATATCATGCTGATATTATAATATCACCCTGCTTAGAAAATCCACCATCTGCATATTTGCATGCGCATGTCAAAATCCTATCGGAGGGTCATCATCCTTATCTTTCAAGGGAGGGTCATATTTGCTGATATTCGCTAATATGATGATGACGTCATCATATCCTCCTGATCTCCTTTTGCATGATCATGATGATCACCCTATCTTTTAAGGGGGGGGTGATACTCTCAGCAGCATGATCATATTTTAAATATCACCCTAGCGCTAACCTGATGATGACCTCAACTCGTCCTCATGCTTCGAAGATGGAAAATGATGGAGACGTCATCATGATATTCGCAAGAGGATCATCATATTTTTATCTTTAATCATGTTGTCAAGATCATCATGATCTTGATCTATCACCCGATAAAAATCATGCAGTCCCTATATCCAGACGTCAATTTTGGGTGATAGTGTGTTTTACCCGTCAAATGGCCTTATGCTTTTCGCAAGCATCATATTCCTAATGTAACCCGATATTTCGTAATGTCCTCCTGCCGAGAAAAAATGACCTTTTGCAAATATCCAGATGACATCATCCTGATCTGATAAACAAAGAAGCAAATATAAGAACGACATCATCATCACATTTCCCTTCGGCAGGATATTTTCCAAAACATGATCCGGTTCGCGAATATGATGATGACGTCATATTCTAAGTTCAACAAAAGCCCCGGATATCCTGATGATCATCATCATCCTGATCTTTCGAGAGGGTTACCTTGGCCGCAAAGGGGTCATATTACATTCACCACCTGATCATGCTCCTTAGGTGACCCGATATTACATTTATCCCCTGATCTTAACTAAACATGACGGTGACGTCATCATTTGCATTTTAATGAAGCCCGGATATGACGATGATGTCACCATCATATTCCTTTCCTCAGCAGCAGGATCATATTTCATATCCTCCTATTTTCCTTTGACATGATGATGATGTCATTCTTTTCCCCAATATACAGAAGCGAAACATCCTGATGACGTCATCTGGACCTTCGGAAGGGGGAGCATCATATTTCCAAAATATCATGCAGATGAAAGTTTTAAGTCTTGCTATCGACAGTATGTGGAATTGTCACCCCGAGGGGGGTATCTCTCACCGATGAGGAAGAATACAAGCCACTAGGGCTATATCGGCATATCTCTCGCCGATGGAGGATGAGCGAAATAAAAGGCCATCGGCCAAACAGCGAACATCGGCGAAGAAATTTTTTGACACGCCGATGGCGATAGTCACGCCGATGGGCGGGAATGTACATAGCGGTGGAATTTTAAAACGTTTTTTGGCGCCCGTGGCATTTTCCCGGTCAGCGATAGTTGACCCGATGGGTTTTGAGCAGTCTGTATGCGTTTTGAACGCGTTTTAAGAGTATTTTGGACCCGATTTCCACAATTTTGCATAGTCACCATGATTCAAACGATTATTTTAATTTCCTGCTGTTTATGTGATAAATGTAATACTTATTGCTTGTCTTGTCTTGCAGGCTTGCAGTTGAGGAAGCAGCTGGAACTTAATCACAGTGACCTCATGGAGGAAGAAAATCTGATCTTAGGAGCAGGAAGATAAAGATGAAGTGCGAAGAAGTCAAGGCCATTCAAATAAAAGACAAAGTTGCAGCTGAGGGTATTACTACAACAGACAAACAAAAGTTATTGCCAAGATGCCGGAACTTCTCAGAAGGGGCAATATTTCGCCCAGATTTGACACTGCTCAGAGATATTTTGAAGAGCTGGTTCACCTGTATTTATTGTTGTAACCAGGGGTTCAGTTAGGTTTCTACTGTAGTGAGGACAATCAAAATGTCTTTATATTGTGCCTCTCTACACTGTAATACTTTACAACAGGGGCTACAACAGGGGCTACACAGGGATTTTAGTATTTTGCCAGAATTGTAGAGTCTTTCTGGGCATAGTTTAGAGGTAGAAGAAGGAGGTCGCCTGTTTGTCTGCAGTAAGGTGCGCGTGGAATGTCTGGCTGCCTTACTGTATCTGTAAAGCTTGTAAGTTCTCTATAGTATGATCAATGAAACTAAGAGTCATTCCTACATTGTAAATCATGTATGACTATTCATTTCTAATACAATAGAATCTGGAGTTCTGCATCTATCTTCTGAGTGTTCTCCTACTCTTCTTTGTGTTTTGAAATATTTTCTTTGAGAGCTTGCAATTTTAAATGTATGTTTGTGAAAATGCTCAGAACTTGCATTTAAAGTTTTTACTGTGGATTTGATCAAATTACTGTGGTATTTACATAGTGCATAACAGAACAATTAGATCCTTCGGTAGATTAAATGAGGTATAGATTAGATTTTTCTAACTTTTCCCAACCCATCTGAAATATTTAGCTAAAAACGTAGAAATCTAAAGGAAATTGTCTCAAATTTGAAGAAGCATGCATAACAGAGTTAAGAGTAGACAGTTTTCATAAGTGCATGAAGGAGAAAGCTGCAATAATTCAAAAAAACCATCTAAAACTTGCAGTACAGTAACACTTGTATGCAAATGAACAAAATACTTGTTGAAATCTATGATTCTTTTGCATATTCTTAGTCCAGTAAACCACCAAACAAATCTAAACTACGTAAGGCCCCTTGAACATTACAGCTTCACATTGACCAACTGAACTTGACCAACCGAACCATTGTAGACTTGGGATTAGTTGAATCTCAAAAGATTCCTTCTTATATTTCAAGTATAGTTTCAGTTCATTATATGTGAATTTTAACTTATTGTTATGATTGCATCAAAACAACCATCAATAGTTTTCACCAGTGGACGAAATTTTTCTCTTTACTATTTTCATTTTTTTTTTACTCCATTACACATGGCGCCTGTTTGCCAGGTTTTCGCCATGGTAACAAACAGGAAGAACTCAAAAATCTGACTCTGCTGACAACACAGTGGTCCAAACACAACCATGTCAAGTTGTTATACTTACTGATGCTGGCAGGAGAGAACACAGTGAGGAAATAGTGGAAAGTGATACGGATTATGTAAGACAGACAGATGAACAGGGATAGGCTTGATGGTGAAAAAATAGAACGGATTGGTGAACGACTGAGTGAAAAGGAATTGAATCGTGACCAACGTCTATTCATATCAACCTAAACCTCAAAGCTTGCAAGTGGAAAGGAATAGATATAATGGGGAACGGGAACAATCATAGGTGAAATGGTAACTTCATGCCCCACAAGAACTTGGAATTTTTTCTTGTTTCAATTTTTATTTTGCATGATGAAGAAACTTGGAATGGAAATGAAAATGGAATGGATGAAAAAGGATTTATGGCATGCAAAAGCCTCTTTGGATTCGGCTTCAAATACCCAAGAGATTTATTTTTCAAGCATTTCTTGACTGGGAAGTACAAAATGAATATCTTTTAAATACGCCCTGCTTAGGTTTTTGGCATTTGTGCTTCAAGACATAAAGATTTATAGGATTTTCAAAAATTTATTTGCTTGATGGGTAAAAGCATCCAAGTATTTATTACTTAGAACAATGGGGGATGGGCGGAGGATTTGCAAGCTTCTAGTTCAAATGACACTCACATTCATTGATCATGATTAGGAAATAGGTGAAAGGGACAACGGATATGGCGAGGGAATCTGGATGGATTGTAGAGAGTATGGATAGTTACATGCTTTAAGACTTTGCATGGTAACGAAGATAGAATAAACACATGATATGTGGATAATGGAATACAATGGACTCATGCGGAATGAATGGGAACACCAACATCTTGACCTTAGCTTGTATGCAATGGCTAAGGTTCTTTGAAAAGGATATTGACATGAAAATACTCCAAATGATTCAAAAGGACTTCAACTTATCCTTCTAGAGTATGCAACAAACAATAGGACCATATAGATGATTCAGAGATCAGACTTGAATTCATTATTGGATGAAAAATGCAATGTGGATGGAGATTTTATTGCTTTCAAATGAAATGGATGGAGGCTTTTGTTGTGTATATGAGGTGTGGTAACAGAAATGACAGATGGAAGTATGCAAAATGCTTATTATGGAGCAGAACGGAAATCACAAATTACCTTGAGATGTTCACTTGATCCAGGCTCACAAAGACTTTCCTAGCAACTTTGGGATCATTAAGATGTGTAAGATATAAAAACTCAAAATACTTTAGTCAATACCAAACAACTGACTCATCTCCCAAGAGCAAGCAATCATGCTATCTGACACTAGCGATGGAATCCACGGGAAATCCATCAATCATGACCCATGTTTCCCAATGGAACACATAAGAATTCATAAAATTTAGATTTGGCATTTTAAAACATTGTGGTCAGAAGATACCCGTGTCAAGACACAATATATGATTAGCTTCCGAGCCAAGTCCAAAGTCTAACAAGATAATAAATTGAAAGAAAAATGTCTTAGGACTCTAAGACCTTCATGAATGGATGTCTAAGAAATGAACTAACATAGTATCACGAATTGAAACCAGAGTACGTGGTTTAAGATAACATCACCTTCTTACAAATAGGAAAACTCGACACGACAAACCGGCTAAACTAGACAACGGACAATTAATCTATGAAAGCAACAACAACAACTAAGGAAAGCGACAAGCAATCTGAAGGCAAACTTACTCTAAGCAAACCAAACAACAAAAGCAAAACTAAGCTAAGGACAAATAGACAACACTTGAGTCAAATGACATCAAGGAGCAAATTTATTCTAAGACGCAACATGAAAGAAAACACTACTATAACCCAGCTATGTACAAGCAATAGAGATGCAACCCAGGACACAGAGTATATACATGCCCTAACGTGATTATTCAGTATGTATAGGAACAACAATGCAACAGTGATAGTTCTCAACCGAGCAAATTCATCTTTAAATTCAGACCATTGATCTTTCAGGCGACAGTCCTCAAATGTAGGAAAAATTTCTGGATGTATTATGATCAATTGAGGATTTTCATCAAGACCATGATTTATCCAAATGCAGGTTGTTCTACCCAAACCTCCATAATCAAAATCATATTCAACATGTGCAATGTGTTCGAGATTATCCTCATTACTAACAATGATATCAATGCTATCAACTAGAAGTTCATGATGTTCAAATTTAAAATTCCTCCAATCAATAGAAGGGAAAGATACAACCTGATGCTTGTTGTTTTCAGTGAGACATGGCCTACCAAGCATTTGATCGTACTCTAAGCATCCATCAGGAGGTTGCCATTGATGGTAGATGAACTTCTCATCTTCTTCATATTGCATGATCTCATCATCCAACTCTTTTGTGATCTCTAGCAAAGGTGTCAGTAGCTTCTTGATCTCAGCATCCATCGCAGCAGCATGCTCTTCAATTGTCTGTCTCTTCTTCGGCTTGATATCTTCTTGTATAATGATGGCAATGTCGAGCGTCGACCTGAATTGCTCTTGTCTACTCACAAGCTCTTCATCAACATACTCTTGAATGATGACTTCTAAATCCCTTTGCAACGCTTCTAACTCATGATCTTCTAACAATGTATTTTGTACTTCTTGTAGCTCATCTTCAAGGATCTCTTGATGTAAAGTAGATGTATACTCCTCAAGAAATTTATCTTCATCAAATCCAGGTTCCTGCCACAAGCTTGATCTTCTTTCTTCCTTAATTGCCGCTTCAAGTGCTCTAACATCTTTCAAACCTAGTTCACAATCCTCTAATGCTTTTGATAACCTCTGTCCGAATGCTTCTACCTCTTTGAGATTGATAAACTCGTATGCATATTATTTCTCATTGGTACATTGCTTATCAAGATTCCTTGTAGTAAAGGCTTTTTCTTCAACAGGTACACCAGCTTCTACTTCCTGTATGGCTTGATGAATTGCTTCCCAGCATTTCTCACAAGTATACTCCAAATGATCTGTATCATGCACCCTACACCAATTTCTTGAAAGCAATATGTTGTCAACACTTAAATCCTTAGCATTCTTTAATTCCTTCTTGATTTTCTCTTTCAACTTCTTGAATGCTTTACCATCGACAGGAGTATTAGGATCTATCTTTGAAAACACTACTGGCTCATGTACTTGTAAGAATGAAATTTTCCTCTACACTGATAAATCCATCCTTGATAAGAATGTTATACAATCTGCTTCTCTATGATCACTTGTATTATGAATATGACATCCATATCTGCACTTGAAGTCTTTCAAACTCTTGCCACCAAGACGTTCATTCAATGACCACCATAATTGGAGAACAACTGGAGTCGAATTTGCAGGATCATACCCAATGACTTGCCGCATATTCAAACTAGAATCCATGGTAGAGAGCTCCATCATCTGATTCTTTTGTATTTTTTATTGTTTTGCTTTTTTGGATTTTTGAACTTTTCTACTTTTTTTGTATTTTTTCAGAAAATTTCTACTTTTTTTTTGTATTTTCTAGAATATCAATCCACAACTTCGGAGTATCTAGTTGCCCTACTTGTAGTGAAGAATACCCAAGCTCTGCCCTCCTTCTAGCACCAAAAATGTTGATTGTTTTTAGATAGGTCAACAATAGAGTAAAACACTAGAGTATCCCACTCTCTTGAATAAAGCTCTTCAAAGGCTGAACAATGTGATCCAGTGAAGTAACTCCAAGGTTCCTTTTTATGATTCGTGATGGGTTAACTTAGTGATTACATGTGATCTTGCTGATAATCACAAAGGGACTTATGCAGACTTCTTCATATTTCATTTAGCTTATTCCTCCTTCAGTGTGGATGACATATCAATGATAAAGAAAAGATAAAAGATAAAGGTTCGAAAAAAACTAATCTAAGGTTAATGAAGCAATGATGATGTATGAACAGACAAACTCCTTGATAAATCTAACTCCACTTCACCAAGGATGCCTACAACTACATGGAGTTGGTGCAATCTCCTAAGGTTATGCGAATGGTTTTCAAATCATGAAGGCTTATATAAGCACCCATCGGATGGCGCAGCTCAAACAAGCATCCACAATCAAACTTATGCAAATTATGAAGGCTCAGACTAGCTTTACACAACACTTCACCAGCGATGAATGTTAAAAGCATGAGCTAGGACTTGATCAAATATTTAAATACAACATACATTACATCGAAGAGCTTCTAATCTACTTTTAATCTACTTGAAACATCTCTCCATTCAATTCAAGATACAAGAAATCATCTGATTCCACAAGACAAGACTTAAACACCAAGCGAACTCCAATGTCCTTTGAATTAATCATGAGAAATATTTACAACAACTTCAATTCCTCTCAGAGAATTTCGAGTCTCTCCTACTCTACCTCTAAAATCTAAAAAAATTACAAATGAGGCAACAAGGCCTTTATACAGAGTTCAGAATACAACAAATGGCTAAGATCATTTTATGTAGCCAAGGGCCCAGATCATGCCAACTCAGAGGTAGTTACAACAACTTGCTATTTTAAGTACAAAGAGAGAGGCAATGATGGCACGTTTTCCAATGTGATAAGGATACAATGGAATCATTTAAAACATCTTCCACATAGGCGTCCCTTTGGCTTCTTTTATTAAATGATACATTGAATGCATTTAAAATAATGCGACTGATATGATTGGATGATGATAGGTACTCGCCACATAGGTGCCACTTCAACATGTTCCCAATTGCCCTTGATGATGAACACTTGAGATGTATCTTGTTGATCTTGCCTTGTTCATTGTAACTAGGATATGTATGATGCTTGTAGCTTCTTTTGACTAACTCTGTGATGTTTCTTCTTATAGGTAGGTTGATGCTAATCTTCTTCGATGCATCTTCATGAAGAGTAGATGATGATGATGATATTTATTTTCTCAATTTGTAGATGATGATGCTTCATTCACGAATCGGAGTAGGAGATCTCTCTTGGACTTGAAGTTTCAGGAGGAACTTGAAATTGAATAGATGAATGTCTTCAATGTAGAAGTTGATGAAGTCATCCTTCACAATGATCTTTGAAGTGGCCCTTTGAAGTGTAGTAGATGACCTCTCAAGGAAACTTTGAAGCTTGATGAATCTTGAAGCTTAATAGATGAAGTGTCCTCGAACATAATGCAGATAATGAAGCATGTGAAACTTGATGATGATCTTGAAGTGATCCCCAAAGGTGGCTAGCATGATGCTTCTTCTTGCAATGACAATTTCTTGACTTCACTCCTTGAATGAAAGTGACTCCAGGCTTCTCGCTTGAAGGTGACTCCTTGTACAACTCCTTAGCTTTGTTAACATTCCTACAAGACAAGATAAACAATATATCAATCACTTCATAAGACAGGCATAACTTTAAACATGTAATAATCCTTCTTCAAGCTTAGGCACATATATAGTTAATAAGAGGAGCAAAAGGGCGCCTAACTCAAGTTAGTCCCACATTCATAACTTCAAATGATTTCTAACAATTGTAATGCTTAAAAGAAGTCAATCTCCCTTATGATGTTCATTAAAAGGTGTTTTCAATACAATTTCTCCAAGGCGCCAAAACAAAATAGCCTTGCATTTGATATCTTATGACTTCAATTGACTTAGAATGACTTATGATGACTCAATTTTTCAAGTGTTTTCTCAATGATGCAAATTTAAACCCCTTTTTCTCCTAGGCACTCAATCAATGAGATCATTAGGTGAAACTTACCCTTAGGTGCTCATGGAGGTATGGAGAAACAAGTCAAGGCGCCTAGTTTTAGGCATGAATTTGAATGATTTTCCCTAGGGTGCCTATTTAAGGTGGCAGAGGTAGGAATGGGTGCATAACACAATTTGAGCTTTATACTTGTCATTTTAAGGTCCTCAACACTAGTTTACACCCTTGCAAAACTACTTTACCCTTAGGTGCTATCCATCATGGATTTAAACTTCATCTCACATCAAGGTACCCAACATGACTAGAGCAACAAGGAATGGGTGCCTAAACTCATCCACCTCAACCTAAGGCACAATTTGATGATCATTTGGACATAGAAAGGGCACCCAATCTCTTGAATCATTCCTTTTGTCAAATCTTTTGATGTTTAATGCCTTTTATATCAATTCCAATCAAGGCGCCATCTTTTGGAGTGGTTAAAAGTTGATTGTCTTCTAGGCGCACATATGAGTCTCTAGCTAAGGTGCACTTATGGGTCTCTGCAAGTGGGAAAATTGCGCCTAAGTAGTACAGGAAATTTGTGCCAAGAAATGTAAGTCACCAAGGTAAGGTATATTAAGTATAACTTGAGAGATTGAATTTCTTATACTTTAAATATTTTTCAATATACCTTTCAGGATGTTTGAGATAGGTCTCAGATCCACTGGATTTAACATGTATATTATAGAATTTGGAGGATCCACCAAATTTCAGACTTAGTCAATTTTTTAGTGTTTCAGGATTTTTGGCTACCAGACTTAGTCATTTTCAGGATCTCAAACATACATCAAGGATTTCATACTCTTTCTCCCTAAGGCACAACTTGTAGTTAATTTAAACATCTCTTTCATGCTAAGGTGCCAAAATGATGGTCTAATGCATGAAGGCCACCTAGCTTAAGTTTGCTCATTCTTGACATTTGAAGTTGTTTACACCCTTGTGAGATCAGATCATCCTTAGGCACCCATTTAGAGGTTATTCATCCACACTATTGCCAAGGTGCCAAAATAGGTAGTCTAATCAACTTAGATGCACTTCTATGGTTGAGTAAAACATGAAATGGTGCCTGGACCTAAATGGCCTTTCCTTGTCAAATTTGCAGTGTTTCATGCTTCTCAACATCAATTTCAATCAAGGCACTTTGGTTTGAAGCCTTCCTTTCCCAAGGCGCAATCTTGATGTTGTCTAGATGATAGAAGGTGCCCTAAATTATAGGCAGAGTTTTGAGGTTGTCTAAGTTGGAGAGATGTGCCTATGATCCCATAGCAAATTCGTGCCCAGAACTGAAAGTTCCTGAGGTAAGGTATATTGAAAAATATATTTAAGTATAAGTTATACTTTTAATATTTTCAATATACCTTTCAGAATGTTTGAGATAGGTCTCAGATCCACCGGATTTAACATGCAGATTCTAGATTTTTGAGGATCCCCCAGATTTCAAACTTAGCCAATTTTTAGGATCTTCAAGATCAGGATACCAGACTTAGTCATTTTCAGGATCTCAAACATCAGGATCAGGTCATCAAAGGGCTGTAAGACTCAAACACCACTGACTTCATCATGAAATAGCTCTAAGACATCATCAAAACTTCATGCAAAGCATCAAAACTCAAAAAAGGGGGGTCCCCATTTGCCATGGGGTGATGTGTGATTTGGTCACAATAGGGATGAAGTAATTTGGAATGGAATTGAATGGAAATGGAATGGATGGATGATTAGATGCGGTAACCTCTTTGGATTTAGCTACAAGTACCTAGAGCTTCATTCTTTAAGCATCTCTTTATTTGGAAGTACAGAATGAAGTAGGTTTGAACATGCCTTACTTTGGCATCTGTGCTTGAAGACATAAAGATCTATTGAATTGTTAGAAATTTCTTTGCTTGATGGGTAAAAGCATCCAAGTAGTTATTACTTAAATTAATGGGGAATGGACGGAGGATTTGCAAGCTTCTAGTTCAGATGATACGTTCATTGATCATGATTAGGAAATGGGTAAATGAATGAGGAAGAAAGGCGGAGATGAAATGGGTAACAGAAGATATGGATAGTTACCCACTTTATACTTTGCATGGTAACGAAAATAGAATAAACAGATGATATGTGGATAACGAAATATGATGGACTCATGCGGAATGAATGGGAACACCAAAAGCTTGACCTTGCCTTGTATACAGTGGCTAAGGTCACTTGGAAAGGATATTGACATGGAAGTACTCCAAATGATTCATAAGGACTTCAACTTATCCTTTTGGAGTGTGCAACGAACAATAGGACCATATAGATAATTGAGATATCATACTTGAATTCATTATTGGATGGAAGTGGAAAAGTGGATGGAAACTTTATTGCTTCAAATGGAATGGATAGAGGCTTGTATTGTATTAAATGAGGTGTGGGTGATAAGCGGAAGTAAGATGGATGGTGGAATGCAAAATGCTTATTATGGAATGGAAGTGGAAACATAAATTACCTTGAGACTTCACTTGATCCAGACTCACAAAGACTCTCCTAGCAACTTCGAAATCATTAAGATGTGTAAAGTATAAAACCTCAAAATACTTCAGTCAATACCGAACAACTTACTCATCTCCTAAAAGCAAGCAGTCATGCTATTTGACACTAGCAATGGAATCCATGGGAAATCCATCAATCATGATCAAAGTTTCTCAAGGGAACAAATAAGAATTCATAAATTTGAGATTTGGCATTTTAAGCATTATGATCAAAGATAATAGTGTCAAGATACAACAGATGATTAGTGTCCCAATCAAATCCAAAATTCATCTCGTCAATAAATTGAAAACTATGAGATTCCAACCCTAAGAATTTCATGAACAAATATTTAAGAAATGAGCTAACATATTCTAGCGAAATTATACCAAATGCTTGCATAAAAATTCATCATCACCGCATGAATTAGGAACCCTCAAAACTACAAACCTAAATCAAAACAACTAAACTATTGAAAGCAAGAAAATTCTTGAGTCAAATGACATCAAGACAAGCAAATCTAATCTAAGAAAGCAAAACAGTAGAAAGGAAATCCTATTCTAACTATGTACAAACCAGCCCCACAGGGAACTTCATGACTGGAAGTAATGTTTCAGGAACTGCCCATTGACGGGCAATGGGATGTCTTCTCCAGTCAGTGTTTTCAGCTTGAATGTATTTCACCTAGGATCTCAGCAATCTGGTATGGGCCTTTCCAAAGATAATCAAATTTGTCATGGTCTCCTTGTTGTTCATGTGCCTTATCCCAATATAAGACCAAATCAGAAATTTTAAAAGACTTCACTCTTGCTTGGCAATCAGACCAACACTTGACAACCCCTTGGTGCTTCATAAATCTATCCAGAGCTATATCCCGCTTCTCTTCCAAATTCAGTAGTTGTGACAGTCTCGTTTGCACGCTCTGATCTTTCTCTAGATACTCCTGCATGAACTGCATTGTTGGAATCCTTAGCTGTATTGGGAAGATAGGATCTTGGCCGTAAACCAAATGGTATGGAGAAGTGCCCAGAGAAGACTTGACACGAGTTCTGTCTACCCAAAGAGAAAACTTTAGTTGCATGTGCCAATCTCTCAGATTCTTATCCAATAGCTTCTTGATTGCATTCAAGAGATTCTTATTTGTAGATTCAGCTAAGCCATTACCCTATGGATAATAGTTCGATGAGAACTTCAAAGTTATTCCATACTCAAAGGTCCAATTAGAAAATCTCAGTGATGAAAAAGCAGGACCATTGTCACACACCAGGGCACTAGGACAACCAAACCTGGTAATTATGTTGTCTTCTAGAAATTTAATCACTACCTCAAAAGTGCAAAACTTCAAGGCATGGGCTTCTGACCATCTAGTACAGTAATCAGTCGCCGTTAAGATATACCTGTACTGTACAGAAGAAGGTGGGTTTATCATACCAATGAAATCAAGTCCCCACTTAGCAAAAGGCCTGAACTCAACAACTGGCTGTAAAGGCGTTGCTGGATTTCTTTCTCGTGAAGCTGCCACCTGATAGTTGTGACAAGTTTTGATGTGCTGATGAGCATCTTGAAATAGTGTTGGCCAATAGTATCCTTCTCTCAATATTTGATTTGACATTGCTAATTCACTGCCATGACAAGTTCCAAACTTATCATGAAACTATTCCATAATCTTTTTAGCCTCACTTCTGCCAACACACCTCAAGTAGATCCCTTCATGATTTTGTCTGAACAGAATTGACCCTTGCAACATGAAATGTTTGCTTTTGTACCCTAGTGCTCTTCTCTATGTCAGACTCATGTAATCTGGACATTTATGAGACAACAAATAATAAATGATATCATCATACTACTCATCTAGGGACACTGCTTCAAGTACGTACGCCTGTTGAACCAGTCCAGGACCTTCAACTGCTATTGTCTGTGTAAGTGCTTGTCCTCTAACCAGCTTCATCGGCTGAATTTCAATGTCGTACTCTTGGATAGTGGTGACCCACTTGCCTCTCCTCTCACCCAATTCATTCTGCATTAATAATGTTTTAACCGCAGCATCTAGAACTATGGCATATACTCTGCTTTGCAAGATATAATGTCCTAATTTCTTGATAGCCTTCACCAAAGCATATGCTTGTTTCTCAACTCTAGGATATCTTAACTCAACATCCTTAAAGGGAGCACTCATAAATGCAATTGGGTGCTCATCTTTACCATCTGTCCTCTGGGTCAAAATTCCTACACAAGTGTGATCTGATGCAAAAGAATACAAATAGAAGGGTTTCAAATAATTTGGACTGATGAGTACAAGAGCACTAGCGATTGCTTGCTTGATTTCTTCAAATGCTCTTTTTGCTTGCGGAGTCCATTCTATTTTTGTGTCTTTTTTCAACATATCATTCAAAGGCTTGACAATCTCTGCAAATCCAGTAATAAACTTCCTGACAAAATTAATCTTTCCAAAGAAAGACTTTAATTCCTTTTTACTTGTAGGCATGCTGACTCTTTTAATAGCTTCTACTTGGTCTGGATAGATAGAGATGTTGTGTTCTAATATCACGTGACCCAGAAGCTTTCCTTCTGTTACCCCGAAAATGCATTTCTTCAGATTCAAGGAAATCCCATATGTTCTACAAGCTTCGAAAACTTTCCTTAGATGATCCACATGATCTGCTCTTATTTTTGAGAACACAGTGAGGTCATCCATATAGATGATGATACACTTTCCAATTATGTCTCTAAAGGCGATGTCCATGGCCCTCTGAAAAGTTGCTCCTGCATTAATCAAGCTGAAAGGCATCCTTCTGTATGCATACGTTCCCCATTTAGTGGTGAAAGCAGTCTTCAACCGGTCTTCTTCTTCAACCATTACTTGATTATATCCCAAATACACATCTAGAAAGGACTTCATCTGTGACCCATTTACAATCTGAAGCACTTCATCAAGCGAAGGCAAAGGGTAATTATCCTTTTCTGATGCTTTGTTAAGATTTCTGAAATCAACACATAACCTTATTTCTCCATTCTTTTTTCTAACGGGAACCAGATTGGTGGCCCACGTCGAGTGTCTTATCAGAAAGATTATCCTAGCTTGTAATAGCTTCTTTACTTCTTGATAGATAAGAGGCTCTAACAAAGGATTAACCGGCCTTTGTCTTTGTTGGAAGGGTCTACTTTCAGGCCTAAGAGGGATGGTATGTGTGATGATAGATGTATCATATGTTTTCAAATCATCATACCCCCAAGCGATGACATCCTAAAACTCCCTCATGCTATTGAGAATATTTTCTCTTTCTTCAGGTGTGCAAACTTTCCCTATGTAGACATTCTTTACCTCTTGATCTGTTCCCAGATTAACTGCTTCACACTTATTCCTGTCTTCACTGCGGTACTGAAGGGTGCTCAACTTGTCTGAGTCAAAGAGTCTTTCTAGTTCAATCATGCCCTTTGGAATAGTGTTGTCTTTTAGATTCATGATCCCATTTGGATTGAACTCAGCTTCTGCTTCACTTTCATCGATGACTTGGGTAGTGAATATCCCTGAATTAGTTAGGAAGTCTAGTATGTGCTTGTCATCATCAAAAACCTGAAAATTTGTAATATTGTCTAGCACTGACGAAACTGATGTTATCTCAACTGTGAACTTCTTTAACCCTTCCATGGCTAAAAGCTCAAGAGAACTTGTAGCTTGGGCTAGTGCATTGGCTACTTGATTTGTTGACCTATAGATTGACTTAATATTGAATGCCTCAAAGTCTTTGATGAGATCCCAGACCTGATTTCTGTATTTCTTCAACCTCTTATCATGGCATACATATTGTTTTCTGACTTGCCTGATGACTATCTCAGAATCACCAAACACATGCAAAATCTTAACTTTCTTTTTGATGGCAAGGAGCAACCCATGCACTAACGCTTCATATTCGGTGACATTATTTGTGCAAGGAAACTGCATTCTTAATGCTGACAGATAGGCTTCTCCAATTGGACTAATTAATTCAAAACCAGCGCCTGATCCTTGTTTGGATTTTGATTCATCAAACCTTAAAGTCCACACCTGGTTAGTTTCTTGATTTAATATTTTACTATCTTCATTCACTTCTCTGGTTTCAACTTGACTACTTGCCTGGGCTGATGCTGATATACTTGCTTCATCTGTAAAGATTGCCTCAGAGATAGGTTCCTTCAACTTCAATGTCCTTGGAATCTCCTGGCCCATCGCTTCTGGAATTCTTTTCTGGACTTGTTCTAGAGCTACCCCACACATGGCACAAGAGAACTCGGAATGGAATGCATTATGAATCCTACACCAGTTAGGTAACAGTAAATCTTGAACATGTGCATGACTTCCTAATTCCACTCCTTGCTTCAGATGCTTCATAACAAAATTTCAGAAGTTTTAAAACATGCCTTCTCCTTCCTCATCTGACGATGTATCATGATCACTTTCTATGAGTGCTTCTGTTGGATTGTGCAGCATTAAAATCTCTTCAACTTTAGGCTTGTAAACGCCCAAATCTGTTTCTACAAAGAGAATTTCGTTGTCTTCACCATACTCTGTGATCATCAACTTCAGGCGTGGCATGCTATCTATTCTGATCTAGTTCAGCAGTCCCTTCCATTAAAGCCACATATGCAAGAAGTCAGTAGAAACATATCCATTGAGCTTTCTTAACCAATCTCTACTTAGCAGCATTCCGTACCCTTCAGATATGTCCACCACTGAAATATCAATGTAATGCTGAATTCTGGGATTAGCTGCCAACTGCATGTGAATGTTATGTAACTCTCCCACAACTAGAACTTCAGTCTTATCTAATTGAGTAACTTTCTTAGATGTTTGTTTTAGGATGAGACCGAGTTTCTTACAAACACCCAATGGCATCACATTGCTTGAAGCTCCTGAATCCATTAAGCAGTTATGCAATAGCTTTCCAAACATTCTGACTGATAGCAAGAACAGGGGTTGTTCATCTCTCCCTTGGTAGAAAACTACTGATTTTTTCTTTGGAGCACTATACCTATCATCCACTAATTCTGGATTAACTTGTGAATCTTGACACTTCAATGCATTGTTCTTTTCTGCAAGTTCTTTCTTTACTTCAACTAGCTTATCATTTGTCATACTAGATGAATCTTGTCATACTAAGTTTAGGCATACCTTTAACTATCTTCTCAAGTGTAGGGAGGGCTCGGAAATGAAGATGTCCAAGTCTTCTATGCCATAGCTTGCTTGACTTAGGAGCTTCATGAATGAGAGCTTGAACTAGACGTGCTGAAAGCTTATATAGGCTCTCATACCTATTCCTAATTACATGAGCTGATTTGATGCTAGACTTCTTAGGCCATGCAAGCACTCTTCCCTCAGAAAATGCAATATGATAACCTTTATCTTCTAGTGCTGATATGGAGATAAGGTTTCTTTTGATTCTTGGCACAAACAAAATATCACTGAGGTGAAGGGAAATTCCAGAATCTAAATTAAGGGAAGTAGTACCAAAACCTCTCACAGAATAGCAAGCATCATCACCAATGACCACATGAAGATTAGACTCTTTCTCCACTAAATCTGAGAGGTGCTCTCAATAGTCAATGATGTCTCTAGATGCACCACTATCAATCAGCCAAGTATCACTGTCTGAGGGTACATTGCTTGACAGAGCAGAAATGAAAAGGAAGTCTTCAGTATTAGACTGATTTGAGACTTCATTTAAGTTTGCTCCTTGTTGCTTAGACTAGGATAAATAGTCCCTTGCATAGTGACCAAATTTGTCACACTCGAAGCACTTGATGTGAGACAGGTCCTTTTTCTTTTTCTTTGAATCATGAGGTGGATTAGACCTTTGATCTCTATTCCTCTTGAAATTGTTCTTCTTCCAATAGCCTCCTTTCTTCTTGAAAGACTGCACAGCAAGGACATGATTGTCTTCATGAGTGTTTTTGATAACTCCTCTAGCAGCCAGTTGAGACTCTTCTTGAATACAGTCAGCCCTTAATTTGTCAAACTTGGGCAGATCAACTCTTGCACTAATTCCTTGAATGTAGGATTCCCAAGATGCTGGAAGACCATTGAGGGCTAGCATAGTTAAATCATTTTGATCAACAATCTTTCCAATAGATGAGAGTTGGTCTCTCAAATTAGAAATCCTCATGAAGTAAGCCATGACAAATTCACCTTACGCCATCTTGATGTGATGAAGCTGCTGCTTCAAAGCTAGAACACGACTAGTGTTGTTGATTTAATACATCTCCTCCAAGGTTCTGAACATTGTGCTTGATGTCTTCATCTTGGAGATGATGAGAACAATGTGGTCCTTTACTGAATCAATTAAGATCTTCTGAGCTTGAAGATCTTTCTTCCTCCATTGGGTCTTTTCTCCTTCTGCCTTAGGCTCGTAAGATTCTTTGGTCACAAAGTCTGCAAGGTCATTTTCATTCAATGCAAGCATGATGCATACTCTCCATGATGTGAAATTGGAAGCCCCATCCAATCTATGTACCACCCTAAGAACCATCTTGAAGAAGTGATAAGAGCAGAAGTAGATAATTGGTTACTGCCAATCCAATTATACTAATTTGAACGTGGCTCTGATATCATGTTAATTTTAGTAATCAGATTGATAGTAAGAAACAATAAAACACAAATGCACACATAACACATATGTATCCTAGGAAAACCTCCCTCTTGGAGGTGAAAAACCTAGCAAGAAAATCTCAGATCCAATTTATATTAAGAGCAGAAATAGATTACAACTTCACCCAGCTAGGGCACGAAACATAGATATCAAAATACAACTTATCTGAACCTTAATTCTGATCCAAAATGGTCAGCATGAAGTTCACTTGCACATAAGAGTAATTGCACAGTAAACACAGAGGTTCAATAGCCTTAGATAATCTATAACAGATCTAGGGTTAAACTTTGCTTATGCTAGAACAGATCTGCTTCACCAAGTAATAGGTTCGCTGATGATTGTAGATGAAAGTGGGATGATCAAATCAATTATCGAACCATTGAACTAGTTGAACCATTGAACCTGTTGAACTGTTGAACCTGTTGAACCATTGAACCTGTTGAATTGTCGAACCTATTGAACTGTCGAACCTGTTGAACCATCAAACCTATTGAACGGTTGAACCTGTTGAACTGTTGAACCTATCAAACTGTTGAACCTATTGAACCGTCAAACCAGTTGAACCGTTGAACCAGTTGAACCGTTGAACCTGTTGAACCTATCAAACGGTTGAACCTGTTGAACTGTCGAACGGTTCAACTATTGGTAGAATTCCTTGTTAATTGCAGAAGTAGATCGCTAATGGAGAGTTGTCTCAGAGCAGACTTCAGTGTCTTGTGTATGAATTGTGACTACAAGTCACTTTACATTTATAGGAGATCGCCTAAACAATAACCTTGGTCGGCCTGATACAATTTGGCACCAAGTTCAAATTACATTGAAATAGGTCCTGACCTATTTGCAATTTCAAGATACATCGAATAATGAATTCGCCCAATTAGGGCCTGCATTAAATTGGATAATACAACTGAGATTCTCGAAATGCTAAGGCCGATAGGCCATTCAGCATTCTATGACTAGGTTGGTCTCTAGAAGGGATCCGACCTAGCTACCAAAATCAACATATGCATCGTTGACCTTTTAGGCCGTGCCTATTTTGAGGAAGCACTACACTTTGTAGTAAAAATTCTATTAAAACCTGATCTAGATGTGTTTTCTTCATACTTGTAGCTCACATGAAGTATAGGGCAAGGAGAATTTGTGTTGACATTCCTATTTCAAGTTGGACCGAAGTCCATAAAATGGTACACACTTTCAGTGGAGGAGGTAGTTCATATTGAAATATAGGGCTAGAAGATATATATAGCTGTTATTGTCTTAATGATATATATTGCTATTACTATCTTAATTTTGATGTTATGTATAGTTAAACTTGTAGAAATAAGAGTATATATACCATCCCCAAAAATAGCCCTTGGATTGCCATCCCTAAAATATGTTTCCATCCTTGAAATGTCATGGAACATAGTATTTTTAAAAAAATTTTAAAATAAGTAATTACTTATGAAAGCTTTACTGCAACTTATTAACTGGCATATCTATATTAAATATAATATATCTTATCTAAAGTACGCTGAGAGATATCCTTCTCGAGGCTTCTAATGTTAGGATTACTGATTAAAAAATAGGTGCCTCTGAGAAGGATATCTCTCGGCATACTTTAGATATATTATATTTAATATAGCTATGCTAGTTTATAATTACAACCAAAAAATGAGTGCTCTCATCTCCATCCCCGCTGCAACTGTAGTTGGCCTCTCGAAAAAATATAAAAAACAATTTTTTGGCCAAGAAATAAATTTCAATTCAATTTAAAAGAAAAATAAAAACTATAGCCACATCTTTCAAATTCAAAAAAAATAAATGATATATATATAAATATAAATTAATAATAATTACCTATTAAAATTATAATGAGGCATATATTTCATTTTTAGAATTCTGAAGATATATTTTTTTGGTTTTATCAAATTTTGATAAAAAAAGGGTATATCCAACAATGCAATTCTGAGGCAATTTTTAAAGGAAAAAGTTTAAATAAGAAATGGATATCCATTTTGACTTACCAAACAAAAAAAAGTTAAAAATTCAAGCCTAAAAGAAGTTTTGCAATATTTGCACTTTCACATGATATTTTTCCTATTGACATTGTTTGATTCATCATTCATCATAATCTCATACTCAACCTTTCTTTCTACAATCCATGCCCTCTACACCATATGCTAACTAATTCAAAGTTAAATTTTATTAAGATATGCATTTAAACATTAAATGCTTCATTTCTGGACCATGATTTACCATGGGCAAATTGTAGATTGTGTAATTAACCTCTCTGTAATTTTGGATATGCCTCTCTACCCCACTGAAATACGATGTCAGGAAAAAAAAGATCATGCCTATAGGCTGAAAGGAAAGCAATGACAAGGAAAATGTGAATTTAATATTTTGGCATGTTTTTATATATAGATTAGTACTTGTGCACACAATAACTTCTGTTTTATGTTAACTTAAAAAAGCATTGCATATAACCTTTTGCTAAATTGATTGTTTGATTTTATTTTCTATTTTAAAAACCTACATCTTTGTCGATTTGCTTCTTGACAGTTTCATACTATTGTAATGTTCTCAAGGTATGTATTATTGTCTTTTGCAGAACTTATGTGGCAAATATTCGAGAAACAGATATAAGTAAATGCTGGCCTTTTCCTCTGCATTTACCGCAAAGAAGAATGAGGAAGAACACAGTCACTTTACTTCCCCCACTTGAAGTTCCTACATTCAGATATTCGGAATGCTTAGATTGTCTTGTTAGTGAATTTAGCCTGGTTAGCTTAAATGAAATAAGGAATGATCAGCAGCAGCTAGATAACTTGATGAATGCCATGCCTATAAATGGTGACACAAATTTTCCAATTGAACTATCCGAAAATGAACATGAAGATTCAGGCAATGGCATACAGAATCATCATCCAAGGAGAAAGGCAGGTAATGGTTTAGAGGAAGAGGAAGCAGGAATTGAGGTGGCACAGTGTATGGAAGTAGGTGAAAGACCCGGGGATGCCAGTGTTGAAAATCACAAGGAAAATCATCACAGTGAAGATAGAGTTCCATTACATGGCACGGTTAAGCAGTTGACATCAAATAATGTATCAGATGGTGATAATTTGTATCCTAAATATGAAATTATTGCCTGTAATGCTACTGTGTGGCCTACAGACTCTGAAGAGACTTCCAGTGCAAAACAAAGTTTATCTGGCAAGGATGACGATCAAATTCTTTCCAATTGCACAAGTGAATTAAGAGCTGAAACACATACCTCAATTTTTACAGAGAAGGCAGACCACGTTAATTATATGCATTGTCCAGTGAACAAAGCAGCTATGTATGAGCTAGATGACGATGCCATTTTCCAAGAAAATATTGAAAATATAACTGCAGAAGAGGCAATGGAGGCATTTATAAGCAAGACTCAGGGAGATAGTACATTAGCATCATCCACTGTGGCCAATTTTGATGAGGAAGGTTGTATTACCAAGGTGGATATTGATGGTATTCCTCCCGTTGTAAAGAAACACAGTTCTAAAAGACAAAAGGGTAAAGTGAAAACACTGCAAACACGCTTAATATCAGATCTTATTGCTGTTGTCCCAAACGAACAACTGAGAAGCGATAAAGAAAACTGGAAATTTAAATTGAAGCATATGTCAAGGAGAGCAAAGATGGAGATGCAGAGTGTCTCAAAAGCTTCAATCTACAGCTCACAAAAATTTAAGCCTCAAGCTAAACCAAACCTAGAATCTGTGGACGATAAGAGGAAACTACAGTGCCAAGGCATTTCATGTTAATCTTTACCATCAGAGTGTTAGTTTTTCCAGATCAGATATAAAACTGTTTCTTGTATTGTTCATCAGATATATAACTGTTTCTTGTATTGTTCATCATGTTGTTTTCCACTGAATATCTTAATTTATCTTTCATATATATTACAGGAGGCACCTTGCTAGGGTCACATCACTTCATCCATAACCTCCCAAAGCTACACAACCATCAACACTCCCTCTTAGCTAGGGAGGTATAGCAAAGTCTCTCTTGAGTCCTACTCAAGGGTATCATGTCTTGTCATGAATTCTCTCAACATGACGTCTACAATGGCTACATCCAATTGTGAAATAGTTCATCACGGAGTTTCTTAATGTGATATCATCATGGAGTCACACACATGACATCCACCATGGCTACTCCCATGTGTGGAAAGAAATATATATCACCTCATCGTGATATCAACCATCATGGCTACTCCCATATATGGTAAATGTGTACAAGTGCCCATCATGGAGTCTCTCAACATGATGTCGTCACCTCATCGTGACGTTCACCATCGCTACTCCCAGAGGGTGAAAAACACAAGTACAAGAAAATCATCATGGACTCTCTCACATGATGTTGCCATGGAGTCACACACATGACATCCACCATGGCTCTCCCAGAGGGTGGAATCAAGGGATTTCACATCGAACTTCTCTTACCGAGAAGAACTCATTATCAAGGGATTTCACCTCGAACTTCTCTCACAGAGAACTCATTATCAAGGGATTTCACCTCGATCTTCTCTCACAGAGAAGAACTCATTATCAAGGGATTTCACCTCAAACTTCTCTCACAGAGAAGAACTCATTATCAAGGGATTTCACCTCGATCTCCTCTCACAGAGAAGAACTCATTATCAAGGGATTTCACCTCAATCTCCTCTCACAGAGAAGAACTTGTTATCAAGGGATTTCACCTCGAACTTCTCTCACAGAAAAGAACTCATTATCAAGGGCTTGCACCTCAAATCCCTCTCACATAGAGAAATACATTTACAAGGGCTTGCACCTCAAATCCCTCTCACAGAGAGAAATGCATTAACAAGGGCTTGCATCTCAAATCCCTCTCATAGAGAGAAATGCATTAACAAGGGCTTGCACCTCAAATCTCTCTCACAGAGAGAAATGTATTATAGTACATCTCAAGAAGTCAGTGATATTGAGACTCCCTCTCAGCAAGGGCTTCATTCTCCACAACTCCAAGCTTGTCTTGAAAATGCACAAACTTCACTTTGGCAAGAGATTTGGTGAGAATGTTTATCATCTGCTCATCAGTGCTAATATATTTCAACTGGATTGCTTTCCTCAATACCATATCTCTAATATAGTGGTATTTGATCTCAACGTGTTTAGTTCTATCATGAAACACTAGATTGATAGAAAGATTCACACAGCTTTGATTATCACAATGGATGACAGTTGGCTCCAATGATTGTCCAAACAATCCTGAAAGGAGCTTCCAAAGCCACATTGCTTCTCGAGCTGCCACACAAGCTGCAATATACTTGGCCTCTACGGTGCTTAGTTCTACTGAAGACTGCTTCTTGCTACACCAGGATATCATCACATACCACAAACTAAAGCAACATCTAGAGGTGCTCTTCTGATCAGTGACACATCCTAGCTAATCAGAATTACTATATCCATGTAGCTCCAAATCCACACTTGAAGAATATCTCAAGCCATACCCAACTATGACACGCAAGTATCTCAGGATATGCTTCGCTACAACTAGATGTATTTGCCTTGGTTCACACATGAACTAACTAAGTGCACTCACTGCAGAGTAAATATCTGGTCTAGTATTGACTAGATACATCAATGATCCAACTAGTTGTCTGTACATAGTAGGATCAACCAGATCTGAACTAGTTGCAGCCTCTTTTAACTTCAACAAATTTGTCTCCATAGGTGTAGACATGGATTTGCAATCCATCATACCAAATCTCTTCAGAATGTCAATGGATGTATTGTTTTCTCTAGCACTAGAACCATTCGGCCATGAAATCTGTAACCTCCCTAAGCTACAAACATTAACACTCCCTCTTAGCTAGGGAGGTATCCTTCCAGATATCCATGTCATGGAGTCTCTCAACATGACGTCTACCATGGCTACTCCCAGAGGGTGGAAAGAACCACATCTCCGTCTCAGAGATGGACAAGGGATTTCACCTCAAATTTCTCTGTCTCAAGAAAAATGCATTAACAAGGAATCTTCATGATGATTTGACTCCCTCTGAAGCTCCAAGTACTAGCATCAACCTCTTGACCTCCTCGTCCAAGGTTGCCTCTATTGGTTTGTCAGACTCCCTCTTAGTTGTGAGTCCCAGACTTCACAATCCCTTTCAAGATCCTTGCCTTGACTTATCTCTGTCAAAGATATATATCTTGCTGATCCACTTGATCCAGACTCTAATTCTCTTAGAAGATCTATTTGTGACTCCTCTACGAGTTCAAACATTTAGGCATACTTTCCCTAGTTTCAGTGTTGCAGTGAATTTTGCAAGAACCAAGCAAATCCTTGACACAGAAGCAAGATCTTCTAATTGCATCTTTCTGATAAAGTCAAAGGCTTCCTTGAAGCATCCAACATTGCCAAGAATGTCAACCTTGTTGCATCTGGAGAAGCCACAGATGACTGGCACGTAACCATCATCGTCGACATGATTGCCCACTTCCATTGCAATCATCCTCACTGCTTCTAGGTCATCAATCAAGTAGTAAAGTTTTAATTCGCCATTATCATCTAACAAGATCCACCTGGTGAGGGTATGAGCTACCAGGTCTACACTAAAATTAAAGTATATGTTTGAAGGAGAAACCCTCACACAGCACATTTGGAATGTCTTATTATCTGACATCTCTGAAATCTTGGTGAAATAATTTGTAGTCTTCTCTCCAGTGGACCAATATGGAACAATGTTGTTATAGACCATCACCATCTGCGTCTTTCCTGGACACATGTCTACCCCAAAAAGAGAAAAGTCCAATTGCAAGATCTACAGAACTCTTCCACGAAGTTAGTTTCATGTGTTTCCACATCATCATGCCAGGCATATCTTCCGGATGAGCGAAACTCTCCCAAACAAGCTTAGACTTATGTGGCCGTGACCTAGCATAATGATATTGCTAGTGTTTGTTATTATTACCCGTGATCCTTTCAGGCCAATATCAAAAGCTTCAGCAATAATTAGGTGACGGGCTCACTTTCTTCATTGCCCCTTTCAACTCTGAGCCGCCGACAAATGCTATAGGCCAATGGCTAGGCCTCTTTAACCATAGATGATAACTTTTCAAATCATGTAGTGGCTGTCAAGTTCGACACATTCAAGAAGGCTATGATCACAATGATAACCATGTGGGAGTAGACGTCAATTCAGTTGTTTCCGTGGCAACTGTTTCACTTAGCCTTAAAGGTGAATTCCTAAACAATACTTGGGACGTGTGGGTAGATTACGATGGGAGTACAAAGCAATTAAAGGTATTTCTTTCATATAATCCTTTTGCTAATCTCAATAATATTTTTAAACCCATAAGCCTGATTTTGCCTCATCCCATAGATCTACGTAACTATGTTCCGGAAAAGGTCAAGGTTGGCCTCTCTGCAGCCACTGGAGACTTATCTGAAACCCACAGTGTCCAGGCTTGGAACTTTTCTTATGCATATTCATGGGATATCTTATCTGTTCGTACCTCCCCAGTGTATAGATTAGCCGGGGTTCACTCTGCTCAGCTTAAGCATACAGAGGTTTCATGGTAAGAATGGTCTTTACTCTACTATTCATTTCTTAACTACCTTTAAAATGGCAAGGCAAATTTTTTCATCATTGACATAGAACTCCATGCCTTCCTCTATTACTTTTGCCGTAATTATTCCATCATCAACTACTGTCAATAGAAAATCAAAATTGGCAGCGTATGCTTCATATTTGAAAATCTCATCAAATGAGTCAAATCGCTCAACTATACCTGAAGGCGTTATAGGCATCAAGGGATCACTTGATTGTAGTTTACTTCATCAATTAACATGTAGATCCAATGCTTCAATAAATTAAAACTATGAGCTTGTGCCAGAAAAACACTTTCAGATTTCATTTTGTGAAGAGGAACCCTTTTCAATCAATGCAAGCACTCGGCTAGATAGAGAATGTGATAACCTGAACCTGCTCTGATACCATGTTGAGACATGGACCAGCTAGGACTCGAACCTAGGACCTTCCATTCGCTGTTGGAGTGCTCTACCACTGAGCTACTGGCCCCTCTTGGACCAGTTCATCATCGGTCTGGGTGTGGCTTATTTCCAACACCAACACCCCCCCTTAAGCCACACCTCTCGTGTGCTTGGGGCTCCTAGCTTGGGCCTGGCTCTGATACCATGTTGAGACATGGACCAACTAGGACTCGAACCTAGGACCTTCCATTCGCTGCTGGAGTGCTCTACCACTGAGCTACTGGCCCCTCTTGGACCAGTCCATCATCGGTCCGGGTGTGGCTTATTTCCAACACCAACACCCCTCCTTAAGCCACACCTCTCGTGTGCTTGGGGCTCCTAGCTTGGGCCTGGCTCTGATACCATATTGAGACATGGACCAGCTAGGACTCGAACCTAGGACCTTCCATTCGCTGCTGGAGTGCTCTACCACTGAGCTACTGGCCCCTCTTGGACCAATCCATCATTGGTCCGGGTGTGGCTTATTTCCAACACCAACACCCCCCCTTAAGCCACACCTCTCGTGTGCTTGGGGCTCCTAGTCTAGGCCTGGCTCTGATACCATGTTGAGATATGGACCAGTTAGGACTCAAACCTAGGACCTTCCATTCGCTGCTGGAGTGCTCTACCACTGAGCTACTGGCCCCTCTTGGACCAGTCCATCGTCGGTCTGGGTGTGGCTTATTTCCAACACCAACACAAAGAAGTCTATAAGAGTATGTATTTTTATGGTTATCCTATGAAACTTCTTTCTTTTAAGTTTTGAGCTTTCTTTGCTTTGATTCTCCTATAATCTTTAAATGTATTACAAGATAGATCAACCATTTTGTAACGAGTATCCTAGATGTCATAGACATGAACTCAGGTGTCTTGCAAGGTGATTGAACATTGTATCCTCTTGACAATTACGCGAGATCCGCTCCTCACATTTTCTCAATAAATAGAATATTACTGTACTGGCAACTACTAGGACTGACTGACTTTTGGCATGTAATAGGTATCTCAGATGTCGCAGATATTATCTTGTACTTTATCTTAAAATAAGAGCTATGCTTCTTCCTCAATATAAGATCATATGAATATTAGAGAGGTGATGCTTTGTCCAATTACTAGGAAAACTTAAATTGTTTATTTTTCTATATGAATTGAAGCTAAAGACACTCTTCTTTTGTTTGCCGGTTTTGTTTACTGTTGATTTTAGGGAAGTCACATATGTGGCTGTTTCTGGTTCCTTGGACTCCAATTCATTGCTAACCTCATAGTTTTATAAGAAGTAGTGGAGATGTTCTTTTATGGTTTATAAATTTGTTGTTAGAAAAAAATGATAACGTCTGTTTACAGTTTATTTAGGATCAAGTTAGCCTGATAGGTTCTAAGAGTTCTATTAGAAGCATATCTTTGCCACACACTAAAGAAAGAAAAATAAGTGCTGTTTAATTCGAGATATCTACAGAACATATGGATGAAACATATTCTATTATAATGTTTGGGGATGTATTCAAATTCTGAAATCCAAAAGCATGCTTTTGTTTTCATTTATGTAGGAAGAACGAAGAGTAATAAAAAAAAAGCTTGGGAGCCCTCAAAAGGAAGTGCTTTCGAAGGATTTGAAAAAGAAAGTACCTGTTGAAGAGCTTGTGCAGAATGGATTAGAGAAACAAGAAGTTTTACTTCCAGAAGAAGATGATTTACTGAATGATTTGGCACATTTTATGGCTAAAAATCAATATGAACGAGATTCAACAGCACGAAGATCTCACAATCTTAATAAAACTGATTTCCTCAAAGATTCATTTGTTCAGAATAAAGAAACTGAAGATGGTAATTGTTTTGTGACAGAAAATAAGTCTGGTGATCCAATTCAGTTTCACAACAACCAGTGTTTGAAGGATGAGGTGGTTAAAGGGACAGACACTTCAACTAAACATGCTTTAGTGGATGGTGAAGTTCTTCTTCTTATAGAAGATTGCAAGAAGATTAATCAAATCCAAGAGTCTGGTAAGAATGATAAACAGGAGATATCAGGAGAAACTGTGGAAACAGATGCAAATTTAGATACTGTGGTTCGTACTCCTTCAAGTTTAAATCATCATGCTTGCAAGAATACAGAGAAAGTTGATAAAAACCTGAAAAGAGATGTTAGTGATCAGTCAATCAGTGATAAACTCACCATAGGTAATGCTGTCATGGTAATGGACCAGAAAAATGGTGGCTTCTGTACTTTTCGAATGAAATCAATTGAGCATCTAGGAAAGCTCATTAAATCAAATCATGATGATTCAGCTAAGCGTGCCACAGTGGACAATGAAATTCATCTTCTCCTAGAAGATGGCAAGAGGATTAATCAAGTACAAGAGTCTAGTAAGCATGAGAAACAGGAGATGTCAGGACAAGATAAGGAAGCACATGTGGATTCAGATACTGTGATTGGTATTTCTTCAAGCTCAGATCATCATGCTTGCCAGAACACAGAAGCAGTTGATAGAAACATGAAAATAGATGCAAGTGATCAGTCGGTCTGTGATAAAGACAGCACTGATAATGATGTCATGATAAAAGCTCAGAGAAACAATGGCTCCCGTATTTTTAAAAAGAAAACAATTGAGCATCTAGGAAAACCCCTTAAATCAAATCACAATCAACTGCCCAATATTGAGCAATGTAGTGCTTCTTTGGATGCTCCAATTCATGGCCTTTCAGCTACTAGTTTTGAGGGTTATGACAATGGCTTGGATGAATCTGTGCCCTCCAATTCTTGCAAAGATAATATCCGCAGTCATAATAATGGTTCAGAGAACTCTGTGCCCAAGAGTCTATGCAAAGATACTTCTTTAAACACTTTGCAAACAGTTGCAGTGACAAAGAAAAGGAAAGTTGGGGACAGGCAGAGAATCGCTGTGCTTGCACTGGGTACAAGCAGACATTGTACACAAAATAAGGAAGTCAAGCAGGTCCAACCAGATGGTAGCACAGCTCCACCAATTGTACCACCTTTATTTCAATTTGATGCTCTTGGTAATCCCCTTAAACCAAATCATGATCAACCATCTATTATTGAGCAAAGTAATGCTTCTTTGGATGCTGCAATTCATGGCTTTTCAGCTACTAGTTTTGAGGGTTATGATGATGGCTTGGATGAATCTGTACCCTTCATTTCTTATAAAGATGCTCTCGATGATCATAACAATGGCTCAGAACAGTCTGTGCCCAAGAGTACATGCAAAGGCACTTCTTTAAACAGTTCCCAAACTGTTGGAGTGACAAGGAAAAGGAAAGTTGGGGACAGGCAGAGAACCACTGTCCTTGAATTAGGTAGAGGCAGAGATTGTGCACAAAATATGGAAGTTAAACAGGTCCAACCAGATAGTAGCACAACTCCACCAATTGCACTGCCGCTTTTTCAGTCTAATGTTCTGGGGGAGACCTTCAAATCAAATCACAATCAACGGTCTATTATTGAATAAAGTAATGCTTCTATGGATGCTTCAATTCATGGCTTTTCAGATACTAGTTTTGAGGGTTATGACAATGGCTTGGATGAATCTGTGCCTTCCAATTCTCGCAAAGACACTCTCCACAATCATAACATTGGCTCAGAACAGTATGTGCCCGAGAGTGTATACAAAGACACTTCTTTAAATACATATAAAACAGTTGCAGTGACCACTTTGTGTCCTTCCCAAACAAATGCAGCTGTATCAGTCCAACCTGATTTGTCTCTTCATTGTCAAAGCAGGCTGATAAATCCAAATCTGATTACAGATTTTGAAAATTCAACAAATTCAAACATAAAAGGGAACAGAGATTATACTTCATTTTCTGCAGGATACAATCTACTGTTAACTGGGTCTCAGCCAACTATGGGAGAGAATTTCATTACTAACCTATCATTGAGCTCAACCGAAAGAGAATTCATGTTTGAGGGTTCTGTAGGAATTGTGAAACAAAGAAAGGAGGAGGTAAGCAATTGGATTGAAAGTTTGAATAAAGGCCACTTTCCAATCGCTGGCAGATCAGGATAATATTTTTGATCCATAGTTTGTGGCTTTGTTTTCCCATCGGTAAAAGAACTTTGTAAGATGTCGGTAAATTTGGTAGAAAAAACAGAACTTTGCCCATTCTTATTCATTTAATCAATTCTATCGGTCTTAATTTGAATTGAATTGAATTGGAATAGTCTGAATTTCACCCATTCTTAATTTAGAATTTGCATTAGCAAAATAACAAAAACCCATTCCAATTTATCTTCGTAGAAAATATTGGAGTAATATTTGAATTCAGCCAATTATATTGGCCAATGCAAAGAAGCCATTATTTATGCAATGGTCTAACATGGGAGAGTATTTACTTCTTTGCAGGTCTGCCAAAAACAGGGAACTTGTGTGGCACAAGCTGTTAGAACCTTTCCAGTATTGAGTGGTAATGAACAGAAAACACTGAAATTTCTGAACGGTGTTCCTGGTAAAAGTAAGTAATCACAAAACTTAGAATGTATAAAAAGTACCGTGTTCTAAAATGGGCCATATTGGGTAATGGGAATTTGTAGGTTTCTTGTTGCTTGATGTTCAACTTATCCAATTTTGAAAATATTGTCGCAGATTTTTCCATGGAACATAAGCCATCAAACAAAATTGGCTTTCAATCTTCTTTTAATTGCAATCTGCCATGCAATACCATGAATGCTCCAAGTTTGGGTGCAGACACAATGGCCAATGCTGCCGAGCAACAGCCTTTAAGATCACCAGTTATTTTAAGCTTTGCTCAAGGTAAAATGGAAAGCAAGTGAACTAAGCTGAGTTAGATTTGTATTCTCAAACTTAAATATGAAATAGTTCCAGGAATCCAGTGATAAGGCTTCTAATGCAACTATATAAGATGGATCTGGTCATGAAACCAAAATTTTGATGTGTACTTTTGCAGGAAACAAGTTAGATACACAGACTACACTATCTCGAGAGTGCTTTGATCAGAGCAAGTTTGAACTCCAGTCATACATAGAAAAGATAATTGAACACTACTGTTCCAGTAAAGCTCCTAAAGGAATTGCAACTTACAAGGCTGAAAAAGGCCTCCAGGATGAAGACTTCCAGACTGCTGCTTCCCAGGATCCCAATTTCTGTAGCATAAATAAGAACCTAGTTGATGATGTAGGCTTTAAAGATAATCTGACAAGGAAAAGGAAAGTTGGGGACAGGCAGAGAATCGCTGTGCTTGCATTGAGTACAGGCAGACATTGTACACAAAATAAAGAAGTTAATCAGGTCCAACCAGATAGTAGCACAGCTCTGCCAATTGTACCGCCTCTTTTTCAATCCAATGCTCTGGAAACAGTAATGAAGATTTCAGATGGACAAAATTGTAGAAGGGAAATGGTTGCAGAGGGGAGCCATGGTCATTCGTACCATCAACCTCATTTTCCACGAGAAAATATGAACACTAGTTTGGAGAACCCAGATAAACAGATTCCAAAAAGGAGGAAGATCAACAAAGGTAAACAGGCTCAAATGGAAAGTCAATCCTCAGAACCAGCTGCTATTGCTCTTTCTCAGACAAATTTACGAAGAAATGACAAATTATTGGATCCCGCTTGTCTGAAAAATAATATGCGTGCAGATGGGTCTGTTTTAAGCCAAAAGTATGTAAATAAAGCAGAAATAGAGGCAACAAAAACCAACAGGAAACTCGAAGTGCAGCCTCATTCCATACAAACTGAGATATGTGCCATGGACAATCACACGAGTCCAGATAATAATCCATCTTCACAAGAGCTGTCTTCAACAGCAAACCAGTTTGGTGGTTTCAAGCATGTGTTGAAGCCAATAGCACAGAATACTCAGCAACATCTTCCTGTTCCACCTGTTCCTTTTCCAGCAGATAAAAAAGATGAGGAGGAGGCAGTGGAAGCAAGACTGAAAATTTCAACATTGAATATGAACATGACAGGTTCAAAAAAGAATCTAAAAGTAAAAGACCAACTCCCTGTGATACATAACTCTTATGACCTTCAAGCTATAGGCAATTACATAAAATGGGGAACATTCAATGTTGAGGTGCCATCTTCGCGAGATCCACCTACAAAAGTTGGTGCAGGTGTATCATTTCATCCTAAAACAGATCAAAATTATAATTTTATGAATTCCTCCAACTCAGGAGTACATTCAAACGTGATTGGATTAGACAATAACATGCTCGGGGCTGCTATGTCAAGTACTAGCCGCTCTACTCTTCCATCACATGCAATCAATACCAAGATTGTTACTTCATCATGTGCAGGCAATACCAACATTGGTATTCCATACAATAGAAGCAATCGAAATGTCGACATTTCTAATCAAATGTGTGCAGGTGTAGGCATTATGCCAGGCCTATTGAAACCATTGGGGGTGTCTGAACAACAGTCACTGTTGTGTCAAATACAGGACTATCTTGACAAATCAAAATTTTGTGTCTCCTCTTTTACTCATGCAGATAAGCCACTTTCTACTTCCATCGATTCTCCACCTAACAAAACTTGATCATTTAGTATTGAATTCCTGCTGGAGGTTCAAAAGCAGAGACATGATGGAGTGTCATTTTGAAGCTTAGGAAGCTCTTGCCACATGACCAGTTTGAACAGGTATAATCCTCTTATATCTCGGAGTAAATGGATGTTGGATGTTTTCCCTAATTTATATAACTACAGTGGACAACCCCAATTATGGATAGGTCTTTCTTGTTGAAATTTTCGCAACCCATTGAACAGGCTGCAATTTTGAACTGGACGCAGGCATCCGCTGATGGATAATTTTTCATTTTTGATCCACCGGCAACCAACTATTGGAGAGGGGTTTTATTCATTGCCACTAAATTGTTGACTCTAGTTAAACATCATCAGGTTCAATGGTAAAACAGTTAATAGAAATTTTGCACCTCATCCAAAGTCGACAGCTTGGGAACTTTCACTTGAGGTGAAACCAACTTGAGCCCCTTGCATGGTTTTCACCATTTTTTGATTGTACAGAGGCAGAGAGAAACGGAATTCTCCCTGATCGATTGAAACTAATAGCAATAGATATATAATTTTAATTTAGTGCAGGCAATTGCTATTTGCTGCAATTTGTTTATTCACTTTGAATTGGTTTTTTCGGGGGTTCCTTACTTCTCTAGAAGGCTTTATCGTGAGTACTATAATTACTGAATCTCAGTTTTCTGAGATTGGGCTACTTTGGACTATGGAACTTGCGTACGTCTCCTGCGGATTTTTTAGTTAGTTATTTATATAAATAGGTAATTAATATTTCTTAAATTGATATGGTTATAAACGCTTAGTGTATCTTATAAGAGGCAGAAGTGATTGCAAATCTGGAACATTTTTACAAGATAAGATTGAAAGAGGCCATAGAAATTAGGTAACACCCTAACAATTTGAAAACAGACAAGACTTGAGCTTGAGCCACTCCAAAAAAAATTAAAAGATTAAATCTTCCAAGTGAAAGAATCAATTGGAAAATTAATATGATTATTAATATTATTTAGTAAGACAAAATAATTAGGACTAATGTGTAAAGAGTTAGGCTTTAATTAGTTTGTAACTATTAATTTATATATGTAGGGAAACAAAATGGAGTAATAAGCATTCAGTTTAATTAGACCCCAAATTAATGTAACTTGAGATGAGTAATCTAAGAGAGAAACTATTGAGATGGAAATAAGGGCTCACTTAAAAATTAGCAAAGTTGGTTTTGATTGTTTTGACTACTTGCCATGCTTTGATAGAGATCTAAAAACTAAAATCTAGAATTGGATTTGTGATTGAAGCCCAATGAAGAATGAATCCCATGCTTTTTAGATGCTAAGATTAGGCCATGCTCACAATTTGATCCTTGGACACTTTGCTCTAGTGTAATTTAGTCCACTACATAATTTTAGCTTTGGTACCTACATAACTTATTCATCATTGAATGTACTTACTTCTGAGAAAGGGTGGTGTTAATAAACACTTTTGTGGGCTTGCTAGGTATAGAGGGAAGAGCATTCAACTTCCTTGATGACAATCAAATCTCAAGGTCAATTTAACAAGATTGGTACAAAGAATGTTGGATGTTGAGTAAGTTGAGGTTGAATTGCCAAATGTGAATGATTTCCATTAATATTTGATTATATCTCCTTATGAAAATAACATAGGATGATGTCCTTAAAATACACAGCCCTTGACACACAATTCAAAACTTTTAGATGTGTGAGCCAATGGGTAACAATCATATTCTGACATTGTTGACCTATGAAATGAAAAATTTTGAATTTCAAATTGGAAGACAATATCACACACATGACCTATTCTAGGGAGGTTAAAATTTGAGGAAATGGATGATTACTATTTTGAATTAGAGGATTTAGCATAACAAAGTGAGAGGTTCAAGAATAGGGTTAACTCGTTAGCCAAAAGAGACAATTTGGGTGCTAAAATTGTGCATCTATAATATCCATGCAAAGTGATGTAAAATGAGAGAGGAAAAGGGCAAGGTATGCAATTTTCTCCTCTACACTTTGGCCCCACTTTGGGGGGTATGCAAGTCCAAATAAGTAAACATGCCAAAGTAGAAATGAAATAAATAACACTCGTAAATAGGATTTAAATTTTTTGAAACCTAGAAATTTGAGCCATTGGAACAAGTGTGTGCTCCCTTTTGTCCCATGTATGTAGAATGCATTCATCAAGCCTATTATACCATCAAAAGAAAATCACCAACGGTTGCATGTGTTGTCATTGATGTCAACAGTGTGATGTTCAATGTGTATAGGATTGCATATTTTTCAATAGTGCTAAAGGTTGGAAGTGGAAGTGATGATCAGTTGATGAGATGCCAAAGTATTGTGATGACTAAGGGAAATTGTTGCATAATGTTGTGAGACAGAGAAACAAAGTGATGAGTATATGCTGAGGTGATCAGAGAAGAAGACAAAGGAATAATAAAGAGATTGATCAAAGAAGTTGTGAAGTAAAGGGTAAGATGATGAATGTCATGTACTATGTATACTAATTGGATCAGTATCATTTGTACATAGTTGTACCCTATCTTCTGAATTTCACGCAGAAGTGAAAGTTGTGAGCAGAACAATGTGCTAACATGAAGATTCTTGTTTTGTTGGAAGGAGTTGTGTTTGATATTGAGAATGAAGTCTCTAGTGTGGTGAATATTGTATTTCTTGTTTCTTGAGGAAAGACATTGCTTTAGTCTTGAAAGAAAGATTCAAGAGGTCGAAGGCACTAGAGTTTGCACTGAAGCAGTTTGGGAGAATGCTTCACATTCCTCTGCATTTGAAGGTATGGCCTTGTGGTTTGGAAGTTAGTCAGAGACATGTATGAAGTTTTTCTGTTGTTGATTTTAGAGCTTAGACATTTTTGCAGAAGATTCTAGAGCTCGTAGAGTGAAGACAGAGGTTTAGAATGATTGCAGTCAAGAGGTCAGAGAAATGCTCCACATTTCTCCATTTTTGAAGATGAGGTCCTGCGGTTTGGAGGATGGTCGGTTATAAATGAGAATACTCTTAAATTCAAGTTTTAGTTGTTTTGATGTACCTCAAAAGTTATCTAGAGTCAACAGAACAAAGAACTATCATGTTGTTGATTAGGGTTATCTGGAGGAGATAGCAAAATCCACCACATTTCACTATAGTTTATTTTTTGGCTTTGATGTTTGGAGGATGAGTTCAAATATTCAGTATGATTGTTCATTTCAAGTTTCAGGTGCTGAAGTAAAATTTACCTTAGTGAAACTTGATATATGACTACCCCCACCAACTCCTCATGATGTTGGAGAGCCAACATCTACTTGTTCATCATCAAATGTCATTTTAAGATTACCATTGATATATGACACAAAAAATTACATGTAGTATATTCACTATTTTATTACAAATTACATACCTATAGACTCGACATGGCCACATAACCATGTGCTGGAGGGACGACAAATGTAGGATGAGTACTTTAACCTTAGAATTTCATAATACATAAACTTATTTATATTAATTTTCATTCACAATAGGTTAATATAGTTAATTATAGAATTCAAAAGGAAAAATAATAAATTACAGAACCTTATTGAAAATTACTTGTTGATCAATGTGAAAGGCAATATCTAGTAACTCATCTCTCATTACCATATTATCTAATATAGATGTATCCTATTGTTGGCCTTGTGTAGCATAGTCTTGAAACTATGGAGCATTCTCTCCAATGTGTGTATCATCAACATCCTTAGACCCATAATCACAAGTAGCTCCACAAACATGACAAATGTGTGGTGATCATTGAAGCCTAGGAGGGTTTCCTCATCAACCTGTGAAAGAGGCCTAATATGAGGGAACTGATAGACTATAGGGTCTCCACCTCAATACTCTCCTTCATAATGGAAGGGACTATGACATGTTGAATAGATGGCATGGCTGGCAGTTTCACTGAGTGGTCCTAGGCACAATGTGCCCCTATCTATCTTGGATTAAGCCTTTGCTTCTACCTAGAAATCATGTATATCAAAATAATTTGGCATATCATTGAGGACAAACTCACAATAGAGTTTGTTGAAGATATATTGAGGCACCTCATTATTTTTGCATGGGGGATGGTCAAAAACCATCCACCACCTATCTCAAAAATTATTTTGTGTTCCTTGGTGTCGACACCAATGAATAGGGAATATTTTGCAACTTCCATGCATGGGCTTATTGGTTCTTGGATCAATAAATAATGTACATAAATTAGATTTCAATATTTTCTTATCTTTGACTTATTTATATGACAATTTTGTAGAATAATACTATCATACATTCTCAGATTGATGATTTAACCATGTGTTTATTTGACCACTAACAAAATCTATATGAGAAATTATAGAGTCCAAGGATGTCACAAGGGCTCTTCGATGTGCTCTTGTTGCATTTGGAGTTTTTAATGTTTCAACATATGTTTGAAGTTCTTTTTTATTTTCTTCAATCTGCCCTCATATATTGGCTTGTGTCTCACGAGGGTGTCATAAAATGGATGGAAGAGTTTGGGGAGGGTTAGGTTGTGCTTGTTCTTCAGCATGATTTTCATCATGCACTTAATTTAGTGAATCAAGGTTTGGAGGGATTGGGGAGTTTTCATTTGCTAAAAATGAATCAAAAGAATTGAAAAACATATTTGAAAGATATGACATCAAGATGAACAAAATACTCCTTAAGTATTTGAGTTGTGTTATCATTATCCCTTTTATCCATTCTAGCAAGGTGAGCTTCATGATCAGAGGAGTCTTCTTCATTCAAATAAACCATTGTGTTTAGATTTCTAATGATGGGAGCTTTAGTTTGATGCATGACCATGGTTAGATTTAATCTAGGACTTCTCCTAAGTGGAAATTAGAGATTGGTCAATGGTATGCAAACAACAAAGAATTAAAATAGATAAAACAATGGAAACACAATAAGGTTTTAAATCTAAAATAAAAATTAGAAAAGAAATAGAAATTTATTAGATCAGAAAATCATAATCAGGAACAAGACTTAATTCTATGGTTAAAACTAGAGAGATTTGGCAAGTTAGGGTTCACCAAGATATAGAGAAAATAAACACGCCCTCTATAAACATTCTAGGGATCTATAGGATAATTAATGATGTACATTAATTAGACCCCCTAGATAAAGTAAGAAGAGTTGAGTATGACAACATGCCAAGTAATTAATAAAGTAAATAGGAGGTTAGAGGGTGCTTAGGTCTTAATGATACTGATAGAAGTTGATGTTGTTGATATGGATTACATAGATGTGTTCAACAATGATTATGAACTCTAGAAATTAGATCTGAAGGATGAATCATGTAGTTGATGTTTCCTCATAGTCTACACTACTATCAAATGAGATCACATGTAATTCTTTCTAAGTCTTATGTTATTTTGTTCTACCTATCATGATTATGTTTGTAACTCATGTGCCTTTAGAATTTGTACTCCTATTATCATATTTGAATTAGCACTAAGGTAGCACTTGTTAATGAAAAACTTTTGGAGTTTTATGTGCTAGGATTGAGGTTTAAAATTTCCTTTTACCTTAGTTAGATCCCTTGCTTTTTTCTACATTAGTACAAAAATAGAAAACATGCAATATGGAATATGCCTAATGCAATATCATTTGATGAAAGTGTAGAAAGCTCTATGATTTGGTGCCCTAATGCTTAAATGATGTTACCTATGAGTGCTTAAGTACTTGATGGGATTCATGACTAGTACACTGGGGCTTGTCTTTATATATGACATCCTAAGTGCCAAATTCAAATATTTTTGTGTGCAAGCCATTGGGCAATGCTCCATTTTTGGAGTGGAGTGAGCTAGGGAAGAGTGAAAGTCAAGTTCAAATAAGGTGGATGCAAATGTGTTCACAATTCATTCCAGGAGATAAAACTCACAATTCAGTCTTGGGTGGGAAAACAAATAAGAATCAGGTTGGTTTAGTTTAGTCTTGGGGGGGAAACAAATAAGAATCATGTTAGGTCTAAACCACCATGGATGAACCAATAAAAGGCAATGGCATTAGATGGGTCATGTTAGTTAATGTGCAAAAATTCATTGAATTGAACAACAAAATGATATGTGCATCTATTGAAAAGGCCAAAATGAGTGTAAAATGAGAGGAAAAGTATGAAGTATGCCCTTTTCTCATCTACAAGCTTATTATATAGTTTCAAATGACTAAGGCTAACTATGAAATTTAGCCAAGTTATGAACTTAACTTTAGCATTCATCTTTATTGTCTTGTTCCAATCAAATTATTTTAAAAAAATATAAGGAGTCTCTTTGAACTATTTAATAAATGTTTTTAATAATGTTCCCAAACCTAATAATATTTTCATAGGTTTAACTCATACAACATCAATTAGAGCTCTTAGGACCATTAAAACATGAACTAGGGCTTTTATCTAGATAACATAGTGTCTCAACTAATGAATCCAACCTAAGAGAGTGCTACTTATCTCGAAATAAAATTCATGTGCTATGGAGCACTATATGAATGGTTCATAAGGCACAACATTGTTGAAGGTTTTGCAAATAAGGTATGAAGCTAAGTGGGTTGGATTATAGGCAAAACTCCATATAACTAAGTGTACTTGAACCAAACTAATATTAACATTAGTAACCCCTTGAGAAGTTGTGGTTTGTCAACTTGAATTACAATAAATACTAAACTAGCATATCTATATTTAAAAATATATCTAAAATATGCCAAGAGATATCCTTTTGGAGGTGCTTTTTTTTAGGCACCTGGGGAAGGATATCTCTCGACATATTTTAGATATATTTTTTAAATATAGATATGCTAGTTTTATTTAATAAATTTATGACTTTATAAATTTAGTTCTAGAAAAATCTTGGTTATAGTTGAGTGAATTCTAAACCTAATAAACTAGTGCCATACATTTACAATAAATAATGTTTGATTGGTTTACTATGTGTATATGTTTTGAGTGAATTCTAAACCTAAAAAGTGCCAAATTGCATTCCAATAATTGAAAAATTAATTTTTGAAGAGTGTTGAAATGTCTTGGGTGAATAAAATTGAAATCTCATAAATAATCTAATTTGGTAAAAATATAATAGGACTAAAATATTTCCTTAACTATAAAACTAAACTTTACAAAGCCTTTTAAATAACACAAATATTTCCTTAAAATGAAATAATACTAATGCTTTTATAATTTAAAATGCATTAAAGTATTGTAAGTTTGAAGAATAATTACACAATATAATAAAAATAACATATTCATATTTAGATCACTAGAGTATTTTCTTTAGTCACTTAATTTTTTGTTTAAGTAATAATAGTAAGTACTTTTAGAGAACATGATTTACTTTACAAAGCCTACATATTTGTATTATGTGGAGAGCCTTGGCCTAGTTGAGTGTATAGAGATTTGAAATGTCTGATTAAGATATTAAAATGTAATAATATTGATACTATGATAATTTAAATGTATGTTTGAAGAATAAAATAAAAAATGTAATAATAGTGAAATATTTTTCATACTGTATATTTTTAACTTTTTAGTAAATAAAATTGAAATCCCAAAGATAATCTAATTTCATAAAATAAAATGTGTAGAACCTTATATTTTTAATAATATTATAACTTTGTCCCTTTGACAAAAAGCAATTTTTAAGCAAAAAATTAAATTCCTTAAAATTGATGATTCTTCCCTCTCATAATGCTTAAAGCTAATGATTCTTTCCTCTCATAATTATCACCAAGCTAATGAAGCAAAAATTCATTAAAGCTGATGATTCTTCCCAAATGATTCTTCCCTCTCATAATTATTGCCAAGCTAATGAAGCATAAAATTAAATTCATTAAAATTGATGATTCTTCCCAGATGATTCTTCTCTCTCATAATTATCGTTATCGTCATCCATTTAGGCATGACTTAACTAGTGGGAAACAAAATTTGTGTTCATAATTTGTTTACTTGCCACATTCTCCCCTCAAACCAAAATTCTCTCTGCATTTATAGCTTTTTGTTGCACGGTCATTTTTTTCAGCCAAGGCCAATATAGATAAATCAATTTTCAATAATTTTTTATTTAAAAATTTATCATGTTGACATAGGAAAAGTACAAATTTAAATCAAATTTTTCCATAAGAAAAATAATCATGTCTTTTGATTGGTTTAAATCAATAGATTAATAACTAGATAACGGCCAACTCATTGCAATTGTACTGGCCAAGGCAGGTACTAAAAATAATCATGTCTTTTGATTGGATTACAATCAATAGATTAATAACTATTAAGTGCCAACTCCATGTAGTAATAAACTATAGTGATGTTTGATTGGTTTACTATTGTATATATGTTTTGATTAATACCTATGCTAGTTTATAAAAATAAATGTGGGTCTTTTAGATAAGATGTATTTAAGATATCTATGCCACCTTATGAAAAATAAAGTGTCAATATATTTTATTAGGTTTCACTTTTGTATATATTAAATGAAAGAAAAGTGCTTTAATTTTTTATATATTGTTACAAATAATTTCAACCAAAATTTTATACATGTTTTAGGTTTGAATCTTAATTAATTTATCTAAAAAGTGTAATTTAATCAATAAAAAGTTTAAATTTGATTTGTTAATTAATTTGATGGGCAAGATATACTTAAATAATTAACCAAAATTATGTATGTAGTAAATAAAATGATTGCAATGTGAATAAATAAAATAGCTTGACTATCTATATTAATATTTTAAAGTGTTTAATATAGGGTTATAGTTATGAAAAATAAATTATTGTAAATAACTACTCATAAAATATGAATCAATAAAAAAGTGATTTAAAATTAAAAACGTAAATCCCAATAAATTATTATTAATCATTTAAAATAAATATATTATAAAAAACATTTCCTTGGTCAAGTTGCATGTTAGAAGAGTCCAAATGGAAAAGAGTTTGAAATTATCTTAGGGCTGCGGTTAGGTTGTTTTGGGCCTGGTGGAGTCATTAAAATTCAATTCAATTCAAATTATCTTATGGATGCAGTTAGGTTGTTTTGGGTCTCATGGAGTCATTAAAATTCAATTCAATTCAAATTATCTTAGGGCTGCAGTTTGGTTGTTTTGGGCCTCATAGTCATTAAAATTCAATTCAATTCAAATTATATTAGGCTTGCGGTTAAGTTGTTAAGTTGTCTACTATGTTTTCTCCGTGTCTTCAAGTGGGTGTGTTTTGGCATGCTTGTTTTGTGTGGCATGTTTGTTGCCCCATATGCAGTCTAAAGACTTGCTCGATGAGTGCATCCTACATTTTGGGAGGTTTTGCATGTCTTACGTGTGTGTTGCCCCATATATCCTGTATTATAGGAGGTTTGTTTACTTTCTAGTACTTATATCTGCATTTCATATATATGAGAAAAAGAAAAGAAAAGATATCATTTATGTCTTCCATGCATTTATGTGTCTTCTGTGCATTGACTGTCTTCTCCATGTTGTACATGACTATAACTATCTTCTCCATGTTTTGCGTGCCTGCTACTGTCTTCTATGTGATTGGCATGTCTTCTCCATGCTTGGTGTGTTTGTTGTGTTTGTGACCTTACTTTAATGCATGGATTGGCCTCATGTTTATATATACATTAAAGTGGGGGCTAAATGTAATGTCAGAAAATGTCCCCTTGGGGGCTTTTCCCTCATAAGGTTTAGCACCTAGGTCTTTGGTATGCATTTAGGACATCTTAGTTCATATTTTGGCATCCCGATGGAATGAGAGTTAGGTTCCATAGCAAATTGGACCCAGGTGGACCCCTTGAGTTGTACCTTGCCCAAAATAGGGGGGAGGATTTGGGTGCCCACAACGTAGTCCTACCCTATTTTGGGGCACCCCTAATTTCTAGGTGTTAGTTTATGACTGTTAGTTGGTCCTTTTGCCGACACGGTAAGTTTTGATTTTTAAAATCTTGGCGGGAGTGCTTGTAGTTGCATATATAAGCATGCTTAAGCATTCATTTAGAAACTACATGGCAATTGTGAGGTTCAAGTGTTCTGAATGTGATTCAAGGCTTTCTATTGTGTTGCAAGGGCAGACTTGTGTGTTTTATGTGTTGATATTTGCATATTTGAGCGTCAATTTCCTCATGGCATGAAGAGCATCTTCCTCGCATGAGAGCTTCACTACAAGGTGACATAATATTGTGTTTTTATCATTGATTCCTTTAGTTTTCTCCTCTGCCTCACAAGGGCATGCTCTCTTTATCTAACAATGGTGTTTAGAGACTTAAGTGTCCTTTAGGGCTTGACTGAGGCCAGTCTCTAAACACCACAACCCCCAAACTAAGTCTTGTGATTGTAGGTTACAGGTGTCGCATTTGGGAAAAGTGGAGTTGCAGGAAAGATTGGCAGACATCAAGGATTTAGGATCTGAAGAAAAGCAGGACATAGGATCACTTCTAGGACTTGGGCGCTCGCTCTAGTGTCCTCCGCATTCGAGTTTTAGAAAATAGAAGTTACAGGGATGATCAGTGTCAGAAGGAGGTCTAGATCCCACAAAGAAACAAGTACCTTGGACTTGGGTACCCACTCTAGTGTCCCTAGCTATTCCACTTTAGAACCTCAAAAATAGGTATTCTATAATTTGGTTTTTTACTCCTGTCTGCAAGAGCTTTTTCCTTCATTCGTCAATTTGTTGTCATATTTGTATAATTAGGGTTTTAATGGTTAATTGGGCATAAGAGAAAGAAAATTAATAATTAAATTCCCTAATCCAAGTTTCCCTACATCGGCAAGTGACCTAGGGTATGATAGTTCTCATCACTCGACCCTAGATCCTTGAATGTATAGTGGAGAGATATATTTAAACATCTAAAATCTAGAACATTAACAAATCCAATTTTCTACTAAACACTTAGCATGTGTATTTGACTATTCAATCAATCCCATTTTAGTTTAAGCATCCATTTGCATGTTTCCAATAAGTGGCAACATGTTTCCAAAGTGTTCCTAGCAATGTTTCCAAGCTATTTTCAATGTATTTTTTATGGCTTCAAGGTTGATAATCTTGGAAGAAGGATTCTAACATGTTTCTCATGATCTTTTAGGTCTCTAATGGCTATGGCCAAGGTCTTATGGCATGCAATCTTCATGGCAACAAGTTAGACCATTTTAGGATTGTTTTGGATATTTTTAGTGAACAATAGTTTTCTTGATTGTCCTTTGTTACTAGATGATGGTGGTTACCTGGATGGACTACATACCTTTCAATACCCTAGATGACTGAGATTAGATTAATGACTATTATGGCATTCCTAGGTATGGTTGTCCTAATGAAGTCAAGAGCACTCTTTAACCATCTTGGACTGTAATAATCCCTCTCACTATGTATGTAGTTTCCTTAAGGGTTTTAGGACGTTTAGAAATGATGTACCATGCTCATATAGTCCTCACTTAGGCATTTGACAACTTGGAAGACCTTCTTATATGATTGTCCTAATGGCTTGGGGTAGTCTTTGATTATTTTGGACTGTAATAGTCCCTTCTTGACTTCTACATGACTATATAGGACAACAATATACCTCTTCATCTTCCCTTTTCACTAACATGACAACATTTCCTTCTTCCTAAGAAAGATTACTATTGTTATGGCAGCCTTTGGATGACCTTATCATGATAATATCTTGACTAATAACAACCCTTGTTATGTTTGTCATGTCAATAATTCTCCATGATTGTTGAAATCTTGAAAACATATCACCTAACCTACAACCACAGAGATAGACATTATACTTGTCATGAAACCATGTCAATCCAAGCAAATGAATATGAACTAAGGCTCTTAAAACCCTAGGAAGACAAGGATCTTGAGAGGCAAAATTAGTAACGATCCTATGACACTTTGCAATGCATATAAAAGGAGTAAAATAAAGAATCAAGGCTACTCCTAAGATTGCTACAACAATAATACCTTGGGCATGGACAATCCTCATGGAAAAAAAGGTAAAATAGACTCTATGGCAATGTTATAATACTAAAACCAACACTATAATATCAATATAAACCTCCTTTCTAGGGTTTGGTTAGTTGTAATGGGTAACCAAACCCTAGGTGCTCAAACTCCACTCATGCTGTGAAGCTATTTTGACCAAAAATGCTACCATTATCATTGTAGAACCTTCAAAATATTGAAGACCTTATGCTCATGCAACTAGGACCTCAAGAACATCCACATGTATCCAAAATATGTCAAACAATCATGAACTCCATACTCAAACCAAGTTGATCAATCAAGACCTGAAGCTCACAAGACAAGCTAAAAAATTTAGATGGGTTAGAGACAAGTAAAATGATGTAAATCAAAAGAGGGGTATCCCCATTTTCTTAAGAAACTATGGGGTGTGTGTGCAAGACACAACATGTCGATTTAGTTTTATCTAGTGAAAAGGTGCTAGGAATGAAATTTTACATTTTGCACTTTGTGGGACTAGACCAAAAATGCCTTGACACATCGTGGGTGGGTGAATACTAGTAGAGGCCTCATTTTTTTCTACAATAGCATAAATGAATGCATTCTTGTAAAATGTTTCATTTGAGAGAAACGTAAAGGTGGCAATAGCCATACTTTTTTGTCCACACCTTATGTGAGTGAACTGATAACATCAACATATTAGGTGGGTGGATGAAATCTAGTGGAGGCCTTGTTTCATTCCCTAGGTCTCTTGATCCTTTCAGGCTACATTGGACTGAGAGAGTCTCTTAAGAGCCCTAAGACCAAAAAGTTGTAAAACTTCAACGCAATGATTCTCAAAATCTATGGCACCTAGAAATAGTTCATTGGAACCTACAAGAGGATGTTGTGTCTTTCTACAATAGCCTATCTTAGTTTTTGTTAACTCCAAAATATTTGACCATGCCAACAATGAATGCATTCTTGCAAAATGCTTCATTTGAGAGTGTTGTAAAGTTGTCAATAGCCATATTTTTTCTTCTGCACCTCACGGGAATGAACCAATAGTGCCAAAATGTTGGGGTGGGTGGGTGAATTCTAGTGGAGGCCTTATTTTATTCCTTGGGTATCCTAATCCTTTTGGGCTACATTAGACCGAGAGAGTCTCTTAAGAGCCATAAGAGAAAAAAGTTATCAAACTTTGACGTAGTGATTCTCAAAATTCATGGCACCTAGAAATGTTTCATTTGCACCTACAAGAGGATGTTGAGTCTATCTATAATAGCCTATCTCAGTTTATATCAACTCTAGACTATTTGAGCATGCTGACAATTAATGCATTCTTGCAAAATACTTCATTTGAGAGTAGTGTAAAGTTGTCAATAGCCATATTTTTTCTTTCACACCTCATGGGACCAAACTGATAGTGTTAACACATTGGGGTGGGTGGGTGAATTCTAGAGGAGGAATCATTTTGTTCCCCAGGTCTTTCGATCCTTCCAGTCAACATTAGACAGAGAGAGTCTCTTAAGAGCCCTAAGAGAAAAAGTTATCACTCTTTGATGCAATAATTATCAGAATCCATGGCACCTAAAAATGTTTTGTTTGCCCCTACAAGAGGGTGACAGGTTCATCTATAATATTTTATCTCAATTTTTGCTGACTATAGACCATTTGACAATGTTGATAATGAATGCATTCTTGTAAAATGCTTTATTTGAGAGCAGTGTAAAGTTGCCAATAGCCATATTTTTTCTTTTGCACCTTGTGGGACTAAATTGACAATGCGAACACATTAGGGTGGGTGAGTTAATGTAGTGGAGGCCTTATTTCATTCCCCAAGTCTCTTGATCCTCTTGAGCTACATTGGATTGAGAGAGTCTCTTAAGAGCCCTAAGTGCAAAAATATGTCAAACTTTGACGTAGTGATTTCTGGAATATGTGGCATCTGGAATGTTTTGTTTACACTTGTAGGTGGATGTCAAGTCTATCTACAATAATCTATCTTAGTTTCTATCAACTCCAAACCATTTGATTGTGTTGATAATGAATGCATTCTTACAAAATACCTCATTTAAGAGCAATGTAAACTTACCAATAGCCATATTTTTTCTTTTGCACCTCATGGTACTAAACCAATAGTGCCAACACATTGGGGTGGGTGGATGAATTGTGGAGGCCACACTTTGTTCCCTAGGTCTTGTAATCCTTCTAGGCTACATTGGACTGAGAGAGTCTCTTTAGCACCCTAAGAGAAATAAGTTGTCAAACTTTAACACAATGATTCTTTGAATCTATGAAACATAGGAATGTTTCTTTTGCACCTAAAGGAGGATGTCTGGTCTATTTATAATATCCTAGATCTTAGTTTCTATCAACTCCAAATTGTTTGATTTTGTTGACAATAAATGCATTCTTACAAAATGCTTCATTTGATAGCAATATAAAGTTGCCAATAGCCATATTTTTTCTTCTGCAACTTGTGGGGCCAAATCAACAATGCCAACACATTAGGGGGGGTCAATTAATACTAGTGGAGGCCTCATTTTATTCCCTAGGTCTCTTGATCCTTCGAAGATACATTGGACAGAGAGAGTCTCTTAAGATCTCTAAGAGCAAAAAGTTATTAAACTTTGACGTAACAATTCTCAGAATATGTGGCACCTAGGAAAGTTTTGTTTGCACCTAAAAGTGGATGTCAAGTCCATCTATAATAGCCTATCTTAGTTTCTATCAACTTCAAACTATTTGACCATGCTGACAATGAATGCATTCTTGCAAAATGTCTCATTTGAAAGCAATGTAAAGTCACCAATAGCTATATTTTTTCTTCTACACTTTGTGGGACCTAATTGATAGTGTCAATACATTAGGGTGGGTGGGTGAATTCTAGAGGAGGCCTTGTTTCATTCCCCATGTCTCCCAATTCTTCCAAGCTAGATTGGAAAGAGTCTCTTAAGAGACATAAGAACTTAAGTTGTCAAACTTTGACACAACGATTCCTAGAATCTTTGGCACTTAAGAATGTTTCATTTGCACCTACAAGAGAATATCAGGTCCATATATAATATCCTATCTCAGTTTCTTGCAACTCTAGACCATTTGACCATGCAAACAATGAATGTATTATTGCAAAATGACTCATTTGAGAGCAGCGCAATGTTGCCAATAGTAATATTTTTCTTCCACATCCTATGGGACTAAATTGATAGCACCAACACATTAGGGTGGGTGGTTAAATGTTAGTGGAGGCCTTATTCCATTAATAGGTCTCTCAATCCTTTCAGGATACATTAGATTGAGAGAGTCTCTTTAAATCCCAGAAGGGAAAATAATAAATTACAGAACCTTATTGAAAATTACTTGTTGGTCACTATGAAAGGCCATATCTAGCAACTCATATCTCATTACCATATTATCTAATATAGATGTATCCTACTGTTGGCCTTGTGTAGCATAGTCCTGAAACTATGGAGCATTCTCTCCAATGTGTGTATCATCAACATCCTTAGACCCATAATCACAAGTAGCTCCACAAACATGACAAATGTGTGGTGATCATTGAAGCCTAGGAGGGTTACCTCATCAACCTGTGAAAGACGCCTACTATGAGGGAACTGATAGACTATAGGGTCTCCACTTCAATACTCTCCTTCATAATGGAAGGGACTGTGACATGTTGAATAGATGGCTTGGTTGGCAGTTTAACTGAGTGGTCCTAGGCACAATGTGCCCCTCCCGATCTTGGATTGAGCCTTTGCTTCTACCTAGAAATCATGCATATAAAAATAATTTGGAATATCATTGAGGACAAACTCACAATAGAGTTTCTTGAAGATATATTGAGGCACCTCATTATTTTTGCATGGGGAATTGTCAAAAACCATCCATCACCTATCTCAAAAATTATTTTGTGTTCCTTGGTGTCGACACCAATGAATAGGGAATCTTTTGCAGCTTCCATGCATGGGCTCATTGGTTCTTGGATCAATAAATAATGTACATAAATTAGATTTCTATATTTTCTTATCTTTGACTTATTTATATGACAATTTTGTAGAATAATACTATCATACATTCTCAGATTGATGATTTGACCATGTGTTTATTTGACCACTAACAAAATCTATATGAGAAATTATAGAGTCCAAGGATGTCACAAGGGCTCTTCGATGTGTTCTTGTTGCATTTGGAGTTTTTAATGTTTCAACATATGTTTGAAGTTCTTTTTTATTTTCTTCAATCTGCCCTCATATATTGTCTTGTGTCTCATGAGGGTGTCACAAAATGGATGGAAGAGTTTGGGGAGGGTTAGGTTGTGCTTGTTCTTCAGCAAGATTTTCATCATGCACTTAATTTAGTGAATCAAGGTTTGGAGGGATTGGGGAGTTTTCATTTGCTAAAAATGAATCAAAACAATTGAAAAACATATTTGAAAGATGTGACATCAAGATGAACAAAATACTCCTTAAGTATTTGAGTTGAGTTATCATTATCCCTTTTATCCATTCTAGCAAGGTGAGCTTCATGATCAAAGGAGTCTTCTTCATTCAAATAAACCATTGTGTTTAGATTTCTAATGATGGGAGCTTTAGTTGATGCATGACCATGGTTAGATTTAATCTAGGACTTCTCCTAAGTGGAAATTAGAGATTGGTCAATGATATGCAAAAAACAAAGAATTAAAATAGATAAAACAATGGAAACACAATAAGGATTTAGATCTAAAATAAAAATTAGAAAAGAAATAGAAATTTATTAGATTAGAAAATCATAACCAGGAACAAGACTTAATTCTATGGTTAAAACTAGAGAGATTTGGCAAGTTAGGGTTCACCAAAATATAGAGGAAATAAACACGCCCTCTATAAACATTCTAGGGATCTATAGGATAATTAATGATGTACATTAATTAGACCCCCTAGATAAAGTAAGAAGAGTTGAGTATGACAACATGCCATGTAATTAATAAAGTAAATAGGAGGTTAGAGGGTGCTTAGGTCTTAATGATACCGATAGAAGTTGATGTTGTTGATATGGATTACATAGATGTGTTCAACAATGATTATGAACTCTAGAAATTAGATCTAAAGGATGAATCATGTAGTTGATGTTTCCTCATAGTCTACACTACTATCAAATGAGATCACATGTGATTCTTTCTAAGTCTTACGTTATTTTGTTCTACCTATCATGATTATTTTTGTAACTCACGTACCTCTAGAATTTGTACTCCTATTATCATATTTGAATTAGTACTAAGGTAGCACTTGTTAATGAAAACCTTTTGGAGTTTGGTGTGCTAGGATTGAGGTTTAAAGCTTCCTTGTACCTTAGTTAGACCCCTTGCTATTTTCTACATTAGTACAAAAATAGAAAACATGCAATATGGAATATGCCTAATGCAATATCATTTGATGCAAGTGTAGAAATCTCAATGATTTTGTGCCCTAATGCTTAAATGATGTTACCTATAAGTTCTTAAGTACTTGAAGGGATTCATGACTAGTACACTGGGGCTTGTCTTTATTTATGACATCCTAAGTGCCAAATTCAAATATTTTTGTGTGCAAGACAATGGGCAATGCTCCATTTTTGGAGTGGAGTGAGCTAGGGGAGAGTGAAAGTCAAGTTCAAATAAGGTGGATGCAAATGCATTCACAATTCATTCCAGGAGATAAAACTCACAATTTAGTCTTGGGTGGGAAAACAAATAAAAATCATGTTGGTTTAGTTCAGGGTGGGAAAACAAATAATAATCATGTTGGGTCTAAACCACCGTGGATGAACTAGTAAAAGGCAAGGGCATTAGATGGGTCATGTTAGTTTATGTGCAAAAATTCATTGAATTGGACACCAAAATGATATGTGCATCTATTGAAAAGGTCAAAATGAGTGTAAAATGAGGGGAAAAGTATGAAGTATGCCCTTTTCTCATCTACAAGCTTATTATATAGTTTCAAATGACTAAGGCTAATTATGAAATTTGGCCAAGTTATAAACTTAACTTTAGCACTCATCTTTATTGTCTTGTTCCAATCAAATTATTTTTAAAAAATATAAGGATTCTCTTTGAACTATTTAATAAATGTTTTTAATAATGTTCCCAAACCTAAATTTTTTTTCATAGGTTTAACTCATACAACATCAATTGGAGCTCTTAGGCCCATTAAACCATGAACTAGGGCTTTTATCTAGATAACATAGTGTCTCAACTAATGAATCCAACCTAAGAGAGTGCTACTTATCTCGAAATAAAATTAATGTGCTATGGAGCACTATATGAATGGTTCATAAGGCACAACACTATTGAAGGTTTTGCAAATCAGGTATGAAGCTAAGTGGGTTGGATTATAGGCAAAACTCCATATAACTAAGTGTACTTGAACCAAACTAATATTAACATTAGTAACCCCTTGAGAAGTTGTGGTTTGTCAACTTGAATTACAATAAATACTAAACTAGCATATCTATATTTAAAACTATATCTAAAATATGCCAAGAGATATCCTTTTGAGACGCTTTTTTTTAGGCACCTGGAGAAGGATATCTCCCGACATATTTTAGATATATTTTTTAAATATAGATATGCTAGTTTTATTTAATAAATTTATGACTTTATAAATTTAGTTCTATAAAAATCTTGGTTATAGTTGAGTGAATTCTAAGCCATACATTTAAAATAAATAATGTTTGATTGGTTTACTATGTGTATATGTTTTGAGTGAATTCTAAACTTAACAAGTGCCAAATTGCATTCCAATAATTGAAAAATTAATTTTTGAAGCGTGTTGAAATGTCTTGGGGGAATAAAATTGAAATCTCATAAATAATCTAATTTGGTAAAAATATAATAGGACTAAAATATTTCCTTAACTATAAAACTAAACTTTACAAAGCCTATTAAATAACACAAATATTTCCTTAAAATGTAATAATACTAATGCTTTTATAGTTTAAAATGCATTAAAGTATTGTAAGTTTGAAGAATAATTACATAATATAATAACAATAACATATTCATATTAGAGAACATACTAGAGTATTTTCATATTCATACTAGAGTATTTTCTATTAGTCACTTAATTTTTTGTTTAAGTAATAATAGCAAGTACTTTTAGGGAACATGATTTACTTTACAAAGCCTACATATTTGTATTATGTGGAGAGTCTTGGCTTAGTTGAGTGTATAGAGATTTGAAATGTCTGATTAAGATATTAAAATATAATAATATTAATACTATGATAATTTAAATTTATGTTTGAAGAATAAAATAAAAAATGTAATAATGGTGAAATATTTTTCATACTGTATATTTTTAACTTTTTTACTAAATAAAATTAAAATCCCGAAGATAATCTAATTTCATAAAATAAAATGTGTAGAACTTTATATTTTTCATATATTATAACTTTGTCCCTTTGACAAAAAGTAAAGTTTAAGCAAAAAATGAAATTCATTAGAATTGATGATTCTTCCCTCTCATAATGTTTAAAGCTAATGATTCTTCTAGACGATTCTTTCCTCTCATAATTATCACCAAGATAATGAAGCAAAAATTCATTAAAGATGATGATTCTTCCCAAATGATTCTTTCCTCTCATAATTATCGCCAAGCTAATGAAGCATAAAATTAAATTCATTAAAACTGATGATTCTTCCCAGATGATTTTTCAGCCAAGGCCAATATAGATAAATCAATTTTCAATAATTTTTTATTTAAAAATTTATCATGTTGACATAGGAAAAGTACAAATTTAAATCAAATTTTTCCATAAGAAAAATAATCATGTCTTTTGATTGGTTTACAATCAATAGATTAATAACTAGATAAGTGCCAACTCATTGCAATTGTACTGGCCAAGGAAGGTACTAAAAATAATCATTTCTTTTGATTGGTTTACAATCAATAGATTAATAACTATTAAGTGTCAACTCCAGTAGTAATAAACTATAGTGATGTTTGATTGGTTTACTATTGTATATATGTTTTGATTAATATCTATGCTAGTTTATAAAAATAAATGTGGGTCTTTTAGATAATATGTAATTAAGATATCTATGCCAGTTTATGAAAATAAAGTGTCAATATATTTTATTAGGTTTCACTTTTGTATATATTAAATGAAAGAAAAGCACTTTAATTTTTTATATACTATTAGAAATAATTTCAATTAAAATTTGATGGGCAAGATATAAACCTTAAATAATTAAATAATTAACCAAAATTATGTATGTAGTAAATAAAATGATTCTAATGTGAATAAATAAAATAGCTTGAATATCTGTATTAATATTTTAAAGTGTTTAATATAGGGTTATAGTTATGAAAAATAAATTATTGTAAATAGCTACTCATAAAATATGAATCAATAAAAAAGTGATTTAAAATTAAAAACGTAAATCCCAATAAATTATTATTAATCATTTAAAATAAATATATTATAAAAAAACATTTCCTTGGTCAAGTTGCATGTTAGAAGAGTCCAAATGGAAAAGAGTTTGAAATTATCTTAGGGCTGTGGTTAGGTTGTTTTGAGCCTGGTGGAGTCATTAAAATTCAATTCAATTCAAATTATCTTACAGCTATGGTTAGGTTGTTTCGGGCCTCATGGAGTCATTAAAATTCAATTCAATTCAAATTATCTTAGGGCTGTGGTTTGGTTGTTTTGGGCCTCATAGTCATTAAAATTCAATTCAATTCAAATTATATTAGGGTTGCAGTTAAGTTGTTAAGTTGTCTGCTATGTTTTCTCCGTGTCTTCAAGTGTGTGTGTTTTGGTGTGCTTGTTTTGTGTGGCATGTTTGTTGCCCCATATGCAGTTTAAAGACTTGCTCAATGAGTGCATCCTACATTTTGGGAGGTTTTGCATGTCTTATGTGTGTGTTGCCCCATTAATACAGTCTAAAGACTTGCTCGATGAGTGCATCTTGTATTATGGGAGGTTTGTTTACTTTCTAGTACTTATATCTGCATTTCATATATATGAGAAAAAGAAAAGAAAAGATAGCATTTCTGTCTTCCATGCATTAATGTGTCTTCTATGCATTGACTATCTTCTCCATGTTGTACATGACTATAACTATCTTCTCTATGTTTTGCGTGCCTGTTATTGTCTTCTATGTGATTGGCATGTCTTCTCCGTGCTTGGTGTGTTTGTTGTGTTTGTGACCTTACTTTAATGCATGTATTTTCCTCATGTTTATATATACATTAAAGTGGGGGCTAAATGTAATGTCAAAAAATGTCCCCTTGGGGGCTTTTCCCTCATAAGGTTTAGCTCCTAAGTTTTTGGTATGCATTTAGGACATCTTAGTTCATATTTTGGCATCCCGATGGAATGAGACCTAGGTTCCATGGCAAATTGGACCTAGATGGACCCCTTGAGTTGTACCCTACCCAAAATAGGGGGGAGGACTTGGTTGCCCATGCCCTAGTCCTGCCGTATTTTGGGGCACCCCTAATTTCTAGGTGTCAGTTTATGACCGTTAGTTGGTCCTTTTGCTGACACGGTAAGTTTTGATTTTTAAAATCTTAGCGGGAGTGCTTGTAGTTGCATATATAAGCATGCTTAGGCATTCATTTAGAAACTAGATGGCAATTGTGAGGTTCAAGTGTTCTCAAGGTGATTCAAGGCTTTCTATTGTGTTGCAAGGGCAGACTTGTGTGTTTTATGTGTTGATATGTGCAAATTTTAGCATCAATTTCCTCATGGCATGAAGAGCATCTTCCTTCCATGAGAGCTTCACTATAAGGTGACATAATATTGCGTTTTCATCATTGATTCCTTTGGTTTTTGCCTCTGCCTCACAAGGGCACGCACTCTTTATCTAACAACGGTGTTTAGAGACTTAAGTGTCCTTCAGGGCTTGACTGAGGCTAGTCTCTAAACACCACAACCCCCAAACCAAGTCTTGTGATTGTAGGTAACAGGTGTCGCATTTGGGAAAAGTGGAGTTATAAGAAAGATTGGCAGGCATCAAGGATTTAGGATCTGAAGAAAAGCAGGACACAAGAGCACTTCTAGGATTTGGGCACTCGCTCCAGTGTCCTCCACATTCGAGTTTCAGAAAATAGAAGTTACAGGGATGATTAGTGTCAAAAGGAGGTCTAGATCCCACGAAGAAATAGGTACCTTTGACTTGGGTGCCCACTCTAGTGTCCCTAACTATTCCGCTTCAGAACCTCGAAAACAGGTATTCTGTAATTTGGTTTTTTACTCTTGTCTACAAGAGCTTTTTCCGTCATTCATCCATTGTTGTTGTATTTGCATAATTAGGGTTTTAATGGTTAATTGGGCATAAGAGAAAGAAAATTAATAATTAAACTCCCTAATCCAAGTTTCCCTACATCAGCAAGTGACCTAGGGTATGATAGTGCTCATCACTCGACCCTAGATCCTTGAATGTATAGTGGAGAGGTAGATTTAAACATCTAAAATCTAGAACATTAACAAATCCAATTTTCTACTAAACACATAGGATGTGTATTTGACAGTTCAATCAATCCCATTTTATTTTAAGCATCCATTTGCATGTTTCCAATAAGTTGCAACATGTTTCCAAAGTGTTTCTAGCAATGTTTCCAAGCTATTTTCAATGTATTTTTTATGGCTTCAAGGTTGATAATCTTGGAAGAAGGATTCTAACGTGTTTCTCATGATTTTTTAGGTCTCTAATGGCTATGGCCAAGGTCTTATGGCATGCAATCTTCATGGCAACAAGTTGGACCATTTTAGGATTGTTTTGGATATTTTTAGTGAACAATAGTTTTCTTGATTGTCCTTTGTTACTAGATGATGGTGGTTACCTGGATGGACTACATACCTTTCAATACTCTAGATGACTGAGATTAGTTTAATGACTATTATGACATTCCTAGGTTTGGTTGTCCTAATGAAGTCAAGGGCACTCTTTAACCATCTTGGACTATAATAATCCCTCTCACTATGTATGTAGTTTCCTTAAGGGTTTTAGGACGTTTAGAAATGATGTACAATGCTCATATAGTCCTCACTTAGGCATTTGACAACTTGGAAGACCTTCTGATATGATTGTCCTAATGGCTTGGGGTAGTCTTTGATTATTTTGGACTGTAATAGTCTCTTCTTGACTTCTACATGACTATATAAGACAACAAAATACCTCTTCATCTTCCCTTTTCACTAACATGACAACATTTCCTTCTTCCTAAGAAATATTACTATTGTTATGGCAGCCTTTGGATGACCTTATCATGATAATATCTTTACTAATAACAACCCTTGTTATGTTTGTCATGTCAATAATCCTCCATGATTGTTGAAATCTTGAAAACATATCACCTAACCTACAACCACAGAGAGAGACATTATACTTGTCGTGAAACCATGTCAATCCAAGCAAATGCATATGAACTAAGGCTCTTAAAACCCTAGGAAGACAAGGATCTTGAGAGGCAAAATTAGTAACGATCCTATGACACTTTGCAATGCATATAAGAGTAAAATAAAGAGTCAAGGCTACTCCTAAGATTGCTACAATAGTAATACCTTGGGCATGGACAATCCTCATGGAAAAAGAGGTAAAATAGACTCTATGGCAATGTTATAATAGCAGCACCAACACTATAACATCAATATAAACCTCCTTTCTAGGGTTTGGTTAGTTGTAATGGGTAACCAAACCCTAGGTTCTCATACTCCACTCATGCTGTGAAGCTATTTTGACCAAAAATGCTACCATTATCATTGTAGAACCCTCAAAATATTGAAGACCTTATTCTCATACAACTAGGACCTCAAGAACATCCACATGTATCCAAAATTATGTCAAACAATCATGAACTCCATACTCAAACCAAGTTGATCAATCAAGACCTGAAGCTCACAAGACAAGCTAAAAAATTGAGATGGGTTAGAGACAAGTAAGATGATGTAAATCAAAAGAGGGGGATCCGCATTTTCCTAAGAAACTATGGGTTGTGTGTGCAAGACACAACATGTGGATTCAGTTTTATCTAGTGAAAAGGTGCTAGGAATGAAATTTTACATTTTCTACTTTGTGGGACTGGACCAAAAATGCCTTGACACATTGAGGTGGGTGGGTGAATGCTAGTAGAGGCCTCATTTTTTTCTACAATAGCGTATCTTAGTTTCTGTCAACTCCAAACCATTTGACTATGTCAATAATGAATGCATTCTGTAAAATGTCTCATTTGAGAGTAATGTAAAGGTGGCAATAGCCATATTTTTTTGTCCACACCTTATGGGAGTGAACTGATAACATCAACATATGGGGTGGGTGGATGAAAGCTAGTGGAGGCCTTTTTTCATTCCCTAGGTCTCTTGATCCTTTCGGGCTACATTGGACTAAGAGAGTCTCTTAAGAGCCCTAAGAGCAAAAAGTTGTAAAACTTCAATGCAATGATTCTCAAAATCTATGGCACCTAGAAATAGTTCATTGGAACCTACAAGACGATGTTGTGTCTTTCTACAATAGCCTATCTTAGTTTCTGTTAACTCCAAACTATTTGACCATGCCAACAATGAATGCATTCTTGCAAAATGCCTCATTTGAGAGTGGTGTAAAGTTGTCAATAGCTATATTTTTTCTTCTGCACCTCATAGGATTGAACCAATAGTGCCAAAATGTTGGGGTGGGTGGGTGAATTCTAGTGGAGGCCTTATTTGATTCCTTATCCTAATCCTTTTGGGCTACATTAGACCGAGAGAGTCTCTTAAGAGCCATAAGAGAAAAAAGTTATCAAACTTTGACATAGTGATTCTCAAAATTCATGGCACGTAGAAATGTTTCATTTGCACCTACAAGAGGATGTTGAGTCTATCTATAATAGCCTATCTCAGTTTATATCAACTCTAGACTATTTGAGCATGCTAACAATTAATGCATTCTTGCAAAATACCTCATTTGAGAGTAGTGTAAAGTTGTCAATAGCCATACTTTTTCTTTCACACCTCATGGGACCAAACTGATAGTGTTAACATATTGGGGTGGGTGGGTGAATTCTAGTGGAGGAATCATTTCGTTCCCCAGGTCTTTCGATCCTTCCAGGCTACATTAGACTGAGAGAGTCTCTTAAGAGCCCTAAGAGCAAAAGTTATCAATCTTTGATGCAATAATTATCAGAATCCATGGCACCTAAGAATGTTTTGTTTACACCTACAAGAGGGTGACAAGTTCATCTATAATATCTTATCTCAATTTTTGTTGACTCTAGACCATTTGACAATGTTTATAATGAATGCATTCTTGTAAAATGCTTCATTTGAGAGCAGTGTAAAGTTACCAATAGCCATATTTTTTCTTTTGCACCTTGTGGGACTGAATTGACAATGCCAACACATTAGGGTGGGTGAGTTAATGTAGTGGAGGCCTTATTTCATTCCCCAAGTGTCTTGATCCTCTTGAGCTACATTGGATTGAGAGAGTCTCTTAAGAGCCCTAAGTGGAAAAATATGTCAAACTTTCATGTAGTGATTTCTAGAATCTGTGGCATCTGGAATGTTTTGTTTACACATGTAGGTGGATGTCAGGTCTATCTACAATAATCTATCTTAGTTTCTATCAACTCCAAACCATCTGATTGTGTTGATAATGAATGCATTCTTACAAAATACATCATTTAAGGGCAATGTAAAGTTACCAATAGCCATATTTTTTCTTCTGCACCTCATGGTACTAAACCAATAGTGCCAACACATTGGGGTGGGTGGGTGAATAGTGGAGGCCACACTTTGTTCCCTAGGTCTTGCAATCCATCTAGGCTACATTGGACTAAGAGAGTCTCTTAAGATCCCTAAGAGAAATAAGTTCTCAAACTTTAACACAATGATTCTTTGAATCTGTAAAACATAGGAATGTTTCTTTTGCACCTAAAGTAGGATGTCTAGTCTATTTATAATATCCTAGATCTTAGTTTCTATCAACTCCAATTTCTTTGATTGTGTTGACAATAAATGCATTCTTACAAAATTCTTCATTTGAGAGCAATATAAAGTTGCCAATAGCCATATTTTTTCTTCTGCAACTTGTGGGACCAAATCAACAATGCCAACACATTAGGGTGGATGAATGGATACTAGTGGAGGCCTCATTTTATTCCCTAGGTCTTCTGATCCTTCGAAGATACATTGGACAGAGAGAGTCTCTTAAGATCTCTAAGAGCAAAAAGTTATTAAACTTTGGCATAACAATTCTTAGAATATGTGGTACCTAGGAATGTTTTGTTTGCACCTATAAGTGGATGTCAAGTCCATCTATAATATCCTATCTTAGTTTCTATCAACTTCAAACTATTTGACCATGCTGACAATGAATGCATTCTTGCAAAATGTCTCATTTGAGAGCAGTGTAAAGTCACCAATAGCTATATTTTTTCTTCTGCACTTTGTGGGACCTAATTGATAGTGTAAATACATTAGGGTGGGTGGGTGAATTCTAGAGGAGGCCTTCTTTCATTCCCCATGTCTCCCAATTCTTCTAAGCTAGATTGGAAAGAGAGTCTCTTAAGAGACATAAGAACTTAAGTTGTCAAACTTTGACACAACGATTCCTAGAATCTTTGGCACTTAAGAATGTTTCATTTGCACCTACAAGAGAATATCGGGTCCATATATAATATCCTATCTCAGTTTCTTGCAACTCTAGACCATTTAACCATGCAAACAATGAATGTATTATTATAAAATGACTCATTTGAGAGCAGCGTAAAGTTGCCAATAGTAATATTTTTCTTCCACATCCCATGGGACTAAATTGATAGCACCAAAACGTTGGTGTGGGTGGATAAATGCTAGTGGATGCCTTATTCCATTAATAGGTCTCTCAATCCTTTCAGGATACATTAGATTGAGAGAGTCTCTTTAAATCCCTAAGAGAAAAAAGTTGTCAAACTTTGACACAGTGAATCTTAGAATCTGTGGCACCTAGGAATATTTTGTTTACACCTATAGGTGGATTCAAATCCATTTACAATAGATTATCTTATTTTTTGTTAACTCTATACCATTTGATCATGTTGATAATGAATGAATTCTTGCAAAATGCCTCATTTGAGAGTAGTGTAAAGTTGGCAATAGCCATATTTTTATTTTGCACCTCACAAGACAAAACCAAAAGTGCTAACACATCAATTTGGTTAGGTGAATGCTAGTAGAGGCCTCATTTTTCTCTAGGTCTCCTAATCCTTATGGATTACATTGGACTAAGAGTCTCATAAGAGATTTAAGAGAAAAAAGTTGTCAAACTTTGATGCAATGATTTTCAAAATCCATGGCAGCTAAGAATGGTTCATTTGAACCTAAAGGAGGATGTCAGGTCCATCTACAATAGCCTATTTCAATTTCTGTCAACTCTAGACCATTTGATCGTGTCAATAATGAATACATTCTTACAAAATGCCTCATATGAGGGTAGTGTAAAGTTGTCAATAGCCATATTTTTCTTTTACACCTCTTGGGACCGAACCAATAGCACCAACATTCGAGGTAGGTAGGTGAATGTAGTGGAGGCCTTGTTTTGTTCCCTAGCTCTCCCAATCCTTCTAAGCTATATTGGATTGAGAGAGTCTCTTAAGAGCCATGAGAGCAAAAAGTTGACAAACTTTGACGTAGCATTTCTCAAAATTTGTGGCACCTATGAATGTTTTTTTCTTTTGCATCTACAGGTGGATGTTGGGTTTGTCTACAATAAAATATCTTAGTTTTTATCAGCTTTGAACCATTTGACCATGCTGACAACAAACGCATTCTTGTAAAAAATCTCATTTGAGAGCAGTGTAAAGTTGTTAATAGCCATATTTTTTCTTTTGCACCTTGTGGGACTGAACTAGTAGTGTCAACACATTGAGGTGGGTGAGTGAAAGCTATTGGAGGCCTCATTTCATTCCCTAGGTCTCTTAATCCTTCCAGGCTACATTGGACCAAGCGAGTCTCTTAAGAGCCCTAAGAGCAAAAAGTTGTCAAACTTTGACGCAACGATTCTCAAAATCTATGGCACCCAAGAATGTTTCATTTGCACCTAAAGGAGGATGCTGTGTCATCTATAATAGGTTATCTTAGTTTTTGTCAACTCCAGACCATTTGATCATGTCAACAATGAATTCATTCTTACAAAATACCTCATTTCAGAGCAGTGTAAAGCTACCAAAAGCCATATTTTTTCTTCCGCACCTCATGGGATTGAACTGACGGTGTCAAAACATTAGGGTGGGTGGATGAATTCTAGTGGAGGCCTCCACCTCATTTCATCTCCTAGGTCTCTTGATCCTTCCAAGCTACAATAGACCAAGAGAGTCTCTTAAGAGCCATAAGAGTAAAAAAAGCTGTCAAACTTTGATGCAACAATTCTTAGAATCTATGGCATCTAGGAATCTTTTTTTTACACACACAAGTAGATGTCAATTCCATATATAATAGTCCATCTCAGTTTTTGTCAACTCCAAACCATTTGACCATGCCGATAATGAGTGCATTCTTTTAAAATGACTCACTTAAGAGTAGTCTAAAGTTGCTAATAGCCATATTTTTTCTTCCATGCTTCATGTGATTGAATCGACAGTGCCAACATGTCATGGTGAATGGGTGAATGGTAGTGGAGGTCTCATTTCATTCCTCAAGCCTCTTGATCCTTCTAGGCTACATTGGACTGAGAGAGTCTCTTAAGAGCCCTAAGAGCAAAAGATGTCAAACTTTGACACAATGATTCTCAAAATTCATGGCACTTAGGAATGTTTTTTCACATATAGGAGGATGTTGGGTCCATCTATAATAGCCTATCTCAATTTCTATCAACTCCAAATTGTTTGACTATGCTAGCAATGAATGTATTTTTGAAAAAAATCTTATTTGAGAGCAATGTAAAAGTGCCAACAACCATATTTTTTCTTCCACACCTCATGGGACTAAATTGATAGTGCCCACACATTGGGGTGGGTGGGTGAATTCTAGTGGATCTCTCATTTTATTCCTTGGGTCTCATGCTCCTTCAAGGATATATTAGACCAAGAGAGTCCCTTAAGACCCCTAAGAGTAAAAAGGTTGTAACTTTCTTCATTAGTTTTCATGGTAAATTTGATGGGTTGAGTTTGTCTCTAAATCCTTTGCCTCTTCATCCTAAGTCCTAATAGCTAACACCTAGGGTTTCCAACCCATGTAACATTGGTCTCCACCCTTTTTAGTCATATACCTCCCTTGCCAAATGGGCCTCATTGACTTCCTCCAACTAACCATTATGAGTCAACTGAAGCACACAAACATGTTAACTTATGTCATAGGGTTTTATATTTAAGAACAAGCCTTAATTTATTTCAAATCATCCAAGTGCTATCTATATATGATTTTTTAGACAGACAGCAAGCATGCAAAAATTGACAATTTCTACAAATTTTCAACCAAGATGATAAGGGATGAGTTTTCCTATTGAAACAACATATCATATAGTTCATTCCTACACATTTTTATTATTATAAAATTGAATGAAACTTTATATTTCATGGTTAAAAATAAATTTAAGGTTTCCATAGCAACTTAAAACTATTTATTTAATACCTCATTATTCCATTGAAACAATAGGGGCCTATTCACATGTTCAAACAACAATAGTCTACGAAACCACTCATTCATGAGCTAAAATCATTATAATATTCATTTATTCCAAACATAAATAGCAAGAAGTAGTTCACAAATTCTAAATATATAATTCCATAGAATACATGCTTCAATACTTTTTGACAATATTTGGATGTAGTTAAGAAATAATATCCTTTTACAACTTGTAGATCATCAACTTTCAACATAAATTAAAATAAAGAAATTAAAGATTAACAATATTATTTAAAAGTACAATCTCCATGAAGGTGCTAGCTCCAAACTAATGGGGGTATAGTTACCTCCCAACCATTGTGATGTTTTCAAGTATCACCCCTCCTTGCTAAGAGAGATTAAAGATTGATCTTCACACTTGTATATTTTCAAGAGAGGTTCATGGAAACATTGAAGAACATGTAGGCAATATCAAGACTTGTAAAAATGTCACATTATCTATCCTATGTAGAATTAAAACCTTTTTAGGCAAGTTCATACCCTTCATGGGTATGAGTCAATACACTCTTACTTCTAAAAAAAGGGACAAACCTAATCATATTAAGATAATTCTAAGACCAAATGAAAGACCCTTAACAAGACATAACACCATTTATAGCATACAACAATATTATTTCATCATTTAAAATAAACATGTACAAAGGGAGAAAATAACCATAAAGCTTCAAACTCCATTCACATCAAGAAGATTAAACCACATTGAATAATGCCATACATTCATTGTACACATCAGACCACATTGAATAATACCATACACACCACATCTCTAGTCTCCTAATATACATGAAATCTATCTTAATAAACCTGATCTCATTAATCATATAATATAAATGGATTCTCAAATATATACAATAAATAATAATTTCATTGTACACTCACCCAAATAAGCTCATAATAATATGATTTATGATAATATGGCATAACAAAAGTCATGATTACAGGTATATCATTGAAGCCTAGGAGGCTCACCTCATCAACCTATGAAAGAGGCCTACTATGTTGTAATAAGGTCTATATGAGGGAACCAATAGACTATAGGGTCTCCACATCAATACTCTCCTTCATAATGGAAGGGACTGTGACATGTTGAATAGATGTCTTGGCTGGCAGTTTCACTGAGTGGTCCTAGGCACAATGTGCCCCTCCCTATCTTGAATTGAGCCTTTGCTTCTACCTAGAAATCATGCATATCAAAATAATTTGGAATATCATTGATGACAAATTCACAATAGAGTTTGTTGAAGATATATTGAGGCACCTCATTATTTTTGCATGGGGGATGGTCAAAAACCATCCACCACCTATCTCAAAAATTATTTTGTGTTCCTTGGTGTCGACACCAATGAATAGGGAATCTTTTGCAACTTCCATGCATGGGCTCATTGGTTCTTGGATCAATAAATAATGCACATAAATTAGATTTCAATATTTTCTTATCTTTGACTTATTTATATGACAATTTTGTAGAATAATACTATAATGCATTCTCAGATTGATGATTTGACCATGTGTTTATTTGACCACTAACTAAATCTATATGAGAAATTATAGATTCCAAGGATGTCACAAGGGCTCTTCAATGTGTCCTTCTTGCATTTGGAGTTTTTAATGTTTCAACATATGTTTGAAGTTCTTTCTTATTTTCTTCAATCTGCCCTCATATATTGGCTTGTGTCTCACGAGGGTGTCACAAAATGGATGGAAGAGTCTGGGGAGGGTTAGGTTGTTCTCACTCTTCAACATGATTTTTCTCACACACTGAGATTAGTGAATCAAGGCTTGGAGGCATTGGGGGGTTTTCATTTTTCAAAAATGAATCAAAACAATTGAAAAACATATTTGAAATCTATCTGACATCAAGATTAGCAAAATACTCCTTAAGTATTTGAGTTGTGTTAGCATTATCCCTTTTGTCCATTCTAGCAAGGTGAGCTTCATGATCTAAGGAGTCTTCTTCATTCAAATAAACTTTTGTATTTATATTTCCAATGATGGGAGCTTTAGTTTGATGCATGTCCATGGTTAGATTTAATCTAATACTTCTCCTAAGTGGAAATTAGAGATTGGTCAATGGTATGCAAACAACAAAGAATTAAAATAGATAAAACAATGGAAACATAATAAGGTTTTAGATTTGAAATAAAAATTAGAAAAGAAAGAAATTTATTAGATCAAAAGAACATAACCAAGAACAAGACTTAATTCTAGGGGTAAATCTAGAGAGATTTGGCAAGTTAGGGTTCCCCAAAATATAGAGGAAATAAACACACCCTCTATAAACATCTAGGGATCTATAGGATATTTAATGATGTACATTAATTAGACCCCCTAGATAAAGTAAGAAGAGTTGAGTATGACAACATGCCAAGTAATTAATAAAGTAAATAGGAGATTAGAGGGTGCTTAGCTCTTAATGATGCTAATAGAAGTTGATGTTTTTGATATGGATTACATAGACGTGTTTAATGATGATTATGAACTCTAGAAATTAGCTTTGAAGGATGACTCATGTAGTTGATGTGTCCTTGTAGTCTGTACTACTCTCAAATGAGATCACATGTGATTCATTCAAAGTCTTATGTGATTTTGTTCTACTTGTCATGATTATGTTTGTAACTCACCTACCTCTAGAATTTGTACTCCTATTGTCATTTTTGAATTAGAACTAAGGTAGTGTTAATGAAAATCTTTTGGAGTTTGGTGTGCTAGGATTGAGGTTTAAAACTTCCTTGTACCTTAGTTAGATCCCTTGTTATTTTCCAAAAGAATACAAAAAATATCAAACATGTAATTTGGAATATGCCTAATGTAGTATCATTTGATGCAAGTGTAGAATGCTCTATGATCTGATGCCCTAATTCTTAAATGATGTTATCTATGAGTGCTTAATTACTTGAAGGGATTCATGATTAGTGCACTAGGACTTGTCTTTAGATATGACATCCTAAGTGCCAAATTCAAATGTTTTTGTGTGCAAGCCAATAGGCAATGCTCCATTTTTGGAATAGAGTTGGCTAGGGGAGAGTTGAAGTCAAGTTCAAAGAAGGTGTATGCAAATGCGTGCATAATTCATTCCAAGAGACATAACTCACAATTCAATCTTGGGTGGGAAAACAAATAAGAATCATGTTGGGTCTAAACCACTGTGGATGAACTAGTAAAAGGCAAGGGCATTAGATGTGTCATGTCAACTTATGTGCAAAAATACATTGAATTGAGCACCAAAATGATATGTGCATCTAATGACAAGGACAAAATGAGTCTAAATTGAGTGCAGGAAAGTATGAAGTATGCACTTTTCTCATCTACGAGCTTATTATATAGTTTCAAATGACTAAGGCTAATTGTGAATTTTGGCCAAGTTATGAACTTAACTTTATCATTCATCTTTATTGTCTTGTTCCAATCAAATTATTTTAAAAAATTATAAGGAGTCTCTTTGAACTATTTAATAAATGTTTTAATAATGTTCCCAAACCTAACAATATTTTCATAGGTTTAACTCAAACAACATCAATTGGAGCTATTAGGCCCATTAAAACAAGAAATCCAACCCAAGACAATGCTACTTATCTTGAAATAAAATCAATGTGTTATGGAGCACTATATGAATGGTTCATAAGGCGTAACAATCGTTGAAGGTTTTACAAATGAGGTATGAAACTAAGTGGGTTGGATTATAGGCAAAACTCTATAGTTGTGTATTTGAACCAAACTAATACTCCATAGGAACCCCTTGAGAAGTTGTGGTCTATCAACCCCCAATTACAATAAATACTAAATAAACCATTTATGATTATGAAAAATAAATTATTGTAAATAACTAGTATAGATATCTCTAAAAAATCTATCTAAATAATGGGGAGAGATCAATTTGAAGTCATTTTATTTACTTTGAGTTATTTTATTTTACATTAGGACTATTTTATTTACTCTATACATGGACACATTAATTATATGATTTGCGCATACATTAGTATATTATTTATTTATCTAAAATTTTATGTTTAAGTAGAAATAAAATAATAAGTAAAATCAAAACATACCCAACAAAATATTTTTAAAAAATAAAGTAAAATAAAATAATTTGGAAGTAAATCAAAATTCTAAAGTAAAATAAAATAATTCTTAAGTAAATAAAAATATAAACAATGTAAACAAAATAAAATAAATTTTAAATTGCTCTAAATATAATAAAATAACTTAAAATTGATATCTCTCAACATTTCTAGATAAATTTATTTAAAATATTAAAATATTAATATTTTAACATATAAATGGATGTCAAATTTAAGGTAAAAAGTAGGAGTCTTTGTAACACCCTCAAGCCATTACACTCCACCCCTTGCTGCCATTGTGGAATGCCTCTCAGCATTAAATATATAAATATTAATATTTTGACATATAAATGGATGCCAAATTTAAGGTAAAAGGTAAGAGTTTTTGTTAACAGGCTCACGTCATTACACTCCACCCCTTGCTACCATTGTAGAATGCCTCTCAGCATTAACTACTCATAAAATATGAATCAATAAAAAAATGTCAAATTTAAGGTAAAAGGTAAGAGTTTTTGTTAACAGGCTAACGTCATTACACTCCACCCCTTACTACCATTGTAGAATGCCTCTCAACATTAACTACTCATAAAATATGAATCAATAGAAAAGTGTTAAATTTAAGGTAAAAGGTAAGAATTTTTGTTAATGGGCTCACGTCATTACACTCCACCTCTTACTGCCATTGTAGAATGCCTCTCAACATTAACTACTCATAAAATATGAATTAATAAAAAAAATGTCAAATTTAAGAATTTTTGTTAACAGGTTCACGTCATTACACTCCACCCCTTGCTGCCACTGTAGAATGTCTCTCAACATTAACTACTCATAAAATATGAATCAATAAAAAAGTGTCAAATTTAAAATAAAATGTAAGAATTTTTGTTAACAGGCTCACGTCATTACACTCCACCCCTTGCTGCCACTATAGAATGTCTCTCAACATTAACTACTCATAAAATATGAATCAATAAAAAAGTGTTAAATTTAAGGTAAAAGGTAAGAATTTTTGTTAATAGGCTCACGTCATTACACTCCACCCCTTACTGCCATTTTAGAATGCCTCTCAGCATTAACCACTCAAAAAATATGAATCAATAAAAAAGTGTCAAATTTAAGGTACAAGGTAAGAATTTTTGTTAACTGGTTCACGTCATTACACTCCACCCCTTGCTGCCATTGTAGAATGCCACTCAGCATTAACTACTCATAAAATAACTAAACACGATAATCCCAATAAATTATTAATAATTGTTTAACATAAATATATTATAGAAAGCATTTCCTTTGCCAAAACTAGCTCATCAAAACAAAATGCTATGAATGTCATGCATACACCGTTGGAATGGGGAGGGCAATGCATTATCCAATGAAAAATAATAATAAGCACCCACAATTTCAAAAAAACATGGGAAAGACAACGTTTCAACTAAATCCAACGAATTGGCCAATCAAAGGTTTAAGAAATCTCCTCACGGCTTTATCCTTAGGGCATCATTTACCATAATTCTAGTAGCGAATGAAGTTAACATACCTCTGGGACTGTGAACCTGATGGAGGACGTTCCTTCCAATGGATGGAAGCGAGCGTTAACAGGGGAAATGATGGGTTCTTCTAAATGCATGTCGGGACTTCCTGTCAAAAAAGCTTCCGTAGAAGGTGCAGCTCTGGATATTCTGGATGTTCTGATAGAAGAAATCGTGGCGACCATGGATCTTGCTCTGGTAGGTAAGTTCTTTTCCTTCCATCCCAATATAGAGATGGTCTGAAAATGGGTGATTTCGCGGTGGAGAATCAAAGGTAGTGTTTCGGTTATTGCTAAGGCAAGAGGGTTATTCCTATTTAAATTCATGAATAGGGAGGATATGATAGCTACTCTTGCTGGGGGACCCTGGCTTTATGGATCACATTTGCTTGCTTTGTGCCCTTGGAAACCTGGGTTTGACCCTAGCTCAGACCTCAATGAGTCTGCTCCTATTTGGGTTAGATTACCAGGGTTTCCCCTGGAATTCTGGGATGAATTTTTTTTTACCGCTATTGGTAACTCCTTTGGCCAGTATGTTACTGTGGACCATACTACACGTACTCAATCCTGTTGTGTTTATGCTCAGTTTTGTGTCAATGTGGAGATTAACCAAACCCTCCCAATGTCCATAGAGTTGAATTCTAAATATGGGATTTGGACCCAGCCAATCCTTTATGAAAATGCTACCACTTTCTGCTAGATATGCAAGAAGAAGGGCCATATGATGACCCAATGTAAAGCAAAGCAAACGGGCAAGATGATTGACCCCCATAATGAAGTTGAGGATCCTCCGCAAAAAATTGTTACCCCTGGCAATCAAGGAATGGGGGGTACTGCGGAAAATGCTTTCCTAGATGAATATCTTGTGTAGGCTATGGAGAAAGATTGTCAGATGGCCTCGGGTAATGGGGATAATGCTTACCTAGATGATAATACTGAGAAGGTTCTAGACAAGGCTTGTCAAAATGATGTTTTAGATACAGATATGTATATGGATCAACAGACCACCAATGGGTTTGAGGAGGGGGAAATACGGGACCAACTGATAGAGGGGGATGCTAAAGAAGGTAAAGCTTTGTGGAATGATCCGCAAGTTCTTCCTAAAGTGATAGCAGATACTGATGGAGTGATAGCCCTTGAGTCAACCCAAGATGATGCTCTGGAAGTAGGTGATCAATCAGCTTTGACAATGGAAATCGGTCCTACTGGTAGTGGTAATGAACAAGATGAATGGATTACCCCTAAGAAAAAGACTCGTAAAGGTAAAAAGACTACTGATGTTGGTACTAATTCCAAACAAGGGAGACCGACCCTAAGGGAAACTTGGTAAAGAGAGAATGCCAGGGAAATTGCCAGTGGTAAGCAGAAAACACTGGAGATCAATTCCCTCAAACCTTCTAAATGAGGATCTTATCTTGGAATATGAGGGGTTTCAACAGCCCCACCAAATAGTTTAAGGTTAAAAACTGTGTCTTAGATAATAAATTAGATATCTTGCTTCTTCAGGAAGTCAAAAAGAATGAGGAGAGCTTTAAGAAAATTGCTGATTACATATGGCCTAAGGCTGCGTTTTGCATCAGTCCGGCAATAGGGGCTTCCGATGGGATTGTTACAATGTGGAACAGTGCTAAAATTCAGGGTTCTCTTGTGGCTTCTAGCAAGCATTTTCTGGTTATCAATTTCTCCTTGCCTTCTCTTAATTGGTATCTGATCAATATTTATGCTCCTAATACTAGAGTTCTGAGGCAATCTTTGTGGACTGATTTGAGTAGCTTTCTAACTAATTCCCCGTGCTCTAGATGGATGTTGGCTAGTGACTTCAACACTCCATTATATCCCTTTGAGAAATCTGGCGGGATCCTTGATTACTCTGACAGCATGTTCAACTTTGTAGAGTTTATTAATGTTTGAGGATTGCTAGATGTGGAACTGTAAAATCAGACCTTTACCTGGTCTAACAGACGAAGAGGAGCCCATATGATCCAGGTCAAATTAGACAGGGTTCTTATTTCAAGTAACTGGGATACTCACCATAATATGCATTTGCAGGCTTTTCCTAGAACCATATCTGATCACTGCCCTATCTTCCTTCATTGGCAAGATCAATGCCAATGGGGCCCTTTCCGTTTCCGCTTTGAAGCAATGTGGATTAAGCATAAAGACTTCAGACAACTCATGACTCAATGGTGGAAAATCCCTATCCGGGGTACTCCTATGTTCAGACTGTTTAAAAAGCTTATGCATATCAAACAGGAGGTTCGTGGTTGGAATAGATACAGTTTTGGTCATGTGTTTGGTCAGAAGAAACATATAGCTGGAAAACTAGAGGATATTCAATTGCGAATTGCTCGCAGAGATGTTTCTGAAGACACCACTAAGGAAGAACATGCTCTAATTTCAGACTGGAGGAATCTTATGTGCCGCAAAGAGGTCTTTTGGAAACAGAAGTCCAGAATTCAGTGGCTTAAAGAGGGAGATAGGAATACAACTTTTTTCCATATTTCTACCATGAAACATAGGAAGGCTAACTCCATCACAAAATCATGTTTGGGAAATGGCACTATTATCACTGAGGATAATGAGATTGGAGAACAAGCAGTGATATTCTTTCAGAATTTGCTGACAGACCAAGCTAATGCTGACAATGGCAGGACTGTAAATCAATTCATGGACAACATTCCCTATCTGATAACTGAGGAAGATAACCTGGAAATGTTAAGGCCTATATCTGAGGAGGAGGTTCGCGCTGTTTTATTCTCTATGGGTCCCTTAAAAGCTCCGGGTCCTGATGGCTTCCCTCCTATTTTTTTCTAGGAATATTGGGATATTGTGGGGGCTGATCTTACCACTACGGTTCGTGATTTTTCAAAACTGGTAAACTTTTAAAACAGCTCAATAATACCTTTATTGTCCTTGTTCCTAAAAAGCTGAAACCCACCAATCTTTCTGAATTCAGACCTATTAGCCTGTGTAATACTATCTATAAGCTTTTCACCAAAGTCCTTGTCATGAGAATTCAACCTTTTTTAGATAAAATTATCTCCCATTCTCAAAAAGGTTTTGTCCCAGGTTGTCAAATTCTAGATGCTGTGATCTCCAAATCTCTCTAGTTTTAACCATAGAATAAAGTCTTGTTCCTGGTTATGATTTTCTGATCTAATAAATTTCTATTTCTTTTCTAATTTTTATTTTAGATCTAAAACCTTATTGTGTTTCCATTGTTTTATCTATTTTAATTCTTTGTTGTTTGCATACCATTGACCAATCTCTAATTTCCACTTAGGAGAAGTCCTAGATTAAATCTAACCATGGTCATGCATCAAACTAAAGCTCCCATCATTAGAAATCTAAACACAATGGTTTATTTGAATGAAGAAGACTCCTTTGATCACGAAGCTCACCTTGCTAGAATGGATAAAAGGGATAATGATAACTCAACTCAAATACTTAAGGAGTATTTTGTTCATCTTGATGTCATATCTTTCAAATATGTTTTTCAATTGTTTTGATTCATTTTTAGCAAATTAAAACTCCCCAATCCCTCCAAACCTTGATTCACTAAATTATGTGCATGATGAAAATCTTGCTAAAGAACAAGCACAACCTAACCCTCCCCAAACTCTTCCATCCATTTTGCGACACCCTCGTGAGACACAAGCCAATATATGAGGGCAGATTGAAGAAAATAAGAAAGAACTTCAAACATATGTTGAAACATTAAAAACTCCAAATGCAACAAGAACACATTGAAGAGCCCTTGTGACATCCTTGGACTCTATAATTTCTCATATATATTTTGTTAGTGGTCATATAAACACATGGTCAAATCATCAATCTGAGAATGTATGATAGTATTATTCTACTAAACTATCATATAAATAAGTCAAAGATAAGAAAATATAGAAATCTAATTTATGTATATTATTTATTAATCCAAGAACCAATGAGCCCATGCATGGAAGTTGCAAAAGATTCCCTATTCATTGGTGTCGACACCAAGGAACAAAAAATAATTTTTGAGATAGGTGGTGGATGGTTTTTGACAATCCCCCATGCAAAAATAATGAGGTGCCTCAATATATCTTCAACAAACTCTATTGTGAGTTTGTCCTCAATGATATTCCAAATTATTTTGATATGCATGATTTCTAGGTAGAAGCAAAGGCTCAATTCAAGATAGGGAGGGGCACATTGTGCCTAGGACCACTCAGTGAAACTGCCAGCCAAGCCATCTATTCAACATGTCACAGTCCCTTCCATTATGAAGGAGAGTATGATGTGGAGACCCTATAGTCTATCAGTTCCCTCATAGTAGGCCTCTTTCACAGGTTGATGAGGTAACCCTCCTAGGCTTCAATGCTCACCACACATTTGTCATGTTTGTGGAGCTACTTGTGATTATGGGTCTAAGGATGTTGATGATACACACATTGGAGAGAATGCTCCATAGTTTCAGGACTATGCTACGCAAGGCCAATAGTAGGATACATCTATATTAGATAATATGGTAATGAGATATGAGTTGCTAGATATGACCTTTCACATTGACCAACAAGTAATTTTCAATAAGGTTCTGTAATTTATTATTTTTCCTTTTGAATTCTATAATTAACTATATTAACCTATTGTGAATGAAAATTAATATAAATAAGTTTATGTATTATGAAATTCTAAGGTTAAAGTACTCATCCTACATTTGTTGGCCCTACAACACATGGTTATGTGGTCATGTCGAGTCTATAGGTATGTAATTTGTAATAAAATAGTAAATATACTACATGTATTTTTTTGAGTCATATATCAATGGTAATCTTAAAATGACATTTGATGATGAACAAGTGGGTGTTGGCTCTCCAACATCATGAGGAGTTGGTGGGGGTAGTCATATATCAAGTTTCACTAAGGTAAATTTTACTTCAGCACCTGAAACCTGAAAACTAAATATTTGACTCATCCTCCAAACATCAAAGCCAAAAAATAAACTATAGTGAAATGCGGTGGATTTTGCTATCTCCTCCAGATAACCCTAATCAACAACATGATAGTTCTTTGTTCTGTTAACTCTGGAGAACTTTTGAGGTACATCGAAACAACAGAAACTTGAATTTAAGAGTCTTCTCATTTATAACTGACCATCCTCCAAACCGCAGGACCTCATCTTCAAAAATGGAGAAATGCGGAGCATTTCTCTGACCTCCTGACTGCAATCATTCTGAACCTCTGTCTTCACTCTATGAGCTCTAGAATCTTTTGCAGAAATGTCCAAGCTCTAAAATCAAGAACATACAAACTTCATACATGTCTCTGACTAACTTCCAAACCACAAGGCCATGCCTTCAAATTCAGAGGAACACGAAGCATTCTCCCAAACTGCTTCAGTGCAAACTCTAGTGCCTTCGACCTCCTGAATCTTTCTTTCAAGACTAAAGCAATGTGTTTCCTCGAGAAACAAGAAATACAATATTCACCACACTAGAGACTTCATTCTCAATATCAAACACAACTCCTTCCAAAAAAACAAGAATCTTCATGTTAGCACATTGTTCTGCTCACAACTTTCACTTCTGCATGAACTTCAAAAGATAGGGTACAACTGTGTACAAATGATACTTATCCAATTAGTATATATAGTACATGACATTCATCATCTTACCCTTTACTTCACAACTTCTTTGATCCATCTCTTTATTACTCCTTTGTCTTCTTCTCTGATGACCTCAGCATATACTCATCACTTTGTTTCTCTGTCTCACAACATTATGCAACAATTTCCCTTAGTCATCACAATACTTTGGCATCTCGTCAACTGATCATCACTTCCACTTCCAACCTTCAGCACTATTGACAAATATGCAATCCTATACACATTGAACATCACACTGTTGACATCAATGACAACACATGCAATAGTTGGTGATTTTCTTTTGATGGTATAATAGGCTTGATGAATGCATTCTACATATATGGGACAAACGAGAGCACACACTTGTTCCAATGGCTCAAATTTTTAGGTTTCAAAAAATTTACATCCTATTTATGAGTGTTATTTATTTCATTTCTACTTTGGCATGCTTACTTATTTGGACTTGCATACCCCCCCAAAGTGGGGCCAAAGTGTAGAGGAGAAAATTGCATACCTTGCCCTTTTCCTCTCTCATTTTACATCACTTTGCATGGATATTGTAGATGCACAATTTTAGCACCCAAATTGTCTCTTTTGGCTAACGAGTTAACCCTATTCTTGAACCTCTCGCTTTGTTATGCTAAATCCTCTAATTCAAAATACTAATCATCCATTTCCTCAAATTTTAACCTCCCTAGAATAGGTCATGTGTGTGATATCGTCTTCCAATTTGAAATTCAAAATTTTTCATTTCATAGGTCAACAATGTCAGAATATGATTGTTACCCATTGGCTCACACATCTAAAAGTTTTGAATTGTGTGTCAAGGGCTATGTATTTTAAGGACACCATCCTATGTTATTTTCATAAGGAAATATAATCAAATATTAATGGAAAGCATTCACATTTGGCAATTCAACCTCAACTTACTCAACATCCAACATTCTTTGTACCAATCTTGTTAAATCGACCTTGAGATTTGATTGTCATCAAGGAAGTTGAATGCTCTTCCCTCTATACCTAGCAAGCCCACAAAAGTGTTTATTAACACCACCCTTTCTCAGAAGTAAGTACATTCAATGATGAATAAGTTATGTAGGTACCAAAGCTAAAATTATGTAGTGGACTAAATTACACTAGAGAAAAGTGTCCAAGGATCAAATTGTGAGCATGACCTAATCTTAGCATCTAAAAAGCTTGGGATTCATTCTTCATTGGGCTTCAATCACAAATCCAATTCTAGATTTTAGTTTTTAGATCTCTATCAAAGCATGGCAAGTAGTCAAAACAATCAAAACCAACTTTGCCAATTTTTAAGTGAGCCCTTATTTCCATCTCAATCATTTCTTTCTTAGATTACTCATCTCAAGTTACATTAATTTGGGGTCCAATTAAACTGAATGCTTATTACTCCATTTTGTTTCCCTACATATATAAATTAATAGTTACAAACTAATTAAAGCCTAACTCTTTACACATTAGTCCTAATTATTTTGTCTAACTAAATAATATTAATAATCATATTAATTTTCCAATTGATTCTTTCACTTGGGAGATTTAATCTTTTAATTTTTTTTTGGAGTGGCTCAAGCTCAAGTCTTGTCTGTTTTCAAATTGTTAGGGTGTTACCTAATTTCTATGGCCTCTTTCAATCTTATCTTGTAAAAATGTTCCTGATTTGCAATGACTTCTGCCTCTTATAAGATACACCAACATATCAATTTAAGAAATATTAATAACCTATTTATATAAATAACTAACTAAAAAATCCGCAGGAGACGTACGCAAGTTCCATAGTCCAAAATAGCCCAATCTCAGAAAACTGAGATTCAGTAATTATAGTACTCACGATAAAGCCTTCTAGAGAAGTAAGGAACCCCCGAAAAAACCAATTCAAAGTGAATAAACAAATTGCAGCAAATAGCAATTGCCTGCACTAAATTAAAATTATATATCCATTGCTATTAGTTTCAATCGATCAGGGAGAATTCCGTTTCTCTCTGCCTCTGTAGAATCAAAAAATGGTGAAAACCATGCAAGGGGCTCAAGTTGGTTTCACCTCAAGTGAAAGTTCCCAAGCTGTCCACCTTGGATGAGGTGCAAAATTTCTATTAACTGTTTTACCATTGAACCTGATGATGTTTAACTAGAGTCAACAATTTAGTGGCAATGAATAAAACCCCTCTCCAATACTTGGTTGCCGGTGGATCAAAAATGCAAAATTATCCATCAGCGGATGCCTGCGTCCAGTTCAAAATTGCAGCCTGTTCAATGGGTTGCGAAAATTTCAACAAGAAAGACTTATCCATAATTGGGGTTGTCCACTGTAGTTATATAAATTAGGGAAAACATCCAACATCCATTTACTCCGAGTTATAAGAGGATTATACCTGTTCAAACTGGTCATGTGGCAAGAGCTTCCTAAGCTTGAAAATGACACTCCATCATGTAACTAACTGCTTTTGAACCTCCAGCAGGAATTCAATACTAAATGATCAAGTTTTGTTAGGTGGAGAATCGATGGAAGTAGAAAGTGGCTTATCTGCATGAGTAAAAGAGGAGACACAAAATTTTGATTTGTCAAGATAGTCCTGCATTTGACACAACAGTGACTGTTGTTCAGACATCCCCAATGGTTTCAATAGGCCTGGCATAATGCCTACACCTGCACATACATGATTAGAAATGTCGACATTTCGATTGCTTCTATTGTATTGAATACCAATGTTGGTATTGCCTGCACATGATGAAGTAACAATCTTGGTATTGATTGCATGTCATGGAAGAGTAGAACGGCTACTACTTGACATAGCAGCCCCGAGCATGTTATTGTCTAATCCAATCACGTTTGAATGTACTCCTGAGTTGCAGGAATTCATAAAATTATAATTTTGATCTATTTTAGGATGAAATGATACACCTGCACCAACTTTTGTAGGTGGATCTCGCGAAGATGGCACCTCAACATTGAATGTTCCCCATTTTATGTAATTGCCTATAGCTTGAAGGTCATAAGAGTTATGTATCACAGGGAGTTGGTCTTTTACTTTTAGCTTCTTTTTTGAACCTGTCATGTTCATATTCAATGTTGAAATTTTCAGTCTTGCTTCCACTGCCTCCTCCTCATCTTTTTTATCTGCTGGAAAAGGAACAGGTGGAACAGGAAGATGTTGCTGAGTATTCTGTGCTATTGGCTTCAACACATGCTTGAAACCACCAAACTGGTTTGCTGTTGAAGACAGCTCTTGTGAAGATGGATTATTATCTGGACTCGTGTGATTGTCCATGGCACATATCTCAGTTTGTATGGAATGAGGCTGCACTTCGAGTTTCCTGTTGGTTTTTGTTGCCTCTATTTCTGCTTCATTTACATACTTTTGGCTTAAAACAGACCCATCTGCACGCATATTATTTTTCAGACAAGCGGGATCCAATAATTTGTCATTTCTTCGTAAATTTGTCTGAGAAAGAGCAATAGCAGCTGGTTCTGAGGATTGACTTTCCATTTGAGCCTGTTTACCTTTGTTGATCTTCCTACTTTTTGGAATCTGTTTATCTGGGTTCTCCAAACTAGTGTTCATATTTTCTCGTGGAAAATGAGGTTGATGGTACGAATGACCATGGCTCCCCTCTGCAACCATTTCCCTTCTACAAATTTGTCCATCTGAAATCTTCATTACTGTTTCCAGAGCATTGGATTGAAAAAGAGGCAGTACAATTGGCAGAGCTGTGCTACTATCTTCTTTATTTTGTGCACAATGTCTGCCTGTACTAAATGCAAGCACAGCGATTCTCTGCCTGTCCCCAACTTTCCTTTTCCTTGTCAGATTATCTTTAAAGCCTACATCATCAACTAGGTTTTTATTTATGCTACAGAAATTGGGATCCTGGGAAGCAGCAGTCTGGAAGTCTTCATCCTGGAGGCCTTTTTCAGCCTTGTAAGTTGCAATTCCTTTAGGAGCTTTACTGGAACAGTAATGTTCAATTCTCTTTTCTATGTATGACTGGAGTTCAAACTTGCTCTGATCAAAGCACTCTCGAGATAGTGTAGTCTGTGTATCTAACTTGTTTCCTGCAAAAGTACACATCGAAAATTTTGGTTTCATGACCAGATCCATCTTATATAGTTGCATTAGAAGCCTTATCACTGGAACTAGTTCATATTTAAGCTTGAGAATACAAATCTAACTCAGCTTAGTTCACTTGCTTTCCATTTTACCTTGAGCAAAGCTTAAAATAACTGGTGATCTTAAAGGCTGTTGCTCGGCAGCATTGGCCATTGTGTCTGCACCCAAACTTGGAGCATTCATGGTATTGCATGGCAGATTGCAATTAAAAGAAGATTGAAAGCCAATTTTGTTTGATGGCTTATGTTCCATGGAAAAATCTGCGACAATATTTTCAAAATTGGATAAGTTGAACATCAAGCAACAAGAAACCTACAAATTCCCATTACCCAATATGGCCCATTTTAGAACACGGTACTTTTCATACATTCTAAGTTCTATGATTACTTACTTTTACCAGGAACACCGTTCAGAAATTTCAGTGTTTGCTGTTCATTACCACTCAATACTGGAAAGGTTCCAACAGCTTGTGCCACACAAGTTCCCTGTTTTTGGCAGACCTGCAAAGAAGTAAATACTCTCCCATGTTAGACCATTGCTTAAATAATGGCTTCTTTGCATTGGCCATATAATTGGCTGAATTCAAATATTACTCCAATATTTTCTGCGAAGATAAATTGGAATGGGTTTTTGTTATTTTGCTAATGCAAATTCTAAATTCAGAATGGGTGAAATTCAGACTATTCCAATTCAATTCAATTCAAATTAAGACCGATAGAATTGATTAAATGAATAAGAATGGGCAAAGTTTTGTTTTTTCTACCAAATTTACCAACTACATCTTACAAATTTCTTTTACCGATGGGAAAACAAAGCCACAAACTATGGATCAAAAATATTATCCTGATCTGCCAGCGATTGGAAAGTGGCCTTTATTCAAACTTTTAATCCAATTGCTTACCTCGTCCTTTCTTTGTTTCACAATTCCCACAGAACCCTCAAACATGAATTCTCTTTCGGTTGAGCTCAATGATAGGTTAGTAATGAAATTCTCTCCCATAGTTGGCTGAGACCCAGTTAACAGTAGATTGTATCCTGCAGAAAATGAAGTATAATCTCTGTTCCCTTTTGTGTTTGAATTTGTTGAATTTTCAAAATCTGTAATCAGATTTGGATTTATCAGCCTGCTTTGACAATGAAGAGACAAATCAGGTTGGACTGATACACCTGCATTTGTTTGGGGAGGACACAAAGTGGTCACTGCAACTGTTTTATATGTGTTTAAAGAAGTGTCTTTGTATACACTCTCGGGCACATACTGTTCTGAGCCAATGTTATGATTGTGGAGAGTGTCTTTGCAAGAATTGGAAGGCACAGATTCATCCAAGCCATTGTCATAACCCTCAAAACTAGTATCTGAAAAGCCATGAATTGAAGCATCCATAGAAGCATTACTTTGCTCAATAATAGACCGTTGATTGTGATTTGATTTGAAGGTCTCCCCCAGAACATTAGACTGAAAAAGCGGCAGTACACTTGGTGGAGTTGTGCTACTATCTGGTTGGACCTGCTTAACTTCCATATTTTGTGCACAGTCTCTGCCTCTACCTAATTCAAGGACGGTGGTTCTCTGCCTGTCCCCAACTCTCCTTTTCCTTGTCACTCCAACAGTTTGGGAACTGTTTAAAGAAGTGCCTTTGCATGTACTCTTGGGCACAGACTGTTCTGAGCCATTGTTATGATCATGGAGAGCATCTTTATAAGAAATGGAGGGTACAGATTCATCCAAGCCATCATCATAAGCCTCAAAACTAGTAGCTGAAAAGCCATGAATTGCAGCATCCAAAGAAGCATTACTTTGCTCAATAATAGATGGTTGATCATGATTTGGTTTAAGGGGATTACCAAGAGCATCAAATTGAAATAGAGGTGGTACAATTGGTGGAGCTGTGCTACCATCTGGTTGGACCTGCTTGACTTCCTTATTTTGTGTACAATGTCTGCTTGTACCCAGTGCAAGCACAGCGATTCTCTGCCTGTCCCCAACTTTCCTTTTCTTTGTCACTGCAACTGTTTGCAAAGTGTTTAAAGAAGTATCTTTGCATGGACTCTTGGGCACAGAGTTCTCTGAACCATTATTATGACTGCGGATATTATCTTTGCAAGAATTGGAGGGCACAGATTCATCCAAGCCATTGTCATAACCCTCAAAACTAGTAGCTGAAAGGCCATGAATTGGAGCATCAAAGAAGCACTACATTGCTCAATATTGGGCAGTTGATTGTGATTTGATTTAAGGGGCTTTCCTAGATGCTCAATTGTTTGCTTTTTAAAAATACGGGAGCCATTGTTTCTCTGAGCTTTTATCATGACATCATTATCAGTGCTGTCTTTATCACAGACCGACTGATCACTTGCATCTATTTTCATGTTTCTATCAACTGCTTCTGTGTTCTGGCAAGCATGATGATCTGAGCTTGAAGAAATACCAATCACAGTATCTGAATCCACATGTGCTTCCTTATCTTGTCCTGACATCTCCTGTTTCTCATGCTTACTAGACTCTTGTACTTGATTAATCTTCTTGCCATCTTCTAGGAGAAGATGAATTTCATTGTCCACTGTGGCATGCTTAGCTGAATCATCATGATTTGATTTAATGAGCTTTCCTAGATGCTCAATTGATTTCATTCGAAAAGTACAGAAGCCACCATTTTTCTGGTCCATTACCATGACAGCATTACCTATGGTGTCTTTATCACTGATTGACTGATCACTAACATCTCTTTTCAGGTTTTTATCAACTTTCTCTGTATTCTTGCAAGCATGATGATTTAAACTTGAAGGAGTACGAACCACAGTATCTAAATTTGCATCTGTTTCCACAGTTTCTCCTGATATCTCCTGTTTATCATTCTTACCAGACTCTTGGATTTGATCAATCTTCTTGCAATCTTTTATAAGAAGAAGAACTTCACCATCCACTACAGCATGTTTAGTTGAAGTGTCTGTCCCTTTAACCACCTCATCCTTCAAACACTGGTTGTTGTGAAACTGAATTGGATCACCAGACTTATTTTCTGTCACAAAACAATTACCATCTTCAGTTTCTTTATTCTGAACAAACGAATCTTTGAGGAAATCAGTTTTCTTAAGATTGTTAGATCTTCGTACTGTTGAATCTCGTTCATATTGATTTTTAGCCATAAAATGTGCCAAATCATTCAGTAAATCATCTTCTTCTTCTGGAAGTAAAAACTTCTTGTTTCTCTAATCCATTCTGCACAAGCTCTTCAACAGGTACTTTCTTTTTCAAATCCTTCGAAAGCACTTCCTTTTGAGGGCTCCCAAGCTTTTTTTTTTATTACTCTTCGTTCTTCCTACATAAATGAAAACAAAAGCATGCTTTTGGATTTCAGAATTTGAATACGTCCCCAAACATTATAATAGAATATGTTTCATCCATATGTTCTGTAGATATCTCGAATTAAACAGCACTTATTTTTCTTTCTTTAGTGTGTGGCAAAGTTATCCTTCTAATAGAACTCTTAGAACCTATCAGGCTAACTTGATCCTAAATAAACTGTAAACAGACGTTATCATTTTTTTCTAACAACAAATTTATAAACCATAAAGGAACATCTCCACTACTTCTTATAAAACTGTGAGTTTAGCAATGAATTGGAGTCCAAGGAACCAGAAACAGCCACATATGTGACTTCCCTAAAATCAACAGTAAACAAAACCGGCAAACAAAAGAAGAGTGTCTTTAGCTTCAATTCATATAGAAAAATAAACAAATTAAGTTTTCCTAGTAATTGGACAAAGCATCACCTCTCTAATATTCATATGATCTTATATTGAGGAAGAAGCATAGCTTAAAGTACAAGATAATATCTGTGACATCTGAGATACCTATTACATGCCAAAAGTCAGTCAGTCCTAGTGGTTACCAGTACAGTAATATTCTATTTATTCAGAAAATGTGAGGAGTGGATCTCGCGTAATTGTCAAGAGGATACAATGTTCAATCACCTTGCAAGACACCTGAGTTCATGTCTATGACATCTAGGATACTCGTTACAAAATGGTTATCTATCTTGTAATACATTTAAAGATCATAGGAGAATCAAAGCAAAGAAAGCTCAAAACTTAAAAGAAAGAAGTTTCACAGGATAACCATAAAGATACATACTCTTACAGACTTCTCTGATGGTAAAGATTGACATGAAATGCCTTGGCACTGTAGTTTCCTCTTATCATCCACAGATTGTAGGTTTGGTTTAGCTTGAGGCTTAAATTTTTGTGAGCTGCAGATTGAAGCTTTTGAGACTCTCTGCATCTCCATCTTTGCTCTCCTTGACATACGCTTCAATTTAAATTTCCAGTTTTCTTCATCGCTTCTCAGTTGTTCGTTTGGGACAACAGCAATAAGATCTGATATTAAGCGTTTTTGCAGTGTGTTCGCTTTACCCTTTTGTCTTTTAGAACTGTGTTTCTTTACAACGGGAGGGATACCAACAATATCCACCTTGGTAATACAACCTTCCTCATCAAAATTGGCCACAGTGGATGATGCTAATGTACTATCTCCCTGAGTCTTGCTTATAAATGCCTCCATTGCCTCTTCTGCAGTTATATTTTCAATATTTTCTTGGAAAATGTCATCGTCATCTAGCTCATACATAGCTGCTTTGTTCACTGGACAATGCATATAATTAACGTGGTCTGCCTTCTCTGTAAAAATTGAGGTATGTGTTTCAGCTCTTGATTCACTTGTGCAATTGGAAAGAATTTGATCGTCATCCTTGCCAGATAAACTTTGTTTTGCACTGGAAGTCTCTTCAGAGTCTGTAGGCCACACAGTAGCATTACAGGCAATAATTTCATATTTAGGATACAGATTATCACCATCTGATACATTATTTGATGTCAACTGCTTAACCGTGCCATGTAATGGAATTCTATCTTCACTGTGATGATTTTCCTTGTGATTTTCAACACTGGCATCCCCAGGTCTTTCACCTACTTCCATACACTGTGCCACTTCAATTCCTGCTTCCTCTTCCTCTAAACCATTACCTGCCTTTCTCCTTAGATGATGATTCTGTATGCCATTGCCTGAATCTTCATGTTCATTTTCGGATAGTTCAATTGGAAAATTTGTATCACCATTTATAGGCATGGCATTCATCAAGTTATCTAGCTGCTGCTGATCATTTCTTATTTCATTTAAGCTAACCAGGCTAAATTCACTAGCAAGACAATGTAAGCATTCCGAATATCTCAATGTAGGAACTTCAAGTGGGGGAAGTAAAGTGACTGTGTTCTTCCTCAATTCTTCTTTGCGGTAAATGCAGAGGAAAAGGCCAGCATTTACTTATATCTGTTTCTCGAATATTTGCCACATAAGCTCTGCAAAAGACAATAATACATACCTTGAGAACATTACAATAGTATGAAACTGTCAAGAAGCAAATCGACAAAGATGTAGGTTTTTAAAATAGAAAATAAAATCAAACAATCAATTTAGCAAAAGGTTTTGTGCAATGCTTTTTTAAGTTAACATAAAACAGAAGTTATTGTGTGCACAAGTACTAATCTATATATAAAAACATGCCAAAATATTAAATGCACATTTTCCATGTCATTGCTTTCCTTTCAGCCTATAGGCATGATCTTTTTTTTCCTGACATCGTATTTCAGTGGGGTAGAGAGGCATATCCAAAATTACAGAGAGGTTAATTACACAATCTGCAATTTGCCCATGGTAAATCATGGTCCAGAAATGAAGCATTTAATGTTTAAATGCATATCTTAATAAAATTTAACTTTGAATTAGTTAGCATATGGTGTAGAGGGCATGGATTGTAGAAAGAAAGGTTGAGTATGAGATTATGATGAATGATGAATCAAACAATGTCAATAGGAAAAATATCATGTGAAAGTGCAAATATTGCAAAACTTCTTTTAGGCTCGAATTTTCAACTTTTTTTTGTTGGTAAGTCAAAATGGATATCCATTTCTTATTTAAACTTTTTCCTTTAAAAATTGCCTCAGAATTGCATTGTTGGATATACCCTTTTTTAATCAATATTTGATAAAACCAAAAAAATGTATCTTCACAATTCTAAAAATGAAATATATGCCTCATTATAATTTTAATAGGTAATTATTATTAATTTATATATATATATATATATATATATATATATATATATATATATATATATATATATATATATATATATATATATATATATATCATTTATTTTGTTTGAATTTGAAAGATGTGGCTATAGCTTTTTTTTTTTCTTCTAAATTGAATTGAATTTTATTTCTTGGCCAAAAAATTGTTTTTTATATTTTTCGAGAGGCCAACTATAGTCGCAGTGGGGGTGGAGATGAGAGCACTCATTTTTTGGTTGTAATTATAAACTAGCATATCTATATTAAATATAATATATCTAAAGTATGCTAGTTAATATGTTGCAGTAAAGCTTTCATAAGTAATTATTTATTTTTTAAAAATCGCAAAAATACTATGTTCCACGACATTTCAAGGATGGAAACGTATTTTTGGGATGGCAATCCAAGGGCTATTTTTGGGGATGGTATATATACTCTTATTTCTACAAGTTTAACTATACATAACATCAAAATTAAGAAAATAATAGGAATATATATCATTAAGACAATAACAACTATATATATCTTCTAGCCCTATATTTCAATATGAACTACCTCCTCCACTAAAAGTGTGTACCATTTTATGGACTTTGGTCCAACTTGAAAAAGGAATGTCAACACAAATTCTCCTTGCCCTATACTTCATGTGAGCTACAACTACGAAGCAAACACATCTAGATCAGGTTTTAATAGAATTTTTACTACAAAGTGTAGTGCTCCCTCAAAATAGGCACGGCCTAAAAGGTCAACCATGCATATGTTGATTATGGTAGCTAGGTCGGATCCCTTCTACAGACCGACCTAGTCATAAAATGCTGAATGGCCTATCGACCTTAGCATTTCAAGAATCTCAGTTGTATTATCCGATTTAAGGCAGGCCCTAATTAGGTGAATTCATTATTCGATGTATCTTGAAATTGCAAATAGGTCAGGACCTATTTCAATGTAATTTGAACTTGGTGCCAAATTGTATCAGGCCGACCAAGGTTATTGTTTGGGCGATCTCCTATAAATGTAAAGTGACTTGTAGTCACAATTCATACACAAGACACCGAATTCTGCTCTGAGACGACTCTCCATCAGCGATCTACTTCTGCAATTAACAAGGAATTCTGCAGATAGTTGAACCGTTCGACGGTTCAACAGGTTCAACGGTTCAACGAGTTCGATGGTTCAACAGGTTCAACCATTCGATAGGTTCATTAGTTCAATAGGTTCAACCATTCGATAGGTTTGACATTTCAACAGGTTCGACGGTTCAACAAGTTCGACAGTTCAACAGGTTCGACGGTTCAACAGGTACGACGGTTTAATAGGTTCAATGGTTCAACTAGTTCAATGGTTCCATAATTGATTTGATCATCCCACTTTCATCTGCAAATATCAGCGAACCTGTTACTTGGTGAAGCGGATCTGTTCTAGCATGAGCAAAGTTTAACCCTAGATCTGTTATAGATTATCTAAGGTTGCCGAACCTCTGTGTTTACTGTGCAATTACTCTTATGTGCAAGCGAACTTCATGCTGACCATTTTGGATCAGAATTAAGGTTCAGATAAGTTGTATTTTGATATCTATTTTTCGTGCCCTAGTTGCGCGAAGTTGTAATCTGTTTCTGCTCTTAATATAAATTAGATATGAGATTTTCTTGTTGGGTTTTTCACCTCCAAGAGGGAGGTTTTCCCAAGGTACATATGTGTTATGTGTGCATTTGTGTTTTACTGTTTCTTATTGTCAATCTAATTACTAAAATTAACATGGTATCATAGCCACGTTCGAATTAGTATAATTGAATTTGCAGTAACCAATTATCTACTTCTGCTCTTATCACTTCTTCAAGATGGTTCTCAAGGTGGAAGATACATTGGATGGGGCTTCCAATTTCACATCATGGAGAGTCTGCATCATGCTTGTGTTGAATGAAAATGACCTTGCAGACTTTGTGACCAAGAATCTTCTGAGCCTGAGGCAGAAGGAGAAAAGACCCAATGGAGGAAGAAAGATCTTCAAGCTTAGAAGATCTTAATTGATTCAGTAAAGGACCACATTGTTCTCATCATCTGCAAGCTGAAGACAGCAAGCACAATGTTCAGAACCTTAGACAAGATGTATGAAATCAACAACACTAGTCATGTTCTAGCTTTGAAGTAGTAGCTTCATCACATCAAGATGGCTAAAGGTGAATCTGTCATGGCTTACTTCATGAGGATTTCTGATTTGAGAGATCAACTCTCATCTATTGGAAAGATTGTTGATGAAAATGATTTAACTATGCTAGCCCTCAATGGTCTTCCAGCATCTTGGGAATCCTACATTCACGAAATTAGTGCAAGAGCTAATCTATCCAAGTTTGATAGATTAAGGGCTAACTGTATTTAAGAAGAGTCTTGACTGGCTGCTAGAGGAGTTATCAAAAACACTCATGAGGACAATCATGTCCTTGCTGCCCAATCTTTCAAGAAGAAAGGAGGCTATTGGAAGAAGAACAATTTCAAGAGGAATAGAGATCAAAGGTCTAATCCACCTCATGATTCGAAGAAAAAGAAAACGGACCTGTCTCACATCAAGTGCTTCAAGTGTGACAAATTTGATCACTATGCAAGGGACTGTTTATCCCAGTCTAAGAAACAAGGAGCAAACTTAAGTGAAGTCTCAAATCAGTCTAATATTGAAGACTTCCTTTTCATTTCTGCTCTATCAAGCAATGTACCCTTAGATAGTGATACTTGGCTGATTAATAGTGGTGCATCTAGACACATCACCGTCTATCGAGAGCACCTCTTAGATTTAGTGGAGAAAGAGTCTAATCTTCATGTGGTCATTGGTGATGATGCTCTCTATTCTGTGAGAGGTTTTAGTACTACTTCCCTTAATTTATATTTTGGAATTTCTCTTCACCTTATTGATATTTTGTTTGTGCTGGGAATCAAAAGAAACCTTATCTCCATATCAGCACTAGAAGATAAAGGTTATCATATTGCATTTTCTGAGGGAAGAGTGCTTGCATGCCCTAAGAAGTCCAGCATCAAATCAGTTCATGTCATTGGGAATAGGTATGAGAGCCTATATAAGCTTTCAGCACATCCAGTTCAAGCTCTCATTCATGAAGCTCTTGAGTCAAGCGAGCTATGGCATAGAAGACTTGGACATCTTCATTTCCGAGCCCTCCCTACACTTGAGAAAATAGTTAAAGGTATGCCTAAACTTAGTCATATTCATGATGATACATGCAAAGGTTGTGCTATGGGTAAAAACACTAAGAGTCCATTTCATCAAAGTGAAAGTAGGTCTAAAGAGAAATTAGCTCTTGTGCATTCTGATTTATGTGGACCTATGTCTGTTGCTTCCCCAAGTGGATTCTTGTATTATGTAATCTTTATAGATGACTACTCTAGGAAAACTTGGATTTACTTTCTCAAATCAAAAGAATCTGATGAAGTTCTAAGTAGATTCAAAGAATTTAAAGCTTTATCTGAAAATATATCTGGAAAAAGAATTAAAGTTTTAAGGTCTGACAATGGAGGTGAATACACCTCGGGTAGTTTTCATGATTTTTGTGTTGAGGCAGGGATCAAGAGGGAGTTTTGTGTTCCCTACATCCCTCAGCAAAATGGGGTTATAGAAAGAAAGAACAGATCCATAGTTGAGGCAGAAAAAGCTATGATTCATGATTAGGATCTGCAGACTTTCCTATGGTCCAAAGCATCTAAGACTGCTGTCCACTTTTAGAATAGATGCCCTCACCGTGTATTGAAATATATGACTCCAGAAGAAGCATTTTCAGAGATCAAACCTGATATCAGTCACTCGAGGATCTTCGGGAGTCCAGTATATATCCATGTACCCAAAGAGAAGAGAACCAAGTTGGAACCTTCTGGCAAAAGAGGCATTCTTGTGGGCTACAACGAAACATCCAAAGCATTCAAAATTTACATTCCAGGTCAAAAGTTTATTGAGGTTAGTAGAGATGTCACTTTTGAAGAAAATATTGCACTCAAAAGATCTAAAGGCTCAAGTATAGAGATTGACAATGAAGTCCATGATAACCCTCAAGACATGGATATTGAGCATGATACTGAGATTCAGAGAGAGTCTACAGAATCTAAAAATCATGATGATCCAAGTGAACCTTTGGATCCTACCGATGGGACTAGGGACAATACAGTGACTAAGAAGAGACTTGTCTAGATTCATGAGGCAGAAAAGTTTGCAGCTCCAAGTGGCACATTCAGAAAAAAGTAGGATGCCTCATAAATTCTCTGACTATGTTGCATTGATGTGCAATCTCATTGAGACTGAACCTTCCAGCGTTGAAGAGGCCATGAAACAACAAGCATGGAAGAATGCTATGGATGAAGAATATCAGTCTATCATCAAGAATGATGTTTGGGATATTGTGCCTAGACCCAAAGGTAAGTCTGTCGTATCTTCCAAATGGTTGTTTAAAATTAAACATGCTGCTGATGGAAGTATTGAGAAATACAAAGCTAGATTTGTGGCTCATGGCTTCTCTCAGAAATAAGGCATAGATTATGAGGAAACCTTTGCCCCTGTTGCTTGATATACTTCCATCAGGACTATCATTGCTATTGCTGCAACTAATGGATGGAAGTTGCATTAGATGGATGTAAAGATAGCCTTCCTCAATGGTGTTATTGAAGAAGAGGTCTACATTGAGCAACCTAAAGGCTTTGTGATCCATAAGAAAGAATCTCATATATGGAGATTGAAGAAAGCATTATATGATCTTAAGCAGGCCCCTCGTGCTTGGTATGAAAGAATTGACAAGTACTTGGTAAGCCTAGGATTCTATAAGAATGATGCTAATCCTAACCTTTACTTCAAGGTATTCAATGGTGAAATGTTGATTTTGGTTTTATATGTTGATGACTTATTCCTAACTGGAGAAGATCATCTCATTCTTAGATGTAAGGAAGAATTGACTTCAGAATTTGAAATGAAAGATCTAGGTCTCATGCATTTCTTTCTAGGGTTAGAAGTATGGCAAAGACCCAATGAAATTATTCTAAGTCAAGGAAAATATACCATTGATATTTTGAAGAGATTTGGAATGTTAGATTGTAAACCTATGCCTACTCCTATGGAAACTAACTTAAAGAAGTTGAGTGAATCTACAGCTAGGTCTGATCTTGTGGATCCTACTGAATACAGGTAGCTGATTGGATCCTTGATGTATCTAGTTAACACTAGACCTGACATTTGCTATGCAGTGAGTGCCCTCAGCCAGTTCATGTGTGAACCAAGGCAGATTCATCTTGTTGCAGCCAAGCATATCTTGATATATTTGCATGGTACAGTTGGATATGGATTGAAGTACTCTTCCAATACAATCATTACCTTGGAAGGCTATTCTAATTCTGATTGGGCAGCAAGTGTCACTGATAGAAAGAGCACTTCTAGAGTTTCCTTCAGCTTGGGATCTGCCATGATATCCTGATGCAGTAGGAAACAGTCTTCAGTAGCATTGAGTACTGTTGAAGCAGAATATATTGCAGCTTGTGTGGCATCTCGAGAAGTAGTGTGGCTTTGAAAACTCCTTGCAGGATTGTTTGGACAACCTTGGGATCCTGCAGTTATTCATAGTGATAACCAGAGTTGTGTGAACCTCTCTACCAATCGTGTGTTTCATGACATATCAAAGCATGTGGAAACTCAGTATCACTATATCCGGGATATGGTGCAAAGGAATGCTATTCAACTGAAGTACATCAACACTGATGAGCAAACAACGGATGTTCTCACCAAACCTCTTGCTCGAGTGAAGCTTGCATATTTTTGAGACAAGATTGGAGTTGTGGAGAATGAAGCTCTAGCTGAGGGGGAGTCTCAGCATCAGTGATACATTATATTGTCATCTTCCACCCTCTATAAGTAGGCATGGTGGATCCACCCTTTGCGAGTAGGCATGGTGGTTATGCACTCTTCTCTGGGAGAAGTTTGAGGTGAAATCCCTCTTCCACCCTCTATGAGTAGGCATGGTGGAGCCACCCTCTACAAGTAGGTATGGTGGATATCATGGGAGAAATTCCATGATGTGCTTGTTCACCCTCTAGGAGTATCTATGGTAATCTCTCTCTTTTCCTCCTCCTCCGTTGTTGTTGTTGAGAGGGAGTAGCCATGGTGGTAGTCACTATGTGACTTGATCCTTACGAAGGAATCCTCCCTAGCTAAGAGGGAGTGTTGATTTTGGTAGCTAGGTTGGATCCCTTCTAGAGACCGACCTAGTCATAAAATACGGAATGGCCTATCGGCCTTAGCATTCTGAGAATCTCAGTTGTATCATCTGATTTAAGGTAAGCCCTAATTGGATGAATTCATTATTTGATGTATCTTGAAATTGCAAATAGGTCAGGACCTATTTCAATGTAATTTGAACTTGGTACCAAATTGTATCAGGCCGACCAAGGTTATTGTTTGGGCGATCTCCTATAAATGTAAAGTGACTTGTAGTCACAATTCATACACAAGACACCGAATTCTGCTCGAGACAACTCTCCATCAGCGATCTACTTCTGCAATTAACAAGGAATTCTGCCAATAGTTGAACTGTTTGACGGTTCAACAGGTTCAATGGTTTAACGGTTCAACGGGTTCGACGGTTCAACAGGTTCAACCATTCGATAGGTTCAACAGGTTCAATAGTTCAATGGGTTCGACAGTTCAATAGGTTCAACCGTTGGATAGGTTCAACAGTTCAACAGGTTCAGCTGTTCGATAGGTTTGACGGTTCAACAGGTTCGACGGTTCAACAGGTTCGACGGTTCAACAAGTTCGACGGTTCAACAAGTTCAATGGTTCAACCAGTTCAATGGTTCGATAATTGATTTGATCATCCCACTTTCATCTGTAATCATCAGCGAACCTGTTACTTGGTGAAGCAGATCTGTTCTAGCATGAGCAAAGTTTAACCCTAAATCTATTATGGATTATCTAAGGCTGCCAAACCTCTGTGTTTACTGTGCAATTACTATTATGTGCAAGCGAGCTTCATGCTGACCATTTTGGATCAGAATTAAGGTTTAGATAAATTGTATTTTGATATCTATGTTTCCTGCCCTAGCTGGGCGAAGTTGTAATCTATTTCTGCTCTTAATATAAATTGGATCTGAGATTTTCTTGCTGGGTTTTTCACCTCCAAGAGGGAGGTTTTCCTAGGGTACATATGTGTTATGTGTGCATTTGTGTTTTATTGTTTCTTACTATCAATCTAATTACTAAAATTAACAGCATATATATAATGTTTAATTGTAGGCAAATTGCAATAGGAGATATCGATTCAGTTTAAGTACTTGCAACTGTCATCGATTAGAATTGCATGGATAATTTCAAATAAGCACAACCAAATTGAAAGTCAAACATAAATATTGATTGATTACAGGAACAATACAATAAGAACCATTCAAAGAATTGAAGTATTTAAAGTCATCATCTACTAGAGCTGCATGTCCAAGATGCTTTTTAAAACTATTTTTTTCATAAATTCAAGGTTTTTTTTGGTTTAAAAACATGCAAAATTCCCCTTCTCAGACATCCCCAGCCATCCCTAGGATAGACGAACATCTCACAAATGTTTTCTAATGTTCTACACCATTTCAAGGGCATTTCAAAGTTTTGGAAAAAGTTGGGGATGGCTAGGGATGTCCCCTTCCATCTTACCATCTTGGAAATGTGATGAGGGATGAGGATGTTGGTTTCAAGGTCCGGGCCATGTCCCCATAGAAAAAATGTGTCATACATGTCCTTTTACTTATATCCAAAGCTAGAATTTTTGTTTAAATAGTTCAATTGGCCAGAATGACAGCTTTGTTTTTTAATGAAAATTTTAAATGTACCTCATTGAAATATTCAATTTTCACCAAATTAATTTTAAAAATTTCAAAAAAAAAAAAAAAGTGGTCCATAAACTACATTCAATTTCCTACAACTTTTATTACTAGTTTTTTTTTTCAAGTTGTGTAAACATCCCAATCAATTTTTCATGTGAAGTTACTTAAAATTTTTCATATAAAGTTACTTACGTCTGTTTTTTAGTAGATTCATTGCCAATTTTAAGAGTCTTATTTAGCCCATCATGATCTCACACTCACCCAACAATAGATTTTGATAATTAGGTAACATCTCTGTGGGAAAGACCTAATCCCCTTGCGGAATCTATAAAATGTCAAGAACAGGTTTTCGTTGGCCAGTGCTTCCCCAAGTTGTGGCCGAATTCTCAAGTTCTTAAGAAAGCGAAATTAATCCAAACAAACAAATTCCAAGTCTAAGGTCCGCCACGGTATTATACATATAAAAAGTAACTTGGGAGACATCTTAACTTCGCTCAGACCCTCAACTAAATATACTAATTGCAAAATTGGCTCTGAAAACCCAACTATGGCTTTTTACTGAAGTTACGATTTCCACTAAAGACACTATGATGGGAAGAAAATAAAAAATAAAACAAACTGATTCATTCATTCTTACCTGAGAGAAAAAGCCTTACAAATTGAACTTTTCACTGGACTGTTTCCTGATCTTGGGATGATATACATTTTCCACTTTCAATGTCGACCTGCCCAAGATGAGGATGATTTGCCTGTATAATTCTGGCACCTGAATAGAAGACGTTATACCAGACCCACTCTCGATAACCAAAAATTAATTTTCAAAGACTTGTTTCGCTGATGATGAGCCCAGTAGTGTGGCTCGAAACATCGGAGTTAAGAATTACATACCCAGTTGTTTCCAGAAGCTCAACCACCAAACATACTTCCTTTCCAAAAAAGATCCACTACTAAATTGTGTTCGTCAATAACACCAATTTATTCTCATGAACAACTAGAGCTATTATTCTCATGAACAACTAAAGCTATCATTCGGACTATACCAAACTATAAAAAAATTCCCATCAGTTGAGAGTGTTCATTTAGCCGAGTTCGATTTGTGCAAACTCTAGCTCTTATTCTTACTCCAAACCCTAAAAAATCTCACGGTCACAATTTATTTCCAAAAAAAATAAGAATAAAAATTCCAGGAAACAGAAAGTTGAGATCAATTGCTCTCGACGGTTAACTACATAAATAAATGAATAAAATGAAACCCTAGCTTTAGAAAACCTCAAAACCCTAAGAAGAAAGGAAAGATATCTTCCAACGTCACTTGATAAGTCAAAAAATAGTGCACCACGTATAAAACAGGAGAATAATGCTCTTTTTGGATAGATTCGGGAGTTGAATACTAACAGACACGTGGCAGGTGACAAGAAGCTGCGAGAGGAGGCTTTTTAAACGGTCAAATTGTCTTCGCTTTTCGAAAACCTCACGCAACATCTCATTTATTAAGTTAGTCGTTGGATTTAATTAAAACGCTGTCTTTCCCATGTTTTTTTGAAATTGTGGGTGCCTATTATTATTTTTCATTGGATAATGCATTGCCCTCACCCATTCCCACGGTGTATGCATGATACTCATAGCATTTTGTTTTGATGAGCTGGTTCTGGCAAAGAAAATGCTTTCTATAATATATTTATGTTAAACAATTAATAATAATTTATTGGGATTTAAGTGTTTAGTTATTTTATGAGTAGTTAATGCTGAGAGGCATTCTACAATGGCAGCAAGGGGTGGAGTGTAATGACGTGAACCTGTTAACAAAAATTCTTACCTTTTACCTTAAATTTGACATTTTTTTATTGATTCATATTTTATGAGTGGTTAATGCTGAGAGGCATTCTACAATGGCAGTAAGGGGTGGAGTGTAATGACGTGAGCCTGTTAACAAAAATTCTTACCTTTTACCTTAAATTTAACACTTTTTTATTGATTCATATTTTATGAGTAGTTAATGTTGAAAGACATTCTATGGTGGCATCAAGGGGTGGAGTGTAATGACGTGAGCCTGTAAACAAAAATTCTTACCTTTTACCTTAAATTTGACGGGTGGAGTGTAATGACGTGACCCTGTTAACAAAAATTCTTAAATTTGACACTTTTTTATTGATTCATATTTTATAAATAGTTAATGCTGAGAGGCATTCTACAATGGCAGTAAGGGGTGGAGTGTAATGACGTGAGCCCGTTAACAAAAATTCTTACCCTTTACCTTAAATTTAACACTTTTCTATTGATTCATATTTTATGAGTAGTTAATGTTGAGAGGCATTCTACAATGGCAGTAAGGGGTGGAGTGTAATGACGTGAGCTTGTTAACAAAAACTCTTACCTTTTACCTTAAATTTGACATTTTTTTACTAATTCATATTTTATGAGTAGTTAATGCTGACAGGCATTCTACAATGGCAGCAAGGGGTGGAGTGTAATGACGTGAGCTTGTTAACAAAAACTCTTACCTTTTACCTTAAATTTAGCATCCATTTATATGTCAAGATAAGTAGCATTGTCTTGGGTTGGATTTCTTGTTTTAATGGGCCTAAGAGCTCCAATTGATGTTGTTTGAGTTAAACCTATGAAAAAATTGATAGGTTTGGGAACATTATTAAAACATTTATTAAATAGTTCAAAGAGACTCCTTATAATTTTTTAAAATAATTTGATTGGAACAAGACAATAAAGATGAATGATAAAGTTAAGTTCATAACTTGGCCAAAATTCACAATTAGCCTTAGTCATTTGAAACTATATAATAAGCTTGTAGATGAGAAAAGTGCATACTTCATACTTTCCCCCACTCAATTTAGACTCATTTTGGCCTTGTCATTAGATGCACATATCATTTTGGTGCTCAATTCAATGAATTTTTGCACATAAGTTGACATGACCCATCTAATGCCCTTGCCTTTTACTAGTTCATCCACAGTGGTTTAGACCCAACATGATTCTTATTTGTTTTCCCACCCAAGATTGAATTGTGAGTTATGTCTCTTGGAATGAATTATGCACCCATTTGCATACACCTTCTTTGAACTTGACTTTCACTCTCCCCTAGCCAACTCCATTCCAAAAATGGAGCATTGCCTATTGGCTTGCGCACAAAAACATTTGAATTTGGCACTTAGGATGTCATATCTAAAGACAAGTCCTAGTGCACTAATCATGAATCCCTTCAAGTAATTAAGCACTCATAGATAACATCATTTAAGAATTAGGGCATCAGATCATAGAGCATTCTACACTTGCATCAAATGATACTACATTAGGCATATTCCAAATTACATGTTTGATATTTTTTGTATTCTTGTGGAAAATAACAAGGGATCTAACTAAGGTACAAGGAAGTTTTAAACCTCAATCCTAGCACACCAAAATCCAAAAGATTTTCATTAACACTACCTTAGTTCTAATTCAAAAATGACAATAGGAGTACAAATTCTAGAGGTAGGTGAGTTACAAACATAATCATGAAAAGTAGAACAAAATCACATAAGACTTGGAAAGAATCACATGTGATCTCATTTGATAGTAGTACAGACTACAAGGACACATCAGCTACATGAGTCATCCTTCAAATCTAATTTCTAGAGTTCATAATCATCATTGAACACGTCTATGTAATCCATATCAAAAACATCAACTTCTATTAGCATCATTAAGAGCTAAGCACCCTCTAATCTCCTATTTACTTTATTAATTACTTAGCATGTTGTCATACTCAACTCTTCTTACTTTATCTAGGGGGTCTAATTAATGTACATCATTAAATATCCTATAGATCCCTAGATATTTATAGAGGGTGTGTTTGTTTCCTGTATATTTTGGCGAACCCTAACTTGCCAAATCTCTCTAGATTTACCCCTAGAATTAAGTCTTGTTCTTGGTTATGTTCTTTTGATCTAATAAATTTCTTTCTTTTCTAATTTTTATTTCAAATCTAAAATCTTATTATGTTTCCATTGTTTTATCTATTTTAATTCTTTTTTGTTTGCATACCATTGACCAATCTCTAATTTCCACTTAGGAGAAGTATTAGATTAAATCTAACCATGGACATGCATCAAACTAAAACTCCCATCATTGGAAATATAAATACAATTGTTTATTTTAATGAAGAAGACTCCTTAGATCATGAGGCTCACCTTGCTAGAATGGACAAAAGCGATAATGCTAACACAACTCAAATACTTAAGGAGTATTTTGTTCATCTTGATGTCATATAGATTTCATATATGTTTTTGAATGCCTCCAAACCTTGATTCACTAATCTCAGTGCGTGAGAAAAATCGTGTTGAAGAGCGAGAACAACCTAACCCTCCCCAAACTCTTCCATTCGTTTTGCGACACCCTCATGAGACACAAGCCAATATATGAGGGCAGATTGAAGAAAATAAGAAAGAACTTCAAACATATGTTGAAACATTAAAAACTCCAAATGCAAGAAGGACACATTGAAGAGCCCTTGTGACATCCTTGGAATCTATAATTTCTCATATAGATTTAGTTAGTGGTCAAATAAACACATGGTCAAATCATCAATCTGAGAATGCATGATAGTATTATTCTACAAAATTGTCATATAAATAAGTCAAAGATAAGAAAATATTGAAATCTAATTTATGTGCATTATTTATTGATCCAAGAACCAATGAGCCCATGCATGGAAGTTGCAAAAGATTCCCTATTCATTGGTGTCGACACCAAGGAACACAAAATCATTTTTGAGATAGGTGGTGGATGGTTTTTGACCATCTCCCATGCAAAAATAATGAGGTGCCTCAATACATCTTCAACAAACTCTATTGTGAGTTTGTCCTCAATGATATTCCAAATTATTTTGATATGCATGATTTCTAGTTAGAAGCAAAGGCTCAATTCAAGATAGGGAGGGGCACATTGTGCCTAGGACCACTCAGTGAAACTGCCAACCAAGCCATCTATTCAACATGTCACAGTCCCTTCCATTATGAAGGAGAGTATTGATGTGGAGACCCTATAGTCTATCGGTTCCCTCATATAGACCTTATTACAACATAGTAGGCCTCTTTCACAGGTTGATGAGGTGAGCCTCCTAGGCTTCAATGATCACCACACATTTGTCATGTTTGTGGAGTTACTTGTGATTATGGGTCTAAGGATGTTGATGATACAAACATTGGAGAGAATACTCCATAGTTTTAGGATTATGCTACACAAGGCCAACAGTAGGATACATCTATATTAGATAATATGGTAATGAGAGAAGAGTTGCTAGATATGGCCTTTCACATTGACCAACAAGTAATTTTCAATAAGCTTCTGTAATTTATTATTTTTCCTTTTGAATTCTATAATTAGCTATATTAACCTATTGTGAATGAAAATTAATATAAAAAAGTGTATGTATTATGAAATTCTAAGGTTAAAGTACTCATTATACATTTGTCAGCCCTCCAGCACATGGTTATGTGGCCATGTCGAGTCTATAGGTATGTAATTTGTAATAAAATAGTAATTATACTACGTGTAATTTTTTGTGTCATATATCAATGGTAATCTTAAAATGACATTTGATGATGAACAAGTGGATGTTGGCTCTCCAACATCATGAGGATTTGGTGGGGGTAGTCATATATCAAGTTTCAGTAAGGTAAATTTTACTATTTTTAATCATTAATGTATGTAAATGATGTTATTTATATTTTGGTCATTTAATAATGTTATTCTATTTTTAGTTGATGGCATCAATTCAGACTTCTAATATTCATGGCACAATGGAGGTGGGCATTATTGCAGTTATTTTGTTTTCAATGTCTTTGACCAAGGGATGAGCCAATAGTGTAAATGTCATTATGTATTTCTTGTTTTATCTCACATAATTTAATGCAAATAAATGACATTAATCTTTAATCTAATTTTATTCTTCATTCTTATCATAACTCACAACTCCATTTTATACACCTGCATCTCAGGCAGATGAAGAGAGACAACAGATGATTGACAATGATTATCAGCTTATGGTAGGTGATTATTTATGTATGTTATTGTATATTTCATGTTTTCTATATTAATGCATATATTATTTAATTGTATTAATATGTGGAGCTCCAAAAATTTTATGAGAGGAGGTCTAGTCAGTGGATTAGAGAGAAAGAGTTATCAATTGCTTCTCCATCTTCTTGAGAGAGCAAGGGTCATCAACTATTCCACAACACTCCATAGGAGTTTATATGTTATCACATTTTGTTGTATGCATGTACACATACATTTATGTTTTACTAATGTATATCATGGTATGCCTATATGGATTTGTTTATATATTCACCATATTCATGACATTATGTATACACTATATGGCATTTTCATGACATTATGTATATGACATTTTACGTTATATATGATGATCAATTATGAATATAGATGTCATATTTATTATTTAAATATGATGCTATTAGATTTAGACATAGATATGCAATGATATACCCGTAATCGTGACTTTTGTGTCTGTGACTATTATATATGGAATTGACATCTACTTGTGTGTGTAAACAAAACATTCCTAGATGCCACAGATTCTAAGAATTGTTGCATCAAAGTTTGATAGCTTTTTTTACTCTTATGGCTCTTAAGAGACTCTCTTGGTCTAATGTAACCTGGAAGGATTAAGAGACCTAGGGGATGAAATGAGGTGGAGACCTCCACTAGAATTCATCCACCCACCCTAATGTTTTGACACCGTCAGTTCAATCCCATGAGGTGCAGAAGAAAAAATATGGCTATTGGCATCTTTACACTACTCTGAAATGAGGTATTTTGTAAGAATGCATTCATTGTTGACATGATCAAATGGTCTGGAGTTGATAAAAAACTAAGATAACCTATTATAGATGACCGAACATCCTCCTTTAGGTGCAAATGAAACATTCTTGGGTGCCATAGATTTTGAGAATCGTTGCATCAAAGTTTGACAACTTTTTGCTCTTAGGGCTCTTAAGAGACTCGCTTGGTCCAATGTAGCCCAGAAGGATTAAGAGACCTAGGGAATGAAATGAGGCCTCCAATAGCTTTCACTCAACCACCTCGATGTGTTGACACTACTAGTTCAGTCCCACAAGGTGCAAAAGAAAAAATATGGCTATTAACAACTTTACACTTCTCTCAAATGAGGTTTTTTACAAGAATGCACTTGTTGTCAGCATGGTCAAATGGTTCAAAGCTGATAAAAACAAAGATATTCTATTGTAGAAAAACCCAACATCCTCCTATAGATGCAAAAAAAACATTCATAGGTGCCACAAATTTTGAGAAATGCTACGTCAAAGTTTGTCAACTTTTTGCTCTCATGGCTCTTAAGACACTCTCTCAATCCAATATAGCTTAGAAGGATTGGGAGAGCTAGGGAAAAAAACAAGGCCTCCACTAGCATTCACCTACCTACCTTGAATGTTGGTGCTATTCATTTGGTCCCAGGAGGTGCAAAAGAAAAATATGGCTATTGACAACTTTACACTACTCTCAAATGAGGCATTTTGTAAGAATGCATTCATTATTGACACAATCAAATGGTCTAGAGTTGACAGAAATTGAAATAGGCTATTGTACATGGACCTGACATCCTCCTTTAGGTTCAAATGAACCATTCTTAGCTGCCATGGATTTTGATAATCATTGCATCAAAGTTTGACAACTTTTCTCTGTTAGAACTCTTATGAGACTCTAAGTCCAATGTAGTCCATAAGGATTAGGACACCTAGAGAAAAATGAGGCCTCTACTAGCATTCACCTAACCAAATTGATGTGTTAGCACTTTTGGTTTTGTCTTGTGAGGTTCAAAATAAAAATATGGCTATTGCCAACTTTACACTACTCTCAAATGAGGCATTTTACAAGAATCCATTCATTATCAACATGATCAAATGGTATAGAGTTAACAAAACATAACATAATCTATTGTAAATGGATTTGAATCCACCTATAGGTGGAAACAAAACATTTCTAGGTGCCACAGATTCTAAGAATCACTGCGTCAAAGTTTGACAACTTTTTTCTCTTAGGGATTTAAAGAGACTCTCTCAATCTAATGTATCCCGAAAGGATTGAGAGACCTATTAAATGAGAAATTTTGCAAGATTGCATTCATTGTCATCATGGTCAAATAGTTTGAAGTTGATAGAAACTAAGATAGGCTATTATAGATGGACTTGACATCCACTTGTAGGTGCAAACAAAACATTCCTAGGTGCCACATATTCTGAGAATTGTTATGTCAAAGTTTAATAACTTTTTTCTCTTAGAGATCTTAAGAGATTCTCTCTGTCCAATGTATCTTCAAAGGATCAGGATACCTAGGGAATAAAATGAGGCCTCCACTAGTATTCATTCACCCACCCTAATGTGTTGGCATTGTTGATTTGGCCCCACAAGTTGCAGAAGAAAAAATATGGCTATTGTTAACTTTATATTGCTCTCAAATGAAGCATTTTGTAAGAATACATTTATTGTCAACACAATCAAACAATTTGGAGTTGATAGAAACTAAGATCTAGGATATTATAAATAGACCAGACATCCTCCTTTAGGTGCAAAAGAAACATTCCTATGTTTCACAGATTCAAAGAATCATTGTGTTAAAGTTTGACAACTTATTTCTCTTAGGGATCTTAAGAGACTCTCTCAGTCCAATGTAGCCTAGAAGGATTGCAAGACCTAGGGAACAAAGTGTGGCCTCCACTATTCACCCACCCACCCCAATGTGTTGGCACTATTGGTTTAGTACCATGAGGTGCAGAAGAAAAAATATGGGTATTGGTAACTTTACATTGCTCTTAAATGAGGTATTTTGTAAGAATGCATTCATTATCAACACAATCAAATGGTTTGGAGTTGATAGAAAGTAAGATAGATTATTGTAGATAGACCTGACATCCACCTACAAGTGTAAACAAAACATTCCAGATGCCACAGATTCTAGAAATCACTATGTCAAAGTTTGACATATTTTTGCACTTAGGGCTCTTAAGAGACTCTCTCAATCTAATGTAGCTCAAGAGGATCAAGAGACTTGGGGAATGAAATAAGGCCTCCACTATATTAACTCACTCACCCTAATGTGTTGGCATTGTCAATTTAGTCCCACAAGGTGCAAAAGAAAAAATATTGCTATTGGCAACTTTACACTGCTCTCAAATGAAGCATTTTACAAGAATACATTCATTATTAACATTGTCAAATGGTCTAGAGTCAACAAAAATTGAGATAAGATATTATAGATGAACCTGTCACCCTCTTGTAGGTGCAAACAAAACATTCTTAGGTGCCATGGATTCTGATAATTATTGCATCAAAGATTGATAACTTTTGCTCTTAGGGCTCTTAAGAGACTCTCTCGGTCTAATGTAGCCTGGAAGGATCGAAAGACCTGGGGAACAAAATGATTCTACCACTAGAATTCACCCACCCACCCCAATGTGTTAACACTATCAGTTTGGTCCCATGAGGTGTGAAAGAAAAAATATGGCTATTGACAACTTTACACTACTCTCAAATGAGATATTTTGCAAGAATGCATTAATTGTTAGCATGCTTAAATAGTCTAGAGTTGATGTAAACTGAGATAGGCTATTATAGACAGACTCAACATCCTCTTGTAGGTGCGAATGAAACATTTCTAGGTGCCATGAATTTTGAGAATCACTATGTCAAAGTTTGATAACTTTTTGCTCTTATGGCTCTTAAGAGACTCTCTCGGTCTAATGTAGCCCAAAAGGATTAGGATACCCAAGGAATTAAATAAGGCCTCCACTAGAATTCACCCACCCACCCCAATATTTTGGCACTATTGTTTTGATCCTGTGAGGTGCAGAAGAAAAAATATGGCTATTGACAACTTTACACCACTCTCTAATGAGGCATTTTGCAAGAATGCATTCATTGTTGGCATGGTCAAATAGTTTGGAGTTAACAGAAACTAAGATAGGCTATTGTAGAAAGACACAACATCCTCTTGTAGGTTCCAATGAAATATTTCTAGGTGCCATAGATTTTGAGAATCATTGCATTGAAATTTTACAACTTTTTGCTCTTAGGGCTCTTAAGAGACTCTCTCAGTCCAATGTAGCCCGAAAGGATCAAGAGACCTAGGGAATGAAACAAGGCCTCCAATATCTTTCATCCACCCACCCGATATGTTGATGTTATTAGTTCACTCCCATAAGGTGTGGAGAAAAAAGTATGGCTATTGCCACCTTTACATTTCTCTCAAATGAGACATTTTACAAGAATGCATTCATTGTTGACACAATCAAATGGTTTGGAGTTGATAGAAACTAATATACGTTATTGTAGAAAAAAATGAGGCCTCTACTAGCATTCACCCACCCACGATGTGTCAAGGCATTTTTGGTCCAATCCCACAATGTGCAAAATGTAAAATTTCATTCCTAGCACCTTTTCACTAGATAAAACTGAATTCACATGTTGTGTCTTGCACACACAGCCCATAGTTTCTTAGTAAAATGGGGATACCCCTCTTTTGATTTACATCATTTTACTTGTCTCTAACCCATCTTAATTTTTTAGCTTGTCTTGTGAGCTTCAGGTCTTGATTGATCAACTTGGTTTGAGTATGGAGTTCATGATTGTTTGACATAATTTTGGATACACGTGGATGTTCTTGAGGTCTTAGTTGCATGAGCATAAGGTCTTCAATATTTTGAGGGTTCTACAATGATAATGGTAGCATTTTTGGTCAAAATAGCTTCACAGCATGAGTGGAGTATGAGTACCTAGGGTTTGGTTACCCATTACAACTAACCAAACCCTAGAAAGGAGGTTTATATTGATGTTATAGTGTTGGTTTTGCTATTATAACATTGCCATAGAGTCTATTTTACCTCTTTTTCCATGAGGATTGTCCATGCCCAAGGTATTATTGTTGTAGCAATCTTAGGAGTAGCCTTGACTCTTTATTTTACTCCTTTTATATGCATTGCAAAGTGTCATAGGATCGTTACTAATTTTGCCTCTCAAGATCCTTGTACTCCTAGGGTTTTAAGAGCCTTAGTTCATGTGCATTTGCTTGGATTGAGATGGTTTCATGACAATTATAATGTCTCTATCTGTGGTTGTAGGTTAGGTGATATGTTTTCAAGATTTTCACAATCATGGAGGATTATTGACATGACAAACATAACAAGGGTTGTTATTAGTCAAGATATTATCATGATAAGGTCATCCAAAGGCTGCCATAACAATAGTAATATTTCTTAGGAAGAAGGAAATGTTGTCATGTTAGTGAGAAGGGAAGATGAAGAGGTATTTTGTTGTCCTATATAGTCATTTAGAAGTCAAGAAGGGACTATTACAGTCCAAAATAATCAAAGACTACCCCAAGCCATTAGGACAATCATATAAGAAGGTCTTCCAAGTTGTCAAATGCCTAAGTGAGGACTATATGAGCATGGTACATCATTTTTAAAGGTCCTAAAACCCTTAAGGAGACTACATACATAGTGAGAGGGATTATTACAGTACAAGATGGTTACAGAGTGCCCTTGACTTCATTAGGACAACCATACCTAGCAATGTCATAATAATCATTAAAGTAATGTCAGTCATCTAGGGTATTGAAAGGTATGTAGTCCATCCAGGTAACCACCATCATCTAATAACAAAGGACAATCAAGAAAACTATTGTTAACTAAAAATATCCAAAACAATCCTAAAATGGTCCAACTTGTTGCCATGAAGATTGCATGCCATAAGACCTTGGCCATAGCCATTAGAGACCTAAAAGATCATGAGAAACATGTTAGAATCCTTCTTCCAAGATTATCAACCTTGAAGCCATAAAAAATACATTGAAAATAGCTTGGAAACATTGCTAGAAACACTTTGGAAACATGTTGCAACTTATTGGAAACATGCAAATGGATGCTTAAACTAAAATGGGATTGATTGAACAGTCAAATACACTTCCTTAGTGTTCAGTAGAAAATTGGATTTGTTAATGTTCTAGATTTTAGATGTTTAAATCTGCCTCTCCACTATACATTCAAGGATCTAGGGTCGAGTGACGAGCACTATCATACCCTAGGTCACTTACCGATGTAGGGAAACTTGGATTAGGGAATTTAATTATTAATTTTATTTCTCTTATTCCCAATTAACCATTAAAACCCTAATTATGCAAATATGACAACAAATTGACGACTGACGGAAAAAGCTCTTGCAGACAGGAGTAAAAACCCAAATTATAGAATACCTATTTTTGAGGTTCTGAAGCGGAATAGTTAGGGACACTGGAGTGGGCACCCAAGTCCAAGGTACTTATTTCTTCATGGGATCTAGACCTCCTTTTGACACTGATCATCCCTGTAACTTCTATTTTCTGAAACTTGAATGCAGAGGACACTAGAGCAAGCGCCCAAGTCCTGGAAGTGCTCTTGTGTCCTATTTTTCTTCAGATCCTAAATCCTTGATGCCTGCCAATCTTTCCTGCAACTCCACTTTTCCCAAATGTGACACCTGTAACCTACAATCACAAGACTTGGTTTGGGGGTTGTGGTGTTTAGAGACTAGCCTCAGTCAAGCCCTGAAGGACACTTAAGTCTCTAAACATCATTGTTAGATAAAGAGTGCATGCCCCTTGTGAGGCAGAGGCAAAAACCAAAGGAATCAATGATGAAAACACAATATTATGTCACCTTGTAGTGAAGCTCTCATGGGAGGAAGATGCTCTTCATGCCATGAGGAAATTGATGCTCAAATGTGCAAATATCAACACATAAAACACACAAGTTTGCCCTTGTAACACAATAGAAAGCCTTGAATCACCTTCAAAACACTTGAACCTCACAATTGCCATCTAGTTTCTAAATGAATGCCTAAGCATGCTTATATATGCAACTACAAGCACTCCCACCAAGATTTTAAAAATCAAAACTTACTGTGTCGGCAAAAGGACCAACTAACGGTCATAAACTGACACCTAGAAATTAGGGGTGTGCCAAAATAGGGTAGGACTAGGGTGTAGGGACCCAAGTCCTGCCCCCTATTTTGGGCAGGGTACAACTCAAGGGGTCCACCTAGGTCCAATTTGCCATGGAACCTAGGTCTCATTCCATCGGGATGCCAAAATATGAACTAAGATGTCCTAAATGCATACCAAAGACCGAGGAGCTAAACCTTATGAGGGAAAAGCTCCCAAGGGGACATTTTCTGACATTACATTTAGCCCCCACTTTAATGTATATATAAACATGAGGCCAATACATGCATTAAAGTAAGGTCACAAACACAACAAACACACCAAGCATGGAGAAGACATGCCAATCACATAGAAAACAGTAACAGGCACGCAAAACACGGAGAAGATAGTTATAGTCATGTACAACATGGAGAAGATAGTCAATGCATAGAAGACACATTAATGCATGGAAGACAGAAATGATATCTTTTCTTTTCTTTTTCTCATATATATGAAATGCAGATATAAGTACTAGAAAGTAAACAAACCTCCCATAATATAGGATGCACTCATTGAGCAAGTCTTTAGACTGTATATATGGGGTAACACACACGTAAGACATGCAAAACCTTCCAAAATGTAGGATGCACTCATCGAGCAAGTTTTTAGACTGCATATGGGGCAACAAACATCCCACACAAAACAAGCACGCCAAAACACACACACTTGAAGACACAGAGAAAACATAGCAGACAACTTAACAACTTAACCGCAACCCTAATATAATCTGAATTGAATTGAATTTTAATGACTACGAGGCCCAAAACAACCAAACCGCAGACCTAAGATAATTTGAATTGAAATGAATTTTAATTAGACGAGGCCCAAAACAACCTAACCATAGCCGTAAGATAATTTGAATTGAATTGAATTTTAATGACTCCACCAGGCCCAAAACAACCTAAGCGCAGCCCTAACATAATTTCAAACTCTTTTCCATTTGGACACTTCTAACATGCAACTTGACCAAGGAAATATTTTTTATAATATATTTATTTTAAATGATTAATAATAATTTATTGGGATTTACGTTTTTAATTTTAAACCACTTTTTTATTGATTCATATTTTATGAGTAGTTATTTACAATAATTTATTTTTCATAACTATAACCCTATATTAAACACTTTAAAATATTAAAATAGATATTCAAGCTATTTTATTTATTCACATTAGAATCATTTTATATACTACATACATAATTTTGGTTAATTATTTAATTATTTAAGCCCATCAAATTAATTAACAAATCAAATTTAAACTTTTTATTGATTAAATTACACTTTTTAGATAAATTAATTAAGATTCAAACCAAAAACATGTATAAAATTTTGGTTGAAATTATTTCTAACAGTATATAAAAAATTAAAGCGGTTTCTTTCATTTAATATATACAAAAGTGAAACCTAATAAAATATATTGACACTTTATCTTAAATACATCTTATCTAAAAGACCCACATTTATTTTTATTTACTAAAAAGTTAAAAATATACAGTATGAAAAATATTTCACCATTATTACATTTTTTATTTTATTCTTCAAACAAAAAATTAAGTGACTAACAAAAAATACTCTAGTGATCTAAATATGAATATGTTATTGTTATTATATTGTGTAATTATTCTTCAAACTTACAATACTTTAATGCATTTTAAAAAACAAAAGCATTAGTATTATTACATTTTAAGGAAATATTTGTGTTATTTAATAGGCTTTGTAAAATTTAGTTTTATAGTAAAGGAAATATTTTAGTCCTATTATATTTTTACCAAATTAGATTATTTATGAGATTTCAATTTTATTCACAACACTCTTCAAAAATTAATTTTTCAATTATTGGAATATTATTTGGCACTTGTTAGGTTTAGAATTCACTCAAAACATATACACATAGTAAACCAATCAAACATGATTTATTGTAAATGTATGGCACTAGTTTATTAGGTTTAGAATTCACTCAACTACAACCAAGATTTTTCTAGAACTAGATTTATAAAGTCATAAATTTATTAAATAAAACTAGCATATCTATATTTAAAAAATATATCTAAAATATTTCAGGAGATATCCTTCTCCAGGTGCCTAAAAAAAGGTGCCTCCAAAAGGATATCTCTTGGCATATTTTACATATATTTTTAAATATAGATATGCTAGTTTTGTATTTATTGTAATTCAAGTTGACAAACCACAAATTCTCAAGGGGTTACTAATCTTAATATTAGTTTGGTTCAAGTACACTTAGTTATATGGAGTTTTTCCTATAATCCAACCCACTTAGCTTCATACCTCATTTGCAAAACCTTCAATAGTGTTGTGCCTTATGAACCATTCATATAGTGCTCCATAGCACATTAATTTTATTTTGAGATAAGTAGAACTCTCTTAGGTTGGATTCATTAGTTAAGACACTATGTTATCTAGATAAAAGCCCTAGTTCATGTTTTAATGGGCCTAAGAGCTCTAATTGATGTTGTATGAGTTAAATCAATGACAACACATGCAATAGTTGGTGATTTTCTTTTGATGGTATAATAGGCTTGATGAATGCATTCTACATATATGGGACAAACGAGAGCACACACTTGTTCCAATGGCTCAAATTTCTAGGTTTCAAAAAATTTACATCCTATTTACTAGTGTTATTTATTTCATTTCTACTTTGGCATGCTTACTTATTTGGACTTGCATACCCCCCAAAGTGGGGCCAAAGTGTAGAGGAGAAAATTGCATACCTTGCCCTTTTCCTCTCTCATTTTACATCACTTTGCATGGATATTGTAGATGCACAATTTTAGCACCCAAATTGTCTCTTTTGGCTAACGAGTTAACCCTATTCTTGAACCTCTCGCTTTGTTATGCTAAATCCTCTAATTCAAAATACTAATCATCCATTTCCTCAAATTTTAACCTCCCTAGAATAGGTCATGTGTGTGATATCGTCTTCCAATTTGAAATTCAAAATTTTTCATTTCATAGGTCAACAATGTCAGAATATGATTGTTACCCATTGGCTCACACATCTAAAAGTTTTGAATTGTGTGTCAAGGGCTATTTATTTTAAGGACACCATCCTATGTTATTTTTATAAGGAAATATAATCAAATATTAATGGAAAGCATTCACATTTGGCAATTCAACCTCAACTTACTCAACATCCAACATTCTTTGTACCAATCTTGTTAAATCGACCTTGAGATTTGATTGTCATCAAGGAAGTTGAATGCTCTTCCCTCTATACCTAGCAAGCCCACAAAAGTGTTTATTAACACCACCCTTTCTCAGAAGTAAGTACATTCAATGATGAATAAGTTATGTAGGTACGAAAGCTAAAATTATGTAGTGGACTAAATTACACTAGAGAAAAGTGTCCAAGGATCAAATTGTGAGCACGACCTAATCTTAGCATCTAAAAAGCTTGGGATTCATTCTTCATTGGGCTTCAATCACAAATCCAATTCTAGATTTTAGTTTTTAGATCTCTATCAAAGCATGGCAAGTAGTCAAAACAATCAAAACCAACTTTGCCAATTTTTAAGTGAGCCCTTATTTCCATCTCAATCATTTCTTTCTTAGATTACTCATCTCAAGTTACATTAATTTGGGGTCCAATTAAACTGAATGCTTATTACTCCATTTTGTTTCCCTACATATATAAATTAATAGTTACAAACTAATTAAAGCCTAACTCTTTACACATTAGTCCTAATTATTTTGTCTAACTAAATAATATTAATAATCATATTAATTTTCCAATTGATTCTTTCACTTGGGAGATTTAATCTTTTAATTTTTTTTTGAAGTGGCTCAAGCTCAAGTCTTGTCTGTTTTCAAATTGTTAGGGTGTTACCTAATTTCTATGGCCTCTTTCAATCTTATCTCGTAAAAATGTTCCTGATTTGCAATGTCTTCTGCCTCTTATAAGATACACTAACATATCAATTTAAGAAATATTAATAACCTATTTATATAAATAACTAACTAAAAAATCCGCAGGAGATGTACGCAAGTTCCATAGTCCAAAATAGCCCAATCTCAGAAAACTGAGATTCAGTAATTATAGTACTCACGATAAAGCCTTCTAGAGAAGTAAGGAACCCCCGAAAAAACCAATTCAAAGTGAATAAACAAATTGCAGCAAATAGCAATTGCCTGCACTAAATTAAAATTATATATCCATTGCTATTAGTTTCAATCGATCAGGGAGAATTCCGTTTCTCTCTGCCTCTGTAGAATCAAAAAATGGTGAAAACCATGCAAGGGGCTCAAGTTGGTTTCACCTCAAGTGAAAGTTCCCAAGCTGTCCACCTTGGATGAGGTGCAAAATTTCTATTAACTGTTTTACCATTGAACCTGATGATGTTTAACTAGAGTCAACAATTTAGTGGCAATGAATAAAACCCCTCTCCAATACTTGGTTGCCGGTGGATCAAAAATGCAAAATTATCCATCAGCGGATGCCTGCGTCCAGTTCAAAATTGCAGCCTGTTCAATGGGTTGCGAAAATTTCAACAAGAAAGACTTATCCATAATTGGGGTTGTCCACTGTAGTTATATAAATTAGGGAAAACATACAACATCCATTTACTCCGAGTTATAAGAGGATTATACCTGTTCAAACTGGTCATGTGGCAAGAGCTTCCTAAGCTTGAAAATGACACTCCATCATGTAACTAACTGCTTTTGAACCTCCAGCAGGAATTCAATACTAAATGATCAAGTTTTGTTAGGTGGAGAATCGATGGAAGTAGAAAGTGGCTTATCTGCATGAGTAAAAGAGGAGACACAAAATTTTGATTTGTCAAGATAGTCCTGTATTTGACACAACAGTGACTGTTGTTCAGACACCCCCAATGGTTTCAATAGGCCTGGCATAATGCCTACACCTGCACATACTTGATTAGAAATGTCGACATTTCGATTGCTTCTATTGTATGGAATACCAATGTTGGTATTGCCTGCACATGATGAAGTAACAATCTCGGTATTGATTGCATGTGATGGAAGAGTAGAGCGGCTAGTACTTGACATAGCAGCCCCGAGCATGTTATTGTCTAATCCAATCACGTTTGAATGTACTCCTGAGTTGGAGGAATTCATAAAATTATAATTTTGATCTATTTTAGGATGAAATGATACACCTGCACCAACTTTTGTAGGTGGATCTCGCGAAGATGGCACCTCAACATTGAATGTTCCCCATTTTATGTAATTGCCTATAGCTTGAAGGTCACAAGAGTTATGTATCACAGGGAGTTGGTCTTTTACTTTTAGCTTCTTTTTTGAACCTGTCATGTTCATATTCAATGTTGAAATTTTCAGTCTTGCTTCCACTGCCTCCTCCCCATCTTTTTTATCTGCTGGAAAAGGAACAGGCGGAACAGGAAGATGTTGCTGAGTATTCTGTGCTATTGGCTTCAACACATGCTTGAAACCACCAAACTGGTTTGCTGTTGAAGACAGCTCTTGTGAAGATGGATTATTATCTGGAATCGTGTGATTGTCCATGGCACATGTCTCAGTTTGTATGGAATGAGGCTGCACTTCGAGTTTCCTGTTGGTTTTTGTTGCCTCTATTTCTGCTTTATTTACATACTTTTGGCTTAAAACAGACCCATCTGCACGCATATTATTTTTCAGACAAGCGGGATCCAATAATTTGTCATTTCTTCGTAATTTTGTCTGAGAAAGAGCAATAGCAGCTGGTTCTGAGGATTTACTTTCCATTTGAGCCTGTTTACCTTTGTTGATCTTCCTCCTTTTTGGAATCTGTTTATATGGGTTCTCCAAACTAGTGTTCATATTTTCTCGTGGAAAATGAGGTTGATGGTACGAATGACCATGGTTCCCCTCTGCAACCATTTCCCTTCTACAATTTTGTCCATCTGAAATCTTCATTACTGTTTCCAGAGCATTGGATTGAAAAAGAGGCGGTACAATTGGCAGAGCTGTGCTACTATCTGGTTGGACCTGATTAACTTCTTTATTTTGTGTACAATGTCTGCCTGTACTCAATGCAAGCACAGCGATTCTCTGCCTGTCCCCAACTTTCCTTTTCCTTGTCAGATTATCTTTAAAGCCTACATCATCAACTAGGTTCTTATTTATGCTACAGAAATTGGGATCCTGGGAAGCAGCAGTCTGGAAGTCTTCATCCTGGAGGCCTTTTTCAGCCTTGTAAGTTGCAATTCCTTTAGGAGCTTTACTGGAACAGTAATGTTCAATTCTCTTTTCTATGTATGACTGGAGTTCAAACTTGCTCTGATCAAAGCACTCTCGAGATAGTGTAGTCTGTGTATCTAACTTGTTTCCTGCAAAAGTACACATCGAAAATTTTGGTTTCATGACCAGATCCATCTTATATAGTTGCATTAGAAGCCTTATCACTGGAACTAGTTCATATTTAAGCTTGAGAATACAAATCTAACTCAGCTTAGTTCACTTGCTTTCCATTTTACCTTGAGCAAAGCTTAAAATAACTGGTGATCTTAAAGGCTGTTGCTCAGCAGCATTGGCCATTGTGTCTGCACCCAAACTTGGAGCATTCATGGTATTGCATGGCAGATTGCAATTAAAAGAAGATTGAAAGCCAATTTTGTTTGATGGCTTATGTTCCATGGAAAAATCTGCGACAATATTTTCAAAATTGGATAAGTTGAACATCAAGCAACAAGAAACCTACAAATTCCCATTACCCAATATGGCCCATTTTAGAACACGGTACTTTTCATACATTCTAAGTTTTATGATTACTTACTTTTACCAGGAACACCGTTCAGAAATTTCAGTGTTTGCTGTTCATTACCACTCAATACTGGAAAGGTTCCAACAGCTTGTGCCACACAAGTTCCCTGTTTTTGGCAGACCTGCAAAAAAGTAAATACTCTCCCATGTTAGACCATTGCTTAAATAATGGCTTCTTTGCATTGGCCAATATAATTGGCTGAATTCAAATATTACTCCAATATTTTCTGCGAAGATAAATTGGAATGGGTTTTTGTTATTTTGCTAATGCAAATTCTAAATTCAGAATGGGTGAAATTCAGACTATTCCAATTCAATTCAATTCAAATTAAGACCGATAGAACTGATTAAATGAATAAGAATGGGCAAAGTTTTGTTTTTTCTACCAAATTTACCAACTACATCTTACAAATTTCTTTTACCGATGGGAAAACAAAGCCACAAACTATGGATCAAAAATATTATCCTGATCTGCCAGCGATTGGAAAGTGGCCTTTATTCAAACTTTTAATCCAATTGCTTACCTCGTCCTTTCTTTGTTTCACAATTCCCACAGAACCCTCAAACATGAATTCTCTTTCGGTTGAGCTCAATGATAGGTTAGTAATGAAATTCTCTCCCATAGTTGGCTGAGACCCAGTTAACAGTAGATTGTATCCTGCAGAAAATGAAGTATAATCTCTGTTCCCTTTTGTGTTTGAATTTGTTGAATTTTCAAAATCTGTAATCAGATTTGGATTTATCAGCCTGCTTTGACAATGAAGAGACAAATCAGGTTGGACTGATACACCTGCATTTGTTTGGGGAGGACACAAAGTGGTCACTGCAACTGTTTTATATGTGTTTAAAGAAGTGTCTTTGTATACACTCTCGGGCACATACTGTTCTGAGCCAATGTTATGATTGTGGAGAGTGTCTTTGCGAGAATTGGAAGGCACAGATTCGTCCAAGCCATTGTCATAACCCTCAAAACTAGTATCTGAAAAGCCATGAATTGAAGCATCCATAGAAGCATTACTTTGCTCAATAATAGACCGTTGATTGTGATTTGATTTGAAGGTCTCCCCCAGAACATTAGACTGAAAAAGCGGCAGTACACTTGGTGGAGTTGTGCTACTATCTGGTTGGACCTGCTTAACTTCCATATTTTGTGCACAGTCTCTGCCTCTACCTAATTCAAGGACGGTGGTTCTCTGCCTGTCCCCAACTCTCCTTTTCCTTGTCACTCCAACAGTTTGGGAACTGTTTAAAGAAGTGCCTTTGCATGTACTCTTGGGCACAGACTGTTCTGAGCCATTGTTATGATCATGGAGAGCATCTTTATAAGAAATGGAGGGTACAGATTCATCCAAGCCATCATCATAAGCCTCAAAACTAGTAGCTGAAAAGCCATGAATTGCAGCATCCAAAGAAGCATTACTTTGCTCAATAATAGATGGTTGATCATGATTTGGTTTAAGGGGATTACCAAGAGCATCAAATTGAAATAGAGGTGGTACAATTGGTGGAGCTGTGCTACCATCTGGTTGGACCTGCTTGACTTCCTTATTTTGTGTACAATGTCTGCTTGTACCCAGTGCAAGCACAGCGATTCTCTGCCTGTCCCCAACTTTCCTTTTCTTTGTCACTGCAACTGTTTGCAAAGTGTTTAAAGAAGTATCTTTGCATGGACTCTTGGGCACAGAGTTCTCTGAACCATTATTATGACTGCGGATATTATCTTTGCAAGAATTGGAGGGCACAGATTCATCCAAGCCATTGTCATAACCCTCAAAACTAGTAGCTGAAAGGCCATGAATTGGAGCATCCAAAGAAGCACTACATTGCTCAATATTGGGCAGTTGATTGTGATTTGATTTAAGGGGCTTTCCTAGATGCTCAATTGTTTGCTTTTTAAAAATACGGGAGCCATTGTTTCTTTGAGCTTTTATCATGACATCATTATCAGTGCTGTCTTTATCACAGACCGACTGATCACTTGCATCTATTTTCATGTTTCTATCAACTGCTTCTGTGTTCTGGCAAGCATGATGATCTGAGCTTGAAGAAATACCAATCACAGTATCTGAATCCACATGTGCTTCCTTATCTTGTCCTGACATCTCCTGTTTCTCATGCTTACTAGACTCTTGTACTTGATTAATCTTCTTGCCATCTTCTAGGAGAAGATGAATTTCATTGTCCACTGTGGCATGCTTAGCTGAATCATCATGATTTGATTTAATGAGCTTTCCTAGATGCTCAATTGATTTCATTCGAAAAGTACAGAAGCCACCATTTTTCTGGTCCATTACCATGACAGCATTACCTATGGTGTCTTTATCACTGATTGACTGATCACTAACATCTCTTTTCAGGTTTTTATCAACTTTCTCTGTATTCTTGCAAGCATGATGATTTAAACTTGAAGGAGTACGAACCACAGTATCTAAATTTGCATCTGTTTCCACAGTTTCTCCTGATATCTCCTGTTTATCATTCTTACCAGACTCTTGGATTTGATCAATCTTCTTGCAATCTTTTATAAGAAGAAGAACTTCACCATCCACTACAGCATGTTTAGTTGAAGTGTATGTCCCTTTAACCACCTCATCCTTCAAACACTGGTTGTTGTGAAACTGAATTGGATCACCAGACTTATTTTCTGTCACAAAACAATTACCATCTTCAGTTTCTTTATTCTGAACAAATGAATCTTTGAGGAAATCAGTTTTCTTAAGATTGTTAGATCTTCGTGCTGTTGAATCTCGTTCATATTGATTTTTAGCCATAAAATGTGCCAAATCATTCAGTAAATCATCTTCTTCTTCTGGAAGTAAAACTTCTTGTTTCTCTAATCCATTCTGCACAAGCTCTTCAACAGGTACTTTCTTTTTCAAATCCTTCGAAAGCACTTCCTTTTGAGGGCTCCCAAGCTTTTTTTTTATTACTCTTCGTTCTTCCTACATAAATGAAAACAAAAGCATGCTTTTGGATTTCAGAATTTGAATACATCCCCAAACATTATAATAGAATATGTTTCATCCATATGTTCTGTAAATATCTCGAATTAAACAGCACTTATTTTTCTTTCTTTAGTGTGTGGCAAAGTTATCCTTCTAATAGAACTCTTAGAACCTATCAGGCTAACTTGATCCTAAATAAACTGTAAACAGACGTTATCATTTTTTTCTAACAACAAATTTATAAACCATAAAAGAACATCTCCACTACTTCTTATAAAACTATGAGTTTAGCAATGAATTGGAGTCCAAGGAACCAGAAACAGCCACATATGTGACTTCCCTAAAATCAACAGTAAACAAAACCGGCAAACAAAAGAAGAGTGTCTTTAGCTTCAATTCATATAGAAAAATAAACAATTTAAGTTTTCCTAGTAATTGGACAAAGCATCACCTCTCTAATATTCATATGATCTTATATTGAGGAAGAAGCATAGCATAAAGTACAAGATAATATCTGTGACATCTGAGATACCTATTACATGCCAAAAGTCAGTCAGTCCTAGTGGTTCCCAGTACAGTAATATTCTATTTATTGATAAAATGTGAGGAGCGGATCTCGCGTAATTGTCAAGAGGATACAATGTTCAATCACCTTGCAAGACACCTGAGTTCATGTCTATGACATCTAGGATACTCGTTACAAAATGGTTGATCTATCTTGTAATACATTTAAAGATTATAGGAGAATCAAAGCAAAGAAAGCTCAAAACTTAAAAGAAAGAAGTTTCACAGGATAACCATAAAGATACATACTCTTACAGACTTCTCTGATGGTAAAGATTGACATGAAATGCCTTGGCACTGTAGTTTCCTCTTATCATCCCCAGATTCTAGGTTTGGTTTAGCTTGAGGCTTAAATTTTTGTGAGCTGCAGATTGAAGCTTTTGAGACTCTCTGCATCTCCATCTTTGCTCTCCTTGACATACGCTTCAATTTAAATTTCCAGTTTTCTTCATCGCTTCTCAATTGTTCGTTTGGGACAACAGCAATAAGACCTGATATTAAGCGTTTTTGCAGTGTGTTCGCTTTACCCTTTTGTCTTTTAGAACTGTGTTTCTTTACAACGGGAGGGATACCAACAATATCCACCTTGGTAATACAACCTTCCTCATCAAAATTGGCCACAGTGGATGATGCTAATGTACTATCTCCCTGAGTCTTGCTTATAAATGCCTCCATTGCCTCTTCTGCAGTTATATTTTCAATATTTTCTTGGAAAATGTCATCGTCATCTAGCTCATACATAGCTGCTTTGTTCACTGGACAATGCATATAATTAACGTGGTCTGCCTTCTCTGTAAAAATTGAGGTATGTGTTTCAGCTCTTGATTCACTTGTGCAATTGGAAAGAATTTGATCGTCATCCTTGCCAGATAAACTTTGTTTTGCACTGGAAGTCTCTTCAGAGTCTGTAGGCCACACAGTAGCATTACAGGCAATAATTTCATATTTAGGATACAGATTATCACCATCTGATACATTATTTGATGTCAACTGCTTAACCGTGCCATGTAATGGAATTCTATCTTCACTGTGATGATTTTCCTTGTGATTTTCAACACTGGCATCCCCAGGTCTTTCACCTACTTCCATACACTGTGCCACTTCAATTCCTGCTTCCTCTTCCTCTAAACCATTACCTGCCTTTCTCCTTAGATGATGATTCTGTATGCCATTGCCTGAATCTTCATGTTCATTTTCGGATAGTTCAATTGGAAAATTTGTATCACCATTTATAGGCATGGCATTCATCAAGTTATCTAGCTGCTGCTGATCATTTCTTATTTCATTTAAGCTAACCAGGCTAAATTCACTAGCAAGACAATGTAAGCATTCCGAATATCTCAATGTGGGAACTTCAAGTGGGGGAAGCAAAGTGACTGTGTTCTTCCTCAATTCTTCTTTGCGGTAAATGCAGAGGAAAAGGCCAGCATTTACTTATATCTGTTTCTCGAATATTTGCCACATAAGCTCTGCAAAAGACAATAATACATACCTTGAGAACATTACAATAGTATGAAACTGTCAAGAAGCAAATCGACAAAGATGTAGGTTTTTATAATAGAAAATAAAATCAAACAATCAATTTAGCAAAAGGTTTTGTGCAATACTTTTTTAAGTTAACATAAAACAGAAGTTATTGTGTGCACAAGTACAAATCTATATATAAAAACATGCCAAAATATTAAATGCACATTTCCATGTCATTGCTTTCCTTTCAGCCTATAGGCATGATCTTTTTTTTCCTGACATCGTATTTCAGTGGGGTAGAGAGGCATATCCAAAATTACAGAGAGGTTAATTACACAATCTGCAATTTGCCCATGGTAAATCATGGTCCAGAAATGAAGCATTTAATGTTTAAATGCATATCTTAATAAAATTTAACTTTGAATTAGTTAGCATATGGTGTAGAGGGCATGGATTGTAGAAAGAAAGGTTGAGTATGAGATTATGATGAATGATGAATCAAACAATGTCAATAGGAAAAATATCATGTGAAAGTGCAAATATTGCAAAACTTCTTTTAGGCTCGAATTTTCAACTTTTTTTTGTTGGTAAGTCAAAATGGATATCCATTTCTTATTTAAACTTTTTCCTTTAAAAATTGCCTCAGAATTGCATTGTTGGATTTACCCTTTTTTAATCAATATTTTATAAAACCAAAAAAATGTATCTTCACAATTCTAAAAATGAAATATATGCCTCATTATAATTTTAATAGGTAATTATTATTAATTTATATATATATATATATATATATATATATATATATATATATATATATATATATATATATCATTTATTTTGTTTGAATTTGAAAGATGTGGCTATAGCTTTTTTTTTTTCTTCTAAATTGAATTGAATTTTATTTCTTGGCCAAAAAATTGTTTTTTATATTTTTTCGAGAGGCCAACTATAGTCGCAGCGGGGGTGGAGATGAGAGCACTCATTTTTTGGTTGTAATTATAAACTAGCATATCTATATTAAATATAATATATCTAAAGTATGCTAGTTAATAAGTTGCAGTAAAGCTTTCATAAGTAATTATTTATTTTTTAAAAATCGCAAAAATACTATGTTCCACGACATTTCAAGGATGGAAACGTATTTTTGGGATGGCAATCCAAGGGCTATTTTTGGGGATGGTATATATACTCTTATTTCTACAAGTTTAACTATACATAACATCAAAATTAAGACAATAATAGGAATATATATCATTAAGACAATAACAACTATATATATCTTCTAGCCCTATATTTCAATATGAACTACCTCCTCCACTAAAAGTGTGTACCATTTTATGGACTTCGGTCCAACTTGAAAAAGGAATGTCAACACAAATTCTCCTTGCCCTATACTTCATGTGAGCTACAAGTACGAAGCAAACACATCTAGATCAGGTTTTAATAGAATTTTTACTACAAAGTGTAGTGCTCCCTCAAAATAGGCACGGCCTAAAAGGTCAACCATGCATATGTTGATTTTGGTAGCTAGGTCAGATCCCTTCTAGAGACTGACCTAGTCATAAAATGCTGAATGGCCTATCGGCCTTAGCATTTCAAGAATCTCAGTTGTATTATCCGATTTAAGGAAGGCCCTAATTAGGCGAATTCATTATTCGATGTATCTTGAAATTGCAAATAGGTCAGGACCTATTTCAATGTAATTTGAACTTGGTGCCAAATTGTATCAGGCCGACCAAGGTTATTGTTTGGGCGATCTCCTATAAATGTAAAGTGACTTGTAGTCACAATTCATACACAAGACTCCGAATTCTGCTCTGAGACAACTCTCCATCAGCGATCTACTTCTACAATTAACAAGGAATTCTACAGATAGTTGAACCGTTCGACGGTTCAATAGGTTCAACGGTTCAACGAGTTCGATGGTTCAACAGGTTCAACCATTCGATAGGTTCAACAGTTCAATAGGTTCAACCGTTTGATAGGTTTGACGTTTCAACAGGTTTGACGGTTCAACAAGTTCGACAGTTCAACAGGTTCGATGGTTCAATAGGTGCGACGGTTCAACAGGTGTGACGGTTCAACAGGTTCAATGGTTCAACTAGTTCAATGGTTCGATAATTGATTTGATCATCCCACTTTCATCTGCAATCATCAGCGAACCTGTTACTTGGTGAAGCAGATCTGTTCTAGCATGAGCAAAGTTTAACCCTAGATCTGTTATAGATTGTCTAAGGTTGCCGAACCTCTGTGTTTACTGTGCAATTACTCTTATGTGCAAGCGAACTTCATGCTGACCATTTTGGATCAGAATTAAGGTTCAGATAAGTTGTATTTTGATATCTATGTTTCGTGCCCTAGTTGCGCGAAGTTGTAATCTGTTTCTGCTCTTAATATAAATTAGATATGAGATTTTCTTGTTGGGTTTTTCACCTCCAAGAGGGAGGTTTTCCCAAGGTATATATGCGTTATGTGTGCATTTGTGTTTTATTGTTTCTTATTGTCAATCTAATTACTAAAATTAACATGGTATCATAGCCAAGTTCGAATTAGTATAATCGAATTTGCAGTAACCAATTATCTACTTCTGCTCTTATCACTTCTTCAACATGGTTCTCAAGGTGGAAGATACATTGGATGGGGCTTCCAATTTCACATCATGGAGAGTTTGCATCATGCTTGTGTTGAATGAAAATGACCTTGCAGACTTTGTGACCAAGAATCTTCTGAGCCTGAGGCAGAAGGAGAAAAGACCCAGTGGAGGAAGAAAGATCTTCAAGCTCAGAAGATCTTAATTGATTCAGTAAAGGACCACATTGTTCTCATCATCTCCAAGCTGAAGACAGCAAGCAAAATGTTTAGAACCTTAGAGGAGATGTATGAAATCAACAACACTAGTCGTGTTCTAGCTTTGAAGTAGTAGCTTCATCACATCAAGATGGCTAAAGGTGAATCCGTCATGGCTTACTTCATGAGGATTTCTGATTTGAGAGATCAGCTCTCATCTATTGGAAAGATTGTTGATGAAAATGATTTAACTATGCTAGCCCTCAATGGTCTTCCAGCATCTTGGGAATCCTACATTCAAGGAATTAGTGCAAGAGCTGATCTATCCAAGTTTGACAGATTAAGGGCTGACTATATTTAAGAAGAGTCTCGACTGGCTGCTAGAGGAGTTATCAAAAACACTCATGAAGACAATCATGTCCTTGCTGCCCAATCTTTCAAGAAGAAAGGAGGCTATTGGAAGAAGAACAATTTCAAGAGGAATAGAGATCAAAGGTCTAATCCACCTCATGATTCGAAGAAAAAGAAAAAGGACCTGTCTCACATCAAGTGCTTCAAGTGTGACAAATTTGATCACTATGCAAGGGACTGTTTATCCCAGTCTAAGAAACAAGGAGCAAACTTAAGTGAAGTCTCAAATCAATCTAATACTGAAGACTTCCTTTTCATTTCTGCTCTGTCAAGTAATGTACCCTCAGACAGTGATACTTGGCTGATTGATAGTGGTGCATCTAGACACATCACCATCTATCGAGAGCACCTCTTAGATTTAGTGGAGAAAGAGTCTAATCTTCATGTGGTCATTGGTGATGATGCTCTCTATTCTGTGAGAGGTTTTAGTACTACTTCCTTTAATTTAGATTCTGGAATTTCTCTTCACCTTATTGATATTTTGTTTGTGCTGGGAATCAAAAGAAACCTTATCTCCATATCAGCACTAGAAGATAAAGGTTATCATATTGCATTTTCTGAGGGAAGAGTGCTTGCATGCCCTAAGAAGTCCAGCATCAAATCAGTTCATGTCATTGGGAATAGGTATGAGAGCCTATATAAGCTTTCAGCACGTCCAGTTCAAGCTCTCATTCATGAAGCTCTTGAGTCAAGCGAGCTATGGCATAGAAGACTTGGACATCTTCATTTCCGAGCCCTCCCTACACTTGAGAAAATAGTTAAAGGTATGCCTAAACTTAGTCATATTCATGATGATACATGCAAAGGTTGTGCTATGGGTAAAAACACTAAGAGTCCATTTCATCAAAGTGAAAGTAGGTCTAAAGAGAAATTAGCTCTTGTGCATTCTGATTTATGTGGACCTATGTCTGTTGCTTCCCCAAGTGGATTCTTGTATTATGTAATTTTCATAGATGACTACTCTAGGAAAACTTGGATTTACTTTCTCAAATCAAAAGAATCTGATGAAGTTCTAAGTAGATTCAAAGAATTTAAAGCTTTATCTGAAAATATATCTGGGAAAAGAATTAAAGTTTTAAGGTTTGACAATGGAGGTGAATACACATGGGGTAGTTTTCATGATTTTTGTGTTGAGGCAGGGATCAAGAGGGAGTTTTGTGTTCCCTACATCCCTCAGCAAAATGGGGTTACAGAAAGAAAGAACAGATCCATAGTTGAGGTAGAAAAAGCTATGATTCATGATCAGGATCTGTAGACTTTCCTATGGGCCAAAGCATCTAAGACCGCTGTCCACTTTCAGAATAGATGTCCTCACCGTGTATTGAAAGATATGACTCCAGAAGAAGCATTTTCAGAGATCAAACCTGATATCAGTCACTTGAGGATCTTCGGGAGTCCAATATATATCCATGTACCCAAAGAGAAGAGAACCAAGTTGGAACCTTCTGGCAAAAGAGGCATTCTTGTGGGCTACAACGAAACATCCAAAGCATTCAGAATTTACATTCTAGGTCAGAAGTTTATTGAGGTTAGTAGAGATGTCACTTTTGAAGAAAATATTACACTCAAAAGATCTAAAGACTCAAGTATAGAGATTGACAATGAAGTCCATGATAACCCTCAAGACATGGATATTGAGCATGATACTGAGATTCAGAGAGAGTCTACAGAATCTAAAAATCATGATGATCCAAGTGAACCTTTGGATCCTACCGATGGGACTAGGGACAATACAGTGACTAAGAAGAGACCTGTCTAGATTCAAGAGGCAGAAAAGTTTGCAGCTCCAAGTGGCACATTCAGAAAAAAGTAGGAGGCCTCATAAATTCTCTGACTATGTTGCATTGATGTGCAATCTCATTGAGACTGAACCTTCCAGCGTTGAAGAGGCCATGAAACAACAAGCATGGAAGAATGCTATGGATGAAGAATATCAGTCTATCATCAAGAATGATGTTTGGGATATTGTGCCTAGACCCAAAGGTAAGTCTGTCGTATCTTCCAAATGGTTGTTTAAAATTAAACATGCTGCTGATGGAAGTATTGAGAAATACAAAGCTAGATTTGTGGCTCATGGCTTCTCTCAGAAAGAAGGCATAGATTATGAGGAAACCTTTGCCCCTATTGCTTGATATACTTCCATCAGGACTATCGTTGCTATTGCTGCAACTAAGGGATGGAAGTTGCATTAGATGGATGTAAAGATAGCCTTCCTCAATGGTGTTATTGAAGAAGAGGTCTACATTGAGCAACCTGAAGGCTTTGTGATCCATAAGAAAGAATCTCATATATGTAGATTGAAGAAAGCATTATATGGTCTTAAGCAGGCCCCCCGTGCTTGGTATGAAAGAATTGACAAGTACTTGGTAAGCCTAGGATTCTATAAGAATGATGCTGATCCTAACCTTTACTTCAATGTATTCAATGGTGAAATGTTGATTTTGGTTTTATATGTTGATGACTTATTCCTAACTGGAGAAGATCATCTCATTCTTAGATGTAAGGAAGAATTGACTTCAGAATTTGAAATGAAAGATCTAGGTCTCATGCATTTCTTTCTAGGGTTAGAAGTATGGCAAAGACCCAATGAAATTATTCTAAGTCAAGGAAAATATACCATTGATATTTTGAAGAGATTTGGAATGTTAGATTGTAAACCTATGCCTACTCCTATGGAAACTAACTTAAAGAAGTTGAGTGAATCTACAGCTAGGTCTGATCTTGTGGATCCTACTAAATACAGGTAGCTGATTGGATCCTTGATGTATCTAGTTAACACTAGACCTGACATTTGCTATGCAGTGAGTGCCCTCAGCCAGTTCATGTGTGAACCAAGACAGATTCATCTTGTTGCAGCCAAGCATATCTTGATATATTTGCATGGTATAGTTAGATATGGATTGAAGTACTCTTCCAATACAATCATTACCTTGGAAGGCTATTCTGATTCTGATTGGGCAGGAAGTGTCACTGATAGAAAGAGCACTTCTAGAGTTTCCTTCAGCTTGGGATCTACCATGATATCCTGATGCAGTAGGAAACAGTCTTCAGTAGCATTGAGTATTGTTTAAGCAGAATATATTGCAGCTTGTGTGGCATCTCGAGAAGCAGTGTGGCTTTGAAAACTCCTTGCAGGATTGTTTGGACAACCTTGGGATCCTGCAGTTATTCATAGTGATAACCAGAGTTGTGTGAACCTCTCTGCCAATCCTGTGTTTCATGACATATCAAAGCATGTGGAAACTCAGTATCACTATATCCGGGATATGGTGCAAAGGAATGCTATTCAACTGAAGTACATCACCACTGATGAGCAAACAACAGATGTTCTCACCAAACCTCTTGCTCGAGTGAAGCTTTGTCATGTCCCCATTTCTGGCTTAAGCACCAAGTGATGAATGGATTAGCCTACTTCTCATTCCCGGAGGCTAATTCTAAATGATAAGGGAATGAACTGGGTTTTGACTAACTCTGGGTGTTATTTTGTAGGTAAAATCAAGAAGTTTTGAGTCAAAATCCACTAAGTCATGAGCAAGGCGCCCATTTTGGAAGAACTCCTCCTTTCTGGCGCCTAGCTTCAAGAGTCACTTCTGGCAGTGAAGATGAGGATTCAAACAGAAGGCGCTCCACCTGGATGGGTTCCACCAACCAAGCGCCTTGAGCAGTTATGGACTTGAGCAAGGATCATCCAGTGTTGAGTTTGGAATCACTGAAGTGGTCTAAGTGAGTTAGGCGCACTTCCTAGCCTTCACAACACTCAAAGTGCGCCTAGTCCTCATATTGCGCCTAGACTCCTTTGCAAATGGTGAATTCCTTGAAGGATTGATCAAGTGAAATCCTGCCTTCAAAAGATCCAGTGGAAATGATTGATTAATCAACATGACGAAGTTTTCTAAGTGAGTGGAACAAGGAAGAAGGCCTATTCACTTTAGGCGCTAGCATCAAGTTACATCATCCAACAGGAGAACTTCTCCTTATCTAGGCGCCATTTCTTGTTGAAGTTATCTCCTCAAAGCGCCTAGGTGCTAGAGCATGACAAAGTAAACCTTAAATGGCGCCCTATGTCAAATGATAATTGATGGTTTAGAATGCATCTTCAAAAGCACGCCTAGGTGTTGTGATGTTAGCTTTTGCTCAGACAACCTTGAAGATGCGCCTAAGTAAGAACATGCTATCCAGACTCCTCAAGAGGTCAAGGCACTTGGTAAGGTGTTTGTGAAAGCAGAGATGAGTTTCTGACTAAAGGAAACAAGGTTAGGCGCCAAGACAAACAAGTACATTCAAGATAAGCTTTTCAAGGGAGGGCGCCAATTCTCACCTCCACTGTTGTTTTGTTGCGCCTAAGGGACTTATTCCCAAAAGTGCGCCTAAGGAGTTCTCAGTCCATTCCAACTGATAGGCATTTGATAGAAGGTAGTCTTGTTGATTCAGTTGTGGTTTGAGTTGAAGGTTTTAGCAAGACAAATTCCCTTTTTCTCCCTAAGGCGCCAATCTGGACCTTTTCCTATCACCAAGTGCGCCTAGGTGAAACTGAAGGCTAAACAAAATATGGATACCCCAGATATAGGCGCTAGGTTGAGAGAGCATCAAAAGTTGGATTGCAAGGGTGAATTGAGGAATTAGGCGCTGGTATCAGTTGATGCTACTCCAAAGATGCGCCTAAGATAGTTGCAAGTCTTCTAAACAAGTTTTGGAATAGGGCGCTTCATCATAAGGTAAGATGACCATCATTCAAAGTCAAGTTGTTGTCAAAGTTCTTTGAAAGGGGGTGATAAGCTGCTACCAAGGCGCCAAAACCCTTGTGAACTCTCCAAAGTTGGCGCCCAGTTAGAAGAACACCAAAATTGCAGTGGTTGAGGTTGTAAACAACAAGTAGGAAGTCTAGAACTCTAGGCGCATTCTAGAGTCCCTGTCAACCTTCAATTGGCGCTTAGTGATAACAAGGCGCACTTCTTGGGCATTTCCTACCTCATCTAGCGCCTAACCTCAAAGTAGCGCCTAACCTCAACTCCAATGAGCGCCTCATGAGGATTGACTCAGTTGAGTGTCAAGGCACTCTTCTTGATAGCATTGAAGAGCTTTTTCCAAGTTAGGCGCAATCTCCAGGTGCAATCTCCTCAACTGGCGCATAGAACAAGCAGGGCGCACTTTCATGTTCCAGACATCTCAACTTGGCGCCTAGTCAGGAGATAAGGTAGTTGTAACTACCTAAGCTCTCATTGGTCCACAGAAGGTCTTCGGGATCCGTGTCAAGGTCTCTGGATAAGCTTGCCAACTCAGAATGAGTCATCAGATGGAATATTCCCTTGGATATGCTTCTTGGGAAACGTGCCTTCATTACCTTTGAAAGGCCTATAAAAGGAGGAGCTCTCTCATTCATTTGGCATCTATGCATTTGACAAACTTCTCTCTGCAAAGCTGTTGAGCTTGTAATCTTGAGGCCTGCGAGTTTCAAGTGTTGGGGTGATGCTCCCTCAAGTGACAAGGTGATGCTCCCTTGTTGTACTGTGAGGTGTTGACATTCAGTTCACATCGTTGAGTTCAATCGAGTCGATCAAGTATAGGCACCCATTGTAATCATCAAGGCTCCAAGGCCTGCTTTGTAATTCCATTTGAATAAAGTGTAACTTCATGCCATTGAAAGCATTACTCATGTAATAAGACATTGTGAGTTGATTGAATCAAGTAATAAAACAAGTACCCAGCTTAAGGTTGATTCATTCAAATAGTTATCTTTGATGTATATCTTTGTGTTGTTGAAATAGTTGATAAGTTGATAGCAGGTAAAATTGTCTAAGTAAGGAAAAAATTTGGTAGAATTAGTTGGGTATCTTACAGTGGTATCAGAGCTTGGATCCTGCCAGCCTTTGGGAGTTTTCATGCAAGAAGGTGATCAACAAAGTGATAGAACAAGGAGATACATTGCGCGTGAACAAAGAAGGCAGTTCCAGTGGACTCATCCTTACCCACAACAGGATACTCTTTCAGAAGCAATTGTAGCTAGACAGGCTAACATGGCTGAGGAAAGAAGAAGTAGAAGTCCACCTGCAGATGGTGAACGTGCAGCTAGGGAGATGTTTAGGAACATCGCCGTTGAACAACAACAAACCGCTCAAATATTGCAACATGTTCTACAATCCCTTCAAAATATGAATCAAGGTGAAGTAGCTGGACAAGGTCGTCGAGATGCAGCTAGACATGAGAGACAAGAACGACATGTTGATGATGATGCTGGTAGTGCAGTTGGCAGAAGAGTTCGCACACGAACTCCTACAGTTGATAGGCCTTTAAGACCAACCTTCCTCCCACCACCACCTGAACAGGACAATGAGGCTGATGAAGAGTTTGACGAAGAAGAACCAAACAATTTTAAAAATGAGATAGCTCTCTTTGCAGATCTTTATGCCAGACTTCCGGAACGTGTTCGAGATATGATGACTTTCAATGAATATTGCCGACAGAAGAGGGAAGATAGAGACAGGCGAGGTAGAACTAGAGGCTTTCGTCCTAGAAGGGATGATGATACAAAGGAGTATAAAGAAGCCTTGAATCGAGTTCCCATTCCTACCTTTGATGGAAGTGGTAAGCTCAGTGCTAGGGCTTGGGTAAACAAGCTGGATACATACCTTTCACTTAAGCCATTGACGGAGAAGAAGGCAATTCAATTTGCTACAATGCATCTTGAAGGTTTGGCTTATGAATGGTGGCATCATGGCCTAGTTTCTCAACATCATGATAGGATAAATTCCTATGATGAATTTGTAACCAAGTTGATTCAGAGGTTTGATAGAAAAGACACTGAAGTGTACTATCGTGAACTTGCTCAACTCAAGCAAGAAGGAAGAGTTGTGCAGTATGTTAATGACTTTCAGAAGATCGCAGTAATGGTACCTGATATGACTGACTGAAGAATCACTATGCTATTCATCGAGGGATTGAACAATCAAATCAAGCCATTGGTAAAGGTACAAAGGCTGGCAAACCTGGAAGAAGCAATTGACTTTGCTCTAGATCTTGATACTACTCCTGCTTATCAGCCTAAGAAAAAGTTCTATAAGGGTGTTAGCTCTACTCAAAGGAGACCCTCTTTTCCTCAAAAGATGACTCAAGGTCCATCTGCAGCCGAAAGAGATGAGCTAAGGAGGAAGAAACTCTGCTTTTCTTGCAAACAACCTTGGGAACCAGGACACAGATGCCTTGGTAAAGGTAAAGCACATCTGATTGAAGTTGTATCTGATGATGGAAGTGAAGAAGAGTCACTGAGTGAAGAAGAATCAATCCAAGGTGAAGAGGAGGTACAACCAACTCTTAATGTTGTCTCAGAAGAAACACCTGACAAAATAACATTAGCAACTATCTCAGGAGTGCCTAAGTATCATGCCTTTCGCATAAGAGGAGTTGTGAAGGGTCAAAGAGTCACCTGTCTAATTGACAGTGGTGCTACTCACAACTTCCTAGATGAAGGTTTGGTAGCAAGGCGGGGTCTCACAGTTGAAGACTTCGAAGGATTTCAAATAGCTGTTGCTAATGGATTCCTAATGAGTTGTACCAGAAAAGTATCCCAACTGCAAATTCAAATGGGAGATTATTCTTTACAGGATGATTTCTATGTGATTGGACTTGGGCATATTGATGTAGTACTTGGAGTACAATGGTTGCATTCGCTTGGAAGAATTGTCCAGGACTTTCAAAAGATGGAGTTAGAATTCATGCATGAAGGAAAGAAGATCAAACTGAAGTCAGTGTCTGATGGAAACCCCAAAGTTGTCTCAACAAAACGAATGGAAGCATTATTCAGGCTTAATGACATCAAATGGGCAGCACAGGTTTGCATCAAGGACAACCAAATCCTCTCTACTGAAGAAATTTATCCTGCGGATATTCAGGCAATGTTGGATAAGCATGGTAAGGTGTTTAGGGACATACCTCCAGGAATACCTCCTGATAGAGGTTTTGAACATGTAATTGAATTGGAGGATGGGGCTAAACCTGTTAACATTGCACCCTATCGGCATCCTCGGCATTTCAAGATTGAAATTGAGAAGACGATCAAGGAATTGATCGATATGGGGCACATAAGGCCCTCATCAAGTCCATTTGCATCCTCTGTGGTGCTAGTGAAGAAGAAGGATGGAACAATGCGGATGTGTGTTGACTATCGCGCATTAAACAAGAAGACCATCAAGAATAGGTATCCAATACCTAGGATTGATGAACTCCTTGATGAACTGCATGGAGCAGTCTATTTTTCAAAGATAGATCTTCGATCAGGTTACCATCAAATTTGTGTCAGAGAAGAGGACATTCCAAAGACAGCATTCAGATGCCATTATGGACATTATGAATTTATGGTGATGCCTTTTGGGCTGACAAATGCTCCCGCCACTTTCCAGTCCTGTATGAATCATGTGTTCAACAAGCAGTTGAGGAAGTACCTGTTGGTTTTCTTCGACGACATCTTGATCTACAGCAAGACATGGGAAGAACATCTTCAACACTTAGACGAAGTATTGAATGTTATGGAGAATTAATCTTTGTATGCAAAGATGTCTAAGTGTGATTTTGGCCTGAAGGAGATTCTGTACCTAGGTCATGTGATAGGAGTAAATGGTGTGAAAGTTCAAGAGGAGAAGATTGAAGCTATTCGTAACTGGCCAGCTCCCCGGAACGTATCTAAACTAAGAGGTTTCCTAGGCCTCTGCAGCTACTATAGAAGATTTGTTAGAAGATTCTCACAGCTTGCTGCACCCTTGACAAATCTAACAAAGAAAGGAGCTTTCATTTGGTCAATAGAAGCTCAAGCTGCATTTGATAGACTGAAGGAAGTGATGAGTACAACACCAGTGCTGGCTTTGCCAGATTTTACTAAGTCCTTTGTTCTAGAATGTGATGCTTCGGGAGAAGGCATTGGAGCTGTTTTGATGCAAGATCGACATCCCATCGCATTCGAGAGTAGGAAATTGAAGGATACAGAAAGATTGTACTCAACTTATGACAAAGAGATGCTGGCAATCATGCATGCCTTGGCTAAGTTCCGCCAGTATCTAGTTGGATCTAAGTTTGTGGTCAGAACTGATCACAACAGTTTGAAATACTTTCTAGGGCAGAAAGATTTGAATGAAAGACAGCAGAAGTGGGTTGTGAAGATACAGGCATATGATTTCGACATTGAATATGTGAAAGGCAAGAAGAATGTGGTTGCCGATGCCCTGTCTAGAAGACCTGCTGTTTGTGCCCTGAGCAAAGTTTCAGTGGATTGGAAGGCTCAGCTTCTAGTTGAGTATTCTAAATCAAAATTTGCTTATGAGATCATGGATGGAATCATTCAGGATGATAGGTACAAGGTGATTGATGAAATCATCTATTACAAAGACAGAATCTATCTGACTCCTGAATCAGAGCTGAAGCGACAAATTTTGCAGACATACCATGATGCTCCACTTGCAGGACACCCTGGTTACTTCAAGACCTACAGACAGATCAGGGAAAGATTCACTTGGAAAGGCCTGAAGGAAGAAGTTCTTCAGTATGTCAGGGAGTGTCTGACTTGTCAACAGAATAAGTCAGAGCATACATTTCCAGCAGGATTACTCCAACCACTGCCAATTCCAGAACATAAGTGGGAGAGTATTTCTATGGACTTTATCACAGGTCTTCCGAAGGTGAATGGAAGAGATTGTATTTATGTAGTTGTAGACAGATTAACTAAGTTTGCTCACTTCTTTGCAATACCAGTTGAGTCATCAGCATTGCAAGTAGCTGAGTTATTCTTTCGTGAAGTCTTCCGACTACATGGCCTGCCTAAAACCATAGTCAGTGATCGAGATAGCCGGTTCATTAGTGTTTTCTGGAGAGAGCTATTTCGACTAGCTGGAACTGACTTAACACCAAGCACTAGTTATCATCCTCAAACCGATGGACAGACCAAAATTGTAAACAAATGGATTGAGGGATACTTGAGAAACTATGTGTCTGATCATCAGCATGCTTGTGTTAAGTGGCTTCATCTGGGTGAATACTGCTACAACACCACTTTTCACATGTCAATTGGCATGACTCCCTTCTGAGCTTTGTATGGATATGAAGCTGTTTCATTTGTTGATCTCGCATTGGATGACAGTAGAGCTCCTAGGGCTAGTGAATTGATGAAGGATACTCAGGATATTTTGAGGGTCCTTAAGGAAAATTTGCAAAGAGCTCAAAATCAACAGAAGTTGTATGCCGACAAACACTGAATTGAAAGAAGCTTTGAAGTAGGTGACATGGTGTTTCTGCGCCTTCAGCCATATAGACAAAGTACTTTGAAGAAGTCAGGTGTAGAGAAATTGAAACCAAGGTTCTACGGACCCTACAAGGTGTTGAGAAGAGTAGGGGAAGTGGCATATGAACTTGATTTGCCAGCAGGAAGCCGCATCCACAATGTGTTTCATGTGTCGTGTCTCAAAAAGGCACTAGGTCAACATGTGGTTTCAACCGATGAACTGCCACCACTTGATGAAGAAGGAATGCTTGCACTTGAACCTGAAAATGTGGTGGATATAAGGGAGAAGAAACTTCGCAATCGAAGCATAAGAGAATATCTGGTGAAGTGGAAAGGGTTGCCGATGGAGGATGCTACTTGGGAAGGAGAGAAGATACTCGAGCATCCTAACCTTCAATTGCTTGAGGACAAGCAATCCCGGGAAGGGGAGACTGTCATGTCCCCATTTCCGGCTTAAGCACCAAGTGATGAATGGATTAGCCTACTTCTCATTCCCGGAGGCTAATTCTGAATGATAAGGGAATGAACTGGGTTTTGACTAACTCTGGGTGTTATTTTGCAGGTAAAATCAAGAAGTTTTGAGTCAAAATCCACTAAGTCATGAGCAAGGCGCCCATTTTGGCAGAACTCCTCCTTTCTGGCACCTAGCTTCAAGAGTCACTTCTGGCAGTGAAGATGAGGATTCAAACAGAAGGCGCTCCACCTGGATGGGTTCCACCGACCAAGCGCCTTGAACAGTTATGGACTTGAGCAAGGATCATCCAGTGTTGAGTTTGGAATCATTGAAGTGGTCTAAGTGAGTTAGGCGCACTTCCTAGCCTTCACAACACTCAAAGTGCGCCTAGTCCTCATATTGCGCCTAGACTCCTTTGCAAATGGTGAATTCCTTGAAGGATTGATCAAGTGAAATCCTGCCTTCAAAAGATCCGGTGGAAATGATTGATTAATCAACATGACGAAGTTTTCTAAGTGAGTGGAACAAGGAAGAAGGCCTATTCACTTTAGGTGCTAGCATCAAGTTACATCATCCAACAAGTGAACTTCTCCTTATCTAGGTGCCATTTCTTGTTGAAGTTATCTCCTCAAAGCGCCTAGGTGCTAGAGCATGACAAAGTAAACCTTAAATGGCGCCCTATGTCAAATGATAATTGATGGTTTAGAATGCATCTTCAAAAGTACGCCTAGGTGTTGTGATGTTAGCTTTTGCTCAGACAACCTTGAAGATGCGCCTAAGTAAGAACATGCTATCCAGACTCCTCAAGAGGTCAAGGCACTTGGTAAGGTGTTTGTGAAAGCAGAGATGAGTTTCTGACTAAAGGAAACAAGGTTAGGCACCAAGACAAACAAGTACATTCAAGATAAGCTTTTCAAGGGAGGGCGCCAATTCTCACCTCCACTGTTGTTTTGTTGCGCCTAAGGGACTTATTCCCAAAAGTGCGCCTAAGGAGTTCTCAGTCCATTCCAACTGATAGGCATTTGATAGAAGGTAGTCTTGTTGATTCAGTTGTGGTTTGAGTTGAAGGTTTTAGCAAGACAAATTCCCTTTTTCTCCCTAAGGCGCCAATCTGGACCTTTTCCTATCACCAAGTGCGCCTAGGTGAAACTGAAGGCTAAACAAAATATGGATACCCCAGATATAGGCGCTAGGTTGAGAGAGCATCAAAAGTTGGATTGCAAGGGTGAATTGAGGAATTAGGCGCTGGTATCAGTTGATGCTACTCCAAAGATGCGCCTAAGATAGTTGCAAGTCTTCTAAACAAGTTTTGGAACAGGGCGCTTCATCATAAGGTAAGATGACCATCATTCAAAGTCAAGTTGTTGTCAAAGTTCTTTGAAAGGGGGTGATAAGCTGCTACCAAGGCGCCAAAACCCTTGTGAACTCTCCAAAGTTGGCACCCAGTTAGAAGAACACCAAAATTGCAGTGGTTGAGGTTGTAAACAACAAGTAGGAAGTCTAGAACTCTAGGCGCATTCTAGAGTCCCTGTCAACCTTCAATTGGCGCTTAGTGATAGCAAGGCGCACTTCTTGGGCATTTCCTACCTCATCTAGTGCCTAACCTCAAAGTAGCGCCTAACCTCAACTCCAATGAGCGCCTCATGAGGATTGACTGAGTTGAGTGTCAAGGCACTCTTCTTGATAGCATTGAAGAGCTTTTTCCAAGTTAGGCGCAATCTCTAGGTGCAATCTCCTCAACTGGCGCATAGAACAAGCAGGGTGCACTTTCATGTTCCAGACATCTCAACTTGGCGCCTAGTCAGGAGATAAGGTAGTTGTAACTACCTAAGCTCTCATTGGTCCATAGAAGGTCTTCGGGATCCGTGTCACGGTCTCTGGATAAGCTTGCCAACTCAGAATGAGTCATCAGATGGAATATTCCCTTGGATATGCTTCTTGGGAAACGTGCCTTCATTACCTTTGAAAGGCCTATAAAAGGAGGAGCTCTGTCATTCATTTGGCATCTATGCATTTGACAAACTTCTCTCTGCAAAGCTGTTGAGCTTGTAATCTTGAGGCCTGCGAGTTTCAAGTGTTGGGGTGATGCTCCCTCAACTGACAAGGTGATGGTCCCTTGTTGTACTGTGAGGTGTTGACATTCAGTTGACATCGTTGAGTTCAATCGAGTCGATCAAGTATAGGCGCCCATTGTAATCGTCAAGGCTCCAAGGCCTGCTTTGTAATTCCATTTGAATAAAGTGTAACTTCATGCCATTGAAAGCATTACTCATGTAATAAGACATTGTGAGTTGATTGAATCAAGTAATAAAACAAGTACCCAGCTTAAGGTTGATTCATTCAAATAGTTATCTTTGATGTATATCTTTGTGTTGTTGAAATAGTTGATAAGTTGATAGCAGGTAAAATTGTCTAAGTAAGGAAAAATTTTGGTAGAATTAGTTGGGTATCTTACAAGCTTGCATATTTTTGAGACAATCTTGGAGTTGTGGAGAATGAAGCTCTAGTTGAGGGGGAGTCTCAGCATCAATGATACATTATATTGTATCTTCCACCCTCTATGAGTAGGCATGGTGGATCCACCCTCTGCGAGTAGGCATGGTGGTTATGCACTCTTCTCTGGGAGAAGTTTGAGGTGAAATCCCTCTTCCACCCTCTACGAGTAGGCATGGTGGAGCCACCCTCTACAAGTAGGTATGGTGGATATCATGGGAGAAATTCCATGATGTGCTTGTTCACCCTCTGGGAGTATCTATGGTAAACGTCATGTGGAGATGACAATAAGCACTTATGTTTTCTATGGGAGTAGCCATGGTGGTAGTCACTATGTGACTTGATCCTTACGAAGGAATCCTCCCTAGCTAAGAGGGAGTGTTGATTTTGGTAGCTAGGTTGGATCCCTTCTAGAGACCGACCTAGTCATAAAATACAGAATGGCCTATCGGCCTTAGCATTCTGAGAATCTCAGTTGTATTATCCAATTTAAGGCAGGCCCTAATTAGGGAAATTCATTATTCGATGTATCTTGAAATTGCAAATAGGTCAGGACCTATTTCAATGTAATTTGAACTTGGTGCCAAATTGTATCAGGCCGACCAAGGTTATTGTTTGGGCGATCTCCTATAAATGTAAAGTGACTTGTAGTCACAATTCATACACAAGACACCGAATTCTGCTCTGAGACAACTCTCCATCAGCGATCTACTTCTGCAATGAACAAAGAATTCTGCCGATAGTTGAACTGTTTGACGGTTCAACAGGTTCAATGGTTTAACGGTTCAACGGGTTCGACGGTTCAATAGGTTCAACCGTTCGATAGGTTCAACAGGTTCAACAGTTCAACGGGCTCGACGGTTCAATAGGTTCAACCGTTGGATAGGTTCAACAGTTCAATAGGTTCAACTGTTCGATAGGTTTGATGGTTCAACAGGTTCGACGGTTCAACAGGTTCGACGGTTCAACAAGTTCAACGGTTCAACAGGTTCAATGGTTCAACCAATTCAATGGTTCGATAATTGATTTGATCATCCCACTTTCATCTGTAATCATCAGCGAACCTGTTACTTGGTGAAGCGGATCTATTCTAGCATGAGCAAAGTTTAACCCTAAATCTGTTATGGATTATCTAAGGCTGCCAAACCTCTGTGTTTACTGTGAAATTACTATTATGTGCAAGCGAGCTTCATGCTGACCATTTTGGATCAGAATTAAGGTTTAGATAAGTTGTATTTTGATATCTATGTTTCCTGCCCTAGCTGGGCGAAGTTGTAATCTATTTCTGCTCTTAATATAAATTGGATCTGAGATTTTCTTGCTGGGTTTTTCACCTCCAAGAGGGAGGTTTTCCTAGGGTACATATGTGTTATGTGTGCATTTGTGTTTTATTGTTTCTTACTGTCAATCTAATTACTAAAATTAACAGCATATATATAATGTTTAATTGTAGGCAAATTGCAATAGGAGATACCGATTCAGTTTAAGTACTTGCAACTATCATCGATTAGAATTGCATGGATAATTTCAAATAAGCACAACCAAATTGAAAGTCAAACATACATATTGATTGATTACAGGCACAATACAATAAGAACCATTCAAAGAATTGAAGTATTTAAAGTCATCATCTACTAGAGCTGCATGTCCAAGATGCTTTTTAAAACTATTTTTTTCATAAATTCAAGGTTTTTTTTGGTTTAAAAACATGCAAAATTCCCCTTCTCAGACATCCCCAGCCATCCCTAGGATAGACGAACATCTCACAAATGTTTTCTAATGTTCTACACCATTTCAAGGGCATTTCAAAGTTTTGGAAAAAGTTGGGGATGGCTAGGGATGTCCCCTTCCATCTTACCATCTTGGAAATGTGATGAGGGACGAGGATGTTGGTTTCAAGGTCAGGGCCATGTCCCCATAGAAAAAATGTGTCATATGTGTCCTTTTACTTATATCCAAAGTTAGAATTTTTGTTTAAATAGTTCAATTGGCCAGAATGACAGCTTTGTTTTTTAATGAAAATTTTAAATGTACCTCATTGAAATATTCAATTTTCACCAAATTAATTTTAAAAATTTCAAAAAAAAAAAAAAAAAAAGTGGTCCATAAACTACATTCAATTTCCTACAACTTTTATTACTAGTTTTTTTTTTCAAGTTGTGTAAACATCCCAATCAATTTTTCATGTGAAGTTACTTAAAATTTTTCATATAAAGTTACTTACGTCTGTTTTTTAGTAGATTCATTGCCAATTTTAAGAGTCTTATTTAGCCCATCATGATCTCACACTCACCCAACAATAGATTTTGATAATTAGGTAACATCTCTGTGGGAAAGACCTAATCCCCTTGCGGAATCTATAAAAAGTCAAGAACAGTTTTTCGTTGGCCAGTGCTTCCCCAAGTTGTGGCTGAATTCTCAAGTTCTTAAGAAAGCGAAATTAATCCAAACAAACAAATTCCAAGTCTAAGGTCCGCCACGGTATTATACATATAAAAAGTAACTTGGGAGACATCTTAACTTCGCTCAGACCCTCAACTAAATATACTAATTGCAGAATTGGCTCTGAAAACCCAACTATGGCTTTTTACTGAAGTTACGATTTCCACTAAAGACACTATGATGGGAAGAAAATAAAAAATAAAACAAACTGATTCATTCATTCTTACCTGAGAGAAAAAGCCTTACAAATTGAACTTTTCACTGGAACTGTTTCCTGATCTTGGGATGATATACATTTTCCACTTTCAATGTCGACCTGCCCAAGATGAGGATGATTTGCCTGTATAATTCTGGCACCTGAATAGAAGACGTTATACCAGACCCACTCTCGATAACCAAAAATTAATTTTCAAAGACTTGTTTCGCTGATGATGAGCCCAGTAGTGTGGCTCGAAACATCGGCGTTAAGAATTACATACCCAGTTGTTTCCAGAAGCTCAACCACCAAACATACTTCCTTTCCAAAAAAGATCCACTACTAAATTGTGTTCGTCAATAACACCAATTTATTCTCATGAACAACTAGAGCTATTATTCTCATGAACAACTAAAGCTATCATTCGGACTATACCAAACTATAAAAAAATTCCCATCAGTTGAGAGTGTTCATTGTAGCCGAGTTCGATTTGTGCAAACTCTAGCTCTTATTCTTACTCCAAACCCTAAAAAAATCTCACGGTCACAATTTATTTCCAAAAAAACATAAGAATAAAAATTCCAGGAAACAGAAAGTTGAGATCAATTGCTCTCGACGGTTAACTACATAAATAAATGAATAAAATGAAACCCTAGCTTTAGAAAACCTCAAAACCCTAAGAAGAAAGGAAAGATATCTTCCAACGTCACTTGATAGGTCAAAAAATAATGCACCACGTATAAAACAGGAGAATAATGCTCTTTTTCGATAGATTCGGGAGTTGAATACTAACAGACACGTGGCAGGTGACAAGAAGCTGCGAGAGGAGGCTTTTTAAACGGTCAAATTGTCTTCGCTTTTCGAAAACCTCACGCAACATCTCATTTATTAAGTTAGTCGTTGGATTTAATTGAAACGCTGTCTTTCCCATGTTTTTTTGAAATTGTGGGTGCCTATTATTATTTTTCATTGGATAATGCATTGCCTCACCCATTCCCACGGTGTATGCATGATACTCATAGCATTTTGTTTTGATGAGCTGGTTCTGGCAAAGAAAATGCTTTCTATAATATATTTATGTTAAACAATTAATAATAATTTATTGGGATTTAAGTGTTTAGTTATTTTATGAGTAGTTAATGCTGAGAGGCATTCTACAATGGCAGTAAGGGGTGGAGTGTAATGACGTGACCCTGTTAACAAAAATTCTTACCTTTTACCTTAAATTTGACATTTTTTATTGATTCATATTTTATGAGTGGTTAATGCTGAGAGGCATTCTACAATGGCAGTAAGAGGTGGAGTGTAATGATGTGAGCCTGTTAACAAAAATTCTTACCTTTTACCTTAAATTTAACACTTTTTTATTGATTCATATTTTATGAGTAGTTAATGTTGAAAGACATTCTATGGTGGCATCAAGGGGTGGAGTGTAATGACGTGGGCCTATAAACAAAAATTCTTACCTTTTACCTTAAATTTGATGGGTGGAGTGTAATGACGTGAGCCTGTTAACAAAAATTCTTAAATTTGACACTTTTTTATTGATTCATATTTTATGAGTAGTTAATGCTGAGGCATTCTACAATGGCAGTAAGGGGTGGAGTGTAATGACGTGAGCCCGTTAACAAAAATTCTTACCCTTTACCTTAAATTTAACACTTTTCTATTGATTCATATTTTATGAGTAGTTAATGTTGAGAGGCATTCTACAATGGCAGTAAGGGGTGGAGTGTAATGACGTGAGCTTGTTAACAAAAACTCTTACCTTTTACTTTAAATTTGACATTTTTTTACTGATTCATATTTTATGAGTAGTTAATGCTGAGAGGCATTCTACAGTGGCAGCAAGGGGTGGAGTGTAATGACGTGAGCCTGTTAACAAAAACTCTTACCTTTTACCTTAAATTTAGCATCCATTTATATGTCAAGATAATTAGCATTGTCTTGGGTTGGATTTCTTGTTTTAATGGGCCTAAGAGCTCCAATTGATGTTGTTTGAGTTAAACCTATGAAAAAATTGTTAGGTTTGGGAACATTATTAAAACATTTATTAAATAGTCAAAGAGACTCCTTATAATTTTTTAAAATAATTTGATTGGAACAAGATAATAAAGATGAATGATAAAGTTAAGTTCATAACTTGGCCAAAATTCACAATTAGCCTTAGTCATTTGAAACTATATAATAAGCTTGTAGATGAGAAAAGTGCATACTTCATACTTTCCCCCACTCAATTTAGACTCATTTTGGCCTTGTCATTAGATGCACATATCATTTTGGTGCTCAATTCAATGAATTTTTGCACATAAGTTGACATGACCCATCTAATGCCCTTGCCTTTTACTAGTTCATCCACAGTGGTTTAGACCCAACATGATTCTTATTTGTTTTCCCACCCAAGATTGAATTGTGAGTTATGTCTCTTGGAATGAATTATGCACCCATTTGCATACACCTTCTTTGAACTTGACTTTCACTCTCCCCTAGCCAACTCCATTCCAAAAATGGAGCATTGCCTATTGGCTTGCGCACAAAAACATTTGAATTTGGCACTTAGGATGTCATATCTAAAGACAAGTCCTAGTGCACTAATGATGAATCCCTTCAAGTAAGTAAGCACTCATAGATAACATCATTTAAGAATTAGGGCATCAGATCATAGAGCATTCTACACTTGCATCAGATGATACTACATTAGGCATATTCCAAATTACATGTTTGATATTTTTTGTATTCTTGTGGAAAATAACAAGGGATCTAACTAAGGTACAAGGAAGTTTTAAACCTCAATCCTAGCACACCAAAATCCAAAAGATTTTCATTAACACTACCTTAGTTCTAATTCAAAAATGACAATAGGAGTACAAATTCTAGAGGTAGGTGAGTTACAAACATAATCATGAAAAGTAGAACAAAATCACATGTGATCTCATTTGATAGTAGTACAGACTACAAGGACACATCAGCTACATGAGTCATCCTTCAAATCTAATTTCTAGAGTTCATAATCATCATTGAACACGTCTATGTAATCCATATCAAAAACATCAACTTCTATTAGCATCATTAAGAGCTAAGCACCCTCTAATCTCCTATTTACTTTATTAATTACTTGGCATGTTGTCATACTCAACTCTTCTTACTTTATCTAGGGGGTCTAATTAATGTACATCATTAAATATCCTATAGATCCCTAGATATTTATAGAGGGTGTGTTTATTTCCTGTATATTTTGGCGAACCCTAACTTGCCAAATCTCTCTAGATTTACCCCTAGAATTAAGTCTTGTTCTTGGTTATGTTCTTTTGATCTAATAAATTTCTTTCTTTTCTAATTTTTATTTCAAATCTAAAATCTTATTATGTTTCCATTGTTTTATCTATTTTAATTCTTTTTTGTTTGCATACCATTGACCAATCTCTAATTTCCACTTAGGAGAAGTATTAGATTAAATCTAACCATGGACATGCATCAAACTAAAGCTCCCATCATTGGAAATATAAATACAATGGTTAATTTTAATGAAGAAGACTCCTTAGATCATGAGGCTCACCTTGCTAGAATGGACAAAAGCGATAATGCTAACACAACTCAAATACTTAAGGAGTATTTTGTTCATCTTGATGTCATATAGATTTCATATATGTTTTTGAATGCCTCCAAACCTTGATTCACTAATCTCAGTGCATGAGAAAAATCATGTTGAAGAGCGAGAACAACCTAACCCTCCCCAAACTCTTCCATTCATTTTGCGACACCCTCATGAGACACAAGCCAATATATGAGGGCAGATTGAAGAAAATAAGAAAGAACTTCAAACATATGTTGAAACATTAAAAACTCCAAATGCAAGAAGGACACATTGAAGAGCCCTTGTGACATCCTTGGAATCTATAATTTCTCATATAGATTTAGTTAGTGGTCAAATAAACACATGGTCAAATCATCAATCTGAGAATGCATGATAGTATTATTCTACAAAATTGTCATATAAATAAGTCAAAGATAAGAAAATATTGAAATCTAATTTATGTGCATTATTTATTGATCCAAGAACCAATGAGCCCATGCATGGAAGTTGCAAAAGATTCCCTATTCATTGGTGTCGACACCAAGGAACACAAAATCATTTTTGAGATAGGTGGTGGATGGTTTTTGACCATCTCCCATGCAAAAATAATGAGGTGCCTCAATATATCTTCAACAAACTCTATTGTGAGTTTGTCCTCAATGATATTCCAAATTATTTTGATATGCATGATTTCTAGTTAGAAGCAAAGGCTCAATTCAAGATAGGGAGGGGCACATTGTGCCTAGGACCACTCAGTGAAACTGTCAACCAAGCCATCTATTCAACATGTCACAGTCCCTTCCATTATGAAGGAGAGTATTATATGGAGACCCTATAGTCTATCGGTTCCCTCATATAGACCTTATTACAACATAGTAGGCCTCTTTCACAGGTTGATGAGGTGAGCCTCCTAGGCTTCAATGATCACCACACATTTGTCATGTTTGTGGAGGTACTTGCGATTATGGGTCTAAGGATGTTGATGATACACACATTGGAGAGAATACTCCATAGTTTTAGGATTATGTTACACAAGGCCAACAGTAGGATACATCTATATTAGATAATATGGTAATGAGAGAAGAGTTGCTAGATATGGCCTTTCACATTGACCAACAAGTAATTTTCAATAAGCTTCTATAATTTATTATTTTTCCTTTTGAATTCTATAATTAGCTATATTAACCTATTGTGAATGAAAATTAATATAAAAAAGTGTATGTATTATGAAATTCTAAGCTTAAAGTACTCATTCTACATTTGTCGGCCCTCCAGCACATGGTTATGTGGCCATGTCGAGTCTATAGGTATGTAATTTGTAATAAAATAGTAATTATACTACATGTAATTTTTTGTGTCATATATCAATGGTAATCTTAAAATGACATTTGATGATGAACAAGTGGATGTTGGCTCTCCAACATCATGAGGATTTGGTGGGGGTAGTCATATATCAAGTTTTAGTAAGGTAAATTTTATTATTTTTAATCATTAATGTATGTAAATGATGTTATTTATATTTTGGTCATTTAATAATGTTATTCTATTTTTAGTTGATGGCATCAATTCAGACTTCTAATATTCATGGCACAATGGAGGTGGGCATTATTGCAGTTATTTTGTTTTCAATGTCTTTGACCAAGGGATGAGCCAATAGTGTAAATGTCATTATGTATTTCTTGTTTTATCTCACATAATTTAATGCAAATAAATGACATTAATCTTTAATCTAATTTTATTCTTCATTCTTATCATAACTCACAACTCCATTTTATACACCTACATCTCAGGCAGATGAAGAGAGACAACAGATGATTGACAATGATTATCGGCTTATGGTAAGTGATTATTTATGTATGTTATTGTATATTTCATGTTTTCTATATTAATGCATATATTATTTAATTGTATTAATATGTGGAGCTCCAAAAATTTTATGAGAGGAGGTCTAGTCAGTGGATTAGAGAGAAAGAGTTATCAATTGCTTCTCCATCTTCTTGAGAGAGCAAGGGTCATCGACTATTCCACAACACTCCATAGGAGTTTATATGTTATGACATTTTGTTGTATGCATGTACACATACATTTATGTTTTACTAATGTATATCATGGTATGCCTATATGGATTTGTTTATATATTCACCATATTCATGACATTATGTATACACTATATGGCATTTTCATGACATTATGTATATGACATTTTACGTTATATATGATGATCAATTATGATTATAGATGTCATATTTATTATTTAAATATGATGCTATTAGATTTAGACATAGATATGCAATGATATACCCGTAATCGTGACTTTTGTGTCTGTGACTATTATATATGGAATTGACATCTACTTGTGTGTGTAAACAAAACATTCCTAGATGCCACAGATTCTAAGAATTGTTGCATCAAAGTTTGACAGCTTTTTTTACTCTTATGGCTCTTAAGAGATTCTCTTGGTCTAATGTAGCCTGGAAGGATTAAGAGACCTAGGGGATGAAATGAGGTGGAGGCCTCCACTAGAGTTCATCCACCCACCCTAATGTTTTGACACCGTTAGTTCAATCCCATGAGGTGCGGAAGAAAAAATATGGCTATTGGCATCTTTACACTACTCTGAAATGAGGTATTTTGTAAGAATGCATTCATTGTTGACATGATCAAATGGTCTGGAGTTGATAAAAAACTAAGATAACCTATTATAGATGACCGAACATCCTCCTTTAGGTGCAAATGAAACATTCTTGGGTGCCATAGATTTTGAGAATCGTTGCGTCAAAGTTTGACAACTTTTTGATCTTAGGGCTCTTAAGAGACTCGCTTGGTCCAATGTAGCCCGGAAGGATTAAGAGACCTAGGGAATGAAATGAGGCCTCCAATAGCTTTCACTCAACCACCTCGATGTGTTGACACTACTAGTTCAGTCCCACAAGGTGCAAAAGAAAAAATATGGCTATTAACAACTTTACACTTCTCTCAAATGAGGTTTTTTACAAGAATGCACTTGTTGTCAGCATGGTCAAATGGTTCAGAGCTGATAAAAACTAAGATATTCTATTGTAGAAAAACCCAACATCCACCTGTAGATGCAAAAAAAACATTCATAGGTGCCACAAATTTTGAGAAATGCTACGTCAAAGTTTGTCAACTTTTTGCTCTCATGGCTCTTAAGACACTCTCTCAATCCAATATAGCTTAGAAGGATTGGGAGAGCTAGGGAAAAAAACAAGGCCTCCACTAGCATTCACCTACCTACCTTGAATGTTGGTGCTATTCATTTGGTCCTAGGAGGTGCAAAAGAAAAATATGGCTATTGACAACTTTACACTACTCTCAAATGAGGCATTTTGTAAGAATGCATTCATTATTGACACAATCAAATGGTCTAGAGTTGACAGAAATTGAAATAGGCTATTGTACATGGACTTGACATCCTCCTTTAGGTTCAAATGAACCATTCTTAGCTGCCATGGATTTTGATAATCATTGCATCAAAGTTTGACAACTTTTTTCTGTTAGAGCTCTTATGAGACTCTTAGTCCAATGTAGTCCATAAGGATTAGGAGACCTAGAGAAAAATGAGGCCTCTACTAGCATTCACCTAACCAAATTGATGTGTTAGCACTTTTGGTTTTGTCTTGTGAGGTTCAAAATAAAAATATGGCTATTGCCAACTTTACACTACTCTCAAATGAGGCATTTTGCAAGAATCCATTCATTATCAACATGATCAAATGGTATAGAGTTAACAAAACATAACATAATCTTTTGTAAATGGATTTGAATCCACCTATAGGTGGAAACAAAACATTTCTAGGTCCCACAGATTCTAAGAATCACTGCGTCAAAGTTTGACAACTTTTTTCTCTTAGGGATTTAAAGAGACTCTCTCAATCTAATGTATCCCAAAAGGATTGAGAGACCTATTAAATGAGACATTTTGCAAGATTGCATTCATTGTCATCATGGTCAAATAGTTTGAAGTTGATAGAAACTAAGATAGGCTATTATAGATGGACTTGACATCCACTTGTAGGTGCAAACAAAACATTCCTAGGTGCCACATATTCTGAGAATTGTTACGTCAAAGTTTAATAACTTTTTTCTCTTAGAGATCTTAAGAGACTCTCTCTGTCCAATGTATCTTCAAAGGATCAGGAGACCTAGGGAATAAAATGAGGCCTCCACTAGTATTCATTCACCCACCCTAATGTGTTGGCATTGTTGATTTGGCCCCACAAGTTGCAAAAGAAAAAATATGGCTATTGTTAACTTTATATTGCTCTCAAATGAAGCATTTTGTAAGAATACATTTATTGTCAACACAATCAAACAATTTGGAGTTGATAGAAACTAAGATCTATGATATTATAAATAGACCAGACATCGTCCTTTAGGTGCAAAAGAAACATTCCTATGTTTCACAGATTCAAAGAATCATTGTGTTAAAGTTTGACAACTTATTTCTCTTAGGGATCTTAAGAGACTCTCTCAGTCCAATGTAGCCTAGAAGGATTGCAAGACCTAGGGAACAAAGTGTGGCCTCCACTATTCACCCACCCACCCCAATGTGTTGGCACTATTGGTTTAGTACCATGAGGTGCAGAAGAAAAAATATGGGTATTGGTAACTTTACATTGCTCTTAAATGAGGTATTTTGTAAGAATGCATTCATTATCAACACAATCAAATGGTTTGGAGTTGATAGAAAGTAAGATAGATTATTGTAGATAGACCTAACATCCACCTACAAGTGTAAGCAAAACATTCCAGATGCCACCGATTCTAGAAATCACTATGTCAAAGTTTGACATAGTTTTGCACTTAGGGCTCTTAAGAGACTCTCTCAATCCAATGTAGCTCAAGAGGATCAAGAGACTTGGGGAATGAAATAAGGCCTCCACTACATTAACTCACTCACCCTAATGTGTTGGCATTGTCAATTCAGTCCCACAAGGTGCAAAAGAAAAAATATTGCTATTGGCAACTTTACACTGCTCTCAAATGAAGCATTTTACAAGAATACATTCATTATTAACATTGTCAAATGGTCTAGAGTCAACAAAAATTGAGATAAGATATTATAGATGAACCTGTCACCCTCTTGTAGGTGCATAAAAAAACATTCTTAGGTGCCATGGATTCTGATAATTATTGCATCAAAGATTGATAACTTTTGCCCTTAGGGCTCTTAAGAGACTCTCTCGGTCTAATGTAGCCTGGAAGGATCGAAAGACCTGGGGAACAAAATGATTCTGCCACTAGAATTCACCCACCCACCCCAATGTGTTAACACTATCAGTTTGGTCCCATGAGGTGTGAAAGAAAAAATATGGCTATTGACAACTTTACACTACTCTCAAATGAGATATTTTGCAAGAATGCATTAATTGTTAGCATGCTTAAATAGTCTAGAGTTGATATAAACTGAGATAGGCTTATATAGACAGACTCAACATCCTCTTGTAGGTGCAAATGAAACATTTCTAGGTGCCATGAATTTTGAGAATCACTATGTCAAAGTTTGATAACTTTTTGCTCTTATGGCTCTTAAGAGACTCTCTCGGTCTAATGTAGCCCAAAAGGATTAGGATACCCAAGGAATTAAATAAGGCCTCCACTAGAATTCACCTGCCCACCCCAATATTTTGGCACTATTGTTTTGATCTTGTGAGGTGCAGAAGAAAAAATATGGCTATTGACAACTTTACACCACTCTCAAATGAGGCATTTTGCAAGAATGCATTCATTGTTGGCATGGTCAAATAGTTTGGAGTTAACAGAAACTAAGATAGGCTATTGTAGAAAGACACAACATCCTCTTGTAGGTTCCAATGAAATATTTCTAGGTGCCATAGATTTTGAGAATCATTGCATTGAAGTTTTACAACTTTTTGCTCTTAGGGCTCTTAAGAGACTCTCTCAGTCCAATGTAGCCTGAAAGGATCAAGAGACCTAGGGAATGAAACAAGGCCTCTAGTATCTTTCATCCACCCACCTGATATGTTGATGTTATCAGTTCACTCCCATAAGGTGTGGAGAAAAAAGTATGGCTATTGCCACCTTTACATTTCTCTCAAATGAGACATTTTACAAGAATGCATTCATTGTTGACACAATCAAATGGTTTGGAGTTGATAGAAACTAATATACGCTACTGTAGAAAAAAATGAGGCCTCTACTAGCATTCACCCACCCACGATGTGTCAAGGCATTTTTGGTCCAATCCCACAATGTGCAAAATGTAAAATTTCATTCCTAGCACCTTTTCACTAGATAAAACTGAATTCACATGTTGTGTCTTGCACACACAGCCCATAGTTTCTTAGTAAAATGGGGATACCCCTCTTTTGATTTACATCATTTTACTTGTCTCTAACCCATCTTAATTTTTTAGCTTGTCTTGTGAGCTTCAGGTCTTGATTGATCAACTTGGTTTGAGTATGGAGTTCATGATTGTTTGACATAATTTTGGATACACGTGGATGTTCTTGAGGTCCTAGTTGCATGAGCATAAGGTCTTCAATATTTTGAGGGTTCTACAATGATAATGGTAGCATTTTTTGTCAAAATAGCTTCACATCATGAGTGGAGTATGAGCACCTAGGGTTTGGTTACCCATTACAACTAACCAAACCCTAGAAAGAAGGTTTATATTGATGTTATAGTGTTGGTTTTGCTATTATAACATTGCCATAGAGTCTATTTTACCTCTTTTTCCATGAGGATTGTCCATGCCCAAGGTATTATTGTTGTAGCAATCTTAGGAGTAGCCTTGACTCTTTATTTTACTCCTTTTATATGCATTGCAAAGTGTCATAGGATCGTTACTAATTTTGCCTATCAAGATCCTTGTATTCCTAGGGTTTTAAGAGCCTTAGCTCATGTGCATTTGCTTGGATTGACATGGTTTCAAGACAAGTATAATGTCTCTATCTATGGTTGTAGGTTAGGTGATATGTTTTCAAGATTTTCACAATCATGGAGGATTATTGACATGACAAACATAACAAGGGTTGTTATTAGTCAAGATATTATCATGATAAGGTCATCCAAAGGCTGCCATAACAATAGTAATATTTCTTAGGAAGAAGGAAATGTTGTCATGTTAGTGAAAAAGGAAGATGAAGAGGTATTTTGTTGTCCTATATAGTCATTTAGAAGTCAAGAAGGGACTATTACAGTCCAAAATAATCAAAGACTACCCCAAGCCATTAGGACAATCATATAAGAAGGTCTTCCAAGTTGTCAAATGCCTAAGTGAGGACTATATGAGCATGGTACATCATTTTTAAAGGTCCTAAAACCCTTAAGGAAACTACATACATAGTGAGAGGGATTATTACAGTACAAGATGGTTACAGAGTGCCCTTGACTTCATTAGGACAACCATACCTAGCAATGTCATAATAGTCATTAAAGTAATGGCAGTCATCTAGGGTATTGAAAGATATGTAGTCCATCCAGGTAACCACCATCATCTAATAACAAAGGACAATCAAGAAAACTATTGTTCACTAAAAATATCCAAAACAATCCTAAAATGGTCCAACTTGTTGCCATGAAGATTGCATGCCATAAGACCTTGGCAATAGCCATTAGAGACCTAAAAGATCATGAGAAACATGTTAGAATCCTTCTTCGAAGATTATCAACCTTGAAGACATAAAAAATACATTGAAAATAGCTTGGAAACATTGCTAGAAACACTTTGGAAACATGTTGCAACTTATTGGAAACATGCAAATGGATGCTTAAACTAAAATGGGATTGATTGAACAGTCAAATACACATCCTAAGTGTTCAGTAGAAAATTGGATTTGTTAATGTTCTAGATTTTACATGTTTAAATCTGCCTCTCCACTATACATTCAAGGATCTAGGGTCGAGTGACGAGCACTATCATACCCTAGGTCACTTGCCGATGTAGGGAAACTTGGATTAGGGAATTTATTTATTAATTTTATTTCTCTTATGCCCAATTAACCATTAAAACCCTAATTATGCAAATATGACAACAAATTGACAACTGACGGAAAAAGCTCTTGCAGACAGGAGTAAAAACCCAAATTATAGAATACCTATTTTTGAGGTTCTGAAGTGGAATAGTTAGGGACACTGGAGTGGGCACCCAAGTCCAAGGTACTTATTTCTTCATGGGATCTAGACCTCCTTTTGACACTGATCATCCCTGTAACTTCTATTTTCTGAAACTTGAATGTGGAGGACACTAGAGCAAGCGCCCAAGTCCTGGAAGTGCTCCTGTGTCCTATTTTTCTTCAGATCCTAAATCCTTGATGCCTGCCAATCTTTCCTGCAACTCCACTTTTCCCAAATGTGACACCTGTAACCTACAATCACAAGACTTGGTTTGGGGGTTGTGGTGTTTAGAGACTGGCCTCAGTCAAGCCCTAAAGGACACTTAAGTCTCTAAACACCATTGTTAGATAAAGAGTGCGTGCCCCTTGTGAGGCAGAGGCAAAAACCAAAGGAATCAATGATGAAAACACAATATTATGTCACCTTGTAGTGAAGCTCTCATGGGAGGAAGATGCTCTTCATGCCATGAGGAAATTGATGCTCAAATATGCAAATGTCAACACATAAAACACACAAGTCTACCCTTGTAACACAATAGAAAGCCTTGAATCACCTTCAGAACACTTGAACCTCACAATTGCCATCTAGTTTCTAAATGAATGCCTAAGCATGCTTATATATGCAACTACAAGCACTCCTGCCAAGATTTTAAAAATCAAAACTTACTGTGTCGGCAAAAGGACCAACTAACGGTCATAAACTGACACATAGAAATTAGGGGTGTGCCAAAATAGGGTAGGACTAGGGTGTAGGGACCCAAGTCCTGCTCCCTATTTTGGGCAGGGTACAACTCAAGGGGTCCACCTAGGTCCAATTTGCCATGGAACCTAGGTCTCATTCCATCGGGATGCCAAAATATGAACTAAGATGTCCTAAATGCATACCAAAGACCAAGGAGCTAAACCTTATGAGGGAAAAGCTCCCAAAGGGACATTTTCTGACATTACATTTAGCCCCCACTTTAATGTATATATAAACATGAGGTCAATACATGCATTAAAGTAAGGTCACAAACACAACAAACACACCAAGCATGGAGAAGACATGCCAATCACATAGAAAACAGTAACAGGCACGCAAAACACGGAGAAGATAGTTATAGTCATGTACAACATGGAGAAGATAGTCAATGCATAGAAGACACATTAATGCATGGAAGACAGAAATGATATCTTTTCTTTTCTTTTTCTCATATATATGAAATGTAGATATAAGTACTAGAAAGTAAACAAACCTCCCATAATATAGGATGCACTCATTGAGCAATATATGGGGCAACACACACGTAAGACATGCAAAACCTTCCAAAATGTAGGATGCACTCATCGAGCAAGTTTTTAGACTGCATATGGGGCAACAAACATGCCACACAAAACAAGCACGCCAAAACACACACACTTGAAGACACAGAGAAAACATAGCAGACAACTTAACAACTTAACCGCAACCCTAATATAATCTGAATTGAATTGAATTTTAATGACTACGAGGCCCAAAACAACCAAACCGCAGCCCTAAGATAATTTGAATTGAATTGAATTTTAATTAGACGAGGCCCAAAATAACCTAACCATAGCCGTAAGATAATTTGAATTGAATTGAATTTTAATGACTCCACCAGGCCCAAAACAACCTAAGCGCAGCCCTAACATAATTTCAAACTCTTTTCCATTTGGACACTTCTAACATGCAACTTGACCAAGGAAATATTTTTTATAATATATTTATTTTAAATGATTAATAATAATTTATTGGGATTTAGTTTTTAATTTTAAACCACTTTTTTATTGATTCATATTTTATGAGTAGTTATTTACAATAATTTATTTTTCATAACTATAACCCTATATTAAACACTTTAAAATATTAAAATAGATATTCAAGCTATTTTATTTATTCACATTAGAATCATTTTATATACTACATACATAATTTTGGTTAATTATTTAATTATTTAAGCCCATCAAATTAATTAACAAATCAAATTTAAACTTTTTATTGATTAAATTACACTTTTTAGATAAATTAATTAAGATTCAAACCAAAAACATGTATAAAATTTTGGTTGAAATTATTTCTAACAGTATATAAAAAATTAAAGCGGTTTTCTTTCATTTAATATATACAAAAGTGAAACCTAATAAAATATATTGACACTTTATCTTAAATACATTTTATCTAAAAGACCCACATTTATTTTTATTTACTAAAAAGTTAAAAATATACAGTATGAAAAATATTTCACCATTATTACATTTTTTATTTTATTCTTCAAACAAAAAATTGAGTGACTAACAGAAAATACTCTAGTGATCTAAATATGAATATGTTATTGTTATTATATTGTGTAATTATTCTTCAAACTTACAATACTTTAATGCATTTTAAATTACAAAAGCATTAGTATTATTACATTTTAAGGAAATATTTGTGTTATTTAATAGGCTTTGTAAAATTTAGTTTTATAGTAAAGGAAATATTTTAGTCCTATTATATTTTTACCAAATTAGATTATTTATGAGATTTCAATTTTATTCACAACACTCTTCAAAAATTAATTTTTCAATTATTGGAATATTATTTGGCACTTGTTAGGTTTAGAATTCACTCAAAACATATACACATAGTAAACCAATCAAACATGATTTATTGTAAATGTATGGCACTAGTTTATTAGGTTTAGAATTCACTCAACTACAACCAAGATTTTTCTAGAACTAGATTTATAAATCAACGTTTCGGATCACACTCCGTGATCCATCATCAGGAAGAAAAGAGAGCATTGTGAGAAAATTTTCTCACAATGCTCTCTTTTCTTCCTGATGATGGATCACGGAGTGTGATCCGAAACGTTGATTCAAAAAAGCACACGCAGTCAAGCCAGAAGCTCACAGAGGAAAATATCATGGACTGTGGAAACATCTTGTCTTTAATTAGATTTATAAAGTCATAAATTTATTAAATAAAACTAGCATATCTATATTTAAAAAATATATCTAAAATATTTCAGGAGATATCCTTCTCCAGGTGCCTAAAAAAAGGTGCCTCCAAAAGGATATCTCTTGGCATATTTTACATATATTTTTAAATATAGATATGCTAGTTTTGTATTTATTGTAATTCAAGTTGACAAACCACAACTTCTCAAGGGGTTACTAATCTTAATATTAGTTTGGTTCAAGTACACTTAGTTATATGGAGTTTTTCCTATAATCCAACCCACTTAGCTTCATACCTCATTTACAAAACCTTCAATAGTGTTGTGCCTTATGAACCATTCATATAGTGCTCCATAGCACATTAATTTTATTTCGAGATAAGTAGAACTCTCTTAGGTTGGATTCATTAGTTAAGACACTATGTTATCTAGATAAAAGCCCTAGTTCATGTTTTAATGGGCCTAAGAGCTCTAATTGATGTTGTATGAGTTAAACCTATGAAAAAATTATTAGGTTTGGGAACATTATTAAAAACATTTATTAAATAGTTCAAAGAGACTCCTTATATTTTTTAAAAATAATTTGATTGGAACAAGACAATAAAGATGAATGCTAAAGTTAAGTTCATAACTTGGCCAAATTTCATAATTAGCCTTAGTCATTTGAAACTATATAATAGGCTTGTAGATGAGAAAAGGGCATACTTCATACTTTTCCCCTCATTTTACACTCATTTTGGCCTTTTCAATAGATGCACATATCATTTTGGTGTCCAATTCAATGAATTTTTGCACATAAACTAACATGACCCATCTAATGCCATTGCCTTTTACTGGTTCATCCACGGTGGTTTAGACCTAACATGATTCTTATTTGTTTTCCCACCCAAGACTGAATTGTGACTTTTATCTGCTGGAATGAATTGTGAACACATTTGCATCCACCTTATTTGAACTTGACTTTCACTCTTCCCTAGCTCACTCCACTCCAAAAATGGAGCATTGCCCATTGGCTTGCACACAAAAATATTTGAATTTGGCACTTAGGATGTCATATATAAAGACAAGCCCCAGTGTACTAGTCATGAATCCCTTCAAGTCCTTAAGCACTCATAGGTAATATCATTTAAGCATTAGGGCACCAAATCATAGAGCTTTCTACACTTGCATCAAATGATATTGCATTAGGCATATTCCATATTGCGTGTTTTCTATTTTTGTACTAATGTAGAAAATAGGAAGGGGTCTAACTAAGGTAAAAGGAAATTTTAAACCTCAATCCTAGCACACCAAACTCCAAAATTTTTTCATTAACAAGTGCTACCTTAGTGCTAATTCAAATATGATAATAGGAGTACAAATTCTAGAGGTACGTGAGTTACAAACATAATCATGATAGGTAGAAAAAATAACGTAAGACTTAGAAAGAATCACATGTGATCTCATTTGATAGTAGTGTAGACTATGAGGAAACATCAACTACATGATTCATCCTTCAGATCTAATTTCTAGAGTTCATAATCATTGTTGAACACATCTATGTAATCCATATCAACAACATCAACTTCTATTGGTATCATTAAGACCTAAGCACCCTCTAACCTCCTATTTACTTTATTAATTACTTGGCATGTTGTCATACTCAACTCTTCTTACTTTATCTAGGGGGTCTAATTAATGTACATCATTAATTATCCTATAGATCCCTAGAATGTTTATAGAGGGCGGGTTTATTTCCTCTATATTTTGGTGAACCCTAACTTGCCAAATCTCTCTAGTTTTAACCATAGAATTAAGTCTTGTTCCTGGTTATGATTTTCTGATCTAATAAATTTCTATTTCTTTTCTAATTTTTATTTTAGATCTAAAACCTTATTGTGTTTCCATTGTTTTATCTATTTTAATTCTTTGTTTTTTGCATACCATTGACCAATCTCTAATTTCCACTTAGGAGAAGTCCTAGATTAAATCTAACCATGGTCATGCATCAAACTAAAGCTCCCATCATTAGAAATCTAAACACAATGGTTTATTTGAATGAAGAAGACTCCTTTGATCATGAAGCTCACCTTGCTAGAATGGATAAAAGGGATAATGATAACTCAACTCAAATACTTAAGGAGTATTTTGTTCATCTTGATGTCATATCTTTCAAATATGTTTTTCAATTGTTTTGATTCATTTTTAGCAAATTAAAACTCCCCAATCCCTCCAAACCTTGATTCACTAAATTACGTGCATGATGAAAATCTTGCTAAAGAACAAGCACAACCTAACCCTCCCCAAACTCTTCCATCCATTTTGCGACACCCTCGTGAGACACAAGCTAATATATGAGGGCAGATTGAAGAAAATAAGAAAGAACTTGAAACATATGTTGAAACATTAAAAACTCCAAATGCAACAAGAACACATCAAAGAGCCCTTGTGACATCCTTGGACTCTATAATTTCTCATATAGATTTTGTTAGTGGTCAAATAAACACATGGTCAAATCATCAATCTGAGAATGTATGATAGTATTATTCTACTAAACTGTCATATAAATAAGTCAAAGATAAGAAAATATTGAAATCTAATTTATGTACATTATTTATTGATCCAAGAACCAATGAGCCCATGCATGGAAGTTGCAAAAGATTCCCTATTCATTGGTGTCGACACCAAGGAACAAAAAATAATTTTTGAGATAGGTGGTGGATGGTTTTTGACAATCCCCCATGCAAAAATAATGAGGTGCCTCAATATATCTTCAACAAACTCTATTGTGAGTTTGTCCTCAATGATATTCCAAATTATTTTGATATGCATGATATCTAGGTAGAAGCAAAGGCTCAATCCAAGATAAGGAGGGGCACATTGTGCCTAGGACCACTCAGTGAAACTGCCAGCCAAGCCATCTATTCAACATGTCACAGTCCCTTCCATTATGAAGGAGAGTATTGAGGTGGAGACCCTATAGTCTATCAGTTCCCTCATAGTAGGCGTCTTTCACAGGTTGATGAGGTAACCCTCCTAGGCTTCAATGCTCACCACACATTTGTCATGTTTGTGGAGCTACTTGTGATTATGGGTCTAAGGATGTTGATGATACACACATTGGAGAGAATGCTCCATAGTTTCAGGACTATGCTACACAAGGCCAATAGTAGGATACATCTATATTAGATAATATGGTAATGAGATATGAGTTGCTAGATATGGCCTTTCACATTGACCAACAAGTAATTTTCAATAAGGTTCTGTAATTTATTATTTTTCCTTTTGAATTCTATAATTAACTATATTAACCTATTGTGAATGAAAATTAATATAAATAAGTTTATGTATTATGAAATTCTAAGGTTAAAGTACTCATCCTACATTTGTCGGCCCTACAACACATGGTTATGTGGCCATGTCAAGTCTATAGGTATGTAATTTGTAATAAAATAGTAAATATACTACATGTATTTTTTTGAGTCATATATCAATGGTAATCTTAAAATGACATTTGACGATGAACAAGTGGGTGTTGGCTCTCCAACATCATGAGGAGTTGGTGGGGGTGGTCATATATCAAGTTTCACTAAGGTAAATTTTACTTCAGCACCTGAAACCTGAAAACTGAATATTTGACTCATCCTCCAAACATCAAAGCCAAAAAATAAACTATAGTGAAATGCGGTGGATTTTGCTATCTCCTCCAGATAACCCTAATCAACAACATGATAGTTCTTTGTTCTATTAACTCTGGAGAACTTTTGAGGTACATTGAAACAACAGAAACTTGAATTTAATTGTCTTCTTATTTATAACTGACCATCCTCCAAACCGCAGGACCTCATCTTCAAAATTGGAGAAATGCGGAGCATTTCTCTGACCTCCTGACTGTAATCATTCTGAACCTCTGTCTTCACTCTATGAGCTCTAGAATCTTTTGCAGAAACGTCCAAGCTCTAAAATCAAGAACATACAAACTTCATACATGTCTCTGACTAACTTCCAAACCACAAGGCCATGCCTTCAAATTCAGAGGAACGCGAAGCATTCTCCCAAACTGCTTCAGTGCAAACTCTAGTGCCTTTGACCTCCTGAATCTTTCTTTCAAGACTAAAGCAATGTGTTTCCTCGAGAAAAAAGAAATACAATATTCACCACACTAGAGACTTCATTCTTAATATCAAACACAACTCCTTCCAAAAAAACAAGAATCTTCATGTTAGCACATTGTTCTGCTCACAACTTTCACTTCTGCATGAACTTCAAAAGATAGGGTACAACTGTGTACAAATGATACTTATCCAATTAGTATATATAGTACATGACATTCATCATCTTACCCTTTACTTCACAACTTCTTTGATCCATCTCTTTATTACTCCTTTGTCTTCTTCTCTGATGACCTCAGCATATACTCATCACTTTGTTTCTCTGTCTCACAACATTATGCAACAATTTCCCTTAGTCATCACAATACTTTGGCATCTCGTCAACTGATCATCACTTCCACTTCCAACCTTCAACACTATTGACAAATATGCAATCCTATACACATTGAACATCACACTGTTGACATCAATGACAACACATGCAATAGTTGGTGATTTTCTTTTGATGGTATAATAGGCTTGATGAATGCATTCTACATATATGGGACAAACGAGAGCACACACTTGTTCCAATGGCTCAAATTTCTAGGTTTCAAAAAATTTACATCCTATTTACGAGTGTTATTTATTTCATTTCTACTTTGGCATGCTTACTTATTTGGACTTGCATACCCCCCCAAAGTGGGGCCAAAGTGTAGAGGAGAAAATTGCATACCTTGCCCTTTTCCTCTCTCATTTTACATCACTTTGCATGGATATTGTAGATGCACAATTTTAGCACCCAAATTGTCTCTTTTAGCTAACGAGTTAACCCTATTCTTGAACCTCTCGCTTTGTTATGCTAAATCCTCTAATTCAAAATACTAATCATCCATTTCCTCAAATTTTAACCTCCCTAGAATAGGTCATGTGTGTGATATCGTCTTCCAATTTGAAATTCAAAATTTTTCATTTCATAGGTCAACAATGTCAGAATATGATTGTTACCCATTGGCTCACACATCTAAAAGTTTTGAATTGTGTGTCAAGGGCTATGTATTTTAAGGACACCATCCTATGTTATTTTCATAAGGAAATATAATCAAATATTAATGGAAAGCATTCACATTTGGCAATTCAACCTCAACTTACTCAACATCCAACATTCTTTGTACCAATCTTGTTAAATCGACCTTGAGATTTGATTGTCATCAAGGAAGTTGAATGCTCTTCCCTCTATACCTAGCAAGCCCACAAAAGTGTTTATTAACACCACCCTTTCTCAGAAGTAAGTACATTCAATGATGAATAAGTTATGTAGGTACCAAAGCTAAAATTATGTAGTGGACTAAATTACACTAGAGAAAAGTGTCCAAGGATCAAATTGTGAGCATGACCTAATCTTAGCATCTAAAAAGCTTGGGATTCATCCTTCATTGGGCTTCAATCACAAATCCAATTCTAGATTTTAGTTTTTAGATCTCTATCAAAGCATGGCAAGTAGTCAAAACAATCAAAACCAACTTTGCCAATTTTTAAGTGAGCCCTTATTTCCATCTCAATCATTTCTTTCTTAGATTACTCATCTCAAGTTACATTAATTTGGGGTCCAATTAAACTGAATGCTTATTACTCCATTTTGTTTCCCTACATATATAAATTAATAGTTACAAACTAATTAAAGCCTAACTCTTTACACATTAGTCCTAATTATTTTGTCTAACTAAATAATATTAATAATCATATTAATTTTCCAATTGATTCTTTCACTTGGGAGATTTAATCTTTTATTTTTTTTTTGGAGTGGCTCAAGCTCAAGTCTTGTCTGTTTTCAAATTGTTAGGGTGTTACCTAATTTCTATGGCCTCTTTCAATCTTATCTTGTAAAAATGTTCCTGATTTGCAATGACTTCTGCCTCTTATAAGATACACTAACATATCAATTTAAGAAATATTAATAACCTATTTATATAAATAACTAACTAAAAAATCCGCAGGAGACGTACGCAAGTTCCATAGTCCAAAATAGCCCAATCTCAGAAAACTGAGATTCAGTAATTATAGTACTCACGATAAAGCCTTCTAGAGAAGTAAGGAACCCCCGAAAAAACCAATTCAAAGTGAATAAACAAATTGCAGCAAATAGCAATTGCCTGCACTATATTAAAATTATATATCCATTGCTATTAGTTTCAATCGATCAGGGAGAATTCCGTTTCTCTCTGCCTCTGTAGAATCAAAAAATGGTGAAAACCATGCAAGGGGCTCAAGTTGGTTTCACCTCAAGTGAAAGTTCCCAAGCTGTCCACCTTGGATGAGGTGCAAAATTTCTATTAACTGTTTTACCATTGAACCTGATGATGTTTAACTAGAGTCAACAATTTAGTGGCAATGAATAAAACCCCTCTCCAATACTTGGTTGCCGGTGGATCAAAAATGCAAAATTATCCATCAGCGGATGCCTGCGTCCAGTTCAAAATTGCAGCCTGTTCAATGGGTTGCGAAAATTTCAACAAGAAAGACTTATCCATAATTGGGGTTGTCCACTGTAGTTATATAAATTAGGGAAAACATCCAACATCCATTTACTCCGAGTTATAAGAGGATTATACCTGTTCAAACTGGTCATGTGGCAAGAGCTTCCTAAGCTTGAAAATGACACTCCATCATGTAACTAACTGCTTTTGAACCTCCAGCAGGAATTCAATACTAAATGATCAAGTTTTGTTAGGTGGAGAATCGATGGAAGTAGAAAGTGGCTTATCTGCATGAGTAAAAGAGGAGACACAAAATTTTGATTTGTCAAGATAGTCCTGTATTTGACACAACAGTGACTGTTGTTCAGACACCCCCAATGGTTTCAATAGGCCTGGCATAATGCCTACACCTGCACATACTTGATTAGAAATGTCGACATTTCGATTGCTTCTATTGTATGGAATACCAATGTTGGTATTGCCTGCACATGATGAAGTAACAATCTCGGTATTGATTGCATGTGATGGAAGAGTAGAGCGGCTAGTACTTGACATAGCAGCCCCGAGCATGTTATTGTCTAATCCAATCACGTTTGAATGTACTCCTGAGTTGGAGGAATCCATAAAATTATAATTTTGATCTATTTTAGGATGAAATGATACACCTGCACCAACTTTTGTAGGTGGATCTCGCGAAGATGGCACCTCAACATTGAATGTTCCCCATTTTATGTAATTGCCTATAGCTTGAAGGTCACAAGAGTTATGTATCACAGGGAGTTGGTCTTTTACTTTTAGCTTCTTTTTTGAACCTGTCATGTTCATATTCAATGTTGAAATTTTCAGTCTTGCTTCCACTGCCTCCTCCCCATCTTTTTTATCTGCTGGAAAAGGAACAGGCGGAACAGGAAGATGTTGCTGAGTATTCTGTGCTATTGGCTTCAACACATGCTTGAAACCACCAAACCGGTTTGCTGTTGAAGACAGCTCTTGTGAAGATGGATTATTATCTGGACTCGTGTGATTGTCCATGGCACATATCTCAGTTTGTATGGAATGAGGCTGCACTTCGAGTTTCCTGTTGGTTTTTGTTGCCTCTATTTCTGCTTTATTTACATACTTTTGGCTTAAAACAGACCCATCTGCACGCATATTATTTTTCAGACAAGCGGGATCCAATAATTTGTCATTTCTTCGTAATTTTGTCTGAGAAAGAGCAATAGCAGCTGGTTCTGAGGATTTACTTTCCATTTGAGCCTGTTTACCTTTGTTGATCTTCCTCCTTTTTGGAATCTGTTTATATGGGTTCTCCAAACTAGTGTTCATATTTTCTCGTGGAAAATGAGGTTGATGGTACGAATGACCATGGTTCCCCTCTGCAACCATTTCCCTTCTACAATTTTGTCCATCTGAAATCTTCATTACTGTTTCCAGAGCATTGGATTGAAAAAGAGGCGGTACAATTGGCAGAGCTGTGCTACTATCTGGTTGGACCTGATTAACTTCTTTATTTTGTGTACAATGTCTGCCTGTACTCAATGCAAGCACAGCGATTCTCTGCCTGTCCCCAACTTTCCTTTTCCTTGTCAGATTATCTTTAAAGCCTACATCATCCACTAGGTTCTTATTTATGCTACAGAAATTGGGATCCTGGGAAGCAGCAGTCTGGAAGTCTTCATCCTGGAGGCCTTTTTCAGCCTTGTAAGTTGCAATTCCTTTAGGAGCTTTACTGGAACAGTAATGTTCAATTCTCTTTTCTATGTATGACTGGAGTTCAAACTTGCTCTGATCAAAGCACTCTCGAGATAGTGTAGTCTGTGTATCTAACTTGTTTCCTGCAAAAGTACACATCGAAAATTTTGGTTTCATGACCAGATCCATCTTATATAGTTGCATTAGAAGCCTTATCACTGGAACTAGTTCATATTTAAGCTTGAGAATACAAATCTAACTCAGCTTAGTTCACTTGCTTTCCATTTTACCTTGAGCAAAGCTTAAAATAACTGGTGATCTTAAAGGCTGTTGCTCGCCAGCATTGGCCATTGTGTCTGCACCCAAACTTGGAGCATTCATGGTATTGCATGGCAGATTGCAATTAAAAGAAGATTGAAAGCCAATTTTGTTTGATGGCTTATGTTCCATGGAAAAATCTGCGACAATATTTTCAAAATTGGATAAGTTGAACATCAAGCAACAAGAAACCTACAAATTCCCATTACCCAATATGGCCCATTTTAGAACACGGTACTTTTCATACATTCTAAGTTTTATGATTACTTACTTTTACCAGGAACACCGTTCAGAAATTTCAGTGTTTGCTGTTCATTACCACTCAATACTGGAAAGGTTCCAACAGCTTGTGCCACACAAGTTCCCTGTTTTTGGCAGACATGCAAAGAAGTAAATACTCTCCCATGTTAGACCATTGCTTAAATAATGGCTTCTTTGCATTGGCCAATATAATTGGCTGAATTCAAATATTACTCCAATATTTTCTGCGAAGATAAATTGGAATGGGTTTTTTGTTATTTTGCTAATGCAAATTCTAAATTCAGAATGGGTGAAATTCAGACTATTCCAATTCAATTCAATTCAAATTAAGACCGATAGAACTGATTAAATGAATAAGAATGGGCAAAGTTTTGTTTTTTCTACCAAATTTACCAGCTACATCTTACAAATTTCTTTTACCGATGGGAAAACAAAGCCACAAACTATGGATCAAAAATATTATCCTGATCTGCCAGCGATTGGAAAGTGGCCTTTATTCAAACTTTTAATCCAATTGCTTACCTCGTCCTTTCTTTGTTTCACAATTCCCACAGAACCCTCAAACATGAATTCTCTTTCGGTTGAGCTCAATGATAGGTTAGTAATGAAATTCTCTCCCATAGTTGGCTGAGACCCAGTTAACAGTAGATTGTATCCTGCAGAAAATGAAGTATAATCTCTGTTCCCTTTTGTGTTTGAATTTGTTGAATTTTCAAAATCTGTAATCAGATTTGGATTTATCAGCCTGCTTTGACAATGAAGAGACAAATCAGGTTGGACTGATACACCTGCATTTGTTTGGGGAGGACACAAAGTGGTCACTGCAACTGTTTTATATGTGTTTAAAGAAGTGTCTTTGTATACACTCTCGGGCACATACTGTTCTGAGCCAATGTTATGATTGTGGAGAGTGTCTTTGCGAGAATTGGAAGGCACAGATTCATCCAAGCCATTGTCATAACCCTCAAAACTAGTATCTGAAAAGCCATGAATTGAAGCATCCATAGAAGCATTACTTTGCTCAATAATAGACCGTTGATTGTGATTTGATTTGAAGGTCTCCCCCAGAACATTAGACTGAAAAAGCGGCAGTACACTTGGTGGAGTTGTGCTACTATCTGGTTGGACCTGCTTAACTTCCATATTTTGTGCACAGTCTCTGCCTCTACCTAATTCAAGGACGGTGGTTCTCTGCCTGTCCCCAACTCTCCTTTTCCTTGTCACTCCAACAGTTTGGGAACTGTTTAAAGAAGTGCCTTTGCATGTACTCTTGGGCACAGACTGTTCTGAGCCATTGTTATGATCATGGAGAGCATCTTTATAAGAAATGGAGGGTACAGATTCATCCAAGCCATCATCATAAGCCTCAAAACTAGTAGCTGAAAAGCCATGAATTGCAGCATCCAAAGAAGCATTACTTTGCTCAATAATAGATGGTTGATCATGATTTGGTTTAAGGGGATTACCAAGAGCATCAAATTGAAATAGAGGTGGTACAATTGGTGGAGCTGTGCTACCATCTGGTTGGACCTGCTTGACTTCCTTATTTTGTGTACAATGTCTGCTTGTACCCAGTGCAAGCACAGCGATTCTCTGCCTGTCCCCAACTTTCCTTTTCTTTGTCACTGCAACTGTTTGCAAAGTGTTTAAAGAAGTATCTTTGCATGGACTCTTGGGCACAGAGTTCTCTGAACCATTATTATGACTGCGGATATTATCTTTGCAAGAATTGGAGGGCACAGATTCATCCAAGCCATTGTCATAACCCTCAAAACTAGTAGCTGAAAGGCCATGAATTGGAGCATCCAAAGAAGCACTACATTGCTCAATATTGGGCAGTTGATTGTGATTTGATTTAAGGGGCTTTCCTAGATGCTCAATTGTTTGCTTTTTAAAAATACGGGAGCCATTGTTTCTCTGAGCTTTTATCATGACATCATTATCAGTGCTGTCTTTATCACAGACCGACTGATCACTTGCATCTATTTTCATGTTTCTATCAACTGCTTCTGTGTTCTGGCAAGCATTATGATCTGAGCTTGAAGAAATACCAATCACAGTATCTGAATCCACATGTGCTTCCTTATCTTGTCCTGACATCTCCTGTTTCTCATGCTTACTAGACTCTTGTACTTGATTAATCTTCTTGCCATCTTCTAGGAGAAGATGAATTTCATTGTCCACTGTGGCATGCTTAGCTGAATCATCATGATTTGATTTAATGAGCTTTCCTAGATGCTCAATTGATTTCATTCGAAAAGTACAGAAGCCACCATTTTTCTGGTCCATTACCATGACAGCATTACCTATGGTGTCTTTATCACTGATTGACTGATCACTAACATCTCTTTTCAGGTTTTTATCAACTTTCTCTGTATTCTTGCAAGCATGATGATTTAAACTTGAAGGAGTACGAACCACAGTATCTAAATTTGCATCTGTTTCCACAGTTTCTCCTGATATCTCCTGTTTATCATTCTTACCAGACTCTTGGATTTGATCAATCTTCTTGCAATCTTTTATAAGAAGAAGAACTTCGCCATCCACTACAGCATGTTTAGTTGAAGTGTCTGTCCCTTTAACCACCTCATCCTTCAAACACTGGTTGTTGTGAAACTGAATTGGATCACCAGACTTATTTTCTGTCACAAAACAATTACCATCTTCAGTTTCTTTATTCTGAACAAATGAATCTTTGAGGAAATCAGTTTTCTTAAGATTGTTAGATCTTCGTGCTGTTGAATCTCGTTCATATTGATTTTTAGCCATAAAATGTGCCAAATAATTCAGTATATCATCTTCTTCTTCTGGAAGTAAAACTTCTTGTTTCTCTAATCCATTCTGCACAAGCTCTTCAACAGGTACTTTCTTTTTCAAATCCTTCGAAAGCACTTCCTTTTGAGGGCTCCCAAGCTTTTTTTTTATTACTCTTCGTTCTTCCTACATAAATGAAAACAAAAGCATGCTTTTGGATTTCAGAATTTGAATACATCCCAAAACATTATAATAGAATATGTTTCATCCATATGTTCTGTAGATATCTCGAATTAAACAGCACTTATTTTTCTTTCTTTAGTGTGTGGCAAAGTTATCCTTCTAATAGAACTCTTAGAACCTATCAGGCTAACTTGATCCTAAATAAACTGTAAACAGACGTTATCATTTTTTTCTAACAACAAATTTATAAACCATAAAGGAACATCTCCACTACTTCTTATAAAACTATGAGTTTAGCAATGAATTGGAGTCCAAGGAACCAGAAACAGCCACATATGTGACTTCCCTAAAATCAACAGTAAACAAAACCGGCAAACAAAAGAAGAGTGTCTTTAGCTTCAATTCATATAGAAAAATAAACAAATTAAGTTTTCCTAGTAATTGGACAAAGCATCACCTGTCTAATATTCATATGATCTTATATTGAGGAAGAAGCATAGCATAAAGTACAAGATAATATCTGTGACATCTGAGATACCTATTACATGCCAAAAGTCAGTCAGTCCTAGTGGTTACCAGTACAGTAATATCCTATTTATTCAGAAAATGTGAGGAGTAGATCTCGCGTGATTGTCAAGAGGATACAATGTTCAATCACCTTGCAAGACACCTGAGTTCATGTCTATGACATCTAGGATACTCGTTACAAAATGGTTGATCTATCTTGTAATACATTTAAAGATTATAGGAGAATCAAAGCAAAGAAAGCTCAAAACTTAAAAGAAAGAAGTTTCACAGGATAACCATAAAGATACATACTCTTACAGACTTCTCTGATGGTAAAGATTGACATGAAATGCCTTGGCACTGTAGTTTCCTCTTATCATCCACAGATTCTAGGTTTGGTTTAGCTTGAGGCTTAAATTTTTGTGAGCTGCAGATTGAAGCTTTTGAGACTCTCTGCATCTCCATCTTTGCTCTCCTTCACATACGCTTCAATTTAAATTTCCAGTTTTCTTCATCGCTTCTCAGTTGTTCGTTTGGGACAACAGCAATAAGATCTGATATTAAGCGTTTTTGCAGTGTGTTCGCTTTACCCTTCTGTCTTTTAGAACTGTGTTTCTTTACAACGGGAGGGATACCAACAATATCCACCTTGGTAATACAACCTTCCTCATCAAAATTGGCCACAGTGGATGATGCTAATGTACTATCTCCCTGAGTCTTGCTTATAAATGCCTCCATTGCCTCTTCTGCAGTTATATTTTCAATATTTTCTTGGAAAATGTCATCGTCATCTAGCTCATACATAGCTGCTTTGTTCACTGGACAATGCATATAATTAACGTGGTCTGCCTTCTCTGTAAAAATTGAGGTATGTGTTTCAGCTCTTGATTCACTTGTGCAATTGGAAAGAATTTGATCGTCATCCTTGCCAGATAAACTTTGTTTTGCACTGGAAGTCTCTTCAGAGTCTGTAGGCCACACAGTAGCATTACAGGCAATAATTTCATATTTAGGATACAGATTATCACCATCTGATACATTATTTGATGTCAACTGCTTAACCGTGCCATGTAATGGAATTCTATCTTCACTGTGATGATTTTCCTTGTGATTTTCAACACTGGCATCCCCAGGTCTCTCACCTACTTCCATACACTGTGCCACTTCAATTCCTGCTTCCTCTTCCTCTAAACCATTACCTGCCTTTCTCCTTAGATGATGATTCTGTATGCCATTGCCTGAATCTTCATGTTCATTTTCGGATAGTTCAATTGGAAAATTTGTATCACCATTCATAGGCATGGCATTCATCAAGTTATCTAGCTGCTGCTGATCATTTCTTATTTCATTTAAGCTAACCAGGCTAAATTCACTAGCAAGACAATGTAAGCATTCCGAATATCTCAATGTAGGAACTTCAAGTGGGGGAAGCAAAGTGACTGTGTTCTTCCTCAATTCTTCTTTGCGGTAAATGCAGAGGAAAAGGCCAGCATTTACTTATATCTGTTTCTCGAATATTTGCCACATAAGCTCTGCAAAAGATAATAATACATACCTTGAGAACATTACAATAGTATGAAACTGTCAAGAAGCAAATCGACAAAGATGTAGGTTTTTAAAATAGAAAATAAAATCAAACAATCAATTTAGCAAAAGGTTTTGTGCAATGCTTTTTTAAGTTAACATAAAACAGAAGTTATTGTGTGCACAAGTACTAATCTATATATAAAAACATGCCAAAATATTAAATGCACATTTTCCATGTCATTGCTTTCCTTTCAGCCTATAGGCATGATCTTTTTTTTTTTCCTGACATCGTATTTCAGTGGGGTAGAGAGGCATATCCAAAATTACAGAGAGGTTAATTACACAATCTGCAATTTGCCCATGGTAAATCAAGGTCCAGAAATGAAGCATTTAATGTTTAAATGCATATCTTAATAAAATTTAACTTTGAATTAGTTAGCATATGGTGTAGAGGGCATGGATTGTAGAAAGAAAGGTTGAGTATGAGATTATGATGAATGATGAATCAAACAATGTCAATAGGAAAAATATCATGTGAAAGTGCAAATATTGCAAAACTTCTTTTAGGCTCGAATTTTCAACTTTTTTTTGTTGGTAAGTCAAAATGGATAGCCATTTCTTATTTAAACTTTTTCCTTTAAAAATTGCCTCAGAATTGCATTGTTGGATATACCCTTTTTTTATCAATATTTGATAAAACCAAAAAAATGTATCTTCACAATTCTAAAAATGAAATATATGCCTCATTATAATTTTAATAGTTAATTATTATTAATTTATATTTATATATATATATCATTTATTTTTTTTGAATTTGAAAGATGTGGCTATAGCTTTTTTTTTTTCTTCTAAATTGAATTAAATTTTATTTCTTGGCCAAAAAATTGTTTTTTATATTTTTTCGAGAGGCCAACTATAGTCGCAGTGGGGGTGGAGATGAGAGCACTCATTTTTTGGTTGTAATTATAAACTAGCATATCTATATTAAATATAATATATCTAAAGTATGCTAGTTAATAAGTTGCAGTAAAGCTTTCATAAGTAATTATTTATTTTTTAAAAATCGCAAAAATACTATGTTCCACGACATTTCAAGGATGGAAACGTATTTTTGGGATGGCAATCCAAGGGCTATTTTTGGGGATGGTATATATACTCTTATTTCTACAAGTTTAACTATACATAACATCAAAATTAAGACAATAATAGGAATATATATCATTAAGACAATAACAACTATATATATCTTCTAGCCCTATATTTCAATATGAACTACCTCCTCCACTAAAAGTGTGTACCATTTTATGGACTTCGGTCCAACTTGAAAAAGGAATGTCAACACAAATTCTCCTTGCCCTATACTTCATGTGAGCTACAAGTAAGAAGCAAACACATCTAGATCAGGTTTTAATAGAATTTTTACTACAAAGTGTAGTGCTCCCTCAAAATAGGCACGGCCTAAAAGGTCAACCATGTATATGTTGATTTTGGTAGCTAGGTCGGATCCCTTCTAGAGACCGACCTAGTCATAAAATGCTGAATGGCCTATCGGCCTTAGCATTTCAAGAATCTCAGTTGTATTATCCGATTTAAGGCAGGCCCTAATTAGGCGAATTCATTATTCGATGTATCTTGAAATTGCAAATAGGTCAGGACCTATTTCAATGTAATTTGAACTTGGTGCCAAATTGTATCAGGCCGACCAAGGTTATTGTTTGGGCGATCTCCTATAAATGTAAAGTGACTTGTAGTCATAGTTCATACACAAGACACCGAATTCTACTCTGAGACAACTCTCCATCAGCGATCTACTTCTGTAGTTAACAAGGAATTCTGCAGATAGTTGAACCGTTCGACGATTCAACAGGTTCAACGGTTCAACGAGTTCGATGGTTCAACAGGTTCAACCATTCGGTAGGTTCAACAGTTCAATAGGTTCAACCGTTCGATAGGTTTGACATTTCAACAGGTTCGACGGTTCAACAAGTTCGACGGTTCAACAGGTTCGACGGTTCAATAGGTGCGACAGTTCAACAGGTTCAATGGTTCAACTAGTTCAATGGTTCGATAATTGATTTGATCATCCCACTTTCATCTGCAATCATCAGCGAACCTGTTACTTGGTGAAGCGGATCTATTCTAGCATGAGCAAAGTTTAACCCTAGATCTGTTATAGATTATCTAAGGTTGCCGAACCTCTGTGTTTACTGTGCAATTACTCTTATGTGCAAGCGAACTTCATGCTGACCATTTTGGATCAGAATTAAGGTTCAGATAAGTTGTATTTTGATATCTATGTTTCCTGCTCTAGTTGCGTGAAGTTGTAATCTGTTTCTGCTCTTAATATAAATTAGATATGAGATTTTCTTGTTGGGTTTTTCACATCCAAGAGGGAGGTTTTCCCAAGGTACATATGTGTTATGTGTGCATTTGTGTTTTATTGTTTCTTATTGTCAATCTAATTACTAAAATTAACATGGTATCATAGCCAAGTTCGAATTAGTATAATCGAATTTGCAGTAACCAATTATCTACTTCTGCTCTTATCACTTCTTCAAGATGGTTCTCAAGGTGGAAGATACATTGGATGGGGCTTCCAATTTCACATCATGGAGAGTCTGCATCATGCTTGTGTTAAATGAAAATGACCTTGCAGACTTTGCGACCAAGAATCTTCTGAGCCTGAGGCAGAAGGAGAAAAGACCTAATGGAGGAAGACAGATCTTCAAGCTCAGAAGATCTTAATTGATTTAGTAAAGGACCACATTGTTCTCATCATCTCCAAGCTGAAGACAGCAAGCACAATGTTCAGAACCTTAGAGGAGATGTATGAAATCAACAACACTAGTCGTGTTCTAGCTTTGAAGTAGTAGCTTCATCACATCAAGATGGGTAAAGGTGAATCCGTCATGGCTTATTTCATGAGGATTTCTGATTTGAGAGATCAGCTCTCATCTATTGGAAAGATTGTTGATGAAAATGATTTAACTATGCTAGCCCTCAATGGTCTTCTAGCATCTTGGGAATCCTACATTCAAGGAATTAGTGCAAGAGCTGATCTGTCCAAGTTTGACAGATTAATGGCTGACTGTATTTAAGAAGAGTCTCGACTGGCTGCTAGAGGAGTTATCAAAAACACTCATGAAGACAATCATGTCCTTGCTGCCCAATCTTTCAAGAAGAAAGGAGGATATTGGAAGAAGAACAATTTCAAGAGGAATAGAGATCAAAGGTCTAATCCACCTCATGATTCGAAGAAAAAGAAAACGGACCTATCTCACATCAAGTGCTTCAGGTGTGACAAATTTGATCACTATGCAAGGGACTGTTTATCCTAGTCTAAGAAACAAGGAGCAAACTTAAGTGAAGTATCAAATCAGTCTAATACTGAAGACTTCCTTTTCATTTCTGCTCTGTCAAGCAATGTACCCTCAGACAGTGATACTTGGCTGATTGATAGTGGTGCATCTAGACACATCACCGTCTATCAAGAGCACCTCTTAGATTTAGTGGAGAAAGAGACTAATCTTCATGTGGTCATTGGTGATGATGCTCTCTATTCTGTGAGAGGTTTTAGTACTACTTCCCTTAATTTAGATTCTGGAATTTCTCTTCACCTTATTGATATTTTGTTTGTGCTGGGAATCAAAAGAAACCTTATCTCCATATCTGCACTAGAAGATAAAGGTTATCATATTGCATTTTCTGACGGAAGAGTGCTTGCATGCCCTAAGAAGTCCAGCATCAAATCAGTTCATGTCATTGGGAATAGGTATGAGAGCCTATATAAGCTTTCAGCACGTCTAGTCCAAGCTCTCATTCATGAAGCTCTTGAGTCAAGCGAGCTATGGCATAGAAGACTTGGACATCTTCATTTCCGAGCCCTCCCTACACTTGAGAAAATAGTTAAAGGTATGCCTAAACTTAGTCATATTCATGATGATACATGCAAAGGTTGTGCTATGGGTAAAAACACTAAGAGTCCATTTCATCAAAGTGAAAGTAGGTCTAAAGAGAAATTAGCTCTTGTGCATTCTGATTTATGTGGACCTATGTCTGTTGCTTCCCCAAGTAGATTCTTGTATTATGTAATCTTCATAGATGACTACTCTAGGAAAACTTGGATTTACTTTCTCAAATCAAAAGAATCTGATGAAGTTCTAAGTAGATTCAAAGAATTTAAAGCTTTATCTGAAAATATATCTGGGAAAAGAATTAAAGTTTTAAGGTTTGACAATGGAGGTGAATACACCTCGGGTAGTTTTGATGATTTTTGTGTTGAGGCAGGGATCAAGAGGGAGTTTTGTGTTCCCTACATCCCTCAGCAAAATGGGGTTACAGAAAGAAAGAACAGATCCATAGTTGAGGCAGAAAAAACTATGATTCATTATCAGGATCTGTAGACTTTGCTATGGGCCAAAGCATCTAAGACCGCTGTCCACTTTCAGAATAGATGTCCTCACCGTGTATTGAAAGATATGACTCCAGAAGAAGCATTTTTAGAGATCAAACCTGATATCAGTCACTTGAGGATCTTCGGGAGTCCAGTATATATCCATGTACCCAAAGAGAAGAGAACCAAGTTGGAACCTTCTGGCAAAAGAGGCATTCTTGCGGGCTACAACGAAACATCCAAAGCATTCAAAATTTACATTCCAAGTCAGAAGTTTATTGAGGTTAGTAGAGATGTCACTTTTGAAGAAAATATTACACTCAAAAGATCTAAAGACTCAAGTATAGAGATTGACAATGAAGTCCATGATAACCCTCAAGACATGGATATTGAGCATGATACTGAGATTTAGACAGAGTCTACAGAATCTAAAAATCATGATGATCCAAGTGAACCTTTGGATCCTACCGATGGGACTAGGGACAATACAGTGACTAAGAAGAGACCTGTCTAGATTCAAGAGGCAGAAAAGTTTGCAGCTCCAAGTGGCACATTCAGAAAAAAGTAGGAGGCCTCATAAATTCTCCGACTATGTTGCATTGATGTGCAATCTCATTGAGACTGAACCTTCCAGCGTTGAAGAGGCCATGAAACAACAAGCATGGAAGAATGCTATGGATGAAGAATATCACTCTATCATCAAGAATGATGTTTGGGATATTGTGCCTAGACCCAAAGGTAAGTCTGTCGTATCTTCCAAATGGTTGTTTAAAATTAAACATGCTACTGATGGAAGTATTGAGAAATACAAAGCTAGATTTGTGGCTCATGGCTTCTCTCAGAAAGAAGGCATAGATTATGAGGAAACCTTTGCCCCTATTGCTTGATATACTTCCATCAGGACTATCGTTATTATTGCTGCAACTACGGGATGGAAGTTGCATTAGATGGATGTAAAGATAGCCTTCCTCAATGGTGTTATTGAAGAAGAGGTCTACATTGAGCAACCTGAAGGCTTTGTGATCCATAAGAAAGAATCTCATATATGTAGATTGAAGAAAGCATTATATGGTCTTAAGCAGGCCCCCCGTGCTTGGTATGAAAGAATTGACAAGTACTTGGTAAGCCTAGGATTCTATAAGAATGATGCTGATCCTAACCTTTACTTCAATGTATTCAATGGTGAAATGTTGATTTTGGTTTTATATGTTGATGACTTATTCCTAACTGGAGAAGATCATCTCATTCTTAGATGTAAGGAAGAATTGACTTCAGAATTTGAAATGAAAGATCTAGGTCTCATGCATTTCTTTCTAGGGTTAGAAGTATGGTAAAGACCCAATGAAATTATTCTAAGTCAAGGAAAATATACCATTGATATTTTGAAGAGATTTGGAATGTTAGATTGTAAACCTATGCCTACTCCTATGGAAACTAACTTAAAGAAGTTGAGTGAATCTACAGCTAGGTCTGATCTTGTGGATCCTACTAAATAGAGGTAGCTGATTGGATCCTTGATGTATCTAGTTAACACTAGACCTGACATTTGCTGTGCAGTGAGTGCCCTCAGCCAGTTCATGTGTGAACCAAGGCAGATTCATCTTGTTGCAGCCAAGCATATCTTGATATATTTGCATGGTACAGTTAGATATGGATTGAAGTACTCTTCCAATACAATCATTACTTTGGAAGGCTATTCTGATTCTGATTGGGCAGGAAGTGTCACTGATAGAAAGAGCACTTCTAGAGTTCCCTTCAGCTTGGGATCTACCATGATATCCTAATGCAGTAGGAAACAGTCTTCAGTAGCATTGAGTACTGTTGAAGCAGAATATATTGCAGCTTGTGTGGCATCTCGAGAAGCAGTGTGGCTTTGAAAACTCCTTGCAGGATTGTTTGGACAACCTTGGGATCCTGTAGTTATTCATAGTGATAACCAGAGTTGTGTGAACCTCTCTGCCAATCCTGTGTTTCATGACATATCAAAGCATGTGGAAACTCAGTATCACTATATCTGGGATATGGTGCAAAGGAATGCTATTCAACTGAAGTACATCAACACTGATGAGCAAACAACGGATGTTCTCACCAAACCTCTTGCTCGAGTGAAGCTTGCATATTTTTGAGACAAGCTTGGAGTTGTGGAGAATGAAGCTCTAGCTGAGGGGGAGTCTCAGCATCAGTGATACATTATATTGTATCTTCCACCCTCTACAAGTAGGCATGGTGGATCCACCCTCTGCGAGTAGGCATGGTGGTTATGCACTCTTCTCTGGGAGAAGTTTGAGGTGAAATCCCTCTTCCACCCTCTACGAGTAGGCATGGTGGAGCCACCCTCTACAAGTAGGTATGGTGGATATCATGGGAGAAATTCCATGATGTGCTTGTTCACCCTCTGGGAGTATCTATGGTAAACGTCATGTGGAGATGACAATAAACACTTATGTTTTCTATGGGAGTAGCCATTGTGGTAGTCACTATGTGACTTGATCCTTATGAAGGAATCCTCCCTAGCTAAGAGGGAGTGTTGATTTTGGTAGCTAGGTTGGATCCCTTCTAGAGACTGACCTAGTCATAAAAAACAGAATGGCCTATTGGCCTTAGCATTCTGAGAATCTTAGTTGTATTATCCGATTTAAGGTAGGCCCTAATTAGGCAAATTCATTATTCGATGTATCTTGAAATTGCAAATAGGTCAGGACCTATTTCAATGTAATTTGAACTTGGTGCCAAATTGTATCAGGCCGACCAAGGTTATTGTTTGGGCGATCTCCTATAAATGTAAAGTGACTTGTAGTCACAATTCATACACAAGACACCGAATTCTGCTCTGAGACAACTCTCCATCAGCGATCTACTTCTACAATTAACAAGGAATTCTGCCAATAGTTGAACTATTTGACGGTTCAACAGGTTCAACGGTTTAACGGTTCAATGGGTTCGACGGTTCAGCAGGTTCAACCATTCGATAGGTTCAACAGGTTCAACAGTTCAACGGGTTCGACGGTTCAATAGGTTCAACCGTTGGATAGGTTCAACGGTTCAATAGGTTCAACTGTTCGATAGGTTTGACAGTTCAACATGTTTGACGGTTCAACAGGTTCGACGGTTCAACAGGTTCGACGGTTTAACAAGTTCGACGGTTCAACAGGTTCAATGGTTCAACCAGTTCAATGGTTCGATAATTGATTTGATCATCCCACTTTCATCTGTAATCATCAGCGAACCTGTTACTTGGTGAAGCGGATCTGTTCTAGCATGAGCAAAGTTAAATCCTAAATCTGTTATGGATTATCTAAGGCTGCCAAACCTCTGTGTTTACTGTGCAATTACTATTATGTGCAAGCGAGCTTCATGCTGACCATTTTGGATCAGAATTAAGGTTTAGATAAATTGTATTTTGATATCTATGTTTCCTGCCCTAGCTGGGCGAAGTTGTAATCTATTTCTGCTCTTAATATAAATTGGATCTGAGATTTTCTTGCTGGGTTTTTCACCTCCAAGAGGGAGGTTTTCCTAGGGTACATATGTGTTATGTGTGCATTTGTGTTTTATTGTTTCTTACTGTCAATCTAATTACTAAAATTAACAGCATATATATAATGTTTAATTGTAGGCAAATTGCAATAGGAGATACCGATTCAGTTTAAGTACTTGCAACTGTCATCGATTAGAATTGCATGGATAATTTCAAATAAGCACAACCAAATTGAAAGTCAAACATACATATTGATTGATTACAGGCACAATACAATAAGAACCATTCAAAGAATTGAAGTATTTAAAGTCATCATCTACTAGAGCTGCATGTCCAAGATGCTTTTTAAAACTATTTTTTTCATAAATTCAAGGTTTTTTTTGGTTTAAAAACATGCAAAATTCCCCTTCTCAGACATCCCCAGCCATCCCTAGGATAGACGAACATCTCACAAATGTTTTCTAATGTTCTACACCATTTCAAGGGCATTTCAAAGTTTTGGAAAAAGTTGGGGATGGCTAGGGATGTCCCCTTCCATCTTACCATCTTGGAAATGTGATGAGGGATGAGGATGTTGGTTTCAAGGTTAGGGCCATGTCCCCATAGAAAAAATGTGTCATATGTGTCCTTTTACTTATATCCAAAGTTAGAATTTTTGTTTAAATAGTTCAATTGGCCAGAATGACAGCTTTGTTTTTTAATGAAAATTTTAAATGTACCTCATTGAAATATTCAATTTTCACCAAATTAATTTTAAAAATTTCAAAAAAAAAAAAAAAAAGTGGTCCATAAACTACATTCAATTTCCTACAACTTTTATTACTAGTTTTTTTTTTCAAGTTGTGTGAACATCCCAATCAATTTTTCATGTGAAGTTACTTAAAATTTTTCATATAAAGTTACTTACGTCTGTTTTTTAGTAGATTCATTGCCAATTTTAAGAGTCTTATTTAGCCCATCATGATCTCACACTCACCCAACAATAAATTTTGATAATTAGGTAACATCTCTGTGGGAAAGACCTAATCCCCTTGCGGAATCTATAAAAAGTCAAGAACAGTTTTTCGTTGGCCAGTGCTTCCCCAAGTTGTGGTTGAATTCTCAAGTTCTTAAGAAAGCGAAATTAATCCAAACAAACAAATTCCAAGTCTAAGGTCCGCCACGGTATTATACATATAAAAAGTAACTTGGGAGACATCTTAACTTCGCTCAGACCCTCAACTAAATATACTAATTGCAAAATTGGCTCTGAAAACCCAACTATGGCTTTTTACTGAAGTTACGATTTCCACTAAAGACACTATGATGGGAAGAAAATAAAAAATAAAACAAACTGATTCATTCATTCTTACCTGAGAGAAAAAGCCTTACAAATTGAACTTTTCACTGGAACTGTTTCCTGCTCTTGGGATGATATACATTTTCCACTTTCAATGTCGACCTGCCCAAGATGAGGATGATTTGCCTGTATAATTCTGGCACCTGAATAGAAGACGTTATACCAGACCCACTCTCGATAACCAAAAATTAATTTTCAAAGACTTGTTTCGCTGATGATGAGCCCAGTAGTGTGGCTCGAAACATCGGAGTTAAGAATTACATACCCAGTTGTTTCCAGAAGCTCAACCACCAAACATACTTCCTTTCCAAAAAAGATCCACTACTAAATTGTGTTCGTCAATAACACCAATTTATTCTCATGAACAACTAGAGCTATTATTCTCATGAACAACTAAAGCTATCATTCGGACTATACCAAACTATAAAAAAATTCCCATCAGTTGAGAGTGTTCATTGTAGCCGAGTTCGATTTGTGCAAACTCTAGCTCTTATTCTTACTCCAAACCCTAAAAAATCTCACGGTCACAATTTATTTCCAAAAAAAAATAAGAATAAAAATTCCAGGAAACAGAAAGTTGAGATCAATTGCTCTCGACGGTTAACTACATAAATAAATGAATAAAATGAAACCCTAGCTTTAGAAAACCTCAAAACCCTAAGAAGAAAGGAAAGATATCTTCCAACGTCACTTGATAAGTCAAAAAATAATGCACCACGTATAAAACAGGAGAATAATGCTCTTTTTCGATAGATTCGGGAGTTGAATACTAACAGACACGTGGCAGGTGACAAGAAGCTGTGAGAGGAGGCTTTTTAAACGGTCAAATTGTCTTCGCTTTTCGAAAACCTCACGCAACATCCCATTTATTAAGTTAGTCGTTCGATTTAATTGAAACGCTGTCTTTCCCATGTTTTCTTGAAATTGTGGGTGCCTATTATTATTTTTCATTGGATAATGCATTGGCCTCACCCATTCCCACGGTGTATGCATGATACTCATAGCATTTTGTTTTGATGAGCTGGTTCTGGGAAAGAAAATGCTTTCTATAATATATTTATGTTAAACAATTAATAATAATTTATTGGGATTTAAGTGTTCAGTTATTTTATGAGTAGTTTATGCTGAGAGGCATTCTACAATGGCAGCAAGGGGTGGAGTGTAATGACGTGAACTTGTTAACAAAAATTCTTACCTTTTACCTTAAATTTGACATTTTTTTATTGATTCATATTTTATGAGTGGTTAACGCTGAGAGGCATTCTCCAATGGCAGTAAGGGGTGGAGTGTAATGACATGAGCCTGTTAACAAAAATTCTTACCTTTTACCTTAAATTTAACACTTTTTTATTGATTCATATTTTATGAGTAGTTAATGTTGAAAGACATTCTATGGTGGCATCAAGGGGTGGAGTGTAATGACGTGAGCCTGTAAACAAAAATTCTTACCTTTTACCTTAAATTTGACGGGTGGAGTGTAATGACGTGAGCCTGTTAACAAAAAATCTTAAATTTGACACTTTTTTATTGATTCATATTTTATGAGTACTTAATGCTGAGAGGCATTCTACAATGGCAGTAAGGGGTGGAGTGTAATGACGTGAGCCCCGTTAACAAAAATTCTTACCCTTTACCTTAAATTTAACACTTTTCTATTGATTCATATTTTATGAGTAGTTAATGTTGAGAGGCATTCTACAATGGCAGTAAGGGGTGGAGTGTAATGACGTGAGCTTGTTAACAAAAACTCTTACCTTTTACCTTAAATTTGACATTTTTTTACTGATTCATATTTTATGAGTAGTTAATGCTGAGAGGCATTCTACAATGGCAGCAAGGGGTGGAGTGTAATGACGTGAGCCTGTTAACAAAAACTCTTACCTTTTACCTTAAATTTAGCATCCATTTATATGTCAAGATAAGTAGCATTGTCTTGGGTTGGATTTCTTGTTTTAATGGGCCTAAGAGCTCCAATTGATGTTGTTTGAGTTAAACCTATGAAAAAATTGTTAGGTTTGGGAACATTATTAAAACATTTATTAAATAGTTCAAAGAGACTCCTCATAATTTTTTAAAATAATTTGATTGGAACAAGACAATAAAGATGAATGATAAAGTTAAGTTCATAACTTGGCCAAAATTCACAATTAGCCTTAGTCATTTGAAACTATATAATAAGCTTGTAGATGAGAAAAGTGCATACTTCATACTTTCCCCCACTCAATTTAGACTCATTTTGGCCTTGTCATTAGATGCACATATCATTTTGGTGCTCAATTCAATGAATTTTTGCACATAAGTTGACATGACCCATCTAATGCCCTTGCCTTTTACTAGTTCATCCACAGTGGTTTAGACCCAACATGATTCTTATTTGTTTTCCCACCCAAGATTGAATTGTGAGTTATGTCTCTTGGAATGAATTATGCACCCATTTGCATACACCTTCTTTGAACTTGACTTTCACTCTCCCCTAGCCAACTCCATTCCAAAAATATAACAAGGGTTGTTATTAGTCAAGATATTATCATGATAAGGTCATCCAAAGGCTGCCATAACAATAGTAATATTTCTTAGGAAGAAGGAAATGTTGTCATGTTAGTGAAAAGGGAAGATGAAGAGGTATTTTGTTGTCCTATATAGTCATTTAGAAGTCAAGAAGGGACTATTACAGTCCAAAATAATCAAAGACTACCCCAAGCCATTAGGACAATCATATAAGAAGGTCTTCCAAGTTGTCAAATGCCTAAGTGAGGACTATATGAGCATGGTACATCATTTTTAAAGGTCCTAAAACCCTTAAGTAAACTACATACATAGTGAGAGGGATTATTACAGTCCAAGATGGTTACAGAGTGCCCTTGACTTCATTAGGACAACCATACCTAGCAATGTCATAATAGTCATTAAAGTAATGTCAGTCATCTAGGGTATTGAAAGGTATGTAGTCCATCCAGGTAACCACCATCATCTAATAACAAAGGACAATCAAGAAAACTATTGTTCACTAAAAATATCCAAAACAATCCTAAAATGGTCCAACTTGTTGCCATGAAGATTACATGCCATACGACCTTGGCCATAGCCATTAGAGACCTAAAAGATCATGAGAAACAAGTTAGAATCCTTCTTCCAAGATTATCAACCTTGAAGCCATAAAAAATACATTGAAAATAGCTTGGAAACATTGCTAGAAACACTTTGGAAACATGTTGCAACTTATTGGAAACATGCAAATGCATGCTTAAACTAAAATGGGATTGATTGAACAGTCAAATACACATCCTAAGTGTTCAGTAGAAAATTGGATTTGTTAATGTTCTAGATTTTAGATGCTTAAATCTGCCTCTCCACTATACATTCAAGGATCTAGGGTCGAGTGACGAGCACTATTATACCCTAGGTCACTTGCCGATGTAGGGAAACTTGGATTAGGGAATTTAATTATTAATTTTATTTCTCTTATGCCCAATTAACCATTAAAACCCTAATTATGCAAATATGACAACAAATTGAGGACTGACGGAAAAAGCTCTTGCAGACAGGAGTAAAAAACCAAATTATAGAATACCTATTTTTAAGGTTCTGAAGTGGAATAGTTAGGGACACTGGAGCGGGCACCCAAGTCCAAGGTACTTATTTCTTCATGGGATCTAGACCTCCTTCTGACACTGATCATCCCTATAACTTCTATTTTTTGAAACTTGAATGTGGAGGACACTAGAGCAAGCGCCCAAGTCCTGGAAGTGCTCCTGTCTTTAGAGACTGGCCTCAGTCAAGCCCTGAAGGACACTTAAGTCTCTAAACACCGTTGTTAGATAAAGAGTGTGTGCCCCTTGTGAGGCAGAGGCAAAAACTAAAGGAATCAATGATGAAAACACAATATTATGTCACCTTGTAGTGAAGCTCTCATGGGAGGAAGATGCTCTTCATGCCATGAGAAAATTGATGCTCAAATATCCAAATATCAACACATAAAACACACAAGTCTGCCCTTGCAACACAATAGAAAGCCTTGAATCACCTTCAAAACACTTGAACCTCACAATTGCCATCTAGTTTCTAAATGAATGCCTAAGCATGCTTATATATGCAACTACAAGCACTCCCACCAAGATTTTAAAAATCAAAACTTACCGTGTCGGCAAAAGGATCAACTAATGGTCATAAACTGACACCTAGAAATTAGGGGTGCCCCAAAATAGGGCAGGACTAGGGTGTAGGGACCCAAGTCCTGCCCCCTATTTTGGGTAGGGTACAACTCAAGGGGTCCACCTAGGTCCAATTTGCCATGGAACCTAGGTCTCATTCCATCGGGATGCCAAAATATGAACTAAGATGTCCTAAATGCATACCAAAGACCGAGGAGCTAAACCTTATGAGGGAAAAGCTCCCAAGGGGACATTTTCTGACATTACATTTAGCCCCCACTTTAATGTATATATAAACATGAGGCCAATACATGCATTAAAGTAAGGTCACAAACACAACAAACACACCAAGCATGGAGAAGACATGCCAATCACATAGAAGATAGTAACAGGCATGCAAAACACGGAGAAGATAGTTATAGTCATGTACAACATGGAGAAGATAGTTAATGCATAGAAGACACATTAATGCATGGAAGACAGAAATGATATCTTTTCTTTTCTTTTTCTCATATATATGAAATGTAGATATAAGTACTAGAAAGTAAACAAACCTCCCATAATACAGGATGCACTCATCGAGCAAGTCTTTAGACTGTATATATGGGGCAACACACACGTAAGACATGCAAAACCTCCCAAAATGTAGGATGCACTCATCGAGCAAGTTTTTAGACTGCATATGGGGCAACAAACATGCCACACAAAACAAGCATGCCAAAACACACACACTTGAAGACACGAAGAAAACATAGCAGACAACTTAACAACTTAACCGCAACCCTAATATAATTTGAATTGAATTGAATTTTAATGACTACGAGGCCCAAAACAACCAAACCGCAGCCCTAAGATAATTTGAATTGAATTGAATTTTAATTAGACGAGGCCCAAAACAACCTAACTGCAGCTGTAAGATAATTTGAATTGAATTGAATTTTAATGACTCCACCAAGCCCAAAACAACCTAACCGTAGCCCTAAGATAATTTCAAACTCTTTTCCATTTGGACTCTTCTAACATGCAACTTGACCAAGGAAATATTTTTTATAATATATTTATTTTAAATGATTAATAATAATTTATTGGGATTTACGTTTTTAATTTAAAACCACTTTTTTATTGATTCATATTTTATGAGTAGTTATTTGCAATAATTTATTTTTCATAACTATAACCCTATATTAAACACTTTAAAATATTAATATAGATATTCAAGCTATTTTATTTATTCAAATTAGAATCATTTTATTTACTACATACATAATTTTGGTTAATTATTTAATTATTTAAGCCCATCAAATTAATTAAAAAATCAAATTTAAACTTTTTATTGATTAAATTACACTTTTTAGATAAATTAATTAAGATTCAAACCAAAAACATGTATAAAATTTTGGTTGAAATTATTTCTAACAGTATATAAAAAATTAAAGCACTTTTCTTTCATTTAATATATACAAAAGTGAAACCTAATAAAATATATTGACACTTTATTTTCATAAACTGGCATAGATATCTTAAATACATCTTATCTAAAAGACCCACATTTATTTTTATAAACTAGCATAGATATTAATCAAAACATATATACAATAGTAAACCAGTCAAACATCACTATAGTTTATTACTACTTGGAGTTGGCACTTAATAGTTATTAATCTATTGATTGTAAACAAATCAAAATACATGATTATTTTTAGTACCTTGGCAGTACAATTGCAATGAGTTGGCACGTATCTAGTTATTAATCTATTGATTGTAAACCAATCAAAAGACATGATTATTTTTCTTATGGAAAAATTTGATTTAAATTTGTACTTTTCCTATGTCAACATGATGAATTTTTAAATAAAAAATTATTGAAAACTGATTTATCTCCTTGGCTAAAAAAATGACATGCAACAAAAAGCTATAAATGCGGAGAGAATTTTGGTTTGAGGGGAGAATGTGGCAAGTAAACAAATTATGAACACAAATTTTGTCTCCCACTAGTTAAGTCATGCCTAAATGGATGACGATAATTATGAGAGAGAAGAATCATCAATTTTAATGAATTTAATTTTATGCTTCATTAGCTTGGCAATAATTATGAGAGGGAAGAATGATTTGGGAAGAATCATCAGCTTTAATGAATTTTTGCTTCATTAGCTTGGTGATAATTATGAGAGGAAAGAATCCACTAGAAGAATCATTAGCTTTAAGCATTATGAGAGGGAAGAATCGTCAATTTTAATGAATTTAATTTTTTGCTTAAAAATTACTTTTTGTCAAAGGGACAAAGTTATAATATTATTAAAAATATAAGATTCTACACATTTTATTTTATGAAATTAGATTATCTTTGGGATTTCAATTTTATTTACTAAAAAGTTAAAAATATACAGTATGAAAAATATTTCACCATTATTACATTTTTTATTTTATTCTTCAAACAAAAAATTAAGTGACTAACAGAAAATACTCTAGTGATCTAAATATGAATATGTTATTGTTATTATATTGTGTAATTATTCTTCAAACTTACAATACTTTAATGCATTTTAAATTACAAGAGCATTAGTATTATTACATTTTAAGGAAATATTTGTGTTATTTAATAGGCTTTATAAAATTTAGTTTTATAGTAAAGGAAATATTTTAGTCCTATTATATTTTTACCAAATTAGATTATTTATGAGATTTCAATTTTATTCACAACACTCTTCAAAAATTAATTTTTCAATTATTGGAATGCAATTTGGCACTTGTTAGGTTTAGAATTCACTCAAAACATATACACATAGTAAACCAATCAAACATTATTTATTGTAAATGTATGGCACTAGTTTATTAGGTTTAGAATTCACTCAACTATAACCAAGATTTTTCTAGAACTAGATTTATAAAGTCGGAAATTTATTAAATAAAACTAGCATATCTCTATTTAAAAAATATATCTAAAATATTTTGGGAGATATCCTTCTCCAGGTGCCTAAAAAAAGTGCCTCCAAAAGGATATCTCTTGGCATATTTTACATATATTTTTAAATATAGATATGCTAGTTTTGTATTTATTGTAATTCAAGTTGACAAACCACAACTTCTCAAGGGGTTACTAATCTTAATATTAGTTTGGTTCAAGTACACTTAGTTATATGGCGTTTTGCCTATAATCCAACCCACTTAGCTTCATACCTCATTTGCAAAACCTTCAATAGTGTTGTGCCTTATGAACCATTCATATAGTGCTCCATAGGACATTAATTTTATTTCGAGATAAGTAGAACTCTCTTAGGTTGGATTCATTAGTTAAGACACTATGTTATCTAGATAAAAGCCCTAGTTCATGTTTTAATGGGTCTAAGAGCTCTAATTGATGTTGTATGAGTTAAACCTATGAAAAAATTATTAGGTTTGGGAACATTATTAAAAACATTTATTAAATAGTTCAAAGAGACTCCTTATATTTTTTAAAAATAATTTGATTGGAACAAGACAATAAAGATGAATGCTAAAGTTAAGTTCATAACTTGGTCAAATTTCATAAATAGCCTTAGTCATTTGAAACTATATAATAGGCTTGTAGATGAGAAAAGGGCATACTTCATACTTTTCCCCTCATTTTACACTCATTTTGGCCTTTTCAATAGATGCACATATCATTTTGGTGTCCAATTCAATGAATTTTTTCACAGAAACTAACATAACCCATCTAATGCCAATGCCTTTTACTGGTTCATCCACGGTGGTTTAGACCTAACATGATTCTTATTTGTTTTCCCACCCAAGACTGAACTAAACCAACATGATTCTTATTTGTTTTCCCACCCAAGACTGAATTGTGAGTTTTATCTCCTGGAATGAATTGTGAACACATTTGCATCCACCTTATTTGAACTTGACTTTCGCTCTTCCCTAGCTCACTCCACTCCAAAAATGGAGCATTGCCCATTGGCTTGCACACAAAAATATTTGAATTTGGCACTTAGGATGTCATATATAAAGACAAGCCCCAGTGTACTAGTCATGAATCCCTTCAAGTACTTAAGCACTCATAGGTAACATCATTTAAGCATTAGGGCACCAAATCATAGAGCTTTCTACACTTGCATCAAATGATATTGCATTAGGCATATTCCATATTGCGTGTTTTCTATTTTTGTACTAATGTAGAAAATAGCAAGGCGTTTAACTAAGGTAAAAGGAAATTTTAAACCTCAATCCTAGCACACCAAACTCCAAAATTTTTTCATTAACAAGTGCTACCTTAGTGCTAATTCAAATATGATAATAGGAGTACAAATTCTAGAGGTACGTGAGTTACAAACATAATCATGATAGGTAGAAAAAAATAACATAAGACTTAGAAAGAATCACATGTGATCTCATTTGATAGTAGTGTAGACTATGAGGAAACATCAACTACATGATTCATCCTTCAGATCTAATTTCTAGAGTTCATAATCATTGTTGAACACATCTATGTAATCCATATCAACAACATCAACTTCTATCGGTATCATTAAGACCTAAGCACCCTCTAACCTCCTATTTACTTTATTAATTACTTGGCATGTTGTCATACTCAACTCTTCTTAATTTTGTCTGAGAAAGAGCAATAGCAGCTGGTTCTGAGGATTTACTTTCCATTTGAGCCTGTTTACCTTTGTTGATCTTCCTCCATTTTGGAATCTGTTTATATGGGTTCTCCAAACTAGTGTTCATATTTTCTCGTGGAAAATGAGGTTGATGGTACGAATGACCATGGTTCCCCTCTGCAACCATTTCCCTTCTACAATTTTGTCCATCTGAAATCTTCATTACTGTTTCCAGAGCATTGGATTGAAAAAGAGGCGGTACAATTGGCAGAGCTGTGCTACTATCTGGTTGGACCTGATTAACTTCTTTATTTTGTGTACAATGTCTGCCTGTACTCAATGCAAGCACAGCGATTCTCTGCCTGTCCCCAACTTTCCTTTTCCTTGTCAGATTATCTTTAAAGCCTACATCATCAACTAGGTTCTTATTTATGCTACAGAAATTGGGATCCTGGGAAGCAGCAGTCTGGAAGTCTTCACCCTGGAGGCCTTTTTCAGCCTTGTAAGTTGCATTTCCTTTAGGAGCTTTACTGGAACAGTAATGTTCAATTCTCTTTTCTATGTATGACTGGAGTTCAAACTTGCTCTGATCAAAGCACTCTCGAGATAGTGTAGTCTGTGTATCTAACTTGTTTCCTGCAAAAGTACACATCGAAAATTTTGGTTTCATGACCAGATCCATCTTATATAGTTGCATTAGAAGCCTTATCACTGGAACTAGTTCATATTTAAGCTTGAGAATACAAATCTAACTCAGCTTAGTTCACTTGCTTTCCATTTTACCTTGAGCAAAGCTTAAAATAACTGGTGATCTTAAAGGCTGTTGCTCGGCAGCATTGGCCATTGTGTCTGCACCCAAACTTGGAGCATTCATGGTATTGCATGGCAGATTGCAATTAAAAGAAGATTGAAAGCCAATTTTGTTTGATGGCTTATGTTCCATGGAAAAATCTGCGACAATATTTTCAAAATTGGATAAGTTGAACATCAAGCAACAAGAAACCTACAAATTCCCATTACCCAATATGGCCCATTTTAGAACACGGTACTTTTCATACATTCTAAGTTTTATGATTACTTACTTTTACCAGGAACACCGTTCAGAAATTTCAGTGTTTGCTGTTCATTACCACTCAATACTGGAAAGGTTCCAACAGCTTGTGCCACACAAGTTCCCTGTTTTTGGCAGACCTGCAAAGAAGTAAATACTCTCCCATGTTAGACCATTGCTTAAATAATGGCTTCTTTGCATTGGCCAATATAATTGGCTGAATTCAAATATTACTCCAATATTTTCTGCGAAGATAAATTGGAATGGGTTTTTGTTATTTTGCTAATGCAAATTCTAAATTCAGAATGGGTGAAATTCAGACTATTCCAATTCAATTCAATTCAAATTAAGACCGATAGAACTGATTAAATGAATAAGAATGGGCAAAGTTTTGTTTTTTCTACCAAATTTACCAGCTACATCTTACAAATTTCTTTTACCGATGGGAAAACAAAGCCACAAACTATGGATCAAAAATATTATCCTGATCTGCCAGCGATTGGAAAGTGGCCTTTATTCAAACTTTTAATCCAATTGCTTACCTCGTCCTTTCTTTGTTTCACAATTCCCACAGAACCCTCAAACATGAATTCTCTTTCGGTTGAGCTCAATGATAGGTTAGTAATGAAATTCTCTCCCATAGTTGGCTGAGACCCAGTTAACAGTAGATTGTATCCTGCAGAAAATGAAGTATAATCTCTGTTCCCTTTTGTGTTTGAATTTGTTGAATTTTCAAAATCTGTAATCAGATTTGGATTTATCAGCCTGCTTTGACAATGAAGAGACAAATCAGGTTGGACTGATACACCTGCATTTGTTTGGGGAGGACACAAAGTGGTCACTGCAACTGTTTTATATGTGTTTAAAGAAGTGTCTTTGTATACACTCTCGGGCACATACTGTTCTGAGCCAATGTTATGATTGTGGAGAGTGTCTTTGCGAGAATTGGAAGGCACAGATTCATCCAAGCCATTGTCATAACCCTCAAAACTAGTATCTGAAAAGCCATGAATTGAAGCATCCATAGAAGCATTACTTTGCTCAATAATAGACCGTTGATTGTGATTTGATTTGAAGGTCTCCCCCAGAACATTAGACTGAAAAAGCGGCAGTACACTTGGTGGAGTTGTGCTACTATCTGGTTGGACCTGCTTAACTTCCATATTTTGTGCACAGTCTCTGCCTCTACCTAATTCAAGGACGGTGGTTCTCTGCCTGTCCCCAACTCTCCTTTTCCTTGTCACTCCAACAGTTTGGGAACTGTTTAAAGAAGTGCCTTTGCATGTACTCTTGGGCACAGACTGTTCTGAGCCATTGTTATGATCATGGAGAGCATCTTTATAAGAAATGGAGGGTACAGATTCATCCAAGCCATCATCATAAGCCTCAAAACTAGTAGCTGAAAAGCCATGAATTGCAGCATCCAAAGAAGCATTACTTTGCTCAATAATAGATGGTTGATCATGATTTGGTTTAAGGGGATTACCAAGAGCATCAAATTGAAATAGAGGTGGTACAATTGGTGGAGCTGTGCTACCATCTGGTTGGACCTGCTTGACTTCCTTATTTTGTGTACAATGTCTGCTTGTACCCAGTGCAAGCACAGAGATTCTCTGCCTGTCCCCAACTTTCCTTTTCTTTGTCACTGCAACTGTTTGCAAAGTGTTTAAAGAAGTATCTTTGCATGGACTCTTGGGCACAGAGTTCTCTGAACCATTATTATGACTGCGGATATTATCTTTGCAAGAATTGGAGGGCACAGATTCATCCAAGCCATTGTCATAACCCTCAAAACTAGTAGCTGAAAGGCCATGAATTGGAGCATCCAAAGAAGCACTACATTGCTCAATATTGGGCAGTTGATTGGGATTTGATTTAAGGGGCTTTCCTAGATGCTCAATTGTTTGCTTTTTAAAAATACGGGAGCCATTGTTTCTCTGAGCTTTTATCATGACATCATTATCAGTGCTGTCTTTATCACAGACCGACTGATCACTTGCATCTATTTTCATGTTTCTATCAACTGCTTCTGTGTTCTGGCAAGCATGATGATCAGAGCTTGAAGAAATACCAATCACAGTATCTGAATCCACATGTGCTTCCTTATCTTGTCCTGACATCTCCTGTTTCTCATGCTTACTAGACTCTTGTACTTGATTAATCTTCTTGCCATCTTCTAGGAGAAGATGAATTTTATTGTCCACTGTGGCATGCTTAGCTGAATCATCATGATTTGATTTAATGAGCTTTCCTAGATGCTCAATTGATTTCATTCGAAAAGTACAGAAGCCACCATTTTTCTGGTCCATTACCATGACAGCATTACCTATGGTGTCTTTATCACTGATTGACTGATCACTAACATCTCTTTTCAGGTTTTTATCAACTTTCTCTGTATTCTTGCAAGCATGATGATTTAAACTTGAAGGAGTACGAACCACAGTATCTAAATTTGCATCTGTTTCCACAGTTTCTCCTGATATCTCCTGTTTATCATTCTTACCAGACTCTTGGATTTGATCAATCTTCTTGCAATCTTTTATAAGAAGAAGAACTTCACCATCCACTACAGCATGTTTAGTTGAAGTGTCTGTCCCTTTAACCACCTCATCCTTCAAACACTGGTTGTTGTGAAACTGAATTGGATCACCAGACTTATTTTCTGTCACAAAACAATTACCATCTTCAGTTTCTTTATTCTGAACAAATGAATCTTTGAGGAAATCAGTTTTCTTAAGATTGTTAGATCTTCGTGCTGTTGAATCTCGTTCATATTGATTTTTAGCCATAAAATGTGACAAATCATTCAGTAAATCATCTTCTTCTTCTGGAAGTAAAACTTCTTGTTTCTCTAATCCATTCTGCACAAGCTCTTCAACAGGTACTTTCTTTTTCAAATCCTTCGAAAGCACTTCCTTTTGAGGGCTCCCAAGCTTTTTTTTTATTACTCTTCGTTCTTCCTACATAAATGAAAACAAAAGCATGCTTTTGGATTTCAGAATTTGAATACATCCCCAAACATTATAATAGAATATGTTTCATCCATATGTTCTGTAAATATCTCGAATTAAACAGCACTTATTTTTCTTTCTTTAGTGTGTGGCAAAGTTATCCTTCTAATAGAACTCTTAGAACCTATCAGGCTAACTTGATCCTAAATAAACTGTAAACAGACGTTATCATTTTTTTCTAACAACAAATTTATAAACCATAAAAGAACATCTCCACTACTTCTTATAAAACTATGAGTTTAGCAATGAATTGGAGTCCAAGGAACCAGAAACAGCCACATATGTGACTTCCCTAAAATCAACAGTAAACAAAACCGGCAAACAAAAGAAGAGTGTCTTTAGCTTCAATTCATATAGAAAAATAAACAATTTAAGTTTTCCTAGTAATTGGACAAAGCATCACCTCTCTAATATTCATATGATCTTATATTGAGGAAGAAGCATAGCGTAAAGTACAAGATAATATCTGTGACATCTGAGATACCTATTACATGCCAAAAGTCAGTCAGTCCTAGTGGTTCCCAGTACAGTAATATTCTATTTATTGATAAAATGTGAGGAGCGGATCTCGCGTAATTGTCAAGAGGATACAATGTTCAATCACCTTGCAAGACACCTGAGTTCATGTCTATGACATCTAGGACACTCGTTACAAAATGGTTGATCTATCTTGTAATACATTTAAAGATTATAGGAGAATCAAAGCAAAGAAAGCTCAAAACTTAAAAGAAAGAAGTTTCACAGGATAACCATAAAGATACATACTCTTACAGACTTCTCTGATGGTAAAGATTGACATGAAATGCCTTGGCACTGTAGTTTCCTCTTATCATCCACAGATTCTAGGTTTGGTTTAGCTTGAGGCTTAAATTTTTGTGAGCTGCAGATTGAAGCTTTTGAGACTCTATGCATCTCCATCTTTGCTCTCCTTGACATACGCTTCAATTTAAATTTCCAGTTTTCTTCATCGCTTCTCAATTGTTCGTTTGGGACAACAGCAATAAGACCTGATATTAAGCGTTTTTGCAGTGTGTTCGCTTTACCCTTTTGTCTTTTAGAACTGTGTTTCTTTACAACGGGAGGGATACCAACAATATCCACCTTGGTAATACAACCTTCCTCATCAAAATTGGCCACAGTGGATGATGCTAATGTACTATCTCCCTGAGTCTTGCTTATAAATGCCTCCATTGCCTCTTCTGCAGTTATATTTTCAATATTTTCTTGGAAAATGTCATCGTCATCTAGCTCATACATAGCTGCTTTGTTCACTGGACAATGCATATAATTAACGTGGTCTGCCTTCTCTGTAAAAATTGAGGTATGTGTTTCAGCTCTTGATTCACTTGTGCAATTGGAAAGAATTTGATCGTCATCCTTGCCAGATAAACTTTGTTTTGCACTGGAAGTCTCTTCAGAGTCTGTAGGCCATACAGTAGCATTACAGGCAATAATTTCATATTTAGGATACAGATTATCACCATCTGATACATTATTTGATGTCAACTGCTTAACCGTGCCATGTAATGGAATTCTATCTTCACTGTGATGATTTTCCTTGTGATTTTCAACACTGGCATCCCCAGGTCTTTCACCTACTTCCATACACTGTGCCACCTCAATTCCTGCTTCCTCTTCCTCTAAACCATTACCTGCCTTTCTCCTTAGATGATGATTCTGTATGCCATTGCCTGAATCTTCATGTTCATTTTCGGATAGTTCAATTGGAAAATTTGTATCACCATTTATAGGCATGGCATTCATCAAGTTATCTAGCTGCTGCTGATCTTTTCTTATTTCATTTAAGCTAACCAGGCTAAATTCACTAGCAAGACAATGTAAGCATTCCGAATATCTCAATGTAGGAACTTCAAGTGGGGTAAGTAAAGTGACTGTGTTCTTCCTCAATTCTTCTTTGCGGTAAATGCAGAGGAAAAGGCCAGCATTTACTTATATCTGTTTCTCGAATATTTGCAACATAAGCTCTGCAAAAGACAATAATACATACCTTGAGAACATTACAATAGTATGAAACTGTCAAGAAGCAAATCGACAAAGATGTAGGTTTTTAAAATAGAAAATAAAATCAAACAATCAATTTAGCAAAAGGTTTTGTGCAATGCTTTTTTAAGTTAACATAAAACAGAAGTTATTGTGTGCACAAGTACTAATCTATATATAACAACATGCCAAAATATTAAATGCACATTTTCCATGTCATTGCTTTCCTTTCAGCCTATAGGCATGATCTTTTTTTTCCTGACATCGTATTTCAGTGGGGTAGAGAGGCATATCCAAAATTACAGAGAGGTTAATTACACAATCTGCAATTTGCCCATGGTAAATCATGGTCCAGAAATGAAGCATTTAATGTTTAAATGCATATCTTAATAAAATTTAACTTTGAATTAGTTAGCATATGGTGTAGAGGGCATGGATTGTAGAAAGAAAGGTTGAGTATGAGATTATGATGAATGATGAATCAAACAATGTCAATAGGAAAAATATCATGTGAAAGTGCAAATATTGCAAAACTTCTTTTAGGCTCGAATTTTCAACTTTTTTTTGTTGGTAAGTCAAAATGGATATCCATTTCTTATTTAAACTTTTTCCTTTAAAAATTGCCTTAGAATTGCATTGTTGGATATACCCTTTTTTTATCAATATTTGATAAAACCAAAAAAATGTACCTTCACAATTCTAAAAATGAAATATATGCCTCATTATAATTTTAATAGGTAATTATTATTAATTTATATTTATATATATATATATATATATATATATATATATATATATCATTTATTTTTTTTGAATTTGAAAGATGTGGCTATAGCTTTTTTTTTTCTTCTAAATTGAATTGAATTTTATTTCTTGGCCAAAAAATTGTTTTTTATATTTTTTCGAGAGGCCAACTATAGTCGCAACGGGGGTGGAGATGAGAGCACTCATTTTTTGGTTGTAATTATAAACTAGCATATCTATATTAAATATAATATATCTAAAGTATGCTAGTTAATAAGTTGCAGAAAAGCTTTCATAAGTAATTATTTATTTTTTAAAAATCGCAAAAATACTATGTTCCACAACATTTCAAGGATGGAAACGTATTTTTGGGATGGCAATCCAAGGGCTGTTTTTGGGGATGGTATATATACTCTTATTTCTACAAGTTTAACTATACATAACATCAAAATTAAGACAATAATAGGAATATATATCATTAAGACAATAACAACTATATATATCTTCTAGCCCTATATTTCAATATGAACTACCTCCTCCACTAAAAGTGTGTACCATTTTATGGACTTCGGTCCAACTTGAAAAAGGAATGTCAACACAAATTCTCCTTGCCCTATACTTCATGTGAGCTACAAGTACGAAGCAAACACATCTAGATCAGGTTTTAATAGAATTTTTACTACAAAGTGTAGTGCTCCCTCAAAATAGGCATGGCCTAAAAGGTCAACCATGCATATGTTGATTTTGGTAGCTAGGTCGGATCCCTTCTAGAGACTGACCTAGTCATAAAATGCTGAATGGCCTATCGGCCTTAGCATTTCAAGAATCTCAGTTGTATTATCCGATTTAAGGGAGGCCCTAATTAGGCGAATTCATTATTCGATGTATCTTGAAATTGCAAATAGGTCAGGACCTATTTCAATGTAATTTGAACTTGGTGCCAAATTGTATCAGGCCGACCAAGGTTATTGTTTGGGCGATCTCCTATAAATGTAAAGTGACTTGTAGTCACAATTCATACACAAGACACCGAATTCTGCTCTGAGACAACTCTCCATCAGCGATCTATTTCTGCAATTAACAAGGAATTCTGCAGATAGTTGAACCGTTCGACAGTTCAACAGGTTCAACGGTTCAACGAGTTCGATGGTTCAACAAGTTCAACCATTCGATAGGTTCAATAGTTCAATAGGTTCAACCGTTCAATAGGTTTGACGTTTCAACAGGTTCGACGGTTCAACAAGTTCAACGGTTCAACAGGTTCTATGGTTCAATATGTGCGACGGTTCAATAGGTGCGACGGTTCAACAGGTTCAATGGTTCAACTAGTTCAATGGTTCGATAATTGATTTGATCATCCCAACTTCATCTGCAATCATCAGCGAACCTGTTACTTGGTGAAGCGGATCTGTTCTAGCATGAGCAAAGTTTAACCCTAGATCTGTTATAGATTATCTAAGGTTGCTGAACCTCTGTGTTTACTGTGCAATTACTCTTATGTGCAAGCGAACTTCATGCTGACCATTTTGGATCAGAATTAAGGCTCAGATAAGTTGTATTTTGATATCTATGTTTCGTGCCCTAGTTGCGCGAAGTTGTAATCTGTTTCTGCTCTTAATATAAATTAGATATGAGATTTTCTTGTTGGGTTTTTCACCTCCAAGAGGGAGGTTTTCCCAAGGTACATATGCGTTATGTGTGCATTTGTGTTTTATTGTTTCTTATTGTCAATCTAATTACTAAAATTAACATGGTATCATAGCCAAGTTCGAATTAGTATAATCGAATTTGCAGTAACCAATTATCTACTTCTGCTCTTATCACTTCTTCAAGATGGTTCTCAAGGTGGAAGATACATTGGATGGGGCTTCCAATTTCACATCATGGAGAGTCTGCATCATGCTTGTGTTGAATGAAAATGACCTTGCAGACTTTGTGACCAAGAATCTTCTGAGCCTGAGGCAGAAGGAGAAAAGACCCAGTGGAGGAAGAAAGATCTTCAAGTTCAGAAGATCTTAATTGATTCAGTAAAGGACCACATTGTTCTCATCATCTCCAAGCTGAAGACAGCAAGCACAATGTTTAGAACCTTAGAGGAGATGTATGAAATCAACAACACTAGTCGTGTTCTAGCTTTGAAGTAGTAGCTTCATCACATCAAGATGGCTAAAGGTGAATCTGTCATGGCTTACTTCATGAGGATTTCTGATTTGAGAGATCAGCTCTCATCTATTGGAAAGATTGTTGATGAAAATGATTTAACTATGCTAGCCCTCCATGGTCTTCCAGCATCTTGGGAATCCTACATTCAAGGAATTAGTGCAAGAGCTAATCTATCCAAGTTTGACAGATTAAGGGCTGACTGTATTTAAGAAGAGTCTCGACTCGCTGCTAGTGGAGTTATCAAAAACACTCATGAAGAAAATCATGTCCTTGCTGCCCAATCTTTCAAGAAGAAAGGAGGCTATTGGAAGAAGAACAATTTCAAGAGGAATAGAGATCAAAGGTCTAATCCACCTCATGATTTGAAGAAAAAGAAAAAGGACCTGTCTCACATCAAGTGCTTCAAGTGTGACAAATTTGATCACTATGCAAGGGACTGTTTATCCTAGTCTAAGAAACAAGGAGCAAACTTAAGTGAAGTCTCAAATCAATCTAATACTGAAGACTTCCTTTTCATTTCTGCTTTGTCAAGCAATGTACCCTCAGACAGTGATACTTGGCTGATTGATAATGGTGCATCTAGACACATCACCATCTATCGAGAGCACCTCTTAGATTTAGTGGAGAAAGAGTCTAATCTTCATGTGGTCATTGGTGATGATGCTCTCTATTATGTGAGAGGCTTTAGTACTACTTCCTTTAATTTAGATTCTGGAATTTCTCTTCACCTTATTGATATTTTGTTTGTGCTGGGAATCAAAAGAAACCTTATCTCCATATCAGCACTAGAAGATAAAGGTTATCATATTGCATTTTCTGAGGGAAGAGTGCTTGCATGCCCTAAGAAGTCCAGCATCAAATCAGTTCATGTCATTGGGAATAGGTATGAGAGCCTATATAAGCTTTCAACATGTCCAGTTCAAGCTCTCATTCATGAAGCTCTTGAGTCAAGTGAGCTATGGCATAGAAGACTTGGACATCTTCATTTCTGAGCCCTCCCTACACTTGAGAAAATAGTTAAAGGTATGCCTAAACTTAGTCATATTCATGATGATACATGCAAAGGTTGTGCTATGGGTAAAAACACTAAGAGTCCATTTCATCAAAGTGAAAGTAGGTCTAAAGAGAAATTAGCTCTTGTGCATTCTGATTTATGTGGACCTATCTCTGTTGCTTCCCCAAGTGGATTCTTGTATTATGTAATCTTTATAGATGACTACTCTAGGAAAACTTGGATTTACTTTTTCAAATCAAAAGAATCTGATGAAGTTCTAAGTAGATTCAAAGAATTTAAAGCTTTATCTAAAAATATATCTGGGAAAAGAATTAAAGTTTTAAGGTTTGACAATGGAGGTGAATACACCTCGGGTAGTTTTCATGATTTTTGTGTTGAGGTAGGGATCAAGAGGGAGTTTTGTGTTCCCTACATCCCTCAGCAAAATGGGGTTACAGAAAGAAAGAACAGATCCATAGTTGAGGCAGAAAAAGCTATAATTCATGATCAGGATCTGCAGACTTTCCTATGGGCCAAAGCATCTAAGACCGCTGTCCACTTTCAGAATAGATGTCCTCACCGTGTATTGAAAGATATGACTCCAGAAGAAGCATTTTTAGAGATCAAACCTGATATCAGTCACTTGAGGATCTTCGGGAGTCCAGTATATATCCATGTACCCAAAGAGAAGAGAACCAAGTTGGAACCTTCTGGCAAAAGAGGCATTCTTGTGGGCTACAACGAAACATCCAAAGCATTTAGAATTTACATTCCAGGTCAGAAGTTTATTGAGGTTAGTAGAGATGTCACTTTTGAAGAAAATATTACACTCAAAAGATCTAAAGACTCAAGTATAGACATTGACAATGAAGTCCATGATAACCCTCAAGACATGGATATTGAGCATGATACTGAGATTCAGAGAGAGTTTACAGAATCTAAAAATCATGATGATCCAAGTGAACCTTTGGATCCTACCGATGGGACTAGGGACAATACAGTGACTAAGAAGAGACCTGTCTAGATTCAAGAGGCAGAAAAGTTTGCAGCTCCAAGTGGCACATTCAGAAAAAAGTAGGAGGCCTCATAAATTCTCTGACTATGTTGCATTGATGTGCAATCTCATTGAGACTGAACCTTCCAGTGTTGAAGAGGCCATGAAACAACAAGCATGGAAGAATGCTATGGATGAAGAATATCAGTCTATCATCAAGAATGATGTTTGGGATATTGTGCCTAGACCCAAAGGTAAGTCTGTTGTATCTTCCAAATGGTTGTTTAAAATTAAACATGCTACTGATGGAAGTATTGAGAAATACAAAGCTAGATTTGTGGCTCATGGCTTCTCTCAGAAAGAAGGCATAGATTATGAGGAAACCTTTGCCCCTATTGCTTGATATACTTCCATCAGGACTATCGTTGCTATTGCTGCAACTAAGGGATGGAAGTTGCATTAGATGGATGTAAAGATAGCCTTCCTCAATGGTGTTATTGAAGAAGAGGTCTACATTGAGCAACCTGAAGGCTTTGTGATCCATAAGAAAGAATCTCATATATGTAGATTGAAGAAAGCATTATATGGTCTTAAGCAGGCCCCCCGTGCTTGGTATGAAAGAATTGACAAGTACTTGGTAAGCCTAGGATTCTATAAGAATGATGCTGATCCTAACCTTTACTTCAATGTATTCAATGGTGAAATGTTGATTTTGGTTTTATATGTTGATGGCTTATTCCTAACTGGAGAAGATCATCTCATTCTTAGATGTAAGGAAGAATTGACTTCAGAAGTTGAAATGAAAGATCTAGGTCTCATGCATTTCTTTCTAGGGTTAGAAGTATGGCAAAGACCCAATGAAATTATTCTAAGTCAAGGAAAATATACCATTAATATTTTGAAGAGATTTGGAATGTTAGATTGTAAACCTATGCCTACTCCTATGGAAACTAACTTAAAGAAGTTGAGTGAATCTACAGCTAGGTCTGATCTTGTGGATCCTACTAAATACAGGTAGCTGATTGGATCCTTGATGTATCTAGTTAACACTAGACCTGACATTTGCTATGGAGTGAGTGCCCTCAGCCAGTTCATGTGTGAACCAAGGCAGATTCATCTTGTTGCAGCCAAGCATATCTTGATATATTTGCATGGTACAGTTAGATATGGATTGAAGTACTCTTCCAATACAATCATTACCTTGGAAGGCTATTCTAATTCTGATTGGGTAGGAAGTGTCACTGATAGAAAGAGCACTTCTAGAGTTTCCTTCAGCTTGGGATCTGCCATGATATCCTGATGTAGTAGGAAACAGTCTTCAGTAGCATTGAGTACTGTTGAAGCAGAATATATTGCAGCTTGTGTGGCATCTCGAGAAGCAGTGTGGCTTTGAAAACTCCTTGCAGGATTGTTTGGACAACCTTGGGATCCTACAGTTATTCATAGTGATAACCAGAGTTGTGTGAACCTCTCTGCCAATCCTGTGTTTCATGACATATCAAAGCATGTGGAAACTCAGTATCACTATATCCGGGATATGGTGCAAAGGAATGCTATTCAACTGAAGTACATCAACACTGATGAGCAAACAACGGATGTTCTCACCAAACCTCTTGCTCGAGTGAAGCTTGCATATTTTTGAGACAAGCTTGGAGTTGTGGAGAATGAAGCTCTAGCTGAGGGGGAGTCTCAGCATCAGTGATACATTATATTGTATCTTCCACCCTCTACGAGTAGGCATGGTGGATCCACCCTCTGCGAGTAGGCATGGTGGTTATGCACTCTTCTCTGGGAGAAGTTTGAGGTGAAATCCCTCTTCCACCCTCTACAAGTAGGCATGGTGGAGCCACCCTCTACAAGTAGGTATGGTGGATATCATGGGAGAAATTCCATGATGTGCTTGTTCACCCTCTAGGAGTATCTATGGTAAACGTCATGTGGAGATGACAATAAGCACTTATGTTTTCTATGGGAGTAGCCATGGTGGTAGTCACTATGTGACTTGATCCTTACGAAGGAATCCTCCCTAGCTAAGAGGGAGTGTTGATTTTGGTAGCTAGGTTGGATCCCTTCTAGAGACCGACCTAGTCATAAAATACAGAATGGCCTATCGGCCTTAGCATTCTGAGAATCTCAGTTGTATTATCCGATTTAAGGCAGGCCCTAATTAGGCAAATTCATTATTCAATGTATCTTGAAATTGCAAATAGGTCAAGACCTATTTCAATGTAATTTGAACTTGGTGCCAAATTGTATCAGGCCGACCAAGGTTATTGTTTGGGTGATCTCCTATAAATGTAAAGTGACTTGTAGTCACAATTCATACACAAGACACCGAATTCTGCTCTGAGACAAATCTCCATCAGCGATCTACTTCTGCAATTAACAAGGAATTCTTCCGATAGTTGAACTGTTTGACGGTTCAACAGTTTCAACGGTTTAACGGTTCAACGGGTTCGACGGTTCAACAGGTTCAACCGTTCGATAGGTTCAACAGGTTCAACAGTTCAACAGGTTCGACGGTTCAATAGGTTCAACCGTTGGATAGGTTCAACAGTTCAATAGGTTCAACTGTTCGATAGGTTCGACAGTTCAATAGGTTCGACAGTTCAATAGGTTCGACGGTTCAACAAGTTCAACGGTTCAACAAGTTCAACGGTTCAACAGGTTCAATGGTTCAACCAATTCAATGGCTCGATAATTGATTTGATCATCCCACTTTCATCTGTAATCATCAATGAACCTGTTACTTGGTGAAGCCGATCTGTTCTAGCATGAGCAAAGTTTAACCCTAAATCTGTTATGGATTATCTAAGGCTGCCAAACCTCTGTGTTTACTGTGCAATTACTATTATGTGCAAGCGAGCTTCATGCTGACCATTTTGGATCAAAATTAAGGTTTAGATAAGTTGTATTTTGATATTTATGTTTCCTGCCCTAGCTAGGCGAAGTTGTAATCTATTTCTGCTCTTAATATAAATTGGATCTGAGATTTTCTTGCTGGGTTTTTCACCTCCAAGAGGGAGGTTTTCCTAGGGTACATATGTGTTATGTGTGCATTTGTGTTTTATTGTTTCTTACTGTCAATCTAATTACTAAAATTAACAGCATATATATAATGTTTAATTGTAGGCAAATTGCAATAGGGGATACCGATTCAGTTTAAGTACTTGCAACTGTCATCGATTAGAATTGCATGGATAGTTTCAAATAAGCACAACCAAATTGAAAGTCAAACATACATATTGATTGATTACAGGCACAATACAATAAGAACCATTCAAGGAATTGAAGTATTTAAAGTCATCATCTAATAGAGCTGCATGTCCAAGATGCTTTTTAAAACTATTTTTTTCATAAATTCAAGGTTTTTTTTGGTTTATAAACATGCAAAATTCCCCTTCTTAGACATCCCCAGCCATCCGTAGGATAGACGAACATCTCACAAATGTTTTCTAATGTTCTACACCATTTCAAGGGCATTTCAAAGTTTTGGAAAAAGTTGGGGATGGCTAGGGATGTCCCCTTCCATCTTACCATCTTGGAAATGTGATGAGGGATGAGGATGTTGGTTTCAAGGTTAGGGCCATGTCCCCATAGAAAAAATGTGTCATATGTGTCCTTTTACTTATATCCAAAGTTAGAATTTTTGTTTAAATAGTTCAATTGGCCAGAATGACAGCTTTGTTTTTTAATGAAAATTTTAAATGTACCTCATTGAAATATTTAATTTTCACCAAATTAATTTTAAAAATTTCAAAAAAAAAAAAAAAAAGTGGTCCATAAACTACATTCAATTTCCTACAACTTTTATTACTAGTTTTTTTTTTCAAGTTGTGTAAACATCCCAATCAATTTTTCATGTGAAGTTACTTAAAATTTTTCATATAAAGTTACTTACGTCTGTTTTTTAGTAGATTCATTGCCAATTTTAAGAGTCTTATTTAGCCCATCATGATCTCACACTCACCCAACAATAAATTTTGATAATTAGGTAACATCTCTGTGGGAAAGACCTAATCCCCTTGCAGAATCTATAAAAAGTCAAGAACAGTTTTTCGTTGGCCAGTGCTTCCCGAAGTTGTGGTTGAATTCTCAAGTTCTTAAGAAAGCGAAATTAATCCAAACAAACAAATTCCAAGTCTAAGGTCCGCCACGGTATTATACATATAAAAAGTAACTTGGGAGACATCTTAACTTCGCTCAGACCCTCAACTAAATATACTAATTGCAAAATTGGCTCTGAAAACCCAACTATGGCTTTTTACTGAAGTTACGATTTCCACTAAAGACACTATGATGGGAAGAAAATAAAAAATAAAACAAACTGATTCATTCATTCTTACCTGAGAGAAAAAGCCTTACAAATTGAACTTTTCACTGGAACTGTTTCCTGCTCTTGGGATGATATACATTTTCCACTTTCAATGTCGACCTGCCCAAGATGAGGATGATTTGCCTGTATAATTCTGGCACCTGAATAGAAGACGTTATACCAGACCCACTCTCGATAACCAAAAATTAATTTTCAAAGACTTGTTTCGCTGATGATGAGCCCAGTAGTGTGGCTCGAAACATCGGAGTTAAGAATTACATACCCAGTTGTTTCCAGAAGCTCAACCACCAATTTATTCTCATGAACAACTAGAGCTATTATTCTCATGAACAACTAAAGCTATCATTCGGACTATACCAAACTATAAAAAAATTCCCATCAGTTGAGAGTGTTCATTGTAGCCGAGTTCGATTTGTGCAAACTCTAGCTCTTATTCTTACTCCAAACCCTAAAAAATCTCACGGTCACAATTTATTTCCAAAAAAAATAAGAATAAAAATTCCAGGAAACAGAAAGTTGAGATCAATTGCTCTCGACGGTTAACTACATAAATAAATGAATAAAATGAAACCCTAGCTTTAGAAAACCTCAAAACCCTAAGAAGAAAGGAAAGATATCTTCCAACGTCACTTGATAAGTCAAAAAATAATGCACCACGTATAAAACAGGAGAATAATGCTCTTTTTCGATAGATTCGGGAGTTGAATACTAACAGAAACGTGGCAGGTGACAAGAAGCTGTGAGAGGAGGCTTTTTAAACGGTCAAATTGTCTTCGCTTTTCGAAAACCTCACGCAACATCCCATTTATTAAGTTAGTCGTTCGATTTAATTGAAACGTTGTCTTTCCCATGGTTTTTTGAAATTGTGGGTGCCTATTATTATTTTTCATTGGATAATGCATTGCCCTCACCCATTCCCACGGTGTATGCATGATACTCATAGCATTTTGTTTTGATGAGCTGGTTCTGGCAAAGAAAATGCTTTCTATAATATATTTATGTTAAACAATTAATAATAATTTATTGGGATTTAAGTGTTTAGTTATTTTATGAGTAGTTAATGCTGAGAGGCATTCTACAATGGCAGCGAGGGGTGGAGTGTAATGACGTGAACTTGTTAACAAAAATTCTTACCTTTTACCTTAAATTTGACATTTTTTTATTGATTCATATTTTATGAGTGGTTAATGCTGAGAGGCATTCTACAATGGCAGTAAGAGGTGGAGTGTAATGACGTGAACCTGTTAACAAAATTTCTTACCTTTTACCTTAAATTTAACACTTTTTTATTGATTCATATTTTATGAGTAGTTAATGTTGAAAGACATTCTATGGTGGCATCAAGGGGTGGAGTGTAATGACGTGAGCCTGTAAACAAAAATTCTTACCTTTTACCTTAAATTTGACGGGTGGAGTGTAATGACGTGAGCCTGTTAACAAAAATTCTTAAATTTGACACTTTTTTATTGATTCATATTTTATGAGTACTTAATGCTGAGAGGCATTCTACAATGGCAGTAAGGGGTGGAGTGTAATGACGTGAGCCCTGTTAACAAAAATTCTTACCCTTTACCTTAAATTTAACACTTTTCTATTGATTCATATTTTATGAGTAGTTAATGTTGAGAGGCATTCTACAATGGCAGTAAGGGGTGGAGTGTAATCACGTGAGCTTGTTAACAAAAACTCTTACCTTTTACCTTAAATTTGACATTTTTTTACTGATTCATATTTTATGAGTAGTTAATGCTGAGAGGCATTCTACAATGGCAGCAAGGGGTGGAGTGTAATGACGTGAGACTGTTAACAAAAACTCTTACCTTTTACCTTAAATTTAGCATCCATTTATATGTCAAGATAAGTAGCATTGTCTTGGGTTGGATTTCTTGTTTTAATGGGCCTAAGAGCTCCAATTAATGTTGTTTGAGTTAAACCTATGAAAAAATTGTTAGGTTTGGGAACATTATTAAAACATTTATTAAATAGTTCAAAGAGACTCCTCATAATTTTTTAAAATAATTTGATTGGAACAAGACAATAAAGATGAATGATAAAGTTAAGTTCATAACTTGGCCAAAATTCACAATTAGCCTTAGTCATTTGAAACTATATAATAAGCTTGTAGATGAGAAAAGTGCATACTTCATACTTTCCCCCACTCAATTTAGACTCATTTTGGCCTTGTCATTAGATGCACATATCATTTTGGTGCTCAATTCAATGAATTTTTGCACATAAGTTGACATGACCCATCTAATGCCCTTGCCTTTTACTAGTTCATCCACAGTGGTTTAGACCCAACATGATTCTTATTTGTTTTCCCACCCAAGATTGAATTGTGAGTTATGTCTCTTGGAATGAATTATGCACCCATTTGCATACACCTTCTTTGAACTTGACTTTCACTCTCCCCTAGCCAACTCCATTCCAAAAATATAACAAGGGTTGTTATTAGTCAAGATATTATCATGATAAGGTCATCCAAAGGCTGCCATAACAATAGTAATATTTCTTAGGAAGAAGGAAATGTTGTCATGTTAGTGAAAAGGGAAGATGAAGAGGTATTTTGTTGTCCTATATAGTCATTTAGAAGTCAAGAAGGGACTATTACAGTCCAAAATAATCAAAGACTACCCCAAGCCATTAGGACAATCATATAAGAAGGTCTTCCAAGTTGTCAAATGCCTAAGTGAGGACTATATGAGCATGGTACATCATTTTTAAAGGTCCTAAAACCCTTAAGGAAACTACATACATAGTGAGAGGGATTATTACAGTCCAAGATGGTCACAGAGTGCCCTTGACTTCATTAGGACAACCATACCTAGCAATGTCATAATAGTCATTAAAGTAATGTCAGTCATCTAGGGTATTGAAAGGTATGTAGTCCATCCAGGTAACCACCATCATCTAATAACAAAGGACAATCAAGAAAACTATTGTTCACTAAAAATATCCAAAACAATCCTAAAATGGTCCAACTTGTTGCCATGAAGATTACATGCCATACAACCTTGGCCATAGCCATTAGAGACCTAAAAGATCATGAGAAACATGTTAGAATCCTTCTTCCAAGATTATCAACCTTGAAGCCATAAAAAATACATTGAAAATAGCTTGGAAACATTGCTAGAAACACTTTGGAAACATGTTGCAACTTATTGGAAACATGCAAATGGATGCTTAAACTAAAATGGGATTGATTGAACAGTCAAATACACATCCTAAGTGTTCAGTAGAAAATTGGATTTGTTAATGTTCTAGATTTTAGATGCTTAAATCTGCCTCTCCACTATACATTCAAGGATCTAGGGTCGAGTGACGAGCACTATTATACCCTAGGTCACTTGCCGATGTAGGGAAACTTGGATTAGGGAATTTAATTATTAATTTTATTTCTCTTATGCCCAATTAACCATTAAAACCCTAATTATGCAAATATGACAACAAATTGACGACTGACGGAAAAAGCTCTTGCAGACAGGAGTAAAAAACCATATTATAGAATACTTATTTTTGAGGTTCTGAAGTGGAATAGTTAGGGACACTGGAGCGGGCACCCAAGTCCAAGGTACTTATTTCTTCATGGGATCTAGACCTCCTTCTGACATTGATCATCCCTGTAACTTCTATTTTTGGAAACTTGAATGCGGAGGACACTAGAGCAAGCGCCCAAGTCTTGGAAGTGCTCCTGTGTTTAGAGACTGGCCTCAGTCAAGCCCTGAAGGAAACTTAAGTCTCTAAACACCGTTGTTAGATAAAGAGTGTGTGCCCCTTGTGAGGCAGAGGCAAAAACTAAAGGAATCAATGATGAAAACAGAATATTATGTCACCTTGTAGTGAAGCTCTCATGGGAGGAAGATGCTCTTCATGCCATGAGAAAATTGATGCTCAAATATGCAAATATCAACACATAAAACACACAAGTCTGCCCTTGCAACACAATAGAAAGCCTTGAATCACCTTCAAAACACTTGAACCTCACAATTGCCATCTAGTTTCTAAATGAATGCCTAAGCATGCTTATATATGCAACTACAAGCACTCCCACCAAGATTTTAAAAATCAAAACTTACCGTGTCGGCAAAAGGACCAACTAACGGTCATAAACTGACACCTAGAAATTAGGGGTGCCCCAAAATAGGGCAGGACTAGGGTGTAGGGACCCAAGTCCTGCCCCCTATTTTGGGTAGGGTACAACTCAAGGGGTCCACCTAGAGTCCAATTTGCCATGGAACCTAGGTCTCATTCCATCGGGATGCCAAAATATGAACTAAGATGTCCTAAATGCATACCAAAGACCGAGGAGCTAAACCTTATGAGGGAAAAGCTCCCAAGGGGACATTTTCTGACATTACATTTAGCCCCCACTTTAATGTATATATAAACATGAGGCCAATACATGCATTAAAGTAAGGTCACAAACACAACAAACACACCAAGCATGGAGAAGACATGCCAATCACATAGAAGACAGTAATAGGCATGCAAAACACGGAGAAGATAGTTATAGTCATGTACAACATGGAGAAGATAGTCAATGCACAGAAGACACATTAATGCATGGAAGACAGAAATGATATCTTTTCTTTTCTTTTTCTCATATATATGAAATGCAGATATAAGTACTAGAAAGTAAACAAACCTCCCATAATACAGGATGCACTCATCGAGCAAGTCTTTAGACTGTATATATGGGGCAACACACACGTAAGACATGCAAAACCTCCCAAAATGTAGGATGCACTCATCGAGCAAGTTTTTAGACTGCATATGGGGCAACAAACATGCCACACAAAACGAGCATGCCAAAACACACACACTTGAAGACACGGAGAAAACATAGCAGACAACTTAACAACTTAACCGCAACCCTAATATAATCTGAATTGAATTGAATTTTAATGACTACGAAGCCCAAAACAACCAAACCGCAGCCCTAAGATAATTTGAATTGAATTGAATTTTAATTAGACGAGGCCCAAAACAACCTAACCGCAGCCGTAAGGTAATTTGAATTGAATTGAATTTTAATGACTCCACCAGGCCCAAAACAACCTAACTGTAGCCCTAAGATAATTTCAAACTCTTTTCCATTTGGACTCTTCTAACATGCAACTTGACCAAGGAAATATTTTTTATAATATATTTATTTTAAATGATTAATAATAATTTATTGGGATTTACGTTTTTAATTTAAAACCACTTTTTTATTGATTTATATTTTATGAGTAGTTATTTACAATAATTTATTTTTCATAACTATAACCCTATATTAAACACTTTAAAATATTAATATAGATATTCAAGCTATTTTATTTATTCACATTAGAATCATTTTATTTACTACATACATAATTTTGGTTAATTATTTAATTATTTAAGCCCATCAAATTAATTAAAAAATCAAATTTAAACTTTTTATTGATTAAATTACACTTTTTAGATAAATTAATTAAGATTCAAACCAAAAACATGTATAAAATTTTGGTTGAAATTATTTCTAACAGTATATAAAAAATTAAAGCACTTTTCTTTCATTTAATATATACAAAAGTGAAACCTAATAAAATATATTGACACTTTATTTTCATAAACTGGCATAGATATCTTAAATACATCTTATCTAAAAGACCCACATTTATTTTTATAAACTAGCATAGATATTAATCAAAACATATATACAATAGTAAACCAGTCAAACATCACTATAGTTTATTACTACCTGGAGTTGGCACTTAATAGTTATTAATCTATTGATTGTAAACAAATCAAAATACATGATTATTTTTAGTACCTTGGCAGTACAATTGCAATGAGTTGGCACTTATCTAGTTATTAATCTATTGATTGTAAACCAATCAAAAGACATGATTATTTTTCTTATGGAAAAATTTGATTTAAATTTGTACTTTTCCTATGTCAACATGATAAATTTTTAAATAAAAAATTATTGAAAACTGATTTATCTATATTGGCCTTGGCTAAAAAAATGACATGCAACAAAAAGCTATAAATGCGGAGAGAATTTTGGTTTGAGAGGAGAATGTGGCAAGTAAACAAATTATGAACACAAATTTTGTCTCCCACTAGTTAAGTCATGTCTAAATGGATGACGATAATTATGAGAGAGAAGAATCATCAATTTTAATGAATTTAATTTTATGCTTCATTAGCTTGGCAATAATTATGAGAGGGAAGAATGATTTGGGAAGAATCATCAGCTTTAATGAATTTTTGCTTCATTAGCTTGGTGATAATTATGAGAGGAAAGAATCGACTAGAAGAATCATTAGCTTTAAGCATTATGAGAGGGAAGAATCGTCAATTTTAATGAATTTAATTTTTTGCTTAAAAATTACTTTTTGTCAAAGGGACAAAGTTATAATATTATTAAAAATATAAGATTCTACACATTTTATTTTATGAAATTAGATTATCTTTGGGATTTCAATTTTATTTACTAAAAAGTTAAAAATATACAGTATGAAAAATATTTCACCATTATTACATTTTTTATTTTATTCTTCAAACAAAAAATTAAGTGACTAACAGAAAATACTCTAGTGATCTAAATATGAATATGTTATTGTTATTATATTGTGTAATTATTCTTCAAACTTACAATACTTTAATGCATTTTAAATTACAAGAGCATTAGTATTATTACATTTTAAGGAAATATTTGTGTTATTTAATAGGCTTTGTAAAATTTAGTTTTATAGTAAATGAAATATTTTAGTCCTATTATATTTTTACCAAATTAGATTATTTATGAGATTTCAATTTTATTCACAACACTCTTCAAAAATTAATTTTTCAATTATTGGAATGCAATTTGGCACTTGTTAGGTTTAGAATTCACTCAAAACATATACACATAGTAAACCAATCAAACATTATTTATTGTAAATGTATGGCACTAGTTTATTAGGTTTAGATTTCACTAAACTATAACCAAGATTTTTCTAGAACTAGATTTATAAAGTCGGAAATTTATTAAATAAAACTAGCATATCTCTATTTAAAAAATATATCTAAAATATTTTGGGAGATATCCTTCTCCAGGTGCCTAAAAAAAAGTGCCTCCAAAAGGATATCTCTTGGCATATTTTACATATATTTTTAAATATAGATATGCTAGTTTTGTATTTATTGTAATTCAAGTTGACAAACCACAACTTCTCAAGGGGTTACTAATCTTAATATTAGTTTGGTTCAAGTACACTTAGTTATATGGCGTTTTGCCTATAATCCAACCCACTTAGCTTCATACCTCATTTGCAAAACCTTCAATAGTGTTGTGCCTTATGAACCATTCATATAGTGCTCCATAGCACATTAATTTTATTTCGAGATAAGTAGAACTCTCTTAGGTTGGATTCATTAGTTAAGACACTATGTTATCTAGATAAAAGCCCTAGTTCATGTTTTAATGGGTCTAAGAGCTCTAATTGATGTTGTATGAGTTAAACCTATGAAAAAATTATTAGGTTTGGGAACATTATTAAAAACATTTATTAAATAGTTCAAAGAGACTCCTTATATTTTTTAAAAATAATTTGATTGGAACAAGACAATAAAGATGAATGCTAAAGTTAAGTTCATAACTTGGTCAAATTTCATAAATAGCCTTAGTCATTTGAAACTATATAATAGGCTTGTAGATGAGAAAAGGGCATACTTCATACTTTTCCCCTCATTTTACACTCATTTTGGCCTTTTCAATAGATGCACATATCATTTTGGTGTCCAATTCAATGAATTTTTTCACATAAACTAACATAACCCATCTAATGCCATTGCCTTTTACTGGTTCATCCACGGTGGTTTAGACCTAACATGATTCTTATTTGTTTTCCCACCCAAGACTGAACTAAACCAACATGATTCTTATTTGTTTTCCCACCCAAGACTGAATTGTGAGTTTTATCTCCTGGAATGAATTGTGAACACATTTGCATCCACCTTATTTGAACTTGACTTTCACTCTTCCCTAGCTCACTCCACTCCAAAAATGGAGCATTGCCCATTGGCTTGCACACAAAAATATTTGAATTTGGCACTTAGGATGTCATATATAAAGACAAGCCCCAGTGTACTAGTCATGAATCCCTTCAAGTACTTAAGCACTCACATGTAACATCATTTAAGCATTAGGGCACCAAATCATAGAGCTTTCTACACTTACATCAAATGATATTGCATTAGGCATATTCCATATTGCGTGTTTTCTATTTCTGTACTAATGTAGAAAATAGCAAGGGGTCTAACTAAGGTAAAAGGAAATTTTAAACCTCAATCCTAGCACACCAAACTCCAAAATTTTTTCGTTAACAAGTGCTACCTTAGTGCTAATTCAAATATGATAATAGGAGTACAAATTCTAGAGGTACGTGAGTTACAAACATAATCATGATAGGTAGAAAAAAATAACGTAAGACTTAGAAAGAATCACATGTGATCTCATTTGATAGTAGTGTAGACTATGAGGAAACATCAACTACATGATTCATCCTTCAGATCTAATTTCTAGAGTTCATAATCATTGTTGAACACATCTATGTAATCCATATCAACAACATCAACTTCTATCGGTATCATTAAGACCTAAGCACCCTCTAACCTCCTATTTACTTTATTAATTACTTGGCATGTTGTCATACTCAACTCTTCTTAATTTTGTCTGAGAAAGAGCAATAGCAGCTGGTTCTGAGGATTTACTTTCCATTTGAGCCTGTTTACCTTTGTTGATCTTCCTCCTTTTTGGAATCTGTTTATATGGGTTCTCCAAACTAGTGTTCATATTTTCTCGTGGAAAATGAGGTTGATGGTACGAATGACCATGGTTCCCCTCTGCAACCATTTCCCTTCTACAATTTTGTCCATCTGAAATCTTCATTACTGTTTCCAGAGCATTGGATTGAAAAAGAGGCGGTACAATTGGCAGAGCTGTGCTACTATCTGGTTGGACCTGATTAACTTCTTTATTTTGTGTACAATGTCTGCCTGTACTCAATGCAAGCACAGCGATTCTCTGCCTGTCCCCAACTTTCCTTTTCCTTGTCAGATTATCTTTAAAGCCTACATCATCAACTAGGTTCTTATTTATGCTACAGAAATTGGGATCCTGGGAAGCAGCAGTCTGGAAGTCTTCATCCTGGAGGCCTTTTTCAGCCTTGTAAGTTGCAATTCCTTTAGGAGCTTTACTGGAACAGTAATGTTCAATTCTCTTTTCTATGTATGACTGGAGTTCAAACTTGCTCTGATCAAAGCACTCTCGAGATAGTGTAGTCTGTGTATCTCACTTGTTTCCTGCAAAAGTACACATCGAAAATTTTGGTTTCATGACCAGATCCATCTTATATAGTTGCATTAGAAGCCTTATCACTGGAACTAGTTCATATTTAAGCTTGAGAATACAAATCTAACTCAGCTTAGGTCACTTGCTTTCCATTTTACCTTGAGCAAAGCTTAAAATAACTGGTGATCTTAAAGGCTGTTGCTCGGCAGCATTGGCCATTGTGTCTGCACCCAAACTTGGAGCATTCATGGTATTGCATGGCAGATTGCAATTAAAAGAAGATTGAAAGCCAATTTTGTTTGATGGCTTATGTTCCATGGAAAAATCTGCGACAATATTTTCAAAATTGGATAAGTTGAACATCAAGCAACAAGAAACCTACAAATTCCCATTACCCAATATGGCCCATTTTAGAACACGGTACTTTTCATACATTCTAAGTTTTATGATTACTTACTTTTACCAGGAACACCGTTCAGAAATTTCAGTGTTTGCTGTTCATTACCACTCAATACTGGAAAGGTTCCAACAGCTTGTGCCACACAAGTTCCCTGTTTTTGGCAGACCTGCAAAGAAGTAAATACTCTCCCATGTTAGACCATTGCTTAAATAATGGCTTCTTTGCATTGGCCAATATAATTGGCTGAATTCAAATATTACTCCAATATTTTCTGCGAAGATAAATTGGAATGGGTTTTTGTTATTTTGCTAATGCAAATTCTAAATTCAGAATGGGTGAAATTCAGACTATTCCAATTCAATTCAATTCAAATTAAGACCGATAGAACTGATTAAATGAATAAGAATGGGCAAAGTTTTGTTTTTTCTACCAAATTTACCAACTACATCTTACAAATTTCTTTTACCGATGGGAAAACAAAGCCACAAACTATGGATCAAAAATATTATCCTGATCTGCCAGCGATTGGAAAGTGGCCTTTATTCAAACTTTTAATCCAATTGCTTACCTCGTCCTTTCTTTGTTTCACAATTCCCACAGAACCCTCAAACATGAATTCTCTTTCGGTTGAGCTCAATGATAGGTTAGTAATGAAATTCTCTCCCATAGTTGGCTGAGACCCAGTTAACAGTAGATTGTATCCTGCAGAAAATGAAGTATAATCTCTGTTCCCTTTTGTGTTTGAATTTGTTGAATTTTCAAAATCTGTAATCAGATTTGGATTTATCAGCCTGCTTTGACAATGAAGAGACAAATCAGGTTGGACTGATACACCTGCATTTGTTTGGGGAGGACACAAAGTGGTCACTGCAACTGTTTTATATGTGTTTAAAGAAGTGTCTTTGTATACACTCTCGGGCACATACTGTTCTGAGCCAATGTTATGATTGTGGAGAGTGTCTTTGCGAGAATTGGAAGGCACAGATTCATCCAAGCCATTGTCATAACCCTCAAAACTAGTATCTGAAAAGCCATGAATTGAAGCATCCATAGAAGCATTACTTTGCTCAATAATAGACCGTTGATTGTGATTTTATTTGAAGGTCTCCCCCAGAACATTAGACTGAAAAAGCGGCAGTACACTTGGTGGAGTTGTGCTACTATCTGGTTGGACCTGCTTAACTTCCATATTTTGTGCACAGTCTCTGCCTCTACCTAATTCAAGGACGGTGGTTCTCTGCCTGTCCCCAACTCTCCTTTTCCTTGTCACTCCAACAGTTTGGGAACTGTTTAAAGAAGTGCCTTTGCATGTACTCTTGGGCACAGACTGTTCTGAGCCATTGTTATGATCATGGAGAGCATCTTTATAAGAAATGGAGGGTACAGATTCATCCAAGCCATCATCATAAGCCTCAAAACTAGTAGCTGAAAAGCCATGAATTGCAGCATCCAAAGAAACATTACTTTGCTCAATAATAGATGGTTGATCATGATTTGGTTTAAGGGGATTACCAAGAGCATCAAATTGAAATAGAGGTGGTACAATTGGTGGAGCTGTGCTACCATCTGGTTGGACCTGCTTGACTTCCTTATTTTGTGTACAATGTCTGCTTGTACCCAGTGCAAGCACAGCGATTCTCTGCCTGTCCCCAACTTTCCTTTTCTTTGTCACTGCAACTGTTTGCAAAGTGTTTAAAGAAGTATCTTTGCATGGACTCTTGGGCACAGAGTTCTCTGAACCATTATTATGACTGCCGATATTATCTTTGCAAGAATTGGAGGGCACAGATTCATCCAAGCCATTGTCATAACCCTCAAAACTAGTAGCTGAAAGGCCATGAATTGGAGCATCCAAAGAAGCACTACATTGCTCAATATTGGGCAGTTGATTGTGATTTGATTTAAGGGGCTTTCCTAGATGCTCAATTGTTTGCTTTTTAAAAATACGGGAGCCATTGTTTCTCTGAGCTTTTATCATGACATCATTATCAGTGCTGTCTTTATCACAGACCGACTGATCACTTGCATCTATTTTCATGTTTCTATCAACTGCTTCTGTGTTCTGGCAAGCATGATGATCTGAGCTTGAAGAAATACCAATCACAGTATCTGAATCCATATGTGCTTCCTTATCTTGTCCTGACATCTCCTGTTTCTCATGCTTACTAGACTCTTGTACTTGATTAATCTTCTTGCCATCTTCTAGGAGAAGATGAATTTCATTGTCCACTGTGGCATGCTTAGCTGAATCATCATGATTTGATTTAATGAGCTTTCCTAGATGCTCAATTGATTTCATTCGAAAAGTACAGAAGCCACCATTTTTCTGGTCCATTACCATGACAGCATTACCTATGGTGTCTTTATCACTGATTGACTGATCACTAACATCTCTTTTCAGGTTTTTATCAACTTTCTCTGTATTCTTGCAAGCATGATGATTTAAACTTGAAGGAGTACGAACCACAGTATCTAAATTTGCATCTGTTTCCACAGTTTCTCCTGATATCTCCTGTTTATCATTCTTACCAGACTCTTGGATTTGATCAATCTTCTTGCAATCTTTTATAAGAAGAAGAACTTCACCATCCACTACAGCATGTTTAGTTGAAGTGTCTGTCCCTTTAACCACCTCATCCTTCAAACACTGGTTGTTGTGAAACTGAATTGGATCACCAGACTTATTTTCTGTCACAAAACAATTACCATCTTCAGTTTCTTTATTCTGAACAAATGAATCTTTGAGGAAATCAGTTTTCTTAAGATTGTTAGATCTTCGTGCTGTTGAATCTCGTTCATATTGATTTTTAGCCATAAAATGTGCCAAATCATTCAGTAAATCATCTTCTTCTTCTGGAAGTAAAACTTCTTGTTTCTCTAATCCATTCTGCACAAGCTCTTCAACAGGTACTTTCTTTTTCAAATCCTTCGAAAGCACTTCCTTTTGAGGGCTCCCAAGCTTTTTTTTAATTACTCTTCGTTCTTCCTACATAAATGAAAACAAAAGCATGCTTTTGGATTTCAGAATTTGAATACATCCCCAAACATTATAATAGAATATGTTTCATCCATATGTTCTGTAAATATCTCGAATTAAACAGCACTTATTTTTCTTTCTTTAGTGTGTGGCAAAGTTATCCTTCTAATAGAACTCTTAGAACCTATCAGGCTAACTTGATCCTAAATAAACTGTAAACAGACGTTATCATTTTTTTCTAACAACAAATTTATAAACCATAAAAGAACATCTCCACTACTTCTTATAAAACTATGAGTTTAGCAATGAATTGGAGTCCAAGGAACCAGAAACAGCCACATATGTGACTTCCCTAAAATCAACAGTAAACAAAACCGACAAACAAAAGAAGAGTGTCTTTAGCTTCAATTCATATAGAAAAATAAACAATTTAAGTTTTCCTAGTAATTGGACAAAGCATCACCTCTCTAATATTCATATGATCTTATATTGAGGAAGAAGCATAGCATAAAGTACAAGATAATATCTGTGACATCTGAGATACCTATTACATGCCAAAAGTCAGTCAGTCCTAGTGGTTCCCAGTACAGTAATATTCTATTTATTGATAAAATGTGAGGAGCGGATCTCGCGTAATTGTCAAGAGGATACAATGTTCAATCACCTTGCAAGACACCTGAGTTCATGTCTATGACATCTAGGATACTCGTTACAAAATGGTTGATCTATCTTGTAATACATTTAAAGATTATAGGAGAATCAAAGCAAAGAAAGCTCAAAACTTAAAAGAAAGAAGTTTCACAGGATAACCATAAAGATACATACTCTTACAGACTTCTCTGATGGTAAAGATTGACATGAAATGCCTTGGCACTGTAGTTTCCTCTTATCATCCACAGATTCTCGGTTTGGTTTAGCTTGAGGCTTAAATTTTTGTGAGCTGCAGATTGAAGCTTTTGAGACTCTCTGCATCTCCATCTTTGCTCTCCTTGACATACGCTTCAATTTAAATTTCCAGTTTTCTTCATCGCTTCTCAATTGTTCGTTTGGGACAACAGCAATAAGACCTGATATTAAGCGTTTTTGCAGTGTGTTCGCTTTACCCTTTTGTCTTTTAGAACTGTGTTTCTTTACAACGGGAGGGATACCAACAATATCCACCTTGGTAATACAACCTTCCTCATCAAAATTGGCCACAGTGGATGATGCTAATGTACTATCTCCCTGAGTCTTGCTTATAAATGCCTCCATTGCCTCTTCTGCAGTTATATTTTCAATATTTTCTTGGAAAATGTCATCGTCATCTAGCTCATACATAGCTGCTTTGTTCACTGGACAATGCATATAATTAACGTGGTCTGCCTTCTCTGTAAAAATAGAGGTATGTGTTTCAGCTCGATTCACTTGTGCAATTGGAAAGAATTTGATCGTCATCCTTGCCAGATAAACTTTGTTTTACACTGGAAGTCTCTTCAGAGTCTGTAGGCCACACAGTAGCATTACAGGCAATAATTTCATATTTAGGATACAGATTATCACCATCTGATACATTATTTGATGTCAACTGCTTAACCGTGCCATGTAATGGAATTCTATCTTCACTGTGATGATTTTCCTTGTGATTTTCAACACTGGCATCCCCAGGTCTTTCACCTACTTCCATACACTGTGCCACCTCAATTCCTGCTTCCTCTTCCTCTAAACCATTACCTGCCTTTCTCCTTAGATGATGATTCTGTATGCCATTGCCTGAATCTTCATGTTCATTTTCGGATAGTTCAATTGGAAAATTTGTATCACCATTTATAGGCATGGCATTCATCAAGTTATCTAGCTGCTGCTGATCTTTTCTTATTTCATTTAAGCTAACCAGGCTAAATTCACTAGCAAGACAATGTAAGCATTCCGAATATCTCAATGTAGGAACTTCAAGTGGGGGAAGTAAAGTGACTGTGTTCTTCCTCAATTCTTCTTTGCGGTAAATGCAGAGGAAAAGGCCAGCATTTACTTATATCTGTTTCTCGAATATTTGCCACATAAGCTCTGCAAAAGACAATAATACATACGTTGAGAACATTACAATAGTATGAAACTGTCAAGAAGCAAATCGACAAAGATGTAGGTTTTTAAAATAGAAAATAAAATCAAACAATCAATTTAGCAAAAGGTTTTGTGCAATGCTTTTTTAAGTTAACATAAAACAGAAGTTATTGTGTGCACAAGTACTAATCTATATATAAAAACATGCCAAAATATTAAATGCACATTTTCCATGTCATTGCTTTCCTTTCAGCCTATAGGCATGATCTTTTTTTTTCCTGACATCGTATTTCAGTGGGGTAGAGAGGCATATCCAAAATTACAGAGAGGTTAATTACACAATCTGCAATTTGCCCATGGTAATCATGGTCCAGAAATGAAGCATTTAATGTTTAAATGCATATCTTAATAAAGTTTAACTTTGAATTAGTTAGCATATGGTGTAGAGGGCATGGATTGTAGAAAGAAAGGTTGAGTATGAGATTATGATGAATGATGAATCAAACAATGTCAATAGGAAAAATATCATGTGAAAGTGCAAATATTGCAAAACTTCTTTTAGGCTCGAATTTTCAACTTTTTTTTGTTGGTAAGTCAAAATGGATATCCATTTCTTATTTAAACTTTTTCCTTTAAAAATTGCCTCAGAATTGCATTGTTGGATATACCCTTTTTTTATCAATATTTGATAAAACCAAAAAAATGTATCTTCACAATTCTAAAAATGAAATATATGCCTCATTATAATTTTAATAGGTAATTATTATTAATTTATATATATATATATATATATATATATATATATATATATATATGTATATATATATATATATATATATATATATATATATATATATATATATATATATATATATATATATATATATATATATATATATATATATATATATATATCATTTATTTTTTTTGAATTTGAAAGATGTGGCTATAGCTTTTTTTTTCTTCTAAATTGAATTGAATTTTATTTCTTGGTCAAAAAATTGTGTTTTATATTTTTTCGAGAGGCCAACTATAGTCGCAGCGGGGGTGGAGATGAGAGCACTCATTTTTTGGTTGTAATTATAAACTAGCATATCTATATTAAATATAATATATCTAAAGTATGCTAGTTAATAAGTTGCAGTAAAGCTTTCATAAGTAATTATTTATTTTTTAAAAATTGCAAAAATACTATGTTCCATGACATTTCAAGGATGGAAACGTATTTTTGGGATGGCAATCCAAGGGCTATTTTTGGGGATGGTATATATACTCTTATTTCTACAAGTTTAACTATACATAACATCAAAATTAAGACAATAATAGGAATATATATCATTAAGACAATAACAACTATATATATCTTCCAGCCCTATATTTCAATATGAACTACCTCCTCCACTAAAAGTGTGTACCATTTTATGGACTTCGGTCCAACTTGAAAAAGGAATGTCTACACAAATTCTCCTTGCCCTATACTTCATGTGAGCTACAAGTACGAAGCAAACACATCTAGATCAGGTTTTAATAGAATTTTTACTACAAAGTGTAGTGCTCCCTCAAAATAGGCACGGCCTAAAAGGTCAACCATGCATATGTTGATTTTGGTAGCTAGGTCGGATCCCTTCTAGAGACTGACCTAGTCATAAAATGCTGAATGGCCTATCGGCCTTAGCATTTCAAGAATCTCAGTTGTATTATCCGATTTAAGGCAGGCCCTAATTAGGCAAATTCATTATTCAATGTATTTTGAAATTGCAAATAGGTCAGGACCTATTTCAATGTAATTTGAACTTGGTGCCAAATTGTATCAGGCCGACCAAGGTTATTGTTTGGGCGATCTCCTATAAATGTAAAGTGACTTGTAGTCACAATTCATACACAAGACACCGAATTCTGCTCTGAGACAACTCTCCATCAGCGATCTACTTCTGGAATTAACAAGGAATTCTGCAGATAGTTGAACCGTTGGACGGTTCAACAGGTTCAACGGTTCAACGAGTTCGATGGTTCAACAGGTTCAACCATTCGATAGGTTCAACAGTTCAATAGGTTCAACCGTTCGATAGGTTTGACATTTCAACAGGTTCGACGGTTCAACAAGTTCGACGGTTCAACAGGTTCGATGGTTCAATAGGTGTGACGGTTCAACAGGTGCGACGGTTCAATAGGTTCAATGGTTCAACTAGTTCAATGGTTCGATAATTGATTTGATCATCCCACTTTCATCTGCAATCATCAGCGAACCTGTTACTTGGTGAAGCGGATCTATTCTAGCATGAGCAAAGTTTAACCCTAGATCTGTTATAGATTATCTAAGGTTGCCGAACCTCTGTGTTTACTGTGCAATTACTCTTATGTGCAAGCGAACTTCATGCTGACCATTTTGGATCAGAATTAAGGTTCAGATAAGTTGTATTTTGATATCTATGTTTCGTGCCCTAGTTGCGTGAAGTTGTAATCTGTTTCTGCTCTTAATATAAATTAGATATGAGATTTTCTTGTTGGGTTTTTCACCTCCAAGAGGGAGGTTTTCCCAAGGTACATATGCGTTATGTGTGCATTTGTGTTTTATTGTGTCTTATTGTCAATCTAATTACTAAAATTAACATGGTATCATAGCCAAGTTCGAATTAGTATAATCGAATTTGTAGTAACCAATTATCTACTTCTGCTCTTATCACTTCTTCAAGATGGTTCTCAAGGTGGAAGATACATTGGATGGGGCTTCCAATTTCACATCATGGAGAGTCTGCATCATGCTTGTGTTGAATGAAAATGACCTTGCAGACTTTGTGACCAAGAATCTTCTGAGCCTGAGGCAGAAGGAGAAAAGACCCAATGGAGGAAGAAAGATCTTCAAGCTCAAAAGATCTTAATTGATTCAGTAAAGGACCACATTGTTCTCATCATCTCCAAGCTGAAGACAGCAAGCACAATGTTTAGAACCTTAGAGGAGATGTATGAAATCAACAACACTAGTCATGTTCTAGCTTTGAAGTAGTAGCTTCATCACATCAAGATGGCTAAAGGTGAATCCGTCATGGCTTACTTCATGAGGATTTCTGATTTGAGAGATCAGCTCTCATCTATTGCAAAGATTGTTGATGAAAATGATTTAACTATGCTAGCCCTCAATGGTCTTCCAGCATCTTGGGAATCCTACATTCAAGGAATTAGTGCAAGAGCTGATCTATCCAAGTTTGACAGATTAAGGGCTGACTGTATTTAAGAAGAGTCTCGACTGGCTGCTAGAGGAGTTATCAAAAACACTCATGAAGACAATCATGTCCTTGCTGCCCAATCTTTCAAGAAGAAAGGAGGCTATTGGAAGAAGAACAATTTCAAGAGGAATAGAGATCAAAGGTCTAATCCACCTCATGATTCGAAGAAAAAGAAAAAGGACCTGTCTCACATCAAGTGCTTCAAGTGTGACAAATTTGATCACTATGCAAGGGACTGTTTATCCCAGTCTAAGAAACAAGGAGCAAACTTAAGTGAAGTCTCAAATCAATCTAATACTGAAGACTTCCTTTTCATTTCTGCTCTGTCAAGCAATGTACCCTCAGACAGTGATACTTGGCTGATTGATAGTGGTGCATCTAGACACATCACCGTCTATCGAGAGCACCTCTTAGATTTAGTGGAGAAAGAGTCTAATCTTCATGTGGTCATTGGTGATGATGCTCTCTATTCTGTGAGAGGTTTTAGTACTACTTCCTTTAATTTAGATTCTGGAATTTCTCTTCACCTTATTGATATTTTGTTTGTGCTGGGAATCAAAAGAAACCTTATCTCCATATCAGCACTAGAAGATAAAGGTTATCATATTGCATTTTCTGAGGGAAGAGTGCTTGCATGCCCTAAGAAGTCCAGCATCAAATCAGTTCATGTCATTGGGAATAGGTATGAGAGCCTATATAAGCTTTCAGCACGTCCAGTTCAAGCTCTCATTCATGAAGCTCTTGAGTCAAGCGAGCTATGGCATAGAAGACTTGGACATCTTCATTTCCGAGCCCTCCCTACACTTGAGAAAATAGTTAAAGGTATGCCTAAACTTAGTCATATTCATGATGATACATGCAAAGGTTGTGCTATGGGTAAAAACACTAAGAGTCCATTTCATCAAAGTGAAAGTAGGTCTAAAGAGAAATTAGCTCTTGTGCATTCTGATTTATGTGGACCTATGTCTGTTGCTTCCCCAAGTGGATTCTTGTATTATGTAATCTTTATAGATGACTACTCTAGGAAAACTTGGATTTACTTTCTCAAATCAAAAGAATCTGATGAAGTTCTAAGTAGATTCAAAGAATTTAAAGCTTTATCTGAAAATATATCTGGGAAAAGAATTAAAGTTTTAAGGTTTGACAATGGAGGTGAATACACCTCGGGTAGTTTTCATGATTTTTGTGTTGAGGCAGGGATCAAGAGGGAGTTTTGTGTTCCCTACATCCCTCAGCAAAATGGGGTTACAGAAAGAAAGAACAGATCCATAGTTGAGGCAGAAAAAGCTATGATTCATGATCAGGATCTGCAGACTTTCCTATGGGCCAAAGCATCTAAGACCGCTGTCCACTTTCAGAATAGATGTCCTCACCGTGTATTGAAAGATATGACTCCAGAAGAAGCATTTTTAGAGATCAAACCTGATATCAGTCACTTGAGGATCTTCGGGAGTCCAGTATATATCCATGTACCCAAAGAGAAGAGAACCAAGTTGGAACCTTCTGGCAAAAGAGGCATTCTTGTGGGCTACAACGAAACATCCAAAGCATTCAGAATTTACATTCCAGGTCAGAAGTTTATTGAGGTTAGTAGAGATGTCACTTTTGAAGAAAATATTACACTCAAAAGATCTAAAGACTCAAGTATAGAGATTGACAATGAAGTCCATGATAACCCTCAAGACATGGATATTGAGCATGATACTGAGATTCAGAGAGAGTCTACAGAATCTAAAAATCATGATGATCCAAGTGAACCTTTGGATCCTACCGATGGGACTAGGGACAATACAGTGACTAAGAAGAGACCTGTCTAGATTCAAGAGGCAGAAAAGTTTGCAGCTCCAAGTGGCACATTCAGAAAAAAGTAGGAGGCCTCATAAATTCTCCGACTATGTTGCATTGATGTGCAATCTCATTGAGACTGAACCTTCCAGCGTTGAAGAGGCCATGAAACAACAAGCATGGAAGAATGCTATGGATGAAGAATATCAGTCTATCATCAAGAATGATGTTTGGGATATTGTGCCTAGACCCAAAGGTAAGTCTGTCGTATCTTCCAAATGGTTGTTTAAAATTAAACATGCTACTGATGGAAGTATTGAGAAATACAAAGCTAGATTTGTGGCTCATGGCTTCTCTCAGAAAGAAGGCATAGATTATGAGGAAACCTTTGCCCCTATTGCTTGATATACTTCCATCAGGACTATCGTTGCTATTGCTGCAACTAAGGGATGGAAGTTGCATTAGATGGATGTAAAGATAGCCTTCCTCAATGGTGTTATTGAAGAAGAGGTCTACATTGAGCAACCTGAAGGCTTTGTGATCCATAAGAAAGAATCTCATATATGTAGATTGAAGAAAGCATTATATGGTCTTAAGCAGGCCCCCCGTGCTTGGTATGAAAGAATTGACAAGTACTTGGTAAGCCTAGGATTCTATAAGAATGATGCTAATCCTAACCTTTACTTCAATGTATTCAATGGTGAAATGTTGATTTTGGTTTTATATGTTGATGACTTATTCCTAACTAGAGAAGATCATCTCATTCTTAGATGTAAGGAAGAATTGACTTCAGAATTTGAAATGAAAGATCTAGGTCTCATGCATTTCTTTCTAGGGTTAGAAGTATGGCAAAGACCCAATGAAATTATTCTAAGTCAAGGAAAATATACCATTGATATTTTGAAGAGATTTGGAATGTTAGATTGTAAACCTATGCCTACTCCTATGGAAACTAACTTAAAGAAGTTGAGTGAATCTACAGCTAGGTCTGATCTTGTGGATCCTACTAAATACAGGTAGCTGATTGGATCCTTGATGTATCTAGTTAACACTAGACTTGACATTTGCTATGCAGTGAGTGCCCTCAGCCAGTTCATGTGTGAACCAAGGCAGATTCATCTTGTTGCAGCCAAGCATATCTTGATATATTTGCATGGTACAGTTAGTGATAGGGAGGACTCTAGGCTGCCTGCTCTGCATCCTGTAGGTGTACAAGACTGTTGACAACACTAGCCTTCCTACCAATTCAAAGTGCTAAAAGACATACTCCTTGCAGAGATGGAAAACTCTACTTCTCTGCTTGGTGTGGGACACATACATTGTCCTCACTGCTTCCCAGATCCTGCCTCAATGGCACATAACTTTCTGAGCCCGTTGCACATAGGTGCACATATTCCACTGAAATTTCTGATAAACTTTCTGTAAAACTGGGCTAAGCCATGAAAACTTCTCACCTCTGTGGCTGCTCTGGGAGTAGGCCAGCTCAATATGGCTTCTACTTTGGACTTGTCCATCTTCAACTCTCCCTGGGACACCACAAAACCAAGGTATACCAATTCCTGCTTCATGAATTCACACTTCTCCAGATTGATGGTTATTTGTTCATCATGTAATTTTTGCAAAACAGTATTTACATGTTCTAGATGTTCTTCCTTGGTCTGACTAAAAATTAGAATATCATCTAGAAAAACAACAATAAATTTACCAATGTAATCCTTTAGGACTTCATTCATGAGTCTCATAAAGGTGCTGGGTGCATTTGATAGACCAAATGGCATAACAAGCCATTCATACAGTCCTTCTGTGGTCTTGAAGGCTGTCTTCCACTCGTCACCTTCCTTGATTCTTATTTGGTGGTAACCACTCTTCAGGTCTATCTTGGTGAAATACTTTGCTTTTCCAATACAGTCCATGAGATCTTCAATTCTGGGAATTGGGAATCTATACCTTATAGTTATCTTGTTTATGGCTCTAGCATCTGTACACAATCTCCATGATCCTCCTTTCTTGGGTGCCAACACTGTGGGCACTGCACAAGGACTAATACTCTTCCTGATCAATCCTTGATCTAGCAATTCCTGCACTTGCCTGGAAATCTCTTTGTGCTGATCTGGAGTCATCTTGTAAGGTGCCTTGTTTGGCAAAGATGCTCCTGGAATCAGGTCTATCTGATGGCTTATTGCTTTCTGTGGAGGCAATGTGGTTGGTGTACCATCACTGATTATGCCTTTATACTTCTCCAGTATAGGCTGCACTTCTTTGGGAATCTCTGTCTTCTTACCCTGTTGTCCTTCTTTTGGTTTCACTATGATGGCATAACCAATACCATCTTCCTTAAGAGTATTCAGAAACTCTTTTCCACTCACAACCAAGATATTAGGACTCTTTGTCTGAACTGCATCTTCATCCTCCAATGACTGAATCTTATAGGTGACACCATCCTTCTGAAAAGAATAGGCATTCTTCTCACCATCATGTACTTCTTTTCGGTCATACTGCCATGGTCTGCCCAATAAGAGATGGCATGCATCCATGGGTAGTATATCACATAATACCTTATCCTTGTAGCCACCTATACTAAACTCTACCCAACTTTGTTCATTTACTACCACATGTTGACCCTTATTCAACCATGTGACTCTATATGGGTTTGCATGAGTAATTCTTTTCAAATTTAGTTTCTTAACTGCCTCATCAGAAATAATGTTATCAGTGGATCCTGAGTCTATGATAATTTTACATACCTTATTCAAAATCTTGCACTTGATTCTGAATAGTGCTCTCCTCTGGCTTGGTTCAGATTTCACTGGTTCTTTGATCAATGTTCTCCTTATCATCAGGTTCTCTCCATCTTCTGAGTTCAGATTGACCTCAGGTGACTGGCTGCTGGATGCATTATCTTGGACATAGTGATTTCTCTTATCACCTCCTTGAGAAGAGGATGTGGCCTTTTCTGGACACCTATATGTTGGATGACCTAGATTGCCACAGTTGTAACACTTCATGTTGGTGAAATAGGATCCTTTGCCTGATCCTCCTGACCTTCCTCTGTTAGACCCTCTTCCTCTGTGGTTTCCTCTACCACTTGACTCCCCACTCTGCTCTGTGAGTTTGGATTCTGCTTGGGATCTATTGTCAGTATTTCTTCCACCAAAACCTCCTCTGTGTCCTCTGTTATCTCTGCCTCTTCCTCTTCCCCTGCTATTTGAGTCTTGTTTCCTCTTATTCTTTTCCTCCACTTTCAGTGCTAGCTGATAGCATTTTTGCACTGTGGTAGGGCACAATAAACTGATTTCTTCTTGTATATTCCACTTCAGACCATTAAGGTACCTTGCTACCTTTATGCTTTCATCCTCCATTACTTTGGACCTTAAGCATAGCTTTTGGAATTCTTCAGTGTATGCACTGACATCTAATTCCTTTTGTCTCAGATTCTGTCTCTTCCTATGCAGCTGTATTTCATAATCTTCTGGCATATATGCTTCTTTGATTTTAGCTACCATTCCGTTCCAAGTAGCTATGGGCTTCTTATCTCATTTTGCTCTTTCAGTCTGCACAAATTTCCACCAGGTTAAGGCAGCTCCCCTGAGTTTGGATTTGGCCACCTTTACTTTCTGTGCCTCGCTTACACCATCACATTCAAAGTGATTTTCAAGTCCTTCTATCCACTCCATGACCAAATCTGGGTCCATTTTCCCACTGAAAAGTGGTACTCCTTCCAATGTTTTACCACTCATTGCTTTCAAAGCTTTCAAGAATGGTTCTTCTTCCAATTTAGGATCAGGTGTGGGCTCTTCATCTTCTACAGATACACCTTTTCCCTTATCCTCAGAATATTTAACTCTCTGGCTGACTTCCTCAGTCTTTTGCAACATTAAGCCTAGCTTACTCTCCATTTCTGCTAGTCTTTCTTGTAGGAGTCTATTCTCCTCTTCTTGATCTTCAACCTTCTTTGCTAACTCTGCATAGTCACCATTTTCTTGGATGAACTAACAGACTCACTTGAACTCGGTGATGACATACAACTCTTCTATTCCTATCTAGGAATAACCCAAATCTTACTGCTCTGATACCAATTTGATAGGGAGGACTCTAGGCTGCCTGCTCTGCATCCTGTAGGTGTACAAGACTGTTGACAACACTAGCCTTCCTACCAATTCAAAGTGCTAAAAGACATACTCCTTGCAGAGATGGAAAACTCTACTTCTCTGCTTGGTGTGGGACACATACATTGTCCTCACTGCTTCCCAGATACTGCCTCAATGGCACATAACTTTCTGAGCCCGTTGCCCACCCTTCTCACTCTGTTCAAGGGTCTGGACTGCTTGGTGCTCACTTTCTTTCTCTCTACTTTTCCACCTCTGCAAATCTATTTATCCTACTTGTCTATCTAGCCAGACTCCTCACTGAGCTCGCCTAGAACAAGCATGCATTTCCTCTAGCCGGCAATCCGACCACCACACAAAAGAAAAATAAACAAAAAGCATGGCTCTGCAAGATGGCCTCCATACTGTACAATGGAACTTGAGGCATCATCAATACAGAGTCATGGTTTGCAAAAGAGAACAAAACTATAGAAACAGAAAGGACTAATCTACTTCAAAATAGTAAACTGAAAATAGAAAAGAAATACTCAAATGATCGAACTACTAAATTTGATTCTTATTCAAAAATTGCCTTTACATCAAAATGCTTCTCAAATTGAAATCCTTTTCTCGTTTCTTCTGCTCCACACCTCATACAGAAAGAATGCTGCATTTTATAAGTATTCCATGTCCGTTACAGGACGGTTCCAATTCCAGAACGGTTGGTATTCCAACTGTCGATTCAGCTTTGTGCCATCGGCAAGATAACACAGATGTCTCATCAAAACATGCTTATGCTTTCCCATCTGCAAGACAGATTCTTTGTCGCACCGATCATATTCTTCCCCTGTCGATATGCATTCTATTAACTTTTGCATTCATGAGAACTTTTAGTCCCACATGCACCTGTTCAAGTCGGCCACTATGGTTTATATATCCGTCGGCTTAGTAAACTCCCGTCGGCACTTTTGCTGCCGACGACCCCTATCTACCCCCATCGGCACAACCCAAACTATCGGCCAACATTCAACCATGAACTCTGATAGTCCCTTGTCTCACCGATACCAAGTTTCCACCCTCCGTCGGCGTGACCACTGTGCATCGGCCTAAAGCCTTAAAACTACGCCGATAGAAGTCCCTGCACCGACGTCCAACTCCATCGGAGTAACACATAGCTGTCGGAGTGACTTTCCCAGCCATCGCCGATAGCAAGCCTCATACCGATGACAAGCCTCGGCAACACTTCATCGGACAGACAATTAATATCGGAGTGACACCCACATCCTTCACCGATAGTGATTCTCATGCCGATGGCCTTCACCAACCTTTACCACTCCATCGGGGTAACACCAAGCGATCGGAGACACAACCACAGGCTTCGCCGATGACCACCCTCATGCCGATGGACATCACACATCGGTAAGACCTTCATCCGTCAGCCTACAATCAAATCCTCAGCCCGATACTTATACTCACGCCGATGTCTTCGGCCAACTCCACATCGGTGAAACTCGATGTTTATCACCCCGATCGGTGAGATGATACACTGTCGGCTCACGATTATTTCCTCAGCCCGATGCCAAGGCTCACACCGATGACCCACTTTGGATAAGCAAAAATTTCTTCCCGCCAAGGCTTATCACGCCAAAATGCAATTATAAGAAAATTTCACATCACACCAAAAATGTGCAGTAAATACATGGGCTCCGAGCCGTTGGTGCTCCTGCACCAGTTAGATATGGATTGAAGTACTCTTCCAATACAATCATTACCTTGGAAGGCTATTCTGATTCTGATTGGGCAGGAAGTGTCACTGATAGAAAGAGCACTTCTAGAGTTTCCTTCAGCTTGGGATCTGCCATGATATCCTGATGCAGTAGGAAACAGTCTTCAGTAGCATTGAGTACTGTTGAAGCAGAATATATTGCAGCTTGTGTGGCATCTCGAGAAGCAGTGTGGCTTTGAAAACTCCTTGCAGGATTGTTTGGACAACCTTGGGATCCTGCAGTTATTCATAGTGATAACCAGAGTTGTGTGAACCTCTCTGCCAATCCTGTGTTTCATGACATATCAAAGCATGTGGAAACTCAGTATCACTATATCCGGGATATGGTGCAAAGGAATGCTATTCAATTGAAGTACATCAACACTGATGAGCAAACAACGGATGTTCTCACCAAACCTCTTGCTCGAGTGAAGCTTGCATATTTTTGAGACAAGCTTGGAGTTGTGGAGAATGAAGCTCTAGCTGAGGGGGAGTCTCAGCATCAGTGATACATTATATTGTATCTTCCACCCTCTACGAGTAGGCATGGTGGATCCACCCTCTGTGAGTAGGCATGGTGGTTATGCACTCTTCTCTGGGAGAAGTTTGAGGTGAAATCCCTCTTCCACCCTCTACGAGTAGGCATGGTGGAGCCACCCTCTACAAGTAGGTATGGTGGACATCATGGGAGAAATTCCATAATGTGCTTGTTCACCCTCTGGGAGTATCTATGGTAAACGTCATGTGGAGATGACAATAAGCACTTATGTTTTCTATGGGAGTAGCCATGGTGGTAGTCACTATGTGACTTGATCCTTACGAAGGAATCCTCCCTAGCTAAGAGGGAGTGTTGATTTTGGTAGCTAGGTTGGATCCCTTCTAGAGACCGACCTAGTCATAAAATACAGAATGGCCTATCGGCCTTAGCATTCTGAGAATCTCAGTTGTATTATCCGATTTAAGGAAAGCCCTAATTAGGCAAATTCATTATTCGATGTATCTTGAAATTGCAAATAGGTCAGGACCTATTTCAATGTAATTTGAACTTGGTGCCAAATTGTATCAGGCCGACCAAGGTTATTGTTTGGGCGATCTCCTATAAATGTAAAGTGACTTGTAGTCACAATTCATACACAAGACACTGAATTCTGCTCTGAGACAACTCTCCATCAGCGATCTACTTCTGCAATTAACAAGGAATTCTGCCGATAGTTGAACTGTTTGATGGTTCAACAGGTTCAACGGTTTAACGGTTCAACGGGTTTGACGGTTCAACAGGTTCAACCATTCGATAGGTTCAACAGGTTCAACAGTTCAACGGGTTCGACGGTTCAATAGGTTCAACCGTTGGATAGGTTCAACAGTTCAATAGGTTCAACTGTTCGATAGGTTCGATGGTTCAACAGGTTCGACGGTTCAACAGGTTCGACGGTTCAACAGGTTCAATGGTTCAACCAGTTCAATGGTTCGATAATTGATTTGATCAACCCACTTTCATCTGTAATCATCAGCGAACCTATTACTTGGTGAAGCGGATCTGTTCTAGCATGAGCAAAGTTTAACCCTAAATTTGTTATGGATTATCTAAGGCTGCCAAACCTCTGTGTTTACTGTGCAATTACTATTATGTGCAAGCGAGCTTCATGCTGACCATTTTGGATCAGAATTAAGGTTTAGATAAGTTGTATTTTGATATCTATGTTTCCTGCCCTAGCTGGGCAAAGTTGTAATTTATTTCTGCTCTTAATATAAATTGGATCTGAGATTTTCTTGCTGGGTTTTTCACCTCCAAGAGGGAGGTTTTCCTAGGGTACATATGTGTTATGTGTGCATTTGTGTTTTATTGTTTCTTACTGTCAATCTAATTACTAAAATTAACAGCATATATATAATGTTTAATTGTAGGCAAATTGCAATAGGAGATACCGATTTAGTTTAAGTACTTGCAACTGTCATCGATTAGAATTGCATGGATAATTTCAAATAAGCACAACCAAATTGAAAGTCAAACATACATATTGATTGATTACAGGCACAATACAATAAGAACCATTCAAAGAATTGAAGTATTTAAAGTCATCATCTACTAGAGCTGCATGTCCAAGATGCTTTTTAAAACTATTTTTTTCATAAATTCAAGGTTTTTTTTGGTTTAAAAACATGCAAAATTCCCCTTCTCAGACATCCCCAGCCATCCCTAGGATAGACGAACATCTCACAAATGTTTTCTAATGTTCTACACCATTTCAAGGGCATTTCAAAGTTTTGGAAAAAGTTGGGGATGGCTAGGGATGTCCCCTTCCATCTTACCATCTTGGAAATGTGATGAGGGATGAGGATGTTGGTTTCAAGGTCAGGGCCATGTCCCCATAGAAAAAATGTGTCATATGTGTCCTTTTACTTATATCCAAAGTTAGAATTTTTGTTTAAATAGTTCAATTGGCCAGAATGACAGCTTTGTTTTTTAATGAAAATTTTAAATGTACCTCATTGAAATATTCAATTTTCACCAAATTAATTTTAAAAATTTCAAAAAAAAAAAAAAAAAGTAGTCCATAAACTACATTCAATTTCCTACAACTTTTATTACTAGTTTTTTTTTTCAAGTTGTGTAAACATCCCAATCAATTTTTCATGTGAAGTTACTTAAAATTTTTCATATAAAGTTACTTAAGTCTGTTTTTTAGTAGATTCATTGCCAATTTTAAGAGTCTTATTTAGCCCATCATGATCTCACACTCACCCAACAATAGATTTTGATAATTAGGTAACATCTCTGTGGGAAAGACCTAATCCCCTTGCGGAATCTATAAAAAGTCAAGAACAGTTTTTCGTTGGCCAGTGCTTCCCCAAGTTGTGGCTGAATTCTCAAGTTCTTAAGAAAGCGAAATTAATCCAAACAAACAAATTCCAAGTCTAAGGTCCGCCACGGTATTATACATATAAAAAGTAACTTGGGAGACATCTTAACTTCGCTCAGACCCTCAACTAAATATACTAATTGCAAAATTGGCTCTGAAAACCCAACTATGGCTTTTTACTGAAGTTACGATTTCCACTAAAGACACTATGATGGGAAGAAAATAAAAAATAAAACAAACTGATTCATTCATTCTTACCTGAGAGAAAAAGCCTTACAAATTGAACTTTTCACTGGAACTGTTTCCTGATCTTGGGATGATATACATTTTCCACTTTCAATGTCGACCTGCCCAAGATGAGGATGATTTGCCTGTATAATTCTGGCACCTGAATAGAAGACGTTATACCAGACCCACTCTCGATAACCAAAAATTAATTTTCAAAGACTTGTTTCGCTGATGATGAGCCCAGTAGTGTGGCTCGAAACATCGGAGTTAAGAATTACATACCCAGTTGTTTCCAGAAGCTCAACCACCAAACATACTTCCTTTCCAAAAAAGATCCACTACTAAATTGTGTTCGTCAATAACACCAATTTATTCTCATGAACAACTAGAGCTATTATTCTCATGAACAACTAAAGCTATCATTCGGACTATACCAAACTATAAAAAAATTCCCATCAGTTGAGAGTGTTCATTGTAGCCGAGTTCGATTTGTGCAAACTCTAGCTCTTATTCTTACTCCAAACCCTAAAAAATCTCACGGTCACAATTTATTTCCAAAAAAAATAAGAATAAAAATTCCAGGAAACAGAAAGTTGAGATCAATTGCTCTCGACGGTTAACTACATAAATAAATGAATAAAATGAAACCCTAGCTTTAGAAAACCTCAAAACCCTAAGAAGAAAGGAAAGATACCTTCCAACGTCACTTGATAAGTCAAAAAATAATGCACCACGTATAAAACAGGAGAATAATGCTCTTTTTCGATAGATTCGGGAGTTGAATACTAACAGACACGTGGCAGGTGACAAGAAGCTGCGAGAGGAGGCTTTTTAAACGGTCAAATTGTCTTCGCTTTTCGAAAACCTCACGCAACATCTCATTTATTAAGTTAGTCGTTGGATTTAATTGAAACGCTGTCTTTCCCATGTTTTTTTGAAATTGTGGGTGCCTATTATTATTTTTCATTGGATAATGCATTGCCCTCACCCATTCCCACGGTGTATGCATGATACTCATAGCATTTTGTTTTGATGAGCTGGTTCGGGCAAAGAAAATGATTTCTATAATATATTTATGTTAAACAATTAATAATAATTTATTGGGATTTAAGTGTTTAGTTATTTTATGAGTAGTTAATGCTGAGAGACATTCTACAATGGCAGCAAGCGGTGGAGAGTAATGACGTGACCCTGTTAACAAAAATTCTTACCTTTTACCTTAAATTTGACATTTTTTTATTGATTCATATTTTATGAGTGGTTAATGCTGAGAGGCATTCTACAATGGCAGTAAGGGGTGGAGTGTAATGACGTGAGCCTGTTAACAAAAATTCTTACCTTTTACCTTAAATTTAACACTTTTTTATTGATTCATATTTTATGAGTAGTTAATGTTGAAAGACATTCTATGGTGGCATCAAGGGGTGGAGTGTAATGACGTGAGCCTGTTAAAAAAAATTCTTAAATTTGACACTTTTTTATTGATTCATATTTTATGAGTAGTTAATGCTGAGAGGCATTCTACAATGGCAGTAAGGGGTGGAGTGTAATGACGTGAGCCCGTTAACAAAAATTCTTACCCTTTACCTTAAATTTAACACTTTTCTATTGATTCATATTTTATGAGTAGTTAATGTTGAGAGGCATTCTACAATGGCAGTAAGGGGTGGAGTGTAATGACGTGAGTTTGTTAACAAAAACTCTTACCTTTTACCTTAAATTTGACATTTTTTACTGATTCATATTTTAATGAGTAGTTAATGCTGAGAGGCATTCTACAATGGCAGCAAGGGGTGGAGTGTAATGACGTGAGCCTGTTAACAAAAACTCTTACCTTTTACCTTAAATTTAGCATCCATTTATATGTCAAGATAAGTAGCATTGTCTTGGGTTGGATTTCTTGTTTTAATGGGCCTAAGAGCTCCAATTGATGTTGTTTGAGTTAAACCTATGAAAAAATTGTTAGGTTTGGGAACATTATTAAAACATTTATTAAATAGTTCAAAGAGACTCCTTATAATTTTTTAAAATAATTTGATTGGAACAAGACAATAAAGATGAATGATAAAGTTAAGTTCATAACTTGGCCAAAATTCACAATTAGCCTTAGTCATTTGAAACTATATAATAAGCTTGTAGATGAGAAAAGTCCATACTTCATACTTTCCCCCACTCAATTTAGACTCATTTTGGCCTTGTCATTAGATGCACATATCATTTTGGTGCTCAATTCAATGAATTTTTGCACATAAGTTGACATGACCCATCTAATGCCCTTGCCTTTTACTAGTTCATCCACAGTGGTTTAGACCCAACATGATTCTTATTTGTTTTCCCACCCAAGATTGAATTGTGAGTTATGTCTCTTGGAATGAATTATGCACCCATTTGCATACACCTTCTTTGAACTTGACTTTCACTCTCCCCTAGCCAACTCCATTCCAAAAATGGAGCATTGCCTATTGGCTTGCGCACAAAAACATTTGAATTTGGCACTTAGGATGTCATATCTAAAGACAAGTCCTAGTGCACTAATCATGAATCCCTTCAAGTAATTAAGCACTCATAGATAACATCATTTAAGAATTAGGGCATCAGATCATAGAGCATTCTACACTTGCATCAGATGATACTACATTAGGCATATTCCAAATTACATGTTTGATATTTTTTGTATTCTTGTGGAAAATAACAAGGGATCTAACTAAGGTACAAGGAAGTTTTAAACCTCAATCCTAGCACACCAAAATCCAAAAGATTTTCATTAACACTACCTTAGTTCTAATTCAAAAATGACAATAGGAGTACAAATTCTAGAGGTAGGTGAGTTACAAACATAATCATGAAAAGTAGAACAAAATCACATGTGATCTCATTTGATAGTAGTACAGACTACAAGGACACATCAGCTACATGAGTCATCCTTCAAATCTAATTTCTAGAGTTCATAATCATCATTGAACACATCTATGTAATCCATATCAAAAACATCAACTTCTATTAGCATCATTAAGAGCTAAGCACCCTCTAATCTCCTATTTACTTTATTAATTACTTGGCATGTTGTCATACTCAACTCTTCTTACTTTATCTAGGGGGTCTAATTAATGTACATCATTAAATATCCTATAGATCCCTAGATATTTATAGAGGGTGTGTTTATTTCCTGTATATTTTGGCGAACCCTAACTTGCCAAATCTCTCTAGATTTACCCCTAGAATTAAGTCTTGTTCTTGGTTATGTTCTTTTGATCTAATAAATTTCTTTCTTTTCTAATTTTTATTTCAAATCTAAAATCTTATTATGTTTCCATTGTTTTATCTATTTTAATTCTTTTTTGTTTGCATACACCATTGACCAATCTCTAATTTCCACTTAGGAGAAGTATTAGATTAAATCTAACCATGGACATGCATCAAACTAAAGCTCCCATCATTGGAAATATAAATACAATGGTTTATTTTAATGAAGAAGACTCCTTAGATTATGAGGCTCACCTTGCTAGAATGGACAAAAGCGATAATGCTAGCACAACTCAAATACTTGAGGAGTATTTTGTTCATCTTGATGTCATATAGATTTCATATATGTTTTTGAATGCCTCCAAACCTTGATTCACTAATCTCAGTGTGTGAGAAAAATCATGTTGAAGAGCAAGAACAACCTAACCCTCCCCAAACTCTTCCATTCATTTTGCGACACCCTCATGAGACACAAGCCAATATATGAGGGCAGATTGAAGAAAATAAGAAAGAACTTCAAACATATGTTGAAACATTAAAAACTCCAAATGCAAGAAGGACACATTGAAGAGCCCTTGTGACATCCTTGGAATCTATAATTTCTCATATAGATTTAGTTAGTGGTCAAATAAACACATGGTCAAATCATCAATCTGAGAATGCATGATAGTATTATTCTACAAAATTGTCATATAAATAAGTCAAAGATAAGAAAATATTGAAATCTAATTTATGTACATTATTTATTGATCCAAGAACCAATGAGCCCATGCATGGAAGTTGCAAAAGATTCCCTATTCATTGGTGTCGACACCAAGGAACACAAAATCGTTTTTGAGATAGGTGGTGGATGGTTTTTGACCATCTCCCATGCAAAAATAATGAGGTGCCTCAATATATCTTCAACAAACTCTATTGTGAGTTTGTCTTCAATGATATTCCAGATTATTTTGATATGCATGATTTCTAGTTAGAAGCAAAGGCTCAATTCAAGATAGGGAGGGGCACATTGTGCCTAGGACCACTCAGTGAAACTGCGAACCAAGCCATCTATTCAACATGTCACAGTCCCTTCCATTATGAAGGAGAGTATTGATGTGGAGACCCTATAGTCTATCGGTTCCCTCATATAGACCTTATTACAACATAGTAGGCCTCTTTCACAGGTTGATGAGGTGAGCCTCCTAGGCTTCAATGATCACCACACATTTGTCATGTTTGTGGAGGTACTTGTGATTATGGGTCTAAGGATGTTGATGATACACACATTGGAGAGAATACTCCATAGTTTTAGGATTATTCTAAACAAGGCCAACAGTAGGATACATCTATATTAGATAATATGGTAATGAGAGAAGAGTTGTTAGATATGGCCTTTCACATTGACCAACAAGTAATTTTCAATAAGCTTCTGTAATTTAGTATTTTTCCTTTTGAATTCTATAATTAGCTATATTAACCTATTGTGAATGAAAATTAATATAAAAAAGTGTATGTATTATGAAATTCTAAGGTTAAAGTACTCATTCTACATTTGTCGGCCCTCCAGCACATGGTTATGTGGCCATGTCGAGTCTATAGGTATGTAATTTGTAATAAAATAGTAATTATACTACGTGTAATTTTTTGTGTCATATATCAATGGTAATCTTAAAATGACATTTGATGATGAACAAGTGGATGTTGGCTCTCCAACATCATGAGGAGTTGGTGGGGGTAGTCATATATCAAGTTTCAGTAAGGTAAATTTTACTATTTTTAATCATTAATGTATGTAAATGATGTTATTTATATTTTGGTCATTTAATAATGTTATTCTATTTTTAGTTGATGGCATCAATTCAGACTTCTAATATTCATGGCACAATGGAGGTGGGCATTATTGCAGTTATTTTGTTTTCAATGTCTTTGACCAAGGGATGAGCCAATAGTGTAAATGTCATTATGTATTTCTTGTTTTATCTCACATAATTTAATGCAAATAAATGACATTAATCTTTAATCTAATTTTATTCTTCATTCTTATCATAACTCACAACTCCATTTTATACACCTACATCTCAGGCAGATGAAGAGAGACAACAGATGATTGACAATGATTATCGGCTTATGGTAAGTGATTATTTATGTATGTTATTGTATATTTCATGTTTTCTATATTAATGCATATATTATTTAATTGTATTAATATGTGGAGCTCCAAAAATTTTATGAGAGGAGGTCTAGTTAGTGGATTAGAGAGAAAGAGTTATCAATTGCTTCTCCATCTTCTTGAGAGAGCAAGGGTCATTGACTATTCCACAACACTCCATAGGAGTTTATATGTTATGACATTTTGTTGTATGCATGTACACATACATTTATGTTTTACTAATGTATATCATGGTATGCCTATATGGATTTGTTTATATATTCACCATATTCATGACATTATGTATACACTATATGGCATTTTCATGACATTATGTATATGACATTTTACGTTATATATGATGATCAATTATGATTATAGATGTCATATTTATTATTTAAATATGATGCTATTAGATTTAGACATAGATATGCAATGATATACCCATAATCGTGACTTTTGTGTCTGTGACTATTATATATGGAATTGACATCTACTTGTGTGTGTAAACAAAACATTCCTAGATGCCACAGATTCTAAGAATTGTTGCATCAAAGTTTGACAGCTTTTTTTACTCTTATGGCTCTTAAGAGACTCTCTTGGTCTAATGTAGCCTGGAAGGATTAAGAGACCTAGGGGATGAAATGAGGTGGAGGCCTCCACTAGAATTCATCCACCCACCCTAATGTTTTGACACCGTCAGTTCAATCCCATGAGGTGCGGAAGAAAAAATATGGCTATTGGCATCTTTACACTACTCTGAAATGAGGTATTTTGTAAGAATGCATTCATTGTTGACATGATCAAATGGTCTGGAGTTGATAAAAAACTAAGATAACCTATTATAGATGATCAAACATCCTCCTTTAGGTGCAAATGAAACATTCTTGGGTGCCATAGATTTTGAGAATCGTTGCGTCAAAGTTTGACAACTTTTTGCTCTTAGGGCTCTTAAGAGACTCGCTTGGTCCAATGTAGCCCGGAAGGATTAAGAGACCTAGGGAATGAAATGAGGCCTCCAATAGCTTTCATTCAACCACCTCGATGTGTTGACACTACTAGTTCAGTCCCACAAGGTGCAAAAGAAAAAATATGGCTATTAACAACTTTACACTTCTCTCAAATGAGGTTTTTTACAAGAATGCACTTGTTGTCAGCATGGTCAAATGGTTCAGAGCTGATAAAAACTAAGATATTCTATTGTAGAAAAACCCAACATCCACCTATAGATGCAAAAAAAACATTCATAGGTGCCACAAATTTTGAGAAATGCTACGTCAAAGTTTGTCAACTTTTTTCTCTCATGGCTCTTAAGACACTCTCTCAATCCAATATAGCTTAGAAGGATTGGGAGAGCTAGGGAAAAAAACAAGGCCTCCACTAGCATTCACCTACCTACCTTGAATGTTGGTGCTATTCATTTGGTCCCAGGAGGTGCAAAAGAAAAATATGGCTATTGACAACTTTACACTACTCTCAAATGAGGCATTTTGTAAGAATGCATTCATTATTGACACAATCAAATGGTCTAGAGTTGACAGAAATTGAAATAGGCTATTGTACATGGACCTGACATCCTCCTTTAGGTTCAAATGAACCATTCTTCGCTGCCATGGATTTTGATAATCATTGCATCAAAGTTTGACAACTTTTTTCTGTTAGAGCTCTTATGAGACTCTTAGTCCAATGTAGTCCATAAGGATTAGGAGACCTAGAGAAAAATGAGGCCTCTACTAGCATTCACCTAACCAAATTGATGTGTTAGCACTTTTGGTTTTGTCTTGTGAGGTTCAAAATAAAAATATGGCTATTGCCAACTTTACACTACTCTCAAATGAGGCATTTTGCAAGAATCCATTCATTATCAACATGATCAAATGGTATAGATTTAACAAAACATAACATAATCTTTTGTAAATGGATTTGAATCCACCTATAGGTGGAAACAAAACATTTCTAGGTGCCACAGATTCTAAGAATCACTGCGTCAAAGTTTGACAACTTTTTTCTCTTAGGGATTTAAAGAGACTCTCTCAATCTAATGTATCCCAAAAGGATTGAGAGACCTATTAAATGAGACATTTTGCAAGATTGCATTCATTGTCATCATGGTCAAATAGTTTGAAGTTGATAGAAACTAAGATAGGCTATTATAGATGGACTTGACATCCACTTGTAGGTGCAAACAAAACATTCCTAGGTGCCACATATTCTGAGAATTGTTACGTCAAAGTTTAATAACTTTTTTCTCTTAGAGATCTTAAGAGACTCTCTCTGTCCAATGTATCTTCAAAGGATCAGGAGACCTAGGGAATAAAATGAGGCCTCCACTAGTATTCATTCACCCACCCTAATGTGTTGGCATTGTTGATTTGGCCCCACAAGTTGTAAAAGAAAAAATATGGCTATTGTTAACTTTATATTGCTCTCAAATGAAGCATTTTGTAAGAATACATTTATTGTCAACACAATCAAACAATTTGGAGTTGATAGAAACTAAGATCTAGGATATTATAAATAGACCAGACATCCTCCTTTAGGTGCAAAAGAAACATTCCTATGTTTCACAGATTCAAAGAATCATTGTGTTAAAGTTTGACAACTTATTTCTCTTAGGGATCTTAAGAGACTCTCTCAGTCCAATGTAGCCTAGAAGGATTGCAAGACCTAGGGAACAAAGTGTGGCCTCCACTATTCACCCACCCACCGCAATGTGTTGGCACTATTGGTTTAGTACCATGAGGTGCAGAAGAAAAAATATGGGTATTGGTAACTTTACATTGCTCTTAAATGAGGTATTTTGTAAGAATGCATTCATTATCAACACAATCAAATGGTTTGGAGTTGATAGAAAGTAAGATAGATTATTGTAGATAGACCTGACATCCACCTACAAGTGTAAACAAAACATTCCAGATGCCACAGATTCTAGAAATCACTACGTCAAAGTTTGACATAGTTTTGCACTTAGGGCTCTTAAGAGACTCTCTCAATCCAATGTAGCTCAAGAGGATCAAGAGACTTGGGGAATGAAATAAGGCCTCCACTACATTAACTCACTCACCCTAATGTGTTGGCATTGTCAATTCAGTCCCACAAGGTGCAAAAGAAAAAATATTGCTATTGGCAACTTTACACTGCTCTCAAATGAAGCATTTTACAAGAATACATTCATTATTAACATTGTCAAATGGTCTAGAGTCAACAAAAATTGAGATAAGATATTATAGATGAACCTGTCACCCTCTTGTAGGTGCAAACAAAACATTCTTAGGTGCCATGGATTCTGATAATTATTGCATCAAAGATTGATAACTTTTGCTCTTAGGGCTCTTAAGAGACTCTCTCGGTCTAATGTAGCCTGGAAGGATCGAAAGACCTGGGGAACAAAATGATTCTGCCACTAGAATTCACCCACCCACCCCAATGTGTTAACACTATCAGTTTGGTCCCATGAGGTGTGAAAGAAAAAATATGGCTATTGACAACTTTACACTACTCTCAAATGAGATATTTTGCAAGAATGCATTAATTGTTAGCATGCTTAAATAGTCTAGAGTTGATATAAACTGAGATAGGCTATTATAGACAGACTCAACATCCTCTTGTAGGTGCAAATGAAACATTTCTAGGTGCCATGAATTTTGAGAATCACTATGTCAAAGTTTGATAACTTTTTGCTCTTATGGCTCTTAAGAGACTCTCTTGGTCTAATGTAGCCCAAAAGGATTAGGATACCCAAGGAATTAAATAAGGCCTCCACTAGAATTCACCTGCCCACCCCAATATTTTGGCACTATTGTTTTGATTCTGTGAGGTGCAGAAGAAAAAATATGGATATTGACAACTTTACACCACTCTCAAATGAGGCATTTTGCAAGAATGCATTCATTGTTGGCATGGTCAAATAGTTTGGAGTTAACAGAAACTAAGATAGGCTATTGTAGAAAGACACAACATCCTCTTGTAGGTTCCAATGAAATATTTCTAGGTGCCATAGATTTTGAGAATCATTGCATTGAAGTTTTACAACTTTTTGCTCTTAGGGCTCTTAAGAGACTCTCTCAGTCCAATGTAGCCCGAAAGGATCAAGAGACCTAGAGAATGAAACAAGGCCTCTAGTATCTTTCATCCACCCACTCGATATGTTGATGTTATCAGTTCACTCCCATAAGGTGTGGAGAAAAAAGTATGGCTATTGCCACCTTTACATTTCTCTCAAATGAGACATTTTACAAGAATGCATTCATTGTTGACACAATCAAATGGTTTGGAGTTGATAGAAACTAATATACGCTACTGTAGAAAAAAATGAGGCCTCTACTAGCATTCACCCACCCATGATGTGTCATGGCATTTTTGGTCCAATCCCACAATGTGCAAAATGTAAAATTTCATTCCTAGCACCTTTTCACTAGATAAAACTGAATTCACATGTTATGTCTTGCACACACAGCCCATAGTTTCTTAGTAAAATGGGGATACCCCTCTTTTGATTTACATCATTTTACTTGTCTCTAACCCATCTTAATTTTTTAGCTTGTCTTGTGAGCTTTAGGTCTTGATTGATCAACTTGGTTTGAGTATGGAGTTCATGATTGTTTGACATAATTTTGGATACACGTGGATGTTCTTGAGGTCCTAGTTGCATGAGCATAAGGTCTTCAATATTTTGAGGGTTCTACAATGATAATGGTAGCATTTTTGGTCAAAATAGCTTCATAGCATGAGTGGAGTATGAGCACCTAGGGTTTGGTTACCCATTACAACTAACCAAACCCTGGAAAGAAGGTTTATATTGATGTTATAGTGTTGGTTTTGCTATTATAACATTGCCATAGAGTCTATTTTACCTCTTTTTCCATGAGGATTGTCCATGCCCAAGGTATTATTGTTGTAGCAATCTTAGGAGTAGCCTTGACTCTTTATTTTACTCCTTTTATATGCATTGCAAAGTGTCATAGGATCGTTACTAATTTTGCCTCTCAAGATCCTTGTATTCCTAGGGTTTTAAGAGCCTTAGTTCATGTGCATTTGCTTGGATTGACATGGTTTCAGGACAAGTATAATGTCTCTATCTGTGGTTGTAGGTTAGGTGATATGTTTTCAAGATTTTCACAATCATGGAGGATTATTGACATGACAAACATAACAAGGGTTGTTATTAGTCAAGATATTATCATGATAAGGTCATCCAAAGGCTGCCATAACAATAGTAATATTTCTTAGGAAGAAGGAAATGTTGTCATGTTAGTGAAAAGGGAAGATGAAGAGGTATTTTGTTGTCCTATATAGTCATTTAGAAGTCAAGAAGGGACTATTACAGTCCAAAATAATCAAAGACTACCCCAAGCCATTAGGACAATCGTATAAGAAGGTCTTCCAAGTTGTCAAATGCCTAAGTGAGGACTATATGAGCATGGTACATCATTTTTAAAGGCCCTAAAACCCTTAAGGAAACTACATACATAGTGAGAGGGATTATTACAGTACAAGATGGTTACAGAGTGCCCTTGACTTCATTAGGACAACCATACCTAGCAATGTCATAATAGTCATTAAAGTAATGTCAGTCATCTAGGGTATTGAAAGGTATGTAGTCCATCCAGGTAACCACCATCATCTAATAACAAAGGACAATCAAGAAAACTATTGTTCACTAAAAATATCCAAAACAATCCTAAAATGGTCCAACTTGTTGCCATGAAGATTGCATGCCATAAGACCTTGGCCATAGCCATTAGAGACCTAAAAGATCATGAGAAACATGTTAGAATCCTTCTTCCAAGATTATCAACCTTGAAGCCATAAAAAATACATTGAAAATAGCTTGGAAACATTGCTAGAAACACTTTGGAAACATGTTGCAACTTATTGGAAACATGCAAATGGATGCTTAAACTAAAATGGGATTGATTGAACAGTCAAATACACATCCTAAGTGTTCAGTAGAAAATTGGATTTGTTAATGTTCTAGATTTTAGATGTTTAAATCTGCCTCTCCACTATAAATTCAAGGATCTAGGGTCGAGTGACGAGCACTATCATACCCTAGGTCACTTGCCGATGTAGGGAAACTTGGATTAGGGAATTTAATTATTAATTTTATTTCTCTTATGCCCAATTAACCATTAAAACCCTAATTATGCAAATATGACAACAAATTGACGACTGATGGAAAAAGCTCTTGCAGACAGGAGTAAAAACCCAAATTATAGAATACCTATTTTTGAGGTTCTGAAGCGGAATAGTTAGGGACACTGGAGTGGGCACCCAAGTCCAAGGTACTTATTTCTTCATGGGATCTAGACCTCCTTTTGACACTGATCATCCTTGTAACTTCTATTTTCTGAAACTTGAATGCAGAGGACACTAGAGCAAGCGCCCAAGTCCTGGAAGTGCTCCTGTGTCCTATTTTTCTTCAAATCCTAAATCCTTGATGCCTGCCAATCTTTCCTGCAACTCCACTTTTCCCAAATGTGACACCTGTAACCTACAATCACAAGACTTGGTTTGGGGGTTGTGGTGTTTAGAGACTGGCCTCAGTCAAGCCCTGAAGGACACTTAAGTCTCTAAACACCATTGTTAGATAAAGAGTGCGTGCCCCTTGTGAGGCAGAGGCAAAAACCAAAGGAATCAATGATGAAAACACAATATTATGTCACCTTGTAGTGAAGCTCTCATGGGAGCAAGATGCTCTTCATGCCATGAGGAAATTGATGCTCAAATATGCAAATATCAACACATAAAACACACAAGTCTACCCTTGTAACACAATAGAAAGCCTTGAATCACCTTCAGAACACTTGAACCTCACAATTGCCATCTAGTTTCTAAATGAATGCCTAAGCATGCTTATATATGCAACTACAAGCACTCTTGCCAAGATTTTAAAAATCAAAACTTACTGTGTCAGCAAAAGGACCAACTAACGGTCATAAACTGACACCTAGAAATTAGGGGTGTGCCAAAATAGGGTAGGACTAGGGTGTAGGGACCCAAGTCCTGCCCCTTATTTTGGGTAGGGTACAACTCAAGGGATCCACCTAGGTCCAATTTGCCATGGAACCTAGGTCTCATTCCATCGGGATGCCAAAATATGAACTAAGATGTCCTAAATGCATACCAAAGACCGAGGAGCTAAACCTTATGAGGGAAAAGCTCCCAAGGGGACATTTTCTGACATTACATTTAGCCCCCACTTTAATGTATATATAAACATGAGGTCAATACATGCATTAAAGTAAGGTCACAAACACAACAAACACACCAAGCATGGAGAAGACATGCCAATCACATAGAAAACAGTAACAGGCACGCAAAACACGGAGAAGATAGTTATAGTCATGTACAACATGGAGAAGATAGTCAATGCATAGAAGACACATTAATGCATGGAAGACAGAAATGATATCTTTTCTTTTCTTTTTCTCATATATATGAAATGCAGATATAAGTACTAGAAAGTAAACAAACCTCCCATAATATAGGATGCACTCATTGAGCAAGTCTTTAGACTGTATATATGGGGCAACACACACGTAAGACATGCAAAACCTTCCAAAATGTAGGATACACTCATCGAGCAAGTTTTTAGACTGCATATGGGGCAACAAACATGCCACACAAAACAAGCACGCCAAAACACACACACTTGAAGACACAGAGAAAACATAGCAGACAACTTAACAACTTAACTGCAACCCTAATATAATCTGAATTGAATTGAATTTTAATGACTACGAGGCCCAAAACAACCAAACTGCAGCCCTAAGATAATTTGAATTGAATTGAATTTTAATTAGACGAGGCCCAAAACAACCTAACCATAGCCATAAGATAATTTGAATTGAATTGAATTTTAATGACTCCACCAGGCCCAAAACAACCTAAGTGCAGCCCTAACATAATTTCAAACTCTTTTCCATTTGGACACTTCTAACATGCAACTTGACCAAGGAAATATTTTTTATAATATATTTATTTTAAATGATTAATAATAATTTATTGGGATTTACATTTTTAATTTTAAACCACTTTTTTATTGATTCATATTTTATGAGTAGTTATTTACAATAATTTATTTTTCATAACTATAACCCTATATTAAACACTTTAAAATATTAAAATAGATATTCAAGCTATTTTATTTATTCACATTAGAATCATTTTATATACTACATACATAATTTTGGTTAATTATTTAATTATTTAAGCCCATCAAATTAATTAACAAATCAAATTTAAACTTTTTATTGATTAAATTACACTTTTTAGATAAATTAATTAAGATTCAAACCAAAAACATGTATAAAATTTTGGTTGAAATTATTTCTAACAGTATATAAAAAATTAAAGCGCTTTTCTTTCTTTTAATATATACAAAAGTGAAACCTAATAAAATATATTGACACTTTATCTTAAATACATCTTATCTAAAAGACCCACATTTATTTTTATTTACTAAAAAGTTAAAAATATACAGTATGAAAAATATTTCACCATTATTACATTTTTTATTTTATTCTTCAAACAAAAAATTAAGTGACTAACAGAAAATACTCTAGTGATCTAAATATGAATATGTTATTGTTATTATATTGTGTAATTATTCTTCAAACTTACAATACTTTAATGCATTTTAAATTACAAAAGCATTAGTATTATTACATTTTAAGGAAATATTTGTGTTATTTAATAGGCTTTGTAAAATTTAGTTTTATAGTAAAGGAAATATTTTAGTCCTATTATATTTTTACCAAATTAGATTATTTATGAGATTTCAATTTTATTCACAACACTCTTCAAAAATTAATTTTTCAATTATTGGAATATTATTTGGCACTTGTTAGGTTTAGAATTCACTCAAAACATATACACATAGTAAACCAATCAAACATGATTTATTGTAAATGTATGGCACTAGTTTATTAGGTTTAGAATTCACTCAACTACAACCAAGATTTTTCTAGAACTAGATTTATAAAGTCATAAATTTATTAAATAAAACTAGCATATCTATATTTAAAAAATATATCTAAAATATTTTAGGAGATATCCTTCTCCAGGTGCCTAAAAAAAGGTGCCTCCAAAAGGATATCTCTTGGCATATTTTACATATATTTTTAAATATAGATATGCTAGTTTTGTATTTATTGTAATTCAAGTTGACAAACCACAACTTCTCAAGGGGTTACTAATCTTAATATTAGTTTGGTTCAAGTACACTTAGTTATATGGAGTTTTTCCTATAATCCAACCCACTTAGCTTCATACCTCATTTGCAAAACCTTCAATAGTGTTGTGCCTTATGAACCATTCATATAGTGCTCCATAGCACATTAATTTTATATCGAGATAACTAGAACTCTCTTAGGTTGGATTCATTAGTTAAGACACTATGTTATCTAGATAAAAGCCCTAGTTCATGTTTTATTGGGCCTAAGAGCTCTAATTGATGTTGTATGAGTTAAACCTATGAAAAAATTATTAGGTTTGGGAACATTATTAAAAACATTTATTAAATAGTTCAAAGAGACTCCTTATATTTTTTAAAAATAATTTGATTGGAACAAGACAATAAAGATGAATGCTAAAGTTAAGTTCATAACTTGGCCAAATTTCATAATTAGCCTTAGTCATTTGAAACTATATAATAGGCTTGTAGATGAGAAAAGGGCATACTTCATACTTTTCCCCTCATTTTACACTCATTTTGGCCTTTTCAATAGATGCACATATCATTTTGGTGTCCTATTCAATGAATTTTTGCACATAAACTAACATGACCCATCTAATGCCACTGCCTTTTACTGGTTCATCCACGGTGGTTTAGACCTAACATGATTCTTATTTGTTTTCCCACCCAAGACTGAATTGTGACTTTTATCTCCTGGAATGAATTGTGAACACATTTGCATCCACCTTATTTGAACTTGACTTTCACTCTTCCCTAGCTCACTCCACTCCAAAAATGGAGCATTGCCCATTGGCTTGCACACAAAAATATTTGAAATTGGCACTTAGGATGTCATATATAAAGACAAGCCCCAGTGTACTAGTCATGAATCCCTTCAAGTCCTTAAGCACTCATAGGTAATATCATTTAAGCATTAGGGCACCAAATCATAGAGCTTTCTACACTTGCATCAAATGATATTGCATTAGGCATATTCCATATTGCGTGTTTTCTATTTTTGTACTAATGTAGAAAATAAGAAGGGGTCTAACTAAGGTAAAAGGAAATTTTAAACCTCAATCCTAGCACACCAAACTCCAAAATTTTTTCATTAATAAGTGCTACCTTAGTGCTAATTCAAATATGATAATAGGAGTACAAATTCTAGAGGTACGTGAGTTACAAACATAATCATGATAGGTAGAAAAAATAACGTAAGACTTAGAAAGAATCACATGTGATCTCATTTGATAGTAGTGTAGACTATGAGGAAACATCAACTACATGATTCATCCTTCAGATCTAATTTCTAGAGTTCATAATCATTGTTGAACACATCTATGTAATCCATATCAACAACATCAACTTCTATCGGTATCATTAAGACCTAAGCACCCTCTAACCTCCTATTTACTTTATTAATTACTTGGCATGTTGTCATACTCAACTCTTCTTACTTTATCTAGGGGGTCTAATTAATGTACATCATTAATTATCCTATAGATCCCTAGAATGTTTATAGAGGGCGGGTTTATTTCCTCTATATTTTGGTGAACCCTAACTTGCCAAATCTCTCTAGTTTTAAACATAGAATTAAGTCTTGTTCCTGGTTATGATTTTCTGATCTAATAAATTTCTATTTCTTTTCTAATTTTTATTTTAGATCTAAAACCTTATTGTGTTTCCATTGTTTTATCTATTTTAATTCTTTGTTGTTTGCATACCATTGACCAATCTCTAATTTCCACTTAGGACAAGTCCTAGATTAAATCTAACCATGGTCATGCATCAAACTAAAGCTCCCATCATTAGAAATCTAAACACAATGGTTTATTTGAATGAAGAAGACTCCTTTGATCACGAAGCTCACCTTGCTAGAATGGATAAAAGGGATAATGATAACTCAACTCAAATACTTAAGGAGTATTTTGTTCATCTTGATGTCATATCTTTCAAATATGTTTTTCAATTGTTTTGATTCATTTTTAGCAAATTAAAACTCCCCAATCCCTCCAAACCTTGATTCACTAAATTATGTGCATGATGAAAATCTTACTAAAGAACAAGCACAACCTAACCCTCCCCAAACTCTTCCATCCATTTTGCGACACCCTCGTGAGACACAAGCCAATATATGAGGGCAGATTGAAGAAAATAAGAAAGAACTTCAAACATATGTTGAAACATTAAAAACTCCAAATGCAACAAGAACACATTGAAGAGCCCTTGTGACATCCTTGGACTGTATAATTTCTCATATATATTTTGTTAGTGGTCATATAAACACATGGTCAAATCATCAATCTGAGAATGTATGATAGTATTATTCTACTAAACTATCATATAAATAAGTCAAAGATAAGAAAATATAGAAATCTAATTTATGTACATTATTTATTGATCCAAGAACCAATGAGCCCATGCATGGAAGTTGCAAAAGATTCCCTATTCATTGGTGTCGACACCAAGGAACAAAAAATAATTTTTGAGATAGGTGGTGGATGGTTTTTGACAATCCCCCATGCAAAAATAATGAGGTGCCTCAATATATCTTCAACAAACTCTATTGTGAGTTTGTCCTCAATCATATTCCAAATTATTTTTATATGCATGATTTCTAGGTAGAAGCAAAGGCTCAATTCAAGATAGGGAGGGGCACATTGTGCCTAGGACCACTCAGTGAAACTGCCAGCCAAGCCATCTATTCAACATGTCACAGTCCCTTCCATTATGAAGGAGAGTATTGATGTGGAGACCCTATAGTCTATCAGTTCCCTCATAGTAGGCCTCTTTCACAGGTTGATGAGGTAACCCTACTAGGCTTCAATGCTCACCACACATTTGTCATGTTTGTGGAGCTACTTGTGATTATGGGTCTAAGGATGTTGATGATACACACATTGGAGAGAATGCTCCATAGTTTCAGGACTATGCTACACAAGGCCAATAGTAGGATACATCTATATTAGATAATATGGTAATGAGATATGAGTTGCTAGATATGGCCTTTCACATTGACCAACAAGTAATTTTCAATAAGGTTCGGTAATTTATTATTTTTCCTTTTGAATTCTATAATTAACTATATTAACCTATTGTGAATGAAAATTAATATAAATAAGTTTATGTATTATGAAATTCTAAGGTTAAAGTACTCATCCTACATTTGTCGGCCCTACAACACATGGTTATGTGGCCATGTTGAGTCTATAGGTATGTAATTTGTAATAAAATAGTAAATATACTACATGTATTTTTTTGAGTCATATATCAATGGTAATCTTAAAATGACATTTGATGATGAACAAGTGGGTGTTGGCTCTCCAACATCATGAGGAGTTGGTGGGGGTAGTCATATATCAAGTTTCACTAAGGTAAATTTTACTTCAGCACCTGAAACCTGAAAACTAAATATTTGACTCATCCTCCAAACATCAAAGCCAAAAAATAAACTATAGTGAAATGCGGTGGATTTTGCTATCTCCTCCAGATAACCCTAATCAACAACATGATAGTTCTTTGTTCTGTTAACTCTGGAGAACTTTTGAGGTACATCGAAACAACAGAAACTTGAATTTAAGAGTCTTCTCATTTATAACTGACCATCCTCCAAACCGCAGGACCTCATCTTCAAAAATGGAGAAATGCGGAGCATTTCTCTGACCTCCTGACTGCAATCATTCTGAACCTCTGTCTTCACTCTATGAGCTCTAGAATCTTTTGCAGAAACGTCTAAGCTCTAAAATCAAGAACATACAAACTTCATACATGTCTCTGACTAACTTCCAAACCACAAGGCCATGCCTTCAAATTCAGAGGAACGCGAAGCATTCTCCCAAACTTCTTCAGTGCAAACTCTAGTGCCTTCGACCTCCTGAATCTTTCTTTCAAGACTAAAGCAATGTGTTTCCTCGAGAAACAAGAAATACAATATTCACCACACTAGAGACTTCATTCTCAATATCAAACACAACTCCTTCCAAAAAAACAAGAATCTTCATGTTAGCACATTGTTCTGCTCACAACTTTCACTTCTGCATGAACTTCAAAAGATAGGGTACAACTGTGTACAAATGATACTTATCCAATTAGTATATATAGTACATGACATTCATCATCTTACCCTTTACTTCACAACTTCTTTGATCCATCTCTTTATTACTCCTTTGTCTTCTTCTCTGATGACCTCAGCATATACTCATCACTTTGTTTCTCTATCTCACAACATTATGCAACAATTTCCCTTAGTCATCACAATACTTTGGCATCTCGTCAACTGATCATCACTTCCACTTCCAACCTTCAGCACTATTGACAAATATGCAATCCTATACACATTGAACATCACACTGTTGACATCAATGGCAACACATGCAATAGTTGGTGATTTTCTTTTGATGGTATAATAGGCTTGATGAATGCATTCTACATATATGGGACAAACGAGAGCACACACTTGTTCCAATGGCTCAAATTTCTAGGTTTCAAAAAATTTACATCCTATTTACGAGTGTTATTTATTTCATTTCTACTTTGGCATGCTTACTTATTTGGACTTGCATACCCCCCCAAAGTGGGGCCAAAGTGTAGAGGAGAAAATTGCATACCTTGCCCTTTTCCTCTCTCATTTTACATCACTTTGCATGGATATTGTAGATGCACAATTTTAGCACCCAAATTGCCTCTTTTGGCTAACGAGTTAACCCTATTCTTGAACCTCTCGCTTTGTTATGCTAAATCCTCTAATTCAAAATACTAATCATCCATTTCCTCAAATTTTAACCTCCCTAGAATAGGTCATGTGTGTGATATCGTCTTCCAATTTGAAATTCAAAATTTTTCATTTCATAGGTCAACAATGTCAGAATATGATTGTTACCCATTGGCTCACACATCTAAAAGTTTTGAATTGTGTGTCAAGGGCTATGTATTTTAAGGACACCATCCTATGTTATTTTCATAAGGAAATATAATCAAATATTAATGGAAAGCATTCACATTTGGCAATTCAACCTCAACTTACTCAACATCCAACATTCTTTGTACCAATCTTGTTAAATCGACCTTGAGATTTGATTGTCATCAAGGAAGTTGAATGCTCTTCCCTCTATACCTAGCAAGCCCACAAAAGTGTTTATTAACACCACCCTTTCTCAGAAGTAAGTACATTCAATGATGAATAAGTTATGTAGGTACCAAAGCTAAAATTATGTAGTGGACTAAATTACACTAGAGAAAAGTGTCCAAGGATCAAATTGTGAGCATGACCTACTCTTAGCATCTAAAAAGCTTGGGATTCATTCTTCATTGGGCTTCAATCACAAATCCAATTCTAGATTTTAGTTTTTAGATCTCTATCAAAGCATGGCAAGTAGTCAAAACAATCAAAACCAACTTTGCCAATTTTTAAGTGAGCCCTTATTTCCATCTCAATCATTTCTTTCTTAGATTACTCATCTCAAGTTACATTAATTTGGGGTCCAATTAAACTGAATGCTTATTACTCCATTTTGTTTCCCTACATATATAAATTAATAGTTACAAACTAATTAAAGCCTAACTCTTTACACATTAGTCCTAATTATTTTGTCTAACTAAATAATATTAATAATCATATTAATTTTCCAATTGATTCTTTCACTTGGGAGATTTAATCTTTTAATTTTTTTTTGGAGTGGCTCAAGCTCAAGTCTTGTCTGTTTTCAAATTGTTAGGGTGTTACCTAATTTCTATGGCCTCTTTCAATCTTATCTTGTAAAAATGTTCCTGATTTGCAATGACTTCTGCCTCTTAAGATACACCAACATATCAATTTAAGAAATATTAATAACCTATTTATATAAATAACTAACTAAAAAATCCGCAGGAGACGTACGCAAGTTCCATAGTCCAAAATAGCCCAATCTCAGAAAACTGAGATTCAGTAATTATAGTACTCACGATAAAGCCTTCTAGAGAAGTAAGGAACCCCCGAAAAAACCAATTCAAAGTGAATAAACAAATTGCAGCAAATAGCAATTGCCTGCACTAAATTAAAATTATATATCCATTGCTATTAGTTTCAATCGATCAGGGAGAATTCCGTTTCTCTCTGCCTCTGTAGAATCAAAAAATGGTGAAAACCATGCAAGGGGCTCAAGTTGGTTTCACCTCAAGTGAAAGTTCCCAAGCTGTCCACCTTGGATGAGGTGCAAAATTTCTATTAACTGTTTTACCATTGAACCTGATGATGTTTAACTAGAGTCAACAATTTAGTGGCAATGAATAAAACCCCTCTCCAATACTTGGTTGCCGGTGGATCAAAAATGCAAAATTATCCATCAGCGGATGCCTGCGTCCAGTTCAAAATTGCAGCCTGTTCAATGGGTTGCGAAAATTTCAACAAGAAAGACTTATCCATAATTGGGGTTGTCCACTGTAGTTATATAAATTAGGGAAAACATCCAACATCCATTTACTCCGAGTTATAAGAGGATTATACCTGTTCAAACTGGTCATGTGGCAAGAGCTTCCTAAGCTTGAAAATGACACTCCATCATGTAACTAACTGCTTTTGAACCTCCAGCAGGAATTCAATACTAAATGATCAAGTTTTGTTAGGTGGAGAATCGATGGAAGTAGAAAGTGGCTTATCTGCATGAGTAAAAGAGGAGACACAAAATTTTGATTTGTCAAGATAATCCTGTATTTGACACAACAGTGACTGTTGTTCAGACACCCCCAATGGTTTCAATAGGCCTGGCATAATGCCTACACCTGCACATACTTGATTAGAAATGTCGACATTTCGATTGCTTCTATTGTATGGAATACCAATGTTGGTATTGCCTGCACATGATGAAGTAACAATCTCGGTATTGATTGCATGTGATGGAAGAGTAGAGCGGCTAGTACTTGACATAGCAGCCCCGAGCATGTTATTGTCTAATCCAATCACGTTTGAATGTACTCCTGAGTTGGAGGAATCCATAAAATTATAATTTTGATCTATTTTAGGATGAAATGATACACCTGCACCAACTTTTGTAGGTGGATCTCGCGAAGATGGCACCTCAACATTGAATGTTCCCCATTTTATGTAATTGCCTATAGCTTGAAGGTCACAAGAGTTATGTATCACAGGGAGTTGGTCTTTTACTTTTAGCTTCTTTTTTGAACCTGTCATGTTCATATTGAATGTTGAAATTTTCAGTCTTGCTTCCACTGCCTCCTCCCCATCTTTTTTATCTGCTGGAAAAGGAACAGGCGGAACAGGAAGATGTTGCTGAGTATTCTGTGCTATTGGCTTCAACACATGCTTGAAACCACCAAACTGGTTTGCTGTTGAAGACAGCTCTTGTGAAGATGGATTATTATCTGGACTCGTGTGATTGTCCATGGCACATATCTCAGTTTGTATGGAATGAGGCTGCACTTCGAGTTTCCTGTTGGTTTTTGTTGCCTCTATTTCTGCTTTATTTACATACTTTTGGCTTAAAACAGACCCATCTGCACGCATATTATTTTTCAGACAAGCGGGATCCAATAATTTGTCATTTCTTCGTAATTTTGTCTGAGAAAGAGCAATAGCAGCTGGTTCTGAGGATTTACTTTCCATTTGAGCCTGTTTACCTTTGTTGATCTTCCTCCTTTTTGGAATCTGTTTATATGGGTTCTCCAAACTAGTGTTCATATTTTCTCGTGGAAAATGAGGTTGATGGTACGAATGACCATGGTTCCCCTCTGCAACCATTTCCCTTCTACAATTTTGTCCATCTGAAATCTTCATTACTGTTTCCAGAGCATTGGATTGAAAAAGAGGCGGTACAATTGGCAGAGCTGTGCTACTATCTGGTTGGACCTGATTAACTTCTTTATTTTGTGTACAATGTCTACCTGTACTCAATGCAAGCACAGCGATTCTCTGCCTGTCCCCAACTTTCCTTTTCCTTGTCAGATTATCTTTAAAGCCTACATCATCAACTAGGTTCTTATTTATGCTACAGAAATTGGGATCCTGGGAAGCAGCAGTCTGGAAGTCTTCATCCTGGAGGCCTTTTTCAGCCTTGTAAGTTGCAATTCCTTTAGGAGCTTTACTGGAACAGTAATGTTCAATTCTCTTTTCTATGTATGACTGGAGTTCAAACTTGCTCTGATCAAAGCACTCTCAAGATAGTGTAGTCTGTGTATCTAACTTGTTTCCTGCAAAAGTACACATCGAAAATTTTGGTTTCATGACCAGATCCATCTTATATAGTTGCATTAGAAGCCTTATCACTGGAACTAGTTCATATTTAAGCTTGAGAATACAAATCTAACTCAGCTTAGTTCACTTGCTTTCCATTTTACCTTGAGCAAAGCTTAAAATAACTGGTGATCTTAAAGGCTGTTGCTCGGCAGCACTGGCCATTGTGTCTGCACCCAAACTTGGAGCATTCATGGTATTGCATGGCAGATTGCAATTAAAAGAAGATTGAAAGCCAATTTTGTTTGATGGCTTATGTTCCATGGAAAAATCTGCGACAATATTTTCAAAATTGGATAAGTTGAACATCAAGCAACAAGAAACCTACAAATTCCCATTACCCAATATGGCCCATTTTAGAACACGGTACTTTTCATACATTCAAAGTTTTATGATTACTTACTTTTACCAGGAACACCGTTCAGAAATTTCAGTGTTTGCTGTTCATTACCACTCAATACTGGAAAGGTTCCAACAGCTTGTGCCACACAAGTTCCCTGTTTTTGGCAGACCTGCAAAGAAGTAAATACTCTCCCATGTTAGACCATTGCTTAAATAATGGCTTCTTTGCATTGGCCAATATAATTGGCTGAATTCAAATATTACTCCAATATTTTCTGCGAAGATAAATTGGAATGGGTTTTTGTTATTTTGCTAATGCAAATTCTAAATTCAGAATGGGTGAAATTCAGACTATTCCAATTCAATTCAATTCAAATTAAGACCGATAGAACTGATTAAATGAATAAGAATGGGCAAAGTTTTGTTTTTTCTACCAAATTTACCAACTACATCTTATAAATTTCTTTTACCGATGGGAAAACAAAGCCACAAACTATGGATCAAAAATATTATCCTGATCTGCCAGCGATTGGAAAGTGGCCTTTATTCAAACTTTTAATCCAATTGCTTACCTCGTCCTTTCTTTGTTTCACAATTCCCACAGAACCCTCAAACATGAATTCTCTTTCGGTTGAGCTCAATGATAGGTTAGTAATGAAATTCTCTCCCATAGTTGGCTGAGACCCAGTTAACAGTAGATTGTATCCTGCAGAAAATGAAGTATAATCTCTGTTCCCTTTTCTGTTTGAATTTGTTGAATTTTCAAAATCTGTAATCAGATTTGGATTTATCAGCCTGATTTGACAATGAAGAGACAAATCAGGTTGGACTGATACACCTGCATTTGTTTGGGGAGGACACAAAGTGGTCACTGCAACTGTTTTATATGTGTTTAAAGAAGTGTCTTTGTATACACTCTCGGGCACATACTGTTCTGAGACAATGTTATGATTGTGGAGAGTGTCTTTGCGAGAATTGGAAGGCACAGATTCATCCAAGCCATTGTCATAACCCTCAAAACTAGTATCTGAAAAGCCATGAATTGAAGCATCCATAGAAGCATTACTTTGCTCAATAATAGACCGTTGATTGTGATTTGATTTGAAGGTCTCCCCCAGAACATTAGACTGAAAAAGCAGCAGTACACTTGGTGGAGTTGTGCTACTATCTGGTTGGACCTGCTTAACTTCCATATTTTGTGCACAGTCTCTGCCTCTACCTAATTCAAGGACGGTGGTTCTCTGCCTGTCCCCAACTCTCCTTTTCCCTGTCACTCCAACAGTTTGGGAACTGTTTAAAGGAGTGCCTTTGCATGTACTCTTGGGCACAGACTGTTCTGAGCCATTGTTATGATCATGGAGAGCATCTTTATAAGAAATGGAGGGTACAGATTCATCCAAGCCATCATCATAAGCCTCAAAACTAGTAGCTGAAAAGCCATGAATTGCAGCATCCAAAGAAGCATTACTTTGCTCAATAATAGATGGTTGATCATGATTTGGTTTAAGGGGATTACCAAGAGCATCAAATTGAAATAGAGGTGGTACAATTGGTGGAGCTGTGCTACCATCTGGTTGGACCTGCTTGACTTCCTTATTTTGTGTACAATGTCTGCTTGTACCCAGTGCAAGCACAGCGATTCTCTGCCTGTCCCCAACTTTCCTTTTCTTTGTCACTGCAACTGTTTGCAAAGTGTTTAAAGAAGTATCTTTGCATGGACTCTTGGGCACAGAGTTCTCTGAACCATTATTATGACTGCGGATATTATCTTTGCAAGAATTGGAGGGCACAGATTCATCCAAGCCATTGTCATAACCCTCAAAACTAGTAGCTGAAAGGCCATGAATTGGAGCATCCAAAGAAGCACTACATTGCTCAATATTGGGCAGTTACTTGTGATTTGATTTAAGGGGCTTTCCTAGATGCTCAATTGTTTGCTTTTTAAAAATACGTGAGCCATTGTTTCTCTGAGCTTTTATCATGACATCATTATCAGTGCTGTCTTTATCACAGACCGACTGATCACTTGCATCTATTTTCATGTTTCTATCAACTGCTTCTGTGTTCTGGCAAGCATGATGATCTGAGCTTGAAGAAATACCAATCACAGTATCTGAATCCACATGTGCTTCCTTATCTTGTCCTGACATCTCCTATTTCTCATGCTTACTAGACTCTTGTACTTGATTAATCTTCTTGTCATCTTCTAGGAGAAGATGAATTTCATTGTCCACTGTGGCATGCTTAGCTGAATCATCATGATTTGATTTAATGAGCTTTCCTAGATGCTCAATTGATTTCATTCGAAAAGTACAGAAGCCACCATTTTTCTGGTCCATTACCATGACAGCATTACCTATTGTGTCTTTATCACTGATTGACTGATCACTAACATCTCTTTTCAGGTTTTTATCAACTTTCTCTGTATTCTTGCAAGCATGATGATTTAAACTTGAAGGAGTACGAACCACAGTATCTAAATTTGCATCTGTTTCCACAGTTTCTCCTGATATCTCCTGTTTATCATTCTTATCAGACTCTTGGATTTGATCAATCTTCTTGCAATCTTTTATAAGAAGAAGAACTTCACCATCCACTACAGCATGTTTAGTTGAAGTGTCTGTCCCTTTAACCACCTCATCCTTCAAACACTGGTTGTTGTGAAACTGAATTGGATCACCAGACTTATTTTCTGTCACAAAACAATTACCATCTTCAGTTTCTTTATTCTGAACAAATGAATCTTTGAGGAAATCAGTTTTCTTAAGATTGTTAGATCTTCGTGCTGTTGAATCTCGCTCATATTGATTTTTAGCCATAAAATGTGCCAAATAATTCAGTAAATCATCTTCTTCTTCTGGAAGTAAAACTTCTTGTTTCTCTAATCCATTCTGCACAAGCTCTTCAACAGGTACTTTCTTTTTCAAATCCTTCGAAAGCACTTCCTTTTGAGGGCTCCCAAGCTTTTTTTTTTATTACTCTTCGTTCTTCCTACATAAATGAAAACAAAAGCATGCTTTTGGATTTCAGAATTTGAATACATCCCCAAACATTATAATAGAATATGTTTCATCCATATGTTCTGTAGATATCTCGAATTAAACAGCACTTATTTTTCTTTCTTTAGTGTGTGGCAAAGTTATCCTTCTAATAGAACTCTTAGAACCTATCAGGCTAACTTGATCCTAAATAAACTGTAAACAGACGTTATCATTTTTTTCTAACAACAAATTTATAAACCATAAAGGAACATCTCCACTACTTCTTATAAAACTATGAGTTTAGCAATGAATTGGAGTCCAAGGAACCAGAAACAGCCACATATGTGACTTCCCTAAAATCAACAGTAAACAAAACCGGCAAACAAAAGAAGAGTGTCTTTAGCTTCAATTCATATAGAAAAATAAACAAATTAAGTTTTCCTAGTAATTGGACAAAGCATCACCTCTCTAATATTCATATGATCTTATATTGAGGAAGAAGCATAGCTTAAAGTACAAGATAATATCTGTGACATCTGAGATACCTATTACATGCCAAAAGTCAGTCAGTCCTAGTGGTTACCAGTACAGTAATATTCTATTTATTCAGAAAATGTGAGGAGTGGATCTCGCGTAATTGTCAAGAGGATACAATGTTCAATCACCTTGCAAGACACCTGAGTTCATGTCTATGACATCTAGGATACTCGTTACAAAATGGTTGATCTATCTTGTAATACATTTAAAGATTATAGGAGAATCAAAGCAAAGAAAGCTCAAAACTTGAAAGAAAGAAGTTTCACAGGATAACCATAAAGATACATACTCTTACAGACTTCTCTGATGGTAAAGATTGACATGAAATGCCTTGGCCCTGTAGTTTCCTCTTATCATCCACAGATTCTAGGTTTGGTTTAGCTTGAGGCTTAAATTTTTGTGAGCTGCAGATTGAAGCTTTTGAGACTCTCTGCATCTCCATCTTTGCTCTCCTTGACATACGCTTCAATTTAAATTTCCAGTTTTCTTCATCGCTTCTCAGTTGTTCGTTTGGGACAACAGCAATAAGATCTGATATTAAGCGTTTTTGCAGTGTGTTCGCTTTACCATTTTGTCTTTTAGAACTGTGTTTCTTTACAACGGGAGGGATACCAACAATATCCACCTTGGTAATACAACCTTCCTCATCAAAATTGGCCACAGTGGATGATGCTAATGTACTATCTCCCTGAGTCTTGCTTATAAATGCCTCCATTGCCTCTTCTGCAGTTATATTTTCAATATTTTCTTGGAAAATGTCATCGTCATCTAGCTCATACATAGCTGCTTTGTTCACTGGACAATGCATATAATTAACGTGGTCTGCCTTCTCTGTAAAAATTGAGGTATGTGTTTCAGCTCTTAATTCACTTGTGCAATTGGAAAGAATTTGATCGTCATCCTTGCCAGATAAACTTTGTTTTGCACTGGAAGTCTCTTCAGAGTCTGTAGGCCACACAGTAGCATTACAGGCAATAATTTCATATTTAGGATACAGATTATCACCATCTGATACATTATTTGATGTCAACTGCTTAACCGTGCCATGTAATGGAATTCTATCTTCACTGTGATGATTTTCCTTGTGATTTTCAACACTGGCATCCCCAGGTCTTTCACCTACTTCCATACACTGTGCCACTTCAATTCCTGCCTTTCTCCTTAGATGATGATTCTGTATGCCATTGCCTGAATCTTCATGTTCATTTTCGGATAGTTCAATTGGAAAATTTGTATCACCATTTATAGGCATGGCATTCATCAAGTTATCTAGCTGCTGCTGATCATTTCTTATTTCATTTAAGCTAACCAGGCTAAATTCACTAGCAAGACAATGTAAGCATTCCGAATATCTCAATGTAGGAACTTCAAGTGGGGGAAGTAAAGTGACTGTGTTCTTCCTCAATTCTTCTTTGCGGTAAATGCAGAGGAAAAGGCCAGCATTTACTTATATCTGTTTCTCGAATATTTGCCACATAAGCTCTGCAAAAGACAATAATACATACCTTGAGAACATTACAATAGTATGAAACTGTCAAGAAGCAAATCGACAAAGATGTAGGTTTTTAAAATAGAAAATAAAATCAAACAATCAATTCAGCAAAAGGTTTTGTGCAATGCTTTTTTAAGTTGACATAAAACAGAAGTTATTGTGTGCACAAGTACTAATCTATATATAAAAACATGCCAAAATATTAAATGCACATTTTCCATGTCATTGCTTTCCTTTCAGCCTATAGGCATGATCTTTTTTTTCCTGACATCGTATTTCAGTGGGGTAGAGAGGCATATCCAAAATTACAGAGAGGTGAATTACACAATCTGCAATTTGCCCATGGTAAATCATGGTCCAGAAATGAAGCATTTAATGTTTAAATGCATATCTTAATAAAATTTAACTTTGAATTAGTTAGCATATGGTGTAGAGGGCATGGATTGTAGAAAGAAAGGTTGAGTATGAGATTATGATGAATGATGAATCAAACAATGTCAATAGGAAAAATATCATGTGAAAGTGCAAATATTGCAAAACTTCTTTTAGGCTCGAATTTTCAACTTTTTTTTGTTGGTAAGTCAAAATGGATATCCATTTCTTATTTAAACTTTTTCCTTTAAAAATTGCCTCAGAATTGCATTGTTGGATATACCCTTTTTTTATCAATATTTGATAAAACCAAAAAAATGTATCTTCACAATTCTAAAAATGAAATATATGCCTCATTATAATTTTAATAGGTAATTATTATTAATTTATATATATATATATATATATATATATATATATATATATATATATATCATTTATTTTGTTTGAATTTGAAAGATGTGGCTATAGCTTTTTTTTTTTCTTCTAAATTGAATTGAATTTTATTTCTTGGCCAAAAAATTGTTTTTTATATTTTTTCGAGAGGCCAACTATAGTCGCAGCGGGGGTGGAGATGAGAGCACTCATTTTTTGGTTGTAATTATAAACTAGCATATCTATATTAAATATAATATATCTAAAGTATGCTAGTTAATAAGTTGCAGTAAAGCTTTCATAAGTAATTATTTATTTTTTAAAAATCGCAAAAATACTATGTTCCACGACATTTCAAGGATGGAAACGTATTTTTGGGATGGCAATCCAAGGGCTATTTTTGGGGATGGTATATATACTCTTATTTCTACAAGTTTAACTATACATAACATCAAAATTAAGACAATAATAGGAATATATATCATTAAGACAATAACAACTATATATATCTTCTAGCCCTATATTTCAATATGAACTACCTCCTCCACTAAAAGTGTGTACCATTTTATGGACTTCGGTCCAACTTGAAAAAGGAATGTCAACACAAATTCTCCTTGCCCTATACTTCATGTGAGCTACAAGTACGAAGCAAACACATCTAGATCAGGTTTTAATAGAATTTTTACTACAAAGTGTAGTGCTCCCTCAAAATAGGCACGGCCTAAAAGGTCAACCATGCATATGTTGATTTTGGTAGCTAGGTCGGATCCCTTCTAGAGACCGACCTAGTCATAAAATGCTGAATGGCCTATCGGCCTTAGCATTTCAAGAATCTCAGTTGTATTATCCGATTTAAGGCAGACCCTAATTAGGCGAATTCATTATTTGATGTATCTTGAAATTGCAAATAGGTCAGGACCTATTTCAATGTAATTTGAACTTGGTGCCAAATTGTATCAGGCCGACCAAGGTTATTGTTTGGGCGATCTCCTATAAATGTAAAGTGACTTGTAGTCACAATTCATACACAAGACACCGAATTCTGCTCTGAGACGACTCTCCATCAGCGATCTACTTCTGCAATTAACAAGGAATTCTGCAGATAGTTGAACCGTTCGACGGTTCAACAGTTCAACGAGTTCAATGATTCAACAGGTTCAACCATTCAATAGGTTCAATAGTTCAATAGGTTCAACCATTCGATAGGTTTGACGTTTCAACAGGTTCGACGGTTCAACAAGTTCGACAGTTCAACAGGTTCGACGGTTCAACAGGTGTGACGGTTCAATAGGTTCAATGGTTCAACTAGTTCAATGGTTCCATAATTGATTTGATCATCCCACTTTCATCTGAAAATATCAGTGAACCTGTTACTTGGTGAAGCGGATCTGTTCTAGCATGAGCAAAGTTTAACCCTAGATCTGTTATAGATTATCTAAGGTTGCCGAACCTCTGTGTTTACTGTGCAATTACTCTTATGTGCAAGCGAACTTCATGCTGACCATTTTGGATCAGAATTAAGGTTCAGATAAGTTGTATTTTGATATCTATGTTTCGTGCCCTAGTTGCATGAAGTTGTAATCTGTTTCTGCTCTTAATATAAATTAGATATGAGATTTTCTTGTTGGGTTTTTCACCTTCAAGAGGGAGGTTTTCCCAAGGTACATATGTGTTATGTGTGCATTTGTGTTTTACTGTTTCTTATTGTCAATCTAATTACTAAAATTAACATGGTATCATAGCCAATTTTGAATTAGTATAATTGAATTTGCAGTAACCAATTATCTACTTCTGCTCTTATCACTTCTTCAAGATGGTTCTCAAGGTGGAAGATACATTGGATGGGGCTTCCAATTTCACATCATGGAGAGTCTGCATCATGCTTGTGTTGAATGAAAATGACCTTGCAGACTTTGTGACCAAGAATCTTCTGAGCCTGAGGCAGAAGGAGAAAAGACCCAATGGAGGAAGAAAGATCTTCAAGCTCAGAAGATCTTAATTGATTCAGTAAAGGACCACATTGTTCTCATCATCTGCAAGCTGAAGACAGCAAGCACAATGTTCAGAACCTTAGACGAGATGTATGAAATCAACAACACTAGTCGTGTTCTAGCTTTGAAGTAGTAGCTTCATCACATCAAGATGGCTAAAGGTGAATCCGTCATGGCTTACTTCATGAGGATTTCTGATTTGATAGATCAACTCTCATCTATTGGAAAGATTGTTGATGAAAATGATTTAACTATGCTAGCCCTCAATGGTCTTCCAGCATCTTGGGAATCCTACATTCAAGGAATTAGTGCAAGAGTTGATCTATCCAAGTTTGACAAATTAAGGGCTAACTGTATTTAAGAAGAGTCTTGACTGGCTGCTAGAGGAGTTATCAAAAACACTCATGAAGACAATCATGTCCTTGCTGCCCAATCTTTCAAGAAGAAAGGAGGCTATTGGAAGAAGAACAATTTCAAGAGGAATAGAGATCAAAGGTCTAATCCACCTCATGATTCGAAGAAAAAGAAAACGGACCTGTCTCACATCAAGTGCTTCAAGTGTGACAAATTTGATCACTATGCAAGGGACTATTTATCACAGTCTAAGAAACAAGGAGCAAACTTAAGTGAAGTCTCAAATCAGTCTAATATTGAAGACTTCCTTTTCATTTCTGCTCTGTCAAGCAATGTACCCTCAGATAGTGATACTTGGCTGATTAATAGTGGTGCATCTAGACACATCACCGTCTATCGAGAGCACCTCTTAGATTTAGTGGAGAAAGAGTCTAATCTTCATGTGGTCATTGGTGATGATGCTCTATATTCTGTGAGAGGTTTTAGTACTACTTCCCTTAATTTATATTTTGGAATTTCTCTTCACCTTATTGATATTTTGTTTGTGCTGGGAATCAAAAGAAACCTTATCTCCATATCAGCACTAGAAGATAAAGGTTATCATATTGCATTTTCTGAGGGAAGAGTGCTTGCATGCCCTAAGAAGTCCAGCATCAAATCAGTTCATGTCATTGGGAATAGGTATGAGAGCCTATATAAGCTTTCATCACATCCAGTTCAAGCTCTCATTCATGAAGCTCTTGAGTCAAGCGAGCTATGGCATAGAAGACTTGGACATCTTCATTTCTGAGCCCTCCCTACACTTGAGTAAATAGTTAAAGGTATGCCTAAACTTAGTCATATTCATGATGATACATGCAAAGGTTGTGCTATGGGTAAAAACACTAAGAGTCCATTTCATCAAAGTGAAAGTAGGTCTAAAGAGAAATTAGCTCTTGTGCATTCTGATTTATGTGGACCTATGTCTGTTGCTTCCCCAAGTGGATTCTTGTATTATGTAATCTTTATAGATGACTACTCTAGGAAAACTTGGATTTACTTTCTCAAATCAAAAGAATCTGATGAAGTTCTAAGTAGATTCAAAGAATTTAAAGATTTATCTGAAAATATATCTGGGAAAAGAATTAAAGTTTTAAGGTCTGACAATGGAGGTGAATACACCTCGGGTAGTTTTCATGATTTTTGTGTTGAGGCAGGGATCAAGAGGGAGTTTTGTGTTCCCTACATCCCTCAGCAAAATGGGGTTATAGAAAGAAAGAACAGATCCATAGTTGAGGCAGAAAAAGCTGTGATTCATGATCAGGATCTGCAGACTTTCCTATGGTCCAAAGCATCTAAGACCGCTGTCCACTTTTAGAATAGATGCCCTCACCGTGTATTGAAATATATGACTCCAGAAGAAGCATTTTCAGAGATCAAACCTGATATCAGTCACTCGAGGATCTTCGGGAGTCCAGTATATATCCATGTACCCAAAGAGAAGAGAACCAAGTTGGAACCTTCTGGCAAAAGAGGCATTCTTGTGGGCTACAATGAAACATCCAAAGCATTCAGAATTCACATTCCAGGTCAGAAGTTTATTGAGGTTAGTAGAGATGTCACTTTTGAAGAAAATATTGCACTCAAAAGATCTAAAGGCTCAAGTATAGAGATTGACAATGAAGTTCATGATAACCCTCAAGACATGGATATTGAGCATGATACTGAGATTCAGAGAGAGTCTACAGAATCTAAAAATCATGATGATCCAAGTGAACCTTTGGATCCTACTGATGGGACTAGGGACAATACAGTGACTAAGAAGAGACTTGTCTAGATTCATGAGGCAGAAAAGTTTGCAGCTCCAAGTGGCACATTCAGAAAAAAGTAGGATGCCTCATAAATTCTACGACTATGTTGCATTGATGTGCAATCTCATTGAGACTGAACCTTCCAGCGTTGAAGAGGCCATGAAACAACAAGCATGGAAGAATGCAATGGATGAAGAATATCAGTCTATCATCAAGAATGATGTTTGGGATATTGTGCCTAGACCCAAAGGTAAGTCTGTCGTGTCTTCCAAATGGTTGTTTAAAATTAAACATGCTGCTGATGGAAGTATTGAGAAATACAAAGCTAGAATTGTGGCTCATGGCTTCTCTCAGAAATAAGGCATAGATTATGAGGAAACCTTTGCCCCTGTTGCTTGATATACTTCCATCAGGACTATCGTTGCTATTGCTGCAACTAATGGATGGAAGTTGCATTAGATGGATGTAAAGATAGCCTTCCTTAATGGTGTTATTGAAGAAGAGGTCTACATTGAGCAACCTGAAGGCTTTGTGATCCATAAGAAAGAATCTCATATATGGAGATTGAAGAAAGCATTATATGATCTTAAGCAGGCCCCCCGTGCTTGGTATGAAAGAATTGACAAGTACTTGGTAAGCCTAGGATTCTATAAGAATGATGCTGATCCTAACCTTTACTTCAAGGTATTCAATGGTGAAATGTTGATTTTGGTTTTATATGTTGATGACTTATTCCTAACTGGAGAAGATCATCTCATTCTTAGATGTAAGGAAGAATTGACTTCAGAATTTGAAATGAAAGATCTAGGTCTCATGTATTTCTTTCTAGGGTTAGAAGTATGGCAAAGACCCAATGAAATTATTCTAAGTCAAGGAAAATATACCATTGATATTTTGAAAAGATTTGGAATGTTAGATTGTAAACCTATGCCTACTCCTATGGAAACTAACTTAAAGAAGTTGAGTGAATCTACAGCTAGGTCTGATCTTGTGGATCGTACTGAATACAGGTAGCTGATTGGATCCTTGATGTATCTAGTTAACACTAGACCTGACATTTGCTATGCAGTGAGTGCCCTCAGCCAGTTCATGTGTGAACCAAGGCAGATTCATCTTGTTGCAGCCAAGCATATCTTGATATATTTGCATGGTACAGTTGGATATGGATTGAAGTACTCTTCCAATAAAATCATTACCTTGGAAGGCTATTCTAATTCTGATTGGGCAGCAAGTGTCACTGATAGAAAGAGCACTTCTAGAGTTTCCTTCAGCTTGGGATTTGCCATGATATCCTGATGCAATAGGAAACAGTCTTCAGTAGCATTGAGTACTATTGAAGCAGAATTTATTGCAGCTTGTGTGGCATCTCGAGAAGTAGTGTGGCTTTGAAAACTCCTTGCAGGATTGTTTGGACAACCTTGGGATCCTGCAGTTATTCATAGTGATAACCAGAGTTGTGTGAACCTCTCTGCCAATCGTGTGTTTCATGACATATCAAAGCATGTGGAAACTCAGTATCACTATATCCGGGATATGGTGCAAAGGAATGCTATTCAACTGAAGTACATCAACACTGATGAGCAAACAACGGATGTTCTCACCAAACCTCTTGCTCGAGTGAAGCTTGCATATTTTTGAGACAAGCTTGGAGTTGTGGAGAATGAAGCTCTAGCTGAGGGGGAGTCTCAGCATCAGTGATACATTATATTGTATCTTCCACCCTCTATAAGTAGGCATGGTGGATCCACCCTCTGCGAGTAGGCATGGTGGTTATGCACTCTTCTCTGGGAGAAGTTTGAGGTGAAATCCCTCTTCCACCCTCTATGAGTAGGCATGGTGGAGCCACCCTCTACAAGTAGGTATGGTGGATATCATGGGAGAAATTCCATGATGTGCTTGTTCACCCTCTGGGAGTATCTATGGTAAACGTCATGTGGAGATGACAATAAGCACTTATGTTTTCTATGGGAGTAGCCATGGTGGTAGTCACTATGTGACTTGATCCTTATGAAGGAATCCTCCCTAGCTAAGAGGGAGTGTTGATTTTGGTAGCTAGGTTGGATCCCTTCTAGAGACCGACCTAGTCATAAAATATGGAATGGCCTATCGGCCTTAGCATTCTGAGAATCTCAGTTGTATTATCTGATTTAAGGTAAGCCCTAATTGGATGAATTCATTATTCGATGTATCTTGAAATTGCAAATAGATCAGGACCTATTTCAATGTAATTTGAACTTGGTACCAAATTGTATCAGGCCGACCAAGGTTATTGTTTGGGCGATCTCCTATAAATGTAAAGTGACTTGTAGTCACAATTCATACACAAGACACCGAATTCTGCTCGAGACAACTCTCCATCAGCGATCTACTTCTGCAATTAACAAGGAATTCTGCCGATAGTTGAACTGTTTGACGGTTCAATAGGTTCAACGGTTTAACGGTTCAACGGGTTCGACGGTTCAACAGGTTCAACCATTCGATAGGTTCAACAGGTTCAATAGTTCAACGGGTTTGACAATTCAATAGGTTCAACCGTTGGATAGGTTCAACAGTTCAACAGGTTCAACTGTTCGATAGGTTTGACGGTTCAACAGGTTCGACGGTTCAACAGGTTCGACGGTTCAACAAGTTCGACGGTTCAACAAGTTCAATGGTTCAACCAGTTCAATGGTTTGATAATTGATTTGATCATCCCACTTTCATCTGTAATCATCAGCGAACCTGTTACTTTGTGAAGCAGATCTGTTCTAGCATGAGCAAAGTTTAACCCTAAATCTATTATGGATTATCTAAGGCTGCCAAACCTCTGTGTTTACTGTGCAATTACTATTATGTGCAAGCGAGCTTCATGCTGACCATTTTGGATCAGAATTAAGGTTTAGATAAGTTGTATTTTGATATCTATGTTTCCTGCCCTAGCTGGGCGAAGTTGTAATCTATTTCTGCTCTTAATATAAATTGGATCTGAGATTTTCTTGCTGGGTTTTTCACCTCCAAGAGGGAGGTTTTCCTAGGGTACATATGTGTTATGTGTGCATTTGTGTTTTATTGTTTCTTACTATCAATCTAATTACTAAAATTAACAGCATATATATAATGTTTAATTGTAGGCAAATTGCAATAGGAGATACCGATTCAGTTTAAGTACTTGCAACTGTCATCGATTAGAATTGCATGGATAATTTCAAATAAGCACAACCAAATTGAAAGTCAAACATAAATATTGATTGATTACAGGAACAATACAATAAGAACCATTCAAAGAATTGAAGTATTTAAAGTCATCATCTACTAGAGCTGCATGTCCAAGATGCTTTTTAAAACTATTTTTTTCATAAATTCAAGGTTTTTTTTGGTTTAAAAGCATGCAAAATTCCCCTTCTCAGACATCCCCAGCCATCCCTAGGATAGACGAACATCTCACAAATGTTTTCTAATGTTCTATACCATTTCAAGGGCATTTCAAAGTTTTGGAAAAAGTTGGGGATGGCTAGGGATGTCCCCTTCCATCTTACCATCTTGGAAATGTGATGAGGGATGAGGATGTTGGTTTCAAGGTCCGGGCCATGTCCCCATAGAAAAAATGTGTCATACATGTCCTTTTACTTATATCCAAAGTTAGAATTTTTGTTTAAATAGTTCAATTGGCCAGAATGACAGCTTTGTTTTTTAATGAAAATTTTAAATGTACCTCATTGAAATATTCAATTTTCACCAAATTAATTTTAAAAATTTCAAAAAAAAAAAAAAAAAGTGGTCCATAAATTACATTCAATTTCCTACAACTTTTATTACTAGTTTTTTTTTTTCAAGTTGTGTAAACATCCCAATCAATTTTTCATGTGAAGTTACTTAAAATTTTTCATATAAAGTTACTTACGTCTGTTTTTTAGTAGATTCATTGCCAATTTTAAGAGTCTTATTTAGCCCATCATGATCTCACACTCACCCAACAATAGATTTTGATAATTAGGTAACATCTCTGTGGGAAAGACCTAATCCCCTTGCGGAATCTATAAAATGTCAAGAACAGGTTTTCGTTGGCCAGTGCTTCCCCAAGTTGTGGCTGAATTCTCAAGTTCTTAAGAAAGCGAAATTAATCCAAACAAACAAATTCCAAGTCTAAGGTCCGCCACGGTATTATACATATAAAAAGTAACTTGGGAGACATCTTAACTTCGCTCAGACCCTCAACTAAATATACTAATTGCAAAATTGGCTCTGAAAACCCAACTATGGCTTTTTACTGAAGTTACGATTTCCACTAAAGACACTATGATGGGAAGAAAATAAAAAATAAAACAAACTGATTCATTCATTCTTACCTGAGAGAAAAAGCCTTACAAATTGAACTTTTCACTGGAACTGTTTCCTGATCTTGGGATGATATACATTTTCCACTTTCAATGTCGACCTGCCCAAGATGAGGATGATTTGCCTGTATAATTCTGGCACCTGAATAGAAGACGTTATACCAGACCCACTCTCGATAACCAAAAATTAATTTTCAAAGACTTGTTTCGCTGATGATGAGCCCAGTAGTGTGGCTCGAAACATCGGAGTTAAGAATTACATACCCAGTTGTTTCCAGAAGCTCAACCACCAAACATACTTCCTTTCCAAAAAAGATCCACTACTAAATTGTGTTCGTCAATAACACCAATTTATTCTCATGAACAACTAGAGCTATTATTCTCATGAACAACTAAAGCTATCATTCGGACTATACCAAACTATAAAAAAATTCCCATCAGTTGAGAGTGTTCATTGTAGCCGAGTTCGATTTGTGCAAACTCTAGCTGTTATTCTTACTCCAAACCCTAAAAAATCTCACGGTCACAATTTATTTCCAAAAAAAATAAGAATAAAAATTCCAGGAAACAGAAAGTTGAGATCAATTGCTCTCGACGGTTAACTACATAAATAAATGAATAAAATGAAACCCTAGCTTTGGAAAACCTCAAAACCCTAAGAAGAAAGGAAAGATATCTTCCAACGTCACTTGATAAGTCAAAAAATAATGCACCACGTATAAAACAGGAGAATAATGCTCTTTTTCGATAGATTCGGGAGTTGAATACTAACAGACACGTGGCAGGTGACAAGAAGCTGCGAGAGGAGGCTTTTTAAACGGTCAAATTGTCTTCGCTTTTCGAAAACCTCACGCAACATCTCATTTATTAAGTTAGTCGTTGGATTTAATTGAAACGCTGTCTTTCCCATGTTTTTTTGAAATTGTGGGTGCCTATTATTATTTTTCATTGGATAATGCATTGCCCTCACCCATTCCCACGGTGTATGCATGATACTCATAGCATTTTGTTTTGATGAGCTGGTTCTGGCAAAGAAAATGCTTTCTATAATATATTTATGTTAAACAATTAATAATAATTTATTGGGATTTAAGTGTTTAGTTATTTTATGAGTAGTTAATGCTGAGAGGCATTCTACAATGGCAGCAAGGGGTGGAGTGTAATGATGTGAACCTGTTAACAAAAATTCTTACCTTTTACCTTAAATTTCACATTTTTTTATTGATTCATATTTTATGAGTGGTTAATGCTGAGAGGCATTCTACAATGGCAGTAAGGGGTGGAGTGTAATGACGTGAGCCTGTTAACAAAAATTCTTACCTTTTACCTTAAATTTAACACTTTTTTATTGATTCATATTTTATGAGTAGTTAATGTTGAAAGACATTCTATGGTGGCATCAAGGGGTGGAGTGTAATGACGTGAGCCTGTAAACAAAAATTCTTACCTTTTACCTTAAATTTGACGGGTGGAGTGTAATGACATGACCCTATTAACAAAAATTCTTAAATTTGACACTTTTTTATTGATTCATATTTTATGAATAGTTAATGCTGAGAGGCATTCTACAATGGCAGTAAGGGGTGGAGTGTAATGACGTGAGCCCGTTAACAAAAATTCTTACCCTTTACCTTAAATTTAACACTTTTCTATTGATTCATATTTTATGAGTAGTTAATGTTGAGAGGCATTCTACAATGGCAGTAAGGGGTGGAGTGTAATGACGTGAGCTTGTTAACAAAAACTCTTACCTTTTACCTTAAATTTGACATTTTTTTACTGATTCATATTTTATGAGTAGTTAATGCTGAGAGGCATTCTACAATGGCAGCAAGGGGTGGAGTGTAATGACATGAGCTTGTTAACAAAAACTCTTACCTTTTACCTTAAATTTAGCATCCATTTATATGTCAAGATAAGTAGCATTGTCTTGGGTTGGATTTCTTGTTTTAATGGGCCTAAGAGCTCCAATTGATGTTGTTTGAGTTAAACCTATGAAAAAATTGTTAGGTTTGGGAACATTATTAAAACATTTATTAAATAGTTCAAAGAGACTCCTTATAATTTTTTAAAATAATTTGATTGGAACAAGACAATAAAGATGAATGATAAAGTTAAGTTCATAACTTGGCCAAAATTCACAATTAGCCTTAGTCATTTGAAACTATATAATAAGCTTGTAGATGAGAAAAGTGCATACTTCATACTTTCCCCCACTCAATTTAGACTCATTTTGGCCTTGTCATTAGATGCACATATCATTTTGGTGCTCAATTCAATGAATTTTTGCACATAAGTTGACATGACCCATCTAATGCCCTTGCCTTTTACTAGTTCATCCACAGTGGTTTAGACCCAACATGATTCTTATTTGTTTTCCCACCCAAGATTGAATTGTGAGTTATGTCTCTTGGAATGAATTATGCACCCATTTGCATACACCTTCTTTGAACTTGACTTTCACTCTCCCCTAGCCAACTCCATTCCAAAAATGGAGCATTGCCTATTGGCTTGCGCACAAAAACATTTGAATTTGGCACTTGGGATGTCATATCTAAAGACAAGTCCTAGTGCACTAATCATGAATCCCTTCAAGTAATTAAGCACTCATAGATAACATCATTTAAGAATTAGGGCATCAGATCATAGAGCATTCTACACTTGCATCAAATGATACTACATTAGGCATATTCCAAATTACATGTTTGATATTTTTTGTATTCTTGTGGAAAATAACAAGGGATCTAACTAAGGTACAAGGAAGTTTTAAACCTCAATCCTAGCACACCAAAATCCAAAAGATTTTCATTAACACTACCTTAGTTCTAATTCAAAAATGACAATAGGAGTACAAATTCTAGAAGTAGGTGAGTTACAAACATAATCATGAAAAGTAGAACAAAATCACATAAGACTTGGAAAGAATCACATGTGATCTCATTTGATAGTAGTACAGACTACAAGGACACATCAGCTACATGAGTCATCCTTCAAATCTAATTTCTAGAGTTCATAATCATCATTGAACATGTCTATGTAATCCATATCAAAAACATCAACTTCTATTAGCATCATTAAGAGCTAAGCACCCTCTAATCTCCTATTTACTTTATTAATTACTTGGCATGTTGTCATACTCAACTCTTCTTACTTTATCTAGGGGGTCTAATTAATGTACATCATTAAATATCCTATAGATCCCTAGATATTTATAGAGGGTGTGTTTGTTTCCTGTATATTTTGGCAAACCCTAACTTGCCAAATCTCTCTAGATTTACCCCTAGAATTAAGTCTTGTTCTTGGTTATGTTCTTTTGATCTAATAAATTTCTTTCTTTTATAATTTTTATTTCAAATCTAAAATCTTATTATGTTTCCATTGTTTTATCTATTTTAATTCTTTTTTGTTTGCATACCATTGACCAATCTCTAATTTCCACTTAGGAGAAGTATTAGATTAAATCTAACCATGGACATGCATCAAACTAAAACTCCCATCATTGGAAATATAAATACAATTGTTTATTTTAATGAAGAAGACTCCTTAGATCATGAGGCTCACCTTGCTAGAATGGACAAAAGCGATAATGCTAACACAACTCAAATACTTAAGGAGTATTTTGTTCATCTTGATGTCATATAGATTTCATATATGTTTTTGAATGCCTCCAAACCTTGATTCACTAATCTCAGTGCGTGAGAAAAATCATGTTGAAGAGCGAGAACAACCTAACCCTCCCCAAACTCTTCCATTCGTTTTGCGACACCCTCATGAGACACAAGCCAATATATGAGGGCAGATTGAAGAAAATAAGAAAGAACTTCAAACATATGTTGAAACATTAAAAACTCCAAATGCAAGAAGGACACATTGAAGAGCCCTTGTGACATCCTTGGAATCTATAATTTCTCATATAGATTTAGTTAGTGGTCAAATAAACACATGGTCAAATAATCAATCTGAGAATGCATGATAGTATTATTCTACAAAATTGTCATATAAATAAGTCAAAGATAAGAAAATATTGAAATCTAATTTATGTGCATTATTTATTGATCCAAGAACCAATGAGCCCATGCATGGAAGTTGCAAAAGATTCCCTATTCATTGGTGTCGACACCAAGGAACACAAAATCATTTTTGAGATAGGTGGTGGATGGTTTTTGACCATCTCCTATGCAAAAATAATGAGGTGCCTCAATATATCTTCAACAAACTCTATTGTGAGTTTGTCCTCAATGATATTCCAAATTATTTTGATATGCATGATTTCTAGTTAGAAGCAAAGGCTCAATTCAAGATAGGGAGGGGCACATTGTGCCTAGGACCACTCAGTGAAACTGCGAACCAAGCCATCTATTCAACATGTCACAGTCCCTTCCATTATGAAGGAGAGTATTGATGTGGAGACCCTATAGTCTATCGGTTCCCTCATATAGACCTTATTACAAGATAGTAGGCCTCTTTCACAGGTTGATGAGGTGAGCCTCCTAGGCTTCAATGATCACCACACATTTGTCATGTTTGTGGAGGTACTTGTGATTATGGGTCTAAGGATGTTGATGATACAAACATTGGAGAGAATACTCCATAGTTTTAGGATTATGCTACACAAGGCCAGCAGTAGGATACATCTATATTAGATAATATGGTAATGAGAGAAGAGTTGCTAGATATGGCCTTTCACATTGACCAACAAGTAATTTTGAATAAGCTTCTGTAATTTATTATTTTTCCTTTTGAATTCTATAATTAGCTATATTAACCTATTGTGAATGAAAATTAATATAAAAAAGTGTATGTATTATGAAATTCTAAGGTTAAAGTACTCATTCTACATCTGTCGGCCCTCCAGCACATGGTTATGTGGCCATGTCAAGTCTATAGGTATGTAATTTGTAATAAAATAGTAATTATACTACGTGTAATTTTTTGTGTCATATATCAATGGTAATCTTAAAATGACATTTGATGATGAACAAGTGGATGTTGGCTCTCCAACATCATGAGGATTTGGTGGGGGTAGTCATATATCAAGTTTCAGTAAGGTAAATTTTACTATTTTTAATCATTAATGTATGTAAATGATGTTATTTATATTTTGGTCATTTAATAATGTTATTCTATTTTTAGTTGATGGCATCAATTCAGACTTCTAATATTCATGGCACAATGGAGGTGGGCATTATTGCAGTTATTTTGTTTTCAATGTCTTTGACCAAGGGATGAGCCAATAGTGTAAATGTCATTATGTATTTCTTGTTTTATCTCACATAATTTAATGCAAATAAATGACATTAATCTTTAATCTAATTTTATTCTTCATTCTTATCATAACTCACAACTCCATTTTATACACCTACATCTCAGGCAGATGAAGAGAGACAACAGATGATTGACAATGATTATCGGCTTATGGTAAGTGATTATTTATGTATGTTATTGTATATTTCATGTTTTCTATATTAATGCATATATTATTTAATTGTATTAATATGTGGAGCTCCAAAAATTTTATGAGAGGAGGTCTAGTCAGTGGATTAGAGAGAAAGAGTTATCAATTGCTTCTCCATCTTCTTGAGAGAGCAAGGGTCATCGACTATTCCACAACACTCCATAGGAGTTTATATGTTATGACATTTTGTTGTATGCATGTACACATACATTTATGTTTTACTAATGTATATCATGGTATGCCTATATGGATTTGTTTATATATTCACCATATTCATGACATTATGTATACACTATATGGCATTTTCATGACATTATGTATATGACATTTTACGTTATATATGATGATCAATTATGAATATAGATGTCATATTTATTATTTAAATATGATGCTATTAGATTTAGACATAGATATGCAATGATATACCCGTAATCGTGACTTTTGTGTCTGTGACTATTATATATGGAATTGACATCTACTTGTGTGTGTAAACAAAACATTCCTAGATGCCACAGATTCTAAGAATTGTTGCATCAAAGTTTGACAGCTTTTTTTACTCTTATGGCTCTTAAGAGACTCTCTTGGTCTAATGTAACCTGGAAGGATTAAGAGACCTAGGGGATGAAATGAGGTGGAGGCCTCCACTAGAATTCATCCACCCACCCTAATGTTTTGACACCGTCAGTTCAATCCCATGAGGTGCAGAAGAAAAAATATGGCTATTGGCATCTTTACACTACTCTGAAATGAGGTATTTTGTAAGAATGCATTCATTGTTGACATGATCAAATGGTCTGGAGTTGATAAAAAACTAAGATAACCTATTATAGATGACCGAACATCCTCCTTTAGGTGCAAATGAAACATTCTTGGGTGCCATAGATTTTGAGAATCGTTGCGTCAAAGTTTGACAACTTTTTGCTCTTAGGGCTCTTAAGAGACTCGCTTGGTCCAATGTAGCCTGGAAGGATTAAGAGACCTAGGGAATGAAATGAGGCCTCCAATAGCTTTCACTCAACCACCTCGATGTGTTGACACTACTAGTTCAGTCCCACAAGGTGCAAAAGAAAAAATATGGCTATTAACAACTTTACACTTCTCTCAAATGAGGTTTTTTACAAGAATGCACTTGTTGTCAGCATGGTCAAATGGTTCAAAGCTGATAAAAACTAAGATATTCTATTGTAGAAAAACCCAACATCCACCTATAGATGCAAAAAAAACATTCATAGGTGCCACAAATTTTGAGAAATGCTACGTCAAAGTTTGTCAACTTTTTGCTCTCATGGCTCTTAAGACACTCTCTCAATCCAATATAGCTTAGAAGGATTGGGAGAGCTAGGGAAAAAAACAAGGCCTCCACTAGCATTCACCTACCTACCTTGAATGTTGGTGCTATTCATTTGGTCCCAGGAGGTGCAAAAGAAAAATATGGCTATTGACAACTTTACACTACTCTCAAATGAGGCATTTTGTAAGAATGCATTCATTATTGACACAATCAAATGGTCTAGAGTTGACAGAAATTGAAATAGGCTATTGTACATGGACCTGACATCCTCCTTTAGGTTCAAATGAACCATTCTTAGCTGCCATGGATTTTGATAATCATTGCATCAAAGTTTGACAACTTTTCTCTGTTAGAACTCTTATGAGACTCTTAGTCCAATGTAGTCCATAAGGATTAGGAGACCTAGAGAAAAATGAGGCCTCTACTAGCATTCACCTAACCAAATTGATGTGTTAGCACTTTTGGTTTTGTCTTGTGAGGTTCAAAATAAAAATATGGCTATTGCCAACTTTACACTACTCTCAAATGAGGCATTTTGCAATAATCCATTCATTATCAACATGATCAAATGGTATAGAGTTAACAAAACATAACATAATCTATTGTAAATGGATTTGAATCCACCTATAGGTGGAAACAAAACATTTCTAGGTGCCACAGATTCTAAGAATCACTGCGTCAAAGTTTGACAACTTTTTTCTCTTAGGGATTTAAAGAGACTCTCTCAATCTAATGTATCCCGAAAGGATTGAGAGACCTATTAAATAAGACATTTTGCAAGATTGCATTCATTGTCATCATGGTCAAATAGTTTGAAGTTGATAGAAACTAAGATAGGCTATTATAGATGGACTTGACATCCACTTGTAGGTGCAAACAAAACATTCCTAGGTGCCACATATTCTGAGAATTGTTACGTCAAAGTTTAATAACTTTTTTCTCTTAGAGATCTTAAGAGATTCTCTCTGTCCAATGTATCTTCAAAGGATCAGGATACCTAGGGAATAAAATGAGCCTCCACTAGTATTCATTCACCCACCCTAATGTGTTGGCATTGTTGATTTGGCCCCACAAGTTGCAGAAGAAAAAATATGGCTATTGTTAACTTTATATTGCTCTCAAATGAAGCATTTTGTAAGAATACATTTATTGTCAACACAATCAAACAATTTGGAGTTGATAGAAACTAAGATCTAGGATATTATAAATAGACCAGACATCCTCCTTTAGGTGCAAAAGAAACATTCCTATGTTTCATAGATTCAAAGAATCATTGTGTTAAAGTTTGACAACTTATTTCTCTTAGGGATCTTAAGAGACTCTCTCAGTCCAATGTAGCCTAGAAGGATTGCAAGACCTAGGGAACAAAGTGTGGCCTCCACTATTCACCCACCCACCCCAATGTGTTGGCACTATTAGTTTAGTACCATGAGGTGCAGAAGAAAAAATATGGGTATTGGTAACTTTACATTGCTCTTAAATGAGGTATTTTGTAAGAATGCATTCATTATCAACACAATCAAATGGTTTGGAGTTGATAGAAAGTAAGATAGATTATTGTAGATAGACCTGACATCCACCTACAAGTGTAAACAAAACATTCCAGATGCAACAGATTCTAGAAATCACTACGTCAAAGTTTGACATATTTTTGCACTTAGGGCTCTTAAGAGACTCTCTCAATCTAATGTAGCTCAAGAGGATCAAGAGACTTGGGGAATGAAATAAGGCCTCCACTATATTAACTCACTCACCCTAATGTGTTGGCATTGTCAATTCAGTCCCATAAGGTGCAAAAGAAAAAATATTGCTATTGGCAACTTTACACTGCTCTCAAATGAAGCATTTTACAAGAATACATTCATTATTAACATTGTCAAATGGTCTAGAGTCAACAAAAATTGAGATAAGATATTATAGATGAACCTATCACCCTCTTGTAGGTGCAAACAAAACATTCTTAGGTGCCATGGATTCTGATAATTATTGCATCAAAGATTGATAACTTTTGCTCTTAGGGCTCTTAAGAGACTCTCTCGGTCTAATGTAGCCTGGAAGGATCGAAAGACCTGGGGAACAAAATGATTCTGCCACTAGAATTCACCCACCCACCCCAATGTGTTAACACTATCAGTTTGGTCCCATGAGGTGTGAAAGAAAAAATATGGCTATTGACAACTTTACACTACTCTCAAATGAGATATTTTGCAAGAATGCATTAATTGTTAGCATGCTTAAATAGTCTAGAGTTGATGTAAACTGAGATAGGCTATTATAGACAGACTCAACATCCTCTTGTAGGTGCAAATGAAACATTTCTAGGTGCCATGAATTTTGAGAATCACTATGTCAAAGTTTGATAACTTTTTGCTCTTATGGCTCTTAAGAGACTCTCTCGGTCTAATGTAGCCCAAAAGGATTAGGATACCCAAGGAATTAAATAAGGCCTCCACTAGAATTCACCCACCCACCCCAATATTTTGGCACTATTGTTTTGATCCTGTGAGGTGCAGAAGAAAAAATATGGCTATTGACAACTTTACACCACTCTCTAATGAGGCATTTTGCAAGAATGCATTCATTGTTGGCATGGTCAAATAGTTTGGAGTTAACAGAAACTAAGATAGGCTATTGTAGAAAGACACAACATCCTCTTGTAGGTTCCAATGAAATATTTCTAGGTGCCATAGATTTTGAGAATCATTGCATTGAAATTTTACAACTTTTTGCTCTTAGAGCTCTTAAGAGACTCTCTCAGTCCAATGTAGCCCGAAAGGATCAAGAGACCTAGGGAATGAAACAAGGCCTCCAATATCTTTCATCCACCCACCCGATATGTTGATGTTATTAGTTCACTCCCATAAGGTGTGGAGAAAAAAGTATGGCTATTGCCACCTTTACATTTCTCTCAAATGAGACATTTTACAAGAATGCATTCATTGTTGACACAATCAAATGGTTTGGAGTTGATAGAAACTAATATATGTTATTGTAGAAAAAAATGAGGCCTCTACTAGCATTCACCCACCCACGATGTGTCAAGGCATTTTTGGTCCAATCCCACAATGTGCAAAATGTAAAATTTCATTCCTAGCACCTTTTCACTAGATAAAACTGAATTCACATGTTGTGTCTTGCACACACAGCCCATAGTTTCTTAGTAAAATGGGGATACCCCTCTTTTGATTTACATAATTTTACTTGTCTCTAACCCATCTTAATTTTTTAGCTTGTCTTGTGAGCTTCAGGTCTTGATTGATCAACTTGTTTTGAGTATGGAGTTCATGATTGTTTGACATAATTTTGGATACACGTGGATGTTCTTGAGGTCCTAGTTGCATGACCATAAGGTCTTCAATATTTTGAGGGTTCTACAATGATAATGGTAGCATTTTTGGTCAAAATAGCTTCACAGCATGAGTGGAGTATGAGTACCTAGGGTTTGGTTACCCATTACAACTAACCAAACCCTAGAAAGGAGGTTTATATTGATGTTATAGTGTTGGTTTTGCTATTATAACATTGCCATAGAGTCTATTTTACCTCTTTTTCCATGAGGATTGTCCATGCCCAAGGTATTATTGTTGTAGCAATCTTAGGAGTAGCCTTGACTCTTTATTTTACTCCTTTTATATGCATTGCAAAGTGTCATAGGATCGTTACTAATTTTGCCTCTCAAGATCCTTGTACTCCTAGGGTTTTAAGAGCCTTAGTTCATGTGCATTTGCTTGGATTGAGATGGTTTCACGACAAGTATAATGTCTCTATTTGTGGTTGTAGGTTAGGTGATATGTTTTCAAGATTTTCACAATCATGGAGGATTATTGACATGACAAACATAACAAGGGTTGTTATTAGTCAAGATATTATCATGATAAGGTCATCCAAAGGCTGCCATAACAATAGTAATATTTCTTAGGAAGAAGGAAATGTTGTCATGTTAGTGAAAAGGGAAGATGAAGAGGTATTTTGTTGTCCTATATAGTCATTTAGAAGTCAAGAAGGGACTATTACAGTCCAAAATAATCAAAGACTACCCCAAGCCATTAGGACAATCATATAAGAAGGTCTTCCAAGTTGTCAAATGCCTAAGTGAGGACTATATGAGCATGGTACATCATTTTTAAAGGTCCTAAAACCCTTAAGGAAACTACATACATAGTGAGAGGGATTATTACAGTACAAGATGGTTACAGAGTGCCCTTGACTTCATTAGGACAACCATACCTAGCAATGTCATAATAGTCATTAAAGTAATGTCAGTCATCTAGGGTATTGAAAGGTATGTAGTCCATCCAGGTAACCACCATCATCTAATAACAAAGGACAATCAAGAAAACTATTGTTCACTAAAAATATCCAAAACAATCGTAAAATGGTCCAACTTGTTTCCATGAAGATTGCATGTCATAAGACCTTGGCCATAGCCATTAGAGACCTAAAAGATCATGAGAAACATGTTAGAATCCTTCTTCCAAGATTATCAACCTTGAAGCCATAAAAAATACATTGAAAATAGCTTGGAAACATTGCTAGAAACACTTTGGAAACATGTTGCAACTTATTGGAAACATGCAAATGGATGCTTAAACTAAAATGGGATTGATTGAACAGTCAAATACACATCCTTAGTGTTCAGTATAAAATTGGATTTGTTAATGTTCTAGATTTTAGATGTTTAAATCTGCCTCTCCACTATACATTCAAGGATCTAGGGTCGAGTGACGAGCACTATCATACCCTAGGTCACTTGCCGATGTAGGGAAACTTGGATTAGGGAATTTAATTATTAATTTTATTTCTCTTATGCCCAATTAACCATTAAAACCCTAATTATGCAAATATGACAACAAATTGACGACTGACAGAAAAAGCTCTTGCAGACAGGAGTAAAAACCCAAATTATAGAATACCTATTTTTGAGGTTCTGAAGCGGAATAGTTAGGGACACTGGAGTGGGCACCCAAGTCCAAGGTACTTATTTCTTCATGGGATCTAGACCTCCTTTTGACACTGATCATCCCTGTAACTTCTATTTTCTAAAACTTGAATGCGGAGGACACTAGAGCAAGCGCCCAAGTCCTGGAAGTGCTCTTGTGTCCTATTTTTCTTCAGATCCTAAATCCTTGATGCCTACCAATCTTTCCTGCAACTCCACTTTTTCCAAATGTGACACCTGTAACCTACAATCACAAGACTTGGTTTGGGGGTTGTGGTGTTTAGAGACTGGCCTCAGTCAAGCCCTGAAGGACACTTAAGTCTCTAAACATCGTTGTTAGATAAAGAGTGCATGTCCCTTGTGAGGCAGAGGCAAAAACCAAAGGAATCAATGATGAAAACACAATATTATGTCACCTTGTAGTGAAGCTCTCATGGGAGGAAGATGCTCTTCATGCCATGAGGAAATTGATGCTCAAATGTGCAAATATCAACACATAAAACACACAAGTTTGCCCTTGTAACACAATAGAAAGCCTTGAATCACCTTCAAAACACTTGAACCTCACAATTGCCATCTAGTTTCTAAATGAATTCCTAAGCATGCTTATATATGCAACTACAAGCACTCCCGCCAAGATTTTAAAAATCAAAACTTACCGTGTCGGCAAAAGGACCAACTAACGGTCATAAACTGACACCTAGAAATTAGGGGTGTGCCAAAATAGGGTAGGACTAGGGTGTAGGGACCCAAGTCTTGCCCCCTATTTTGGGCAGGGTACAACTCAAGGGGTCCACCTAGGTCCAATTTGCCATGGAACCTAGGTCTCATTCCATCGAGATGCCAAAATATGAACTAAGATGTCCTAAATGCATACCAAAGACCGAGGAGATGAACCTTATGAGGGAAAAGCTCCCAAGGGGACATTTTCTGACATTACATTTAGCCCCCACTTTAATGTATATATAAACATGAGGCCAATACATGCATTAAAGTAAGGTCACAAACACAACAAACACACCAAGCATGGAGAAGACATGCGAATCACATAGAAAATAGTAACAGGCACGCAAAACACGGAGAAGATAGTTATAGTCATGTACAACATGGAGAAGATAGTCAATGCATAGAAGACACATTAATGCATGGAAGACAGAAATGATATCTTTTCTTTTCTTTTTCTCATATATATGAAATGCAGATATAAGTACTAGAAAGTAAACAAACCTCCCATAATATAGGATGCACTCATTGAGCAAGTCTTTAGACTGTATATATGGGGCAACACACACGTAAGACATGCAAAACCTTCCAAAATGTAGGATGCACTCATCGAGCAAGTTTTTAGACTGCATATGGGGCAACAAACATCCCACACAAAACAAGCACGCCAAAACACACACACTTGAAGACACAGAGAAAACATAGCAGACAACTTAACAACTTAACCGCAACCCTAATATAATCTGAATTGAATTGAATTTTAATGACTACGAGGCCCAAAACAACCAAACCGCATACCTAAGATAATTTGAATTGAATTGAATTTTAATTAGACGAGGCCCAAAACAACCTAACCATAGCTGTAAGATAATTTGAATTGAATTGAATTTTAATGACTCCACCAGGCCCAAAACAACCTAAGCGCAGCCCTAACATAATTTCAAACTCTTTTCCATTTGGACACTTCTAACATGCAACTTGACCAAGGAAATATTTTTTATAATATATTTATTTTAAATGATTAATAATAATTTATTGGGATTTACATTTTTAATTTTAAACCACTTTTTTATTGATTCATATTTTATGAGTAGTTATTTACAATAATTTATTTTTCATAACTATAACCCTATATTAAACACTTTAAAATATTAAAATAGATATTCAAGCTATTTTATTTATTCACATTAGAATCATTTTATATACTACATACATAATTTTGGTTAATTATTTAATTATTTAAGCCCATCAAATTAATTAACAAATCAAATTTAAACTTTTTATTGATTAAATTACACTTTTTAGATAAATTAATTAAGATTCAAGCCAAAAACATGTATAAAATTTTGGTTGAAATTATTTCTAATAGTATATAAAAAATTAAAGCGGTTTTCTTTCATTTAATATATACAAAAGTGAAACCTAATAAAATATATTGACACTTTATCTTAAATACATCTTATCTAAAAGACCCACATTTATTTTTATTTACTAAAAAGTTAAAAATATACAGTATGAAAAATATTTCACCATTATTACATTTTTTATTTTATTCTTCAAACAAAAAATTAAGTGACTAACAGAAAATACTCTAGTGATCTAAATATGAATATGTTATTGTTATTATATTGTGTAATTATTCTTCAAACTTACAATATTTTAATGCATTTTAAATTACAAAAGCATTAGTATTATTACATTTTAAGGAAATATTTGTGTTATTTAATAGGCTTTGTAAAATTTAGTTTTATAGTAAAGGAAATATTTTAGTCCTATTATATTTTTACCAAATTAGATTATTTATGAGATTTCAATTTTATTCACAACACTCTTCAAAAATTAATTTTTCAATTATTGGAATATTATTTGGCACTTGTTAGGTTTAGAATTCACTCAAAACATATACACATAGTAAACCAATCAAACATGATTTATTGTAAATGTATGGCACTAGTTTATTAGGTTTAGAATTCACTCAACTACAACCAAGATTTTTCTAGAACTAGATTTATAAAGTCATAAATTTATTAAATAAAACTAGCATATCTATATTTAAAAAATATATCTAAAATATTTCAGGAGATATCCTTCTCTAGGTGCCTAAAAAAAGGTGCCTCCAAAAGGATATCTCTTGGCATATTTTACATATATTTTTAAATATAGATATGCTAGTTTTGTATTTATTGTAATTCAAGTTGACAAACCACAACTTCTCAAGGGGTTACTAATCTTAATATTAGTTTGGTTCAAGTACACTTAGTTATATGGAGTTTTTCCTATAATCCAACCCACTTAGCTTCATACCTCATTTGCAAAACCTTCAATAGTGTTGTGCCTTATGAACCATTCATATAGTGCTCCATAGCACATTAATTTTATTTCGAGATAAGTAGAACTCTCTTAGGTTGGATTCATTAGTTAAGACACTATGTTATCTAGATAAAAGCCCTAGTTCATGTTTTAATGGGCCTAAGAGCTCTAATTGATGTTGTATGAGTTAAATCAATGACAACACATGCAATAGTTGGTGATTTTCTTTTGATGGTATAATAGGCTTGATGAATGCATTCTACATATATGGGACAAACGAGAGCACACACTTGTTCCAATGGCTCAAATTTCTAGGTTTCAAAAAATTTACATCCTATTTACTAGTGTTATTTATTTCATTTCTACTTTGGCATGCTTACTTATTTGGACTTGCATACCCCCCAAAGTGGGGCCAAAGTGTAGAGGAGAAAATTGCATACCTTGCCCTTTTCCTCTCTCATTTTACATCACTTTGCATGGATATTGTAGATGCACAATTTTAGCACCCAAATTGTCTCTTTTGGCTAACGAGTTAACCCTATTCTTGAACCTCTCGCTTTGTTATGCTAAATCCTCTAATTCAAAATACTAATCATCCATTTCCTCAAATTTTAACCTCCCTAGAATAGGTCATGTGTGTGATATCGTCTTCCAATTTGAAATTCAAAATTTTTCATTTCATAGGTCAACAATGTCAGAATATGATTGTTACCCATTGGCTCACACATCTAAAAGTTTTGAATTGTGTGTCAAGGGCTATTTATTTTAAGGACACCATCCTATGTTATTTTTATAAGGAAATATAATCAAATTGTGAGCATGACCTAATCTTAGCATCTAAAAAGCTTGGGATTCATTCTTCATTGGGCTTCAATCACAAATCCAATTCTAGATTTTAGTTTTTAGATCTCTATCAAAGCATGGCAAGTAGTCAAAACAATCAAAACCAACTTTGCCAATTTTTAAGTGAGCCCTTATTTCCATCTCAATCATTTCTTTCTTAGATTACTCATCTCAAGTTACATTAATTTGGGGTCCAATTAAACTGAATGCTTATTACTCCATTTTGTTTCCCTACATATATAAATTAATAGTTACAAACTAATTAAAGCCTAACTCTTTACACATTAGTCCTAATTATTTTGTCTAACTAAATAATATTAATAATCATATTAATTTTCCAATTGATTCTTTCACTTGGGAGATTTAATCTTTTAATTTTTTTTTGGAGTGGCTCAAGCTCAAGTCTTGTCTGTTTTCAAATTGTTAGGGTGTTACCTAATTTCTATGGCCTCTTTCAATCTTATCTCGTAAAAATGTTCCTGATTTGCAATGACTTCTGCCTCTTATAAGATACACTAACATATCAATTTAAGAAATATTAATAACCTATTTATATAAATAACTAACTAAAAAATCCACAGGAGACGTACGCAAGTTCCATAGTCCAAAATAGCCCAATCTCAGAAAACTGAGATTCAGTAATTATAGTACTCACGATAAAGCCTTCTAGAGAAGTAAGGAACCCCCGAAAAAACCAATTCAAAGTGAATAAACAAATTGCAGCAAATAGCAATTGCCTGCACTAAATTAAAATTATATATCCATTGCTATTAGTTTCAATCGATCAGGGAGAATTCCGTTTCTCTCTGCCTCTGTAGAATCAAAAAATGGTGAAAACCATGCAAGGGGCTCAAGTTGGTTTCACCTCAAGTGAAAGTTCCCCAGCTGTCCACCTTGGATGAGGTGCAAAATTTCTATTAACTGTTTTACCATTGAACCTGATGATGTTTAACTAGAGTCAACAATTTAGTGGCAATGAATAAAACCCCTCTCCAATACTTGGTTGCCGGTGGATCAAAAATGCAAAATTATCCATCAGCGGATGCCTGCGTCCAGTTCAAAATTGCAGCCTGTTCAATGGGTTGCGAAAATTTCAACAAGAAAGACTTATCCATAATTGGGGTTGTCCACTGTAGTTATATAAATTAGGGAAAACATACAACATCCATTTACTCCGAGTTATAAGAGGATTATACCTGTTCAAACTGGTCATGTGGCAAGAGCTTCCTAAGCTTGAAAATGACACTCCATCATGTAACTAACTGCTTTTGAACCTCCAGCAGGAATTCAATACTAAATGATCAAGTTTTGTTAGGTGGAGAATCGATGGAAGTAGAAAGTGGCTTATCTGCATGAGTAAAAGAGGAGACACAAAATTTTGATTTGTCAAGATAGTCCTGTATTTGACACAACAGTGACTGTTGTTCAGACACCCCAAATGGTTTCAATAGGCCTGGCATAATGCCTACACCTGCACATACTTGATTAGAAATGTCGACATTTCGATTGCTTCTATTGTATGGAATACCAATGTTGGTATTGCCTGCACATGATGAAGTAACATGTGATGGAAGAGTAGAGCGGCTAGTACTTGACATAGCAGCCCCGAGCATGTTATTGTCTAATCCAATCACGTTTGAATGTACTCCTGAGTTGGAGGAATTCATAAAATTATAATTTTGATCTATTTTAGGATGAAATGATACACCTGCACCAACTTTTGTAGGTGGATCTCGCGAAGATGGCACCTCAACATTGAATGTTCCCCATTTTATGTAATTGCCTATAGCTTGAAGGTCACAAGAGTTATGTATCACAGGGAGTTGGTCTTTTACTTTTAGCTTCTTTTTTGAACCTGTCATGTTCATATTCAATGTTGAAATTTTCAGTCTTGCTTCCACTGCCTCCTCCCCATCTTTTTTATCTGCTGGAAAAGGAACAGGCGGAACAGGAAGATGTTGCTGAGTATTCTGTGCTATTGGCTTCAACACATGCTTGAAACCACCAAACTGGTTTGCTGTTGAAGACAGCTCTTGTGAAGATGGATTATTATCTGGAATCGTGTGATTGTCCATGGCACATGTCTCAGTTTGTATGGAATGAGGCTGCACTTCGAGTTTCCTGTTGGTTTTTGTTGCCTCTATTTCTGCTTTATTTACATACTTTTGGCTTAAAACAGACCCATCTGCACGCATATTATTTTTCAGACAAGCGGGATCCAATAATTTGTCATTTCTTCGTAATTTTGTCTGAGAAAGAGCAATAGCAGCTGGTTCTGAGGATTTACTTTCCATTTGAGCCTGTTTACCTTTGTTGATCTTCCTCCTTTTTGGAATCTGTTTATATGGGTTCTCCAAACTAGTGTTCATATTTTCTCGTGGAAAATGAGGTTGATGGTACGAATGACCATGGTTCCCCTCTGCAACCATTTCCCTTCTACAATTTTGTCCATCTGAAATCTTCATTACTGTTTCCAGAGCATTGGATTGAAAAAGAGGCGGTACAATTGGCAGAGCTGTGCTACTATCTGGTTGGACCTGATTAACTTCTTTATTTTGTGTACAATGTCTGCCTGTACTCAATGCAAGCACAGCGATTCTCTGCCTGTCCCCAACTTTCCTTTTCCTTGTCAGATTATCTTTAAAGCCTACATCATCAACTAGGTTCTTATTTATGCTACAGAAATTGGGATCCTGGGAAGCAGCAGTCTGGAAGTCTTCATCCTGGAGGCCTTTTTCAGCCTTGTAAGTTGCAATTCCTTTAGGAGCTTTACTGGAACAGTAATGTTCAATTCTCTTTTCTATGTATGACTGGAGTTCAAACTTGCTCTGATCAAAGCACTCTCGAGATAGTGTAGTCTGTGTATCTAACTTGTTTCCTGCAAAAGTACACATCGAAAATTTTGGTTTCATGACCAGATCCATCTTATATAGTTGCATTAGAAGCCTTATCACTGGAACTAGTTCATATTTAAGCTTGAGAATACAAATCTAACTCAGCTTAGTTCACTTGCTTTCCATTTTACCTTGAGCAAAGCTTAAAATAACTGGTGATCTTAAAGGCTGTTGCTCGGCAGCATTGGCCATTGTGTCTGCACCCAAACTTGGAGCATTCATGGTATTGCATGGCAGATTGCAATTAAAAGAAGATTGAAAGCCAATTTTCTTTGATGGCTTATGTTCCATGGAAAAATCTGCGACAATATTTTCAAAATTGGATAAGTTGAACATCAAGCAACAAGAAACCTACAAATTCCCATTACCCAATATGGCCCATTTTAGAACACGGTACTTTTCATACATTCTAAGTTTTATGATTACTTACTTTTACCAGGAACACCGTTCAGAAATTTCAGTGTTTGCTGTTCATTACCACTCAATACTGGAAAGGTTCCAACAGCTTGTGCCACACAAGTTCCCTGTTTTTGGCAGACCTGCAAAGAAGTAAATACTCTCCCATGTTAGACCATTGCTTAAATAATGGCTTCTTTGCATTGGCCAATATAATTGGCTGAATTCAAATATTACTCCAATATTTTCTGCGAAGATAAATTGGAATGGGTTTTTGTTATTTTGCTAATGCAAATTCTAAATTCAGAATGGGTGAAATTCAGACTATTCCAATTCAATTCAATTCAAATTAAGACCGATAGAACTGATTAAATGAATAAGAATGGGCAAAGTTTTGTTTTTTCTACCAAATTTACCAACTACATCTTACAAATTTCTTTTACCGATGGGAAAACAAAGCCACAAACTATGGATCAAAAATATTATCCTGATCTGCCAGCGATTGGAAAGTGGCCTTTATTCAAACTTTTAATCCAATTGCTTACCTCGTCCTTTCTTTGTTTCACAATTCCCACAGAACCCTCAAACATGAATTCTCTTTCGGTTGAGCTCAATGATAGGTTAGTAATGAAATTCTCTCCCATAGTTGGCTGAGACCCAGTTAACAGTAGATTGTATCCTGCAGAAAATGAAGTATAATCTCTGTTCCCTTTTGTGTTTGAATTTGTTGAATTTTCAAAATCTGTAATCAGATTTGGATTTATCAGCCTGCTTTGACAATGAAGAGACAAATCAGGTTGGACTGATACACCTGCATTTGTTTGGGGAGGACACAAAGTGGTCACTGCAACTGTTTTATATGTGTTTAAAGAAGTGTCTTTGTATACACTCTCGGGCACATACTGTTCTGAGCCAATGTTATGATTGTGGAGAGTGTCTTTGCGAGAATTGGAAGGCACAGATTCATCCAAGCCATTGTCATAACCCTCAAAACTAGTATCTGAAAAGCCATGAATTGAAGCATCCATAGAAGCATTACTTTGCTCAATAATAGACCGTTGATTGTGATTTGATTTGAAGGTCTCCCCCAGAACATTAGACTGAAAAAGCGGCAGTACACTTGGTGGAGTTGTGCTACTATCTGGTTGGACCTGCTTAACTTCCATATTTTGTGCACAGTCTCTGCCTCTACCTAATTCAAGGACGGTGGTTCTCTGCCTGTCCCCAACTCTCCTTTTCCTTGTCACTCCAACAGTTTGGGAACTGTTTAAAGAAGTGCCTTTGCATGTACTCTTGGGCACAGACTGTTCTGAGCCATTGTTATGATCATGGAGAGCATCTTTATAAGAAATGGAGGGTACAGATTCATCCAAGCCATCATCATAACCCTCAAAACTAGTAGCTGAAAAGCCATGAATTGCAGCATCCAAAGAAGCATTACTTTGCTCAATAATAGATGGTTGATCATGATTTGGTTTAAGGGGATTACCAAGAGCATCAAATTGAAATAGAGGTGGTACAATTGGTGGAGCTGTGCTACCATCTGGTTGGACCTGCTTGACTTCCTTATTTTGTGTACAATGTCTGCTTGTACCCAGTGCAAGCACAGCGATTCTCTGCCTGTCCCCAACTTTCCTTTTCTTTGTCACTGCAACTGTTTGCAAAGTGTTTAAAGAAGTATCTTTGCATGGACTCTTGGGCACAGAGTTCTCTGAACCATTATTATGACTGCGGATATTATCTTTGCAAGAATTGGAGGGCACAGATTCATCCAAGCCATTGTCATAACCCTCAAAACTAGTAGCTGAAAGGCCATGAATTGGAGCATCCAAAGAAGCACTACATTGCTCAATATTGGGCAGTTGATTGTGATTTGATTTAAGGGGCTTTCCTAGATGCTCAATTGTTTTCTTTTTAAAAATACGGGAGCCATTGTTTCTGTGAGCTTTTATCATGACATCATTATCAGTGCTGTCTTTATCACAGACCGACTGATCACTTGCATCTATTTTCATGTTTCTATCAACTGCTTCTGTGTTCTGGCAAGCATGATGATCTGAGCTTGAAGAAATACCAATCACAGTATCTGAATCCACATGTGCTTCCTTATCTTGTCCTGACATCTCCTGTTTCTCATGCTTACTAGACTCTTGTACTTGATTAATCTTCTTGCCATCTTCTAGGAGAAGATGAATTTCATTGTCCACTGTGGCATGCTTAGCTGAATCATCATGATTTGATTTAATGAGCTTTCCTAGATGCTCAATTGATTTCATTCGAAAAGTACAGAAGCCACCATTTTTCTGGTCCATTACCATGACAGCATTACCTATGGTGTCTTTATCACTGATTGACTGATCACTAACATCTCTTTTCAGGTTTTTATCAACTTTCTCTGTATTCTTGCAAGCATGATGATTTAAACTTGAAGGAGTACGAACCACAGTATCTAAATTTTCATCTGTTTCCACAGTTTCTCCTGATATCTCCTGTTTATCATTCTTACAAGACTCTTGGATTTGATCAATCTTCTTGCAATCTTTTATAAGAAGAAGAACTTCACCATCCACTACAGCATGTTTAGTTGAAGTGTATGTCCCTTTAACCACCTCATCCTTCAAACACTGGTTGTTGTGAAACTGAATTGGATCACCAGACTTATTTTCTGTCACAAAACAATTACCATCTTCAGTTTCTTTATTCTGAACAAATGAATCTTTGAGGAAATCAGTTTTCTTAAGATTGTTAGATCTTCGTGCTGTTGAATCTCGTTCATATTGATTTTTAGCCATAAAATGTGCCAAATCATTCAGTAAATCATCTTCTTCTTCTGGAAGTAAAACTTCTTGTTTCTCTAATCCATTCTGCACAAGCTCTTCAACAGGTACTTTCTTTTTCAAATCCTTCGAAAGCACTTCCTTTTGAGGGCTCCCAAGCTTTTTTTTTTATTACTCTTCGTTCTTCCTACATAAATGAAAACAAAAGCATGCTTTTGGATTTCAGAATTTGAATACATCCCCAAACATTATAATAGAATATGTTTCATCCATATGTTCTGTAAATATCTCGAATTAAACAGCACTTATTTTTCTTTCTTTAGTGTGTGGCAAAGTTATCCTTCTAATAGAACTCTTAGAACCTATCAGGCTAACTTGATCCTAAATAAACTGTAAACAGACGTTATCATTTTTTTCTAACAACAAATTTATAAACCATAAAAGAACATCTCCACTACTTCTTATAAAACTATGAGTTTAGCAATGAATTGGAGTCCAAGGAATCAGAAACAGCCACATATGTGACTTCCCTAAAATCAACAGTAAACAAAACCGGCAAACAAAAGAAGAGTGTCTTTAGCTTCAATTCATATAGAAAAATAAACAATTTAAGTTTTCCTAGTAATTGGACAAAGCATCACCTCTCTAATATTCATATGATCTTATATTGAGGAAGAAGCATAGCATAAAGTACAAGATAATATCTGTGACATCTGAGATACCTATTACATGCCAAAAGTCAGTCAGTCCTAGTGGTTCCCAGTACAGTAATATTCTATTTATTGATAAAATGTGAGGAGCGGATCTCGCGTAATTGTCAAGAGGATACAATGTTCAATCACCTTGCAAGACACCTGAGTTCATGTCTATGACATCTAGGATACTCGTTACAAAATGGTTGATCTATCTTGTAATACATTTAAAGATTATAGGAGAATCAAAGCAAAGAAAGCTCAAAACTTAAAAGAAAGAAGTTTCACAGGATAACCATAAAGATACATACTCTTACAGACTTCTCTGATGGTAAAGATTGACATGAAATGCCTTGGCACTGTAGTTTCCTCTTATCATCCCCAGATTCTAGGTTTGGTTTAGCTTGAGGCTTAAATTTTTGTGAGCTGCAGATTGAAGCTTTTGAGATTCTCTGCATCTCCATCTTTGCTCTCCTTGACATACGCTTCAATTTAAATTTCCAGTTTTCTTCATCGCTTCTCAATTGTTCGTTTGGGACAACAGCAATAAGACCTGATATTAAGCGTTTTTGCAGTGTGTTCGCTTTACCCTTTTGTCTTTTAGAACTGTGTTTCTTTACAACGGGAGGGATACCAACAATATCCACCTTGGTAATACAACCTTCCTCATCAAAATTGGCCACAGTGGATGATGCTAATGTACTATCTCCCTGAGTCTTGCTTATAAATGCCTCCATTGCCTCTTCTGCAGTTATATTTTCAATATTTTCTTGGAAAATGTCATCGTCATCTAGCTCATACATAGCTGCTTTGTTCACTGGACAATGCATATAATTAACGTGGTCTGCCTTCTCTGTAAAAATTGAGGTATGTGTTTCAGCTCTTGATTCACTTGTGCAATTGGAAAGAATTTGATCGTCATCCTTGCCAGATAAACTTTGTTTTGCACTGGAAGTCTCTTCAGAGTCTGTAGGCCACACAGTAGCATTACAGGCAATAATTTCATATTTAGGATACAGATTATCACCATCTGATACATTATTTGATGTCAACTGCTTAACCGTGCCATGTAATGGAATTCTATCTTCACTGTGATGATTTTCCTTGTGATTTTCAACACTGGCATCCCCAGGTCTTTCACCTACTTCCATACACTGTGCCACTTCAATTCCTGCTTCCTCTTCCTCTAAACCATTACCTGCCTTTCTCCTTAGATGATGATTCTGTGTGCCATTGCCTGAATCTTCATGTTCATTTTCGGATAGTTCAATTGGAAAATTTGTATTACCATTTATAGGCATGCAATTCATCAAGTTATCTAGCTGCTGCTGATCATTTCTTATTTCATTTAAGCTAACCAGGCTAAATTCACTAGCAAGACAATGTAAGCATTCCGAATATCTCAATGTGGGAACTTCAAGTGGGGGAAGCAAAGTGACTGTGTTCTTCCTCAATTCTTCTTTGCGGTAAATGCAGATGAAAAGGCCAGCATTTACTTATATCTGTTTCTCGAATATTTGCCACATAAGCTCTGCAAAAGACAATAATACATACCTTGAGAACATTACAATAGTATGAAACTGTCAAGAAGCAAATCGACAAAGATGTAGGTTTTTAAAATAGAAAATAAAATCAAACAATCAATTTAGCAAAAGGTTTTGTGCAATACTTTTTTAAGTTAACATAAAACAGAAGTTATTGTGTGCACAAGTACTAATCTATATATAAAAACATGCCAAAATATTAAATGCACATTTTCCATGTCATTGCTTTCCTTTCAGCCTATAGGCATGATCTTTTTTTTCCTGACATCGTATTTCAGTGGGGTAGAGAGGCATATCCAAAATTACAGAGAGGTTAATTACACAATCTGCAATTTGCCCATGGTAAATCATGGTCCAGAAATGAAGCATTTAATGTTTAAATGCATATCTTAATAAAATTTAACTTTGAATTAGTTAGCATATGGTGTAGAGGGCATGGATTGTAGAAAGAAAGGTTGAGTATGAGATTATGATGAATGATGAATCAAACAATGTCAATAGGAAAAATATCATGTGAAAGTGCAAATATTGCAAAACTTCTTTTACGCTCGAATTTTCAACTTTTTTTTGTTGGTAAGTCAAAATGGATATCCATTTCTTATTTAAACTTTTTCCTTTAAAAATTGGCTCAGAATTGCATTGTTGGATATACCCTTTTTTTATCAATATTTGATAAAACCAAAAAAATGTACCTTCACAATTCTAAAAATGAAATATATGCCTCATTATAATTTTAATAGGTAATTATTATTAATTTATATTTATATATATATATATCATTTTTTTTTTTTGAATTTGAAAGATGTGGCTATAGCTTTTTTTTTTCTTCTAAATTGAATTGAATTTTATTTCTTGGCCAAAAAATTGTTTTTTATATTTTTTCGAGAGGCCAACTATAGTCGCAGCGGGGGTGGAGATGAGAGCACTCATTTTTTGGTTGTAATTATAAACTAGCATATCTATATTAAATATAATATATCTAAAGTATGCTAGTTAATAAGTTGCAGTAAAGCTTTCATAAGTAATTATTTATTTTTTAAAAATCGCAAAAATACTATGTTCCACGACATTTCAAGGATGGAAACGTATTTTTGGGATGGCAATCCAAGGGCTATTTTTGGGGATGGTATATATACTCTTATTTCTACAAGTTTAACTATACATAACATCAAAATTAAGACAATAATAGGAATATATATCATTAAGACAATAACAACTATATATATATCTTCTAGCCCTATATTTCAATATGAACTACCTCCTCCACTAAAAGTGTGTACCATTTTATGGACTTCGGTCCAACTTGAAAAAGGAATGTCAACACAAATTCTCCTTGCCCCATACTTCATGTGAGCTACAAGTACGAAGCAAACACATCTAGATCAGGTTTTAATAGAATTTTTACTACAAAGTGTAGTGCTCCCTCAAAATAGGCACGGCCTAAAAGGTCAACCATGCATATGTTGATTTTGGTAGCTAGGTCAGATCCCTTCTAGAGACTGACCTAGTCATAAAATGCTGAATGGCCTATCGGCCTTAGCATTTCAAGAATCTCAGTTGTATTATACGATTTAAGGAAGGCCCTAATTAGGTGAATTCATTATTCGATGTATCTTGAAATTGCAAATAGGTCAGGACCTATTTCAATGTAATTTGAACTTGGTGCCAAATTGTATCAGGCCGACCAAGGTTATTGTTTGGGCGATCTCCTATAAATGTAAAGTGACTTGTAGTCACAATTCATACACAAGACTCTGAATTCTGCTCTGAGACAACACTCCATAAGCGATCTACTTCTGCAATTAACAAGGAATTCTGCAGATAGTTGAACCGTTCGACGGTTCAACAGGTTCAACGGTTCAACGAGTTCGATGGTTCAACAGGTTCAACCATTCGATAGGTTCAACAGTTCAATAGGTTCAACCATTCGATAGGTTTGACGTTTCAACAGGTTTGACGGTTCAACAAGTTCGACAGTTCAACAGGTTCGATGGTTCAATAGGTGCGACGGTTCAACAGGTGTGACGGTTCAACAGGTTCAATGGTTCAACTAGTTCAATGGTTCGATAATTGATTTGATCATCCCACTTTCATCTGCAATCATCAGCGAACCTGTTACTTGGTGAAGCGGATCTGTTCTAGCATGAGCAAAGTTTAACCCTAGATCTGTTATAGATTATCTAAGGTTGCCGAACCTCTGTGTTTACTGTGCAATTACTCTTATGTGCAAGCGAACTTCATGCTGACCATTTTGGATCAGAATTAAGGTTCAGATAAGTTGTATTTTGATATCTATGTTTCGTGACCTAGTTGCGCGAAGTTGTAATCTATTTCTGCTCTTAATATAAATTAGATATGAGATTTTCTTGTTGGGTTTTTCACCTCCAAGAGGGAGGTTTTCCCAAGGTACATATGCGTTATGTGTGCATTTGTGTTTTATTGTTTCTTATTGTCAATCTAATTACTAAAATTAACATGGTATCATAGCCAAGTTTGAATTAGTATAATCGAATTTGCAGTAACCAATTATCTACTTCTGCTCTTATCACTTCTTCAAGATGGTTCTCAAGGTGGAAGATACATTGGATGGGGCTTCCAATTTCACATCATGGAGAGTCTGCATCATGCTTGTGTTGAATGAAAATGACCTTGCAAACTTTGTGACCAAGAATCTTCTGAGCCTGAGGCAGAAGGAGAAAAGACCCAGTGGAGGAAGAAAGATCTTCAAGCTCAGAAGATCTTAATTGATTCAGTAAAGGACCACATTGTTCTCATCATCTCCAAGCTGAAGACAGCAAGCACAATGTTTAGAACCTTAGAGGAGATGTATGAAATCAACAACACTAGTCGTGTTCTAGCTTTGAAGTAGTAGCTTCATCACATCAAGATGGCTAAAGGTGAATCCGTCATGGCTTACTTCATGAGGATTTCTGATTTGAGAGATCAGCTCTCATCTATTGGAAAGATTGTTGATGAAAATGATTTAACTATGCTAGCCCTCAATGGTCTTCCAGCATATTGGGAATCCTACATTCAAGGAATTAGTGCAAGAGCTGATCTATCCAAGTTTGACAGATTAAGGGCTGACTATATTTAAGAAGAGTCTCGACTGGCTGCTAGAGGATTTATCAAAAACACTCATGAAGACAATCATGTCCTTGCTGCCCAATCTTTCAAGAAGAAAGGAGGCTATTGGAAGAAGAACAATTTCAAGAGGAATAGAGATCAAAGGTCTAATCCACCTCATGATTCGAAGAAAAAGAAAAAGGACCTGTCTCACATCAAGTGCTTCAAGTGTGACAAATTTGATCACTATGCAAGGGACTGTTTATCCCAGTCTAAGAAACAAGGAGCAAACTTAAGTGAAGTCTCAAATCAATCTAATACTGAAGACTTCCTTTTCATTTCTGCTCTGTCAAGTAATGTACCCTCAGACAGTGATACTTGGCTGATTGATAGTGGTGCATCTAGACACATCACCGTCTATCAAGAGCACCTCTTAGATTTAGTGGAGAAAGAGTCTAATCTTCATGTGATCATTGGTGATGATGCTCTCTATTCTGTGAGAGGTTTTAGTACTACTTCCTTTAATTTAGATTCTGGAATTTCTCTTCACCTTATTGATATTTTGTTTGTGCTAGGAATCAAAAGAAACCTTATCTCCATATTAGCACTAGAAGATAAAGGTTATCATATTGCATTTTCTGAGGGAAGAGTGCTTGCATGCCCTAAGAAGTCCAGCATCAAATCAGTTCATGTCATTGGGAATAGGTATGAGAGCCTATATAAGCTTTCAGCACGTCCAGTTCAAGCTCTCATTCATGAAGCTCTTGAGTCAAGCGAGCTATGGCATAGAAGACTTGGACATCTTCATTTCCGAGCCCTCCCTACACTTGAGAAAATAGTTAAAGGTATGCCTAAACTTAGTCATATTCATGATGATACATGCAAAGGTTGTGCTATGGGTAAAAACACTAAGAGTCCATTTCATCAAAGTGAAAGTAGGTCTAAAGAGAAATTAGCTCTTGTGCATTCTGATTTATGTGGACCTATGTCTGTTGCTTCCCCAAGTGGATTCTTGTATTATGTAATCTTTATAGATGACTACTCTAGGAAAACTTGGATTTACTTTCTCAAATCAAAAGAATCTGATGAAGTTCTAAGTAGATTCAAAGAATTTAAAGCTTTATCTGAAAATATATCTGGGAAAAGAATTAAAGTTTTAAGGTTTGACAATGGAGGTGAATACACCTCGGGTAGTTTTCATGATTTTTGTGTTGAGGCAGGGATCAAGAGGGAGTTTTGTGTTCCCTACATCCCTCAGCAAAATGGGGTTACAGAAAGAAAGAACAGATCCATAGTTGAGGCAGAAAAAGCTATGATTCATGATCAGGATCTGCAGACTTTCCTATGGGCCAAAGCATCTAAGACCGCTGTCCACTTTCAGAATAGATGTCCTCACCGTGTATTGAAAGATATGACTCCAGAAGAAGCATTTTCAGAGATCAAACCTGATATCAGTCACTTGAGGATCTTCGGGAGTCCAGTATATATCCATGTACCCAAAGAGAAGAGAACCAAGTTGGAACCTTCTGGCAAAAGAGGCATTCTTGTGGGCTACAACGAAACATCCAAAGCATTCAGAATTTACATTCCAGGTCAGAAGTTTATTGAGGTTAGTAGAGATGTCACTTTTGAAGAAAATATTACACTCAAAAGATCTAAAGACTCAAGTATAGAGATTGACAATGAAGTCCATGATAACCCTCAAGACAAGGATATTGAGCATGATACTGAGATTCAGAGAGAGTCTACAGAATCTAAAAATCATGATGATCCAAGTGAATCTTTGGATCCTACCGATGGGACTAGGGACAATACAGTGACTAAGAAGAGACCTGTCTAGATTCAAGAGGCAGAAAAGTTTGCTGCTCCAAGTGGCACATTCAGAAAAAAGTAGGAGGCCTCATAAATTCTCTGACTATGTTGCATTGATGTGCAATCTCATTGAGACTGAACCTTCCAGCGTTGAAGAGGCCATGAAACAACAAGCATGGAAGAATGCTATGGATGAAGAATATCAGTCTATCATCAAGAATGATGTTTGGGATATTGTGCCTAGACCCAAAGGTAAGTCTGTCGTATCTTCCAAATGGTTGTTTAAAATTAAACATGTTGCTGATGGAAGTATTGAGAAATACAAAGCTAGATTTGTGGCTCATGGCTTCTCTCAGAAAGAAGGCATAGATTATGAGGAAACCTTTGCCCCTATTGCTTGATATACTTCCATCAGGACTATCGTTGCTATTGCTGCAACTAAGGGATGGAAGTTGCATTAGATGGATGTAAAGATAGCCTTCCTCAATGGTGTTATTGAAGAAGAGGTCTACATTGAGCAACCTGAAGGCTTTGTGATCCATAAGAAAGAATCTCATATATGTAGATTGAAGAAAGCATTATATGGTCTTAAGCAGGCCCCCCGTGCTTGGTATGAAAGAATTGACAAGTACTTGGTAAGCCTAGGATTCTATAAGAATGATGCTGATCCTAACCTTTACTTCAAGGTATTCAATGGTGAAATGTTGATTTTGGTTTTATATGTTGATGACTTATTCCTAACTGGAGAAGATCATCTCATTCTTAGATGTAAGGAAGAATTGACTTTAGAATTTGAAATGAAAGATCTAGGTCTCATGCATTTCTTTCTAGGGTTAGAAGTATGGCAAAGACCCAATGAAATTATTCTAAGTCAAGGAAAATATACCATTGATATTTTGAAGAGATTTGGAATGTTAGATTGTAAACCTATGCCTACTCCTATGGAAACTAACTTAAAGAAGTTGAGTGAATCTACAGCTAGGTCTGATCTTGTGGATCCTACTAAATACAGGTAGCTGATTGGATCCTTGATGTATCTAGTTAACACTAGACCTGACATTTGCTATGCAGTGAGTGCCCTCAGCCAGTTCATGTGTGAACCAAGACAGATTCATCTTGTTGCAGCCAAGCATATCTTGATATATTTGCATGGTATAGTTAGATATGGATTGAAGTACTCTTCCAATACAATCATTACCTTGGAAGGCTATTCTGATTCTGATTGGGCAGGAAGTGTCACTGATAGAAAGAGCACTTCTAGAGTTTCCTTCAGCTTGGGATCTGCCATGATATCCTGATGCAGTAGGAAACAGTCTTCAGTAGCGTTGAGTACTATTGAAGCAGAATATATTGCAGCTTGTGTGGCATCTCGAGAAGCAGTGTGGCTTTGAAAACTCCTTGCAGGATTATTTGGATAACCTTGGGATCCTGCAGTTATTCATAGTGATAACCAGAGTTGTGTGAACCTCTCTGCCAATCTTGTGTTTCATGACATATCAAAGCATGTGGAAACTCAGTATCACTATATCCGGGATATGGTGCAAAGGAATGCTATTCAACTGAAGTACATCAACACTGATGAGCAAAAAACGGATGTTCTCACCAAACCTCTTGCTCGAGTGAAGCTTGCATATTTTTGAGACAAGCTTGGAGTTGTGGAGAATGAAGCTCTAGTTGAGGGGGAGTCTCAGCATCAGTGATACATTATATTGTATCTTCCACCCTCTATGAGTAGGCATGGTGGATCCACCCTCTGCGAGTAGGCATGGTGGTTATGCACTCTTCTCTGGGAGAAGTTTGAGGTGAAATCCCTCTTCCACCCTCTACGAGTAGGCATGGTGGAGCCACCCTCTACAAGTAGGTATGGTGGATATCATGGGAGAAATTCCATGATGTGCTTGTTCACCCTCTGGGAGTATCTATGGTAAACGTCATGTGGAGATGACAATAAGCACTTATGTTTTCTATGGGAGTAGCCATGGTGGTAGTCACTATGTGACTTGATCCTTACGAAGGAATCCTCCCTAGCTAAGAGGGAGTGTTGATTTTGGTAGCTAGGTTGGATCCCTTCTAGAGACCGACCTAGTCATAAAATACAGAATGGCCTATCAGCCTTAGCATTCTGAGAATCTCAGTTGTATTATCCGATTTAAGGCAGGCCCTAATTAGGCAAATTCATTATTCGATGTATCTTGAAATTGCAAATAGGTCAGGACCTATTTCAATGTAATTTGAACTTGGTGCCAAATTGTATCAGGCCGACCAAGGTTATTGTTTGGGCGATCTCCTATAAATGTAAAGTGACTTGTAGTCACAATTCATACACAAGACACCGAATTCTGCTCTGAGACAACTCTCCATCAGCGATCTACTTCTGCAATGAACAAGGAATTCTGCTGATAGTTGAACTGTTTGACGGTTCAACAGGTTCAACAGTTTAACGGTTCAACGGGTTCGACAGTTCAACAGGTTCAACCGTTCGATAGGTTCAACATGTTCAACAGTTCAACGGGTTCGACGGTTCAATAGGTTCAACCGTTGGATAGGTTCAACAGTTCAATAGGTTCAACTGTTCGATAGGTTTGATGGTTCAACAGGTTCGACGGTTCAACAGGTTCGACAGTTCAACAAGTTCAACGGTTCAACAGGTTCAATGGTTCAACCAATTCAATGGTTCGATAATTGATTTGATCATCCCACTTTCATCTGTAATCATCAGCGAACCTGTTACTTGGTGAAGCGGACCTATTCTAGCATGAGCAAAGTTTAACCCTAAATCTGTTATGGATTATCTAAGGCTGCCAAACCTCTGTGTTTACTGTGCAATTACTATTATGTGCAAGCGAGCTTCATGCTGACCATTTTGGATCAGAATTAAGGTTTAGATAAGTTGTATTTTGATATCTATGTTTCCTGCCCTAGCTGGGCGAAGTTGTAATCTATTTCTGCTCTTAATATAAATTGGATCTGAGATTTTCTTGCTGGGTTTTTCACCTCCAAGAGGGAGGTTTTCCTAGGGTACATATGTGTTATGTGTGCATTTGTGTTTTATTGTTTCATACTGTCAATCTAATTACTAAAATTAACAGCATATATATAATGTTTAATTGTAGGCAAATTGCAATAGGAGATACCGATTCAGTTTAAGTACTTGCAACTGTCATCGATTAGAATTGCATGGATAATTTCAAATAAGCACAACCAAATTGAAAGTCAAACATACATATTGATTGATTACAGGCACAATACAATAAGAACCATTCAAAGAATTGAAGTATTTAAAGTCATCATCTACTAGAGCTGCATGTCCAAGATGCTTTTTAAAACTATCTTTTTCATAAATTCAAGGTTTTTTTTGGTTTAAAAACATGCAAAATTCCCCTTCTCAGACATCCCCAGCCATCCCTAGGATAGACGAACATCTCACAAATGTTTTCTAATGTTCTACACCATTTCAAGGGCATTTCAAAGTTTTGGAAAAAGTTGGGGATGGCTAGGGATGTCCCCTTCCATCTTACCATCTTGGAAATGTGATGAGGGATGAGGATGTTGGTTTCAAGGTCAGGGCCATGTCCCCATAGAAAAAATGTGTCATATGTGTCCTTTTACTTATATCCAAAGTTAGAATTTTTGTTTAAATAGTTCAATTGGCCAGAATGACAGCTTTGTTTTTTAATGAAAATTTTAAATGTACCTCATTGAAATATTCAATTTTCACCAAATTAATTTTAAAAATTTCAAAAAAAAAAAAAAAAAAAAGTGGTCCATAAACTACATTCAATTTCCTACAACTTTTATTACTAGTTTTTTTTTTCAAGTTGTGTAAACATCCCAATCAATTTTTCATGTGAAGTTACTTAAAATTTTTCATATAAAGTTACTTACGTCTGTTTTTTAGTAGATTCATTGCCAATTTTAAGAGTCTTATTTAGCCCATCATGATCTCACACTCACCCAACAATAGATTTTGATAATTAGGTAACATCTCTGTGGGAAAGACCTAATCCCCTTGCGGAATCTATAAAAAGTCAAGAACAGTTTTTCGTTGGCCAGTGCTTCCCCAAGTTGTGGCTGAATTCTCAAGTTCTTAAGAAAGCGAAATTAATCCAAACAAACAAATTCCAAGTCTAAGGTCCGCCACGGTATTATACATATAAAAAGTAACTTGGGAGACATCTTAACTTCGCTCAGACCCTCAACTAAATATACTAATTGCAGAATTGGCTCTGAAAACCCAACTATGGCTTTTTACTGAAGTTACGATTTCCACTAAAGACACTATGATGGGAAGAAAATAAAAAATAAAACAAACTGATTCATTCATTCTTACCTGAGAGAAAAAGCCTTACAAATTGAACTTTTCACTGGAACTGTTTCCTGATCTTGGGATGATATACATTTTCCACTTTCAATGTCGACCTGCCCAAGATGAGGATGATTTGCCTGTATAATTCTGGCACCTGAATAGAAGACGTTATACCAGACCCACTCTCGATAACCAAAAATTAATTTTCAAAGACTTGTTTCGCTGATGATGAGCCCAGTAGTGTGGCTCGAAACATCGGCGTTAAGAATTACATACCCAGTTGTTTCCAGAAGCTCAACCACCAAACATACTTCCTTTCCAAAAAAGATCCACTACTAAATTGTGTTCGTCAATAACACCAATTTATTCTCATGAACAACTAGAGTTATTATTCTCATGAACAACTAAAGCTATCATTCGGACTATACCAAACTATAAAAAAATTCCCATCAGTTGAGAGTGTTCATTGTAGCCGAGTTCGATTTGTGCAAACTCTAGCTCTTATTCTTACTCCAAACCCTAAAAAATCTCACGGTCACAATTTATTTCCAAAAAAAATAAGAATAAAAATTCCAGGAAACAGAAAGTTGAGATCAATTGCTCTCGACGGTTAACTACATAAATAAATGAATAAAATGAAACCCTAGCTTTAGAAAACCTCAAAACCCTAAGAAGAAAGGAAAGATATCTTCCAACGTCACTTGATAAGTCAAAAAATAATGCACCACGTATAAAACAGGAGAATAATGCTCTTTTTCGATAGATTCGGGAGTTGAATACTAACAGACACGTGGCAGGTGACAAGAAGCTGCGAGAGGAGGCTTTTTAAACGGTCAAATTGTCTTCGCTTTTCGAAAACCTCACGCAACATCTCATTTATTAAGTTAGTCGTTGGATTTAATTGAAACGCTGTCTTTCCCATGTTTTTTTGAAATTGTGGGTGCCTATTATTATTTTTCATTGGATAATGCATTGCCCTCACCCATTCCCACGGTGTATGCATGATACTCATAGCATTTTGTTTTGATGAGCTGGTTCTGGCAAAGAAAATGCTTTCTATAATATATTTATGTTAAACAATTAATAATAATTTATTGGGATTTAAGTGTTTAGTTGTTTTATGAGTAGTTAATGCTGAGAGGCATTCTACAATGGCAGCAAGGGGTGGAGTGTAATGACGTGACCCTGTTAACAAAAATTCTTACCTTTTACCTTAAATTTGACATTTTTTATTGATTCATATTTTATGAGTGGTTAATGCTGAGAGGCATTCTACAATGGCAGTAAGAGGTGGAGTGTAATGACGTGAGCCTGTTAACAAAAATTCTTACCTTTTACCTTAAATTTAACACTTTTTTATTGATTCATATTTTATGAGTAGTTAATGTTGAAAGACATTCTATGGTGGCATCAAGGGGTGGAGTGTAATGACGTGGGCCTGTAAACAAAAATTCTTACCTTTTACCTTAAATTTGACGGGTGGAGTGTAATGACGTGAGCCTGTTAACAAAAATTCTTAAATTTGACACTTTTTTATTGATTCATATTTTATGAGTAGTTAATGCTGAGAGGCATTCTACAATGGCAGTAAGGGGTGGAGTGTAATGACGTGAGCCCGTTAACAAAAATTCTTACCCTTTACCTTAAATTTAACACTTTTCTATTGATTCATATTTTATGAGTAGTTAATGTTGAGAGGCATTCTACAATGGCAGTAAGGGGTGGAGTGTAATGACATGAGCTTGTTAACAAAAACTCTTACCTTTTACTTTAAATTTGACATTTTTTTACTGATTCATATTTTATGAGTAGTTAATGTTGAGAGGCATTCTACAATGGCAGCAAGGGGTGGAGTGTAATGACGTGACCCTGTTAACAAAAATTCGTACCTTTTACCTTAAATTTGACATTTTTTTATTGATTCATATTTTATGAGTGGTTAATGCTGAGAAGCATTCTACAATGGCAGTAAGAGGTGGAGTGTAATGACGTGAAAAAATTCTTACCTTTTACCTTAAATTTAACACTTTTTTATTGATTCATATTTTATGAGTAGTTAATGTTGAAAGACATTCTATGGTGGCATCAAGGGGTGGAGTGTAATGACGTGGGCCTGTAAACAAAAATTCTTACCTTTTACCTTAAATTTGACGGGTGGAGTGTAATGACGTGAGCCTGTTAACAAAAATTCTTAAATTTGACACTTTTTTATTGATTCATATTTTATGAGTAGTTAATGCTGAGAGGCATTCTACAATGGCAGTAAGGGGTGGAGTGTAATGACGTGAGCCCGTTAACAAAAATTCTTACCCTTTACCTTAAATTTAACACTTTTCTATTGATTCATATTTTATGAGTAGTTAATGTTGAGAGGCATTCTACAATGGCAGTAAGGGGTGGAGTGTAATGACGTGAGCTTGTTAACAAAAACTCTTACCTTTTACTTTAAATTTGACATTTTTTTACTGATTCATATTTTATGAGTAGTTAATGCTGAGAGGCATTCTACAATGGCAGCAAGGGGTGGAGTGTAATGACGTGAGCCTGTTAACAAAAACTCTTACCTTTTACCTTAAATTTAGCATCCATTTATATGTCAAGATAAGTAGCATTGTCTTGGGTTGGATTTCTTGTTTTAATGGGCCTAAGAGCTCCAATTGATGTTGTTTGAGTTAAACCTATGAAAAAATTGTTAGGTTTGGGAACATTATTAAAACATTTATTAAATAGTTCAAAGAGACTCCTTATAATTTTTTAAAATAATTTGATTGGAACAAGACAATAAAGATGAATGATAAAGTTAAGTTCATAACTTGGCCAAAATTCACAATTAGCCTTAGTCATTTGAAACTATATAATAAGCTTGTAGATGAGAAAAGTGCATACTTCATACTTTCCCCCACTCAATTTAGACTCATTTTGGCCTTGTCATTAGATGCACATATCATTTTGGTGCTCAATTCAATGAATTTTTGCACATAAGTTGACATGACCCATCTAATGCCCTTGCCTTTTACTAGTTCATCCACAGTGGTTTAGACCCAACATGATTCTTATTTGTTTTCCCACCCAAGATTGAATTGTGAGTTATGTCTCTTGGAATGAATTATGCACCCATTTGCATACACCTTCTTTGAACTTGACTTTCACTCTCCCCTAGCCAACTCCATTCCAAAAATGGAGCATTGCCTATTGGCTTGCGCACAAAAACATTTGAATTTGGCACTTAGGATGTCATATCTAAAGACAAGTCCTAGTGCACTAATCATGAATCCCTTCAAGTAAGTAAGCACTCATAGATAACATCATTTAAGAATTAGGGCATCAGATCATAGAGCATTCTACACTTGCATCAGATGATACTACATTAGGCATATTCCAAATTACATGTTTGATATTTTTTGTATTCTTGTGGAAAATAACAAGGGATCTAACTAAGGTACAAGGAAGTTTTAAACCTCAATCCTAGCACACCAAAATCCAAAAGATTTTCATTAACACTACCTTAGTTCTAATTCAAAAATGACAATAGGAGTACAAATTCTAGAGGTAGGTGAGTTACAAACATAATCATGAAAAGTAGAACAAAATCACATGTGATCTCATTTGATAGTAGTACAGACTACAAGGACACATCAGCTACATGAGTCATCCTTCAAATCTAATTTCTAGAGTTCATAATCATCATTGAACACGTCTATGTAATCCATATCAAAAACATCAACTTCTATTAGCATCATTAAGAGCTAAGCACCCTCTAATCTCCTATTTACTTTATTAATTACTTGGCATGTTGTCATACTCAACTCTTCTTACTTTATCTAGGGGGTCTAATTAATGTACATCATTAAATATCCTATAGATCCCTAGATATTTATAGAGGGTGTGTTTATTTCCTGTATATTTTGGCGAACCCTAACTTGCCAAATCTCTCTAGATTTACCCCTAGAATTAAGTCTTGTTCTTGGTTATGTTCTTTTGATCTAATAAATTTCTTTCTTTTCTAATTTTTATTTCAAATCTAAAATCTTATTATGTTTCCATTGTTTTATCTATTTTAATTCTTTTTTGTTTGCATACCATTGACCAATCTCTAATTTCCACTTAGGAGAAGTATTAGATTAAATCTAACCATGGACATGCATCAAACTAAAGCTCCCATCATTGGAAATATAAATACAATGGTTAATTTTAATGAAGAAGACTCCTTAGATCATGAGGCTCACCTTGCTAGAATGGACAAAAGCGATAATGCTAACACAACTCAAATACTTAAGGAGTATTTTGTTCATCTTGATGTCATATACATTTCATATATGTTTTTGAATGCCTCCAAACCTTGATTCACTAATCTCAGTGCATGAGAAAAATCATGTTGAAGAGCGAGAACAACCTAACCCTCCCCAAACTCTTAAATTCATTTTGCAACACCCTCATGAGACACAAGCCAATATATGAGGGCAGATTGAAGAAAATAAGAAAGAACTTCAAACATATGTTGAAACATTAAAAACTCCAAATGCAAGAAGGACACATTGAAGAGCCCTTGTGACATCCTTGGAATCTATAATTTCTCATATAGATTTAGTTAGTGGTCAAATAAACACATGGTCAAATCATCAATCTGAGAATGCATGATAGTATTATTCTACAAAATTGTCATATAAATAAGTCAAAGATAAGAAAATATTGAAATCTAATTTATGTGCATTATTTATTGATCCAAGAACCAATGAGCCCATGCATGGAAGTTGCAAAAGATTCCCTATTCATTGGTGTCGACACCAAGGAACACAAAATCATTTTTGAGATAGGTGGTGGATGGTTTTTGACCATCTCCCATGCAAAAATAATGAGGTGCCTCAATATTTCTTCAACAAACTCTATTGTGAGTTTGTCCTCAATGATATTCCAAATTATTTTGATATGCATGATTTCTAGTTAGAAGCAAAGGCTCAATTCAAGATAGGGAGGGGCACATTGTGCCTAGGACCACTCAGTGAAACTACCAACCAAGCCATCTATTCAACATGTCACAGTCCCTTCCATTATGAAGGAGAGTATTATATGGAGACCCTATAGTCTATCGGTTCCCTCATATAGACCTTATTACAACATAGTAGGCCTCTTTCACAGGTTGATGAGGTGAGCCTCCTAGGCTTCAATGATCACCACACATTTGTCATGTTTGTGGAGGTACTTGTGATTATGGGTCTAAGGATGTTGATGATACACACATTGGAGAGAATACTCCATAGTTTTAGGATTATGTTACACAAGGCCAACAGTAGGATACATCTATATTAGATAATATGGTAATGAGAGAAGAGTTGCTAGATATGGCCTTTCACATTGACCAACAAGTAATTTTGAATAAGCTTCTGTAATTTGACATTATGTATATGACATTTTACGTTATATATGATGATCAATTATGATTATAGATGTCATATTTATTATTTAAATATGATGCTATTAGATTTAGACATAGATATGCAATGATATACCCATAATCGTGACTTTTGTGTCTGTGACTATTATATATGGAATTGACATCTACTTGTGTGTGTAAACAAAACATTCCTAGATGCCACAGATTCTAAGAATTGTTGCATCAAAGTTTGACAGCTTTTTTTACTCTTATGGCTCTTAAGAGATTCTCTTGGTCTAATGTAGCCTGGAAGGATTAAGAGACCTAGGGGATGAAATGAGGTGGAGGCCTCCACTAGAATTCATCCACCCACCCTAATGTTTTGACACCATTAGTTCAATCCCATGAGGTGCGGAAGAAAAAATATGGCTATTGGCATCTTTACACTACTTTGAAATGAGGTATTTTGTAAGAATGCATTCATTGTTGACATGATCAAATGGTCTGGAGTTGATAAAAAACTAAGATAACCTATTATAGATGACCGAACATCCTCCTTTAGGTGCAAATGAAACATTCTTGGGTGCCATAGATTTTGAGAATCGTTGCGTCAAAGTTTGACAACTTTTTGCTCTTAGGGCTCTTAAGAGACTCGCTTGGTCCAATGTAGCCCGGAAGGATTAAGAGACCTAGGGAATGAAATGAGGCCTCCAATAGCTTTCACTCAACCACCTCGATGTGTTGACACTACTAGTTCAGTCCCACAAGGTGCAAAAGAAAAAATATGGCTATTAACAACTTTACACTTCTCTCAAATGAGGTTTTTTACAAGAATGCACTTGTTGTCAGCATGGTCAAATGGTTCAGAGCTGATAAAAACTAAGATATTCTATTGTAGAAAAACCCAACATCCACCTTTAGATGCAAAAAAAACATTCATAGGTGCCACAAATTTTGAGAAATGCTACGTCAAAGTTTGTCAACTTTTTGCTCTCATGGCTCTTAAGACACTCTCTCAATCCAATATAGCTTAGAAGGATTGGGAGAGCTAGGGAAAAAAACAAGGCCTCCACTAGCATTCACCTACCTACCTTGAATGTTGGTGCTATTCATTTGGTCCTAGGAGGTGCAAAAGAAAAATATGGCTATTGACAACTTTACACTACTCTCAAATGAGGCATTTTGTAAGAATGCATTCATTATTGACACAATCAAATGGTCTAGAGTTGACAGAAATTGAAATAGGCTATTGTACATGGACCTGACATCCCCCTTTATGTTCAAATGAACCATTCTTAGCTGCCATGGATTTTGATAATCATTGCATCAAAGTTTGACAACTTTTTTTTGTTAGAGCTCTTATGAGACTCTTAGTCCAATGTAGTCCATAAGGATTAGGAGACCTAGAGAAAAATGAGGCCTCTACTAGCATTCACCTAACCAAATTGATGTGTTAGCACTTTTGGTTTTGTCTTGTGAGGTTCAAAATAAAAATATGGCTATCGCCAACTTTACACTACTCTCAAATGAGGCATTTTGCAAGAATCCATTCATTATCAACATGATCAAATGGTATAGAGTTAACAAAACATAACATAATCTTTTGTAAATGGATTTGAATCCACCTATAGGTGGAAACAAAACATTTCTAGGTCCCACAGATTCTAAGAATCACTGCGTCAAAGTTTGACAACTTTTTTCTCTTAGGGATTTAAAGAGACTCTCTCAATCTAATGTATCCCAAAAGGATTGAGAGACCTATTAAAAGAGACATTTTGCAAGATTGCATTCATTGTCATCATGGTCAAATAGTTTGAAGTTGATAGAAACTAAGATAGGCTATTATAGATGGACTTGACATCCACTTGTAGGTGCAAACAAAACATTCCTAGGTGCCACATATTCTGAGAATTGTTACGTCAAAGTTTAATAACTTTTTTCTCTTAGAGATCTTAAGAGACTCTCTCTGTCCAATGTATCTTCAAAGGATCAGGAGACCTAGGGAATAAAATGAGGCCTCCACTAGTATTCATTCACCCACCCTAATGTGTTGGCATTGTTGATTTGGCCCCACAAGTTGCAAAAGAAAAAATATGGCTATTGTTAACTTTATATTGCTCTCAAATGAAGCATTTTGTAAGAATACATTTATTGTCAACACAATCAAACAATTTGGAGTTGATAGAAACTAAGATCTAGGATATTATAAATAGACCAGACATCATCCTTTAGGTGCAAAAGAAACATTCCTATGTTTCACAGATTCAAAGAATCATTGTGTTAAAGTTTGACAACTTATTTCTCTTAGGGATCTTAAGAGACTCTCTCAGTCCAATGTAGCCTAGAAGGATTGCAAGACCTAGGGAACAAAGTGTGGCCTCCACTATTCACCCACCCACCCCAATGTGTTGGCACTATTGGTTTAGTCCCATGAGGTGCAGAAGAAAAAATATGGGTATTGGTAACTTTACATTGCTCTTAAATGAGGTATTTTGTAAGAATGCATTCATTATCAACACAATCAAATGGTTTGGAGTTGATAGAAAGTAAGATAGATTATTGTAGATAGACCTAACATCCACCTACAAGTGTAAACAAAACATTCCAGATGCCACAGATTCTAGAAATCACTACGTCAAAGTTTGACATAGTTTTGCACTTAGGGCTCTTAAGAGACTCTCTCAATCCAATGTAGCTCAAGAGGATCAAGAGACTTGGGGAATGAAATAAGGCCTCCACTACATTAACTCACTCACCCTAATGTGTTGGCATTGTCAATTCAGTCCCACAAGGTGCAAAAGAAAAAATATTGCTATTGGCAACTTTACACTGCTCTCAAATGAAGCATTTTACAAGAATACATTCATTATTAGCATTGTCAAATGGTCTAGAGTCAACAAAAATTGAGATAAGATATTATAGATGAACCTGTCACCCTCTTGTAGGTGCATAAAAAAACATTCTTAGGTGCCATGGATTCTGATAATTATTGCATCAAAGATTGATAACTTTTGCTCTTAGGGCTCTTAAGAGACTCTCTCGGTCTAATGTAGCCTAGAAGGATCGAAAGACCCGGGGAACAAAATGATTCTGCCACTAGAATTCACCCACCCACCCCAATGTGTTAACACTATCAGTTTGGTCCCATGAGGTGTGAAAGAAAAAATATGGCTATTGACAACTTTACACTACTCTCAAATGAGATATTTTGCAAGAATGCATTAATTGTTAGCATGCTTAAATAGTCTAGAGTTGATATAAACTGAGATAGGCTATTATAGACAGACTCAACATCCTCTTGTAGGTGCAAATGAAACATTTCTAGGTGCCATGAATTTTGAGAATCACTATGTCAAAGTTTGATAACTTTTTGCTCTTATGGCTCTTAAGAGACTCTCTCGGTCTAATGTAGCCCAAAAGGATTAGGATACCCAAGGAATTAAATAAGGCCTCCACTAGAATTCACCTGCCCACCCCAATATTTTGGCACTATTGTTTTGATCTTGTGAGGTGCAGAAGAAAAAATATGGCTATTGACAACTTTACACCACTCTCAAATGAAGCATTTTGCAAGAATGCATTCATTGTTGGCATGGTCAAATAGTTTGGAGTTAACAGAAACTAAGATAGGCTATTGTAGAAAGACACAACATCCTCTTGTAGGTTCCAATGAAATATTTCTAGGTGCCATAGATTTTGAGAATCATTGCATTGAAGTTTTACAACTTTTTGCTCTTAGGGCTCTTAAGAGACTCTCTCAGTCCAATGTAGCCTGAAAGGATCAAGAGACCTAGGGAATGAAACAAGGCCTCTAGTATCTTTCATCCACCCACCCGATATGTTGATGTTATCAGTTCACTCCCATAAGGTGTGGAGAAAAAAGTATGGCTATTGCCACCTTTACATTTCTCTCAAATGAGACATTTTACAAGAATGCATTCATTGTTGACACAATCAAATGGTTTGGAGTTGATAGAAACTAATATACGCTACTGTAGAAAAAAATGAGGCCTCTACTAGCATTCACCCACCCACGATGTGTCAAGGCATTTTTGGTCCAATCCCACAATGTGCAAAATGTAAAATTTCATTCCTAGCACCTTTTCACTAGATAAAACTGAATTCACATGTTGTGTCTTGCACACACAGCCCATAGTTTCTTAGTAAAATGGGGATACCCCTCTTTTGATTTACATCATTTTACTTGTCTCTAACCCATCTTAATTTTTTAGCTTGTCTTGTGAGCTTCAGGTCTTGATTGATCAACTTGGTTTGAGTATGGAGTTCATGATTGTTTGACATAATTTTGGATACACGTGGATGTTCTTGAGGTCCTAGTTGCATGAGCATAAGGTCTTCAATATTTTGAGGGTTCTACAATGATAATGGTAGCATTTTTGGTCAAAATAGCTTCACATCATGAGTGGAGTATGAGCACCTAGGGTTTGGTTACCCATTACAACTAACCAAACCCTAGAAAGAAGGTTTATATTGATGTTATAGTGTTGGTTTTGCTATTATAACATTGCCATAGAGTCTATTTTACCTCTTTTTCCATGAGGATTGTCCATGCCCAAGGTATTATTGTTGTAGCAATCTTAGGAGTAGCCTTGACTCTTTATTTTACTCCTTTTATATGCATTGCAAAGTGTCATAGGATCGTTACTAATTTTGCCTCTCAAGATCCTTGTATTCCTAGGGTTTTAAGAGCCTTAGTTCATGTGCATTTGCTTGGATTGACATGGTTTCAGGACAAGTATAATGTCTCTATCTGTGGTTGTAGGTTAGGTGATATGTTTTCAAGATTTTCACAATCATGGAGGATTATTGACATGACAAACATAACAAGGGTTGTTATTAGTCAAGATATTATCATGATAAGGTCATCCAAAGGCTGCCATAACAATAGTAATATTTCTTAGGAAGAAGGAAATGTTGTCATGTTAGTGAAAAGGGAAGATGAAGAGGTATTTTGTTGTCCTATATAGTCATTTAGAAGTCAAGAAGGGACTATTACAGTCCAAAATAATCAAAGACTACCCCAAGCCATTAGGACAATCATATAAGAAGGTCTTCCAAGTTGTCAAATGCCTAAGTGAGGACTATATGAGCATGGTACATCATTTTTAAAGGTCCTAAAACCCTTAAGGAAACTACATACATAGTGAGAGGGATTATTACAGTACAAGATGGTTACAGAGTGCCCTGGACTTCATTAGGACAACCATACCTAGCAATGTCATAATAGTCATTAAAGTAATGTCAGTCATCTAGGGTATTGAAAGATATGTAGTCGATCCAGGTAACCACCATCATCTAATAACAAAGGACAATCAAGAAAACTATTGTTCACTAAAAATATCCAAAACAATCCTAAAATGGTCCAACTTGTTGCCATGAAGATTGCATGCCATAAGACCTTGGCAATATCCATTAGAGACCTAAAAGATCATGAGAAACATGTTAGAATCTTTCTTCGAAGATTATCAACCTTGAAGCCATAAAAAATACATTGAAAATAGCTTGGAAACATTGCTAGAAACACTTTGGAAACATGTTGCAACTTATTGGAAACATGCAAATGGATGCTTAAACTAAAATGGGATTGATTGAACAGTCAAATACACATCCTAAGTGTTCAGTAGAAAATTGGATTTGTTAATGTTCTAGATTTTAGATGTTTAAATCTGCCTCTCCACTATACATTCAAGGATCTAGGGTCGAGTGACGAGCACTATCATACCCTAGGTCACTTGCCGATGTAGGGAAACTTGGATTAGGGAATTTATTTATTAGTTTTATTTCTCTTATGCCCAATTAACCATTAAAACCCTAATTATGCAAATATGACAACAAATTGACGACTGACGGAAAAAGCTCTTGCAGACAGGAGTAAAAACCCAAATTATAGAATACCTATTTTTGAGGTTCTGAAGTGGAATAGTTAGGGACACTGGAGTGGGCACCCAAGTCCAAGGTACTTATTTCTTCATGGGATCTAGACCTCCTTTTGACACTGATCATCCCTGTAACATCTATTTTCTGAAACTTGAATGTGGAGGACACTAGAGCAAGCGCCCAAGTCCTGGAAGTGCTCCTGTGTCCTATTTTTCTTCAGATCCTAAATCCTTGATGCCTGCCAATCTTTCCTGCAACTCCACTTTTCCCAAATGTGACACCTGTAACCTACAATCACAAGACTTGGTTTGGGGGTTGTGGTGTTTAGAGACTGGCCTCAGTCAAGCCCTGAAGGACACTTAAGTCTCTAAACACCATTGTTAGATAAAGAGTGCGTGCCCCTTGTGAGGCAGAGGCAAAAACCAAAGGAATCAATGATGAAAACACAATATTATGTCACCTTGTAGTGAAGCTCTCATGGGAGGAAGATGATCTTCATGCCATGAGGAAATTGATGCTCAAATATGCAAATATCAACACATGAAACACACAAGTCTACCCTTGTAACACAATAGAAAGCCTTGAATCACCTTCAGAACACTTGAACCTCACAATTGCCATCTAGTTTCTAAATGAATGCCTAAGCATGCTTATATATGCAACTACAAGCACTCCTGCCAAGATTTTAAAAATCAAAACTTACTGTGTTGGCAAAAGGACCAACTAACGGTCATAAACTGACACCTAGAAATTAGGGGTGTGCCAAAATAGGGTAGGACTAGGGTGTAGGGACCCAAGTCCTGCTCCCTATTTTGGGCAGGGTACAACTCAAGGGGTCCGCCTAGGTCTAATTTGCCATGGAACCTAGGTCTCATTCCATCGGGATGCCAAAATATGAACTAAGATGTCCTAAATGCATACCAAAGACCAAGGAGCTAAACCTTATGAGGGAAAAGCTCCCAAAGGGACATTTTCTGACATTACATTTAGCCCCCACTTTAATGTATATATAAACATGAGGTCAATACATGCATTAAAGTAAGGTCACAAACACAACAAACACACCAAGCATGGAGAAGACATGCCAATCACATAGAAAACAGTAACAGGCATACAAAACACGGAGAAGATAGTTATAGTCATGTACAACATGGAGAAGATAGTCAATGCATAGAAGACACATTAATGCATGGAAGATAGAAATGATATCTTTTCTTTTCTTTTTCTCATATATATGAAATGCAGATATAAGTACTAGAAAGTAAACAAACCTCCCATAATATAGGATGCACTCATTGAGAAATATATGGGGCAACACACACGTAAGACATGCAAAACCTTCCAAAATGTAGGATGCACTCATCGAGAAAGTTTTTAGACTGCATATGGGGCAACAAATATGCCACACAAAACAAGCACGCCAAAACACACACGCTTGAAGACACAGAGAAAACATAGCAGACAACTTAACAACTTAACCGCAACCCTAATATAATCTGAATTGAATTGAATTTTAATGACTACGAGGCCCAAAACAACCAAACCGCAGCCCTAAGATAATTTGAATTGAATTGAATTTTAATTAGACGAGGCCCAAAATAACCTAACCATAGCCGTAAGATAATTTGAATTGAATTGAATTTTAATGACTCCACCAGGCCCAAAACCACCTAAGCACAGCCCTAACATAATTTCAAACTCTTTTCCATTTGGACACTTCTAACATGCAACTTGACCAAGGAAATATTTTTTATAATATATTTATTTTAAATGATTAATAATAATTTATTGGGATTTACGTTTTTAATTTTAAACCACTTTTTTATTGATTCATATTTTATGAGTAGTTATTTACAATAATTTATTTTTCATAACTATAACCCTATATTAAACACTTTAAAATATTAAAATAGATATTCAAGCTATTTTATTTATTCACATTAGAATCATTTTATATACTACATACATAATTTTGGTTAATTATTTAATTATTTAAGCCCATCAAATTAATTAACAAATCAAATTTAAACTTTTTATTGATTAAATTACACTTTTTAGATAAATTAATTAAGATTCAAACCAAAAACATGTATAAAATTTTGGTTGAAATTATTTCTAACATATATAAAAAATTAAAGCAGTTTTCTTTCAATTAATATATACAAAAGTGAAACCTAATAAAATATATTGACACTTTATCTTAAATACATCTTATCTAAAAGACCCACATTTATTTTTATTTACTAAAAAGTTAAAAATATACAGTATGAAAAATATTTCACCATTATTACATTTTTTATTTTATTCTTCAAACAAAAAATTAAGTGACTAATAGAAAATACTCTAGTGATCTAAATATGAATATGTTATTGTTATTATATTGTGTAATTATTCTTCAAACTTACAATACTTTAATGCATTTTAAATTACAAAAGCATTAGTATTATTACATTTTAAGGAAATATTTGTGTTATTTAATAGGCTTTGTAAAATTTAGTTTTATAGTAAAGGAAATATTTTAGTCCTATTATATTTTTACCAAATTAGATTATTTATGAGATTTCAATTTTATTCACAACACTCTTCAAAGATTAAATTTTCAATTATTGAAATATTATTTGGCACTTGTTAGGTTTAGAATTCACTCAAAACATATACACATAGTAAACCAATCAAACATGATTTATTGTAAATGTATGGCACTAGTTTATTAGGTTTAGAATTCACTCAACTACAACCAAGATTTTTCTAGAACTAGATTTATAAAGTCATAAATTTATTAAATAAAACTAGCATATCTATATTTAAAAAATATATCTAAAATATTTCAGGAGATATCCTTCTCCAGGTGCCTAAAAAAAGGTGCCTCCAAAAGGATATCTCTTGGCATATTTTACATATATTTTTAAATATAGATATGATAGTTTTGTATTTATTGTAATTCAAGTTGACAAACCACAACTTCTCAAGGGGTTACTAATCTTAATATTAGTTTGGTTCAAGTACACTTAGTTATATGGAGTTTTTCCTATAATCCAACCCACTTAGCGTCATACCTCATTTGCAAAACCTTCAATAGTGTTGTGCCTTATGAACCATTCATATAGTGCTCCATAGCACATTAATTTTATTTCGAGATAAGTAGAACTCTCTTAGGTTGGATTCATTAGTTAAGACACTATGTTATCTAGATAAAAGCCCTAGTTCATGTTTTAATGGGCCTAAGAGCTCTAATTGATGTTGTATGAGTTAAACCTATGAAAAAATTATTAGGTTTGGGAACATTATTAAAAACATTTATTAAATAGTTCAAAGAGACTCCTTATATTTTTTAAAAATAATTTGATTGGAACAAGACAATAAAGATGAATGCTAAAGTTAAGTTCATAACTTGGCCAAATTTCATAATTAGCCTTAGTCATTTGAAACTATATAATAGGCTTGTAGATGAGAAAAGGGCATACTTCATACTTTTCCCCTCATTTTACACTCATTTTGGCCTTTTCAATAGATGCACATATCATTTTGGTGTCCAATTCAATGAATTTTTGCACATAAACTAACATGACCCATCTAATGCCATTGCCTTTTACTGGTTCATCCACGGTGGTTTAGACCTAACATGATTCTTATTTGTTTTCCCACCCAAGACTGAATTGTGACTTTTATCTCCTGAAATGAATTGTGAACACATTTGCATCCACCTTATTTGAACTTGACTTTCACTCTTCCCTAGCTCACTCCACTCCAAAAATGGAGCATTGCCCATTGGCTTGCACACAAAAATATTTGAATTTGGCACTTAGGATGTCATATATAAAGACAAGCCCCAGTGTACTAGTCATGAATCCCTTCAAGTCCTTAAGCACTCATAGGTAATATCATTTAAGCATTAGGGCACCAAATCATAGAGCTTTCTACTCTTGCATCAAATGATATTGCATTAGGCATATTCCATATTGCGTGTTTTCTATTTTTGTACTAATGTAGAAAATTGGAAGGGGTCTAACTAAGGTAAAAGGAAATTTTAAACCTCAATCCTAGCACACCAAACTCCAAAATTTTTTCATTAACAAGTGCTACCTTAGTGCTAATTCAAATATGATAATAGGAGTACAAATTCTAGAGGTACGTGAGTTACAAACATAATCATGATAGGTAGAAAAAATAACGTAAGACTTAGAAAGAATCACATGTGATCTCATTTGATAGTAGTGTAGACTATGAGGAAACATCAACTACATGATTCATCCTTCAGATCTAATTTCTAGAGTTCATAATCATTGTTGAACACATCTATGTAATCCATATCAACAACATCAACTTCTATCGGTATCATTAAGACCTAAGCACCCTCTAACCTCCTATTTACTTTATTAATTACTTGGCATGTTGTCATACTCAACTCTTCTTACTTTATCTAGGGGGTCTAATTAATGTACATCATTAATTATCCTATAGATCCCTAGAATGTTTATAGAGGGCGGGTTTATTTCCTCTATATTTTGGTGAACCCTAACTTGCCAAATCTCTCTAGTTTTAACCATAGAATTAAGTCTTGTTCCTGGTTATGATTTTCTGATCTAATAAATTTCTATTTCTTTTCTAATTTTTATTTTAGATCTAAAACCTTATTGTGTTTCCATTGTTTTATCTATTTTAATTCTTTGTTGTTTGCATACCATTGACCAATCTCTAATTTCCACTTAGGAGAAGTCCTAGATTAAATCTAACCATGGTCATGCATCAAACTAAAGCTCCCATCATTAGAAATCTAAACACAATGGTTTATTTGAATGAATAAGACTCCTTTGATCACGAAGCTCACCTTGCTAGAATGGATAAAAGGGATAATGATAACTCAACTCAAATACTTAAGGAGTATTTTGTTCATCTTGATGTCATATCTTTCAAATATGTTTTTCAATTGTTTTGATTCATTTTTAGCAAATTAAAACTCCCCAATCCCTCCAAACCTTGATTCACTAAATTACGTGCATGATGAAAATCTTGCTAAAGAACAAGCACAACCTAACCCTCCCCAAACTCTTCCATCCATTTTGCGACACCCTCGTGAGACACAAGCCAATATATGAGGGCAGATTGAAGAAAATAAGAAAGAACTTGAAACATATGTTGAAACATTAAAAACTCCAAATGCAACAAGAACACATCGAAGAGCCCTTGTGACATCCTTGGACTCTATAATTTCTCATATAGATTTTGTTAGTGGTCAAATAAACACATGGTCAAATCATCAATCTGAGAATGTATGATAGTATTATTCTACTAAACTGTCATATAAATAAGTCAAAGATAAGAAAATATTGAAATCTAATTTATGTACATTATTTATTGATCCAAGAACCAATGAGCCCATGCATGGAAGTTGCAAAAGATTCCCTATTCATTGGTGTCGACACCAAGGAACAAAAAATAATTTTTGAGATAGGTGGTGGATAGTTTTTGACAATCCCCCATGCAAAAATAATGAGGTGCCTCAATATATCTTCAACAAACTCTATTGTGAGTTTGTCCTCAATGATATTCCAAATTATTTTGATATGCATGATTTCTAGGTAGAAGCAAAGGCTCAATCCAAGATAAGGAGGGGCACATTGTGCCTAGGACCACTCAGTGAAACTGCCAGCCAAGCCATCTATTCAACATGTCACAGTCCCTTCCATTATGAAGGAGAGTATTGAGGTGGAGACCCTATAGTCTATCAGTTCCCTCATAGTAGGCCTCTTTCACAGGTTGATGAGGTAACCCTCCTAGGCTTCAATGCTCACCACACATTTGTCATGTTTGTGGAGCTACTTGTGATTATGGGTCTAAGGATGTTGATGATACACACATTGGAGAGAATGCTCCATAGTTTTAGGACTATGCTACACAAGGCCAATAGTAGGATACATCATTATTAGATAATATGGTAATGAGATATGAGTTGCTAGATATGGCCTTTCACATTGACCAACAAGTAATTTTCAATAAGGTTCTGTAATTTATTATTTTTCCTTTTGAATTCTATAATTAACTATATTAACCTATTGTGAATGAAAATTAATATAAATAAGTTTATGTATTATGAAATTCTAAGGTTAAAGTACTCATCCTACATTTGTCGGCCCTACAACACATGGTTATGTGGCCATGTCAAGTCTATAGGTATGTAATTTGTAATAAAATAGTAAATATACTACATGTATTTTTTTCAGTCATATATCAATGGTAATCTTAAAATGACATTTGACGATGAACAAGTGGGTGTTGGCTCTCCAACATCATGAGGAGTTGGTGGGCGTAGTCATATATCAAGTTTCACTAAGGTAAATTTTACTTCAGCACCTGAAACTTGAAAACTGAATATTTGACTCATCCTCCAAACATCAAAGCCAAAAAATAAACTATAGTGAAATGCGGTGGATTTTGCTATCTCCTCCAGATAACCCTAATCAACAACATGATAGTTCTTTGTTCTATTAACTCTGGAGAACTTTTGAGGTACATTGAAACAACAGAAACTTGAATTTAAGAGTCTTCTCATTTATAACTGACCATCCTCCAAACTGCAGGACCTCATCTTCAAAAATGGAGAAATGCGGAGCATTTCTCTGACCTCCTGACTATAATCATTCTGAACCTCTGTCTTCACTCTATGAGCTCTAGAATCTTTTGCAGAAACGTCCAAGCTCTAATATCAAGAACATACAAACTTCATACATGTCTCTGACTAACTTCCAAACCACAAGGCCATGCCTTCAAATTCAGAGGAACGCGAAGCATTCTCCCAAACTGCTTCAGTACAAACTCTAGTGCCTTCGACCTCCTGAATCTTTCTTTCAAGACTAAAGCAATGTGTTTCCTCGAGAAACAAGAAATACAATATTCACCACACTAGAGACTTCATTCTTAATATCAAACACAACTCCTTCCAAAAAAACAAGAATCTTCATGTTAGCACATTGTTCTGCTCACAACTTTCACTTCTGTATGAACTTCAAAAGATAGGGTACAACTGTGTACAAATGATACTTATCCAATTAGTATATATAGTACATGACATTCATCATCTTACCCTTTACTTCACAACTTCTTTGATCCATCTCTTTATTACTCCTTTGTCTTCTTCTCTGATGACCTCAGCATATACTCATCACTTTGTTTCTCTGTCTCACAACATTATGCAACAATTTCCCTTAGTCATCACAATACTTTGGCATCTCGTCAACTGATCATCACTTCCACTTCCAACCTTCAGCACTATTGACAAATATGCAATCCTATACACATTGAACATCACACTGTTGACATCAATGACAACACATGCAATAGTTGGTGATTTTCTTTTGATGGTATAATAGGCTTGATGAATGCATTCTACATATATGGGACAAACGAGAGCACACACTTGTTCCAATGGCTCAAATTTCTAGGTTTCAAAAAAATTACTTCCTATTTACGAGTGTTATTTATTTCATTTCTACTTTGGCATGCTTACTTATTTGGACTTGCATACCCCCCCAAAGTGGGGCCAAAGTGTAGAGGAGAAAATTGCATACCTTGCCCTTTTCCTCTCTCATTTTACATCACTTTGCATGGATATTGTAGATGCACAATTTTAGCACCCAAATTGTCTCTTTTAGTTAACGAGTTAACCCTATTCTTGAACCTCTCGCTTTGTTATGCTAAATCCTCTAATTCAAAATACTAATCATCCATTTCCTCAAATTTTAACCTCCCTAGAATAGGTCATGTGTGTGATATCGTCTTCCAATTTGAAATTCAAAATTTTTCATTTCATAGGTCAACAATGTCAGAATATGATTGTTACCCATTGGCTCACACATCTAAAAGTTTTGAATTGTGTGTCAAGGGCTATGTATTTTAAGGACACCATCCTATGTTATTTTCATAAGGAAATATAATCAAATATTAATGGAAAGCATTCACATTTGGCAATTCAACCTCAACTTACTCAACATCCAACATTCTTTGTACCAATCTTGTTAAATCGACCTTGAGATTTGATTGTCATCAAGGAAGTTGAATGCTCTTCCCTCTATACCTAGCAAGCCCACAAAAGTGTTTATTAACACCACCCTTTCTCAGAAGTAAGTACATTCAATGATGAATAAGTTATGTAGGTACCAAAGCTAAAATTATGTAGTGGACTAAATTACACTAGAGAAAAGTGTCCAAGGATCAAATTGTGAGCATGACCTAATCTTAGCATCTAAAAAGCTTGGGATTCATTCTTCATTGGGCTTCAATCACAAATCCAATTCTAGATTTTAGTTTTTAGATCTCTATCAAAGCATGGCAAGTAGTCAAAACAATCAAAACCAACTTTGCCAATTTTTAAGTGAGCCCTTATTTCCATCTCAATCATTTCTTTCTTAGATTACTCATCTCAAGTTACATTAATTTGGGGTCCAATTAAACTGAATGCTTATTACTCCATTTTGTTTCCCTACATATATAAATTAATAGTTACAAACTAATTAAAACCTAACTCTTTACACATTAGTCCTAATTATTTTGTCTAACTAAATAATATTAATAATCATATTAATTTTCCAATTGATTCTTTCACTTGGGAGATTTAATCTTTTAATTTTTTTTTGGAGTGGCTCAAGCTCAAGTCTTGTCTGTTTTCAAATTGTTAGGGTGTTACCTAATTTCTATGGCCTCTTTCAATCTTATCTTGTAAAAATGTTCCTGATTTGCAATGACTTCTGCCTCTTATAAGATACACCAACATATCAATTTAAGAAATATTAATAACCTATTTATATAAATAACTAACTAAAAAATCCGCAGGAGACGTACGCAAGTTCCATAGTCCAAAATAGCCCAATCTCAGAAAACTGAGATTCAGTAATTATAGTACTCACGATAAAGCCTTCTAGAGAAGTAAGGAACCCCCGAAAAAACCAATTCAAAGTGAATAAACAAATTGCAGCAAATAGCAATTGCCTGCACTATATTAAAATTATATATCCATTGCTATTAGTTTCAATCGATCAGGGAGAATTCCGTTTCTCTCTGCCTCTGTAGAATCAAAAAATGGTGAAAACCATGCAAGGGGCTCAAGTTGGTTTCACCTCAAGTGAAAGTTCCCAAGCTGTCCACCTTGGATGAGGTGCAAAATTTCTATTAACTGTTTTACCATTGAACCTGATGATGTTTAACTAGAGTCAACAATTTAGTGGCAATGAATAAAACCCCTCTCCAATACTTGGTTGCCGGTGGATCAAAAATGCAAAATTATCCATCAGCGGATGCCTGCGTCCAGTTCAAAATTGCAGCCTGTTCAATGGGTTGCGAAAATTTCAACAAGAAAGACTTATCCATAATTGGGGTTGTCCACTGTAGTTATATAAATTAGGGAAAACATCCAACATCCATTTACTCCGAGTTATAAGAGGATTATACCTGTTCAAACTGGTCATGTGGCAAGAGCTTCCTAAGCTTGAAAATGACACTCCATCATGTAACTAACTGCTTTTGAACCTCCAGCAGGAATTCAATACTAAATGATCAAGTTTTGTTAGGTGGAGAATCGATGGAAGTAGAAAGTGGCTTATCTGCATGAGTAAAAGAGGAGACACAAAATTTTGATTTGTCAAGATAGTCCTGTATTTGACACAACAGTGACTGTTGTTCAGACACCCCCAATGGTTTCAATAGGCCTGGCATAATGCCTACACCTGCACATACTTGATTAGAAATGTCGACATTTCGATTGCTTCTATTGTATGGAATACCAATGTTGGTATTGCCTGCACATGATGAAGTAACAATCTCGGTATTGATTGCATGTGATGGAAGAGTAGAGCGGCTAGTACCTGACATAGCAGCCCCGAGCATGTTATTGTCTAATCCAATCACGTTTGAATGTACTCCTGAGTTGGAGGAATCCATAAAATTATAATTTTGATCTATTTTAGGATGAAATGATACACCTGCACCAACTTTTGTAGGTGGATCTCGCGAAGATGGCACCTCAACATTGAATGTTCCCCATTTTATGTAATTGCCTATAGCTTGAAGGTCACAAGAGTTATGTATCACAGGGAGTTGGTCTTTTACTTTTAGCTTCTTTTTTGAACCTGTCATGTTCATATTCAATGTTGAAATTTTCAGTCTTGCTTCCACTGCCTCCTCCCCATCTTTTTTATCTGCTGGAAAAGGAACAGGCGGAACAGGAAGATGTTGCTGAGTATTCTGTGCTATTGGCTTCAACACATGCTTGAAACCACCAAACTGGTTTGCTGTTGAAGACAGCTCTTGTGAAGATGGATTATTATCTGGACTCGTGTGATTGTCCATGGCACATATCTCAGTTTGTATGGAATGAGGCTGCACTTCGAGTTTCCTGTTGGTTTTTGTTGCCTCTATTTCTGCTTTATTTACATACTTTTGGCTTAAAACAGACCCATCTGCACGCATATTTTTTTTCAGACAAGCGGGATCCAATAATTTGTCATTTCTTCGTAATTTTGTCTGAGAAAGAGCAATAGCAGCTGGTTCTGAGGATTTACTTTCCATTTGAGCCTGTTTACCTTTGTTGATCTTCCTCCTCTTTGGAATCTGTTTATATGGGTTCTCCAAACTAGTGTTCATATTTTCTCGTGGAAAATGAGGTTGATGGTACGAATGACCATGGTTCCCCTCTGCAACCATTTCCCTTCTACAATTTTGTCCATCTGAAATCTTCATTACTGTTTCCAGAGCATTGGATTGAAAAAGAGGCGGTAGAATTGGCAGAGCTGTGCTACTATCTGGTTGGACCTGATTAACTTCTTTATTTTGTGTACAATGTCTGCCTGTACTCAATGCAAGCACAGCGATTTTCTGCCTGTCCCCAACTTTCCTTTTCCTTGTCAGATTATCTTTAAAGCCTACATCATCAACTAGGTTCTTATTTATGCTACAGAAATTGGGATCCTGGGAAGCAGCAGTCTGGAAGTCTTCATCCTGGAGGCCTTTTTCAGCCTTGTAAGTTGCAATTCCTTTAGGAGCTTTACTGGAACAGTAATGTTCAATTCTCTTTTCTATGTATGACTGGAGTTCAAACTTGCTCTGATCAAAGCACTCTCGAGATAGTGTAGTCTGTGTATCTAACTTGTTTCCTGCAAAAGTACACATCGAAAATTTTGGTTTCATGACCAGATCCATCTTATATAGTTGCATTAGAAGCCTTATCACTGGAACTAGTTCATATTTAAGCTTGAGAATACAAATCTAACTCAGCTTAGTTCACTTGCTTTCCATTTTACCTTGAGCAAAGCTTAAAATAACTGGTGATCTTAAAGGCTGTTGCTCGGCAGCATTGGCCATTGTGTCTGCACCCAAACTTGGAGCATTCATGGTATTGCATGGCAGATTGCAATTAAAAGAAGATTGAAAGCCAATTTTCTTTGATGGCTTATGTTCCATGGAAAAATCTGCGACAATATTTTCAAAATTGGATAAGTTGAACATCAAGCAACAAGAAACCTACAAATTCCCATTACCCAATATGGCCCATTTTAGAACACGGTACTTTTCATACATTCTAAGTTTTATGATTACTTACTTTTACCAGGAACACCGTTCAGAAATTTCAGTGTTTGCTGTTCATTACCACTCAATACTGGAAAGGTTCCAACAGCTTGTGCCACACAAGTTCCCTGTTTTTGGCAGACCTGCAAAGAAGTAAATACTCTCCCATGTTAGACCATTGCTTAAATAATGGCTTCTTTGCATTGGCCAATATAATTGGCTGAATTCAAATATTACTCCAATATTTTCTGCGAAGATAAATTGGAATGGGTTTTTGTTATTTTGCTAATGCAAATTCTAAATTCAGAATGGGTGAAATTCAGACTATTCCAATTCAATTCAATTCAAATTAAGACCGATAGAACTGATTAAATGAATAAGAATGGGCAAAGTTTTGTTTTTTCTACCAAATTTACCAACTACATCTTATAAATTTCTTTTACCGATGGGAAAACAAAGCCACAAACTATGGATCAAAAATATTATCCTGATCTGCCAGCGATTGGAAAGTGGCCTTTATTCAAACTTTTAATCCAATTGCTTACCTCGTCCTTTCTTTGTTTCACAATTCCCACAGAACCCTCAAACATGAATTCTCTTTCGGTTGAGCTCAATGATAGGTTAGTAATGAAATTCTCTCCCATAGTTGGCTGAGACCCAGTTAACAGTAGATTGTATCCTGCAGAAAATGAAGTATAATCTCTGTTCCCTTTTCTGTTTGAATTTGTTGAATTTTCATAATCTGTAATCAGATTTGGATTTATCAGCCTGCTTTGACAATGAAGAGACAAATCAGGTTGGACTGATACACCTGCATTTGTTTGGGGAGGACACAAAGTGGTCACTGCAACTGTTTTATATGTGTTTAAAGAAGTGTCTTTGTATACACTCTCGGGCACATACTGTTCTGAGACAATGTTATGATTGTGGAGAGTGTCTTTGCGAGAATTGGAAGGCACAGATTCATCCAAGCCATTGTCATAACCCTCAAAACTAGTATCTGAAAAGCCATGAATTGAAGCATCCATAGAAGCATTACTTTGCTCAATAATAGACCGTTGATTGTGATTTGATTTGAAGGTCTCCCCCAGAACATTAGACTGAAAAAGCAGCAGTACACTTGGTGGAGTTGTGCTACTATCTGGTTGGACCTGCTTAACTTCCATATTTTGTGCACAGTCTCTGCCTCTACCTAATTCAAGGACGGTGGTTCTCTGCCTGTCCCCAACTCTCCTTTTCCCTGTCACTCCAACAGTTTGGGAACTGTTTAAAGGAGTGCCTTTGCATGTACTCTTGGGCACAGACTGTTCTGAGCCATTGTTATGATGATGGAGAGCATCTTTATAAGAAATGGAGGGTACAGATTCATCCAAGCCATCATCATAACCCTCAAAACTAGTAGCTGAAAAGCCATGAATTGCAGCATCCAAAGAAGCATTACTTTGCTCAATAATAGATGGTTGATCATGATTTGGTTTAAGGGGATTACCAAGAGCATCAAATTGAAATAGAGGTGGTACAATTGGTGGAGCTGTGCTACCATCTGGTTGGACCTGCTTGACTTCCTTATTTTGTGTACAATGTCTGCTTGTACCCAGTGCAAGCACAGCGATTCTCTGCCTGTCCCCAACTTTCCTTTTCTTTGTCACTGCAACTGTTTGCAAAGTGTTTAAAGAAGTATCTTTGCATGGACTCTTGGGCACAGAGTTCTCTGAACCATTATTATGACTGCGGATATTATCTTTGCAAGAATTGGAGGGCACAGATTCATCCAAGCCATTGTCATAACCCTCAAAACTAGTAGCTGAAAGGCCATGAATTGGAGCATCCAAAGAAGCACTACATTGCTCAATATTGGGCAGTTGATTGTGATTTGATTTAAGGGGCTTTCCTAGATGCTCAATTGTTTGCTTTTTAAAAATACGTGAGCCATTGTTTCTCTGAGCTTTTATCATGACATCATTATCAGTGCTGTCTTTATCACAGACCGACTGATCACTTGCATCTATTTTCATGTTTCTATCAACTGCTTCTGTGTTCTGGCAAGCATGATGATCTGAGCTTGAAGAAATACCAATCACAGTATCTGAATCCACATGTGCTTCCTTATCTTGTCCTGACATCTCCTATTTCTCATGCTTACTAGACTCTTGTACTTGATTAATCTTCTTGTCATCTTCTAGGAGAAGATGAATTTCATTGTCCACTGTGGCATGCTTAGCTGAATCATCATGATTTGATTTAATGAGCTTTCCTAGATGCTCAATTGATTTCATTCGAAAAGTACAGAAGCCACCATTTTTCTGGTCCATTACCATGACAGCATTACCTATGGTGTCTTTATCACTGATTGACTGATCACTAACATCTCTTTTCAGGTTTTTATCAACTTTCTCTGTATTCTTGCAAGCATGATGATTTAAACTTGAAGGAGTACGAACCACAGTATCTAAATTTGCATCTGTTTCCACAGTTTCTCCTGATATCTCCTGTTTATCATTCTTATCAGACTCTTGGATTTGATCAATCTTCTTGCAATCTTTTATAAGAAGAAGAACTTCACCATCCACTACAGCATGTTTAGTTGAAGTGTCTGTCCCTTTAACCACCTCATCCTTCAAACACTGGTTGTTGTGAAACTGAATTGGATCACCAGACTTATTTTCTGTCACAAAACAATTACCATCTTCAGTTTCTTTATTCTGAACAAATGAATCTTTGAGGAAATCAGTTTTCTTAAGATTGTTAGATCTTCGCGCTGTTGAATCTCGTTCATATTGATTTTTAGCCATAAAATGTGCCAAATAATTCAGTAAATCATCTTCTTCTTCTGGAAGTAAAACTTCTTGTTTCTCTAATCCATTCTGCACAAGCTCTTCAACAGGTACTTTCTTTTTCAAATCCTTCGAAAGCACTTCCTTTTGAGGGCTCCCAAGCTTTTTTTTTTATTACTCTTCGTTCTTCCTACATAAATGAAAACAAAAGCATGCTTTTGGATTTCAGAATTTGAATACATCCCCAAACATTATAATAGAATATTTTTCATCCATATGTTCTGTAGATATCTCGAATTAAACAGCACTTATTTTTCTTTCTTTAGTGTGTGGCAAAGTTATCCTTCTAATAGAACTCTTAGAACCTATCAGGCTAACTTGATCCTAAATAAACTGTAAACAGACGTTATCATTTTTTTCTAACAACAAATTTATAAACCATAAAGGAACATCTCCACTACTTCTTATAAAACTATGAGTTTAGCAATGAATTGGAGTCCAAGGAACCAGAAACAGCCACATATGTGACTTCCCTAAAATCAACAGTAAACAAAACCGGCAAACAAAAGAAGAGTGTCTTTAGCTTCAATTCATATAGAAAAATAAACAAATTAAGTTTTCCTAGTAATTGGACAAAGCATCACCTCTCTAATATTCATATGATCTTATATTGAGGAAGAAGCATAGCTTAAAGTACAAGATAATATCTGTGACATCTGAGATACCTATTACATGCCAAAAGTCAGTCAGTCCTAGTGGTTACCAGTACAGTAACATTCTATTTATTCAGAAAATGTGAGGAGTGGATCTCGCGTAATTGTCAAGAGGATACAATGTTCAATCACCTTGCAAGACACCTGAGTTCATGTCTATGACATCTAGGATACTCGTTACAAAATGGTTGATCTATCTTGTAATACATTTAAAGATTATAGGAGAATCAAAGCAAAGAAAGCTCAAAACTTGAAAGAAAGAAGTTTCACAGGATAACCATAAAGATACATACTCTTACAGACTTCTCTGATGGTAAAGATTGACATGAAATGCCTTGGCCCTGTAGTTTCCTCTTATCATCCACAGATTCTAGGTTTGGTTTAGCTTGAGGCTTAAATTTTTGTGAGCTGCAGATTGAAGCTTTTGAGACTCTCTGCATCTCCATCTTTGCTCTCCTTGACATACGCTTCAATTTAAATTTCCAGTTTTCTTCATCGCTTCTCAGTTGTTCGTTTGGGACAACAGCAATAAGATCTGATATTAAGCGTTTTTGCAGTGTGTTCGCTTTACCCTTTTGTCTTTTAGAACTGTGTTTCTTTACAACGGGAGGGATACCAACAATATCCACCTTGGTAATACAACCTTCCTCATCAAAATTGGCCACAGTGGATGATGCTAATGTACTATCTCCCTGAGTCTTGCTTATAAATGCCTCCATTGCCTCTTCTGCAGTTATATTTTCAATATTTTCTTGGAAAATGTCATCGTCATCTAGCTCATACATAGCTGCTTTGTTCACTGGACAATGCATATAATTAACGTGGTCTGCCTTCTCTGTAAAAATTGAGGTATGTGTTTCAGCTCTTAATTCACTTGTGCAATTGGAAAGAATTTGATCGTCATCCTTGCCAGATAAACTTTGTTTTGCACTGGAAGTCTCTTCAGAGTCTGTAGGCCACACAGTAGCATTACAGGCAATAATTTCATATTTAGGATACAGATTATCACCATCTGATACATTATTTGATGTCAACTGCTTAACCGTGCCATGTAATGGAATTCTATCTTCACTGTGATGATTTTCCTTGTGATTTTCAACACTGGCATCCCCAGGTCTTTCACCTACTTCCATACACTGTGCCACTTCAATTCCTGCCTTTCTCCTTAGATGATGATTCTGTATGCCATTGCCTGAATCTTCATGTTCATTTTCGGATAGTTCAATTGGAAAATTTGTATCACCATTTATAGGCATGGCATTCATCAAGTTATCTAGCTGCTGCTGATCATTTCTTATTTCATTTAAGCTAACCAGGCTAAATTCACTAGCAAGACAATGTAAGCATTCCGAATATCTCAATGTAGGAACTTCAAGTGGGGGAAGTAAAGTGACTGTGTTCTTCCTCAATTCTTCTTTGCGGTAAATGCAGAGGAAAAGGCCAGCATTTACTTATATCTGTTTCTCGAATATTTGCCACATAAGCTCTGCAAAAGACAATAATACATACCTTGAGAACATTACAATAGTATGAAACTGTCAAGAAGCAAATCGACAAAGATGTAGGTTTTTAAAATAGAAAATAAAATCAAACAATCAATTCAGCAAAAGGTTTTGTGCAATGCTTTTTTAAGTTGACATAAAACAGAAGTTATTGTGTGCACAAGTACTAATCTATATATAAAAACATGCCAAAATATTAAATGCACATTTTCCATGTCATTGCTTTCCTTTCAGCCTATAGGCATGATCTTTTTTTTCCTGACATCGTATTTCAGTGGGGTAGAGAGGCATATCCAAAATTACAGAGAGGTGAATTACACAATCTGCAATTTGCCCATGGTAAATCATGGTCCAGAAATGAAGCATTTAATGTTTAAATGCATATCTTAATAAAATTTAACTTTGAATTAGTTAGCATATGGTGTAGAGGGCATGGATTGTAGAAAGAAAGGTTGAGTATGAGATTATGATGAATGATGAATCAAACAATGTCAATAGGAAAAATATCATGTGAAAGTGCAAATATTGCAAAACTTCTTTTAGGCTCGAATTTTCAACTTTTTTTTGTTGGTAAGTCAAAATGGATATCCATTTCTTATTTAAACTTTTTCCTTTAAAAATTGCCTCAGAATTGCATTGTTGGATATACCCTTTTTTTATCAATATTTGATAAAACCAAAAAAATGTATCTTCACAATTCTAAAAATGAAATATATGCCTCATTATAATTTTAATAGGTAATTATTATTAATTTATATATATATATATATATATATATATATATATATATATATATATATATATATATATATATATATATATATATATATATATATATATATATATATATATATCATTTATTTTGTTTGAATTTGAAAGATGTGGCTATAGCTTTTTTTTTTTCTTCTAAATTGAATTGAATTTTATTTCTTGGCCAAAAAATTGTTTTTTATATTTTTTCGAGAGGCCAACTATAGTCGCAGCGGGGGTGGAGATGAGAGCACTCATTTTTTGGTTGTAATTATAAACTAGCATATCTATATTAAATAGAATATATCTAAAGTATGCTAGTTAATAAGTTGCAGTAAAGCTTTCATAAGTAATTATTTATTTTTTAAAAATCGCAAAAATACTATGTTCCACGACATTTCAAGGATGGAAACGTATTTTTGGGATGGCAATCCAAGGGCTATTTTTGGGGATGGTATATATACTCTTATTTCTACAAGTTTAACTATACATAACATCAAAATTAAGACAATAATAGGAATATATATCATTAAGACAATAACAACTATATATATCTTCTAGCCCTATATTTCAATATGAACTACCTCCTCCACTAAAAGTGTGTACCATTTTATGGACTTCGGTCCAACTTGAAAAAGGAATGTCAACACAAATTCTCCTTGCCCTATACTTCATGTGAGCTACAAGTACGAAGCAAACACATCTAGATCAGGTTTTAATAGAATTTTTACTACAAAGTGTAGTGCTCCCTCAAAATAGGCACGGCCTAAAAGGTCAACCATGCATATGTTGATTTTGGTAGCTAGGTCGGATCCCTTCTAGAGACCGACCTAGTCATAAAATGCTGAATGGCCTATCGGCCTTAGCATTTCAAGAATCTCAGTTGTATTATCCGATTTAAGGCAGACCCTAATTAGGCGAATTCATTATTTGATGTATCTTGAAATTGCAAATAGGTCAGGACCTATTTCAATGTAATTTGAACTTGGTGCCAAATTGTATCAGGCCGACCAAGGTTATTGTTTGGGCGATCTCCTATAAATGTAAAGTGACTTGTAGTCACAATTCATACACAAGACACCGAATTCTGCTCTGAGACGACTCTCCATCAGCGATCTACTTCTGCAATTAACAAGGAATTCTGCAGATAGTTGAACCGTTCGACGGTTCAACAGTTCAACGAGTTCAATGATTCAACAGGTTCAACCATTCAATAGGTTCAATAGTTCAATAGGTTCAACCATTCGATAGGTTTGACGTTTCAACAGGTTCGACGGTTCAACAAGTTCGACAGTTCAACAGGTTCGACGGTTCAACAGGTGTGACGGTTCAATAGGTTCAATGGTTCAACTAGTTCAATGGTTCCATAATTGATTTGATCATCCCACTTTCATCTGAAAATATCAGTGAACCTGTTACTTGGTGAAGCGGATCTGTTCTAGCATGAGCAAAGTTTAACCCTAGATCTGTTATAGATTATCTAAGGTTGCCGAACCTCTGTGTTTACTGTGCAATTACTCTTATGTGCAAGCGAACTTCATGCTGACCATTTTGGATCAGAATTAAGGTTCAGATAAGTTGTATTTTGATATCTATGTTTCGTGCCCTAGTTGCATGAAGTTGTAATCTGTTTCTGCTCTTAATATAAATTAGATATGAGATTTTCTTGTTGGGTTTTTCACCTTCAAGAGGGAGGTTTTCCCAAGGTACATATGTGTTATGTGTGCATTTGTGTTTTACTGTTTCTTATTGTCAATCTAATTACTAAAATTAACATGGTATCATAGCCAATTTTGAATTAGTATAATTGAATTTGCAGTAACCAATTATCTACTTCTGCTCTTATCACTTCTTCAAGATGGTTCTCAAGGTGGAAGATACATTGGATGGGGCTTTCAATTTCACATCATGGAGAGTCTGCATCATGCTTGTGTTGAATGAAAATGACCTTGCAGACTTTGTGACCAAGAATCTTCTGAGCCTGAGGCAGAAGGAGAAAAGACCCAATGGAGGAAGAAAGATCTTCAAGCTCAGAAGATCTTAATTGATTCAGTAAAGGACCACATTGTTCTCATCATCTGCAAGCTGAAGACAGCAAGCACAATGTTCAGAACCTTAGACGAGATGTATGAAATCAACAACACTAGTCGTGTTCTAGCTTTGAAGTAGTAGCTTCATCACATCAAGATGGCTAAAGGTGAATCCGTCATGGCTTACTTCATGAGGATTTCTGATTTGATAGATCAACTCTCATCTATTGGAAAGATTGTTGATGAAAATGATTTAACTATGCTAGCCCTCAATGGTCTTCCAGCATCTTGGGAATCCTACATTCAAGGAATTAGTGCAAGAGTTGATCTATCCAAGTTTGACAAATTAAGGGCTAACTGTATTTAAGAAGAGTCTCGACTGGCTGCTAGAGGAGTTATCAAAAACACTCATGAAGACAATCATGTCCTTGCTGCCCAATCTTTCAAGAAGAAAGGAGGCTATTGGAAGAAGAACAATTTCAAGAGGAATAGAGATCAAAGGTCTAATCCACCTCATGATTCGAAGAAAAAGAAAACGGACCTGTCTCACATCAAGTGCTTCAAGTGTGACAAATTTGATCACTATGCAAGGGACTGTTTATCCCAGTCTAAGAAACAAGGAGCAAACTTAAGTGAAGTCTCAAATCAGTCTAATATTGAAGACTTCCTTTTCATTCTGCTCTGTCAAGCAATGTACCCTCAGACAGTGATACTTGGCTGATTGATAGTGGTGCATTTAGACACATCACCGTCTATCGAGAGCACCTCTTAGATTTAGTGGAGAAAGAGTCTAATCTTCATGTGGTCATTGGTGATGATGCTCTCTATTCTGTGAGAGGTTTTAGTACTACTTCCCTTAATTTATATTTTGGAATTTCTCTTCACCTTATTGATATTTTGTTTGTGCTGGGAATCAAAAGAAACCTTATCTCCATATCAGCACTAGAAGATAAAGGTTATCATATTGCATTTTCTGAGGGAAGAGTGCTTGCATGCCCTAAGAAGTCCAGCATCAAATCAGTTCATGTCATTGGGAATAGGTATGAGAGCCTATATAAGCTTTCAACACATCTAGTTCAAGCTCTCATTCATGAAGCTCTTGAGTCAAGCGAGCTATGGCATAGAAGACTTGGACATCTTCATTTCCGAGCCCTCCCTACACTTGAGAAAATAGTTAAAGGTATGCCTAAACTTAGTCATATTCATGATGATACATGCAAAGGTTGTGCTATGGGTAAAAACACTAAGAGTCCATTTCATCAAAGTGAAAGTAGGTCTAAAGAGAAATTAGCTCTTGTGCATTCTGATTTATGTGGACCTATGTCTGTTGCTTCCCCAAGTGGATTCTTATATTATGTAATCTTTATAGATGACTACTCTAGGAAAACTTGGATTTACTTTCTCAAATCAAAAGAATCTGATGAAGTTCTAAGTAGATTCAAAGAATTTAAAGCTTTATCTGAAAATATATCTGGGAAAAGAATTAAAGTTTTAAGGTCTGACAATGGAGGTGAATACACCTCGGGTAGTTTTCATGATTTTTGTGTTGAGGCAGGGATCAAGAGGGAGTTTTGTGTTCCCTACATCCCTCAGCAAAATGGGGTTACAGAAAGAAAGAACAGATCCATAGTTGAGGCAGAAAAAGCTATGATTCATGATCAGGATCTGCAGACTTTCCTATGGTCCAAAGCATCTAAGACCACTATCCACTTTCAGAATAGATGCCCTCACCATGTATTGAAAGATACGACTCCAGAAGAAGCATTTTCAGAGATCAAACCTGATATCAGTCACTCAAGGATCTTCGGGAGTCCAGTATATATCCATGTACCCAAAGAGAAGAGAACCAAGTTGGAACCTTCTAGCAAAAGAGGCATTCTTGTGGGCTACAATGAAACATCCAAAGCATTCAGAATTTACATTCCAGGTCAGAAGTTTATTGAGGTTAGTAGAGATGTCACTTTTGAAGAAAATATTGCACTCAAAAGATCTAAAGGCTCAAGTATAGAGATTGACAATGAAGTCCATGATAACCCTCAAGACATGGATATTGAGCATGATACTGAGATTCAGAGAGAGTCTACAGAATCTAAAAATCATGATGATCCAAGTGAACCTTTGGATCCTACCGATGGGACTAGGGACAATACAGTGACTAAGAAGAGACTTGTCTAGATTCATGAGGCAGAAAAGTTTGCAGCTCCAAGTGGCACATTCAGAAAAAAGTAGGAGGCCTCATAAATTCTCCGACTATGTTGCATTGATGTGCAATCTCATTGAGACTGAACCTTCCAGCGTTGAAGAGGCCATGAAACAACAAGCATGGAAGAATGCTATGGATGAAGAATATCAGTCTATCATCAAGAATGATGTTTGGGATATTGTGCCTAGACCCAAAGGTAAGTCTGTCGTATCTTCCAAATGGTTGTTTAAAATTAAACATGCTGTTGATGGAAGTATTGAGAAATACAAAGCTAGATTTGTGGCTCATGGCTTCTCTCAGAAAGAAGGCATAGATTATGAGGAAACCTTTGCCCCTATTGCTTGATATACTTCCATCAGGACTATCGTTGCTATTGCTGCAACTAATGAATGGAAGTTGCATTAGATGGATGTAAAGATAGCCTTCCTCAATGGTGTTATTGAAGAAGAGGTCTACATTGAGCAACTTGAAGGCTTTGTGATCCATAAGAAAGAATCTCATATATGTAGATTGAAGAAAGCATTATATGATCTTAAGCAGGCCCCCCGTGCTTGGTATGAAAGAATTGACAAGTACTTGGTAAGCCTAGGATTCTATAAGAATGATGCTGATCCTAACCTTTACTTCAAGGTATTCAATGGTGAAATGTTGATTTTGGTTTTATATGTTGATGACTTATTCCTAACTGGAGAAGATCATCTCATTCTTAGATGTAAGGAAGAATTGACTTCAGAATTTGAAATGAAAGATCTAGGTCTCATGCATTTCTTTCTAGGGTTAGAAGTATGGCAAAGACCCAATGAAATTATTCTAAGTCAAGGAAAATATACCATTGATATTTTGAAGAGATTTGGAATGTTAGATTGTACACCTATGCCTACTCTTATGGAAACTAACTTAAAGAAGTTGAGTGAATCTACAGCTAGGTCTGATCTTGTGGATCCTACTGAATACATGTAGCTAATTGGATCCTTGATGTATCTAGTTAACACTAGACCTGACATTTGCTATGCAGTGAGTGCCCTCAGCCAGTTCATGTGTGAACCAAGGCAGATTCATCTTGTTGTAGCCAAGCATATCTTGATATATTTGCATGGTACAGTTGGATATGGATTGAAGTACTCTTCCAATACAATCATTATCTTGGAAGGCTATTCTAATTCTGATTGGGCAGCAAGTGTCACTGATAGAAAGAGCACTTCTAGAGTTTCCTTCAGCTTGGGATCTGCCATGATATCCTGATGCAGTAGGAAACAGTCTTCAGTAGCATTGAGTACTGTTGAAGCAGAATATATTGCAGCTTGTGTGGCATCTTGAGAAGTAGTGTGGCTTTGAAAACTCCTTACAGGATTGTTTGGACAACCTTGGGATCCTGCAGTTATTCATAGTGATAACCAGAGTTGTGTGAACCTCTCTGCCAATCGTGTGTTTCATGACATATCAAAGCATGTGGAAACTCAGTATCACTATATCCGGGATATGGTGCAAAGGAATGCTATTCAACTGAAGTACATCAACACTGATGAGCAAACAACGGATGTTCTCACCAAACCTCTTGCTTGAGTGAAGCTTGCATATTTTTGAGACAAGATTGGAGTTGTGGAGAATGAAGCTCTAGCTGAGGGGGAGTCTCAGTATCAGTGATACATTATATTGTATCTTCCACCCTCTATAAGTAGGCATGGTGGATCCACCCTCTGCGAGTAGGCATGGTGGTTATGCACTCTTCTCTGGGAGAAGTTTGAGGTGAAATCCCTCTTCCACCCTCTATGAGTAGGCATGGTGGAGCCACCCTCTACAAGTAGGTATGGTGGATATCATGGGAGAAATTCCATGATGTGCTTGTTCACCCTCTGGGAGTATCTATGGTAAACGTCATGTGGAGATGACAATAAGCACTTATGTTTTCTATGGGAGTAGCCATGGTGGTAGTCACTATGTGACTTGATCCTTACGAAGGAATCCTCCCTAGCTAAGAGGGAGTGTTGATTTTGGTAGCTAGGTTGGATCCCTTCTAGAGATCGACCTAGTCATAAAATACGGAATGGCCTATCGGCCTTAGCATTCTGAGAATCTCAGTTGTATTATCTGATTTAAGGTAAGCCCTAATTGGATGAATTCATTATTCGATGTATCTTGAAATTGCAAATAGGTCAGGACCTATTTCAATGTAATTTGAACTTGGTACCAAATTGTATCAGGCCGACCAAGGTTATTGTTTGGGCGATCTCCTATAAATGTAAAGTGACTTGTAGTCACAATTCATACACAAGACACCGAATTCTGCTCTGAGACAACTCTCCATCAGCGATCTACTTCTGCAATTAACAAGGAATTCTGCCGATAGTTGAACTGTTTGACGGTTCAACAGGTTCAACGGTTTAACGGTTCAACGGGTTCGACAGTTCAACAGGTTCAACCATTCGATAGGTTCAACAGGTTCAATAGTTCAACGGGTTTGACAGTTCAATAGGTTCAACCGTTGGATAGGTTCAACAGTTCAACAGGTTCAACTGTTCGATAGGTTTGACGGTTCAACAGGTTCGACGGTTCAACAGGTTCGACGGTTCAACAAGTTTGACGGTTCAACAAGTTCAATGGTTCAACCAGTTCAATGGTTCGATAATTGATTTGATCATCCCACTTTCATCTGTAATCATCAGCGAACCTGTTACTTGGTGAAGCAGATCTGTTCTAGCATGAGCAAAGTTTAACCCTAAATCTGTTATGGATTATCTAAGGCTGCCAAACCTCTGTGTTTACTGTGCAATTACTATTATGTGCAAGCGAGCTTCATGCTGACCATTTTGGATCAGAATTAAGGTTTAGATAAGTTGTATTTTGATATCTATGTTTCCTGCCCTAGCTGGGCGAAGTTGTAATCTATTTCTGCTCTTAATATAAATTGGATATGAGATTTTCTTGCTGGGTTTTTCACCTCCAAGAGGGAGGTTTTCCTAGGGTACATATGTGTTATGTGTGCATTTGTGTTTTATTGTTTCTTACTGTCAATCTAATTACTAAAATTAACAGCATATATATAATGTTTAATTGTAGGCAAATTGCAATAGGAGATACCGATTCAGTTTAAGTACTTGCAACTGTCATCGATTAGAATTGCATGGATAATTTCAAATAAGCACAACCAAATTGAAAGTCAAACATACATATTGATTGATTACAGGAACAATACAATAAGAACCATTCAAAGAATTGAAGTATTTAAAGTCATCATCTACTAGAGCTGCATGTCCAAGATGCTTTTTAAAACTATTTTTTTCATAAATTCAAGGTTTTTTTTGGTTTAAAAACATGCAAAATTCCCCTTCTCAGACATCCCCAGCCATCCCTAGGATAGACGACCATCTCACAAATGTTTTCTAATGTTCTACACCATTTCAAGGGCATTTCAAAGTTTTGGAAAAAGTTGGGGATGGCTAGGGATGTCCCCTTCCATCTTACCATCTTGGAAATGTGATGAGGGATGAGGATGTTGGTTTCAAGGTCCGGGCCATGTCCCCATAGAAAAAATGTGTCATACGTGTCCTTTTACTTATATCCAAAGTTAGAATTTTTGTTTAAATAGTTCAATTGGCCAAAATGACAGCTTTGTTTTTTAATGAAAATTTTAAATGTACCTCATTGAAATATTCAATTTTCACCAAATTAATTTTAAAAATTTCAAAAAAAAAAAAAAAAAAGTGGTCCATAAACTACATTCAATTTCCTACAACTTTTATTACTAGTTTTTTTTTTCAAGTTGTGTAAACATCCCAATCAATTTTTCATGTGAAGTTACTTAAAATTTTTCATATAAAGTTACTTACGTCTGTTTTTTAGTAGATTCATTGCCAATTTTAAGAGTCTTATTTAGCCCATCATGATCTCACACTCACCCAACAATAGATTTTGATAATTAGGTAACATCTCTGTGGGAAAGACCTAATCCCCTTGCGGAATCTATAAAAAGTCAAGAACAGGTTTTCGTTGGCCAGTGCTTCCCCAAGTTGTGGCCGAATTCTCAAGTTCTTAAGAAAGCGAAATTAATCCAAACAAACAAATTCCAAGTCTAAGGTCCGCCACGGTATTATACATATAAAAAGTAACTTGGGAGACATCTTAACTTCGCTCATACCCTCAACTAAATATATTAATTGCAAAATTGGCTCTGAAAACCCAACTATGGCTTTTTACTGAAGTTACGATTTCCACTAAAGACACTATGATGGGAAGAAAATAAAAAATAAAACAAACTGATTCATTCATTCTTACCTGAGAGAAAAAGCCTTACAAATTGAACTTTTCACTGGAACTGTTTCCTGATCTTGGGATGATATACATTTTCCACTTTCAATGTCGACCTGCCCAAGATGAGGATGATTTCACTGTATAATTCTGGCACCTGAATAGAAGACGTTATACCAGACCCACTCTCGATAACCAAAAATTAATTTTCAAAGACTTGTTTCGCTGATGATGAGCCCAGTAGTGTGGCTCGAAACATCGGAGTTAAGAATTACATACCCAGTTGTTTCCAGAAGCTCAACCACCAAACATACTTCCTTTCCAAAAAAGATCCACTACTAAATTGTGTTCGTCAATAACACCAATTTATTCTCATGAACAACTAGAGCTATTATTCTCATGAACAACTAAAGCTATCATTCGGACTATACCAAACTATAAAAAAATTCCCATCAGTTGAGAGTGTTCATTGTAGCCGAGTTCGATTTGTGCAAACTCTAGCTCTTATTCTTACTCCAAACCCTAAAAAATCTCACGGTCACAATTTATTTCCAAAAAAAATAAGAATAAAAATTCCAGGAAACAGAAAGTTGAGATCAATTGCTCTCGACGGTTAACTACATAAATAAATGAATAAAATGAAACCCTAGCTTTAGAAAACCTCAAAACCCTAAGAAGAAAGGAAAGATATCTTCCAACGTCACTTGATAAGTCAAAAAATAATGCACCACGTATAAAACAGGAGAATAATGCTCTTTTTCGATAGATTCGGGAGTTGAATACTAACAGACACGTGGCAGGTGACAAGAAGCTGCGAGAGGAGGCTTTTTAAACGGTCAAATTGTCTTCGCTTTTCGAAAACCTCACGCAACATCTCATTTATTAAGTTAGTCGTTGGATTTAATTGAAACGCTGTCTTTCCCATGTTTTTTTGAAATTGTGGGTGCCTATTATTATTTTTCATTGGATAATGCATTGCCCTCACCCATTCCCACGGTGTATGCATGATACTCATAGCATTTTGTTTTGATGAGCTGGTTCTGGCAAAGAAAATGCTTTCTATAATATATTTATGTTAAACAATTAATAATAATTTATTGGGATTTAAGTGTTTAGTTATTTTATGAGTAGTTAATGCTGAGAGGCATTCTACAATGGCAGCAAGGGGTGGAGTGTAATGACGTGAACCTGTTAACAAAAATTCTTACCTTTTGCCTTAAATTTGACATTTTTTTATTGATTCATATTTTATGAGTGGTTAATGCTGAGAGGCATTCTACAATGGCAGTAAGGGGTGGAGTGTAATGACGTGAGCCTGTTAACAAAAATTCTTACCTTTTACCTTAAATTTAACACTTTTTTATTGATTCATATTTTATGAGTAGTTAATGTTGAAAGACATTCTATGGTGGCATCAAGGGGTGGAGTGTAATGACGTGAGCCTGTAAACAAAAATTCTTACCTTTTACCTTAAATTTGATGGGTGGAGTGTAATGACGTGACCCTGTTAACAAAAATTCTTAAATTTGACACTTTTTTATTGATTCATATTTTATGAATAGTTAATGCTGAGAGGCATTCTACAATGGCAGTAAGGGGTGGAGTGTAATGACGTGAGCCCGTTAACAAAAATTCTTACCCTTTACCTTAAATTTAACACTTTTCTATTGATTCATATTTTATGAGTAGTTAATGTTGAGAGGCATTCTACAATGGCAGTAAGGGGTGGAGTGTAATGACGTGAGCTTGTTAACAAAAACTCTTACCTTTTACCTTAAATTTAGCATCCATTTATATGTCAAGATAAGTAGCATTGTCTTGGGTTGGATTTCTTGTTTTAATGGGCCTAAGAGCTCCAATTGATGTTGTTTGAGTTAAACCTATGAAAAAATTGTTAGGTTTGGGAACATTATTAAAACATTTATTAAATAGTTCAAAGAGACTCCTTATAATTTTTTAAAATAATTTGATTGGAACAAGACAATAAAGATGAATGATAAGGTTAAGTTCATAACTTGGCCAAAATTCACAATTAGCCTTAGTCATTTGAAACTATATAATAAGCTTGTAGATGAGAAAAGTGCATACTTCATACTTCCCCCCACTCAATTTAGACTCATTTTGGCCTTGTCATTAGATGCACATATCATTTTGGTGCTCAATTCAATGAATTTTTGCACATAAGTTGACATGACCCATCTAATGCCCTTGCCTTTTACTAGTTCATCCATAGTGGTTTAGACCCAACATGATTCTTATTTGTTTTCCCACCCAAGATTGAATTGTGAGTTATGTCTCTTGGAATGAATTATGCACCCATTTGCATACACCTTCTTTGAACTTGACTTTCACTCTCCCCTAGCCAACTCCATTCCAAAAATGGAGCATTGCCTATTGGCTTGCGCACAAAAACATTTGAATTTGGCACTTAGGATGTCATATCTAAAGACAAGTCCTAGTGCACTAATCATGAATCCCTTCAAGTAATTAAGCACTCATAGATAACATCATTTAAGAATTAGGGCATCAGATCATAGAGCATTCTACACTTGCATCAGATGATACTACATTAGGCATATTCCAAATTACATGTTTGATATTTTTTGTATTCTTGTGGAAAATAACAAGGGATCTAACTAAGGTACAAGGAAGTTTTAAACCTCAATCCTAGCACACCAAAATCCAAAAGATTTTCATTAACACTACCTTAGTTCTAATTCAAAAATGACAATAGGAGTACAAATTCTAGAGGTAGGTGAGTTACAAACATAATCATGAAAAGTAGAACAAAATCACATAAGACTTGGAAAGAATCACATGTGATCTCATTTGATAGTAGTACAGACTACAAGGACACATCAGCTACATGAGTCATCCTTCAAATCTAATTTCTAGAGTTCATAATCATCATTGAACACGTCTATGTAATCCATATCAAAAACATCAACTTCTATTAGCATCATTAAGAGCTAAGCACCCTCTAATCTCCTATTTACTTTATTAATTACTTGGCATGTTGTCATACTCAACTCTTCTTACTTTATCTAGGGGGTCTAATTAATGTACATCATTAAATATCCTATAGATCCCTAGATATTTATAGAGGGTGTGTTTGTTTCCTGTATATTTTGGCGAACCCTAACTTGCCAAATCTCTCTAGATTTACCCCTAGAATTAAGTCTTGTTCTTGGTTATGTTCTTTTGATCTAATAAATTTCTTTCTTTTCTAATTTTTATTTCAAATCTAAAATCTTATTATGTTTCCATTGTTTTATCTATTTTAATTCTTTTTTGTTTGCATACCATTGACCAATCTCTAATTTCCACTTAGGAGAAGTATTAGATTAAATCTAACCATGGACATGCATCAAACTAAAACTCCCATCATTGGAAATATAAATACAATGGTTTATTTTAATGAAGAAGACTCCTTAGATCATGAGGCTCACCTTGCTAGAATGGACAAAAGCGATAATGCTAACACAACTCAAATACTTAAGGAGTATTTTGTTCATCTTGATGTCATATAGATTTCATATATGTTTTTGAATGCCTCCAAACCTTGATTCACTAATCTCAGTGCGTGAGAAAAATCATGTTGAAGAGCGAGAACAACCTAACCCTCCCCAAACTCTTCCATTCATTTTACGACACCCTCATGAGACACAAGCCAATATATGAGGGCAGATTGAAGAAAATAAGAAAGAACTTCAAACATATGTTGAAACATTAAAAACTCCAAATGCAAGAAGGACACATTGAAGAGCCCTTGTGACATCCTTGGAATCTATAATTTCTCATATAGATTTAGTTAGTGGTCAAATAAACACATGGTCAAATCATCAATCTGAGAATGCATGATAGTATTATTCTACAAAATTGTCATATAAATAAGTCAAAGATAAGAAAATATTGAAATCTAATTTATGTGCATTATTTATTGATCCAAGAACCAATGAGCCCATGCATGGAAGTTGCAAAAGATTCCCTATTCATTGGTGTCGACACCAAGGAACACAAAATCATTTTTGAGATAGGTGGTGGATGGTTTTTGACCATCTCCCATGCAAAAATAATGAGGTGCCTCAATATATCTTCAACAAACTCTATTGTGAGTTTGTCCTCAATGATATTCCAAATTATTTTGATATGCATGATTTCTAGTTAGAAGCAAAGGCTCAATTCAAGATAGGGAGGGGCACATTGTGCCTAGGACCACTCAGTGAAACTGCCAACCAAGCCATCTATTCAACATGTCACAGTCCCTTCCATTATGAAGGAGAGTATTGATGTGGAGACCCTATAGTCTATCGGTTCCCTCATATAGACCTTATTACAACATAGTAGGCCTCTTTCACAGGTTGATGAGGTGAGCCTCCTAGGCTTCAATGATCACCACACATTTGTCATGTTTGTGGAGGTACTTGTGATTATGGGTCTAAGGATGTTGATGATACAAACATTGGAGAGAATACTCCATAGTTTTAGGATTATGCTACACAAGGCCAACAGTAGGATACATCTATATTAGATAATATGATAATGAGAGAAGAGTTGCTAGATATGGCCTTTCACATTGACCAACAAGTAATTTTTAATAAGCTTCTGTAATTTATTATTTTTCCTTTTGAATTCTATAATTAGCTATATTAACCTATTGTGAATGAAAATTAATATAAAAAAGTGTATGTATTATGAAATTCTAAGGTTAAGGTACTCATTCTACATTTGTCGGCCCTCCAGCACATGGTTATGTGGCCATGTCGAGTCTATAGGTATGTAATTTGTAATAAAATAGTAATTATACTACGTGTATTTTTTTATGTCATATATCAATGGTAATCTTAAAATGACATTTGATGATGAACAAGTGGATGTTGGCTCTCCAACATCATGAGTATTTGGTGGGGGTAGTCATATATCAAGTTTCAGTAAGGTAAATTTTACTATTTTTAATCATTAATGTATGTAAATGATGTTATTTATATTTTGGTCATTTAATAATGTTATTCTATTTTTAGTTGATGGCATCAATTCAGACTTCTAATATTCATGGCACAATGGAGGTGGGCATTATTGCAGTTATTTTGTTTTCAATGTCTTTGACCAAGGGATGAGCCAATAGTGTAAATGTCATTATGTATTTCTTGTTTTCTCTCACATAATTTAATGCAAATAAATGACATTAATCTTTAATCTAATTTTATTCTTCATTCTTATCATAACTCACAACTCCATTTTATACACCTACATCTCAGGCAGATGAAGAGAGACAACAGATGATTGACAATGATTATCGGCTTATTGTAAGTGATTATTTATGTATGTTATTGTATATTTCATGTTTTCTATATTAATGCATATATTATTTAATTGTATTAATATGTGGAGCTCCAAAAATTTTATGAGAGGAGGTCTAGTCAGTGGATTAGAGAGAAAGAGTTATCAATTGCTTCTCCATCTTCTTGAGAGAGCAAGGGTCATCGACTATTCCACAACACTCCATAGGAGTTTATATGTTATGACATTTTGTTGTATGCATGTACACATACATTTATGTTTTACTAATGTATATCATGGTATGCCTATATGGATTTGTTTATATATTCACCATATTCATGACATTATGTATACACTATATGGCATTTTCATGACATTATGTATATGACATTTTACGTTATATATGATGATCAATTATGAATATAGATGTCATATTTATTATTTAAATATGATGCTATTAGATTTAGACATAGATATGCAATGATATACCCGTAATCGTGACTTTTGTGTCTGTGACTATTATATATGGAATTGACATCTACTTCTGTGTGTAAACAAAACATTCCTAGATGCCACAGATTCTAAGAATTGTTGCATCAAAGTTTGACAGCTTTTTTTACTCTTATGGCTCTTAAGAGACTCTCTTGGTCTAATGTAGCCTGGAAGGATTAAGAGACCTAGGGGATGAAATGAGGTGGAGGCCTCCACTAGAATTCATCCACCCACCCTAATGTTTTGACACCGTTAGTTCAATCCCATGAGGTGCAGAAGAAAAAATATGGCTATTGGCATCTTTACACTACTCTGAAATGAGGTATTTTGTAAGAATGCATTCATTGTTGACATGATCAAATGGTCTGGAGTTGATAAAAAACTAAGATAACCTATTATAGATGACCGAACATCCTCCTTTAGGTGCAAATGAAACATTCTTGGGTGCCATAGATTTTGAGAATCGTTGCGTCAAAGTTTGACAACTTTTTGCTCTTAGGGCTCTTAAGAGACTCGCTTGGTCCAATGTAGCCCGGAAGGATTAAGAGACCTAGGGAATGAAATGAGGCCTCCAATAGCTTTCACTCAACCACCTCGATGTGTTGACACTACTAGTTCAGTCCCACAAGGTGCAAAAGAAAAAATATGGCTATTAACAACTTTACACTTCTCTCAAATGAGGTTTTTTACAAGAATGCACTTGTTGTCAGCATGGTCAAATGGTTCAAAGCTGATAAAAACTAAGATATTCTATTGTAGAAAAACCCAACATCCACTTATAGATGCAAAAAAAACATTCATAGGTGCCACAAATTTTGAGAAATGCTACGTCAAAGTTTGTCAACTTTTTGCTCTCATGGCTCTTAAGACACTCTCTCAATCCAATATAGCTTAGAAGGATTGGGAGAGCTAGGGAAAAAAACAAGGCCTCCACTAGCATTCACCTACCTACCTTGAATGTTGGTGCTATTCATTTGGTCCCAGGAGTTGCAAAAGAAAAATATGGCTATTGACAACTTTACACTACTCTCAAATGAGGCATTTTGTAAGAATGCATTCATTATTGACACAATCAAATGGTCTAGAGTTGACAGAAATTGAAATAGGCTATTGTACATGGACTTGACATCCTCCTTTAGGTTCAAATGAACCATTTTTAGCTGCCATGGATTTTGATAATCATTGCATCAAAGTTTGACAACTTTTCTCTGTTAGAACTCTTATGAGACTCTTAGTCCAATGTAGTCCATAAGGATTAGGAGACCTAGAGAAAAATGAGGCCTCTACTAGCATTCACCTAACCAAATTGATGTGTTAGCACTTTTGGTTTTGTCTTGTGAGGTTCAAAATAAAAATATGGCTATTGCCAACTTTACACTACTCTCAAATGAGGCATTTTGCAAGAATCCATTCATTATCAACATGATCAAATGGTATAGAGTTAACAAAACATAACATAATCTATTGTAAATGGATTTGAATCCACCTATAGGTGGAAACAAAACATTTCTAGGTGCCACAGATTCTAAGAATCACTGCGTCAAAGTTTGACAACTTTTTTCTCTTAGGGATTTAAAGAGACTCTCTCAATCTAATGTATCCCGAAAGGATTGAGAGACCTATTAAATGAGACGTTTTGTAAGATTGCATTCATTGTCATCATGGTCAAATAGTTTGAAGTTGATAGAAACTAAGATAGGCTATTATAGATGGACTTGACATCCACTTGTAGGTGCAAACAAAACATTCCTAGGTGCCACATATTCTAAGAATTGTTACGTCAAAGTTTAATAACTTTTTTCTCTTAGAGATCTCAAGAGATTCTCTTTGTCCAATGTATCTTCAAAGGATCAGGATACCTAGGGAATAAAATGAGGCCTCCACTAGTATTCATTCACCCACCCTAATGTGTTGGCATTGTTGATTTGGTCCCACAAGTTGCAGAAGAAAAAATATGGCTATTGTTAACTTTATATTGCTCTCAAATGAAGCATTTTGTAAGAATACATTTATTGTCAACACAATCAAACAATTTGGAGTTGATAGAAACTAAGATCTAGGATATTATAAATAGACCAGACATCCTCCTTTAGGTGCAAAAGAAACATTCCTATGTTTCACAGATTCAAAGAATCATTGTGTTAAAGTTTGACAACTTATTTCTCTTAGGGATCTTAAGAGACTCTCTCAGTCCAATGTAGCCTAGAAGGATTGCAAGACCTAGGGAACAAAGTGTGGCCTCCACTATTCACCCACCCACCCTAATGTGTTGGCACTATTGGTTTAGTACCATGAGGTGTAGAAGAAAAAATATGGGTATTGGTAACTTTACATTGCTCTTAAATGAGGTATTTTGTAAGAATGCATTCATTATCAACACAATCAAATGGTTTGGAGTTGATAGAAAGTAAGATAGATTATTGTAGATAGACCTGACATCCACCTACAAGTGTAAACAAAACATTCCAGATGCCACAGATTCTAGAAATCACTACGTCAAAGTTTGACATATTTTTGCACTTAGGGCTCTTAAGAGACTTTCTCAATCTAATGTAGCTCAAGAGGATCAAGAGACTTGGGGAATGAAATAAGGCCTCCACTATATTAACTCACTCACCCTAATGTGTTGGCATTGTCAATTCAGTCCCACAAGGTGCAAAAGAAAAAATATTGCTATTGGCAACTTTACACTGCTCTCAAATGAAGCATTTTACAAGAATACATTCATTATTAACATTGTCAAATGGTCTAGAGTCAACAAAAATTGAGATAAGATGTTATAGATGAACCTGTCACCCTCTTGTAGGTGCAAACAAAACATTCTTAGGTGCCATGGATTTTGATAATTATTGCATCAAAGATTGATAACTTTTGCTCTTAGGGCTCTTAAGAGACTCTCTTGGTCTAATGTAGCCTGGAAGGATCGAAAGACCTAGGGAACAAAATGATTCTGCACTAGAATTCACCCACCCACCCCAATGTGTTAACACTATCAGTTTGGTCCCATGAGGTGTGAAAGAAAAAATATGGCTATTGACAACTTTACACTACTCTCAAATGAGATATTTTGCAAGAATGCATTAATTGTTAGCATGCTTAAATAGTCTAGAGTTGATGTAAACTGAGATAGGCTATTATAGACAGACTCAACATCCTCTTGTAGGTGCAAATGAAACATTTCTAGGTGCCATGAATTTTGAGAATCACTATGTCAAAGTTTGATAACTTTTTGCTCTTATGGCTTTTAAGAGACTCTCTCGGTCTAATGTAGCCCAAAAGGATTAGGATACCCAAGAATTAAATAAGGCCTCCACTAGAATTCACCCACCCACCCCAATATTTTGGCACTATTGTTTTGATCCTGTGAGGTGCAGAAGAAAAAATATGGCTATTGACAACTTTACACCACTCTCTAATGATGCATTTTGCAAGAATGCATTCATTGTTGGCATGGTCAAATAGTTTGGAGTTAACAAAAACTAAGATAGGCTATTGTAGAAAGACACAACATCCTCTTGTAGGTTCCAATGAAATATTTCTAGGTGCCATAGATTTTGAGAATCATTGCATTGAAGTTTTACAACTTTTTGCTCTTAGGGCTCTTAAGAGACTCTCTCAGTCCAATGTAGCCCGAAAGGATCAAGAGACCTAGGGAATGAAACAAGGCCTCCAATATCTTTCATCCACCCACCCGATATGTTGATGTTATCAGTTCACTCCCATAAGGTGTGGAGAAAAAAGTATGGCTATTGCCACCTTTACATTTCTCTCAAATGAGACATTTTACAAGAATGCATTCATTGTTGACACAATCAAATGGTTTGGAGTTGATAGAAACTAATATACGTTATTGTAGAAAAAAATGAGGCCTCTACTAGCATTCACCCACCCACAATGTGTCAAGGCATTTTTGGTCCAATCCCACAATGTGCAAAATGTAAAATTTCATTCCTAGCACCTTTTCACTAGATAAAACTGAATTCACATGTTGTGTCTTGCACACACAGCCCATAGTTTCTTAGTAAAATGGGGATACCCCTCTTTTGATTTACATCATTTTACTTGTCTCTAACCCATCTTAATTTTTTAGCTTGTCTTGTGAGCTTCAGGTCTTGATTGATCAACTTGGTTTGAGTATGGAGTTCATGATTGTTTGACATAATTTTGAGGTCCTAGTTGCATGAGCATAAGGTCTTCAATATTTTGAGGGTTCTACAATGATAATGGTAGCATTTTTGGTCAAAATAGCTTCACAGCATGAGTGGAGTATGAGTACCTAGGGTTTGGTTACCCATTACAACTAACCAAACCCTAGAAAGGAGGTTTATATTGATGTTATAGTGTTGGTTTTGCTATTATAACATTGCCATAGAGTCTATTTTACCTCTTTTTCCATGAGGATTGTCCATGCCCAAGGTATTATTGTTGTAGCAATCTTAGGAGTAGCCTTGACTCTTTATTTTACTCCTTTTATATGCATTGCAAAGTGTCATAGGATCGTTACTAATTTTGCCTCTCAAGATCCTTGTACTCCTAGGGTTTCAAGAGCCTTAGTTCATGTGCATTTGCTTGGATTGAGATGGTTTCACGACAAGTATAATGTCTCTATCTGTGGTTGTAGGTTAGGTGATATGTTTTCAAGATTTTCACAATCATGGAGGATTATTGACATGACAAACATAACAAAGGTTGTTATTAGTCAAGATATTATCATGATAAGGTCATCCAAAGGCTGCCATAACAATAGTAATATTTCTTAGGAAGAAGGAAATGTTGTCATGTTAGTGAAAAGGGAAGATGGAGAGGTATTTTGTTGTCCTATATAGTCATTTAGAAGTCAAGAAGGGACTATTACAGTCCAAAATAATCAAAGACTACCCCAAGCCATTAGGACAATCATATAAGAAGGTCTTCCAAGTTGTCAAATGCCTAAGTGAGGACTATATGACCATGGTACATCATTTTTAAAGGTCCTAAAACCCTTAAGGAAACTACATACATAGTGAGAGGGATTATTACAGTACAAGATGGTTACAGAGTGCCCTTGACTTCATTAGGACAACCATACCTAGCAATGTCATAATAGTCATTAAAGTAATGTCAGTCATCTAGGGTATTGAAAGGTATGTAGTCCATCCAGGTAACCACCATCATCTAATAACAAAGGACAATCAAGAAAACTATTGTTCACTAAAAATATCCAAAACAATCCTAAAATGGTCCAACTTGTTGCCATGAAGATTGCATGCCATAAGACCTTGGCCATAGCCATTACAGACCTAAAAGATCATGAGAAACATGTTAGAATCCTTCTTCCAAGATTATCAACCTTGAAGCCATAAAAAATACATTGAAAATAGCTTGGAAACATTGCTAGAAACACTTTGGAAACATGTTGCAACTTATTGGAAACATGCAAATGGATGCTTAAACTAAAATGGGATTGATTGAACAGTCAAATACACATCCTTAGTGTTCAGTAGAAAATTGGATTTGTTAATGTTCTAGATTTTAGATGTTTAAATCTGCCTCTCCACTATACATTCAAGGATCTAGGGTCGAGTGACGAGCACTATCATACCCTAGGTCACTTGCCGATGTAGGGAAACTTGGATTAGGGAATTTAATTATTAATTTTATTTCTCTTATGCCCAATTAACCATTAAAACCCTAATTATGCAAATATGACAACAAATTGACGACTGACGGAAAAAGCTCTTGCAGACAGGAGTAAAAACCCAAATTATAGAATACCTATTTTTGAGGTTCTGAAGCAGAATAGTTAGGGACACGGGAGTGGGCACCCAAGTCCAAGGTACTTATTTCTTCATGGGATCTAGACCTCCTTTTGACACTGATCATCCTTGTAACTTCTATTTTCTGAATCTTGAATGCGGAGGACACTAGAGCAAGCGCCCAAGTCCTGGAAGTGCTCTTGTGTCCTATTTTTCTTCAGATCCTAAATCCTTGATGCCTGCCAATCTTTCCTGCAACTCCACTTTTCCCAAATGTGACACCTGTAACCTACAATCACAAGACTTGGTTTGGGGGTTGTGGTGTTTAGAGACTGGCCTCAGTCAAGCCCTGAAGGACACTTAAGTCTCTAAACACCGTTGTTAGTTAAAGAGTGCATGCCCCTTGTGAGGCAGAGGCAAAAACCAAAGGAATCAATGATGAAAACACAATATTATGTCACCTTGTAGTGAAGCTCTCATGGGAGGAAAATGCTCTTCATGCCATGAGGAAATTGATGCTCAAATGTGCAAATATCAACACATAAAACACACAAGTTTGCCCTTGTAACACAATAGAAAGCCTTGAATCACCTTCAAAACACTTGAACCTCACAATTGCCATCTAGTTTCTAAATGAATGCCTAAGCATGCTTATATATGCAACTACAAGCACTCCCGCCAAGATTTTAAAAATCAAAACTTACCGTGTCGGCAAAAGGACCAACTAACGGTCATAAACTGACACCTAGAAATTAGGGGTGTGCCAAAATAGGGTAGGACTAGGGTGTAGGGACCCAAGTCCTGCCCCCTATTTTGGGCAGGGTACAACTCAAGGGGTCCACCTAGGTCCAATTTGTCATGGAACCTAGGTCTCATTCCATCGGGATGCCAAAATATGAACTAAGATGTCCTAAATGCATACCAAAGACCGAGGAGCTAAACCTTATGAGGGAAAAGCTCCCAAGGGGACATTTTCTGACATTACATTTAGCCCCCACTTTAATGTATATATAAACATGAGGCCAATACATGCATTAAAGTAAGGTCACAAACACAACAAACACACCAAGCATGGAGAAGACATGCCAATCACATAGAAAATAGTAACAGGCACGCAAAACACGGAGAAGATAGTTATAGTCATGTACAACATGGAGAAGATAGTCAATGCATAGAAGACACATTAATGCATGGAAGACAGAAATGATATCTTTTCTTTTCTTTTTCTCATATATATGAAATGCAGATATAAGTACTAGAAAGTAAACAAACCTCCCATAATATAGGATGCACTCATTGAGCAAGTCTTTAGACTGTATATATGGGGCAACACACACGTAAGACATGCAAAACCTTCCAAAATGTAGGATGCACTCATCGAGCAAGTTTTTAGACTGCATATGGGGCAACAAACATGCCACACAAAACAAGCACGCCAAAACACACACACTTGAAGACATAGAGAAAACATAGCAGACAACTTAACAACTTAACCGCAACCCTAATATAATCTGAATTGAATTGAATTTTAATGACTACGAGGCCCAAAACAACCAAACCACAGACCTAAGATAATTTGAATTGAATTGAATTTTAATTAGATGAGGCCCAAAACAACCTAACCATAGCCGTAAGATAATTTGAATTGAATTGAATTTTAATGACTCCACCAGGCCCAAAACAACCTAAGCGCAGCCCTAACATAATTTCAAACTCTTTTCCATTTGGACACTTCTAACATGCAACTTGACCAAGGAAATATTTTTTATAATATATTTATTTTAAATGATTAATAATAATTTATTGGGATTTACGTTTTTAATTTTAAACCACTTTTTTATTGATTCATATTTTATGAGTAGTTATTTACAATAATTTGTTTTTCATAACTATAACCCTATATTAAACACTTTAAAATATTAAAATAGATATTCAAGCTATTTTATTTATTCACATTAGAATCATTTTATATACTACATACATAATTTTGGTTAATTATTTAATTATTTAAGCCCATCAAATTAATTAACAAATCAAATTTAAACTTTTTATTGATTAAATTACACTTTTTAGATAAATTAATTAAGATTCAAACCAAAAACATGTATAAAATTTTGGTTGAAATTATTTCTAACAGTATATAAAAAATTAAAGCGGTTTTCTTTCATTTAATATATACAAAAGTGAAACCTAATAAAATATATTGACACTTTATCTTAAATACATCTTATCTAAAAGACCCACATTTATTTTTATTTACTAAAAAGTTAAAAATATACAGTATGAAAAATAGTTCACCATTATTACATTTTTTATTTTATTCTTCAAACAAAAAATTAAGTGACTAACAGAAAATACTCTAGTGATCTAAATATGAATATGTTATTGTTATTATATTGTGTAATTATTCTTCAAACTTACAATACTTTAATGCATTTTAAATTACAAAAGCATTAGTATTATTACATTTTAAGGAAATATTTGTGTTATTTAATAGGCTTTGTAAAATTTAGTTTTATAGTAAAGGAAATATTTTAGTCCTATTATATTTTTACCAAATTAGATTATTTATGAGATTTCAATTTTATTCACAACACTCTTCAAAAATTAATTTTTCAATTATTGGAATATTATTTGGCACTTGTTAGGTTTAGAATTCACTCAAAACATATACACATAGTAAACCAATCAAACATGATTTATTGTAAATGTATGGCACTAGTTTATTAGGTTTAGAATTCACTCAACTACAACCAAGATTTTTCTAGAACTAGATTTATAAAGTCATAAATTTATTAAATAAAACTAGCATATCTATATTTAAAAAATATATCTAAAATATTTCAGGAGATATCCTTCTCCAGGTGCCTAAAAAAAGGTGCCTCCAAAAGGATATCTCTTGGCATATTTTACATATATTTTTAAATATAGATATGCTAGTTTTGTATTTATTGTAATTCAAGTTGACAAACCACAACTTCTCAAGGGGTTACTAATCTTAATATTAGTTTGGTTCAAGTACACTTAGTTATATGGAGTTTTTCCTATAATCCAACCCACTTAGCTTCATACCTCATTTGCAAAACCTTCAATAGTGTTGTGCCTTATGAACCATTCATATAGTGCTCCATAGCACATTAATTTTATTTCGAGATAAGTAGAACTCTCTTAGGTTGGATTCATTAGTTAAGACACTATGTTATCTAGATAAAAGCCCTAGTTCATGTTTTAATGGGCCTAAGAGCTCTAATTGATGTTGTATGAGTTAAATCAATGACAACACATGCAATAGTTGGTGATTTTCTTTTGATGGTATAATAGGCTTGATGAATGCATTCTACATATATGGGACAAACGAGAGCACACACTTGTTCCAATGGCTCAAATTTTTAGGTTTCAAAAAATTTACATCCTATTTACTAGTGTTATTTATTTCATTTCTACTTTGGCATGCTTACTTATTTGGACTTGCATACCCCCCAAAGTGGGGCCAAAGTGTAGAGGAGAAAATTGCATACCTTGCCCTTTTCCTCTCTCATTTTACATCACTTTGCATGGATATTGTAGATGCACAATTTTAGCACCCAAATTGTCTCTTTTGGCTAACGAGTTAACCCTATTCTTGAACCTCTCGCTTTGTTATGCTAAATCCTCTAATTCAAAATACTAATCATCCATTTCCTCAAATTTTAACCTCCCTAGAATAGGTCATGTGTGTGATATTGTCTTCCAATTTGAAATTAAAATTTTTTCATTTCATAGGTCAACAATGTCAGAATATGATTGTTACCCATTGGCTCACACATCTAAAAGTTTTGAATTGTGTGTCAAGGGCTATTTATTTTAAGGACACCATCCTATGTTATTTTTATAAGGAAATATAATCAAATATTAATGGAAAGCATTCACATTTGGCAATTCAACCTCAACTTACTCAACATCCAACATTCTTTGTACCAATCTTGTTAAATCGACCTTGAGATTTGATTGTCATCAAGGAAGTTGAATGCTCTTCCCTCTATACCTAGCAAGCCCACAAAAGTGTTTATTAACACCACCCTTTCTCAGAAGTAAGTACATTCAATGATGAATAAGTTATGTAGGTACCAAAGCTAAAATTATGTAGTGGACTAAATTACACTAGAGAAAAGTGTCCAAGGATCAAATTGTGAGCATGACCTAATCTTAGCATCTAAAAAGCTTGGGATTCATTCTTCATTGGGCTTCAATCACAAATCCAATTCTAGATTTTAGTTTTTAGATCTCTATCAAAGCATGGCAAGTAGTCAAAACAATCAAAACCAACTTTGCCAATTTTTAAGTGAGCCCTTATTTCCATCTCAATCATTTCTTTCTTAGATTACTCATTTCAAGTTACATTAATTTGGGGTCCAATTAAACTGAATGCTTATTACTCCATTTTGTTTCCCTACATATATAAATTAATAGTTACAAACTAATTAAAGCCTAACTCTTTACACATTAGTCCTAATTATTTTGTTTAACTAAATAATATTAATAATCATATTAATTTTCCAATTGATTCTTTCACTTGGGAGATTTAATCTTTTAATTTTTTTTTGGAGTGGCTCAAGCTCAAGTCTTGTCTGTTTTCAAATTGTTAGGGTGTTACCTAATTTCTATGGCCTCTTTCAATCTTATCTTGTAAAAATGTTCCTGATTTGCAATGACTTCTGCCTCTTATAAGATACACTAACATATCAATTTAAGAAATATTAATAACCTATTTATATAAATAACTAACTAAAAAATCCGCAGGAGACGTACGCAAGTTCCATAGTCCAAAATAGCCCAATCTCAGAAAACTGAGATTCAGTAATTATAGTACTCACGATAAAGCCTTCTAGAGAAGTAAGGAACCCCCGAAAAAACCAATTCAAAGTGAATAAACAAATTGCAGCAAATAGCAATTGCCTGCACTAAATTAAAATTATATATCCATTGCTATTAGTTTCAATCGATCAGGGAGAATTCCGTTTCTCTCTGCCTCTGTAGAATCAAAAAATGCTGAAAACCATGCAAGGGGCTCAAGTTGGTTTCACCTCAAGTGAAAGTTCCCAAGCTGTCCACCTTGGATGAGGTGCAAAATTTCTATTAACTGTTTTACCATTGAACCTGATGATGTTTAACTAGAGTCAACAATTTAGTGGCAATGAATAAAACCCCTCTCCAATACTTGGTTGCCGGTGGATCAAAAATGCAAAATTATCCATTAGCGGATGCCTGCGTCCAGTTCAAAATTGCAGCCTGTTCAATGGGTTGCGAAAATTTCAACAAGAAAGACTTATCCATAATTGGGGTTGTCCACTGTAGTTATATAAATTAGGGAAAACATCCAACATCCATTTACTCCGAGTTATAAGAGGATCATACCTGTTCAAACTGGTCATGTGGCAAGAGCTTCCTAAGCTTGAAAATGACACTCCATCATGTAACTAACTGCTTTTGAACCTCCAGCAGGAATTCAATACTAAATGATCAAGTTTTGTTAGGTGGAGAATCGATGGAAGTAGAAAGTGGCTTATCTGCATGAGTAAAAGAGGAGACACAAAATTTTGATTTGTCAAGATAGTCCTGTATTTGACACAACAGTGACTGTTGTTCAGACACCCCCAATGGTTTCAATAGGCCTGGCATAATGCCTACACCTGCACATACTTGATTAGAAATGTCGACATTTCGATTGCTTCTATTGTATGGAATACCAATGTTGGTATTGCCTGCACATGATGAAGTAACAATCTCGGTATTGATTGCATGTGATGGAAGAGTAGAGCGGCTAGTACTTGACATAGCAGCCCCGAGCATGTTATTGTCTAATCCAATCACGTTTGAATGTACTCCTGAGTTGGAGGAATTCATAAAATTATAATTTTGATCTATTTTAGGATGAAATGATACACCTGCACCAACTTTTGTAGGTGGATCTCGCGAAGATGGCACCTCAACATTGAATGTTCCCCATTTTATGTAATTGCCTATAGCTTGAAGGTCACAAGAGTTATGTATCACAGGGAGTTGGTCTTTTACTTTTAGCTTCTTTTTTGAACCTGTCATGTTCATATTCAATGTTGAAATTTTCAGTCTTGCTTCCACTGCCTCCTCCCCATCTTTTTTATCTGCTGGAAAAGGAACAGGCGGAACAGGAAGATGTTGCTGAGTATTCTGTGCTATTGGCTTCAACACATGCTTGAAACCACCAAACTGGTTTGCTGTTGAAGACAGCTCTTGTGAAGATGGATTATTATCTGGAATCGTGTGATTGTCCATGGCACATATCTCAGTTTGTATGGAATGAGGCTGCACTTCGAGTTTCCTGTTGGTTTTTGTTGCCTCTATTTCTGCTTTATTTACATACTTTTGGCTTAAAACAGACCCATCTGCACGCATATTATTTTTCAGACAAGCGGGATCCAATAATTTGTCATTTCTTCGTAATTTTGTCTGAGAAAGAGCAATAGCAGCTGGTTCTGAGGATTTACTTTCCATTTGAGCCTGTTTACCTTTGTTGATCTTCCTCCTTTTTGGAATCTGTTTATATGGGTTCTCCAAACTAGTGTTCATATTTTCTCGTGGAAAATGAGGTTGATGGTACGAATGACCATGGTTCCCCTCTGCAACCATTTCCCTTCTACAATTTTGTCCATCTGAAATCTTCATTACTGTTTCCAGAGCATTGGATTGAAAAAGAGGCGGTACAATTGGCAGAGCTGTGCTACTATCTGGTTGGACCTGATTAACTTCTTTATTTTGTGTACAATGTCTGCCTGTACTCAATGCAAGCACAGCGATTCTCTGCCTGTCCCCAACTTTCCTTTTCCTTGTCAGATTATCTTTAAAGCCTACATCATCAACTAGGTTCTTATTTATGCTACAGAAATTGGGATCCTGGGAAGCAGCAGTCTGGAAGTCTTCATCCTGGAGGCCTTTTTCAGCCTTGTAAGTTGCAATTCCTTTAGGAGCTTTACTGGAACAGTAATGTTCAATTCTCTTTTCTATGTATGACTGGAGTTCAAACTTGCTCTGATCAAAGCACTCTCGAGATAGTATAGTCTGTGTATCTAACTTGTTTCCTGCAAAAGTACACATCGAAAATTTTGGTTTCATGACCAGATCCATCTTATATAGTTGCATTAGAAGCCTTATCACTGGAACTAGTTCATATTTAAGCTTGAGAATACAAATCTAACTCAGCTTAGTTCACTTGCTTTCCATTTTACCTTGAGCAAAGCTTAAAATAACTGGTGATCTTAAAGGCTGTTGCTCGGCAGCATTGGCCATTGTGTCTGCACCCAAACTTGGAGCATTCATGGTATTGCATGGCAGATTGCAATTAAAAGAAGATTGAAAGCCAATTTTGTTTGATGGCTTATGTTCCATGGAAAAATCTGCGACAATATTTTCAAAATTGGATAAGTTGAACATCAAGCAACAAGAAACCTACAAATTCCCATTACCCAATATGGCCCATTTTAGAACACGGTACTTTTCATACATTCTAAGTTTTATGATTACTTACTTTTACCAGGAACACCGTTCAGAAATTTCAGTGTTTGCTGTTCATTACCACTCAATACTGGAAAGGTTCCAACAGCTTGTGCCACACAAGTTCCCTGTTTTTGGCAGACCTGCAAAGAAGTAAATACTCTCCCATGTTAGACCATTGCTTAAATAATGGCTTCTTTGCATTGGCCAATATAATTGGCTGAATTCAAATATTACTCCAATATTTTCTGCGAAGATAAATTGGAATGGGTTTTTGTTATTTTGCTAATGCAAATTCTAAATTCAGAATGGGTGAAATTCAGACTATTCCAATTCAATTCAATTCAAATTAAGACCGATAGAACTGATTAAATGAATAAGAATGGGCAAAGTTTTGTTTTTTCTACCAAATTTACCAACTACATCTTACAAATTTCTTTTACCGATGGGAAAACAAAGCCACAAACTATGGATCAAAAATATTATCCTGATCTGCCAGCGATTGGAAAGTGGCCTTTATTCAAACTTTTAATCCAATTGCTTACCTCGTCCTTTCTTTGTTTCACAATTCCCACAGAACCCTCAAACATGAATTCTCTTTCGGTTGAGCTCAATGATAGGTTAGTAATGAAATTCTCTCCCATAGTTGGCTGAGACCCAGTTAACAGTAGATTGTATCCTGCAGAAAATGAAGTATAATCTCTGTTCCCTTTTGTGTTTGAATTTGTTGAATTTTCAAAATCTGTAATCAGATTTGGATTTATCAGCCTGCTTTGACAATGAAGAGACAAATCAGGTTGGACTGATACACCTGCATTTGTTTGGGGAGGACACAAAGTGGTCACTGCAACTGTTTTATATGTGTTTAAAGAAGTGTCTTTGTATACACTCTCGGGCACATACTGTTCTGAGCCAATGTTATGATTGTGGAGAGTGTCTTTGCGAGAATTGGAAGGCACAGATTCATCCAAGCCATTGTCATAACCCTCAAAACTAGTATCTGAAAAGCCATGAATTGAAGCATCCATAGAAGCATTACTTTGCTCAATAATAGACCGTTGATTGTGATTTGATTTGAAGGTCTCCCCCAGAACATTAGACTGAAAAAGCGGCAGTACACTTGGTGGAGTTGTGCTACTATCTGGTTGGACCTGCTTAACTTCCATATTTTGTGCACAGTCTCTGCCTCTACCTAATTCAAGGACGGTGGTTCTCTGCCTGTCCCCAACTCTCCTTTTCCTTGTCACTCCAACAGTTTGGGAACTGTTTAAAGAAGTGCCTTTGCATGTACTCTTGGGCACAGACTGTTCTGAGCCATTGTTATGATCATGGAGAGCATCTTTATAAGAAATGGAGGGTACAGATTCATCCAAGCCATCATCATAACCCTCAAAACTAGTAGCTGAAAAGCCATGAATTGCAGCATCCAAAGAAGCATTACTTTGCTCAATAATAGATGGTTGATCATGATTTGGTTTAAGGGGATTACCAAGAGCATCAAATTGAAATAGAGGTGGTACAATTGGTGGAGCTGTGCTACCATCTGGTTGGACCTGCTTGACTTCCTTATTTTGTGTACAATGTCTGCTTGTACCCAGTGCAAGCACAGCGATTCTCTGCCTGTCCCCAACTTTCCTTTTCTTTGTCACTGCAACTGTTTGCAAAGTGTTTAAAGAAGTATCTTTGCATGGACTCTTGGGCACAGAGTTCTCTGAACCATTATTATGACTGCGGATATTATCTTTGCAAGAATTGGAGGGCACAGATTCATCCAAGCCATTGTCATAACCCTCAAAACTAGTAGCTGAAAGGCCATGAATTGGAGCATCCAAAGAAGCACTACATTGCTCAATATTGGGCAGTTGATTGTGATTTGATTTAAGGGGCTTTCCTAAATGCTCAATTGTTTGCTTTTTAAAAATACGGGAGCCATTGTTTCTCTGAGCTTTTATCATGACATCATTATCAGTGCTGTCTTTATCACAGACCGACTGATCACTTGCATCTATTTTCATGTTTCTATCAACTGCTTCTGTGTTCTGGCAAGCATGATGATCTGAGCTTGAAGAAATACCAATCACAGTATCTGAATCCACATGTGCTTCCTTATCTTGTCCTGACATCTCCTGTTTCTCATGCTTACTAGACTCTTGTACTTGATTAATCTTCTTGCCATCTTCTAGGAGAAGATGAATTTCATTGTCCACTGTGGCATGCTTAGCTGAATCATCATGATTTGATTTAATGAGCTTTCCTAGATGCTCAATTGATTTCATTCGAAAAGTACAGAAGCCACCATTTTTCTGGTCCATTACCATGACAGCATTACCTATGGTGTCTTTATCACTGATTGACTGATCACTAACATCTCTTTTCAGGTTTTTATCAACTTTCTCTGTATTCTTGCAAGCATGATGATTTAAACTTGAAGGAGTACGAACCACAGTATCTAAATTTGCATCTGTTTCCACAGTTTCTCCTGATATCTCCTGTTTATCATTCTTACCAGACTCTTGGATTTGATCAATCTTCTTGCAATCTTTTATAAGAAGAAGAACTTCACCATCCACTACAGCATGTTTAGTTGAAGTGTCTGTCCCTTTAACCACCTCATCCTTCAAACACTGGTTGTTGTGAAACTGAATTGGATCACCAGACTTATTTTCTGTCACAAAACAATTACCATCTTCAGTTTCTTTATTCTGAACAAATGAATCTTTGAGGAAATCAGTTTTCTTAAGATTGTTAGATCTTCGTGCTGTTGAATCTCGTTCATATTGATTTTTAGCCATAAAATGTGCCAAATAATTCAGTAAATCATCTTCTTCTTCTGGAAGTAAAACTTCTTGTTTCTCTAATCCATTCTGCACAAGCTCTTCAACAGGTACTTTCTTTTTCAAATCCTTCGAAAGCACTTCCTTTTGAGGGCTCCCAAGCTTTTTTTTTATTACTCTTCGTTCTTCCTACATAAATGAAAACAAAAGCATGCTTTTGGATTTCAGAATTTGAATACATCCCCAAACATTATAATAGAATATGTTTCATCCATATGTTCTGTAGATATCTCGAATTAAACAGAACTTATTTTTCTTTCTTTAGTGTGTGGCAAAGTTATCCTTCTAATAGAACTCTTAGAACCTATCAGGCTAACTTGATCCTAAATAAACTGTAAACAGACGTTATCATTTTTTCCTAACAACAAATTTATAAACCATAAAGGAACATCTCCACTACTTCTTATAAAACTATGAGTTTAGCAATGAATTGGAGTCCAAGGAACCAGAAACAGCCACATATGTGACTTCCCTAAAATCAACAGTAAACAAAACCGGCAAACAAAAGAAGAGTGTCTTTAGCTTCAATTCATATAGAAAAATAAACAAATTAAGTTTTCCTAGTAATTGGACAAAGCATCACCTCTCTAATATTCATATGATCTTATATTGAGGAAGAAGCATAGCATAAAGTACAAGATAATATCTGTGACATCTGAGATACCTATTACATGCCAAAAGTCAGTCAGTCCTAGTGGTTAGCAGTACAGTAATATTCTATTTATTCAGAAAATGTGAGGAGTGGATCTCGCGTAATTGTCAAGAGGATACAATGTTCAATCACCTTGCAAGACACCTGAGTTCATGTCTATGACATCTAGGATACTCGTTACAAAATGGTTGATCTATCTTGTAATACATTTAAAGATTATAGGAGAATCAAAGCAAAGGAAGCTCAAAACTTAAAAGAAAGAAGTTTCACAGGATAACCATAAAGATACATACTCTTACAGACTTCTCTGATGGTAAAGATTGACATGAAATGCCTTGGCACTGTAGTTTCCTCTTATCATCCACAGATTCTAGGTTTGGTTTAGCTTGAGGCTTAAATTTTTGTGAGCTGCAGATTGAAGCTTTTGAGACTCTCTGCATCTCCATCTTTGCTCTCCTTGACATACGCTTCAATTTAAATTTCCAGTTTTCTTCATCTCTTCTCAGTTGTTCGTTTGGGACAACAGCAATAAGATCTGATATTAAGCGTTTTTGCAGTGTGTTCGCTTTACCCTTTTGTCTTTTAGAACTGTGTTTCTTTACAACGGGAGGGATACCAACAATATCCACCTTGGTAATACAACCTTCCTCATCAAAATTGGCCACAGTGGATGATGCTAATGTACTATCTCCCTGAGTCTTGCTTATAAATGCCTCCATTGCCTCTTCTGCAGTTATATTTTCAATATTTTCTTGGAAAATGTCATCGTCATCTAGCTCATACGTAGCTGCTTTGTTCACTGGACAATGCATATAATTAACGTGGTCTGCCTTCTCTGTAAAAATTGAGGTATGTGTTTCAGCTCTTAATTCACTTGTGCAATTGGAAAGAATTTGATCGTCATCCTTGCCAGATAAACTTTGTTTTGCACTGGAAGTCTCTTCAGAGTCTGTAGGCCACACAGTAGCATTACAGGCAATAATTTCATATTTAGGATACAGATTATCACCATCTGATACATTATTTGATGTCAACTGCTTAACCGTGCCATGTAATGGAATTCTATCTTCACTGTGATGATTTTCCTTGTGATTTTCAACACTGGCATCCCCAGGTCTTTCACCTACTTCCATACACTGTGCCACTTCAATTCCTGCTTCCTCTTCCTCTAAACCATTACCTGCCTTTCTCCTTAGATGATGATTCTGTATGCCATTGCCTGAATCTTCATGTTCATTTTCGGATAGTTCAATTGGAAAATTTGTATCACCATTTATAGGCATGGCATTCATCAAGTTATCTAGCTGCTGCTGATCATTTCTTATTTCATTTAAGCTAACCAGGCTAAATTCACTAGCAAGACAATGTAAGCATTCCGAATATCTCAATGTAGGAACTTCAAGTGGGGGAAGTAAAGTGACTGTGTTCTTCCTCAATTCTTCTTTGCGGTAAATGCAGAGGAAAAGGCCAGCATTTACTTATATCTGTTTCTCGAATATTCGCCACATAAGCTCTGCAAAAGACAATAATACATACCTTGAGAACATTACAATAGTATGAAACTGTCAAGAAGCAAATCGACAAAGATGTAGGTTTTTAAAATAGAAAATAAAATCAAACAATCAATTTAGCAAAAGGTTTTGTGCAATGCTTTTTTAAGTTAACATAAAACAGAAGTTATTGTGTGCACAAATACTAATCTATATATAAAAACATGCCAAAATATTAAATGCACATTTTCCATGTCATTGCTTTCCTTTCAGCCTATAGGCATGATCTTTTTTTTCCTGACATCGTATTTCAGTGGGGTAGAGAGGCATATCCAAAATTACAGAGAGAGGTTAATTACACAATCTGCAATTTGCCCATGGTAAATCATGGTCCAGAAATGAAGCATTTAATGTTTAAATGCATATCTTAATAAAATTTAACTTTGAATTAGTTAGCATATGGTGTAGAGGGCATGGATTGTAGAAAGAAAGGTTGAGTATGAGATTATGATGAATGATGAATCAAACAATGTCAATAGGAAAAATATCATGTGAAAGTGCAAATATTGCAAAACTTCTTTTAGGCTCGAATTTTCAACTTTTTTTTGTTGGTAAGTCAAAATGGATATCCATTTCTTATTTAAACTTTTTCCTTTAAAAATTGCCTCAGAATTGCATTGTTGGATATACCCTTTTTTTATCAATATTTGATAAAACCAAAAAAATGTATCTTCACAATTCTAAAAATGAAATATATGCCTCATTATATTTTTAATAGGTAATTATTATTAATTTATATTTATATATATATATCATTTATTTTTTTTGAATTTGAAAGATGTGGCTATAGCTTTTTTTTTTCTTCTAAATTGAATTGAATTTTATTTCTTGGCCAAAAAATTGTTTTTTATATTTTTTCGAGAGGCCAACTATAGTCGCAGCGGGGGTGGAGATGAGAGCACTCATTTTTTGGTTGTAATTATAAACTAGCATATCTATATTAAATATAATATATCTAAAGTATGCTAGTTAATAAGTTGCAGTAAAGCTTTCATAAGTAATTATTTATTTTTTTAAAATCGCAAAAATACTATGTTCCACGACATTTCAAGGATGGAAACGTATTTTTGGGATGGCAATCCAAGGGATATTTTTGGGGATGGTATAGATACTGTTATTTCTACAAGTTTAACTATACATAACATCAAAATTAAGACAATAATAGGTATATATATCATTAAGAGAATAACAACTATATATATCTTCTAGCCCTATATTTCAATATGAACTACCTCCTCCACTAAAAGTGTGTACCATTTTATGGACTTCGGTCCAACTTGAAAAAGGAATGTCAACACAAATTCTCCTTGCCCTATACTTCATGTGAGCTACAAGTACGAAGCAAACACATCTAGATCAGGTTTTAATAGAATTTTTACTACAAAGTGTAGTGCTCCCTCAAAATAGGCACGGCCTAAAAGGTCAACCATGCATATGTTGATTTTGGTAGCTAGGTCGGATCCCTTCTAGAGACCGACCTAGTCATAATATGCTGAATGGCCTATCGGCCTTAGCATTTCAAGAATCTCAGTTGTATTATCCGATTTAAGGCAGGCCCTAATTAGGCGAATTCATTATTCGATGTATCTTGAAATTGCAAATAGGTCAGGACCTATTTCAATGTAATTTGAACTTGGTGCCAAATTGTATCAGGCCGACCAAGGTTATTGTTTGGGCAATCTCCTATAAATGTAAAATGACTTGTAGTCACAATTCATACACAAGACACCGAATTCTGCTCTGAGACGACTCTCCATCAGTGATCTACTTCTGTAATTAACAAGGAATTCTGCAGATAGTTGAACCGTTCGATGGTTCAACAGGTTGAACGGTTCAACGAGTTCGATGGTTCAACAGGTTCAATCATTCGATAGGTTCAACAGTTCAATAGGTTCAACCATTCGATAGGTTTGACGTTTCAACAGGTTTGACGGTTCAACAGGTTCGACGGTTCAACAGGTGCGACAGTTCAACAGGTGCGACGGTTCAACTAGTTCAATGGTTTGATAATTGATTTGATCATCCCACTTTCATCTGCAATCATCAGCGAACCTGTTACTTGGTGAAGCGGATCTGTTCTAGTATGAGCAATGTTTAACCCTAGATCTGTTATAGATTATCTAAGGTTGCCGAACCTCTGTGTTTACTGAGCAATTACTCTTATGTGCAAGCGAACTTCATGCTGACCATTTTGGATCAGAATTAAGGTTCAGATAAGTTGTATTTTGATATCTATGTTTCGTGCCCTAGTTGCGCGAAGTTGTAATCTGTTTCTGCTCTTAATATAAATTAGATATGAGATTTTCTTGTTGGGTTTTTCACCTCCAAGAGGGAGGTTTTCCCAAGGTACATATGCGTTATGTGTGCATTTGTGTTTTATTGTTTCTTATTGTCAATCTAATTACTAAAATTAACATGGTATCATAGCCAAGTTCGAATTAGTATAATCGAATTTGCAGTAACCAATTATCTACTTCTGCTCTTATCACTTCTTCAAGATGGTTCTCAAGGTGGAAGATACATTGGATGGGGCTTCCAATTTCACATCATGGAGAGTCTGCATCATGCTTGTGTTGAATGAAAATGACCTTGCAGACTTTCTGACCAAGAATCTTCTGAGCCTAAGGCAGAAGGAGAAAAGACCCAATGGAGGAAGAAAGATCTTCAAGCTTAGAAGATCTTAATTGATTCAGTAAAGGACCACATTGTTCTCATCATCTCCAAGCTGAAGACATCAAGCACAATGTTCAGAACCTTAGAGGAGATGTATGAAATCAACAACACTAGTCGTGTTCTAGCTTTGACGTAGTAGCTTCATCACATCAAGATGGCTAAAGGTGAATCCGTCATGGCTTACTTCATGAGGATTTCTAATTTGAGAGATCAGCTCTCATCTATTGGAAAGATTGTTGATGAAAATGATTTAACTATGCTAACCCTCAATGGTCTTCCAGCATCTTGGGAATCCTACATTCAAGGAATTAGTGCAAGAGCTGATCTGTATTTAAGAAGAGTCTCGACTGGCTGCTAGAGGAGTTATCAAAAACACTCATGAAGATAATCATGTCCTTGCTGCCCAATCTTTCAAGAAGAAAGGAGGCTATTGGAAGAAGAACAATTTCAAGAGGAATAGAGATCAAAGGTCTAATCCACCTCATGATTCGAAGAAAAAGAAAAAGGACCTGTCTCACATCAAGTGCTTCAGGTGTGACAAATTTGATCACTATGCAAGGGACTGTTTATCCCAGTCTAAGAAACAAGGAGCAAACTTAAGTGAAGTCTCAAATCAATCTAATACTGAAGACTTCCTTTTCATTTCTGCTCTGTCAAGCAATGTACCCTCAGACAGTGATACTTGGTTGATTGATAGTGGTGCATCTAGACACATCACCGTCTATTGAGAGCACCTCTTAGATTTAGTGGAGAAAGAGTCTAATCTTCATGTGGTCATTGGTGATGATGCTCTCTATTCTGTGAGAGGTTTTAGTACTACTTCCCTTAGTTTAGATTCTAGAATTTCTCTTCACCTTATTGATATTTTGTTTGTGCTGGGAATCAAAAGAAACCTTATCTCCATATTAGCACTAGAAGATAAAGGTTATCATATTGCATTTTCTGAGGGAAGAGTGCTTGCATGCCCTAAGAAGTCCAGCATCAAATCAGTTCATGTCATTGGGAATAGGTATGAGAGCCTATATAAGCTTTCAGCACGTCCAGTTCAAGCTCTCATTCATGAAGCTCTTGAGTCAAGCGAGCTATGGCATAGAAGACTTAGACATCTTCATTTCTGAGCCCTCCCTACACTTGAGAAAATAGTTAAAGGTATGCCTAAACTTAGTCATATTCATGATGATACATGCAAAGGTTGTGCTATGGGTAAAAACACTAAGAGTCCATTTCATCAAAGTGAAAGTAGGTCTAAAGAGAAATTAGTTCTTGTGCATTCTGATTTATGTGGACCTATGTCTGTTGCTTCCCCAAGTGGATTCTTGTATTATGTAATCTTTATAGATGACTACTCTAGGAAAACTTGGATTTACTTTCTCAAATCAAAAGAATCTGATGAAGTTCTAAGTAGATTCAAAGAATTTAAAGCTTTATCTGAAAATATATCTGGGAAAAGAATTAAAGTTTTAAGGTCTGACAATGGAGGTGAATACACCTCGGGTAGTTTTCATGATTTTTGTGTTGAGGCAGGGATCAAGAGGGAGTTTTGTGTTCCCTACATCCCTCAGCAAAATGGGGTTATAGAAAGAAAGAACAGATCCATAGTTGAGGCAGAAAAAGCTCTGATTCATGATTAGGATCTGCAGGCTTTCCTATGGGCCAAGCATCTAAGACCGCTGTCCACTTTCAGAATAGATGCCCTCACCGTGTATTGAAAGATATGATTCCAGAAGAAGCATTTTTAGGGATCAAACTTGATATCAGTCACTTGAGGATCTTCGGGAGTCCAGTATATATCCATGTACCCAAAGAGAAGAGAACCAAGTTGGAACCTTCTGGCAAAAGAGGCATTCTTGTGGGCTACAACGAAACATCCAAAGCATTCAGAATTTACATTCCAGGTCAGAAGTTTATTGAGGTTAGTAGAGATGTCACTTTTGAAGAAAATATTGCACTCAAAAGATCTAAAGGCTCAAGTATAGAGATTGACAATGAAGTCCATGATAACCCTCAAGACATGGATATTGAGCATGATACTGAGATTCAGAGAGAGTCTATAGAAAGAGCACTTCTAGAGTTTCCTTTAGCTTGGGATCCGCCATGATATCCTGATGCAGTAGGAAACAGTCTTTAGTAGCATTGAGTACTGCTGAAGCAAAATATATTGCAGCTTGTGTGGCATCTCGAGAAGCAGTGTGGCTTTGAAAACTCCTTGCAGGATTGTTTGGACAACCTTGGGATCCTATAGTTATTCATAGTGATAACCAGTGCTGTGTGAACCTCTCTACCAATCCTGTGTTTCATGACAGATCAAAGCATGTGGAAACTCAGTATCACTATATCCGGGATATGGTACAAAGGAATGCTATTCAACTGAAGTACATCAACACTGATGAGCAAACAATGGATGTTCTCATCAAACCTCTTGCTTGAGTGAAGCTTGCATATTTTTGAGACAAGCTTGGAGTTGTGGAGAATGAAGCTCTAGCTGAGGGGGAGTCTCAGCATCAATGATACATTATATTGTATCTTCCACCCTCTATGAGTAGGCATGGTGGATCCACCCTCTTCGAGTAGGCATGGTGGTTATGCACTCTTCTCTGGGAGAAGTTTGAGGTGAAAACCCTGTTCCACCCTCTGCGAGTAGGCATGGTGGAGCCACCCTCTGCAAGTAGGTATGGTGGATATCATGGGAGAAATTCCATGATGTGCTTGTTCACCCTCTGGGAGTATCTATGGTAAATGTCATGTGGAGATGACAATAAGCACTTATGTTTTCTATGGGAGTAGCCATGGTGGTAGTCACTATGTGACTTGATCCTTATGAAGGAATCCTCCCTAGCTAAGAGGGAGTGTTGATTTTGGTAGCTAGGTCAGATCCCTTCTAGAGACAGACCTAGTCATAAAATACAAAATGGTCTATCGGCCTTAGCATTTCAAGAATCTCAGTTGTATTATCTGATTTAAGGTAGGCCCTAATTGGGCAAATTTATTATTCAATGTATCTTGAAATTGCAAATAAGTCAGGACCTATTTCAATGTAATTTGAACTTGGTGCCAAATTGTATCAGGCCGACCAAGGTTATTGTTTGGGTGATCTCCTATAAATGTAAAGTGACTTGTAGTCACAATTCATACACAAGAAACTGTATTCTTCTTTGAGATAACTCTCCATTAGCGATCTACTTTTGTAATTAACAAGGAATTCTACCGATAGTTGAACTGTTCGACGGTTCAACAGGTTCAACAGTTTAACGGTTCAACGGGTTCGACGGTTCAACAGGTTAAAACGTTCGATAGGTTCAACTGTTCAACGGGTTCGACGGTTCAACAGGTTCAACCGTTTGATAGCTTCAACAGGTTCAACCGTTCGATAGCTTCAACAGGTTCAACCGTTCGATAGGTTTGACGGTTCAACAGGTTCGACGGTTCAAGAGGTTCGACGGTTCAATAGGTTCGACGGTTCAACAGGTTCAATGGTTCAACCAGTTCAATGGTTCGATAATTGATTTGATCATCCCACTTTCATCTGTAATCATCAGCGAACCTATTATTCGGTGAAGCGGATTTGTTCTAGCATGAGCAAAGTTTAACCCTAGATTTGTTATGGATTATCTAAGGCTGCCGAACCTCTATGTTTACTGTGGAATTACTCTTATGTGCAAGTGAGCTTCATGCTAACCATTTTCTATTAGAATTAAGGTTCAAATAAGTTGTATTTTGATATCTATGTTTTGTGCCCTAGTTGGGCAAAGTTGTAATCTATTTCTGCTCTTAATATAAATCAGATCTGAGATTTTCTTGCTGGGTTTTTCACCTCCAAAAGGGAGGTTTTCCTAGGGTACATATGTGTTATGTGTGCATTTGTGTTTTAATGTTTCTTATTGTCAATCTAATTACTAAAATTAACAGCATATATAATGTTTAACTATAGGCAAATTGCAATAGGAGATACCGATTCAGTTTAAGTACTTGTAGCTGTCATTGATTAGAATTGCATGGCTAATTTCAAATAAGCACAACCAAATTGAAAGTCAAACATACATATTGATTGATTACAGGCACAATACAATAAGAACCATTCAGAGAATTGAAGTATTTAAAGTCATCATCTACTAGACCTGCATGTCCAAGATGCTTTTTAAAACTATTTTTTTCATAAATTCAAGGTTTTTTTGGTTTAAAAACATGCAAAATTCCCCTTCTCAAACATCCCCAGCCATCCCTGGGATAGACGAACATCTCACAAATGTTTTCTAATGTTCTACACCATTTCAAGGGCATTTCAAAGTTTTGGAAAAAATTGGGGATGGCTAGGGATGTGCCCTTCCATCTTACCATCTTGGAAATGTGATGAGGGATGAGGATGTTGGTTTCAAGGTCCGGGCCATGTCCCCATTGAACATACCAAAAATGTGTCATATGTGTCCTTTTACTTATATCCAAAGTTCGAACTTTTGTTTAAATAGTTCAATTGGCTAGAATGATACATTTTTTTTTTAATGAAAATTTTAAAGGTACCTCATTGAAATATTCAATTTTCACCAAATTAATTTTAAAAATTTAAAAAAAAAAAAAAAAAAAGGTGGTCCATAACTACATTCAATTTCCTACAACTTTTATTACTAGTTTTTTTTTTCAAGTTGTGTAAACATCCCAATCAATTTTTCATGTGAAGTTACTTAAAATTTTCCATGTAAAGTTACTTACGTCTGTTTTTTAGTAGATTCATTGCCAATTTTAAGAGTCTTATTTAGCCCATCATGATCTCACACTCACCCAACAATAGATTTTGATAATTAGGTAACATCTCTGTGGGAAAGACCTAATCCCCTTGCGGAATCTATAAAAAGTCAAGAACAGTTTTCCATTGTCAGTCAAGAACAGTTTTTCGTTGGCCAGTGCTTCCCCAAGTTGTGGTTGAATTCTCAAGTTCTTAAGAAAGCGAAATTAATCCAAACAAACAAATTCCAAGTCTAAGGTCCGCCACGGTATTATACATATAAAAAGTAACTTGGGAGACATCTTAACTTCGCTCAGACCCTCAACTAAATATACTAATTGCAAAATTGGCTCTGAAAACCCAACTATGGCTTTTTACTGAAGATACGATTTCCACTAAAGACGCTATGATGGGAAGAAAATAAAAAATAAAACAAACTGATTCATTCATTCTTACCTCGGAGAAAAAGCCATGCAAATTGAACTTTTCACTGGAACTGTTTCCTGCTCTTGGGATGATATACATTTTCCACTTTCAATGTCGACCTGCCCAAGATGAGGATGATTTGCATCCCCATTAACAGATATCCCTAGAGTGTGGCTCAAGGATAGCTGCTGCCTACAACGACTTCCCAACTTCAAGCTCATCCTGCAATATATTTTGCCTGTATAATTCTGGCACCTGAATAGAAGACGTTATACCAGACCCACTCTCGATAACCAAAAATTAATTTTCAAAGACTTGTTTCGCTGATGATGAGCCCAGTAGTGTGGCTCGAAACATCGGAGTTAAGAATTACATACCCAGTTGTTTCCAGAAGCTCAACCACCAAACATACTTCCTTTCCAACAAAGATCCACTACTAAATTGTGTTCGTCAATAACACCAATTTATTCTCATGAACAACTAGAGCTATTATTCTCATGAACAACTAAAGCTATCATTCGGACTATACCAAACTATAAAAAAATTCCCATCAGTTGAGAGTGTTCATTGTAGCCGAGTTCGATCTGTGCAAACTCTAGCTCTTATTCTTACTCCAAACCCTAAAAAATCTCACGGTCACAATTTATTTCCAAAAAAAATAAGAATAAAAATTCCAGCAAACAGAAACTTGAGATCAATTGCTCTCGACGGTTAACTACATAAATAAATGAATAAAATGAAACCCTGGCTTTAGAAAACCTCAAAACCCTAAGACGAAAGGAAAGATATCTTCCAACATCACTTGATAAGTAAAAAATAATGCACCACGTATAAAATAGTTAAATACTAACAGACACGTGGCAGGTGACAAGAAGCTGTGAGAGGAGACTTTTTAAACGGTCAAATTGTCTTCGTTTTTCGAAAACCTCACTCAACATCTCATTTATTAAGTTAGTCGTTGGATTTAGTTGAAACGCTGTCTTTCCCATGTTTTTTTGAAATTGTGGGTGCCTATTATTATTTTTCATTGGATAATGCATTGCCCTCCCCATTCCCACGGTGTATGCATGACACTCATAGCATTTTGTTTTGATGAGCTGGTTCTGGCAGAGGAAATGCTTTCTATAATATATTTATGTTAAACAATTAATAATAATTTATTGGGATTTACGTGTTTAGTTATTTTATGAGTAGTTAATGTTGAGAGGCATTCTACAATGGCAGAAGGGGTGGAGTGTAATGATGTGACCCTGTTAACAAAAATTCTTACCTTTTACCTTAAATTTGACACTTTCTTATTGATTCATATTTTATGAGTGGTTAATGCTGAGAGGCATTCTACAATGACAGTAAGGGGTGGAGTGTAATGACGTGAGCTTGTTAACAAAAATTCTTACCTTTTACCTTAAATTTAACATTTTTTTATTGATTCATATTTTATGAGTAGTTAATGTTGAGAGTCATTCTACATGGCAGCAAGGGGTGGAGTGTAATGACGTGACCCTGTTAACAAAAATTCTTACCTTTTACCTTAAATTTGACACTTTTTTATTGATTCATATTTTATGAGTAGTTAATGTTGAGAGACACTCTACAGTGGCAGCAAGGGGTGGAGTGTAATGGCAGTAAGGGGTGGAGTGTAATGACATGAGCCTGTTAACAAAAATTATTACCTTTTACCTTAAATTTAACACTTTTCTATTGATTCATATTTTATGAGTAGTTAATGTTGAGAGGCATTCTACAATGGCAGTAAGGGGTGGAGTGTAATGATGTGAGCCTGTTAACAAAAACTCTTACCTTTTACCTTAAATTTGACATTTTTTTACTAATTCATATTTTATGAGTAGTTAATGCTGAGAGGCATTCTACAATGGTAGCAAGGGGTGGAGTGTAATGACTGAGCCTGTTAACAAAAACTCTTACCTTTTACCTTAAATTTAGCATCCATTTATATGTCAAAATATTAATATTTATATATTTAATGCTGAGAGGCATTCCATAATGGCAACAAGGGGTGGAGTGTAATGGCTTGAGGGTGTTACAAAAACTCCTACTTTTTACCTTAAATTTGACATCCATTTATATGTCAAAATATTAATATTTAAATATTTTAAATAAATTTATCTAGAAATGTTGAGAGATATCAATTTTAAGTTATTTTATTATATTTAGAGCAATTTAAAATTTATTTTATTTTGTTTACATTGTTTATATTTTTATTTACTTAAGAGTTATTTTATTTTACTTTAGAATTTTGATTTACTTCCAAATTATTTTATTTTACTTTATTTTTTTAAAATATTTTGTTGGGTATGTTTTGATTTTACTTATTATTTTATTTCTACTTAAACATAAAATTTTAGATAAATAAATAATATATTAATGTATGCACAAATCATATAATTAATGTGTCCATGTACAGAGTAAATAAAAATAGTCCTAATGTAAAATAAAATAACTCAAAGTAAATAAAATGACTTCAAATTGATCTCTCCCCATTATTTTAGATAGATTTTTTAGAGATATCTATACTAGTTATTTACAATAATTTATTTTTCATAATCATAAATGGTTTATTTAGTATTTATTGTAATTGGGGGTTGATAGACCACAACTTCTCAAGTGGTTACTCTGCAGTATTAGTTTGGTTCAAGTACACAACTATAGATTTTTGCCTATAATCCAACCCACTTAGCTTCATACCTCATTTGGAAAACCTTCAACGATTGTTGCGCCTTATGAACCATTCATATAGTGCTCCAGAACACATTAATTTTATTTCAAGATAAGTAGCATTGTCTTGGGTTGGATTTCTTGTTTTAATGGGCCTAAGAGCTCCAATTGATGTTGTTTGAGTTAAACCTATGAAAAAATTGTTAGGTTTGGGAACATTATTAAAACATTTATTAAATAGTTCAAAGAGACTCCTTATAATTTTTTAAAATAATTTGATTGAAACAAGACAATAAAGATGAATGATAAAGTTAAGTTCATAACTTGGCCAAAATTCACAATTAGCCTTAGTCATTTGAAACTATATAATAAGCTTGCATATGAGAAAAGTGCATACTTCATACTTTCCCCCACTCAATTTAGACTCATTTTGGCCTTGTCATTAGATGCACATATCATTTTGGTGCTCAATTCAATGAATTTTTTCACATAAGTTGACATGACCCATCTAATGCCCTTGCCTTTTACTAGTTCATCCACAGTGGTTTAGACCCAACATGATTCTTATTTGTTTTCCCACCCAAGATTGAATTGTGAGTTATGTCTCTTGGAATGAATTATGCACGCATTTGCATACACCTTCTTTGAACTTGACTTTCACTCTCCCCTAGCCAACTCCATTCCAAAAATGGAGCATTACCTATTGGCTTGCACACAAAAACGTTTGAATTTGGCACTTAGGTTGTCATATCTAAAGACAAGTCCTAGTGCACTAATCATGAATCCCTTCAAGTAATTAAGAACTCATAGATAACATCATTTAAGAATTAGGGCATCAGATCATAGAGCATTCTACACTTGCATCAGATGATACTACAGTAGGCATATTCCAAATTACATGTTTGATATTTTTTGTATTCTTGTGGAAAATAACAAGGGATCTAACTAAGGTACAAGGAAGTTTTAAACCTCAATCCTAGCACACAAAACTCCAAGAGATTTTCATTAACACTACCTTAGTTCTAATTCAAAAATGACAATAGGAGTACAAATTCTAGAGGTAGGTGAGTTACAAACATAATCAGGACAAGTAGAACAAAATCGCATAAGACTTGGAAAGAATCACATGTGATCTCATTTGATAGTAGTACAGACTACAAGGACACATCAACTACATGAGTTATCCTTCAAATCTAATTTCTAGAGTTCATAATCATCATTGAACACGTTTATGTAATCCATATCAAAAACATCAACTTCTATTAGCATCATTAAGAGATAAGCACCCTCTAATTGTTAGCATAACAGTGATATTACATTGTTTAATATCTGCTAAGACAGAGGGACAGTGGTTACCAGTTAAGACAGCAGGACAGCAGTGGTTACCAGTTATTATGTTGCAGTTATGCAGTTTAGAACTTCCTAACTGCTTTTATCCTTGTATAAATGTTTTTGTTGTCCATCGAATAAGATCAAGCAAGCATTTACTATTTATTATTTGGTATCAGAGTGGTTTAGCATGTCATGTCCCCATATCAAGACACTGTTAAAGTAAAGATTTGAACATGATAAAGATGGTTTGTAAAATATTATTTGGGATAATATAAATAATTACATACATTATATATTATTTAATAAATAATATTATTGTATGAATATTTTATTATAATTAAAATATAATATCCATATTATAAATAACAATATATACATAAATATATCTAATAATATAAATACGAATATTCTTATAATTATCTTACATTATAATATAAATACAAATAATATAATATAAATCATATATCATTTATTATGATATAAATGATATAGTATAAATAATATAAAATATATCATATATCATTTATTATAATATAAATGATATGTAAATATAAATAAAATAAATAAACATCTTTTAACCTATCCTCTTATGATAAGGGAGTTACGTATGGGTAGAACTAGTTTTACCATAAAAGCGAACTAATATAAAAATTATAAAAGGGTAAGTATGTCTTTTACCACCAAGCATAATAAAAGACGTGCCTCTTCGAACATATCCAGGGAAATAAATAAAGGTTGTGAGATAGAAGGAAAACGTCATCGACAAGATATCATAAATTAATATATATAGAGATATGTACATCAGCAGCAAAAGGGAGAAATGATTCAAGAAAAAATATATATATAGTAGACTAAGGATGCGATAGAGATCGACATGATTAAACAATATTAAAAATTATATTTATGATAATACTATAATAATGATATTATAATAATATATATATTATATAATAATTAAATGATGTCTATATATATTTATAATAATAATATTATAATGATAATAAATAAGTAATATATTATAAAGCTATGTTAATAATAAAACAACAATAGAATTCAAGTGCTAGCAAATATATATACATGCCTGCTGGGTGTATAGAAGAAAATAATATATTTTTGGATTTCTAAGAGTATATAGATATTCTAAAGTGAATTGTGATATTCAGATAAGAACAAGATACAATTTCAATTAATTACAAAATCATAGGGATAATGATATAATAATATTGTGATGACAATAATAATGATCATTATAATAATAGTGATTAATTATTATAATAATCATAATTATTATTATTATATATAAATAATATAAAATATAAATTTTGCATAGTACACACATATATAATATAATATAGAGATTATAATAAATATTATAATAGAATTATATAATTGGAATCTACATGTATGAAAATAACAATATGAGATTAGTCTTAGAACTGCATATAAGTAAGAAAAGATGATCCATGATGAATGAGATATAAAGGTAGAGGTCTTATGAAATCAAGTAAATATGAGATGAATAGATGTCCTACATAAATGCATGATTCTTGTTTAAATAAGATAATGAGTACAAGAAGTTCATAGTTATAAATATGAAATAGATTTGTAAAGGCATGATTACCCAAGGGGTAGATAATAGTCCTTAAACATTAATCATCTTCACCATAGAGATGGGGTGGAAAACAAGGATTGTAGTTGACCAATTCATGGGATAAATCATAGGCCTTGATTGACGAATCAAGGAAGATAATAAGCCCTCAATCTAGTATTGAAGGGATAGACCTTGGTAAGAGAACCAAGGAATGAAGCCCTCAATCTAGTATTGAAGGGATAGGCCTTGGTAGGAGAACCAAGGAATAAGAGGCCTTGGTTAGAGAACCAAGGAAATAATAGGCCTTGGTTAGAGAACCAAGGAGATAATAGTCCTTGGCTGAAGAACCAAGGACTAATAGGCCTTGGTTGACGAACCAAGGAATAATAGGCCTTTGATTAGAGAATCGAAGGATTATGCCTTTAATTAGAGAATTGAAGGAATAATGATGGACCCATGAGGATTGGGGTGACATTACATCCTTAAGTATCTTCTCCCATAAGCTGGAAAGAATGATTAATAGGCTTAAGGTTATCTCACCCAAGGTAATTCATGAAGTATTAACAAGAAAAGCATATAGTTATGAAAGAAATAATATATAGTTAAATATTAAAAGAAAAAAGATAGAATACTAATGTGCTCTTTACAAGTTAAATTTTGGCTTGCTAGAAGGGGACATTACAGTGGTATCAGAGCAGTGATCCTGCCATCTTGTGAATAATAGTTAAAAATAAAAAAAATAAAAAATAAATAAAATAAAAATAATAAAAAATAAAAAAAATAAAAATCAATGAAAATGGTAGGATTGAATTTCATGAATCGCTGGATAATGGTGTTTAATACATTGCTAAAATATTTAAATATTTAAATATATATATGCAACATTAAAAAATTAAAATCTACTAAATATGTTATCATGCAATATTAAACAATTAAAATTTACTTACAAATATGTAATAAGTAATGAGTAAATAATGTAAAAAATAAATAAGAATAAAATAACTCTTAAAATTACATTAAGTAAATATACTAAATGAAATAGTAAAATAAAATAATTAAAATATCTCTATGGGTAACCTACGACTTGAAATGGCATGACAAAAACCAATTAAAATATATGTAAACAACTAGCTCCAAATATTTATTGTATTTATTGTGTACATAAACCTCAATAAATATAATGTTATAAAATATTATAGGACACCTAATTATAGTTGCTTGAGGACAAGCAAACTTGTGTGGGGAGGGTTGTCATGTCCCCATATCAAGACACTCTTAAAGTAAAGATTTGAACATGATAAGGATGGTTTGTAAAGTATTATTTGGGATAATATAAATAATTACATACATTATATATTATTTAATAAATAATATTATTGTATGAATATTTTATTATAATTAAAATATAATATCCATATTATAAATAACAATATATATATATATATATATATATATATATATCTAATAATATAAATACGAATATTCTTATAATTATCTTACATTATAATATAAATACAAATAATATAATATAAATCATATATCATTTATTATGATATAAATGATATAGTATAAATAATATAAAATATATCATATATCATTTATTATAATATAAATGATATAATGTAAATATAAATAAAATAAATAAACATCTTTTAACCTATAGTTACGTATGGGTAGAACTAGTTTTACCATAAAAGTGAACTAATATAAAAATTATAAAAGGGTAAGTATGTCTTTTACCACCAAGCATAATAAAAGACGTGCCTCTTCGAACATATCCCGGGAAATAAATAAAGGTTGTGAGATAGAAGGAAAACATCATCGACAAGATATCATAAATTAATATATAGAGAGATATGTACATCAGCAGCAAAAGGGAGAAATGATTCAAGAAAAAATATATATATAGTAGATAAAGGATGCGATAGAGATCGACACGATTAAACAATATTAAAAATTATATTTATGATAATACTATAATAATGATATTATAATATATATATATATATATTATATAATAATTAAATGATGTCTATATATATTTATAATAATAATATTATAATGATAATAAATAAGTAATATATTATAAAGCTATGTTAATAATAAAACAACAATAGAATTCAAGTGCTAGCAAATATATATACATGTCTGCTGGGTGTATAGAAGAAAATAATATATTTTTGGATTTCTAAGAGTATACAGATATTCTAAAGTGAATTGTGATATTCAGATAAGAACAAGATACAATTTGAATTAATTACAAAATCATAGGGATAATAATATAATAATATTGTGATGACAATAATAATGATCATTATAATAATAGTGATTAATTATTATAATAATAATTATTATTATTATTATATATAAATAATATAAAATATAAATTTTGCATAGTACACACATATATAATATAATATAGAGATTATAATAAATATTATAATAGAATTATATAATTGGAATCTACATGTATGAAAATAACAATATGAGATTAGTCTTAGAACTGCATATAAGTAAGAAAAGATGATCCATGATGAATGAGATATAAAGGTAGAGGTCTTATGAAATCAAGTAAATATGAGACGAATAGATGTCCTACATAAATGCATGATTCTTGTTTAAATAGGATAATGAGTACAAGAAGTTCATAGTTATGAATATGAAATAGATTTGTAAAGGCATGATTACCCAAGGGGTAGATAATAGTCCTTAAACATTAATCATCTTCACCATAGAGATGGGGTGGAAAACAAGGATTGTAGTTGACCAATTCATGGGATAAATCATAGGCCTTGATTGACAAATCAAGGAAGATAATAAGCCCTCAATCTAGTATTGAAGGGATAGACCTTGGTAAGAGAACCAAGGAATGAAGCCCTCAATCTAGTATTGAAGGGATAGGTCTTGGTAGGAGAACCAAGGAATAAGAGGCCTTGGTTAGAGAACCAAGGAAATAATAGGCCTTGGTTAGAGAACCAAGGAGATAATAGTCCTTGGCTAATGAACCAAGGACTAATAGGCCTTGGTTGACGAACCAAGGAATAATAGGCCTTCGATTAGAGAATCGAAGGATTAGGCCTTCAATTAGAGAATTGAAGGAATAATGATGGACCCATGAGGATTGGGGTGACATTACATCCTTAAGTATCTTCTCCCATAAGCTAGAAAGAATGATTAATAGGCTTAAGGTTATGTCACCCAAGGTAATTCATGAAGTATAAACAAGAAAAGCATATAGTTATGAAAGAAATAATATATAGTTAAATATTAAAAGAAAAAAGATAGAATACTAATGTGCTCTTTACAAGTTAAATTTTGGCTTGCTAGAAGGGGACATTACAGAGCATGACCTGAGCGAGGAGGAGTTGTTTATGGACTGCAGAAGGGAATGAAATGTGGAAGTTCAATTCAGTTCTTACCAGACATGTAGTTTTGGAGATCACGCCAGTTTGTATGAAAAGAGCAAGGTTCATTCTTGTGTTTGTGAAGATGAGTGCTAGGTTTCGGAGAGATTCCAAATTGTAATGTTATGTTTGAGATGGCATAGTAAGTTCATGTGCTTGATGCAGCATCGAAAGAAATACATATGGGTGGCATTGCTCACATAAATAGCACGAGTTGAAAGAGGGCACTTGCTCCAAACTCTGCAAAATCACGATAGGTTTACATACTCCCTATGTTTGTTAGAAATTTGTTTTCTCTGCGCTTCATAAGGTTTTTGAATAGGTAGTTGTTTCAATCTGTAATGGATTCTTAGAGATGATTCCATAGACACCAGATTCGCCAGAGTAGTTGTTGGTCATGGAGAAGGAGTGCTCAATTGAAGATTGACAGAGACGTTTCTTCCTTGCGCAATCAAGAAATTTAGCAAAGGCAATGGAAGATTTAAAGAGTAGTCGGTAGAAGGGAATCACTCTTGTGTCATTTCAATCCAGTGAGTTTAGTGGTAGCACAAGTCCCGTGGAAGAAGTTAGATCAGACACCAATTTCTGTGCAATGATTAGATATCTTGTTCACTCAACAAAGGCCGTATGTGAAAGAAGGCATCCAATAGCATTTTAGGTTGAACGGTGCAATAGTAAGTTTGATTTCAAGTATTGCCTTACCTATTTCTCACTATATGTGCTATAAACATTGATGTTTATAACTAGCATAGTTGGTTCATTAGAAAAGGGGAGCTATAAGGTTCTTGGTTCAAAACTTACAATGATGTGAAAATATTATTTTTGTTATGAAGTATTTGGAGTTCTACAATTTTTATTGGAGATAAAGGAAAATAAGGGTGAGTCTTTGGAGGTACAATCATTCTCAGATTTTTTTTTTTTTGGAGTAATAAGGTAAAAATTTGATGAAGGTTTAATTTGATGAAGGTTTAATAGTGTTTTGGAGGTATAAGGTTGACTAATGTGTGGGTCTATTATTAATCAAAATCGACATCATTATTTTAACATTTGAACATGGCCACACATTATATTTGTGTCCTTGATGCGATCCTTGCTATCCTTGATAGGAATTTGAAAGACTTGCACGCTTGTGATATTGAAGACTCTAATGCAAATGGATAGAGTGTAAGCACATCATATTGGAGGTAGGCGGCATCGGAGGATGGAGGATTTACCACCATCTCAAGTTAGCTTCTCGCTTTGAGATGATGCTTTGCATGAGAAGCATTTTTGGTTTTGGTTGTTTTATTTTTCTTTGTTATTGCTGATAGAGCCGACAGATTTGAAGAATGTATGTTTTGTGAAGATTTTGTTTTGCAGACAGGTTTGGGGTCTGGTGTTGAGCTCAATATGGATTGTTGTCCAGTGAGCTTTAAAGAGTATATGATCTTGAATTATACCCTTTCGCGGTCACTAGACAACATGGTAGAGATCTGTCGTATCTCTTAGGGGCCATTGTCGAATAATTCAAGACTTTGTGATTTGAGAGCTTGGGACTAAAGAGCTCAAGAACACAGCTTGAAGCGACGCCTTTCCGAGGGTAGACGAGATAGCATGATGGAGCCTCGCTTGGTTCAGGATTTGTTCTTTGGGAGAAGATCTTCTATAAAATATGTAGTCATATTATGTAATCAACTTTGTTGAGTATTTTAACATTCAAGGGGGGTCCCTTAGTACTATTATAGGAACAATGTAATAAAGGGGGGAATGTTAGCATAACAGTGATATTACATTGTTTAATATCTGCTAAGATAGCGGGACAGCGGTTACCAGTTAAGACAGCGGGACAACAGCGGTTACCAGTTATTATGTTGCAGTTATGCAGTTTAGAACTTCCTAACTGCTTTTATCCTTGTATAAATGTTTTTGTTGTCCATTGAATAAGATCAAGCAAGCATTTACTATTTATTACTAATCTCCTATTTACTTTATTAATTACTTGGCATGTTGTCATACTCAACTCTTCTTACTTTATCTAGGGGGTCTAATTAATGTACATCATTAAATATCCTATAGATCCCTAGATATTTATAGAGGGTGTGTTTATTTCCTCTATATTTTGGCGAACCCTAACTTGCTAAATCTCTCTAGATTTACCCCTAGAATTAATTCTTGTTCTTGGTTATGTTCTTTTGATCTAATAAATTTCTTTCTTTTCTAATTTTTATTTCAAATCTAAAACCTTATTATGTTTCCATTGTTTTATCTATTTTAATTCTTTGTTGTTTGAATACCATTGACCAATCTCTAATTTCCACTTAGTAGAAGTATTAGATTAAATCTAACCATGGACATGCATCAAACTAAAGCTCCCATCATTGGAATATAAATATAATGGTTTATTTGAATGAAGAAGACTCCTTACATCATGAAGCTCACCTTGCTAGAATGGACAAAAGGGATAATACTAACACAACTCAAATACTTAAGAAGTATTTTGTTCATCTTGATGTCATATAGATTTCATATATGTTTTTCAATTGTTTTGATTCATTTTCGACAAATGAAAACCCCCCGATGCCTCCAAACCTTGATTCACTAATCTTAGTGTGTGAGAAAAATCATGTTGAAGAGCGAGAACAACCTAACCCTCCCCAAACTCTTCCATTCATTTTGCGACACCCTTGTGAGACACAAGCCAATATATGAGGGCAGATTGAAGAAAATAAGAAAGAACTTCAAACATATGTTGAAACATTAAAAACTCCAAATTCAAGAAGGACACATCGAAGAGCCCTTGTGACATCCTTGGAATCTATAATTTCTCATATAGATTTAGTTAGTGGTCAAATAAACACATGGTCAAATCATCAATCTAAGAATGCATGATAGTATTATTCTACAAAATTGTCATATAAATAAGTCAAAGATAAGAAAATATTAAAATCCAATTTATGTCCATTATTTATTGATCCAAGAACCAATGAGCCCATGCATGGAAGTTGCAAAAGATTCCCTATTCATTTGTGTCAACACCAAGGAACACAAAATAATTTTTTAGATAGGTGGTGGATGGTTTGTGACCATCCCCCATGCAAAAATAATGAGGTGCCTCAATATATCTTCAACAAACTCTATTGTGAGTTTGTCCTAAATGATATTCCAAATTATTTTGATATGCATGATTTCTAGGTAGAAGCAAAGGCTCAATTCAAGATAGGGAGGGGCACATTGTGCCTAGGACCACTCAGTGAAACTGTCAGCCAAGCCATCTATTCAACATGTCATAGTCCCTTCCATTATGAAGGTGAGTATTGATGTGGAGACCCTATAGTCTATTAGTTCCCTCATATAGACCTTATTACAACATAGTAGGCCTCTTTCACAGGTTGATGAGGTGAGCCTCCTAGGCTTCAATGATCAGCACACATTTGTCATGTTTGTGGAGGTACTTGTGATTATGGGTCTAAGGATGTTGATGATACACACATTGGAGAGAATACTCCATAGTTTTAGGATTATGCTACACAAGGCCAATAGTAGGATAAATCTATATTAGATAATATGGTAATGAGAGAAGAGTTGCTAGATATGGCCTTTCACATTGACCAATAAGTAATTTTCAATAAGCTTCTATAATTTATTATTTTTCCTTTTGAATTCTATAATTAGCTATATTAACCTATTGTGAATGAAAATTAATATAAAAAAGTGTATGTATTATGAAATTCTAAGGTTAAAGTACTCATTCTACATTTGTCGGCCCTCCAACACATGGTTATGTGGCCATGTCAAGTCTATAGGTATGTAATTTGTAATAAAATAGTAAATATACTACGTGTAATTTTTTGTGTCATATATCAATGGTAATCTTAAAATGACATGTGATGATGAACAAGTGGATGTTGGCTCTCCAACATCATGAGGAGTTGGTGGGGGTAGTCATATATCAAGTTTCAGTAAGGTAAATTTTACTATTTTTAATCATTAATGTATGTAAATGATGTTATTTAGATTTTGGTCATTTAATAATGTTATTCTATTTTTAGTTGATGGCATCAATTCAGACTTCTAATATTCATGGCACAATGGAGGTGGGCATTATTGCAGTTATTTTGTTTTCAATGTCTTTGACCAAGGGATGAGCCAATAGTGTAAATGTCATTATGTATTTCTTGTTTTATCTCACATAATTTAATGCAAATAAATGACATTAATTTTTAATCTAATTTTATTCTTCATTCTTATCATAACTCACAACTCCATTTTATACACCTACATCTCATGCAGATGAAGAGAGACAATAGATGATTGACAATGATTATCGGCTTATGGTAAGTGATTATTTATGTATGTTATTGTATATTTCATGTTTTCTATATTAATGCATATATTATTTAATTGAATTAATATGTGGAGCTCCAAAAATTTTATGAGGGGAGGTCTAGTCAGTGGATTAGAGAGAAAGAGTTATCAATTGCTTCTCCATCTTCTTGAGAGAGAAAGGGTCATCGACTATTCCACAACACTAAATAGGAGTTTATATGTTATGACATTTTGTTGTATGCATGCACACATACATTTATGTTTTACTAATGTATATCATTGTATGCCTATATGGATTTGTTTATATATTCACCATATTCATGACATTATGTATATGACATTTTCCGTTATATATGATGATCAATTATGATTATAGATGTCATATTTATTATTTAAATATGATTCTATTAGATTTAGACATAGATATGCAATGATATACCCGTAATCATGACTTTTGTTATGCCATATTATCATAAATCATATTATTATGAGATTATTTGGGTGAGTGTGCATTGAATTTATTATTTATTGTATATATTTGAGAATGCATTTATATTATATGATTAATGAGATCAGGCTTATTAAGATAGATTTCATGTATATTAGGAGACTAGAGATGTGGTGTGTATGGTATTATTCGATGTGGTTTGATGTGTACAATGAATGTATGGCATTATTCAATGTGGTTTAATCTTCTTGATGTGAATGGAGTTTAAAGCTTTATGGTTATTTTCTCCCTTTGTACATGTTTATTTTAAATGATGAAATAATATTGTTGTATTCTATAAATGGTGTTATGTCTTGTTAAGGGTCTTTCATTTGGTCTTAGAATTATCTTAAGATGAGTAGGTTTGTCCCTTTTTTCAGAAGTAAGAGTGTATTGACTCATACCCATGAAGGGTATGAACTTGCCTAAAAAGGTTTTAATTCTACATAGGATAGATAATGTGACATTTTTACAAGTCTTGATATTGCCTACATGTTCTTCAATGTTTCCATGAACCTCTCTTGAAAATATACAAGTGTGAAGATCCATGTTTAATCTCTCTTAGCAAGGAGGGGTGATACTTGAAAACATCACAATGGTTGGGAGGTAACTATACCTCCATTAGTTTGGAGCTGGCACCTTCATGGAGATTGTACTTTTAAACAATACTGTTAATCTTTAATTTCTTTATTTTAATTTATGTTTACAGTTGATGATCTACAAGTTGTAAAAGGATATTATTTCTTAACTACACCCAAATGTTGTCAAAAAGTATTGAAGCATGTATTCTATGGAATTATATATTTAGAATTTATGAACTACTTCATGCTATTTATGTTTGGAATAAATGAATATTATAATGATTTTAGCTCATGAATGAGTGGTTTGGTAGACTATTGTTGTTTGAACATGTGAATAGGCCCCTATTGTTTCAATGGAATAATGAGGTATTAAATAAATAGTTTGAAGTTGCTATGGAAACCTTAAATTTATTGTTAAACATGAAATATAAAGTTTCATTCAATTTTATAATAATAAAAATGTGTAGGAATGAACTATATGATATGTTGTTTCAATAGGAAAAATCATCCCTTATCATCTTGGTTGAAAATTTGTAGAAATTGTCAATTTTTACATGCTTGTTGTCTATCTACAAAATCATCCATAGATAGCACTTGGATGATTTGAAATAAATTAAGTCTTGTTCTTAAATATAAAACCCTATGACATAAGTTAACATATTTGTGTGCTTCAGTTGACTCATAATGGTTAGTTGGAGGAAGTCAATGAGGCCCATTTGGCAAGGGAGGTATATGACTAAAAAGGGTGGAGACCAATGTTACATGGGTTGGAAACCCTAGGTGTTAGCTATTAGGACTTAGGATGAAGAGGCAAAGGATTTAGACACAAACTCAACCCATCAAATTTACCATGAAAACTAATGAAGAAAGTTACAACCTTTTTACTCTTAGGGGTCTTAAGGGACTCTCTTGGTCTAATATATCCTTGAAGGATCATGAGATCAAGGAATAAAATGAGAAATCCACTAGCATTCACCCACCCACCCCAATGTGTGGGCACTATCAATTTAGTCCCATGAGGTGTGGAAGAAAAAATATGGTTGTTGGCACTTTTACATTGCTCTCAAATAAGATTTTTTGCAAAAATACATTCATTGCTAGCACAGTCAAACAATTTGGAGTTGATAGAAACTGAGATAGGCTATTATAGATGGACCCAACATCCTCCTATCTGTGAAAAAACATTCCTAAATGCCATGAATTTTGAGAATCATTGTGTCAAGGTTTGACATCTTTTGCTCTTAGGGCTCTTAAGAGACTCTCTCAGTCCAATGTAGCCTAGAAGGATCAAGAGGCTTGAGGAATGAAATGAGACCTCCACTAGCATTCACCTATTCACCATGACATGTTGACACTGTCGATTCAATCACATGATGCATGGAAGAAATAATACAGCTATTAGCAACTTTAGACTACTCTTAAGTGAGTCATTTTACAAGAATGCACTCATTATCGGCATGGTCAAATGATTTGGAGTTGACAAAAACTGAGATAGACTATTATATATGGAATTGACATCTACTTGTGTGTGTAAACAAAACATTCATAGATGCCACAGATTCTAATAATTGTTGCATCAAAGTTTGACAACTTTTTTTACTCTTATGGCTCTTAACAGACTCTCTTGGTCTAATGTATCCTAGAAGGATTAAGAGACCTGGGGATGAAATGAGGTGGAGGCCTCCACTAGAATTCATCCACCCACCCTAATGTTTTGACACCATTAGTTCAATCCCATGAGGTGCAGAAGAAAAAATATGGCTATTGGCAACTTTACACTGCTCTAAAATGAGGTATTTTGTAAAAATGCATTCATTGTTGACATGATCAAATGGTCTGGAGTTGATAAAAACTAAGATAACCTATTATAGATGACCCAACATCCTCCTTTAGGTGCAAATGAAATATTCTTGGGTGCCATAGATTTTGAGAATCATTGCGTCAAAGTTTGACAACTTTTTGCTCTTAGGGCTCTTAAGAGACTCGCTTGGTCCAATGTAGCCCGGAAGGATTAAGAGACCTAGGCAATGAAATGAGGCCTCCAATAGCTTTCACTCACCCACCTTGATGTGTTAACGCTACTAGTTCAGTCCCACAAAGTGCGAAAGAAAAAATATGGCTATTAACAACTTTACACTACTCTCAAATGAGGTTTTTTACAAGAATGCATTTGTTGTCAGCATGGTCAAATGGCTCAGAGCTGATAAAAACTAAGATATTCTATTGTAGACAAACCCAACATCCACCTATAGATGCAAAAAAAAACATTCATAGGTGGCACAAATTTTGAGAAATGCTACGTCAAAGTTTGTCAACTTTTTGCTCTCATGGCTCTTAAGAGACTCTCTCAATCCAATATAGCTTAGAAGGATTGGGAGAGGTAGGGAACAAAACAAGGCCTCCACTAGCATTCACCTACCTACCTCGAATGTTGGTGCTATTCGTTTGGTCCCAAGAGGTGCAAAAGAAAAATATGGCTATTGACAACTTTACACTACTCTCAAATGAGGCATTTTGTAAGAATGCATTCATTATTGACACGATCAAATGGTCTAGAGTTGACAGAAATTGAAATAGGCTATTGTAGATGGACCTGACATCCTCCTTTAGGTTCAAATGAACCATTCTTAGCTGCCATGGATTTTGATAATCATTGCATCAAAGTTTGACAAATTTTTTCTCTTAGAGCTCTTATGAGACTCTTAGTCCAATGTAGTCCATAAGGATTAGGAGACCTAGAGAAAAATGAGGCCTCTACTAGAATTCACCTAACCAAATTGATGTGTTAGCACTTTTGGTTTTGTCTTGTGAGGTGCAAAATAAAAATATGGCTATTGCCAACTTTACACTACTCTCAAATGAGGCATCTTGCAAGAATTCATTCATTATCAACAAGATCAAATGGCATAGAGTTAACAAAAAATAAGATAATCTATTGTAAATGGATTTGAATCCACCTATAGGTGTAAACAAAACATTCCTAGGTGCCACAGATTCTAAGAATCACTGCTTCAAAGTTTGACAACTTTTTTCTCTTAGGGATTTAAAGAGACTCTCTCAATCTAATGTATCCCAAAAGGATTGAGAGACCTATTAATGGAATAAGGCCTCCACTAGCATTAAACCACCCACCCCAACATGTTGGTGCTATCAATTTAGTCCCATAGGATGTGGAAGAAAAATATTACTATTGGAAACTTTACGTTGCTCTCAAATGAGTCATTTTGCAATAATACATTCATTGTTTGCATGGTCAAATGGTCTAGAGTTACAAGAAACTGAGATAGGATATTATATATGGACCTAATATTCTCTTGTAGGTGCAAATGAAACATTCTTAAGTGCCAAAGATTCTAGGAATCATTTTGTCAGAGTTTGACAACTTAAGTTCTTATGTCTCTTAAGAGACTCTCTTTCCAATCTAGCTTGGAAGAATTGGGAGACATGGGGAATGAAACAAGGCCTCCTCTAGAATTCACCCACCCACCCTAATGTATTGACACTATCAATTAGGTCCCACAAAGCGCAGAAGAAAAAATATAGCTATTGGCGACTTTACACTGCTCTCAAATGAGACATTTTGCAAGAATGCATTCATTGTCAGCATGGTCAAATAGTTTGAAGTTGATAGAAACTAAGATAGGCTATTATAGACAGACTTGACATCCACTTTTAGGTGCAAACAAAACATTCCTAGGTGCCACATATTCTAAGAATTGTTACGTCAAAGTTTAATAAGTTTTTGCTCTTAGAGATCTTAAGAGACTCTCTCTGTCCAATGTATCTTCGAAGGATTAGGAGACCTAGAGAATGAAATGAGGCCTCCACTAGTATTCATTGACCCACCCTAATGTGTTGGCATTTTTGATTCGGCCCCATAAGTTGCAGAAGAAAAAATATGGCTATTGGCAACTTTATATTGCTCTCAAATGAAGCATTTTGTAAGAATGCATTTATTGTCAACACAATCAAACAATTTGGAGTTGATAGAAACTAAGATCTAGGATATTATAAATAGACCAAACATCCTCCTTTAGGTGCAAAAGAAACATTCCTATGTTTCACAGATTCAAAGAATCGTTGTGTTAAAGTTTGACAACTTATTTCTCTTAGGGAGCTTAAGAGACTCTCTCAGTCCAATGTAGCCTAGAAGGATTGCAAGACCTAGGGAACAAAGTGTGGCCTCCACTATTCACCCACCCACCCCAATGTGTTGGCACTATTGGTTTAGTACCATGAGGTGCAAAAGAAAAAATATGGCTATTGCTAACTTTACATTGCTCTTAAATGAGGTATTTTGTAAGAATGCATTCATTATCAACACAATCAAATGGTTTGGAGTTGATAGAAACTAAGATAGATTATTGTAGATAGACCTGACATCCACCTACAAGTGTAAACAAAGCATTCCAGATGCCACAGATTCTAGAAATCACTACATCAAAGTTTGACATATTTTTGCACTTAGGGCTCTTAAGAGACTCTCTCAATCCAATGTAGCTCAAGAGGATCAAGAGACTTGGGGAATGAAATAAGGCCTCCCCTACATTAACTCACCCACCCTAATGTGTTGGCATTGTCAATTCAGTCCCACAAGGTGCAAAAGAAAAAATATGGCTATTGGCAACTTTACACTGCTCTCAAATAAAGCATTTTACAAGAATGCATTCATTATCAACATTGTCAAATGGTTTAGAGTCAACAAAAATTGAGATAAGATATTATAGATGAACCTGTCACCCTCTTGTAGGTGCAAACAAAACATTTTTAGGTGCCATGGATTCTGATAATTATTGCATCAAAGAGTGATAACTTTTTCTCTTAGGGCTCTTAAGAGACTCTCTCTATCTAATGTAGACTGGAAGGATCGAAAGACCTAGGGAACAAAATGATTCCTCCACTAGAATTCACCCACCCACCCCAATGTGTTAACACTATCAGTTTGGTCCCATGAGGTGTGAAAGAAAAAATATGGCTATTGACAACTTTACACTACTCTCAAATGAGGTATTTTGCAAGAATGCATTAATTGTCAGCATGCTCAAATAGTCTAGAGTTGATATAAACTAAGATAGGCTATTATAGACAGACTCAACATCCTCTTGTAGGTGAAAATGAAACATTTCTAGGTGCCATGAATTTTGAGAATCACTACGTCAAAGTTTGATAACTTTTTTCTCTTATGGCTCCTAAGAGACTCTCTTGGTCTAATGTAGCCCAAAAGGATTAGGATACCCAAGGAATAAAATAAGGCCTCCACTAGAATTCACTCAACCACCCCAACATTTTGGCACTATTGGTTCATTCCTGTGAGGTGCAGAAGAAAAAATATGGCTATTGATAACTTTACACCACTCTCAAATGAGGCATTTTGAAAGAATACATTCATTGTTGGCATGGTCAAATAGTTTGGAGTTAACAAAAACTAAGATAGGCTATTGTAGAAAGACACAACATCCTCTTGTAGGTTCCAATGAACTATTTCTAGGTGCCATAGATTTTGAGAATCATTGCATTGAAGTTTTACAACTTTTTGCTCTTAGGGCTCTTAAGAGACTCTCTCAGTCCAATGTAGCCCGAAAGGATCAAGAGACCTAGGGAATGAAACAAGGCCTCCACTAGATTTCATCCACCCACCTGATATGTTGATGTTATCAGTTCACTCCCATAACGTGTGGACAAAAAAGTATGGCTATTGCCACCTTTACATTTCTCTCAAATGAGACATTTTACAAGAATGCATTCATTTACTTTATTGTAGAAAAAAATGAGGCCTCTACTAGTATTCACCCACCCACGATGTGTCAAGGCATTTTTGGTCCAGTCCCACAAAGTGCAAAATGTAAAATTTCATTCCTAGCACCTTTTCACTAGATAAAACTGAATCGACATGTTGTGTCTTGTACACACACCCCATAGTTTCTTAGGAAAATGGGGATACCCCTCTTTTGATTTACATCATTTTACTTGTCTCTAACCCATCTCAATTTTTTAGCTTGTCTTGTGAGCTTCAGGTCTTGATTGATCAACTTGGTTTGAGTATGGAGTTCATGATTGTTTGACATATTTTGGATACATGTGGATGTTCTTGAGGTCCTAGTTGCATGAGCATAAGGTCTTCAATATTTTGAGGGTTCTACAATGATAATGGTAGCATTTTTTTGTCAAAATAGCTTCACAGCATGAGTGGAGTATGAGCACCTAGGGTTTGGTTACCCATTACAACTAACCAAAACCTAGAAAGGAGGTTTATATTGATGTTATAGTGTTGGTTTTGCTAATATAACATTGCCATAGAGTCTAATTTACCTCTTTTTCCATGAGGATTGTCCATGCCCAAGGTATTATTGTTGTAGCAATCTTAGGAGTAGCCTTGATTCATTATTTTACTCCTTTTATATGCATTGCAAAGTGTCATAGGATCGTTACTAATTTTGCCTCTCAAGATCCTTGTCTTCCTAGGGTTTTAAGAGCCTTAGTTCATATGCATTTGCTTGGATTCACATGGTTTCATGACAAGTATAATGTCTCTCTCTGTGGTTGTAGGTTAGGTGATATGTTTTCAAGATTTCAACAATCATGGAGGATTATTGACATGACAAACATAACAAGGGTTGTTATTAGTCAAGATATTATCATGATAAGGTCATCCAAAGGCTGCCATAACAATAGTAATCTTTCTTAGGAAGAAGGAAATGTTTTCATGTTAGTGAAAAGGGAAGATGAAGAGGTATATTGTTGTCCTATATAGTCATGTAGAAGTCAAGAAGGGACTATTACAGTCCGAAATAATCAAAGACTACCCCAAGCCATTAGGACAATCATATAAGAAGGTCTTCCAAGTTGTCAAATGCCTAAGTGAGGACTATATGAGCATGGTACATCATTTCTAAAGGTCCTAAAACCCTTAACGAAACTACATACATAGTGAGAGGGATTATTATAGTCCAAGATGGTTAAAGAGTGCCCTTGACTTCATTAGGACAACCATACCTAGGAATGTCATAATAGTCATTAAACTAATCTTAGTCATCTAGGGTATTGAAAGGTATGTAGTCCATCCAAGTAACCACCATCATTTAGTAACAAAGGACAATCAAGAAAACTATTGTTCACTAAAAATATCCAAAACAAGCCTAAAATGGTCTAACATGTTGCCATGAAGATTGCATGCCATAAGACCTTGGCCATAGCCATTAGAGACCTAAAAGATCATGAGAAACATGTTAGAATCCTTCTTCCAAGATTATCAACCTTGAATCCATAAAAAATACATTGAAAATAGCTTGGAAACATTGCTAGGAACACTTTGGAAACATGTTGCAACTTATTGGAAACATGCAAATGGATGCTTAAACTAAAATGGGATTGATTGAACATTTAAATACACATCCTAAGTGTTTAGTAGAAAATTGGATTTGTTAATGTTCTAGATTTTAGATGTTTAAATCTGCCTCTCCACTATACATTTAAGGATCTAGGGTCGAGTGACGAGAACTATCATACCCTAGGTCACTTGCTGATGTAGGGAAACTTGGATTAGGGAATTTAATTATTAATTTTCTCTCTTATGCCCAATTAACCATTAAAACCCTAATTATGCAAATACGACAACAAATTGATGAATGACGAAAAAAGCTCTTGTAGACAGGAGTAAAAAACGAAATTATAGAATACCTATTTTTAATGTTTTGAAGTGGAATAGTTAGGGACACTGGAGCGAGCACCCAAGTCCAAGGTACTTGTTTCTTTATGGGATCCAGACCTCCTTCTGACACTGATCATCCCTGTAACTTCTATTTTTTGAAACTCGAATGCGGAGGACACTAGAGTGAGCACCCAAGTCCTAGAAGTGCTCCTATGTCCTGCGTTTCTTCAGATCCTAAATCCTTGATGTCTGCCAATCTTTCCTACAACTCCACTTTTCCCAAATGCGACACCTGTAACCTACAATCACAAGACTTAGTTTGGGGGTTGTGGTGTTTAGAGGCTGGCCTCAGTCAAGCCCTGAATGATACTTAAGTCTCTAAACACCATTGTTAGATAAAGAGTGCGTGCCCTTGTGAGGCAGAGGAAAAAACCAAAGGAATCAATGATGAAAACACAGTATTATGTCACCTTGTAGTGAAGCTCTCATGGGAGGAAGATGCTCTTCATGCCATGAGGAAATTGATGCTCAAATATGCAAATATCAACACATAAAACACACAAGTCTGCCCTTACAACACAATAGAAAGCATTGAATCACATTCAGAACACTTGAACCTCACAATTGCCATGTAGTTTCTAAATGAATGCCTAAGCATGATTATATATGCAACTACAAGCACTCCTGCCAAGATTTTAAAAATCAAAACTTACCGTGTCGGTAAAAGGACCAACTAATAGTCATAAACTAACACTTGGAAATTAGGGGTGCCCCAAAATAGGGTAGGACTAGGGTGTGGGCACCCAATTCCTCTCCCCTATTTTGGGCAGGGTACAACTCAAGGGGTCCACCTAGGTCCAATTTGCTATGGAACCTAACTCTCGTTCTATCGGGATGCTGAAATATGAACTAAGATGTCCTAAATGCATACCAAAGACCTAGGAGCTAAACCTTATGAGGGAAAAGCTCCCAAGGGGACATTTTATGACATTACATTTAGCCCCCACTTTAATGTATATATAAACATGAGGCCAATACATGCATTAAAGTAAGGTCACAAACACAACAAACACACCAAGCATGGAGAAGACATGCCAATCACATAGAAGACAGTAATAGGCACGCAAAACATGGAGAAGATAGTTATAGTCATGTACAACATGGAGAAGATAGTCAATGCATAGAAGACACATTAATGCATGGAAGATAGAAATGATATCTTTTCTTTTCTTTTTCTCATATATATGAAATGCAGATATAAGTACTAGAAAGTAAACAAACCTCCCATAATACAGGATATATGAGGCAACACACACGTAAGACATGCAAAACCTCCCAAAATGTAGGATGCACTCATCGAGCAAGTCTTTAGACTGCATATGGGGCAACAAACATGCCACACAAAATAAGCACGCCAAAACACACACACTTGAAGACACGGAGAAAACATAGCAGACAACTTAACAACTTAACCGCAACCCTAATATAATTTGAATTGAATAGAATTTTAATGACTATGAGGCCCAAAACAACCAAACCGCAGACCTAAGATAACTTGAATTAATTGAATTTTAATGACTCTATGAGGCCCAAAACAACCTAACCGCAGCCGTAAGATAATTTGAATTGAATTGAATTTTAATGACTCCACCAGGCCCAAAATAACCTAACCGCAGCCCTAAGATAATTTCAAACTCTTTTCCATTTGGACTCTTCTAACATGCAACTTGACCAAGGAAATGTTTTTTATAATATATTTATTTTAAATGATTAATAATAATTTATTGGGATTTACATTTTTAATTTTAAATCACTTTTTTATTGATTCATATTTTATGAGTAGTTATTTACAATAATTTATTTTTCATAACTATAACCCTATATTAAACACTTTAAAATATTAATATAGATATTCAAGCTATTTTATTTATTCACATTAGAATCATTTTATTTACTACATACATAATTTTGGTTAATTATTTAATTATTTAAGGTTTATATCTTGCTCATCAAATTAATTAACAAATCAATTTTAAACTTTTTATTGATTAAATTACACTTTTTAGATAAATTAATTAAGATTCAAACCTAAAACATGTATAAAATTTTGGTTGAAATTATTTCTAACAGTATATAAAAAATTAAAGCGCTTTTCTTTCATTTAATATATACAAAAGTGAAACCTAATAAAATATATTGACACTTTATTTTTCATAAACTGGCATAGATATCTTAAATACATCTTATCTAAAAGACCCACATTTATTTTTATAAAGTAGCATAGATATTAATCAAAACATATATACAATAGTAAACCAGTCAAACATCACTATAGTTTATTACTACCTAGAGTTAGCACTTAATAGTTATTAATCTATTGATTGTAATCCAATCAAAAGACATGATTATTTTTAGTACTGCCTTGGCCAGTACAATTGCAATGAGTTGGCACTTATCTAGTTATTAATCTATTGATTTAAACCAATCTATTAATCAAAAGACATGATTATTTTTCTTATGGAAAAATTTGATTTAAATTTGTACTTTTCCTATGTCAACATGATAAATTTTTAAATAAAAAAATATTGAAAATTGATTTATCTATATTGGCCCTGGCTGAAAAAAAATGACCGTGAACAAAAAGCTATAAATGTGGAGAGAATTTTAGTTTGAGGGGAGAATGTAGCAAGTAAACAAATTATGAACACAAATTTTGTCTCCCACCAGTTAAGTCATGATGATGATAATTATGAGAGAGAAGAATCATCTAGGAAGAATCATCAGTTTTAATGAATTTAATTTTATGCTTCATTAGCTTGGCGATAATTATGAGAGGGAAGAATCATTTGGGAAGAATCATCAGCTTTAATGAATTTTTTCTTCATTAGCTTGGTGATAATTATGAGAGGAAAGAATTGACTAGAAGAATCATTAGCTTTAAGCATTATGAGAGGGAAAAATCATCAATTTTAATGAATTTAATTTTTTGCTTAAAAATTGCTTTTTGTCAAAGGGACAAAGTTATAATATTATTAAAAATATAAGGTTCTACACATTTTATTTTATGAAATTAGATTATCTTTGAGATTTCAATTTTATTTACTAAAAAGTTAAAAATATACAGTATGAAAAATATTTCACCATTATTACATTTTTTATTTTATTCTTCAAACATACATTTAAATTATCATAGTATCAATATTATTACATTTTAATATCTTAATCAGACATTTCAAATCTCTATACACTCAACTAGGCCAAGGCTCTCCACATAATACAAATATGTAGGCTTTGTAAAGTAAATCATGTTCTCTAAAAGTACTTACTATTATTACTTAAACAAAAAATTAAGTGACTAAAGAAAATACTCTAGTGATCTAAATATGAATATGTTATTGTTATTATATTGTGTAATTATTCTTCAAACTTACAATACTTTAATGCATTTTAAATTATAAAAGCATTAGTATTATTACATTTTAAGGAAATATTTGTGTTATTTAATAGGCTTTGTAAAGTTTAGTTTTATAGTTAAGGAAATATTTTAGTCCTATTATATTTTTACCAAATTAGATTATTTATGAGATTTCAATTTTATTCACCCAAGACATTTCAACACTCTTCAAAAATTAATTTTTCAATTATTGGAATGCAATTTGGCACTTGTTAGGTTTAGAATTCACTCAAAACATATACACATAGTAAACCAATCAAACATTATTTATTGTAAATGTATGGCACTAGTTTATTAGGTTTAGAATTCACTCAACTATAACCAAGATTTTTCTAGAACTAAATTTATAAAGTCATAAATTTATTAAATAAAACTAGCATATCTATATTTAAAAAATATATCTAAAATATGTTGAGAGATATCCTTCCCCAGGTGCCTAAAAAAAAGAACCTCCAAAAGGATATCTCTTGGCATATTTTAGATATATTTTTAAATATAGATATGCTAGTTTAGTATTTATTGTAATTCAAGTTGACAAACCACAACTTCTCAAGGGGTTACTAATCTTAATATTAGTTTGGTTCAAGTACACTTAGTTATATGGAGTTTTGCCTATAATCCAACCCACTTAGCTTCATACCTTATTTGCAAAACCTTCAACAGTGTTGTGCCTTATGAACCATTCATATAGTGCTCCATAGCACATTAATTTTATTTCGAGATAAGTAGCAATCTCTTAGGTTGGATTCATTAGTTGAGACACTATGTTATCTAGATAAAAGCCCTAGTTCATGTTTTAATGGTCCTAAGCGCTCTAATTGATGTTGTATGAGTTAAACCTATGAAAAAAATATTAGGTTTGGGAACATTATTAAAAACATTTATAAAATAGTTCAAAGAGACTCCTTATATTTTTTAAAAATAATTTGATTGGAACAAGACAATAAAGATGAATGCTAAAGTTAAGTTCATAACTTGGCCAAATTTCATAATTAGCCTTAGTCATTTGAAACTATATAATAAGCTTGTAGATGAGAAAAGGGCATACTTCATACTTTTCCCCTCATTTTACACTCATTTTGGCCTTTTCAATAGATGCACATATCATTTTGGTGTCCAATTCAATGAATTTTTGCACTTAAACTAACATGACCCATCTAATTACATTGTCTTTTACTAGTTCATCGATGGTGGTTTATACCCAACATGATTCTTATTTGTTTTCCCACCCAAGACTGAACTAAACCAACATGATTCTTATTTGTTTTCCCACCCAAGACTGAATTGTGAGTTTTATCTCCTGGAATGAATTGTGAACGCATTTGCATCCAACTTATTTGAACTTGACTTTCACTCTTCCCTAGCTCACTCCGTTCCAAAAATGGAGAATTGCCCATTGGCTTGCACACAAAAATATTTGAATTTGGCACTAAGGATGTCATATATAAAGACAAGCCCCAGTGTACTAGTCATGAATCCCTTCAAGTACTTAAGCACTCATAGGTAACATCATTTAAGCATTAGGGCACCAAATCATAGAGCTTTGTACACTTGCATCAAATGATATTGCATTAGGCATATTCCATATTGCATGTTTTCTATTTTTGTACTAATGTAGAAAATAGCAAGGTGTCTAACTAAGGTAAAAGGAAATTTTAAACCTCAATCCTAGCACAACAAACTCCAAAAGGTTTTCATTAACAAGTTCTACCTTAGTTCTAATTCAAATATGATAATAGGAGTACAAATTCAAGAGGTGCGTGAGTTACAAACATAATCATGATAGGTAGAACAAAATAACGTAAGACTTAGAAAGAATCACATGTGATCTCATTTGATAGTAGTGTAGACTATGAGGAAACATCAACTACATGATTCATCCTTCAGATCTAATTTCTAGAGTTCATAATCATTGTTGAACACATCTATGTAATCCATATCAACATCATCAACTTCTATCAGTATCATTAAGACCTAAGCACCCTCTAACCTCCTATTTACTTTATTAATTACTTGGCATGTTGTCATACTCAACTCTTCTTACTTTATCTAGGGGGTCTAATTAATGTACATCATTAATTATCCTATAGATCCCTAGAATGTTTATAAAGGGCATGTTTATTTCCTCTATATCCTGGTGAACCCTAACTTGCCAAATCTCTCTAGTTTTAACCATAGAATTAAGTCTTGTTCCTGGTTATGATTTTCTGATCTAATAAATTTCTATTTCTTTTCTAATTTTTATTTTAGATTTAAAACCTTATTGTGTTTCCATTGTTTTATCTATTTTAATTTTGTGTTGTTTGCATACCATTGACCAATCTCTAATTTCCACTTAGGAGAAGTCCTAGATTAAATCTAACCATGGTCATGCATCAAACTAAAGCTCCTGTCATTAGTTAAACACAATGGTTTATTTGAATGAATAAGACTCCTTTGATCATGAAGCTCACCTTGCTAGAATGGATAAACGGGATAATGATAACACAACTCAAATACTTAAGGAGTATTTTGTTCATCTTGATGTCATATCTTTCAAATATGTTTTTCAATTGTTTTGATTTATTTTTAGTAAATGAAAACTCCCCAATCCCTCCAAACCTTGATTCACTAAATTAAGTGCATGATGAAAATCATGCTGAAGAACAAGCACAACCTAACCCTCCCCAAACTCTTCCATCCATTTTACGACACCCTTGTGAGACACAAGCCAATATATGAGGGCAGATTGAAGAAAAAAAAAAGGAACTTCAAACATATGTTGAAACATTAAAAACTCTGAATGCAACAAGAGCACATCGAAGAGCCCTTGTGACATCCTTGGACTCTATAATTTCTCATATAGATTTTGTTAGTGGTCGAAATAAACACATGGTCAAATCATCAATCTGAGAATGTATGATAGTATTATTCTACAAAATTGTCATATAAATAAGTGAAAGATAAGAAAATATTGAAATCTAATTTATGTACATTATTTATTGATCCAAGAACCAATGAGCCCATGCATGGAAGTTGCAAAATATTCCCTATTCATTGGTGTCGACACCGAGGAACACAAAATAATTTTTGAGATGGGTGGTGGATGGTTTTTGATAACCCCCCATGTAAAAATAATGAGGTGCCTCAATATATCTTCAATAAACTCTATTGTGAGTTTGTCCTCAATGATATGCCAAATTATTTTGATATACATGATTTCTAGGTAGAAGCAAAGGCTCAATCCAAGATAGGGAGGGGCACATTGTGCCTAGGACCACTCAGTGAAACTGCCAGCCATTCCATCTATTCAACATGTCACAGTCCCTTCCATTATGAAGGAGAGTATTGAGGTGGAGACCCTATAGTCTATCAATTCCCTCATATTAGGCCTCTTTCACAGGTTGATGAGGTAACCCTCCTAGGCGTCAACGATCACCACACATTTGTCATGTTTGTGGAGCTACTTGTGATTATGGGTCTAAGGATGTTGATGATACACACATTGGAGAGAATGCTCCATAGTTTCAGGACTATGTTACACAAGGCCAACAATAGGATACATCTATATTAGATAATATGGTAATGAGAGATGAGTTACTAGATATTGCCTTTCACATTGACCAACAAGTAGTTTTCAATAAGGTTATGTAATTTATTATTTTTCCTTTTGAATTCTATAATTAACTATATTAACCTATTGTGAATGAAAATTAATATAAATAAGTTTATGTATTATGAAATTCTAAGGTTAAAGTACTCATCCTACATTTGTCATCCATCTAGCACATGGTTATGTGGCCATGTCGAGTCTATAGGTATGTAATTTGTAATAAAATAGTAAATATACTACATGTAATTTTTTGTGTCATATATCAATGGTAATCTTAAAATGACATTTGATGATGAACAAGTGGATGTTGGCTCTCCAACATCATGAGGAGTTGGTGGGGGTAGTCATATATCAAGTTTCACTAAGGCAAATTTTACTTCAGCACCTGAAACCTGAAATGAACAATCATACTAAATATTTGAACTCATCCTCCAAACATCAAAGCCAAAAAATAAACTTTAGTGAAATGTGGTGGATTTTGCTATCTCCTCTAGATAACCCTAATCAACAACATGATAGTTCTTTGTTTTGTTGACTCTGGATAACTTCTGAGGTACATCAAAACAACTAAAACTTGAATTTAAGAGTATTCTCATTTACAATTGACCATCCTCTGAACCCGAGGACCTCATCTTCAAAAATAGAGAAATGTGGAGCATTTCTCTGACCTCCTAACTGTAATCATTCTAAACCTCTGTCTTCACTCTACGAGCTCTGGAATCTTCTGCACAAATGTCCAAGCTCTGAAATCAAGAACATAAAAACTTCATACATGTCTCTAACTAACTTCCAAACCACAAGGCCATACCTTCAAATGCAGATGAATGAGAAGCATTCTCCCAAACTGCTTCAGTGCAAACTCTAGTGCCTTCGACCTCCTGAATCTTTCTTTCAAGACTAAAGCAATGTCTTTCCTCAAGAAACAAGAAATATAATATTCACCACACTAGAGACTTCATTCTCAATATCAAACACAACTCCTTCCAACAAAGCAAGAATCTTCATGTTAGCACATTGTTCTGCTCACAACTTTCACTTTTGCATGAACTTCAGAAGATAGGGTACAACTATGTACAAATGATACTGATCCAATTAGTATACATAGTACATGACATTCATCATCTTACCCTTTACTTCACAACTTCTTTGATCCATCTCTTTATTACTCCTTTGTCTTCTTCTCTGATCACCTTAGCATATACTCATCACTTTGTTTCTCTGTCTCACAACATTATGCAACAATTTCCCTTAGTCATCACAATACTTTGGCATCTCATCAACTGATCATCACTTCCACTTCCAACCTTCAGCACTATTGACAAATATGCAATCCTATACACATTGAACATCACACTGTTGACATCAATGACAACACATGCAACCGTCGGTGATTTTCTTTTGATGGTATAATAGGCTTGATGAATGCATTCTACATATATGGGACAAAAGGGAGCACACACTTGTTCCAATGGCTCAAATTTCTAGGTTTAAAAAAAATTACATCCTGTTTACGAGTGTTATTTATTTCATTTCTACTTTGGCATGTTTACTTATTTGGACTTGCATACCCCCCAAAGTGGGGCCAAAGTGTAGAGGAGAAAATTGCATACCTTGCCTTTTCCTCTCTCATTTTACATCACTTTGCATGGATATTGTAGATGCACAATTTTAGCACCCAAATTGTGTCTTTTGGCTAACGAGTTAACCCTATTCTTGAACCTCTCTCTTTGTTATGCTAAATCCTCTAATTCAAAATAGTAATCATCCATTTCCTCAAATTTGAACCTCCCTAGAATAGGTCATGTGTGTGATATCGTCTTCCAATTTGAAATTCAAAATTTTTCATTTCATAGGTCAACAATGTCAGAATATGATTGTTACCCATTGGCTCACACATCTAAAAGTTTTGAATTGTGTGTCAAGGGCTATGTATTTTAAGGACATCATCCTATGTTATTTTCATAAAGAGATATAATCAAATATTAATGGAAAGAATTCACATTTGGCAATTCAACCTCAACTTACTCAACATCCAACATTCTTTGTACCAATCTTGTTAAATCGACCTTGAGATTTGATTGTCATCAAGGAAGTTGAATGCTCTTCCCTCTATACCTAGCAAGCCCACAAAAGTGTTTATTAACACCACCCTTTCTCAAAAGTAAGTACATTCAATGATGAATAAGTTATGCAGGTACCAAAGCTAAAATTATGTAGTGGACTAAATTACAATAGAGAAAAGTGTCCAAGGATCAAATTGTGAGCATGACCTAATCTTAGCATCTAAAAAGCTTGGGATTCATTCTTCATTGGGCTTCAATCACAAATCCAATTCTAGATTTTAGTTTTTAGATCTCTATCAAAGCATGGCAAGTAATCAAAACAATCAAAACCAACTTTGCCAATTTTTAAGTGAGCCCTTATTTCCATCTCAATCATTTCTTTCTTAGATTACTCATCTCAAGTTACATTAATTTGGGGTCCAATTAAACTGAATGCTTATTACCCCGTTTTGTTTTCCTACATATATAAATTAATAGCTACAAACTAATTAAAGCCTAACACTTTACACATTAGTCCTAATTATTTTGTCTAACTAAATAATATTAATAATCATATTAATTTTCCAATTGATTCTTTCACTTGGGAGATTTAATCTTTTAATTTTTTTTTGGAGTGGCTCAAGCTCAAGTCTTGTCTGTTTTCAAATTGTTAGGGTGTTACCTAATTTCTATGGCCTCTTTCAATCTTATCTTGTAAAAATGTTCCTGATTTGCAATGACTTCTGCCTCTTATAAGATACACTAACATATCAATTTAAGAAATATTAATAACCTATTTATATAAATAACTAACTAAAAAATCCGCAGGAGACGTACGCAAGTTCCATAGTCCAAAATAGCCCAATCTCAGAAAACTGAGATTCAGTAATTATAGTACTCACGATAAAGCCTTCTAGAGAAGTAAGGAACCCCCGAAAAAACCAATTCAAAGTGAATAAACAAATTGCAGCAAATAGCAATTGCCTGCACTAAATTAAAATTATATATCCATTGCTATTAGTTTCAATCGATCAGGGAGAATTCCGTTTCTCTCTGCCTCAGTAGAATCAAAAAATGGTGAAAACCATGAAAGGGGCTCAAGTTGGTTTCACCTCAAGTGAAAGTTCCCAAGCTGTCCACCTTGGATGAGGTGCAAAATTTCTATTAACTGGTGATGTTTAAGTAGAGTCAACAATTTAGTGGCAATGAATAAAACCCCTCTCCAATAGTTAGTTGCCGGTGGATCAAAAATGCAAAATTATCCATCAGCGGATGCCTGCGTCCAGTTCAAAATTGCAGCCTGTTCAATGGGTTGCGAAAATTTCAACAAGAAAGACCTATCCATAATTGGGGTTGTCCACTGTAGTTATATAAATTAGGGAAAACATCCAACATCCATTTACTCCGAGCTATAAGACGATTATACCTGTTCAAACTGGTCATGTGGCAAGAGCTTCCTAAGCATGAAAATGACACTCCATCATGTCTCTGCTTTTGAACTTCCAGCAGGATTTCAATACTAAATGATCAAGTTTTGTTAGGTGGAGAATCGATGGAAGTAGAAAGTGGCTTATCTGCATGAGTAAAAGAGGAGACACAAAATTTGAGAATTCTGAAATTAAATCAAAACATTGTTCTTCCAATTTAAATAATAACTTTAACACCAGAAACAAGAATAAACTTACAGCCAAATAGAAAACATCATAGACAATCTGAACACATAATTTAGGAGGCAGAAATAAATCTATTTGTTTTCTTGAATTAACTTCTTCAATTTACAAGATTTTCAATGCATCTCTTTATAGAGATTACAAGGATTAAAAACAACATCTAGAAAACCTGCTAAAACTGTTACATGCAAAAAAAACAAAAAATCTGCAACTAACTATTTTCACTTTTGTTTCCTCGACATGCATTACACATGAGAAAAACTTATTTAGAAACTTCTACAAAAACAAACTCTTAACTAAAGCAACTACGCGAGCATCACTTATCAACATACTCCCCCTTGATGCGAAGGGACTCATAAGATAATCACTCCAAGTGAATCCTTTTCCAACTCACTGTGCCTTCTATATTTGAAAATTGCCATTACCATCATTGTTGTACTCTGTCTTGTAGACTCACCAAATTCATTTCTTTTCACATGGAAGCTTTGTAAACTCCCAAAGATCATTTCTATCAATGGAATTCATTTCTTCTTTCACTTCCTGCAACCAAAAACTATTAAAACATGCATTTTCAAAAGACAGTGACTTCATTTGCATGATTCTTTTCCTATTCAACATGTGAATACTTATGCCGGTACAACTTCTTAAACACACTTGTGACCTTTCTCCAATTTGATCCATCTATCCATCCATAATTCATCAACATATAATCTGTCATAGATTCCCTCTTCCACTCTTTATTCCAACACATCTTTTCAGAATGATTCCTCAATCCACAAATACTACAAGGATGAATATCCCAACAAGTTTCCTTCTTATGTCCTTGCCTCTTACAATGAAAACACTCCAAATTCTGCTTTTCTTCAACTGATTTGTTTGTACATGTATCTGTAATATCATCTTCTTCTCCTTTACCTCTAACATATCCAAGGCCTTTATGCTTAGTCCTCACAACTGACTCAATGGGCTCTTTGATTCCTTGCTCATGCTTACCCAAACCTTCACCTTTATAACCAATTTTCTTCATGATTTTCAAACCAACATTATCATCAAAACAATTAGCTATGTTAGCAAATTCATTATCATTTCCATCCTTACATTCTTCAGCAAAAGCAACTCCAGCAAACCTACCAAATGATTCATCAAAAGAATACAAATCATCTGTGTCACATGAGACTTCACAAACTGAAGGCTTTGATCTCAAACATTCATTTTCTTTTTTTAATTTTGATATTTCTTCTTTCTGTAAACTATTTTCCTCTTCTAATTTCTTCATCTTTTCTTCTAAATCTTCATTCTTTCTTTTAACCTTATCAAACAACTTCAACTCTTCTTCTAATTTTTCATTTTTCTCTTGAACTTTCACCAATTCTTTTTCCAGAATATCATTTTCACATAAATTTTCATATCTTTCCTTTCCTAATTCCTTTATCCTTTCCATATATTCTACATTAATCTTCTTAACTTTTATCAATTCTTCCTCCAAAAAAACTTTTGTACACATTAAATTTTCATTTTTTTTGTCCTTTTTTACCAATCTTTCCCATTGATTACACCTTATTTTTTTGTGAAACCTTAACTCTACTAATTTCTTCCAATGGATTCACACTTTCCAAGCATTAGATGCTACAAAATCTTTTACCAGAACATCTTAATGAAGCCATTCAAGACTACACTATTGCTGCTACAATATGCTCTTCAAGGAATCTACTCAAACATTGTGAAGATGGATTATTATCTGGACTCGTGTGATTGTTCATGGCACATATCTCAGTTTGTATGGAATGAGGCTGCACTTCGAGTTTCCTGTTGGTTTTTGTTGCCTCTATTTCTGCTTTATTTACATACTTTTGGGTTAAAACAGACCCATCTGCACACATTATTTTTCAGACAAGCGGGATCCAATAATTTGTCATTTCTTCGTAAATTTGTCTGAGAAAGAGCAATAGCAGCTGGTTCTGAGGATTGACTTTCCATTTGAGCCTGTTTACCTTTGTTGATCTTCCTCCTTTTTGGAATCTGTTTATCTGGGTTCTCCAAACTAGTGTTCATATTTTCTCGTGGAAAATGAGGTTGATGGTACGAATGACCATGGCTCCCCTCTGCAACCATTCCCCTTCTACAATTTTGTCCATCTGAAATTTTCGTTACTGTTTCCAGAGCATTGGATTGAAAAAGAGGCGGTACAATTGGCAGAGCTGTGCTACTATCTGGTTGGACCTGATTAACTTCTTTATTTTGTGTACAATGTCTGCCTCTACTCAATGCAAGCACAGCGATTCTCTGCCTGTCCCCAACTTTCCTTTTCCTTGTCAGATTATCTTTAAAGCCTACATCATCAACTAGGTTCTTATTTATGCTACAGAAATTGGGATCCTGGGAAGCAGCAGTCTGGAAGTCTTCATCCTGGAGGCCTTTTTCAGCCTTGTAAGTTGCAATTCCTTTAGGAGCTTTACTGGAACAGTAGTGTTCAATTCTCTTTTCTATGTATGACTGGAGTTCAAACTTGCTCTGATCAAAGCACTCTCGAGATAGTGTAGTCTGTGTATCTAACTTGTTTCCTGCAAAAGTACACATTGAAAATTTTGGTTTCATGACCAGATCCATCTTATATAGTTGCATTAGAAGCCTTATCACTGGAACTAGTTCATATTTAAGTTTGAGAATACAAATCTAACTCAGCTTAGTTCACTTGCTTTCCATTTTACCTTGAGCAAAGCTTAAAATAACTGGTGATCTTAAAGGCTGTTGCTCGGCAGCATTGGCCATTGTGTCTGCACCCAAACTTGGAGCATTCATGGTATTGCATGGCAGATTGCAATTAAAAGAAGGTTGAAAGCCAATTTTGTTTGATGGCTCATGTTCCATGGAAAAATCTGCGACAATATTTTCCAAATTGGATAAGTTGAACATCAAGCAACAAGAAACGTACAAATTCCCATTACCCAATATGGCCCATTTTAGAACACGGTACTTTTCATACATTCTAAGTTTTATGATTACTTACTTTTACCAGGAACACCGTTCAGAAATTTGAGTGTTTTCTGTTCATTACCACTCAATACTGGAAAGGTTCTAACAGCTTGTGCCACACAAGTTCCCTGTTTTTGGCAGACCTGCAAAGAAGTAAATACTCTCCCATGTTAGACCATTGTTTAAATAATGGCTTCTTTGCATTGGCCAATATAATTGGCTGAATTCAAATATTACTCCAATATTTTCTGCGAAGATAAATTGGAATGGGTTTTTGTTATTTTGCTAATGCAAATTCTAAATTAAGAATGGGTGAAATTCAGACTATTCCAATTCAATTCAATTCAAATTAAGACCGATAGAACTGATTAAATGAATAAGAATGGGCAAAGTTTTGTTTTTTCTACCAAATTTACCAACTACATCTTACAAAGTTCTTTTACCGATGGGAAAACAAAGCCACAAACTATGGATCAAAAAAATTATCCTGATCTGCCAGCGATTGGAAAGTGGCCTTTATTCAAACTTTTAATCCAATTGCTTACCTGGTCCTTTCTTTGTTTCACAATTCCTACAGAACCCTCAAACATGAATTCTCTTTCGGTTGAGCTCAATGATAGGTTAGTAATGAAATTCTCTCCCATAGTTGGCTGAGACCCAGTTAACAGTAGATTGTATCCTGCAGAAAATGAAGTATAATCTCTGTTCCCTTTATGTTTGAATTTGTTGAATTTTCAAAATCTGTAATCAGATTTGGATTTATCAGCCTGCTTTGACAATGAAGAGACAAATCAGGTTGGACTGATACAGCTGCATTTGTTTGGGGAGGACACAAAGTGGTCACTGCAACTGTTTTATATGTGTTTAAAGAAGTGTCTTTGTATACACTCTCGGGCACATACTGTTCTGAGCCAATGTTATGATTGTGGAGAGTGTCTTTGCGAGAATTGGAAGGCACAGATTCATCCAAGCCATTGTCATAACCCTCAAAACTAGTATCTGAAAAGCCATGAATTGAAGCATCTATAGAAGCATTACTTTGCTCAATAATAGACAGTTGATTGTGATTTGATTTGAAGGTCTCCCCCAGAACATTAGACTGAAAAAGCGGCAGTACAATTGGTGGAGCTGTGCTACTATCTGGTTGGACCTGCTTAATTTCCATATTTTGTGCACAATCTCTGCCTCTACCTAATTCAAGGACAGTGGTTCTCTGCCTGTCCCCAACTCTCCTTTTCCTTGTCACTCCAACAGTTTGGGAACTGTTTAAAGAAGTGCCTTTGCATGTACTCTTGGGCACAGACTGTTCTGAGCAATTGTTATGATCATGGAGAGCATCTTTATAAGAAATGGAGGGTACAGATTCATCCAAGCCATCATCATAACCCTCAAAACTAGTAGCTGAAAAGCCATGAATTGCAGCATCCAAAGAAGCATTACTTTGCTCAATAATAGATGGTTGATCATGATTTGGTTTAAGGGGATTACCAAGAGCATCAAATTGAAATAGAGGTGGTACAATTGGTGGAGCTGTGCTACCATCTGGTTGGACCTGCTTGACTTCGTTATTTTGTGTACAATGTCTGCTTGTACCCAGTGCAAGCACAGCGATTCTCTGCCTGTCCCCAACTTTCCTTTCTTTGTCACTGCAACTGTTTGCAAAGTGTTTAAAGAAGTATCTTTGCAGGGACTCTTGGGCACAGAGTTCTCTGAACCATTATTATGACTGCGGATATTATCTTTGCAAGAATTGGAGGACACAGATTCATCCAAGCCATTGTCATAACCCTCAAAACTAGTAGCTGAAAGGCCATGAATTGGAGCATCCAAAGAAGCACTACATTGCTCAATATTGGGCAGTTGATTGTGATTTGATTTAAGGGGCTTTCCTAGATGCTTAATTGTTTGCTTTTTAAAAATACGGGAGCCATTCTTTCTCTGAGCTTTTATCATGACATCATTATCAGTGCTGTCTTTATCACAGACCGACTGATCACTTGCATCTATTTTCATGTTTCTATCAACTGCTTCTGTGTTCTGGCAAGCATGATGATCTGAGCTTGAAGAAATACCAATCACAGTATCTGAATCCACATGTGCTTCCTTATCTTGTCCTGACATCTCCTGTTTCTCATGCTTACTAGACTCTTGTACTTGATTAATCTTCTTGCCATCTTCTAGGAGAAGATGAATTTCATTGTCCACTGTGGCATGCTTAGCTGAATCATCATGATTTGATTTAATGAGCTTTCCTAGATGCTCAATTGATTTCATTCGAAAAGTACAGAAGCCGCCATTTTTCTGGTCCATTACCATGACAGCATTACCTATGGTGTCTTTATCACTGATTGACTGATCACTAACATCTCTTTTCAGGTTTTTATCAACTTTCTCTGTATTCTTGCAAGCATGATGATTTAAACTTGAAGGAGTACGAACCACAGTATCTAAATTTGCATCTGTTTCCACAGTTTCTCCTGATATCTCCTGTTTATCATTCTTACCAGACTCTTGGATTTGATTAATCTTCTTGCAATCTTCTATAAGAATAAGAACTTCACCATCCACTACAGCATGTTTAGTTGAAGTGTCTATCCCTTTAACCACCTCATCCTTCAAACACTGGTTGTTGTGAAACTGAATTGGATCACCAGACTTATTTTCTGTCACAAAACAATTACCATCTTCAGTTTCTTTATTCTGAACCAATGAATCTTTGAGGAAATCAGTTTTATTGAGATTGTGAGATCTTTGTGCTGTTGAATCTCGTTCATATTGATTTTTAGCCATAAAATGTGCCGAATCATTCAGTAAATCATCTTCTTCTGGAAGTAAAACTTCTTGTTTCTCTAATCCATTCTGCACAAGCTCTTCAACAGGTACTTTCTTTTTCAAATCCTTCGAAAGCACTTCCTTTTGAGGGCTCCCAAGCTTTTTTGAGCCAAAATGTCTTTTGATTGCTCTTCGTTCTTCCTACATAAATGAAAACAAAAGCATGCTTTTGGATTTCAGAATTTGAATACATCCCCAAACATTATAATAGAATATGTTTCATCCATATGTTCTGTAGATATCTCGAATTAAACAGCACTTATTTTTCTTTCTTTAGTGTGTGGCAAAGTTATCCTTCTAATAGAACTCTTAGAACCTATCAGGCTAACTTGATCCTAAATAAACTGTAAACAGACATTATCATTTTTTTCTAACAAGAAATTTATAAACCATAAAAGAACATCTCCACTACTTCTTATAAAACTATGAGGTTAGCAATGAATTGAAGTCCAAGGAACCAGAAACAGCCACATATGTGACTTCCCTAAAATCAACAGTAAACAAAACCGGCAAACAAAAGAAGAGTGTCTTTAGCTTCAATTCATATAGAAAAATAAACAATTTAAGTTTTCCTCGTAATTGGACAAAGCATCACCTCTCTAATATTCATATGATCTTATATTGAGGAAGAAGAATAGCTCTTATTTTAACATAAAGTACAAGATAATATCTATGACATCTGAGATACCTATTACATGCCAAAAGTCAGTCAGTCCTAGTGGTTGCCAGTACAGTAATGTTCTATTTATTGAGAAAATGTGAGGAACGGATCTCGCATAATTGTCAAGAGGATACAATGTTCAATCACCTTGCAAGAGACCTGAGTTCATGTCTATGACATCTAGGATACTCGTTACAAAATGGTTGATCTATCTTATAATACATTTGAAGATTATAGGAGAATCAAAGCAAAGAAAGCTCAAAACTCAAAAGAAAGAACTTTCACAGGATAACCATAAAGATACATACTCTTACAGACTTCTTGCAATCTTCTGTAAGAAGAAGAACTTCACCATCCACTACAGCATTTTTAGTTGAAGTGTCTGTTCTGTTGTGACCAAATCACACATCACCCCATCATGATGGGACCCCCCTAGTTTTTTTGAATTCTAGTGCTTTGCTGGGTCTTGTATGATGTCTTAGGTTGACTGCATGTTGGAGTCAGTGGTTTGTTTGAAGTTCTGAGTCTAGTTCTAATCCAAGTGTCATGTGCTTTCATTTTTGATGATTTGATCCTGATGTTTGAGATCCTGAGAATGACTAAGTCTGGTATTTTGATACTGAAAATCTTGAAAATTGGCTAAGTTTGAAATCTGGTGGATCCTCCAAATTCTATAATCTGCATGTTAAATCAAGTGAATCTGAGACCTATCTCAAACATCTTGAAAGGTATATTGAAAAATATTTAAAGTATAAAAATATATATTTCAATATACCATTACTTAGGGGACTTCCATTTCCAGGCACATTTCTCTACTTGCAATGACTCCAAATGGCGCCTACAACTCAGGGCACCTCCCATCAGTCCAACCAACTTCAAAATTGTGCCTTGACATGAGATCAGCACAGGAGCAAACAAAGATGGCGGCTTGATTGAAAGTTGTTAAAAGACCTCAACAAGTGAAAATTTGACAAGGAAATAACACATTGTGAGCTTAGGCGCCTTTCCAAGTTCAATTGATCTTCAAAATTGCACCTTGAGTTGAGAGGAATAGGTTTGGGCGCCCATTCCTTGTTGTTCCTGCCACTTCTGGGTGCCTTGGTGTGGGATGAAGTTTAAATAGATGATAGATTGCGCCTTAAATGAGGAAGGTGAAGTTGAAGGAGAAGGAGTATCATGTTACTTGTGTTAGATGCCTATACATGTTTAAATTACCACAATTTAGCGCCTAGTCTAAGGGGGCTTGAGATCATCATCATGATTGGCACATTTTTTTCTCTAGTTGAGTCAAGTTTTAGGCGCCTAAGGGTAGATAAGTCAAAGCATCACCATTTGAGTGCCTTGAGAAGGAAGGGTGTTCCTGTTGTGATGTTTTCACACATTGCCCCATTGTAGATGGGGACCCCCTTTTTTTTGGGACTAGTTCCATTTTTTGCTTTGATCTTACAATTTCTTGCCGGAATCCATGAAGTTGAGAAGAAGTTTCAACATGCTTGGCTCACGAGGAATTTGAAGAAGGCTTGAAATGGTGAAGAAAAGAGTGATTTTCTCGAGGATGAATGAAACCCTAATTATCATTCCTTGATCAAATCTAGTCAATCCATGGTAGAAGTCTATCATTCCATAGGAAATGTCCAAGTCCTTCACCCTCAGTATAAGGCTCTGTGATGAATAAGGAATCCTGTTCCAAGACTTCAGTCTGGAAGTTCCTGTTCCAAGACTCCAGTCCAGGAATCCAACCCGTAGGTCCAGTCTGGAGTCCTGTCCAGAAATGCATATCCCAGAGTCTTGAATCAAGGAATTCCTGCCCGGAATCTTGTTCTAAGGTTTTATCCATATTCTTATCCCGACTAGACCCAGAATTCAACAAGAACTGTCACTCCTTGGAATGATCATCCTTCAGTCATGGAACTCAGTTCCTGGCCCAACAGCCCCATTCTGAAAGTTCAATCCAGGGGATATCCTTCTAATCCCAGTCCGGCAATCAACCTCATTTCTTAACTCGGAAGATTCTCAAATCAACAGGGTTTTCAAATTCCTAGGGCAAATTTCAAAGCAACAAACAGTGTTTAAGGTACCTTCCCAGAAGGCTGGAAATGCAACAGGAACTTTCTTGGTCGCATATTCTAGTACTTGCCAGAATATGCGCCTAGGGAGGAAATTTATCCCTGGTTGCATATGTACTGGATTATGCGCCCAAGATAGTTTTTTGTCCTGGTTGCAAAATCCAGTACCTACTAGATTTTGCGCCCTAGGACTAGAAGTGTCTAGTTCTGCCTTCAACCCTGTCCAGTCAGTGCAGTTGACTTGAAAATCATACTCTGACTCCTCTGTGGATGCTTGAACCAAGGAATTCACAGTCTGGCTTGGAAACTTCGTATCTCGCCATGGAAATGAGAGATTCCTTGAGGGAATGGAAGAAACGAAAGATGGAAGAAACAAAGGATGGAACAAATGAACTCCATATCTCACCATAGAAATGAGAGATTCCTTGAGGGGGATGGAAGAAATGAAAGATGGAAGAAACGAAAGTCCCGTGTTTCTGATCCCGTATCGATAACTGAACCTCTGTAAAAGTAGCTCAAAGTGTACCTAGTGCAAAACTGAAATCCCACTCAAAATTGAAGAAAAGGATTTTTTCCAAGGCCAAAATCCATGAAACTGGACAGGCAGGGTCAAAGGCACAAAATCCTTTACCTCTAGAAATGTGCGCTCCAGGACAATTTTTGTCCTTGAGCGCAAAATCCTTTACCTTTGGAAATGTACGCTCGAGGACAATTTTTGTCCTTAGGCACAAAATCCTTGACTAGTGGAAATTTGTGCTCCAGGACAATTTTTGTCCTTGGGCGCAAAATCCTACACCAGTGGAAATTGCGCTCTTGGGGAACTTAGCCATTTTTCAGTGTCTCTTAGGGTAAAGGTATATTAAAAAATATATTTAAGTATAAGTTGAGAGATTGAATTTCTTATAACTTTAAACATTTTTCAATATACCTTTCAGGATGTTTGAGATAGGTCTCGAATCCACCAGATTTAACATCCAAAATCTAGAATTTGGAGGATCCACTAGATTTCAGACTTAGTCAAATTTTCAGGATTTCAGGATTTCAGACTACCAGACTTAGCCAATTTCAAACAGATAAGTTGCAAAATCATTCAAATGGAAGGAATCCCTGACTCAAGGAGAATTTGTCCAAGGTCACATAATCCCCGACCTCAGGAAATCCCCGACATCAGGAATTCCCTGACAGGCCAAATTCCCCGACAGGCCAAATTCCCCGACAGACCAAAATCCCCGACCACCGACAAAGTAGAAAAAGACAAAAGATCTAAGTCAGCTGGGTCATAAAGTATGGCGGCTAGGTTTTTTCTGCCAACCCAGGCTGACCAAGTGGCAAAGAAGGTTTAAATGCCTATATAAGGCAGCGCTCATGTCATTTCCAAGCATTCAAATTCAATTCCAGAGCAAGGAGGGCAGAAATTCATCCTCCAAGGGTAGAGATTCATCCTCCAAGACAAGTGGAATTCCAGGATGAGCAGGAATCCCCAACCACCTGGAAATTGCTCCCTAACCTGGAAATTCCTCCTGTCCACACCTGGTAACCCTGGAATGAAGGAAAAGTCAGTCGAGTATGAAGAATGCCAGAGAATGATGGAAATCCTTTGTTTGTTTAGGAATTTATAAGTAAAATTGATCAAAACTTGCAAAATCATTCATGTTTCATTTCATATTGCATTGCATTTATGGATTTTGTGCATCATGACTATTCAAGGTTTCCCTTGTTTTGTAGGAATCCAAGACGAGGATAAGTTCCATGAGGAGGATGAACAAAGATGATCCGAGGCAAGCAGGATGGATGTAGAGAGTTCAAGCGGCAGAAATGATGACCATTTCAAGGACCCAGGAGTTCTGACAATAAGAAGACTACACATGCATATCGAGTGAAGGGAAGGCAACATAAAAAATTCTAGTTTGGCGACAGGGAGACTTCGCACAAAGGGATAAGGAAGATCAAGATGTCCTTCCAAAGATTTCAAATGACATAGAGAATGCCTGCATCAAGGATGGTGGAATGGGAGAAATCACTCCAAGTCTAGTATCAGGGATTCCAATTCTGGACAAGAGGATCAATCCTTGGAAAGCCAAGAACAAAAGTACAATTCACCATCCATCAGGAAGAACGGGAATCCATGCCAAGGATGAGGAATTCCAACCCAAGAATCTAGGAAAGGGAATTCTATTCCACGACAGGGAATTCCAACTCAGGAAGGAATTCCATTCCAGGACCCTAAGGAAAGTGCGCCCCTGCTCAAGGAAGGAATCCTCCACACAAAGTTCCTTGACCCCCTAGAATTTGCACCAAGAAGAAAATCATTCCTAGTCGCAAAATCCTGTTCCAAGTAGAATTTGTGACCAGGACAAGTGGACTCTAGGACACCATGGAATTTGTGACCAAGGAGCAGGACAAATAGATAGTTGACTGGTCTCACCTACCAACCAAGCAGCTTAGTCAGTCTAGCATCCAGGACAGGTGGCAAGATCCCATGGAGCCTATGACATGTTCATCCCTATCTCTTTAGGGTTTGCATAGATTTCGAGGAGATCTAATCTCCTCACCTCCTCTTTGTATTCTGTTTGCCTATAAATAGGCTAAGGGGCCTCATTTGAAAAGTGGTCTTCTTTCTTCTTTCATTTCTTAGGCTCTTAGAGCAAGTAGTTAGTTAGCTATTCATTTTTGTTGCACTCCATTTCTAGAGCAAGGAACTTTGAAGAATCAGCAAGATTGTTGTAAGACATTCCCAAATCAATACATGGACATTGAAGATTGGTGTTCTTGATATTCTTTGGATTGTGGCATGGTTTTCTGACTTCTTTGAAGCAAACCATAAGCTCCAAGATCTAAGTTGTTTCATTTCTATTTTCTTTCAGTATTTCATTAGTTAGAATGATGGAGATTATTACTGTTGAATGGTTGAATCTGTTTGTTCATACCATTGGTGATCTGTAGCTTGCAAATCACCGTGCATGGTTAGCCTGAACTAATTCTAAGTCTAACTTTGACTGTTCTACATGCTTCAGTTCCATGTCTCTTGCAGGAGCAGTCTAAAAATCCTTACTCCCCCTCAGAAGATAGCACCATCCCTACCTAGCTGTTGTCTCATGATGAAGCAGAGGACTAGTTCTAGTTTCCATCTTCAACAACAGTCATTTCCATTGATTAGATTCCTAAACCCTTATCCCATCTTTTGCATTTTCTTTTAGATCTTTGTTAGGAATAGTCCGTAAGGAGCCTCACTGAGAAATCATTCCCTATCCGGAAGTGGAAGTAAGAGCCTACGCCTTGTTTTCCTTGGAAGAGATAGTGAAATCCAGACCTTTCTGTGGAAGAAAGAATGAAATCCCAATCTCTCTGTTGGAGGAAGCAGTAGGTTCCAAGTTGTCCATTTGTGAAGGAATTCCATTCACCCACAAGTCTGAGTCCCAGGAGTGAATTCCATGTCTATGAAGGAGTAAGCCCACGTAAGTCCCCTGCGTGATTACCAGCAAATCACATCATTCCACTTAGTCTATCCCTGTGCACGTCAAGACCTAACACAAAAGGAACCTTGGAGCAGTCTCATTCGATCATGTAGTTCAGCATTTGAGAAGCTTTATTCAAGAGAGGATAGGATACTCTGTGTTTTATTCTAATGTTGTTGTAGTCACAAAAACCTCATCAACATAAATTGGCGCTAGAAGGAGGGCCGAACAAAGGCATTGCTCCATTCAAAGAAATTGATTTCATCAGCACGCCCCTCTCTTCTAGTGCATCAACATAAATTGGCGCTAGAAGGAGGGCCGTTCAAGGAATTACTCCATTCATTTTGGGCATGAACTATGAGTTGTCCAGTTCATTCTGAGCTTTAAGGAAGGATTGCGGCATCCATTTCATTTCTCCATCAAATGCCCAACAGAAGAGAGAAGGAATGCTGAATGAATTCCGAACTGTGAATGTGGAACCGAAGTAAGCTTTCAAGGAAGAAATTTGAGATTTGCTAGATCTCTTATATGCAGAAAATACAAAAAAAGTAAAAAATTTAGAAAATAAAAAATACAGACATGGATTTCTCAAGGATTTTAGGGCAATTCAAGGTAGAACATCCTCAAGTTAACATTCTCCAGCTTTGGTGGACCCTAAATGCACAACTTCACCCTAAGAGTTTGAAAGACTTTGCGTCACAGAGGGGATGTAGAATCCACGAGACCAATGGACACAAGGAAATGTATTGTCTACCATTTCTCTCTAGGATGGAATTGGTAGTGCAAGGGAAAATTCCCTTTTCACAGGTGCATGAGCCAGTTGTTCCTACGAAAGTGGTGCCCAACGTTCTCTTTGATGAAAGGGAGTTCTTCAGAAGTCTCAAAGAAATGATCAAGAAGAGATTGAGCATTGAGAAGGATTTGCCTGCAGAAGACTTCTTGATTCTAGAAGGATGGTGCAGGATTCATAACATAGCTCATTCTGAACTCACCTGTTAGTCTTGTGCGGAAGCTATTCATCAAGTCAAGGAACAATTGAGGTTGGAAGAAGCATCCAAGACACGATTAAGATTGGACATCTTGTGGAGCAAGTGTCTTCAAGAAATCAATTATCCATCCAAAGGAGAAGATTTTCCCATTTCATCCAATAGTGCAGACAATACAAATGGATCTGATAATCAAAATACTATTGAGGAGAACAAGTTTGCATATCTTCTTCCAAGAAAGAACGAGCCTACTAGAGGAGAAGTTGGAAAAGTATCAGAAGATGTTCAGATAAATACATGTGACGATCAAGATGTTGATTCCTCCATCAAAAATGAAGGGGACTTCAGTCCATTGCAAGAGGAGGAAATCCTTGACGAACACCCGTCCATGCTACAAGAGGAAGTCATTGAAAATGAATCACAAGGAATTTCAAGCGTCCTTGGAGAGGAAGACAACCTTATGGATATGATGGATAAAAAGGTACCAATTATTGAGTCCAAGGAAGAAGAACAGTTCGAAGGGGCGCTGGAAGATCCAAGAAAGGAAGTGCCTGAACAATTTTTGCCAAAGGTATTCCAAGATGAATGAGTTGCTACAAGAGGAATGATCCATCATCAACTACGACCACCTGATACACTGATGGAGATTGAAAAATTTCCATTGGAAGACGAAGTATCCCAGGTTGTTTCTCTCCCTACCTTTAGTTGTGAAGATTATGAATTTGATTATGGAAATTTAGGAAAAATAACTTGTGTTTGGATTAATCATGGTCCTTTTGAATTGCCACAATTGATAATCCTGCATGAAATTTTGCTTGAATATGAGAAATGTAGTGTGCAAGATGTTTTCTCTGAATTCAAGGACAAATTTGCTACACTCCGAACAGTCACTTGTGCATTGTTGCTCCTATTCATCCTGAGAAATCATGTTAGATCATGTATATATTTAGGTCTTTTGGGTCTTGTTCATAGTTAGATAGGTTTCTTTTTATTTGCTTTAGTTTAGATTTGCTTTCCTTAGTTTGGTAGTTTGCTTTAGTTTTAGGTTTCCTTTTCTGGGGATTTTGATTTTTGCAAGGAGGTGTTGAACTTCTAAAAACACAATCTAGCACTTCCACTGTGAGACTCATTCCTTGGATAAATTGCTCATGAAATTGCTTGAATCTTCAAGATAACTTTTCTATAGCTTATCTTCTGTTAAGATTGGTACTTGGCTCAAGATTAGAATCATACATTACGTCTTGACATGAATATCTTTGATTATATGTTTAAAATGCTTAAATCTTTAAATGAACACTTCCTAGTTTTCCTTCGAGAAACTCGTATCAAATGGATGTGTTCGTTGTGAGCTCCATCATTAGTGTTTGGATAACATGCTGCTTGCTCTTGGAAGATAAATTGACTATTTAGAATAACATGAAGTATGTTGAGAAGAACTGTCACTCCTTGGAATGATCATCCTTCAATCATGGAACTCAGTTCTTGGCCTGACAGCCCCAGTCTAAAAGTTCAATCCAGGGGATATCCTTCTAATCCCAGTCTGGCAATCAACCTCATTTCTTAACTCGGAAGATTCTCAAATCAACAGGGTTTTCAAATTCCTAGGACAAATTTCAAAGCAACAAACAATGTTTAAGGTACCTTCCCAGAAGGCTGGAAATGCAACAGGAACTTTCCTGGTCACATATTTCAGTAGGGTATGTGCAGGATCATCACAGGCCAAACAGTGGCAATAGGAAAAAAATTGCGTTTTAACTTAGCCAAATTTGCGACTTGGCAAAGTTTGACTTTGAAACGGATATCTGTTTTGGTTTGGATACCAAACCAAAATGGATATCCGTTTTCTTTTTCTCTATTGTTTTCATTATTTTTTATTTTATTATTTTAGCATTTTTAGCATTTTACTATTTAGGCATTTTAGCTATAAAATACAATCTAAATTTTAGAAAGAATGTATCATATGAAAGGGGCAACCTTGTCATCTTTTGGAATGCATGATTTCTTTTAGTTCCAACCATTTTGGCATCATTTATTCTTGTGATTGAGAGTTCTCTCCACCCCTAATTGAACCATTACTTCCCCTAAATAATTCTCCTATCCTCTTGACTCTCAATCAATTCTTTAGTCCACTCCCAATAAGTCTTCTATAATCTCTCAATCAATTATTTAGTCCACTCCCAATTAGTCTTCTATAATCTCTCAATCAATTCTTTAGTCCACTCCCAACCAACCCCACCATTCATGTTGCTTCTTCTACTATTAATACATCTCTCGCCATCATTTTTAGGGGAGACTATCCATTTCTTCCATTTATGTCAAATTCTTGTTAATATCTCTTATTCCATTTTCCATTGATCCCAACACATCATGGATAGTGAGTCACCTCAAAAGAGTTAAGCCATATTTTCATTACAACCCCCACAATAATTATTATACTTTTACAGTCCTAACTTTGTGAGCCTTTTCCATTTCAATTTTAAGGATTTGAAGGTTCTTACACTCTCCATAAAATCTCCAAGTTCTCAAGGCATCATTATTCTTCCCATTGTCATCAAGAGGATGTTCTAATTTCTACAAAGGAGGATACCAAAATGTTGGATCCTTGAGGACAAAAGCTAGCACAGGTGCCATAAAAAGATTCCTTGAAGCTTCGCATGTTCTTTACATTATTTTAAAAAGATTTCAATAGTAATTAGAAAACTTAAATTTGCCTAAGAAAAGTAACAATTTGTTGCCTATTGTTGCCTCTTCTTGGTTATTTTAAAAAGCAACAAGGTGAAGTGACACATCCTTATGACTAGCATCAAGAAGAACAATAGGAAGTGTATTTGGATCTTGGAAAAGATCAGGAAACAGAGGAACATCCAGTTGATGAGAATAAAGAGCAAGATAAAGAACAACCAGATGACTAAGATAAAGAGCTCGATGTGGAACATTATATGACATAGAACCAACAAGATGAACATCAAGTTGAACAATGAAAAAGTGGTATTAGTTGCACCTATATAGAGAAGTGGTTTAGAGGTTGGTTAGGGGAATTATTTAGGGTTTAGAGGTTTAGGGTTGCTCAGGTTTAGGGTTTATAGTTTAAAGAGAGATAGAGAGAGGGGATTAAAAGAGTTTGGGAGAGATAGAGGAGACAGAGGGGAGAGATAGGGAGATAGAGAGTGAGAGGCATGTCCAAAGACATAGAGAGAGAGATTGAGAGGTAGAGGGATGTTAGAGATAGGGAGATAGAGGTTTAGGGTTGCTCGGGTTTAGGGGCATTATTTAGGGTTTAGGGTTTAGGGTCTTGGGGTTAGGGGTTAAGGTTTAGAGGTCTAGGGTTTAGGGTTTAGAGAGAGATAAAGGACCAATACAGAGATATAGAGGAGTCCGAGGGGAGAGATAGGGAGATAAAGAGTGAGGGACATGGCAAGAGACATAGCGAGAGAGATTGAGAGGTAGAGGGACAAAGGTGATAGGGAGATAGGGGAGAGATAGGGAGATAGTGGTTTATGGTTACTTGGGTTTAGGGTTTAGGGGTTTGGGGTTTAGGGTTTCTCAGGTTTAGGGGTTAGGGTTTAGGGGCATTATAATTTAGGGTTTAGGATTTATTGTTTAGGGGTTAGGGGTTAGGTTTAGAGGTTTAGGGTTTTGGATTTAGGGTTTATAGAGAGAGAGGAATGATAGGGAGATATAGAGGAGTCTGAGGGGAGAGATAGGGAGAAAAAGAGTGAGGGATATGGCCAGAGACATAGGGAGAGAGATTGAGAGGTAGAGGGACAAAGGTGGTAGGGAAATAGGGGAGAGATAGGGAGATAGTGGTTTAGGGTTACTTGGGTTTAGGGTTTAGGGGTTTAGGGTTTCTCAGGTTTAGGGGTTAGGGTTTAGGGGCATTATTTAGGGTTTAGGATTTAAATTGTTTAGGGGTTAGGGGTTACGTTTAGAGGTTTAGGCTTTGGATTTAGGGTTTATAGAGAGAGAGGAATGATAGGGAGATAGAGAGAGGAGATCAAGGAGAGAGATAAGGAGATAGAGAGTGAGGCACATGGCCAGGGATATAGGTAGAGAGATCAAGAGAGGTATAGGGATGATAGAGATAGGGAGATAGGGGAGAGATAGGGAGATACAGGTTTAGAGTTGATTGGATTTAGGGTGTACCTGGGTTTAGGGTTTCTCAGTTTTGTAGATAGCTAGATAGAAAGAGAGAGGAGACATATAGGGAGAGATGGAGGTGACAAAGGGGAGAGATAAGGAGATAGAGAGTGAGCGAGATGTCCAGAGAAATAGGGAGAAGGATTGAGAGGTAGAGCTCGATGATAGAGATAGGGAGATAAGGGAGAGATAGGAGATAGGGTTTAGGGTTGCTCGCATTTAGGGTTTAGGGTTTAGGGGTTCGGGGTTAAGGTTTAGGGGCATTATTTAGGGTTTAGGGTTTATGGTTTAGGGGTTAAGGTTTAGAGGTTTAGGGTTTAGTGTTTAGAGAGAGAGGACAATTAGGGAGATATAGAGTGAGGGACATGGCCAAAGCATAGGGAGAGAGATTGAGAGGTAGAGGAATGATAGTGATGGGGAGATAGTGAGATAGGGAGATAGAGAGATAGAGGTTTAGGGTTTCTTGGGTTTAGTGTTTAGGATTTAGGGATTTATGGTTTCTCAAGTTTAGGGTTTAGGGGTTAGGAAATAGGGGTTAGGGGTTAGGGGTTAGGTTTAATCATGTGTTAATACAGGTTGTGGAGTGAGAAATGGGTGGTATGGGAGATCGAAAGACTAGTTTAAAGTTGGGCCGATGGATATATGTCACAATGAAAGGTTCAAAGGCTCGTCAAAAGTGGAGTGATCAGAGCATCGGTATAAGAATTTTTGAGTTGGCTGATAGTGTTTATCTTGCTGATAGGAAGAATGTATATGATTTGATGTTATTTGGGACTTTGAGATGGTTTCTTAAAGCTAATTAAGCTTTAATTTATTTGAACTATGGGTTTTGATGGGTATTTCACTGTGTTTTGAGAGCTTCCACTATGTGCTCTACATCAGACCAATAGGGAGATATAGAGGAGTCCAAGGGGACAGATAGGGAGATAAAGAGTGAGGGACATGGCAAGAGACATAGAGAGAGAGAGATCGAGAGGTAGAGGGACAAAGGTGATAGGGAGATAGGGGAGAGATAGGGAGATAGTGGTTTATGGTTACTTGGGTTTAGGGTTTAGGGGTTTGAGGTTTACGGTTTAGGGGATTAGGGTTTCTCAGGTTTAGGGGTTAGGGGTTAGGGTTTAGTGGCATTATTTAGGGTTTAGGATTTAAATTGTTTAGGGGTTAGGTTTAGAGGTTTAGGGTTTTGGATTTAGGGTTTATAGAGTGAGAGAAATGATAGGGAGATAGAGAGAGGAGACCGAGGAGAGAGATAAGGAGATAGAGAGTGAGGCACATGGCTAGGGACACAGGGAGAGAGATCAAGAGAGGTAGAGGGATGATAGAGATAGGGAGATAGGGGAGAGATAGGGAGATATAGGTTTAGAGTTGATTGGATTTAGGGTGTACCTGGGTTTAGGGTTTCTTAGTTTTGGAGATAGATAGATAGAAAGAGAGAGGAGATAGATACGGAGAGATAGAGGTGACAAAGGGGAGAGATAAGGAGATAGAGAGTGAGCGAGAGAGATTGAGAGGTAGAGGGATAAAGGTGATAGGGAGATAGGAGAGAGATAGGGAGATAGTGGTTTATGGTTACTTGGGTTTAGGGTTTAGGGGTATAGGGTTTAGGGTTTCTCAGGTTTAGGGGTTAGGGGTTAGGGTTTAGGGGAATTATAATTTAGGGTTTAGGATTTATTGTTTAGGGGTTAGAGGTTAGGTTTAGAGGTTTAGGGTTTTGGATTTAGGGTTTATAGAGAGAGAGGAATGATAGGGAGATATAGAGGAGTCTGAGGGGAGGGATAGGGAGATAGAGAGTGAGGGACATGGCTAGAGACATAGGGAGAGAGATTGAGAGGTAGAGGGACACAGGTGGTAGGGAGATAGGGGAGAGATAGGCAGATAGTGGTTTAGGGTTACTTGGGTTTAGGGTTTAGGGGTTTGGGGTTTAAGGTTTAGGGGTCAGGGGTTAGGGTTTAGGGGCATTATTTAGGGTTTAGGATTTAAATTGTTTAGGGGTTAGGGGTTAGGTTTAGAGGTTTAGGGTTTTGGATTTAGGGTTTATAGAGAGAGGAATTATAGGGAGATAGAAAGAGGAGATGGAGGAGAGAGATAAGGAGATAGAGAGTGAGGCACATGGCCAGGGACACAAGGAGAGAGATCAAGAGAGGTAGAGGGATGATAGAGATAGGGAGATAGGGGAGAGATAGGGAGATATAGGTTTAGAGTTGATTGGATTTAGGGTGTACCTGGGTTTAGGGTTTCTCAATTTTGGAGATAGCTAGATAGAAAGAGAGAGGAGACAGATAGGGAGAGATAGAGGTGACAAAGGGGAGAGATAGGGAGATAGAGAGTGAGCGATATGTCTAGAGAAATAGGGAGAAGGATTGAGAGGTAGAAGGATGATAGAGATAGGGAGATAAGGGAGAGATAGGAGATAGAGTTTAGGGTTGCTCATGTTTAGGGTTTAGGGGTTAAGGTTTAGAGGTTTAGGGTTTAGTGTTTAGAGAGAGAGGACCGATAGGGAGATATAGAGCGAGGGACATGGCTAAAGCATAGGGAGAGAGATTGAGAGGTAGAGGAATGATAGTGATGGGGAGATAGTGAGATAGGGAGATAGAGCTCGATAGAGGTTTAGGGTTTCTTGGGTTTAGTGTTTAGGATTTAGGGGTTTATAGTTTCTCAAGTTTAGGGTTTAGGAGTTAGGAAATAGGGGTTAGGGGTTAGGGGTTAGGTTTAATCATGCATCCCAGTCATTCCCCTATCATTCCTATATATCCTATCTCTCCCCTCTATCTTTCCCTCTCCCTTATCGATGAAGCAAATGGAAACAAGAAAACTAGGACTCCCTTTCTCAGGTTTAGGGTTTAGGGCTTAGGGGAATTATTTAGGGTTTATGGTTTAGGGGTTAGGTTTTAGTATTTGGAAGAATTATTTAGGGTTACTTGGGTTTAGGGTTTAGGGGCATTATTTAGGGTTTACGGTTGCATGTCAAAAGTAGTCTCTCTCTCTCTCTAAATCCGTAAACCCTAAATAATGGCCCTAATCCCTAACCCCTAACCCGCATCTACCTCTCTCCTGTATCTACCTCTCTCCTGTATCTATTCAAAAGTGCCTTTAAAATACTATGAGATACCTTAGTATAAGTAAATCATATAAAAATCAAATATATATATCATCATAATCCTATATAAATTTTGATAGTATTTTATAGCTAAAATGCCTAAATATCATCATAACCTTTTATAAATTCGCTTGTATTTTATAGCTAAAATGCCGAAATACTTAAAATGTATGCAATGCTAAAATAATAAAATAAAAAAAAATGAATACAATAAGGAAAAGGAAAACGGATATCCGTTTTGGAGATCATAAAAAGTAAAAAAGACTGCATTTTTGCAAACCCGCGGCTTGCAAAAACACAGTCTCATCTTCAAAAAAAATGGATATTAGAGCTAAGGAAAGGATATCCAATCCAAAGAGGTAAGATTTCATGCATTTTTTTTGTTTGTTTTGTATTTTCAAGCAATTTTTTTGGTTTTTATGCTAAGTGGGTATGTTTTATAATTTAATTAGGTAAAATGGATGCACAAAATGAAAACCCAAACCCTCCACCACCAAACCCTCTCCCTCCAATAGTAGAAGAGAATATTCAAAGAAATATTGATCATATAAGCAGGATCATAGAAATGTATCGCCGCCACCCTCGATTGTCTATAATGACATTGAATTTAGAGGGAATCATTAATCATATTCAAACCTTGTCCACCCAACACGAATCATTTTGGCAATGGAGAGAAGCCAAGAAGGCCGAATATGCTGACAGTTTGTCATATGAGGAAGTCAAAGATTTAGAGATTACAAAAACTATGTTGGCCCAACACTTTGTCAATCCTAAAATCGGATTGCATGTTGATGTCCGTAAGCCCAAATTTTCAATCAAATGGTGTATTCATGAGGACATTAGTCAAAACTTTTGGGATCGTTGGTGGATGGTTTTTGATAAACCACCCAACAACAATTTAGATGTGCCTTTGTATTTCCTCCGTAAACTCTATGCAGATTTCGTCATGGGTCAACATGTTAATTATTTTGATTTTAGAGAGTTTCAAGGAGTGGGCAAAGGAATGCCTCAAGATAGACCTGGGGCAATTAGACAAGTACAAGGTCCCTATATTCCCCCTCCTGCTATCCCTTCTCCACCCCCAATGCAGCACCCAGACGTTGTTGCAAGTGCAACACAACAGGGCCTTAGTGCCATACACTCTTTGACTGAGCATTTGATTATACAAACATCTCAGTTTGCACAAGCACATGATGAAGGTGATGATATTGGATCACCTGGTACCACTAGACCGTTGTCATCCAGACATATATGTGTGCCCCATCATTGCATTTCTTGCAATCATTTATGCTTGGGTCCTATTATGGAGAGTAGTGAGCCACCGTTGAACACATCAGAGTATGATCTCCATTCACGAGATGAGGCAATGGGGTCCAGAACTCAAGCTGAGGGGTCAGGGACAAGAGTAGAAGCTACCGGATCAGTAAACATTAGAGAAGGAGAAATGCATGAGCAATCTTTTGTGCAGGTAAAATTTAAAGTTAAATTTTATGGTCTATTCCATTTGAATATATAAACAACTTTATTAGTACTAATGTATCTAAGTGGGATAACAGTTGATGACAGAGGAGGAGTTGACAGAAGTTCATCATGCAACTTTGTCTGCCATCCAATTTGGCTTGGACTTGCCGGTATAATTTGTTGTACACATTAACTTTTTTTTATGCATTTATTTCTTTGTGAGTAATTATATATTAATTTATATCTTGATGTTAATTTTATTTTATAGCTAATCGAAAATGTGAATGATGTGGCATCTTTGCCAATAGTCTTTTCTCAAATTCCTGATCGACCCAAGGGACTATCATTTGCAGAACAACTTTCTCAATGCCAACAAAGGGGGGAGGTAATTTGATTGAATTGTACTTTAATTGATAATTTAGAAAACTTAAATATTTGATTATAGTCATTTAGAGTCTTACATTCTTGTCCTTTTTAATTGATGCAGGAGGCCTCGATGGTGGTATGTGCTTGTTTTCTAGTAGATAAGTTTTTGTGTAGTGCATTTCCTATTTTAAATGTATGCATTTCCTATTTTGTTTAATAATTATATATTAATTTATTTCAATGTTACTTTGCTTTTATGTAGTCTGTTGAGAATGTGAGTGATGTGCCACCTTTGCCATCATGCTTCACTAGGACACCTGATCGTCTTAAGAGAAAATCATTTGCAGAACGATTGTCCGAACAACAACATAGAGTTGAGGTAATTGAATTGGATTTTTCTAAATAATTGATAGTTTATCTAGCGGTCTTATAGTTGATTATAGTGATTTAGATGTATGTTAATAAATGAAAGTTATTAATTGTAGTAGATAAGAATCTATTTACTAACTTTAACTTGTGTTTTGACTTGTTAATGCAGGAAACTTCACCTCCATCAATTACTAGACATTTTGGTACAAAGAGGACACTTTTTCAGGATCCATCACAGATTGTGGATCCATCACAGATTGAGGGTCAAGTGGACTTGTAGTATTTGATGTAGCTATTTGGCATGTAGATTGTATATAGATTTTGAGACATGGCATATGCCACATTTTGTAAAAAATATTTGAGTTGGCATTAATGACAAATTTTTGTATATGTCTACCATTATGGACTAGATTTTAATGTATATACACCTTGATATACAATATAGTTTAAAGTCCTTATGTGCAAGTCATGATACTTCCCATGATGCCATACATTATGATGATAGTTCTTTAGTCCATTGATGATATGTTTAGCATTGAGAATGGTTTTAGATCAATAGAATCAATATGAAAAAATTCTTTATATATGCCCTAATCAAATAAGGTCATGATAAACCATTTCATCATGTATTTAGTCTTCATCTTGTCAAATTTTGTAAATATGTCAAAGTTGTCATATGAAAAATGTAAAAAAAATGCAAAACTATGGAAGATGAATAGTCAAGTACTCAAGAGTCAGTTGGAGACTATTGGTTTCCCTCAAATCATGTATAAATATGCATAAAACTTCGTGGAAAAGGCATTAGAGATGTATTGAAAACATTTTGAAGATGAATTGAAGACATGTTTGAATGAAATTAATGTCAAGAAACTCTATGTCAAGGACACTGGGGGCACATTAAAAACATAAAAAACTTACATCTTGGGGGGAGGTGCCAATAAGGCCAATAAGGATACTATTTCAGTTGGGTGTGTGTGTGTATGCAAATCCCATTTATGGCCGAGAAGCTCTCTATTTACTATTATTTACACATCAGAGTATGACTATCCTAAAACAACATCATGTATATGCTCATAAAAGTTGTCAAACTCTGAGAATAAACTCGTCATTAGATAAGGAGTGGAAGGCTAAAGTCACATTCCCAAAAACCTCTTAAAATCACATGTCTCCTCTTATGAAAATTAGGGTCTTTGCCGATACATTGTTCTATAAGAGCAAAGTCACTTAATATCCTAAGAGCAAAAACCTTGCCAGTGCCATATTTTTTGTTCTGCTCATCGTGGGGTCGAACGGACTGCGCCAACGCGTTGGGGTGGGGGGTTAAATGCTAGGGGAGGTCTCATTTTGTGCGCCAAGCATCCCAGTCATTCCGAGCAAGAGGCTACCGACAAAGTCCCTTAAGATCCCTGAGACCAAAAAATTGCCAAACTTTGACCGGGCAGTTCTCAAAATTTGTGATAGTTGGGAATGCTCTGTTTGGACCTACAGGTGCACGTGACATCCTTCCACAATAACCTCTCTCATTTTTGGTCAACTCCATTCTGTTTGACCGTGCCAAAATCAAACGCATTGGCACAAAATGCTTCAATTTGATGTAGTGGAAAGGTGCTAGGTGCGACATTTTTCATTCCATAGCTCATGCGGTCGAATGGACTGTGCCAACACGTTGGGGTGGGGGGGTAAATGCTAGGGGAGGTCTCGTTTCGTGCGCCAAGCATCCCAGTCATTCTAGGCAAGAGGCTACCGGCAAAGTCCCTTAAGATCCATGAGACCAAAAAACTACCAAACTTTGACCGGGAAGTTCTCAAAATTCATGACAGTTGGGAATGCTTTGTTTGGACCTACAGCTGCACGTGACATCCTTCCACAATAACCTCTCTCATTTTTTGTCAATTCCATTCCGTTTGACCATGCCGAAATCAAACGCATTGGCGCAAAATGCTTCAATTTGATGTAGTGGAAAGGTGCTAGGTGCGACATTTTTCATTCCATAGCTCGTGCGGTCGAACGGACTATGCCAATGCGTCGAGGTGGGGAGTAAATGCTAGGGGAGGCCTTGTTTCGTGCGCCAAGCGTCACAGTCATTCCAGGCAAGAGGCTACAGGCAAAGTCCCTTAAGATCCCTGAGACCAAAAATTGCCAAACTTTGACCGGGCAGTTCTCGAAATTCGTGATAGTTGTGAATGCTCTATTTGGACCTACAGGTGCACGTGACTTCCTTCCACAATAACCTCTCTCAATTTTGGTCAACTCCATTCCATTTGACTGTGCCGAAATCAAATGCATTGGCACAAAATGCTTCAATTTGATGTAGTGGAAAGGTGCTAGGTGCGACATTTTTCATTCCATAGCTCATGTGGTCAAACGGACTGCGCCAACGCGTCAGGGTGGGGGGGTAAATGCTAGGGGAGGTTTCATTTCGTGCACCAAGCGTCCCAGTCATTCCGGGCAAGAGGCTACCGGCAAAGTCCCTTAAGATCCCTGAGACCAAAAAATTGCCAAACTTTGACTGGGCAGTTCTCAAAATTCATGAAAGTTGGGAATGTTCTATTTGGACCTACAGGTGCACATGACATCCTTTCACAATAACCTCTCTCATTTTTGGTCAACTCCATTCCGTTTGACCGTGCCGAAATCAAACGCATTGTTGCAAAATGCTTCAAATTGATGTAGTGGAAAGGTGCTAGGTGCGACATTTTTCATTCCATAGTACGTGGGGTCGAACGGACTGCGCCAACGCGTCGGGGTGGGTGGTAAATGCTAGGGGAGGTCTCGTTTCGTGGGCCAAACGTCCCAGTCATTCCAGGCAAGAGGCTACCGGCAAAGTCCCTTAAGATCCCTGAGACCAAAAAAATGCCAAACTTTGACCGGGCAGTTCTCAAAATTTGTGATAGTTGGGAATGCTCTGTTTAGACCTACAGGTGCACGTGACATCTTTCCACAATAACCTCTCTCATTTTTGGTCAACTCCATTCCGTTTGACCGTGTTGAAATCAAACGCATTGGTGCAAAATGCTTCAATTTGATGCAGTGGAAAGGTGCTAGGTGCGACATTATTCATTCCATAGCTCGTGGGGTCGAACGGACTCTGCCAACATTTCAGGGTGGGTGGGTAAATGCTAGTGGAGGTCTCGTTTCGTTTGCCAAGCGTCACAGTCATTCCGGGCAAGAGGCTACCGGCAAAGTCCTTTAAGATCCCTGAGACCAAAAAATTGCCAAACTTTGACCAGGTAGTTCTCAGAATTCGTGAAAGTTGGGAATGTTCTGTGGACCTACAGGTGCATGTGACATCCTTCCACAATAACCTCTCTCATTTTTTGTCAACTCCATTCCGTTTGACTGTGCCGAAATCAAACGCATTGTTGCAAAATGCTTCAATTTGATGTAGTGGAAAGGTGCTAGGTGCGACATTTTTCATTCCATAGCTCGTGGGGTCGAACGGACTGCGCCAACGCGTTGGGGTGGGGGGGTAAATGCTAGGGTAGGTCTCGTTTTGTGCGCCAAGCGTCCTAGTCATTCCGAGCAAGATGCTACCGGTAAAGTCCCTTAAGATCCCTGAGACCCAAAAACTGCCAAACTTTGACCGGGCAATTATTGAAATTTGTGATAGTTGGGAATGCTCTGTTTGGACCTACAGGTGTACGTGACATCCTTCCACAATAACCTCTCTCATTTTTGGTCAACTCCATTTCGTTTGACCGTGTTGCAATCAAACGCATTGGCGCAAAATGCTTCAATTTGATGCAGTGGAAAGGTGCTAGGTGCGACATTTTTCATTCCATAGCTCGTGGGGTTGAACAGACTGCGCCAATGCATCGGGGTGGGCAGGTAAATGCTAGTGGAGGTCTTGTTTCGTGCGCCAAGCGTCCCAGTCGTTCCGAGCTCTAAGCTACCGGCAAAGTCAAAAGTTGCTAGGATTGAAATTTTGCATTCCACAGGTCCTGGGGTGGAACAGTTTTCGCCAACACGTCGGGGTGGGCGAGTAAATGCTAGGGGAGGTCTCGTTTTGTGTGCAAAGCATCCCAGTCCTTCTAAGCTTTGGAAGGACTGGGATGCTTTGCACACAAAACGAGACCTCCCCTAGCATTTACTCGCCCACCCCGATGTGTTGGCGGAAACCGTTTGGCCCCAGGACCTGTGGAATGCAAAATTTCAATCCTAGCAACTTTTGACTTTGCCGGTAGCTTACAGCTCGGAATGACTGGGATGCTTGGCGCACGAAAAAAGACCTCCACTAGCATTTACCTGCCCACCCCGATGCGTTGCAATAAACTGTTCGGCCCCAGGACCTGTGGAATGCAAAATTTCAATCCTAGCAACTTTTGACTTTACCGGTAGCTTACAGCTCAGAACGACTAGGATGCTTTGCACACAAAATGAGACCTCCCCTAGCATTTACTCGCCCACCGCGATGTGTTGGCACAAACCATTTGGCCCCAGGACCTGTGGAATGCAAAATTTTAATCCTAGCAACTTTTGACTTTGTCGGTAGCTTACAGCTCGGAACGACTGGGACGCTTGGCACATGAAACAAGACCTCCGCTAGCATTTACCCGCCCACTCCGATGCGTTGGTGCAAACCGTTCAGCCCCAAGACCTGTGGAATGCAAAATTTCAATCCTAGCAACTTTTGACTTTGACGGTAGCTTACAGCTCGGAACGACTAGGATGCTTTGCACACAAAACAAGACCTCCCGTAGCATTTACTCGCCCACCCCAACGTGTTGGAACAAACCGTTTGGCCCCAGGACCTGTGGAATGCAAAATTTCAATCCTAGCAACTTTTGACTTTGTCGGTAGGTTACAGCTCGGAACGACTGGGATGCTTTGCACACAAAACAAGACCTCCCCTAGCATTTACTCGCCCACCCCGACGTGTTTGAGCAAACCATTCAGCCCCATGAGCTATGGAATGAAAAATGTCGCACCTAGCACCTTTCCACTACATCAAATTGAAGCATTTTGCGCCAATGCGTTTGATTTCGGCACGGTCAAACGGAATGGAGTTGACCAAAAATGAGAGAGGTTATTGTGGAAGGATGCCACATGCACCTGTAGGTCCAAATAGAGCATTCCCAACTATCATGAATTCTGAGAACTGCCTGGTCAATGTTTGGCATTTTTTGGTCTCAGGGATCTTAAGGGACTTTGCTAGTAGCCTCTTGCCCGGAATGACTGGGAGGCTTGGTGCACGAAACGAGACCTCCACTAGCATTTACCTGCCCACCCCGATGCGTTGGCAGAGTCCGTTCGATCCCACGAGCTATGGAATGAAAAATGTCGCACCTAGCACCTTTCCATTGCATCAAATTGAAGCATTTTGTGCTAATGCATTTGATTTCAACATGGTCAAACGGAATGGAGTTGACCAAAAATGAGAGAGGTTATTGTGGAAGGATGCCACATGCACCTGTAGGTCCAAACAGAACATTCCCAACTGTCATGAATTCTGAGAACTGCTCGGTCAAAGTTTGGTAGTTTTTTGGTCTCAGGGATCTTAAGGGACTTTGTCAGTAGCCTCTTGCTCGGAATGACTGGGATGCTTGGCGCATGAAACGAGACCTCCACTAGCATTTACCCGACCACCCCGACGCGTTGGCAGAGTCCATTCGACCCCACGAGCTATGGAATGAAAAATGTCACACCTAGCACCTTTCCACTGCATCAAATTGAAGCATTTTGCGGCAATGCATTTGATTTCAACACAGTCAAATGGAATGGAGTTGACCAAAAATGAGAGAGGTTATTGTGGAAGGATGCCACGTGCACCTGTAGGTCCAAACAAAGCATTCCCAACTGTCATGAATTCTGAGAACTACCTGGTCAAAGTTTGGTAGTTTTTTGGTCTCAGGGATCTTAAGGGACTTTACCGGTAGCCTCTTGCCCAGAATGACTAGGACGCTTGGCGCATGAAACGAGACCTCCACTAGCATTTACCTGCCCACCCCGACGCGTTGGCAGAGTCTGTTCGACCCCATGAGCTATGGAATGAAAAATGTCGCACCTAGCACCTTTCCACTGCATCAAATTGAAGCATTTTGCGCCAATGCGTTTGATTTCAACACGGTCAAACGGAATGGATTTGACCAAAAATGAGAGAGGTGATTGTGGAAGGATGTCACGTGCACCTGTAGGTCTAAACAGAGCATTCCCAACTGTCACAAATTTCGAGAACTACCCGATCAAAGTTTGGTAGTTTTTTGGTCTCAGGGATCTTAAGGGACTTTGCCGATAGCCTCTTGCCCAGAATGACTGGGATGCTTGGCACACAAAACGAGACCTCCCCTAGCATTTACCCCCCCACCCCGACGCGTTGGCACAGTTCGTTTGACCACACGAGCTATGGAATGAAAAATGTTGCACCTAGCACTTTCCACTACATCAAATTGAAGCATTTTGCACCAATGCATTTGATTTCGGCATGGTCAAACAGAATGGAGTTGACAAAAAATGAGAGAGGTTATTGTGGAAGGATGTCACGTGCACCTGTAGTTCTAAACAGAGCATTCCCAACTATCACAAATTCTGAGAACTGCCCGGTCAAAGTTTGGCAGTTTTTTGGTCTCAGGGATCTTAAGGGACTTTACCGGTAGCCTCTTGCCCGGAATGACTGGGACGCTTGGCACATGAAACGAGACCTCCCCTAGCATTTACCCCCCACCCTGATGCGTTGGCACAGTCCGTTCGACCCCACGAGCTATGGAATGAAAAATGTCGTACCTAGCACCTTTCCACTACATCAAATTGAAGCATTTTGCAACAATACGTTTGATTTCGGCACGGTCAAATGAAATGGAGTTGACCAAAAATGAGAGAGGTTATTGTCGAAGAATGTCACGTGCACTTGTAGGTCTAAACAGAATATTCCCAACTTTCACGAATTCTGAGAACTGCTCGATGAAAGTTTGGCAATCTTTTGGTCTCAGGGATCTTAAGGGACTTTGCCGGTAGCCTCTTGCCCGGAATGACTGGGATGCTTGGCACATGAAATGAGACCTCCCCTAGCATTTACCCCCCCAACCCGACGTGTTGGCGCAATCTGTTCAACCCCACGATGAGCAGAACAAAAAATATTGTTCCAGTTGACACATTCTCAATCATTGACATGGATGATATCTCAGTACTATTCCTTTAGGCACAATATGAGCTTCCAATGGAAGGCGCAATTGTGAGGTTAAGATGATGAAAAGTGTGCCTCATTCACAGTCATGTTTTACTTGTCTTTAATGATGATTCCTTGATTCAACTTAATCCTTTGATAATACATTTTAACCTCCTTGTGAAAGCGCACTTTCAAGGTTGCTTGAGCAAGAGCTAGCGCCTCAACATCGAGGTGCACTTTTGGTGTTCTAGAAACATGAAATAGCACCTCAAATAGTAAGGCACTCATTCTAGGTTGTTTATTCAATAATTGGCACTAGTCACATATGGTGTAGAGAGGTAGATGTGGGCCCAAGTCATCATTTGATGCCTTCAATAACTATAAACTCCTTTGATGATGCATTTTATCCTTCCTATTCACTATCTAGCCTTAGGCGCACATTTTAGGTTGATCAATCATAATCTAGTGCCCTAAGTACCAAGGCGCACTTTTAGATTAGTTTGATAAAGGATTAGCACCTTCATTTCTAGGCGAAAGTTTGAAGTTGAAATACATCAAAATAACAAGTTTCTTCATCACTTCAAACATATTTAACACTTTGAAGATCTCCAATGCATGATTGAATATCAAGAAACCAATGTATCATTTCATCAAGGTCTTAAGTGTTGTAAATATGCATCTTCTTATTTAATCATGTGTTGTAAATGAAGGAATGCAATGATTGCAATATGTGCACAAAACAGAATTTTTGATAAGGATTGAAAGGAAATGTTAAGAAAATGGAATTGGCGGGTGTAAATCCAACGTGTGGAAGCATAGACAAGGCATGTGAATAGTTTGGCATGACACCTCAAAGAGATGCTATCTCATGGAATGCAATGATTGCAAGATATGCACAAAATGGATTTTTTGAAAAGGCTTTAGAAACTTTGAAGCAAATACAATTGGAACGTTTAAAACCAAATTCCATAACCTGTGCAAGCATTCTCCCTACTTGTGCCAAATTAGGATCTTATATATACATATATGCACATAATGTCATGAAAATAATGTATAGTGTATATATCAAGCCATATAGGCATGTACAAATAAAACCATATGGGTATATACAATGATATACATCGATAACATACAAAAGTATGTTTACAAAGCCAAATACACATATGTAACAAAATGTCCCAAAATCAAATCTCCTATGGATTGCTATCAAATAATCTATGGCTCTTGCTAGGCCATGAAGATGGTGAACCAGTCAATCACTCATCTTCCATCGCTCACCGACTAGACCTCCTCGATAGAGATTTTTGAATTTCCACCTATTAATACAATCAAACAACGTGCACATAAATATAGAATTTAATATTCAAAATATATAACATGACATAAGTAATCAATCACTTACCACCAATTGGTGATCCCTTTTGATCATTTGTTGTCTCTCTTCTTCTATAGAGCTGGATGGGTAGGGGAGGTGACATCCTGTGAGAAGCATGAACAAGTAGATTTAAAAGTAAACATGAATATCATAAATATGTACATTAAATGCTGCGCTTATTATAGGACTATTCTAGTACTATTTTAGGACTGTTGTAGGATTGTTGTAGTTAAAACTATCCTAGTAGACATGTATAGTACTGTTATAGGACTATCATCTCATGGAATACAATGATGGCAACATTACTATCAAGATTAGTATGAAGATTAATTATGACTGTTATAGGACTTTTATAAGAATGCAAAGTAAGGAAGCATAGGCAAGGCACATGAACTGTTTGGTGGAATACCTCAAAGAAATGAGAATTTTGTCAGATGTTGTAGTTGCAATTGCCATGTGACACATGTATGTAATATGTGAAAGCATAGACAAGGCACATGAACTATTTGGCAAAAGACATCAAATACATGTCACCTCATGGAATGCCTTATGTAGAAAAAGGTACAAATGTGCAGTATTAAGAAATACAAATGAGAACTAAAAATCATACCTCGCGTATAGTCAAAATAACCTACGATGCCATACAAAATAATTTATGATGCCATGCAAAATAATCTACGATGCCATTTAAAATAACTTTATTCGTTGTCCTGTATAGTCAAAAGCATGCATTATAGTTATTAAAGTAACAAGATTTTTAATAAAACAATTCTAAAAAATAGAAAAAACAAGAACAAGTTAAGATAAAAAATGTCATACCTGTCCATCTGGAAGTTTAAATGCTAGTCAAGCGTACCTGAGGGGTCATCTCTTACCCTCAAAGTATCCAATATTGCTTCATGATCAGCATTACTAATTGTCCATAGTTCTTTTGATTTTGGTCTTCCACGATGCTTTAGTAACTTGACATTTGTTGCTACAACTAGGTGAGAATACATCAATATGGTTTTATGCTTCTTAAAGTCTTCAAAGGCCGGGATGCCATTTTTTTTAACCATATATGTTCATAACCAAGTCCCAGCAATAACAACTGATCCTGTAGGATATGTGAACCCATCATCATCTGTCATAGGTTGTGTTAGCTTTTGTTTTCCCTGTACACATCGTGCCAACCAATAGTCTGACCTCTCTTCATTTCCATGCGGTGCAACAACTGCATAAACACTAAGCATTTGTAGTTATGGCAAGTGTAAATGGAAATAGATCACAACTTTAGACAATCTATCCTCTCCTAGATTGCACTGACTGAGTGGAAATTACAAATTCCCTATTAATGTCCTTTGTATACTGAAGGTATGGGTGAGAAAGGTAAACTTTGTATGTTGTAGACAAGTGATGCAGAGCAACACAGCACAAGCTTACAAACAAGGTGTAAAATACCCATTAACCCACCAATTGCTCAAATAGCTTTTAAAATATCCTTCCCAAGGTCCAAACGAGACCGAAATACACTCTTTCTTTACTATCGGCAAGACATTTCTAATGTCTCATTGAACTATGCTTCACATGTTCTTCCTTTCTCTATTGTCGGCCAGACTTATCATTATCGGTAACCTTCAAATTTGTTAGCCCGATGTGGGACCTCTTGCCGATGTGTAGAATCCATTGCTCAGGCTTATGCTGTCGGTGTGACTCCTCTGTTGTTCTCTGATATGTATAAGAGGACGGATCAAAGTAATTAGCATGCTCCCTTCAAAGTAAAGACATGAGAATATAGCACTTGTGAGATGGTTATTGTAAAGGGACAAATCAATTAGAGACATGCAGTTTCCTAGAGAATTTGGAATGCTTTCACTCAGGCAATTGTAGGACAAACAAAGATATTCTAACTTCCCCAGACCACCAAATTCTGCAAGTATACTCCCCTTCAAGTTGTTGTGTGAAATTCTTTTCTAGTGAAGTTGTGAGTAATTGGCAAGAGATTTGGGAATAGAACCCTCTAGTCCATTTCTTCTTAAGTCAAGTATCTTCAACGCTTTCAACTGCTCAAACCAAGGTGGAATCCTTCCCTTGAAAGAACTAAAAGAGAGATTTAAAGTGCATAACAAGGAGAGACCTCCTTCGGATGGAAAAAGGGTACCTTTTAATTCCAATTGAGGGAGAATTATGGCCACCACTCTATTGGTATGTTTCTTGTACCAAACACTGGTCCAGAAGCACACATTTTCTGAATTGGTAGAAGTCTAGTTGGAGAAATGTGGTCTCCTCAACTACTATTATTGTAGGATATGCATAAACAGGTTTCTTGAAAAGGCTTTAGAAATTTTCAAGCAAATGCAATTGGCAAGTGTAAAGCTAGATTTTGCAACCTTTGTCAGCATCCTCTCTACCTCTACCAAAATGGGAGCTTTGGAATAGGGTATGGACATTCATCAAAGCATAATGGAAGTGGGATTTTTGTAGATATTCTAGTTGGAAATGCTCTAGTAGACATGTATGGAAAGTGTGGAAGCATAGACAAGACACATGAACTGTTTGAAAAAATGCCTCAAAGAAATGTGGTCTCATGGAATAAGATGATTGCAGGATATATACACACTTACTTCGATGTGAGATTCACCACCCTTGTCTATCGGTAAGACCAATACCCTCGATGAGACTTTTTACTTGCATTCCAACGTTATAACTCTCCCCGATGTGTTTACTGTCCATTAGTCATCGGTAAGACTTCTACATCGGTCAGACATTCTCTTCGATTTCTGATATTGTATCTCACACCGAAACAATAAACACCGAACTACACCATTGGCCAGACCGCCTCTATCGATGACACTTTTCTTCTCACCTCCGAGAGTCCATCTCTTTCCGATGTTCCTTCTGTTGGTGTGACTCCCTCTCATCGGTGTAGTTCTCAACCGTTCTTCTGATATGCTGATAAATAACCCATCGGTGACACTTAATGATTGTCACCCCGATATGACTTGATCTGTGAGATCAATGTTGTCGGCTCAATGGAACTTTGTCTCTTCGATAACTATTGTCAATCTGATGTCTTCGATTTAGCCTATACATAACATGACTTGTTATCACCGGTCAACTAACGTATCTTTTCCCAATTTTCCCGATATGGCCAGTCAACCTTTGTATCCTTTGACATGTACATTCACCATTTACAACCACGATAAATGATAGCAGGATATACACGAAATGTCCACGTATACATAAACGATATACCCATGGATTATATCTTTGGTGAAACAATACCAATGGTACAAAATATGTTGCTTCTCTTCATCCAAAACTAATGGCACAAAATTTTTCATAGATCAACAAAACGGATATTTGTTCTGAAAACGGATATCCATTTCTAGAACGGATATCCATTTCTAGTTGCTTTTACCAAAGCAAAATAGATATCCGTTTTGATTGTTGACTTTTTATGGATTGTAATGTGTTTTAATGTTTCAGTTTCTTCTTCGAACTTCACCCTTCGTGCTGACAACTTTTTTTTTATGCAAATTTGATAAAACAAAAAGGGTTTATAGAAAAAATTGTTAGCTTTCTAAAAATATAAGATTTATTTGGTTATCATTTTAATAAATAATTATTAATAATTTTCAATATACCATGTCTCTGAAATCTTGATGGACACACTGATTGAAAAACATCCATAACTTTCAAACCATTTCACCTTTTTGAGATACGAAACCTGCGTCACACTCTATTCTTTTCTGGCTATAGGTTAAATTTTTTTTTTTGAATTTTGATTTTTTTTATCGAGTTAGGTTGGCTGGAAAATTACTTTTTATTTTAAAAAAAAAGTCACAGTAAAAAAATCATAACTAATTATTTTATTAGAAAAAAATTTCAAATAAATATGCATCACATCCGGACATGAGTCCTCTACTTATTTTGAAAGTTTCAAAAAAAAAAAAAAAATTACTCATAGTTAGGTTGGCTGGACAGACACCCACTTTTTATTTTTTTCTGAAAAATTTAATAGTTGTTCATTGAAATATTCAATTTTCACTTAGTAAATTTAGTTTTTTTTTTTTTTAAAATAGTAGTCTATAAACTAGGTTCAATTCTCTACAAATTTCATTCTTACATCTTTTTCAAATTGTATAGATAATCCATTCAAAATTTCACATGAACTTGATAAAGTCTAATTTTTTGTATTTTCATTGCCACTTAGAGGTATAGTTTGGCCCATCATGATCCTGCACATACCCAGTACCTGCTGGAATTTGTGCCCAAGGAGAAAATTTATCCCTGGTCGCATAATCTAGCAAGTGCTGGATTATGCGCCCAGGACAGTTTTTTGTCCTGGTTGCAAAATCCAGTACCTACTGGATTTTGCACCCTAGGACTGGAAGTGTCCAGTTCTGCCTTCAACCCTGTCCAGTCAGTACAGTTGATTTGAAAATCATACTCTAACTCCTCTATGGATGCTTGAACCAAGGAATTCATAGTCTGGCTTGGAAACTTTGTATCTCGCCATGGAAATGAGAGATTCCTCGAGGGGATGGAAGAAATGAAAGATGGAAGAAACGAAGGATGGAACAAACGAACTCCATATCTCGCCATAGAAATGAGAGATTCTTCGAGGGGGATGGAAGAAATGAAAGATGGATGAAATGAATGTCCCGTGTTTCTGATCCTGTATTGATAACTGAACCTCCATAAAAGCAGCTCAAAGTGTACCTGGTGCAAAACTGAAATCCCACTCAAAATTGAAGAAAAGGATTTTTTCCAAGGCCAAAATCCATGAAACTGGATAGGCAGGGTCAAAGGCACAAAATCCTTTACCTTTGGAAATGTGCGCTCCAGGATAATTTTTGTCCTTGAGCGCAAAATCCTTTACCTCTGGAAATGTGCACTCTAGGACAATTTTTGTCCTTGGGCGCTGATGCAGGGGGTAAATCACAAAACACACAATAACAGATATTGAATGCAACAAATAGAACTTTCTTTTATTGAACTGGGCAACTCATTACATCACAGAAGTTCAATTACAATCAGAGGATGAATCCTCTACTGGCTACAACACATTACAGCTTTCCCAACCTCAAGACTCTAGAATCTTCAGCCTTCTGTAACCCCAAATCAGCTAGGGTTTCTGTTTTCCCACCTATTCTTGACTCTACACTGGCCCCCTTAACTCTACTACTACCCAGGGTTCCTAAAATAGTCATAAATAGCACTTTTTGGCGGCCTCCAGCTAAATTTTGAAATTTGCAACTCCCTCCAAAAGTAGGTCAACTTCCGGGAAGCATAACTTTTGATCCTGGTGTCTGATTGACGAACTGTTTTAAGCGCCAGAAAGCTCTCGATGTGAACTATCACGCCAGAAATCTGTAAATATATTTTTGTCAACTTTTTGGGACATTATAGGAAGTTTTAGTGCCTCATATCTCGTTCTAGAAATTTTCAGGGGCTTTTCAGAAAACAAAAACTTTAATATCTTTCAGCTCACACATGATCTTTACTTGATTCCTTCGCCAAAGGTCTTATATTTTTGTTATGTAACTTTCTGGAAGTTTTTGCTTCATTACGTGCCCAAATGCAAAATTTCTAAAAATAGCAGGTACACTTTCCTAAATAGGCAGGTCACTATTTTTAGCAGTTTTAGAAAAACTGAAAGTCCTACATTATTATTCCAGATATTATGGAACCAAAAACACTAATTATGGAAAGAAATGAAAATAACTACAATAGTTTTGAATTAACTTCTTTTTGGATGATGCAAGATTGCCCTTACACCTCTAGATGCTCCTGCATCAGACACCCAGGGTAATTTGAGAAGTGACCCTGTCATGTCTCATGTGTTTGTGTGAGGAAAACCCAAATGGTCAACCTCTGCCTTAGACAACCAAGAAGAATCTTCAACAGGCCTTCCTTTCCATTTTACCAGATATTCTTCATATTGCTTGTTCCGAGTACTTCTTCCCACACGGCTATCCAAGATCTCTTCTATGTCCTCTGTTGAAGTAGATGCCGGAATACTCCACTGTTCTTCTGTTGGTCCATCCTCTGTTCCACCATCATGATATTCTGATAAATCAGCAATGTTGAAAATAGGGGAAATATTGATCCCACTCGGCAGCTCTACCTCATATGCATTTCCTGAATCATGTTTCTTCAAAATTTTGCATGGTCCAAATTTCTTCATTTTCAACTTATTGTATGTTCCAATTGGGAACCTTTCTTTTCTCAAGTGAACCATGACTTCATCTCCTACCTGGAATTCCTTATATCTCCTCTTCTGATCTGCCTTAGCCTTGTACTAAATATTCATTTTATTAATGTGCTTTCTCACCTCTTCATGCAAATTCTTCAGATGTTCTGCAAAGTCTTTAGCTTCAGCACTTGTCTTTTCTCTGTTGTCCAGCTTCCTTAACTCAGAAGTATTTCTTGGGCTATTGCCATATACAATCTGGAATGGTGATTTACCAGTACTCCTATTGACAGAATTGTTGTAAGCAAATTCTGCTTGTGGTAAAATCAAATCCCATCCCTTGGGCTTATCTCCTACTAAGCATCGTAGCAGGTTACCCAAACTCCTATTCACCACTTCAGTTTGTCCATCAGTCTGTGGATGGTGTGTAGAACTAAACTTTAAATCTGTCTTCAACTTCTTCCACAATGTCCTCCAGAAATAACCAACAAACTTGGTATCTCGATCTGAAACTATGCTCTTTGATAGACCATGTAGTCTCACCACTTCCTTGAAAAATAACTCTGCAATATGAACAACATCATTAGTATTCTTACAAGGAATAAAATGTGCCATCTTTGAGAATCAATCCACCACCACAAAAATAGAATCATGCCCTCTCTATGTCCTTGGTAAACCAAGAACAAAATCCATACTAATATCATCCCATGGCTTCTCTGGTACAGGTAATGGTTGATACAATCCTGTATTTTGACTTGTTCCTTTTGCCATCTGACATACTCTGCAACTCTGCACAAACTTCCTCACATCCTGCTGCAGCTGTGGCTAATAATAATTTTCACCAACAATAGAAATGGTCTTATCTCGACCAAAATGTCCAGCCAGTCCTCCACTATGCTTCTCTTTCATCAGGTTCTCTCTCATGGAACTCCTCGGAATGTACAACTGGCTTCCTCTAAACAACATGCCATCTTGGATTATGAAATCCAACCATTTTGTCCTATCTAAAGTAACAGGCTCCAGACAAGCTTTCTAAGCCTCTACAAAATCTAGATCTTCAAGGTACAAACTTTTGAGCTCACCGAACCCAACAACCTCTATCTTCATTTCTGTCAACAAATTTTGCCTTCTGCTCAAGGCATCTGCAACTCTGTTGGACTTCCCACTCCTGTGCTTCAAAACAAAGGTATAACTCTGCAAAAACTCAACCCATTTTAAGTGCCTTTGGTTCAACTTCCCTTGACTATTAATATACTGCAAAGCCTGATGATCAGTATATAAAACAAACTCTTTTGGTAACAAATAATGTCTCCATTTCTTCAAAGCCTGAACTATTGCATAAAATTCCTGATCATAAACAGAATACTTTTTCTTGGCATCATTAAGATTCTCACTAAAATAGGCAATGGGCTTACCTTTTTGGCTCAAAACAGCTCCTATACCACTACCACTAGCATCACAATCTACCTAAAATACCTTATTGAAATCTGGAAGTGCCAAAACAGGTTGTTCTACAACTTTCTGCTTCAATGTATCAAAGCTCTTGTCAGCTCCTTTAGTCCATCTAAACTCTTTTCTATCCCCTCTCATTGTTTCAGTTAGGGGTGCACAAATGCTACTGAAATTCCTGATAAACTTTCTATAAAAACTTGCCAAACCATGAAAAGATCTTACCTTCGTTGCACTCCTTGGTGTAGGCCACTCAATGATAGCCCTTACTTTTTCTGGGTCCATCTTAAGACCTTCCTCCAAGACAACAAATCCTAGGTATACTGACTCCTTCTTTGCAAAATTGCATTTCTTCAGATTAATTAGCAACTTCTCCTCCCTCAGCTTCTCTAGAACTCTTCTGATATGCATCAAATGCTCATCCCAAGTCTTACTAAAAATCAAAATATCATCCAAATAAACAATAACAAAACTTTCCAAAAATTCTTTCAGTACCTTGTTCATGAGCCGCATGAATGTGCTCGGTGCATTGGTTAGCCCAAATGGCATGACTAACCACTCATACAAACCTTCCTTTGTCTTGAAGGCTGTCTTCCTTCATCCCCTTCTCTGATACGGATTTGGTGATACCCACTCTTTAGGTCAATTTTCGTGAAGTACTTGGCTCCACTCAAACAATCCATGATGTCATCCATTCTTGGCAATGGAAATCTATACTTGATCGTTATCTTATTGATGGCTCAAGAGTCTGTACACATCCTCCATTCTCCATCCTTCTTTTGTGCTAATACTGCAGGTACCGCACATGGACTTAGGCTCTCCCTTATCAGTCCCTTCCTCAACAACTCCTGAATTTGTCTGTTTAGCTCTTCATTCTCTGCAGGGGTCATTCTATGGGCTACCTTGTTTGGCAAACTAGCTCCTGGTATCAAATCCATTTGATGACTTATCTTCCTTACTGGTGGTAAACCTTCTGGTACATTATCAGAGATAATGTCCTGGAACTCTTCCAACATATCTGAAACTTCTACAGGTACATCTTCACATTTCTCTTGACTAATCTTAGGAATCAATGCAAAGCAATGACGCTCATGCTTCATACCCTCCAAAAATTTCTTATCATCTACCAAACAAATTCTGGCAGTACTACATACCTTTTCTTCCACCTCCTTCAAGGGCTTCAACTTATGACAAACTCCATCCTTTGTTAGGGAATATGTGTTTGCACGGCCATCATGGACAGCGCTCCTATCATACTGCCACGGCCTCCCCAACATCATATGACATGCATCCATTAGTATGATATCACACAGCACCTCATCATGGTAGTCACCAATCTTGAACTTCACTAAACACTGTTCATTGACCAAAGCTCTATGGTCCTTCTGCGACCATGCAATCCGATATGGATGCGGATGCTTTCTTCTTGTCAACTACAACTTGTCAACCATCTCCTCTGAAACAAGATTATCAGTGCTTCCACTGTCAATAATAATATCACAACACTTACCCTCACATTTGCACCTTGTGCAGAATAAACTCTTCCTCTGATTGGGTTCTTTCTCCTCATTCAGCAAGGTTCTTCTAACAACTAGGGTTTCTCCCCTTTCAGCATCTTCAAAATACTCAGAATGTGCATCTTCATCTACATGTGCAACTCAGGGCTTCTATTTGTCCTTCCTTGATGTTGCGGACACTCATATGCTCGATGCCCTTCTTCTCCACATTGGAAATAGGTTCCTCTGAAACCTCCTCTTCCAGGTCCTTGCCCAGGTCTGCCTCTTCCTCTTCCTCTTTGCTCACCATTGTTCTGGTCACGAGAGCGGTAGGTATTATCACCTCTTTGATTTTGACTGGTGCCTACTTCTTCACTTTTCTTTTGATCTTCATTACAGCCTCCATAGGGTCTTCCACCAGTCCTTCCACCTTGACCTCTTCCCCTTTGCTTGCTATCAAATCTTTTGTTCAGCTTCTCTTCCACCTTCAGAGAAAACTGGTACGCATCTTCTATGGTGGTCATTCTGACCAGGCTCAACTCCTCTTGAATACTCGACCTCAACCCATTAATGTAACAGGCTACCTTCTCCTTGTTGGGCTCTGCATGGCCTGTCCTGATAGTAATTTTATAAAACTCTTTTGTATACTCCTTAACAGACTTGTTACCTTGCTTTAGTCCTTGCAGCTTCTTCAGCAACTCCATCTCATAGTCCACAGGAATGAACTGCTTCTTCAGTTTCTCCACCATTCGATCCCATTTGGTAATCTTTGCTTTTCCTCTTTTGTTCCTCTCTAATTGGATCTCCTTCCACCAAATATTGGCGTGGCCCTTCAACTTTGTTTTTGCAAACTTAACCCGATCTAGGTCCTCCACATCTTCATACTCAAAATACTCCTCCATGTCATTGATCCAATCAATAAGCTATTCTGGATTCAAATCTCCAGAATATGTAGAAACTTCAATCCTGGGCCTCTTTCCGATCTTTCAAATGACCCTCAACAATCTTACTTCTACAGCATCTTCGACAGCGTCTTGTTCTTCCTTAGATAGCTCTTCTTCAACTTCATCTTCACTTTCTTCTCTTGTCCTCGGCTCAAACCCTCTTCGTAGCTCCTCTTGCAATGCATCGATTTGCCTTTGTAGGGCTCTAAAACCCTCTTCCATCAAAGCATTCCTCCCAACATGATTTCTTTGTGGAGGCATCTTGGTCTCCGCAACAAACCCACAACCTTAGGTCCTGGTGCAAACTGCCTCACGGTCGGCGATCTATCTACACACTTAGGAACCCTCGCTCTGATACCACTTGATGCAGGGGGTAAATCACAAAACACATAATAACAGATATTGAACACAGCAAATAGAACTTTCTTTTATTGAACTGGGCAACTCATTACATCACAGAAGTTCAATTACAATCAGAGGATGAATCCTCTACTTGCTGCAACACATTACAGCTTTCCCAACCTCAAGACTCTAGAATCTTCAGCTTTCTGTAACCCCAAATCAGCTAGGGTTTCTATTTCCCACCTATTCTTGACTCTACACTGGCCCCCTTAACTCTACTACTGCCCAGGGTTCCTAAAATAGTCATAAATAGCACTTTTTGGCGGCCTCCAGCCAAATTTCAAAATTTGCAACTCCCTCTAAAAGTAGGTCAACTTCCGGGAAGCATAACTTTTGATCCGGGTGTCCGATTGACGAACTGTTTTAAGCGCCAGAAAGATCGTGATGTGAGCTATCACGCTGGAAATTCATAAATGGTTTTCTGTCAACTTTTTAGGATGTTATGGGAAGTTTTAGTGCCTCATATCTCGTTCCAAAAATTTTCAGGGGCTTTTCGAAAAACAAAAACTTTAATATCTTTCAGCTCACACATGATCTTTGCCTGATTCCTTCGCCAAAGGTCTTATATTTCTGTTATGTAACTTTTTGGAAGTTTTTGCTTCATTACGTGCCCAAATGCAAACTTTCTAAAAATAGCAGGTACACTTTCCTAAATAGGTTGGTCGCTATTTTTAGCAGTTTTGGAAAAACTGAAAGTCCTACATTATTATTCCAGATATTATGGAACCAAAAACACTAATTATGGGAAGAAATGAGAAAAACTACAATGGTTTTGAATTAACTTCTTTTTAGGTGATGCAAGATTGCCCTTACACCTCTGGACGCTCCTACATCAGGCGCAAAATCCTTGACTAGTGGAAATTTGCGCTCCAGGACAATTTTTGTCCTTGGGTCCTGCACCAGTGGAAATTGTGCTCCTAGTGAACTTAGCCATTTTTCAGTGTCTCTTAGGGTAAAGGTATATTAAAAAATATATTTAACTATAAGTTGAGAGATTGAATTTCTTATAACTTTAAATATTTTTCAATATACCTTTTCAGGATGTTTGAGATAGGTCTCGAATCCACCAGATTTAACATGCAAAATCTAGAATTTGGAGGATCCACCAGATTTCAGACTTAGTCAATTTTTCAGGATTTCAGGATTTCAGACTACCAGACTTAGCCAATTTCAAACAGATAAGTTGCAAAATCATTCAAATGGAAGGAAACCTTGACTCAAGGAGAATTTGTCCAAGGTCCCATAATCCCCAACCTCAGGAAATCCCTGACGTCAAGAATTCCCCGATAGGCCAAATTCCCCGACAGACCAAATTCCTCGACCACCGACAAAGCAAAAAAAGACAAAAGATCTAAGTCGGCTAGGTCATAAAGTATGGCGGCTAGGTTTTTCCTGCCAACCTAGGTCGGCCAAGTGGCAAAGAAGGTTTAAATACCTATATAAGGTAGCGCTCATGTCGTTTCCAAGCATTCAAATTCAATTCCAGAGCAAGGAGGGTAGAAATTCATCCTCCAAGGGCATAGATTCATCCTCCAGGACAAGTGGAATTCCAGGATCAGCAGGAATCCCCGACCACCTAGAAATTGCTCCCTGACCTGGAAATTCCTCCTATCCACGCCTGGTAACCCTGGAATGAAGGAAAAGTCAGTCGAGTATGAAGAATGCTGGAGAATGACGGAAATCCTTTGTTTGTTTAGGAATTTATAAGTAAAATTGATCAAAACTTGCAAAATCATTCATGTTTCATTTCATATTGCATTGCATTTATGGATTTTGTGCATCATGACTATTCGAGGTTTCCCTTGTTTTGCAGGAATCCAAGAAGAGGATAAGTTCCATGAGGAGGATGAACAAAGATGATCTGGGGCAAGCAGGATGGATGTAGAGAGTTCAAGCGCTAGAAATGATGACCATTTCAAGGATCCAGGAGTTTTGACAATAAGAAGACTACACATGCATACTGAGGGAAGGGAAGGCAACATAAAAAATTCTAGTTTGGCAACAGGGAGACTTCGCACAAAGGGATAAGGATGGTCAAGATGTCCTTCCAAAGATTTCAAATGACACAGAGAATGTGTGTATCAAGGATGGTGGAATGGGAGAAATCACTCCAAGTCCATTATCAGGGATTCCAATTCCAGACAAGAGGATCAATCCTTGGAAAGCCAAGAACAAAAGTATAGTTCACCATCCATCAGGAAGAACGGGAATGCACGCCAAGGATGAGGAATTCCAACCCAGGAATCCAGGATAGGGAATTCTATTCCACGACAGGGAATTCCAACTTAGGAAGGAATTCCATTCCAGGACCCTAAGGAAAGTACGCCCCTGCTCAAGGAAGGATTCCTCCACACAAAGTTCCTTGTCACCCTAGAATTTGCGCCCACGAAGAAAACCATTCCTGGTCGCAAAATTCTGTTCCAAGTGGAATTTGCGACTAGGACAAGTGGACTCCATGACACCATGGAATTTGTGACCAAGGAACAAGACAAATAGACAGTTGACTGGTCTCACCTACCAACCAAGCAGCCTAGTCAGTCTGGCGTCTAGGACAGATGGCAGCATCCCATGGAGCCTATGACATGTTCATCCCTATCTCTTTAGGGTTTACACAGATTTTGAGGAGATCTAATCTCCTCACCTCCTTTTTGTATTCTGTTTGCCTATAAATAGGCTAAGGGGCCTCATTTGAAAAGTGGTCTTCTTTCTTCTTTCATTTCTTAGGCTCTTAGAGCAAGTAGTTAGTTAGCTATTCATTTTTGTTGCACTCCATTTCTGGAGCAAGGAACTTTGAAGAATCAGCAAGATTGTTGTAAGACATTCCTAAATCAATACATGGACATTGAAGATTAGTGTTCTTGATATTCTTTGGATTGTAGCATGGTTTTCTGACTTGTTTGAAGCAAATCATAAGTTCCAAGATCTAAGTTGTTTCATTTCTATTTTCTTTCAGTATTTCATTAGTTAGAATGATGGAGATTATTACTGTTGAATGGTTGAATCTATTTGTTCATACCATTGGTGATCTATGGCTTGGAAATCACCATGCATGGTTAGCCTGAACTAATTCTTAGTCTAACTTTGACTATTATGCATGCTTCAGTTCCATGTCTCTTGCAGGAGCAATCTAAAAATCCTTACTCCCCGTTAGAAGATAGCATCATCCCTGCCTAGCTGTTGTCTCATGATGAAGTAGAGGACTGGTTCCAGTTTCCATCTTCAACAACAGTCATTTCCATTGATTAGATTCCTAAACCCTTATCCCATCTTTTGCATTTTCTTTTAGATCTTTGTTAGGAATAGTCCATAAGGAGCCTCACTGAGAAATCATTCCCTATCTGGAAGTGGAACTAAGAGCCTACGCCTTGTTTTCCTTGGAAGAGATAGTGAAATCCAGGCCTTTCTGTGGAAGAAACAATGAAATCCCAGTCTCTCTATTGGAGGAAGCAGTAGGTTCCAAGTTGTCCATTTGTGAAGGAATTCCATTCATCCACAACTCTTAGTCCCATGAGTGAATTCCATGTCTATGAAGGAGTAAGCCCACGTAAGTCCCCTGTGTGATTACCAGCAAATCACATCATTTCATTGAGTCTATCCCTGTGCACGTCGAGACTTGACACAAAAGGAACCTTGGAGCAGTCTCATTCGATCACATAGTTCAGCGTCTGAGAAGCTTTATTCAAGAGAGGATAGGATACTCTGTATTTTATTCTAATGTTGTTGTAGTCACAAAAACTTCATCAACAGTTCCTAGAGGGAATACATTTGATTGAAGTCTTTGAAAGCTTAAGGAAATCACCTAGAAAGTTAGGCACCTTAGTTACCTCTAGTCCTCCTTGAAGTTGTGAAGATAATTTAGCCTATTGAAGTGTCTACTTGTGTTGGGGGCCTCTAAATGACTAAAACCTTAAATGAAGACCTTAGGCACCACTTCTAGTAGTTTTGTGTAATATGAGTTTGAGCTCCTAAATCTAAAGGGGTATTTATCACACAATTTGGAAGAATTCTAGTCTTAAGATCCTTGAGGAATGAAGTAAGTCTTTTCCAAACTCAGGGCACCTTTTTCCTTCATAATTGCCTAGTTTTGGCACCTTCAAGAGGAATTAACTTACATTTTGGATTATGTCTTTTTGAATGATAAGGTGGGTAAAAGGAGTTTTCATATCATCTAGGTGCCAAATTCAACTTAAAACCACCACAGAGTGCACCTAGACAAAGAACATGTTTTAACTATCATTGTGGGATACTTGAAGCGTCTTGACCACTTTCTTAAGTTTATCTAATGAATTGAATCCATGAGAAGTGAAGCAAATATTTGTATTATCTTAGGCGCAAATCCATACCTTGGCAACTACAAAGTACATTTAGCAATGAAGATGTTAGAAAGTCAATTAACCTTTTGAAGAGCTTAGGCACATTTGTTAGATTCTCTCACCTTGAATTGGCGCCTAAGAGTGAAAGCCTTCAAAATTGCACCTAGAGGACAAGATGATTGAAAATGAAGTGTTGGAGACTTTGACCATAGGCGCCTAGGAAGAATTTTATATGAGATAGCTCTTTTGGGTGATATAATCATTCTAAGATCTTTCCCATCATTTGGATCATCAAAAGGTGCCAAGAATGTTAGCAAATGAGCTTGGACACACTTTTTGTTGGTGTGATCACTAATTAGTGCCTTGGAAGGAGTGAACTGATGATAGGAATGAGTTTTGGCGCCTTGGAGTGTTACAAGGTATGGTAGATATTCATAGCGCCTTAGGGAGAAATCACATGGCTTAACATACAAGAGTAAGCGCTTTAGAAAAAGGATTATTCTAACTCTTGTTTAAGTGTTTTGAAGTCATTAAAAATGTCAAATGATAAGCTAGGTATGCTAGGCACTTTTGCTTGTTGCTTTCACCTCCATGAGCGCCTTGTGGAAGGATACATAGAAACTTCTTAAAGTTGGCGCCTAGACTAACAAACTTAGATTGGTGCCTAAGTAGGTTTTGAATTTTAAAAAATTGCATTAAATGCATTTGAGGCCGACAACCCTCCTAGCCGCTAGCATTTAATATAGGTGAATTTGCTATATAATAGAGGGCACTCCTTGCCATTTATCATAATTCACATTCCAATTCCAAGGAGCAGCGAATTTTATAGGAGCAGTGAAATTTTAAGAAGAACAGCTAATTTTTTCAAGAGGAGCACAATTTCAAGAAGAAGAGTTGATTTGTGAAGGCTAGCCTACTTTTTTGACTGATTTTTGGATGTTTCATGTCTGATTTCTGCAATTTTTGACTGATTTTCATCATTAAATCTAGAAATCTGCCTTTTTCTAGATTAGAAATTGATACAACGTATGTTTTAAATCACTTTTCACTTCATAAACTACCTTCTATGTATTTAATTTTGCTAAATTTCATGATTTTATGATCTAAAAATTAGGTTTGCAAGGGTAAGTTCTATTATTTCGAGTCGCTTATTCGAGTCTTGTTTGTAGATAAATGGGCATGATGACAAAGGAGAGGCAAGTGATGATCAAGATGGATGCTAAGTTTACCATACTTGACTCCAAGCTTGAAACTTAGTCGAAGAACATGGGAGACACCAACATGGGACACGTCAACTTGGATGACATGAAGGACCTCTTGCTCACCATCACAAGGAATGAAGACATCAAGGCCATTGCAAAGAGTGGAATTGTACAAGAAGCATGCTTCCCACCTACCTTGCCTAATGTTGACTTAGTGTTGGTATGTGTTCAGCATTATGACAAACAAAAGAGATAGATTATAGCCAAAGACAAGACTATTCTCGCTTATCTGCAAAGAGAAGCCATCCAGGAGATCTTCAACATCCCAAGCCGAAAGGGAGTGTTCATTTGTCCTACAACTGCTTAATGTACCTTTGAAGGCAACCCCAAGCACTATATGCAAGAAGTGAGAAAGAAGTGGATGATAGATTTGTCAATCAAGATATACAACTCTGAAGATCCAAAGTATCACAAGGCAGACTTCAAACAAGAGATAAGTTACTTCATCATGTTCTTGAATCAGGTAACAGGTAGGCCTCAATCATCTACTTTCGAAGGTTGGATGTATAATTATTTTGATCATGTGTTTACAAAGAATAAGCTGGTTGACTGGGCTGGCCTTATAAGTCATTGCCTTGATGAGCAGTTCGAAAGGTTTGATGAAACAAAGTCCTTCTTCATGACTTCCTACCTTGTTTACATCCTAGCAAGAAATGTGGTTTATAAAGGATTAACAACTAAAGGAGAAGTAGGTACAAAGCCTGGACAGATTCTTTCACATCAATGTTATCCTCAGTTCCACCTGAAGAACATCAATCATTACAAGAGGTTCAATGATGCCTTCGCCATGTTAATAGTGAGAAAGTTGCGAGGCGAGATGCATAGAAGACAGACAGGTGCCGCTAAGAACTTCATTGAGCAATATGGAAGGTATTACATCCAGTATGACAAGTTCACGTATATCAAGATTTAGGGTTTCACATCCTTTCCATACAAATTGCCTAGATATCCCACCAATAGGATGGTGTTGCTGGAAGTTTCAAGACAGTTGTTAGAGTTTCATAAGATGCAAAGGGCAAGGAAGAAAGCTGGAGTTCAATTTCCTCTCTAGCTTGGCAGATATTACTGATATCAACTGGGCTGATAGAGAAAGGGTTGATGATGAAGGGTTGATAAAGCCTATCATTTCTATTATTGAAGAACAAGTAAAAGAGCAAGTACAAGCATTGCTTGATGAAGGTAAGAAACTCACTTATACTAAAATGGGAGAAGTAGAACATTAGGAACAACATAGTGCACTTGGTAGAAGTTCACAGAGTAAGGACAATGAAAAAGATTCAGGTCAAGCAAAGAAAAGAAAACAGCTTGAATCCACACAAGGAGAATCAAGTAAGAAAAAGAAGAGGATAAGTATTGAAACTGCTTCTTCCAGACAACCAGGTGATACTCCACTAAATCAAGACATAGTGGTATGTGTTGATGATGCAGTTCCAGAAACTCTAGTTGAAGAAGTGCCTTCGAGTCCACATGATACTGAGATCATTGATGAAGATGACACTGAAGACAAGGATGAAGCTGCCGAAGAATCATTACCTGTACAAGGAAAGCAAATACAATAGTTACAGGATCTTTCATCATTGCCGGAGTGGCTGCAGGAAAGAATTAGGGAAAATTACGAAGTTGAGAAATGTCCTCCTCTTCCAGTTGATGAGTTACTTCTGGACATGTCTAATGAAAAACCAAAGAAGAAAGACACTATTCTTTCAAAGATTACTAAAGATGAAGCGGGTGTAAGGAAAATTCATGTAGTAGTTCCAAGGCTTGAGAAGAATATAGAAGATATAACACCTAATGATTATGACATCAATACAATCAATTTAGGTCCATTGATTGGAATGCAAGTAGAAGAAGAACTTCAGGGATCAATTGATAGTGCTCAAGCTATCATAAGGCAAGAAACAAAAGGTAGAATTAAAGCTGAGCAAAGATGTCAAGCCTTAGAGCAGTATATTCAGCACTTGGTTCATCCTATTCATCAACAAGATAGGGTTTCTACACCTCCATCCCTTCTTCTTCCAGAAATGGTTATACATCTTGAGGAGTTGAAATCTTCATCTCGTAGGTTGAAAAATTGGATGAAAAGATCAAAGGAAGCTACATATAAACACCTAGAAGATATCATGCAAGTGTATGATAAGATTGTTGATCTCACAGAAAGGGTAATTGCATTGTTGACAGTTTGTGCTGAATTCAAAGATATCAAGGAACAATACCTGCCACATTTGAAGAGCTTGATAGAGACTTCAGTTGATAAGTTGATACATGTTGAAGTGATTGAAGAAGGTAGGACATATGACTTCTCTTCTTGGTATTATGGCTTTTGCATTAAAGGACAATTGCTAGATAAGATAGAAACAAATATGTCAAGAGTAAGGAGTGTACTTCAAAGGATTCAAGATGGAGTACATGCCTCCTTGATGAAGATATGTAATCCATTTGGAGAAATGATTCTGGATAACATGAAAGAACAAGTTCAAGCTTTCTATTTCCAAGAAGATGATGTTTCTGATGAGAAGCTTGATAGTATTTTCTCACTTGCTGTCCACCTTTGCCCCAACAAAGCAAGGATGGCCGATTGGGAGAAGACACTTGGCCTCTATTCAGATGATGTACTTGAAGCTAAATGAACCACTCAAAATGCGCCAAGTGTACCATTGGATGATGTCAAGAAAATAGTGTCTACATTCATTGAATGTCAAGCTTCTAGTGATGGATATTCACATGGAGATTCCTCATAGGTTGATAATGTGTTATCCTTATCTTCTTGGGAAGCGTGCCTTCATTACCTCCTTCATTTACTAAAGATAGCCTATTTCATTTAATAAAGATAGGAGTTTGTTATAACTACTTGTGATGTGGCATAATCTGGTCCATTGGCTTGGCCAATTGATCTTGACCCTTCATACGTTTTGAGGTCTATAAAAGGGCTCCTTTTGCTCTCATTTGTAGGATTGAAGACTCTGAAAATTGTTGCAAGGGCTCTCTAGAATAATATAAGACTCATTGTTTGGTGACTCTATATATGTTTCTAAGTGTTGCATGATTTGGATTTCTTCAAGTGAATATTAAGTTAGATTAAGTTTTCTTTAAGTATATGTTAGTTGGTGGAAGGTTTCATTATTGTTTGTGGTGAAATCTTTATGTTCACACAATTTGTAGTTTGTGGCTTGCAAATTGAAGTGTATGGTTAGTCTGAATGAAATTGAGCTTAAATTTGATCTCTATGTTTGTTGAATCCTTCATGAGCATAAGTGATTTAAATATCTTATATAACTTTAGAAGATTGCATCAATCTTGTGTAGTTGTCTGACTTGAGGAAGCAAGATTTGGTTTGATTTCACCTAAGCAGTAATAATCCTTGCATCTAGGATTAGATGAGTTCACTACACCTTTCATCTTTTGTCTTTTCTTTTATCAATTTGGTTAGAATTAGGATTCAGTACTTCATTGCCATATCATATGTCATAGATCGTAGTACTTAGATAGTCCGATGTCCACCTCTTTCATTAAAACATCTTGTCAAACAATTGTGTAAGTCCCTTTTTGTTTACCAGCAGAATCATACGAATTCATTGAGCTGTCCCTTACGAAATTGCAAAAAAAGGAACCTTGGAGTCATCTAGTTTGATCACTTTGTTCAGCATTCGAGAGGCTTGTCTAAATAGAGAGTTAGATACTCTGTATTTTACTCTATTGTTGACTTGTCAAAAAACAAACATCAACATTTTTGGTGCTAGAAGGAGGGCCCACATCAAGTTGTTTCATTTTCAGATTGAGGAAGAAGGAAGAACATCCTGGAGCAAATTGGTTCTTTCTCGCTAGAAAGGCACTAGAGAATTCTAAGGTCTACACCAGGAGCATCCAAAGAGTATGGGGGTGATATTTCAAACCTATTCCAAACTCCACCTCCGCATAATCAAAAGCAAGGAGTTGCTCAACCTAGTAATACTCAAACAACCACTCTAGGAACTCCATTTCAGCCAGGAGCTACTCAAACAGGTCCAGGACAACAACCCAACATTCCAATGGCAGCACAAGCTTGGCCCTTGGCAAATGTTTCACCTCTTGGAACTTTCACGAACTACCATGAGATGCCCAAGAACCCTAAACACTTCTATTCAAAATTTCATGTCAACGATCCAAACAGGATAGCCGAAGAACATATTAAGATCTTTGAAGGCACCTTGATAAATCACAGGATTGTACATCAGGATGTAGCATGTCAGTTATTTCCATACTCTCTTGAAGGAGATGCTACCTTTTGGTATGTCAACCTACCGGCTGGGTCTATCACTAGTTGGGAATAGATGAAAAATGCTTTCTTAGAGAAGTTCAAGATTCCCATCACTCCAGCAGAACTCTATAAGCAATTCATTGAAGTGAGGAGGCAAGAACATGAGCCTATCACCTCTTTTAATCATAGGTTTCATAAAGCATATTCTATATTACAAGCTCCATATGATATCACTGAAGAAATGGCCATGGAAATTTATTATGCTGCTTTAGATTGCCTTACCTCTATGTGAAAAGAGCAACAACACCACCCACCACCCTGATCGGAGCATATCTCGAAGATGTCAAGGTAAATACTGATTTGGGCATGAATACTCATGGGCCACATAATCACCTGGGGCATGTAGCAATGCCTAATCAAATCCAAGGAATCAATCAGGCACTGGCTTAGCATATGCCAGTGATGAATCCTGTACCCGTTCCTGCTCTGGCTAATCAGTTGGTTTTGTATCTTGGAGCTCCAATTTCACAAGTTGCACCTACAAAGCTAATATATTTGCAAGGATCATCATCTTCTACAAAGACTCAGGAATAGAAAGATGAAATGAAGGAGCTGGTTGATCAAGTAAAGAAGTTATCTACTAAAGTCACACACTTGAGAAACCAAAATAATTATCTACAGAGGAACTATCATGGAAACCAAGGTCGTAATTAGGGATACAATCAAGGATACAATCAAGGGTATAATTAGGGCTTCAGAGAAAATAACCAAGGTTTTCAAAGACAAAACAAAACTTGGAACACTGCACCCAACAATGGAAGTGTACCTTCACTGCTTGATAATCTGCCAACCTTTGACCTGAAACCAGCAGATAAAGTTTTCTTGGTGGAAGCTGCATTCTCCACTTGGTGCAGATTGCATAATACTAATCAATACTCAGAGCTACAATGTCCTGAATTCAAGATAGCTGCTGATATTTTTCAATAGGAAATGCATGGTATGCAGGCATCAGAAAATCCTCCTGTCACTGGGTATGAAATCGTGTCGACGACAAGGTATGATCAAGCCTTGATAATTGAAGATTTCACTTTTCCACCCATGATGGAATATGATATGTCAGAGTATAATGGAAGGTTCCCACCAGCATCTACAAATGGGCCTGTTGATGATACATACTATCCTCCTCCATTTGATGGTGATTTTCAAACTCAAGAGGCAGATGAAGTACAGGCTTTCCAATAGTCTTCTGGCAATGCACCGCAGAGGGTCTACCAATGGAATTACCGGGCACAAGACCCTGTTACTACATTGACCCCTCCTAATAACTTGCAAACTCCGTCAAACCCTAATGCAAGTAACAATCCAAGTTATCCAAGAGATTTGCCTGAGTATAGAGAATGAAATCCAGCTCAAAAAGTTGTTCCAACACAAGATACTTAGCAACAGAATGCTTCTCCAAGGATTGATCCAATCACGAAGGAAGTTCCCAAGGATGACTTGAAAAGGTTAAGCCAATGTGTTGTGGAGGAACTCAAGAAAATCAAGCTTAACCTACCACTGACAGAATTGATCAGGGTGCCTGAGATAAGGGAAGCTTTCTTAAGAAGTGTTGATGATACTCCTGCAAAAGGTGGGAATCAAAATGTGCAAGTCCCCACAGGATCGTTGAACCCATCCACTTCCAATGCACCCAGAGCAAATGTGGGCCAAAATATGCATGCAGCTCAGATGAAGCCACCTCATCCACAAGGACAGACGAATGCAATTTTTGTTGCACAAGATTCATCTAGTATGACAAACGATAAGCTAGTTGAAGTAAAGAAAGAACTTGTAGAAAAGAACAATGCATTGAAGAGTCAAGATTCACAAGTTAATCCAAAATTAGTGGATGATAGGTATAGTGCTCCAAAGAAAAAATTAGTAGTTTTCTACCAGGGGAGAGATGAACAACCCCCGTTCTTGCTATCAGTCAGAATGTTTGGAAAGCTATTGCATAACTACTTAATGGATTTAGGAGCTTCAAGCAATGTGATGCCATTGGGTGTTTGTAAGAAACTCGGTCTCATCCCAAAACAGACATCTAAGAAAGTTACTCAATTAGATAAGACTGAAGTTCTAGTTGTGGGAGAGTTACATAACATTCACATGCAGTTGGCAACTAATCCCAGAATTCAGCATTATATTGATATTTTAGTGGTGGACATACCTGAAGGGCACATAATGCTGCTAAGTAGAGATTGGTTAAGAAAGCTCAACGAATACATTTCTACTGACTTCTCGCATATGTGGCTTTCATGGAAGGGACTGCCGAACCAGATTAGAATAGATAGCATGCCAAGCCTGAAGTTGATGATCACAGAGTATGGTGAAGACAAGAAATTCTCTTTGTAGAAATAGATTTGGGTGTTTACAAGCCTAAAGTTGAAGAGATTTTAATGCTGCACAATCCAACAGAAGCACTCATAGAAAGTGATCATGATACAGCGTCAGATGAGGAAGGAGAAGGCATGTTTTAAAACTTCTGAAATTTTGTTATGAAGCATGTGAAGCAAGGAGTGGAATTAGAAAGTCATGCACATGTTCAAGATTTACTGTTACCTAACTGGTACAGGATTCATAACGCCTTCCATTCTGAGTTCTCTTGTGCCATGTGTGGGGGTAGCTCTAGAACAAGTCCAGAAAAGAATTCCAGAAGCGATGGGCCTAGAGGTTCTAAGGACATTGAAGTTGAAGGAACCTATCTCTGAGGTAATCTTTACAAATGAAGCAAGTACGTCAGCATCAGCCCAGGCAAGTAGTCAAGTTGAAACCAGAGAAGTGAATGAAGATAGTAAAATATTAAATCAAGAAACTAACCAGGTGTGGACTTTAAGGTTTGATGGATCAAAATCCAACAAGGATCAGGAGCTGGTTTTGAATTAATTAGTCCAATTGGAGAAGCCTACTTGTCAGCATTAAGACTGTAGTTTCCTTGCACAAATAACGTCGCCAAATATGAAGCATTAGTGCATAGGTTGCTCCTTGCCATCAAAAAGAAAGTTAAGATTTTGCATGTGTTTGGTGATTCTGAGATAGTCATCAAGCAAGTCAGAAAACAATATGTATGCCATGATAAGAGGTTGAAGAAATACAGAAATTGGGTTTGGGATCTCATCAAAGACTTTGAGGTATTCAATATTAAGTCAATCTATAGGTCAACAAATCAAGTAGCCAATGCACTAGCCCAAGCTGCAAGTTCCCTTGAGCCTTTAGCCATGGAAGGGTTAAAGAAGTTCACAGTCGAGCTAACATCAGTTCCGTCAGTGCCAGACAATATTATAAATTTTTAGGTTTTTGATGATGACAAGCACATACTGGACTTCTTAACTAATTCAGGGATATTCACTACCCAAGTCATCGATGAAAGTGAAGCAGAAGCTGAGTTCGATCCAGATGGGATCATGAATCTAAAAGACAACACTATTCCAAAGGGCATGATTGAACTAGAAAGACTCTTTGACTCAGACAAGTTGAGCACCCTTCAGTACTGTAGTGAAGACAGGAATAAGTGTGAAGCAGTTAATCTGGGAACAGATCAAAAGGTAAAGAATGTCTACATAGGGAAAGTTTGCACACCTGAAGAAAGAGAAAATATTCTCAATAGCATGAGGGAGTTTTAGGATGTCATCGCTTGGGGGTATGATGATTTGAAAACATATGATACATCTATCATCACACATACCATCCCTCTTAGGCCTGGAAGTAGACCCTTCCAACAAAGACAAAGACCGGTTAATCCTTTGTTAGAGCCTCTTATCTATCAAGAAGTAAAGAAGCTATTACAAGCTAGGATAATCTTTCTGATAAGACACTCGACGTGGGTTGCCAACCTGGTTCTCGTTAGAAAAAAGAATGGAGAAATAAGGTTATGTGTTGATTTCAAAAATCTTAACAAAGCATCAGAAAAGGATAATTACCCTTTGCCTTCGCTTGATGAAGTGCTTCAGATTGTAAATGGGTCACAGATGATGTCCTTTTTGGATGTGTATTCAGGATATAATCAAGTAATGGTTGAAGAAGAAGACCGGTTGAAGACTGCTTTCACCACTAAATGGGGAACGTATGCATACAGAAGGATGCCTTTCAGCTTGATTAATGTAGGAGCAACTTTTTAGAGGGCCATGGACATCGCCTTTAGAGACATAATTGGCAATTGTATCATCATCTATATGGATGACTTCACTGTGTTCTCGAAAATAAGAGCAGATCATGTGGATCATCTAAGGAAAGTTTTTGAAGCTTGTAGAACATATGGGATTTCCTTGAATCTGAAGAAATGCATTTTCGGGGTAATAGAAGGAAAGCTTATGGGTCACATGATATCTGAACATGGCATCTCTATCTATCCAGACCGAGTAGAAGCTATTAAAAGAGTCAGCATGCCTACAAGTAAAAAGGAATTGAAGTCTTTCTTTGAAATGATTAATTTTGTCAGGAATTTTATTACTGGATTCGCAGAGATTGTCAAGCCTTTGAATGATATGTTGAAAAAAGATGCAAAAATAGAATGGACTCTGCAAGCAAAAAGAGCATTTGAAGAAATCAAGCAAGTAATCGCTAGTGCTCCTGTACTCATCAGTCCAAATTATTTGAAACCCTTCTATTTGTATTCTTTTGTGTCAGATCACACCTGTGCAGGAATTTTGACCTAGAGGACAGATGGTAAAGATGAGCACCCAATTGCATTTATGAGTGCTCCCTTTAAGGATGTTGAGTTAAGATATCCTAGAGTTGAGAAACAAGCATATGCTTTGGTGAAGGCTATCAAGAAATTTAGACATTATATCTTGCAAAGCAGAGTATATGCCATAGTTCCAGATGCCGTGGTTAAAACATTATTAATGCAGAATGAATTGGGTGAGAGAAGAGGTAAGTGGGTCGCCACTATCCAAGAGTACGACATTGAAATTCAGCCGATGAAGCTAGTTAGAGGACAAGCACTTACACAGACAATAGCAGTTGAAGGTCCTAGACTGGTTCAACAAGTGTACGTACTTGAAGCAGTGTCCCTAGATGAGTAGAATGATGATATCATTTATTATTTGTTGTCTTAGAAATGTCCAGATTACATGAGTCCAACACAGAGAAGAGCACTAAGGTACAAAAGCAAACGTTTCATGTTGCAAGGGTCAATTCTGTTCAGACAAAATCATGAAGGGATCTACTTGAGGTGTGTTGGCAGAAGTGAGGCTAAAAAGATTATGGAACAGTTTCATGATAAGTTTGGAACTTGTCATGGCGGTGAATTGGCAATGACAAATCAAATATTGAGAGCAGGATATTATTGGCCAACACTATTTCAAGATGCTCATGAGCACATCAAAACTTGTCACACCTGTCAGGTGGCAGCTTCATGAGAAAGAAATCTAGCAATGCCTTTACAGCCAGTTGTTGAGTTTAGGCCTTTTGCTAAGTGGGGACTTGATTTCATTGGTATGATAAACCCACCTTCTTCTGTACAACATAGGTATATCTTAACGGCGAATGATTACTGTACTAGATGGTCAAAAGCCCATGCCTTGAAGTTTTACACTTCTGAGGTAGTGATTAAATTTCTGGAAGACAACATAATTGCCAGGTTTTGTTGTCTCAGTGCCCTAGTGTGTGACAATGGTCTTGCTTTTTCATCACTGAGATTTTCCAATTGGGCCTTTGAGTATGGAATAACTTTGAAGTTCTCATCAAACTATTATCCGTAGGGTAATGGCTTAGCTGAATCTACAAATAAGTATCTCTTGAATGCAATCAAGAAGGTATTGGATAAGAATCTAAGAGATTGGCACACGCAACTAAAGTTTGCTCTTTGGGCAGACAGAACTCGTGTCAAGTCTTCTCTGGGCACTTCTCCATACCATTTGGTTTACAGCCAAGATCCTATCTTCCCAATACAACTAAGGATTCTAACACTGTAGTTCATGTAGGAGTATCTAGAGGAAGATCAGAGCGTGCAAACGAGACTGTCACAACTGCTGCATTTGGAAGAGAAGCGGGATATAGCTCTGGATAGATTTATGAAGCACCAAGGGGTTGTCAAGTGTTGGTTTGATCGCCAAGAAAGAGTGAAGTCTTTTAGAATTTCTGATTTGGTCTTATATTGGGATAAGGCACATGAAAGACAAGGAGACCATGACAAATTTGATTATCTTTGGAAAGGCCCATACTAGATTGCTGAGATCCTGGGAGAAATACGTTCAAGCTAAAAACACTAACTAGAGAAGACATCCCATTGCCCGTCAACGGGCAGTTCCTGAAACATTACTTCCAGTCATGAAGTCCCCTATGGGGCTGGTTTGTACATAGTTAGGATAGGATTTCCTTTTTGCTATTTTGCTTTCTTAGATTAGATTTGCTTGTCTTGATGTCATTTGACTCAAGAATTTTCTTGCTTTCAGTAGTTTAGTTGTTTTGATTTAGGTTTGTAGTTTTGAGGGTTCCTAATTCATGCGGTGATGATGAATTTTTATGCAAGCATTTGGTATAATTTTGCTAGAATATGTTAGCTCATTTCTTAAATATTTGTTCATGAACTTCTTAGGGTTGGAAGATCATAGTTTTCAATTTATTGACAAGATGAATTTTGGATTTGATTGGGACACTAATCATCTGTTGTATCTTGACACTATTATCTTTGATCATAATTCTTAAAATGCCCAATCTAAAATTTATGAATTCTTATTTGTTCCCTTGAGAAACTTTGATCATGATTGATGGATTTCCCATGGATTCCATCGCTAGTGTCAGATAGCATGACTGCTTGCTTTTAGGAGATGAGTTAGTTGTTCGGTATTGACTGAAGTATTTTGAGGTTTTATACTTTACACATCTTAATGATTCCAAAGTTGCTAGGAGAGTCTTTGTGAGTCTAGATCAAGTGAAGTCTCAAGGTAATTTATGTTTCCACTTCCATTCCATAATAAGCATTTTGCATTCCACCATCCATCTTACTTCCGCTTATCACCCACACCTCATAATACAATACAAGCCTCTATCCATTCCATTTGAAGTAATAAAGTTTCCATCCACTTTTCTGCTTCCATCCAATAATGAATTCAAGTCTGATATCCCAATCATCTATATGGTCCTATTGTTCGTTGCACACTCCAGAAGGATAAGTTGAAGTCCTTATGAATCATTTGGAGTACTTCCATGTCAATATCCTTTCCAAATGACCTTAGCCACTATATACAAGGCAAGGTCAAGATGTTGGTGTTCCCATTCATTCCACACGAGTCCATCGTATTCTGTTATCCACATATCATCTGTTTATTCTATTTTCGTTACCATGCAAAGTATAAAGTGGGTAACTATCCATATCTTCTGTTACCCATTTCATCTCCGCCTTTCTTCCCCATTCATTTACCCATTTCCTAATCATGATCAATGAATGTGAGTATCATCTGAACTAGAAGCTTGCAAATCCTTCGTCCATTCCCCATTAATTTAAGTAATAACTACTTGGATGCTTTTACCCATCAAGCAAAGAAATTTCTAACAATTCAATAGATCTTTATGTCTTCAAGCATAGATGCCAAAGCAAGGCATGTTCAAACCTACTTCATTCTGTACTTCCAAATAAAGAGATGCTTAAAGAATGAAGCTCTAGGTACTTGTAGCCGAATCCAAAGAGGTTACCACATCCAATCATCCATCCATTCTATTTCCATTCAATTCCATTCTTAATTACTTCATCCCTGTTGTGACCAAATCACACATCACCCCATGGCAAATGGGGACCCCCCTTTTTTTTAGTTTTGATGCTTTGCATGAAGTTTTGATGATGTCTTAGGGCTATTTCATGATGAAGTCAGTGGTGTTTGAGTCTTAGAGCCCCTTGATGACCTGATCCTGATGTTTGAGATCCTGAAAATGACTAAGTCTAGTATCCTGATCTTGAAGATCCTAAAAATTGGCTAAGTCTAAAATCTGGTGGATCCTCAAAAATCTAGAATCTGCATGTTAAATCCGGTGGATCTGAGACCTATCTCAAACATCCTGAAAGGTATATTGAAAATATTTAAACTATAAGAAATTTATTATACTTAAATATATTTTTCAATATACCTTACCTCGAGAACTTTCAGTTCTGGGCGCGAATTTGCTATGGGATCATAGGTGCATCTCTCCAACTTAGACAACCTCAAAACTCTACCTATAATTTAGGGCACCATCTATCATCTAGACAACATCAAAATTGTGCCTTGGGCAAGGAAGGCTTCAAACCAAAGTGCCTTGATTGAAATTAATGTTGGGAAGCATGAAACACTGCAAATTTGACAAGGAAAGGGCATTTAGGTCTAGGCGCCATTTCATGTTTTACTCAACCATAGAAGTGTGCCTAAGTTGATTAGACAACCTATTTTGGCACCTTGGCAATAGTGTGGATGAATAACCTCTAAATGGGTGCCTAAGGATGATCCAATCTCACAAGGGTGTAAACAACTTCAAATGTCAAGAATGAGCAAACTTAAGCTAGGCGGCCTTCATGCATTAGACCATCATTTTGGCACCTTAGCATGAAAGAGATGTTTAAATTAACTGCAAGTTGCGCCTTAGGGAGAAAGAGTATGAAATCCTTGATGTATGTTTGAGATCCTTAAAATGACTAAGTCTGGTAGCCTGAAATCCTGAAACACTAAAAATTTGACTAAGTCTGAAATCCGGTGGATCCTCCAAATTCTATAATCTACATGTTAAATCCAGTGGATCTGAGACCTATCTCAAACATCCTGAAAGGTATATTGAAAAATATTTAAAGTATAAGAAATTCAATCTCTCAACTTATACTTAATATACCTTACCTTGGTGACTTACATTTCTTGGCGCAAATTTTCTCTACTACTTAGGTGCAATTTTCCCACTTGCAGAGACCCATCAGTGCACCTTAGGTGGAGACTCATATGTGCGCCTAGAAGACAATCAACTTTTAACCACTCCAAAAGATGGCGCCTTGATTGGAATTGATATAAAAGGCCTTAAACATCAAAAGTTTTGACAAAAGGAATGATTCAAGAGTTTGGGTGCCCTTTCTATGTCCAAATGATCATCAAATTGCGCCTTAGGTTGAGGTGGATGAGTTTAGGCACCCATTCCTTGTTGCTCTGGTCATGTTGGGCGCCTTGATGTGAGATAAAGTTTAAATCCATGATGGATAGCGCCTAAGGGTAAAGTAGTTTCGCAAGGGTGTAAACTAGTGTTGAGGACCTTAAAATGACAAGTATAAAGCTCAAATTGTGTTATGCGCCCATTCCTACCTCTGCCACCTTAAATAGGCACCCTAGGGAAAATCATTCAAATTCATGCCTAAAAGTAGCTGCCTTGACTTGTTTCTCCATACCTCCATGAGCACCTAAGGGTAAGTTGCACCTAATGATCTTAGTGATTGAGCACTTAGGAGAAAAAGGGGTTTAAATTTGCATCATTGAGAAAGCACTTGAAAAATTGAGTCATCATCAATCATTCTAAGTCAATTGAAGTCATACGATATCAAATGCAAGGCTATATTGTTTTGGTGCCTTGGAGAAATTGTATTGAAAACACCTTTTAATGAACATCATAAGGGAGATTGACTTCTTTTAAGCATTACAATTGTTAGAAATCATTTGAAGTTATGAATGTGGGACTAACTTGAGTTAGGCGCCCTTTTGCTCATCTTATTACCTATATATACACCTAATCTTGAAGAAGGATTATTACATGTTTAAAGTTATTCTTGTCTTATGAAGTGATTGATATATTGTTTATCTTGTCTTGTAGGAACGTTAACAAAGCTAAGGAGTTGTACAAGGAGTCACCTTCAAGCGAGAAGCCTGGAGTCACTTTCATTCAAGGAGTGAAGTCAAGAAATTGTCATTGCAAGAAGAAGCATCATGCTAGCCACCTTTGGGGATCACTTCAAGATCATCATCAAGTTTCACATGCTTCATTATCTGCATTATGTTCGAGGACACTTCATCTATTAAGCTTCAAGATTCATCAAGCTTCAAAGTTTCCTTGAGAGGTCATCTACTACACTTCAAAGGGCCAGTTCAAAGATCATTGTGAAGGACTACTTCATCAACTTCTACATTGAAGACATTCATCTATTCAATTTCAAGTTCCTCCTAAAACTTCAAGTCCAAGAGAGATCTCCTACTCTAATTCGTGAATGAAGCATCATCATCTACAAATTGAGAAAATAAATATCATCATCATCTACTCTTCATGAAGATGCATCGAAGAAGATCAGCATCAACCTACCTATATGAAGAAACATCACAGAGTTAGTCAAAATAAGCTACAAGAATCATACATATCCTAGTTACAATAAACAAGGCAAGATCAACAAGATACATCTCAAGTGTTCATCATCAAGGGCATTTGGGAACATGTTGAAGTGGCACCTATGTGGCGAGTACCTATCATCATCCAATCATATCAGCCACATTATTTTAAATGCATTCAATTTATCATTTAATAAAAGAAGCCAAAGGGATGCCTATGTGGAAGATGTTTTAAATGATTCCATCTTATCCTTATCACATTGGAAAACGTGCCATCATTGCCTCTCTCTTTGTAGTAAAAATAGTAGGTTGTTGTAACTAGCTCTGAGTTGGCATGATCTGGGCCCTTGGCTACATGAAATGATCTTAGCCATTTGTTGTATTCTGAACTCTGTATAAAGGCCTTGTTGCCTCATTTGTAATTTTTTTAGATTTTAGAGGTAGAGTAGGAGAGACTCTCGAAATTCTCTAAGAGGAATTGAAGTTGTAAATATTTCTCAAGATTAATGCAAAGGACATTGGAGTTCGCTTGGTGTTTAAGTCTTGTCTTGTGGAATCACATGATTTCTTGTATCTTGAATTGAATGGAGAGATGTTTCAAGTAGATTAAAAGTAGATTAGAAGCTCTTCGATGTAATGTATGTTGTATTTGAATATTTGATCAACTCCTAGCTCATGCTTTTAACATTCATTGCTGGTGAAG